>OX387277.1:10007500-12407500 GCA_947562075.1 Orthosia gracilis
AAGTGTCACAGATGCTGCGCTCGCCGAGGGACAACTTTCCGCTGGAAAAGCCCGGTGTTTATAAAGAAGGTTGTAGTTGTGGCAAGTCATACATCGGTCAGACGAATTTCAGAGTATATTGGAGCGGTAAAGAACAATGACACCCAAAAATCGGCCATAGCTCAACATCTTTTGGAATCAGGATTGAACCACTGGATTGAGTTATATAACCCTCAGATCATTTCGACAGAACGCCACTATATCCCTAGACTGGTGAGGGAAGCTATCGAGATTACCAAATATAAGAATTTCAACCGGGAGGATGGGTTTCAACTGTCGAGAGCTTGGAATCCAGTGGTTCAGCTGTGTAAAACTCGAAAAAGTGCCGAAAAAAGTTCGCGAGCGGACACAGTGAGTTTCGTGTGTCGGGAACAGAATCGAGTTGTGAGTGACAGTAGCGGTACTGAGTGCAAAAAACGAACAAGAAAGAGGGTAGACCGTTTTGTCTCTTCATAAACACCCACCTGCAATAACTTCAGTTTATCCGTGATCATGGTGTTTGCAACAGCACCGAAATATCGGAAACTCGAAACAAACAGTAAATATGGTAAATATCCCTAATAGAATGTTAATGTTAGTGAACGAGAGGACTCTCTAAGACGTAAAGTGAGGAATAAAATAAATAAAAACGAATCAATGAAACAAACTGATTTTATTGAACTGCTACTACAAATACAGATCATGGAAACTTTGGCAGCGACAGGTGACATTACTATAACAATCGTGGCTGAACACATGTGTCAACCGACATACTGCGGTTTTAGAATTCTAACAACAAAAGCGTCCCGATAACAATAGGAAAAGTATATATATTGTATTATATGAGATTATATTATATGGTATTTATTAT
This sequence comes from Orthosia gracilis, assembly GCA_947562075.1. Lineage (NCBI taxonomy): Eukaryota > Metazoa > Arthropoda > Insecta > Lepidoptera > Noctuidae > Orthosia > Orthosia gracilis. The sequence continues at coordinate 10,008,390 of OX387277.1, forward strand.
AATATTTATTAGTCTATTGTTTTAGAAAATATTTATGTATTTTATTAGTTAGATAGTTTATTAATATCAGATTTTAATAATTGTTCTTTTTTATTTTTTATTTTGTACTCCTACCACTGTTGTGTCCTTTTTAACCCAAAGGTTGACTGGTAGAGAATGCCTTGCTGCATTAAGTCCGCCTATGTATCACCATTGTACATGAAGTTTAAATAAATAAATAAAAGTTTCAAAAATATAACGGAAAGTTTCAAAATGGAACGTCAAGCGTTATCGAAATGTCACGTGATCAATCATTTTTATTTGTTCGTTATAATCTCTTACACTTTAGCATGTCGAGCATCGTTAGTTGATATAGTGAACAAACAGCCTTGTGTACGGACCAATGAGAGGTCACTTCTGCAAAAACGCAAGTCTTTTGATAATTGATCAGAGTCTGTGCATTACATTTCGAAGTTAGGGCTCAATATGCTATGTACTATAAGCGTCAAAAGTGCAGCCAAACTCTACCAAAAGAGCAAAGGCAATTTTTTTGTAGGCAGCAGAATTTCAACGTTTCGCGGTTATTAGGTACAATCTATACTTTAATTTCTATACAAAAATATAAAATCAGTTGTGGATAATTCAACTTCTTCTACAAAAACTAGCCATTTGAGTTTTGGGAGAGTATGACTTTTGACCCTTGACTGTACATGTTTAGACCGACTCGTCGACTCGGTGTCTATGTGCTGTGATCATATGGAATGTTGACAGTTGATAATGTTGATGTTGTGTTGTTGTTGTTGATACATCTCTATCAGTTGCCACCGAGGCTTCTCAGTGCTCTATTCGTGATATATCATGCATTTTCTACTGGTCTACTTTTGAGTGGTAGCGGATGATGATGGGCATGATCGTAAACTGGATATTAATTATTTTGATAAAATTCCTTTTTGCTTACTCTTACTCTCTTGTTTTCTTCGGTGCGATCATTGTCACTTTCTTCACTTTCTTTATTTGACTTTTCATATTTATCCTTACCAGTTGAAGCGTTTCCGTCAATTCCACCTTCTGTTTCATTGTTTACTTCATTTTCATCATTGTCATTGGCTTCCCCTCCATCTAAAAAGAGAATGTTTATATTCAGTATTAATCTAACAACTGCTTTTATGTCCTCCACAACTCAGTAACTGGGTAACACGCTACGTATTGATGTTTGTAATTGTAAATATAGTCATAATATAGATACCGTTGTTGTCTAGCTCCGGGTCAAGTTCTTCCTCCTGGACATCAGTATCTGTTAAAAAAAAAAATATAACTAATAATACAGGGTGTAATAATACCATGGATTCAGTACATGATTCCGGACCACGTATTTTTTTTGATTGGAAATCATTCAATGACTTCTCCCGCTCTAGGTGAGGCGGGAGGGCGTGTCAGACTTTTATTGACTAAGACCCACCCGTGTTCCTTCAGGCCGCGGTAACTCTTTCAAATTTATACGCGACCCAGATAGGCATCGGCCCTAGCGGACTCCCGGAGAGCTACCCATTCGCCGTCCGTAAGCCCACGCTTACGGTGGCCGGGTATCGGCTTGCGACTACCGACACCCGGGGCGTCTCCTGCGGTGGCTAGGGGCGTGAGGTCGTCTCCATTGTGTCTCCCTCATGCGTCCCACCTCCTCCTTCGCGAGCATTACTTCTTCGCTGAACTAGGTGACAGCTTCCCATCTCGCTCCGTTGCATGGCCTGAACCAGGGCCGTACGCGAGAGGTCGCCACCGCTGATCGCCTCCACGAGGATACGGCAGTGCTCCGCCCAAGCGGGGTAGACCCCCACCGTGAGCTCCACCGTGTCCTCCAGGCGATCCACACAATATCGACACCCGGGCGTTTTCGCCCGCCTTATTCTGAACTGGCACCGCCCGAAGCTGCCGTGTCCGGTGAGGACCTGCGTCAGGTGAAAGATAAGGACGCCGTGATGCCTCTCAAGCAACTCCTCAAAGAGGGGCCTTACCGCCGCAATTGTGGCGTGCCCAGAACTGGGTTGCGACAGTCACTCTCTCCATGTCGCCATGAGATCCTGCCGGAGCTCTGTCCGCCCAGCCGCAACGGAGTTTCACCACAGCATTTCGCCTCCTCGCGACACTCCCACTTTCGCCTCCAGATCCCATGGCGACAAGCCGGCAAGGAGGCTCGCCGCCTCACTGGAGACCGTGCGGTATATTTATGAGGTAGATGGCCATGATCCTTTGGGACGCGTTCAACCAGAGGTCTGGTTGCCGCCTCAGGGAAGGCGCCCACACCGGTGCGCCGTAAAAGGTCATGGACCGCACGACCCCCGCGTAGAGCCTCCGGCAGGAGGCGTTTGGACCCCCTATATTGAGCAGGAGTCGCTTGAGGGCAGCCCCGGCCCGCTCCAGTCTGGGAACCAAACGTCGGAAATGCACCACGAAGTTCTACAGGCTGTCGAGGACGAGGACGAGATCTCAGGTTCTTCATCGTCGACCCGACGCCGATGTGAATACCTCCTACCATTATTTGGGAACCCGGCGGTGGCAAGTTCCGAGGACCATGAAAACACATGGCCTCGGACTCGTGCAGGGCCACCTCGAGTCGTAATTGCCGGATCCTCTCGACGACTGTCGCAACCCCGCGTGTCGCTAATTCAGCCACCGCCTGGTGCGACCTCCCCTGCGCCAGGACCAGCGTATCGCCAGCATAGCAAATAACGCTGACGCCACTAGGGAGGGGACTACCTGACGTCCCACAAATATGGCCCCAAGACCTATCCCTGTGGGACACCACATGACATCTCTCGCCGGTTCCACTCTCCCTTGTGACCGGGGTAGATGACGACCCTGTCCGTCAAATAGGCCTCGACCACGCGACAGAGGTAGGAAAGCATCCGGTGATACCGGAGTGCCTCCCTGATGCAACTCCAGGGCAGGCTGTTGAAGGCATTGGCGATGTCTAGAGACACCGCCAAGATGACCCCACCCCGGGCAAATGCATCCCCCGTCGTGAAGGCTCGCACGTGCATGATTTCTTCTTCATGATTTTCTTCTTCTACTTTCATTTCAGTGTCAAAGACACTCTGAAAAATAAATTTGATAATTTTGTTTTTGTTGTACGCCATGATCTCTGGAATATGGATGTTTCCTGGGCAGAAAAAATATAATTCTATATGATCGTGAGAGCATCAAATAATATTGGACCCGTATTTTTTGCTTAGTCAAATAAATAAAAATTGACAAAGATAAAGCGCATCAAAGTTCAGGAGTGGGGGTCTTGTGACGTCACTTTGTCAGTATAACGTGTAGCACAACGTGACGTCACACAATATTTCATTGTCGTCGTAATTTTTTGTTTACGTGGCAAAAGATAAAATAGACTTTTCAGTTCAGTTTTACACCCAATTTTGTAACAAAACTATTTGTGAGAAATTACTTTATAGAGAGCAGTTTTTGAAAAAAAAAAAAAAATTGAATGTGTTAGTGTGTTACGGAATTTAGAATCCATACCGCTATCATCTTCACACGCTGCATAACTGACTAATACCTGAAAATAAAGTAACAAGATATAAATTAAAAATACTCTACTACCGACCCCTTAGCTAACAAGCTTAACTGCCAAACATGCAGGATATGTAAACTATAGTACTCCTAGATAAACAAACTCACCAGCATGGCATAAAGAATGAACAGAATTTTCATTTTGTACTACAAAATGAATATTCTGTTGTTTTTTTTATTATATTTTATTATATTCACAATAATATTTGAAAAAATCTTTATAATATATTCAGGTATCCTTGATGGGGTAGGAGGGGGTAGGTACCCTTATACCTTACGGATCGCGACGGTCATATTATTTTTATAAACGGACCCCAAAAGAATGTAATTGGTGACCCCTGGTGTAGTGTATAAAAAACTAAGTTTGATTTTAATGCAGCATGATACGGGATTCCGTACATCGATGAGCATTCTCCTTTGCTGGCTTCTGACTATACGTAACGACCCTCAAAGATTTACAAATGTCATCCAAGACCAACAGCTTAACGCGCTTTCCGAGGCACGGAGGACTCGCTTCGGAATCTCGTTATGTAAAGATGGTCACCCATCCACGGACCGATCACAGCAAGCGTTGCTTAACCTTGAATATCGGCCCGTGTGACTGTCAATATTTCATACAAGACGGAACTGATAAAAATAAATAAAAAAAACTCACCAGTACAGCAAATAAAACGAAGAGAGATTTCATTTTGAAGTAAAAATTGTTCTTCTCAACAAAACTTGAAAACGAATCTACCTGAGTCTACCTTAAACAACCTTATATACCAAATAATTGTGAGTTAGCACCGGTAGAACAAAGGTTCTAAGTTATATATTATGCTAATAGCCCTTTTGTATGTTTGTGTCTATTTTAAGGTTTCCGTATGTAATGTTTTTATCTTGGTATACAATAAAATATATATAAATAAATAAATAGTTTTGAAACCACTACTATTGTTTTAATGTCATGATAACCCACTGGCTAAGATCTCGCCACTCGTGCTTGAGGTCGTGGTTTCATCCGGTCAATACATATGTAGTTTCTAAGTTTATCTTGGACATTGATGACCATGGTGAAGGAAAACATCGTCAGAAAACCTGGGCTCAAGGACTGAAAACGTCTTCGTGACGGACTAAAGGGCGCCAACGAGAATATGGATATTTCTCGAAAAGTTGACAAATTTTCGTCGGCGCCATCTTGGATTTGGTCTTCGACACCATATTCCTTACGAGCGACTCCCAAAATTACGAAAATAATCCCCATGACAAAAAATATCCAAATTCTCGTACTAGCAACAACGGCATGCGGCCGCAGCCTGGGCTCCCGCTACAAAGAAGCTGGGAATACGGAAGAAGCTAGGCTCGGTCCAACGAGGATTCATCCAGAAGATCTGTAAATCTTACCGTACCGTCTCCCTGAACTCGGCACTGGTACTGTCCGGAATACTACCTCTAGATCTGCGCATACAGGAGGCAGCCGCCCTGTATGAAGCGAGAAGAGGGTCATCCCGGTTTGTGCCAGGAGATAGGGAGATCGAAGGTGCGGTAAGGTTTGCAGAAGCTCCTCATCCAGCTACACAAATGCCCCTGGAGTTCATGTGCCTGGCAGACCAACAGTTGCTAGACAGCAACAATGTGCAGGCGGTGCGAATCTTCACCGACGGCAGCAAGATTGAGGGGAAGGTCGGAGCTGCATTATCCATATGGGATAGTGAAGGCGAAGTCCGGAACCTCAAACTTTCAACAAGAGAAATTCCTAGCGTGGGGCATCGTTATTTTTATCAACAAAAGAAAATCATTTAAATCGGTTCAGCGGTTTAAACATGTAACATATTTGACAGATAGAGTTACTTTCGCATTAATAATATTACTGGCTGTGTCCGTGGCTTCGCTCACGTCAACTGCCTACCCAACCAGTAGGGTTCTACCCTACACTGCCTTACCTTCCCTTCCCTACCTACCTACCCTACACTGCCTTACCTTCCCTTCCCTACCTACCTACCCTATCCTACCTACCCTACCCTACCTACCCTACCCTACCTACCCTACCCGACCTACCCTACTCTACCTACCCTACCCTACCTACCCTACCCTACCTACCCTACCCTACCCTACCTACCCTACCTACCCTACCCTACCTACCCTACCCTACCTACCCTACCCTACCTACCCTACCCTACCTACCCTACCCTACCTACCCTACCCTACCTACCCTACCCTACCTACCCTTCCCTACCTACCCTACCCTACCTACCCTACCCTACCTACCCTACCCTACCTACCCTACCCTACCTACCCTACCCTACCTACCCTACCCTACCTACCCTACCCTACCTACCCTACCCTACCTACCCTACCCTACCTACCCTACCCTACCTACCCTACCCTACCTACCCTATCCTACCTACCCTACCCTACCTACCCTACCCTACCTACCCTACCCTACCTACCCTACCCTACCTACCCTACCCTACCTACCCTACCCTACCTACCCTACCCTACCTACCCTACCCTACCTACCCTACCCTACCTACCCTACCCTACCTACCCTACCCTACCTACCCTACCCTACCTACCCTACCCTACCTACCCTACCCTACCTACCCTACCCTACCTACCCTACCCTACCATAATTTACAGAAAGCGAGCCAGGAACCCGCACATGTGTCACGTAGTGATGAGGGTTGCCACAGAGGTTTGGCGGCGCATACTCGAGGTTGGGTCGGTGCACGTGGATTTTCAGCGGGTGACGGTCGAGGACCAATCCCCGCTGGTCCAGTGCTCGCTATGCCTCGGGTATGGGCATAGCCGACGCCTTTGCACAGAAACTGTGTCAAAGTGCAGCCACTGTGGCGGTCCCCACATGAGGACGGAGTGCGCGGACTGGGCCGCTGGCCTACCTCCAAAGTGCTGCAATTGCGCGCGTGCGAAGACTGACAGCACAGACCATCATGCTTTCAGCTCGGAGTGCGTAGTTAGGAAAAGATGGGATGCAATAGCCCGATCTGTTATAGCGTATTGCTAAGGGCAACACGGAGACTCCTGCCCAACAAAACGCAAGACCATACCGTGTGGCCCAAGCAAACCTACAACGTAAGGACCTGGCAACGACCGAACTCTTTTTAGAGGCCAGTAAAAGGAAGATCGCATGGGCGCTTATCCAGGAGCCGTATGTGGGAGGGGCGCGTGGTATGAAAAACTACCGAGGTTCGCGAATCTACCAGTGCGAGGTTGGTGGAAGTGGGAGGGTGAAGGCGGCAATTGCCGTCTTTGACAATGACCTGGATGTCATTCCCTACCCGAAACTCACCACAAACAACATTGTTGTGGTGGGGATCCGGACCAAAGCCTGGGAGATCGCAGTAGTTTCTTACTACTTCGAGCCAGACCAACCCATAGGGCCATACCTGGACCAGTTGACCCGGATCAAATCGGAAGTGGCCACCGGTAGATTGCTTATAGGCGGCGACGCGAACGCTAAGAGTCCTTGGTGGGGCAGCATCATCGAAGACTCCAAGGGCGAGGAAATGTCCGGAACCCTGGAGGACTTAGAGCTTCAGGTGCTGAACACTGGTGACGCTCCCACATTTGACACTGTCAGAGGTGGTCGAGTGTATAAAAGCCACTTGGATGTCACGGCATGCTCGCTTGACCTTTTTGACCTGGTGGACGGCTGGCGGGTCGACACAGGAGCAACATCCTCGGACCATAACACTATATTCTTTAACGTCAATGTTAAAAGGGAAAAAGGGATGAATATAGTTAGAACAACAAGAAAATTTAATACAAGAAAAGCGGACTGGGAAGCATTTAGAGTAAAATTGGGAGAAATTAAAATTGAAAGTAACGTAAATTTAAATAGCATACAAGAAATAAATAGTAAACAAGACTTAGAAGAAATAGTAGTAAAATATAGTAAAATCATAGAACAAGCATGCGAACATGCAGTTCCTAAAACAAATAGAAAAAGTAAAATTAATTGTCCGTGGTGGTCCGAGGAGCTCACTGTGAAGAAGAAGGAGTTTACAAGACTGAAGAACCGAATCCGCAATGCCGCGCCGGTCCGGCGAGCGATGGTCGTAGACGAGTACCTGAAGGCAAAAGAAGAATACGAGATGCTAGCGAAGAGCACCCGAGTCGCCAGTTGGAAGGAGTTCTGCCGGAAACAGGATCGGGAGGGGGTCTGGGAGGGGATTTGCAGGGTGATTAAAAGGACCGCTAGAAGGCAGGAGGAACTGACCCTATGCAGCGATGGTGTATTCCTCAACCCAAGTGAATCGGCCGCCCTACTTGCAGATACGTTCTACCCCGAAGACAGAGTAGACCAGGACAACGCTGACCACAGGCGAATTAGAGAAGCAGCCAGTCGAGTAAATGAGCGGGTTCATGATGAATATCATGATCCACCATTTACCTCGCTGGAGCTGAAGACCGCCGTGGCAGGTTTCAATCCCAAAAAGGCACCAGGGGGGGATGGACTGACGTCTGACATCTGCAGTCGAGCGATCCACCAGGACCTGGATGCGTTCCTTGCCCTCTACAATAAGTGCCTTGAATTGGCACACTTCCCGAACATCTGGAAGGAGGCCACAGTCGTGGTCCTCAGAAAGCTGGGCAAGGACGATTACCTAAACCCCAAGGCATACAGACCAATAGGTCTACTGCCGGTTCTGGGGAAGGTCCTGGAGAGGATGGTAGTAGCGCGTATAAAATGGCAGCTTGTACCGCGGTTTAGTACTCGCCAGTTTGGCTTTATGCCCCAGAAAAGCACTGAGGACGCCCTCTATACGCTAATGGAGCACGTACAGGACAAGTTGAGGCTGAAGAAGCTAATTGTCCTGGTGTCGCTGTATATAGAGGGGGCCTTTGATAGTGTTTGGTGGCCAGCCATCAAGGTCAGACTGGCTGAGGAAAAGTGCCCGGTGAATATAAGAAGGCTGCTAGACAGCTACCTCGACAGTAGGAAAGTCAAGGTTCGTTACGCTGGGGAGGAATGCACGCGAGTGACTAGCAAGGGCTGTGTTCAAGGGTCAATAGGTGGTCCCATCCTGTGGAATCTCATTCTAGACCCACTATTGCAGGAATTGGAGCAGCGCGGTATCTTCGGGCAGGCGTTCGCCGATGATATCGTCTTGGTTTTGGATGGGGACTCAGCGACCGAAGTTTCTACATCTGCCAATGCAGCCCTCGCCCGTGTTCAGAGTTGGGGCGTCAGAAACAAGCTGAGGTTCGCACCGCACAAAACCTGTGCGATGGTCGTAACCAACAAGCGCAAGTATGATACCCCAAGGCTGAGCATGGCCGGGGTCGACATTGGTATGGTTGGGAAGATGAAGTTGTTGGGTCTAACCATAGACGAGAAGCTCACCTTCAACGAGCACACCGCGAACGTCTGCAGGAGGGCAGCTAACATTTATAAGCAGCTGTCCCGCGCCGCTAAAGTGAGTTGGGGATTGGAGGCACAGATCATACACACAATCTACACTGCTATGATTGAGCCCATAATAACGTACGCAGCCGCAGCCTGGGCTCCCGCTACAAAGAAGCTGGGAATACGGAAGAAGCTAGACTCGGTCCAACGAGGATTCGTCCAGAAGATCTGTAAATCTTACCGTACCGTCTCCCTGAACTCGGCACTGGTACTGTCCGGAATACTACCTCTAGATCTGCGCATACAGGAGGCAGCCGCCCTGTATGAAGCGAGAAGAGGGTCATCCCGGTTTGTGCCAGGAGATAGGGAGATCGAAGGTGCGGTAAGGTTTGCAGAAGCTCCTCATCCAGCTACACAAATGCCCTTGGAGTTCATGTGCCTGGCAGACCAACAGTTGCTAGACAGCAACAATGTGCAGGCGGTGCGAATCTTCACCGACGGCAGCAAGATTGAGGGGAAGGTCGGAGCCGCATTATCCATTTGGGATAGTGAAGGCGAAGTCCGGAACCTCAAACTTAGCTTAGCCGCGTACTGCACAGTCTACCAGGCGGAACTCCTGGCCATCTGCAAAGCGACGGACATGATCCTCACGCGGCAAGAGACGAGCTATGGTTTGTACAGTGACTCAATGTCAGCATTGCAGACGCTTGCAAGCCCTGGCTCTCTCCATCCCCTGGCAGATCGCGCGCGCGCCAATTTGGCTCAAGCCCTGGGCCAGAGCAAAGCTGTGTCTTTGTTCTGGATCAAGGCCCACGCGGGCCTGCCGGGAAATGAGCGAGCGGACGAGTTGGCAAAGAAGGCAGCGTTGTCGTTACGGAGGAAGCCGGACTACGACCGATGTCCGGTGTCATTTATCAAGCGACAGATCCGTTTGGAATCGCTTGATGAATGGAACCGAAGATATGTGTCGGGCGAGACAGCCTCTGTGACGAAAATGTTTCTTCCGGATGCCATAGCGGCTTACCGTATTATAAAACAGGTGCGGCCCACAGGCGTTCTCACGCAGGTTTTGACGGGGCACGGCGGGTTCTCTGAATACTTGAATCGCTTCAAGTGTAAGGAGAGCCCATCGTGCGTCTGCGATCCAGGCGTGGCAGAGACTGTCCAGCACATACTTGCAGATTGCCCGTTATTTATCAGGGAACGCTACCAACTCGAATGTGAGCTGGACAGGAGACTGACGAAGGAGAGCCTGCATGGGCTCATGAGTAAGCAACACAGGGAAAAGTTCCTGTTGTACTGTGTTAATGTGGCTTCCACCGTCATTGCACGAAACCGAAGTTGAAGCGGCACTATGCTTCACTAGTATTGTAAGAATATTTGTAAGAAGCATAGAATACCACGCACAAAACTGCAGTGACGAACGGTGCACTGGGGTAGTACCTAGCAACAACAGATTGTCTGTATGATGAAAAGCACTGTTGTGCTTCTCATCCCTAGGTGTAAGGCATTATTTATATTGTGATTTTTTCCTGTGATAAACAGAAATTCTGTACCTTATCTGTGATCTGCAGCACCTTTTGCATATTTTACTGTGATTAACAGCGTTTATGTTTTTGAAATCTTGTATACTTAGCACTTTTTGTCTTTTGACCTCACTAAATAAATAAAGTTGCCTTTTAAGTATTTAAACAAAGTGGGATTCCCACCCACTGTATACAAGATGAAGTATGCAAGAAGAACCATGGTATGAAGAATGAAAGTACGAGAAGCATGAAAGAGGAATGGAATTAGAGAATTAGCGGGATTAGTATTAAGAAAAAAAAAAAAAAAAAAAAAAAAATACCCTACCCTACCTACCCTACCCTACCTACCCTACCCTACCTACCCTACCCTACCTACCCTACCCTACCTACCCTACCCTACCTACCCTACCCTACCTACTCTATCCTACCTACCCTACCCTACCTACCCTACCCTACCTACACTACCCTACCTACCCTACCCTACCCTACCCTACCTGTAAAACATATTTTTTTTTATTTTCTTTCATAAGAACCTTTTACTAACAATAACAAACACAACAAAAAAAGATTTAGCGAAATCGGCCCAGCCATTCACACGTGATGCCGTGACCAAGGGAAATAGGGATTCATTTATATATATATAAATAGTAGAAATTAAATTGAAATATATCAACTCCAGAGAATCCTGCGTTATAAATTCGAGCAATAGGAGTCAGTTTTTGGCACGTGCAACATTAACGTGTGACGAATGCGTGAAAAACTTAACCTCGTAGTGTGAAAAAAATCATTACACATTTCCGCGCGTCAATTTAAATTAGAATAGAATTCTCTTTATTCGAATATCCATAACTCAAAAATAGTTGGACATCAATACGTTAATATATTCAAATGTAACAAGAATTTATTGTTCTAAATAGATTTTCACATTTACGCTTGAAAAATAACTAGGCAACATCATACTATTGAAACTCGACGGATTGTCGCTTGAAAAAAGATTATTGGATGGCTCACAAGCTGGGACCTCGTGACTAAATAACATTAATATAATAACCGTGGCCATTTCCTACTGATATAATGATGATAAGATTATAAAACCGTAGTCGAAAACGAGACGTATTCCACATTAGGCACAACGGGCGCCCAATGTGGAAAGTTCTCGTAACTAGCAGGAGGCTAGAATCATGAAAAAGTATTTGCGGGCCTAGAATCACAAGCGGTAGAGGCTAACGGAGTACCAGGAGGTAAGAATCTAAAATCTCGGTACTCTCATTCTTCCAACCGTAATACTTTCTCATGATTCTGATTTCCTGGTACTTAAGGCGATATATACGCCCCAATGTAAACGCAGTACTGGCTGTGCGCCCGCTCGATGCCAAAATAAACAGTTTTGGCGTTTCTTGTGCCTTCTTCTCCACAACAGCTACTTTGCCGAGTGCACGGTAGAATCAATTTTTATTACTTGTAAATTTTAATTCTTTGACGTTCAAAAGTGCCACTTTTTGGCCTAGTTGAATAAATATATTCCACTTTTTAAAATATTATTTGATTTACATATGCTGTGTCAGTTATCAAGAAATTCCAGCCATCAATTTTTCTGTTTAAAAATATTTTTAAACATCCAAGTCGTAGGAGGAGGACCTAAAAGTTGCGAATTATTTTTTGACGCAAAACTATTTGTTATAAGAAAAAACCATGTTTAAAAATAATGTACATGAAACAATAATAAATATTTTTTTTTCAAACCTTTCAACCTAGCCGTTACTAAGGAGTATGCTTTAGAAAGTTACCGTTTTACGGCACTAAAGCGGATGTAGGTCCTTAAGTTAGTCTTAACTGGTAATGATTCTAGGCCCGCAAATACGAAAACTTTTTCATGATTCTGGTCTCCTGGTAGTTTGGGTATAAATAATGTTCAACATCTAACAAAAAAAGTAAAAGAGGCAATAATGTTTTTATCATGTTATTATACTCTCTACTGATTTTAATCGATTTTTTGAGATTGTAGTCCTAAAAAAAACGTCCCAACAGTACCTACTGATCCGTAGGTGCCAAATGTGGAATAAAAATATATAATAATAAATTATTCCACTAATGGTACCTGCGAAAAATATCGATAGGTGCCGTATGTGGAATACCTCAGGCGCACAGATAATGTAATACTAGCATACAGATGCCTCATCTCATACAAAGAAATCGTGCCGACGTAACTAGCGTTTTTCGTCAATTTTTTTTTCATCGGCCGGTTTCTGTTGCGTTCCACAGCGATAGATAGATGGTGTTAGCAGCGACTTGCAAGTAACAGGGTTTACTCGGTTCATGAATATTTTTTTAAATACAGGCACGATTTGTTTTATATTATTTTTTGCACGTTTTTACAGTTTCATTGCACCAATATGTGTTACAATACAAATTTAAACAATCGAGTGGCATAGCTCAGAAATTTAAAACCGCGCCATCTATTGGCATCAATATCAAATTATCCGTTCAAATAATCTTTGAAATTTGAATTAAGAACCCAATATTCCTTAATTTTGTGCTTACGAGAGTTGATTAAACAAGAACATACAATTTTTATATTCAATTCTAGAATATGTTAATGTTACACACAATCCAATAACAAATCTGTGCATATCGCGCCATCTAGTGAGATTTATTTGAAACAAATTTTCTATCTTATCGCTGGGACCCCGTGCCTCAGGTGCCGTTAAAACGGGTGTCTAATGTGGAACACGTCGAAAACGAGTCGCATTTTTGTGGCATCTATAAGTACACATACATGCAACTCTCGTCTTTTTTCAATGGTGGTAGGCAGAAAGTACAGAACACCACCTGCTAGATTCCTTGGCTCGTTGTTCCCGGTGTTTCCATCCACGTTTGCCTTGTATTTAATAAAAACATACAAAGACAAACCTTGAATACCCGTCGGGTAGTGTCGGGGCCAGACACAACAACCAACCAGACAATTCAATGGAGGTTGGCGGGACTTTACACCATGTTATGACAATGAATACGTTTTAGATTTTTATTTTTTATTTATGACATTGTATACATTTTAGGATTTTTTTTTAATTCCTGACATTGACGTTCGTTTTAATTTTTTTGTTTTTTTTTTGACATTATGTACGTTTTAATTTACATTATAAACCTCATATTTTTTTTATTTATGACATACGTTCAAATTTTTACCTCCAAAAGTCGCCTTTCATTCTATCTATAGTGAAACAATAGTAGTGGTTTCAAAACTATTTAGCATAATATAAAACTTAAAGTCTTTGTTCTACCTGTGCTCACAATTATTTGGTATATAAGGTTGTTTAAAGTAGGCTCAGGAATATTCATTTTCAAGTTTTGTTGAGAAGAACAATTTATACTTTAAAATGAAATCTCTGTTCGTTTTATTTGCTGTACTGGTGAGTTTTGTTTTATTTATTTTTATTAGTTCCGTCTTGTATGAAATATTGACAGTCACACGGGCCGATATTCAAGGTTAAGCAAAGCTTGCTGTGATCGTTCCGTGGATGGGTGACCATCTTTACATAGCAAGATTCCGAAGCGAGTCCTCTGTGCCTCGGAAAGCGCGTTAAGTTGGTGGTCTTGGATGACATTTGTAAATCTTTTTGAGAGTCGTTACGTATTGTCAGAAGTCTGGACAGGAGAATGGTCATCGATGTATGGAATCCCGTATCATGCTGCATCAAAATCAAACTTAGTTTTTTATACACTACACTAGGGGTCACCAATTACATTCTTTTGGGGTCTGTTTATAAAAATAATATGACCGGCGCGATCCGTAAGGTATAAGGGTACCTACCCCCCCCCCTACCTCATCAAGGATACCTGAATATATCCTAAGATTTTTTCAAATATTATTGTAATAATAATGTCATTTGTTTTTTGCCTTGAACTATCCATAGGCCTGTGGATGCAGGCTATTGTCATTAAATCTTGGACATGTTCATCGGTAAGTCTACACCGAAATTTATTTGTCATGTCGACGGCAGTTAATCCAAACGTGGGCAAATTTATTACTCGTAAATTACTTATACAAGTAACACACATAATTGGTCGGGGGTCCGGATTCGGACCGCGGTCCGCCATTTGGTGACCCCTGCACTACACTGACCATGTTAACTCCTACAATACTTATTTTTTTAAACAAAACCCGGGTTTCGGAGTTATTTTATGAAATCGAAAATAACGTTACGACGCTACTAACGACGCATTTTATTATTGACATGTTATACACGGGCTTTATAGTTATGTATTAAACAAAAAACTTTTTTTACAAAAAAATACTACCGACTTCCAAATATGGTACCTTTTTTGCGTTATGGGCACCGACTTCCAATAATAAAATTATTTCGCAAAGTCAACGGCTTCCCGTGCTTTCTGAGACACGGGCGTGTCACACCACCAACTTTAAAACTCCGGGCTGCTACTGAGTGGGCAAAAGGTCATTGGGCAGCTTAGTATAGAAACCATACCCATATCACAGATAATATAATACTAGCATACAGATGCCTCATCCCATACAAAGAAACCGTGCTGACGTAACTAGCGTTTTTCGTTTGTTTAAACTGATTATTTTTGTAAGTATATCATTAGCGTTCAGTTCCGTTCCACGGCGATAGATCGTGTTAACAGTGAATTACAAGTAAAAGGGTTTACTCGGTTCGTGAATATTTCTTTCTTTAAATACAGCGACGATTTGTTTTATAGTATTTTTATGCATGTTTTTAGTTTCATTTTACCAAAATGTGTTACAAAACAGATTTAACAAATCGAATCGATGCTTCAGAAATTTAAAACCTCGCCATCTATTGGAATCAGTTTAAAATTATTTTTGAAATGTGAATTTATGAGCCCAATATTCCTTAATTTTGGTCTTACGAGAGTAATACATTTTTTTTTTATGATCGTCTCTAGAAAATTCAAATATTTCACAAAACCCAATAACAAATCGAAGCTCATCACTCCATCTAGTGCAATTTATTTGAATCAAATTTTCTTTCACCGCGTTTGGTGCCCGTGCCCATAGCGTACACAAACGAAATATAGTAGAAAGTATTGATATATGGCTTTGATTTACTATGAAATTAATCACATGAATGTGAGTTACGGGAATGTCGAAAAAAATATAAAAATATCGTATACAGAGTCAGTTTTTCAAGTGGGCCAAATCCGAAACTATGAGGCAAAGCTACAAACATTGAAATTTTTTAAACATTTTGATGAAAACTAAAACTGCATCATGGGATTTTTGAAAACTCTATAACCTTAGGCAGATATCGAACCCGTTGATTTTGGAAAAATAAAAAACGCTGATTATTACACGATCCGATAGTCCGATCCGATCTGGAAAGTAACGACACACGGCAAACTTAAGGCAATATCTTATTTTTTACAAAACGTACAGACGAAAAATAAAGCCCTCTGCAAAAGATTTTTTTTCTTTTTTTTACGGTTCGGTACACTTGTCTCCATTGATTTTAAACTAAATAAATATATGCAAGGAAAGTTCACATTATTCTCTTTAGTAAAACTATTTTGGTTAATGGCCGCCAGTCATCACAAAGCAGATCAGATTATGCCCAGTGACCGATCTAGTGGAAAAACTCACTAACCCTCAGTTTCACAGCTCAAAATTATTGCAAAATTAATGTGGCAAATTGTCAAGCACGTCTTATCTGCTGTGATTGGTTGAATGAATTTTCAACAGCCAATCACAGCAGATAACGCGTGCTTGACAATTTTTCACATTAATTCTGCGATAATTTTGAGCTGCGAAACTGAGGGTAAAACTTTTGGCCGGTCAGGGAAACGAACCAACGGGGCAGTTAAGCCTCTTAACTAAGGGGTAGGTAGTAGAGTATTTTTTATGTATATTTTTACTTCTTTCAGGTATTAGTCAGTTATGCAGCGAGTGTAGATGACACGGGTATGAAATTTCACATTCGTATAGTGCCCGGCACGTAAGTTGGCAAGGTTTTGGCGTAATGGGGGTAAATTCACGCATATTCCAAGAACTGACCAACCACCATATAGAGCGAACGGAACGCGGGCGCGACACGACTGGTCAGTCGATCCTTGTGTCAACTGACTCACCAATCGCGCGCTCGGAACGGTCCTAAACGATCCCCGTGCCCTGCTTTGCTACCAAAGCACGGTAAAGATATCTAACAGTATTGTGACTCGGCACTGTCCTTGAAATAAGTGCCTACAAGCGCGCGTCATGTAAACATCCGTTAGGGCCACCCGCCTCTACCTACTTGAGTTTCTTTCTAGTTTTGTGATTGTAAATATCTCGGATTCTTCTGTCTCAGGTGAATATTATATTTTTTATTATACTTATTTTAAATCTTACTAGGTAGGTAACTACCATTTATAACTCTCATAGGTAATCATTTCATAATAATATTTCGTCGAATTCAATAATATATTAAGTAGCTTAGTACATAAGTAAATAAGCCTAGGTTAGAAAACTACCTACTAGTTTTTTTTTTAACCCGAGCTTAGGTAAGTCACTCGTGTGTGACTTTATCACCTTATCCACATATTTATTTATTAATCCAGGTATTCTACTCGGTAGAAAAAGCGAAATACCTACCTTTTAAAATAAGTAACAAATTGCGTACTAGTCGGTTAGGTATATAATTTCTTTCATAGTCTTGCTGCGATGCGAGGAGATGGAGGGGTCAAAGTAAACTACATGTTAGTTACTACTCCAAGAGTCGATTACTCTTCCACCTTTAATTAGCAACATTATATACATAGTTACGACGTGATGTTATGTCGATAATCTATAATCACGTATTCACATACTATCAACCTTAGCATATTATACTACGTGCTGTACGTGACGTGCTGATGTACGTGACGTGCTGATGTACGTGACATCACACCACATCACCCCCTTAAATTTAAAAAAAAAATTTTTTTTTACAAGGTTTTTTTTCCACATTACAAACTATTACTCTAACTCTTACAATACAATTTTGTTCTATTCTTATGTACTATATCTATTTTATTTTTATACTTAATCACAACATTTGGTGACTCGTCTTTTACAACTTCAAAAGGTCCATTATAAATACATTCCAATTTATTGCCAGTTTCATTCTTAATCAAAACTAAATCACCTTCCTTATAGGTTACAGAATTAAGATTCTTATCATAACAATGTTTCCTAGCTAATTTACTCGCTATTAAATTCTCCCTTGCATCATTTTGTGCCCTTTGCAATCTGTACTTAAATTCTAAAGGATAATTATCAAAATTATACAATGGTTCAACACTTTCTCCTTGAAGACTACTTGGTAATCTGCATTTTCTTCCAAACACTAGCTCATAAGGTGTATATTTGGTAACAGTATTAACTGTCGTATTATAAGAAAAACACCAAAATGGAATCCAAGAACTCCATGATGATGGGTTATTATCTGTCTGTATCCTCAAATATGCACCTAATGTTTTATGTACATTCTCCAAAGAACCTATACTCTCATGATGATATGACGTCGACATGACTTTATTGATGTTCAAGATATCACATAGCTCTATCATTACTTTCGAAACGAATTCACTACCCCTATCCGTAGCTATTGTTTTCGGTATTCCATATCTCAAAACAAAATTCTCTGCCAAAGCTTTTGCTACCTCATTTGCGGATTTATTCTTTAACGGATAAGCCTCTACAAACTTCGTAAGTTCACATTGAAGAGTTAATATGTAAACATTGCCTCTTTCGTCTCTATCAAGGGGTCCTACTATGTCTAAATAAATCTTCTCAAACGATGTTGATGCAGTAGTCGTAATCGTCATGGGTTCCCTAGTATTCCTAGAATACTTTTGCTTACAACACTTATCACATTTACCAACGTACTCCACTACGTCTTTCTCTATAGAAGGCCAATAATAATACTTCTTTATATTATTCACCATCCTACGTATTCCTGCATGACCACTCGTGGGTAAAATATGGAAATCATTCAAAATAACCTTCTTCTCATCTTTCCCTTCTATTCTCCGTAAATCCTTCACTACACACAGTTTAAAATCCCCACAAATCGAACTTCTATTTTCCTTTAAATATTTTGCCATTCTTGTAATAAAATCAACGTTATAACGATTCTTCATAATAATTACTTCTTTAATGCCTTCTTCAATACAAAAACTGACTATGTCTTTCGATAACTCGTCTCGCGAAATTCCCGATAAAGATTCATAGTTTACATAAATACTCGAGTTTTCTGGCATATACACTAAATTGCGCGACTTTGAAAATATCTCCCTACAACCTTTATTATTATTGTTGTTATTATTATTGTTACGTAACATTTTCTCCCAATCATCTAAACAAATCTCAATGTCATTTCCTTGCTTCTTAAGTACTTCCACGATCCTAGGGTGATCAGTCCCAGATACCACGGAGTCCCTATCACAAACATTTGGCTTTCCCAACTGCTTGTACTGCGCCCTCGTCATTACGGATATCGTCTTTTCCCGTATCAATTTCAAATCCTCACTCGTTATCACTATTCTAGAAAGTGCATCCGCTAGTACATTCTCTTTGCCCTTAATATATTCAACCTCAAAATCATACTCCTCTAAACACAAACGAAACTTAGTCAACCTACTAGATGGATCTGTCATGTTAAACAAATACAGTAATGGCCGGTGATCCGTCTTTACAACGAACCTCCGTCCGTACAAATACGGTCTAAAATATTTAACTGACCAAACTATTGCCAACAACTCCTTCTCTATTATCGGATAATTTAACTCACTCTTCCCTAACGACCTACTAGCATATGCGATGGGTTTTCCGTTCCCATTACACAACACACTCCCTATAGCATATCCAGAACTATCGGTTTGCAATATAAAAGTATTGCTATCAGAAAAATCAGGATAATCCAACACCGGTGGACTCATTAACGCTTCCTTAAGCAACAAAAACGACTTCTCGCACTCATCGGACCAACTAAATACAACACCTCTCTTACACAGCTTATTCATAGGTACCACTATATCAGCAAACTGTGGTATGAATTTCCTATAATAATTCGCAAACGCTACAAATCGCTTTACCTCATCAACCGTCGATAATATCGAAATTACAACAATCAAAATCACTCAACGGACAAACTTCCACACCGGACATACTACACACAACTTCCTCGGAGTTCGTATTTAAAATCCTAACGGGGACCATCCCGCTTTTAGGCCTTACTAACACACTAGCCAAGAAAACGCCTTTCCGCAATTCTTGCCTAACTACCACACAATCTTCCGCTCTGTTAACGGGGTAATACCTAACCACCTCACAACGCGGTGGAATAGTCAACAAGTAATCATAGGACTTAAGTGGCATCGAAACCACCCGTCGTCCACGATCCCTAAGAGAAAACCTATTCGCCGAAAAATCTATAATACCACCATACTTCTGCAAGAAATCCTGACCTAATATACCAACCGACTTACATGGCAAATCATCAAATATATAAAACTTATGCGTGAAAGAACACCGTCCATACTCCAACGTTAAATATACATAACCTATAGCCCTCAAACTACCTCCTACACCATTAATCACTAATTCTTCCTTAACCACCTTACAGCACAAAGCATTGTTCAACAAGAAACCACTTTTTACAGCCGATATCGACGCGCCCGTATCTACTAACCATTCCGCATTTATATTATTCACTAGAAAATTAACCCAATTAATACTATCGCAAGCTAAAATACGCTTAGTCTCGAAAAAACTGCAACTGGTGGTCAGTCGCTTCATTACGTCGTGACATTGACGTTCCGCCTGAGTCAGCATCACTACGCGCATGCTCGAAATACGCTACACGCCTCCGACCTTGTTGAGTCGAATGACCACGATGAGCATTATTGCTACGACCGCGCATTCCACGATTATGCCATGCGGTGGCATTTTTGCGCGTACGCTCAACAGCTGTCTTATGTTGCGCGTATCCATTTCCTACTGTAGACCGCCTACAACCATTTCCGCGACCTCTATTATCAAAACCACCCCTCGCGGGCCAACGCTGATACGCCATGACCTGTGCTGACGATGCACAACCTTCGTCTTCTGCTACCCTGATCGCATCCTTCAAACAAGTCAAATTCCGCGCCGTAATGATCGTACCTAAACGCTGATTGCGAAGCCCGTCAGCAAACTTCCTGATCGCGTACTTTTCGTTCAACGGCCGCAAAATCTCATATGCTTCCGAACTTTCCCCGGCTTGAGAGATAGTCAAATTAACCATTAACTTCTCTATCTCAGCCCCAAAATCCGCGACCGACCTATCATTCTGCCTAGCGCGAGCAAGCTTCGCTTGCACAGCTACGTCTGACTCTACTGTTAACAAATGCTTCTTCATATCAGCTAACAGACAATCTACCGTTGCGTAAGTAGAGGACAACCGAATCCTAGCACCCTGGGTAAGTCGTGTTGTCAAAACAAATTTAATTAAAAGAGCATTATCTGCTTCCACTAACATAGAACTATATAATCCTATGGCATCAATCAAGTCTTGCGTAACTTGTTCATCGCCACTCATCTTCGGGAGTAGGCCAACTGCCGTTCTCAAAGAAAACTTTTCCGCCGCCATGTTTTGTTCCGTTCCGGTTCCGCTCTCAAACTTAACAGTGTCCACGTATAACGCTTCTATCTTACATACCAACTGAGCCAGTTCTTCCGAGAACTTACTAGATTCTGAAACTATACACTTAAATTTACGATAGAGCGCTTTCACCTCACTGATCTTACTATCAAAATTTCTGCCTTTTCGCCTACTAGGGCCTAACTTGACAATAGATTCCCTTAATAACTTAAGTTGTACAAATAGCGACGTTAACTCCACTTCCATTTAAATCAATGTCTCCAAATTTAACGATGACCGCAAGCACCGACACACACTTATTCACATTCACATAAGAAACACTCACTTCGTTCCTCCGACGGCTCCTGGTCAAACCATCTGTACAGCCTTCTGGACTTCCCGCTGTCTCATCTTTTCTTCAATCCAGTTGTGGTAACATCTCCGATACATGCGAACCGCCAAACCTATGATGACAACTGCCATACCCACAGCCATAAACAGCAACACGGTCTTGATAAACGCCAGCTGCTCCTGCGTAGCCGTTGCGGTATTTGCACCACTCGTAGACGCCTGGGCAATAATCACCTCTTCCTTGGACGTCGTGCTCCCCATGGCCTGTGACGCGACGCGACTGACGTGATACTCAACGAAGACAATCAAACCGCGAACCACGAACCGTGACTAGCTCCTGGTCGGACAACTATAACGCCGTCCAGCCGACTGGCAGGGTCGCCATGCGATGCGAGGAGATGGAGGGGTCAAAGTAAACTACATGTTAGTTACTACTCCAAGAGTCGATTACTCTTCCACCTTTAATTAGCAACATTATATACATAGTTACGACGTGATGTTATGTCGATAATCTATAATCACGTATTCACATACTATCAACCTTAGCATATTATACTACGTGCTGTACGTGACGTGCTGATGTACGTGACGTGCTGATGTACGTGACATCACACCACATTGCCTTTTGGGGGTTCCAGGTAATTTAAAAAATGTTATCTCTGGGTGCGTTATAGAAGAATTGAAGCAACCGAAAACAGCGCAATATAGTATATAATTGCTCTCTGCCATATTAAGTAAGTAAGTACTTGTACGTATTTCAATCAAATATTCACAAATCGCACGCCTATTACACCTCCTTCACACCGTTCGTGACTGTTTGCTACTGTAGTGTATCGAGTGTTGGCTGAACTCGAGACGCGTAGGTATGACTCGCGTTCCGAACGTTTGTATGAAGATAGAATACTGTTAGATATCTTTACCGTGACCAAAGATACCTAAAAACCGCCAAAATGCGAGTGGGACTACCGCACGAAGGGCTCCGTACCATTATCGCAAAAAACGGCTAAAAAATCACGCTTGTTGTATGGGAGACCCACTTAAATATTTATTGTATTCTGTTTTTAGTATTTTATAGTTTTTAGTTATAGCGGCAACAAAAATACATCATCTGTGAAAATTTCAACTGTGTAGCTATCACAGTTCATGAGATACAGCCTGGTGACAGACGGACAGACAGACGGATCGCGGAGTTTTAGTAATAGGGTCCCGTTTTTACCCTTTGGGTACGGAACCCTAAAAACGACTTCTGCGCATCAAACGACTCTTGCCAACTTACGTGCCGGGGATTATAACACACTAACACTTTAACATAGCAATTTAGCAATAGCAATTTATGACTACTTAGGTTAGCTTGGGTCTTACCTGTTAAAACAAATGTATGTGTTAATGAATAAATAAATAAATAAACATTACTTTTATACCATTCCCCCTCTAAAAAGCTTATTTTGTAGTTGTTAGAATCCTTCACTTGTTCGTGATTCATCTATGGCCCTCGCTTTAAAACCGTCCTTTATTCACTAATTGCATAATATACTATTCTTTTTCAAAAACTGCACACTATAAAGTAATTTCTCACAAATATTTTCGTTACAAAATTGGTTTTTACAACTGTAATGATAAGAAAAGTCCATCAAGTTAGACTGAATGGATTTTTTTAGTGATCATCCCTATTCTTGAGGAATGTTTTACCGATACAAAAAAGAATTCTCAAATGCTTCATGATTTTTTTTTTAACGTTTAATTATTTTTTAATTTTTATCTACTTCGGTTTCATTATATTCGAATTACAAAATTGACAGCGTTTTATTATATATATTTATTATATATACGGTTTATTATATAGCGGTTTATTATGATACCCATAACGACATCGGGTTGCATTATGCGAATCGTCATAAATTCTAAAACACAAGCAAAGACATTCTGAACATACAGCCAGGTACCTATAATATTACTTCGAAATCGAGACAATGTAAATGATGTTTTTAAAAATGGAACAAGTTTAGAACAAAAGTATCGTATACTATTTGGCTGTTGCGGCTACAAGATCTTTGCCTTATACCTAATAAAGACTAAATAAAAACAATATTTCATTCTATAGAAAATACATTAAACGAAGTTAACATTGATGTACCGCAATGCATGTCTCCAGGCCCATCTACTAGTTCAGCCAGTAATTCTGCAATTCCTGTTTATTTTAATAATTGTACAATACAAAATCAGTACAATCTGATCAGTCTGACAATAGTCAGTGTGCAGTTAAGTTTCTATTAAAAATACTTATTTGTCTATATCTGTGTTTTGTTCCTTCCTTCGTAGATAAAATCTTGTATGCAACTGTACGTTATTGGTCTTTTAATAACGCGTGCCCACCTATTTCGGTACGCGCTACGCTTGTACCTACCGAAAAATGGCACTCGTGTTAAAAGACCGTCCATAACATAACATTTGCATAAATAGCTATTATGTTTGTATAGGCTTGTATTTCTTTTGTTTTTTATTTTAAATCTATAGGTGTCAATGCCTGAAATAAACGTTTTTTTTTTTATAGCTGTTTCCAAATCAACAAACGACAACGTCTCGGAGCAGTCAAGCGGCGGTGGATCAGGTATCTACATTAATTACTGTATAGAACCTACTATTATTAAGAGATATCGTGCTATCCAGAGCAGTGCTGGTCCAGTGGCAAGGGCCGCGATTTGCAAGGTGTAGGCCGTGGGTTCGAACCCAGGCAGGCGCTTTACTTTGTGTAAATTACTTCATCATCACTCCTCTCAATAACGGCGAAGGCAAACATCGTACTTATATGGTGTATGGTGTGGTGTCTTATGTGTATTGTTGTGGGTGTGTAAAGAGTATTCTATTCCATTCTATCGTGAGGAAACCGGCATGTCCTAGAACCAAAAATTCGAAGACATGTGACATTCACCAACCCGCACTGGGCCCGAGTGGTGGATTACGGCCCATTCCCTCTCACGGAGAGGAGGCCTGTGTCCCAGCAGTGGGATCATTAAAACCTGTAAACCTTCTACAGTTGCAGCCTGTGGGAGAAGTATTCGCGGGCGTCGTATGGAGCCCTTCGTGTCGAGTATAATAACGTGTTCAGAAAACTGATATAATCCTAGGCGTTGTAGTGTGTGAATGTATAGGACTGATTCAGTTGAAATTTTGTACACATTATGTTATGAGCTTCTGTGACATAAACACGGATGCGTAACGTAAATAAATAAATCTATACTTCTTATATATAAAATTCTCGTGTCACAATGTTAGTTACCGTACTCCTCCGAAACGGCTTTACTGATTTTTACCAAATTTTATATGCATATTCAGTAGGTCTGAGAATCGGCTACTATCTATTTTTCATACCCCTAGGGTAGGGTAGGTGGGGTAGTGTGGGTAGGGTAGGGTAGGTAGGGTAGGGTAGATAGGGTAGGGTAGATAGGGTAGGGTAGGTAGGGTAGGATAGGTAGGGTAGGGTAGGGTAGGTAGGGTAGGGTATGTAGGGTAGGGTAGGTAGGGTAGGGTAGGTAGTGTAGATAGGTAGTAGCCAATGGACGGGAGTGAAGCCCCGGGGGTTAGCTAGTAATATTATAAATGTGAATGTAAGTTTGTTTGTTACGCTTTCACGCAAAAACTACTGGACCGATCATCATGAAACTTTGTACTTATATTCTTGGAGGTATTAGAAGTAATATAGGATACTTTTTTTTTTTATTGGCTTCACTGCGAGCGAAGCCGCGGGTAAAAGCTAGTAGCATCATTTATTTGTTAAAATAGGCGTTTATAAATACAGATATTAGCTTAGATGTAATGGAGCGCTATTTTATGCCAGGAGGCGTACAAATATGGTGTTCAAATTTGTCTTAATACAAATTAGTAAAAAAAAAAATTCACTAAAAAAAAAAACAATAAAAAAAAATACACTGACCCCGAGTTGCCCACCTTAAAATTATCGCAGTATTAAAGTGACAAAATGTCAAGCAGGCGTTATCTGCTGTGTTAGGTTGAATGAATTTTCAACAGCCAATTACAGCAGATAACGCTTGACAATTTGTCACATTAATGCTGCGATTATTTTAAGGTGGAAAACTCGGGGTAAAAGACACATCGTTTAGTCACAATTACAATAGTAACTTATTGAAAAAAAATATATATATAACAATATACTCGTAGCAATGTCATATTTAATTAATTTGCCATCTAAGTATTCGTCTACAGTATAATAACATTTATCAACAAGTAATATTTTTTTTCTTGAATTTTATTAAATCTAAATTTTTTATGGCATCTGGAATTTTACTGTACACTAGCTGTCCCACGCGGCTTTGCTCCCGTCAACTGGCCACCTACGTACCTATTTAAACCGTTTACGCAGCGCACGCAACGGAAGCACTCTAAAAGGAATGATTTTTTCCCGTTTTTGCAACATTTTTCATGTATGCTCCGCTCCTATTGGTCGTAGCGTGATGTTATATAGCCTATAACCTTCCTCGATAAATGGACTATCCAACACAAAAAAAGATTTTCAATTCCAACCCGTAGTTCCTGAGATTAGCGCGTTCAAACAAACAAACTCTTCAGCTTTATAATATTGTATTAAGTATAGATTTTCTGACAACCTTACGTGGGTATCATCAAAGTAGAGTACTTAAAGAAATAATTACTCTATTTAAATATTGTTGACACAGCTGTCTTCATAACCAATGTTTTGAAATAAGTACCTTGAGTAAATATAACACAAGTATATTTATTATAAACAACATCATACGTTACCATTATTTTTCGATTCCAACCAGTAGTTCCTGAGATTAGCGCGTTCAAACAAACTCTCTCAATAATATTAGTAAGTATAGATTTATTTGAAGAATTGATCCAAAATACACCGTGAAATTTAAATGGTTGTTTTCCCGCAGCGAAATGGTTTTGTCTATGTAATACAATCGTTTCATAGTTATATAAAATATTAGAAACAAAAACTGGCATATTTAACATTGTGAAAAACTAAACTCGAAAGCGATCACGAACCAATAGTATACCTCCCGATGTCTACGGCCGAACGACAGCAGGCCGTTGACCCGGGTGCTAGGTCACCGTCGAAAGGATTAGGTTCGAAGGCGGCTCCGTTTGATCATGTTACGCGCGGGCTAGATTATGCCGTATAATAAAAAAACACGCGAGAGCTTATTTTACTTTAAACATTTAATAAATCGGTCTTTGCTTTGTCGGCTTGTGGCTCGCTCGTTTGTTTTGCGTGCAAACTTTTATGCCGTATTCACCACGTGCGAGAGCTTATTTGGGTTTGACATTATTTTGTGCATCGGTTTTGTTTGTAGGTGGTGACACGAGTAGTACCTAGTACCTACAAATTACGTCTAGAGTTACTATTGTTACTCACTTTTTCGAGTTGATGAATATTTTTTTAATTATTTTAAAACAGAAACATCATTATTTATTTACTTTAACTCTATACTTCGAAAGTACTCCTTAAGGCAAGTCGTTCTGCCGCGGGAAAACAACCAATTAAATTTATAATCCCGAATTAAGAATTGTAGCTACTGAAACACTAGCTGCCACCCGCGTGGTATTAGTACTTATCCCAATATCTTTATAAATTGTAGCTTATGTGTTATTCTGACGTATAAGCTATATATCTTTATTAAAGTTAAAATATCTTTATAAGCTATATAGTTTCATCAAGATCCGTTTAGCGTGAAGGAGTAACAAACATCCATCCATCCACCGTCACAAACTTTTACTTTTATAATACTTACCCCGGGTTTCCCATCTCAAAATTATCGCAGAATTAATGTGACAAACTGTCAAGCATGCTTTATCTGCTGTTGAAAATTCATTCAACCAATCACAGCAGATAACGCGTGCTTGACAATTTGTCACATTAATTCTGCGATAATTTTGACCTGGGAAACTCGAGGTTAGTAGTTGGATGATTTTTTTTTAATGGCAAAGAGATCAGCGAGTTCAAACAAAAAACAAACTCTTTTGATGTATTATTGGTAAGATTGTGTTTTATTTGCAGATTCTGTTGGCAACCAGACACCCTCGGACACCGACGCCATCTTGAAGTCAGGCGCTGGAAAAGGTATGCACTTTAATTACGAGTACCATATATTATTACCAACACCTAGACGTATCGTGTTACCCACAGTTGGTAGGTTGGTAGGCTAGTACTGAATTTAAAATGTTCTTTTTAGTAGCAGATGAATCCATCGAAGATAATGAAATTGGAGAAAATAATGTAAAAGAAGGTGGACAATCTGGTAATGGTCAACTTGAAACTGAAGATAAGTTACAAAATGTTGAGAAATCAAATGATAGAAGAAAGAGAGCGCCTGTGTAAACTGGAATGAAGATAAATTTTAATTAGACAGTTAATTAATACATCGCCAGCTGCCGCTTAAAAATAAACCAGTAGAGAAAGCATGATATGCCCCGCATAGAGCACCGTGAAGCCTCGGCGGCCACTGCAACAGCAATTTTTCATAGAATCACAGCACATTGAGACCGAGTCGACCAATATGGCGAATGCTTAAGATGGCGGACTAGTTATTTTTTGTGCACTGTTATGATATGGTTTTGCTGAAAAAAATTATTTATTTATTTAAACTTCATGTACATTGGTGATACATAGGCGGACTTAATGCAGCAAGGCATTCTCTACCAGTCAACCTTTGGTTAAAAAAGGACACAACAGTGGTAGGTGTACAAAATAAAAATTATGAACAACAATTGAAGTCGGGTTAATAAACTACCTAACAAATAAAATACATAAATAATTGCTATAACAATAGACTAATAAATATTATAAAAAATGTTGTTTTAAATATATTTTATTAATAATAATTTTTATATTTTAATCTTTCTCTTTCGTTTTCGTTGTTAGAATGTCACTTGTCTAAACCTGCTGTATGTCGGTTATCACTCGCTGCCGAAGTTTCCATGCTCTGTATTTGTATTTGCAATTCAATAAATTCAGTTTGTTTCATTGATTCGTTTTTATTTACTTTGTTCCCATAATAAAAATAAATAGTCGATCTAAATAAATATGAAATTAAATAAAAAATAACGGAATGGCTACTGGAACAGGACTATCTTCAAACTGAATCTTTGCTTAAGTATGTCGTCTAACTACCCACATATCTCCAACCACACACAACACACACACACACGCGCGCTAACACACACACATCATGTATGAAACATATTATACTTAAATTTGCTTTATTATCCTCACTCGCCCAGGTAGAACGACACAGTCTACTAGTATACTTATAGCATCACATTTTAAGCTGAATCACTGTCTCTCAAGATACAGGTCTATACCTAGTTTGAGAGGCAGGGTTTTTCCATATTATATACAGATTTCAGTTCTTAGATTGTATTGCATTGTGTTCCTACCAAAGCTCATTTAAATTGTCTAAATATATAAAACTTGTTAAATCTGTTTCCTTGTGAAATTAAGTTATATTATTATAAAAGTAGCCCGTTACTGTACTGTCCGTTAAGTCCTCTTCTCTTACAGAGAAGGCATTTCATGAAGAAGGCGTTCACATGATATAATTTGTATATGCTATAAAAACGAATACCTAATCTAATTTCATGGGCGCTAATGTTATAATTCATATAACCTTCATTTGCTCACCTCCACAGCTTCGGCTTGCTGGTGCCCAGCATCAGCCGCTATGGCTCGCACGGGCGCCTATGCTTTTTTACAGCGGGTGGGGGTTGCTCTCCCTTCACGCCTCCGTTATTTATATACACTCTAGGGTAAGAGCGACTGTATTTTAAGTTCACTCGTGCGCTGAACTGACGTTTTTAAATAGGTTATTAAATGTAGTAAAAATGTTTAATAATATCTGATTAACGATCTATTCAATATTAACGCTAGAGTAATAAGACGTATTTTGCTCTGAAAAATATTCCCCGTGCGGTAGACTAAAGCGCACAGTGAATGCTCAAACAACGTCTACGAGATACGAGCGAAAGCGCTTGGCGCGTGAGACAAAGATAGTTCAATAGAAAATTTAATATACGGCAAAACATGACCACTCTCGTGCGCCGCCCGAGCGAATCGATGATTACCGAGAGCGGGCGATGTTTGACCAACGAATCGAAATTCACACTGGCCCTCGGGTCGATTACCTGCACACCGATGATTACCGAGAGCGGGCGATGTTTGACCAACGAATCGAAATTCAAACTGGCCCTCGGGTCGATTACCTGCACACCGATGATTACCGAGAGCGGGCGATGTTTGACCAACGAATCGAAATTCACACTGGCCCTCGGGTCGATTACCTGCACACCGATGATTACCGAGAGCGGGCGATGTTTGACCAACGAATCGAAATTCACACTGGCCCTCGGGTCGATTACGCGGGTGGGAAGTGAGGCGAGCGCGGGGCTTCTTTACTTTTTGGACACAGCGTCTGGCTTGAAATTTTGCAGTTGAACGCGGCTTTAAGTTAGGTACTTCTATATTCTAATTTCTATTGTATTTTATTAAACTTACTGAGTTGTGGGACAAAGTCTAGTCAATAAAAAATTCGGCGTTTCTAAAAACAAAAAAAAAATCCTTGTATAAGCTAAAATGTTGTTATAATACAACTTCGAATTGGAATGGAATGCGTAGTGAGCTGGTAAAGTGCACCATCACTTCTAGGACGCCAGCCGCCACTGCTCTAGGGGTAGCAGTCAAAAGATTACACGAAGTCGCGGTGCCCCGATTCGGTTTTGAAACAGATTCCACGAGCGAAAAGAAACTAAAAAATATACGTCCACCCGTATAAAAACAAATTAATAACAAGCAATATATATACGGTGCTTGTTTTTGCTAGCACAATAATGACAGGCGTTTAAAATCTAATCAGTTTTTGCAGAGATATACAAAACAAAAAAACTTTTTTACAAAAATTACAACCGACTTCCAAACAAAAACACTACAAAGTGAAAAATAACTTCAATTTCGGAAGTCGGTGTCAAAAAATGAAGAAACGTAAACAGGAACACCGACTTCCGAAATTGAAGTTATTTTTCACTTTGTAGTGTTTTTGTTTGGAAGTCGGTTGTTTGTATATGTCAATATGTTTTACTACGAGTATTACCTTTTAATAAGAGTTTTTATTTATGTTTTGATTTAAACGATTCTCTAAGGCCTCCTATTTTACTAACCGAAACAATTTTTTATTTTCATTTAAAAAGATTAATACTTCCAGATTGGTCCTATTTTTTCAAAATCCAGTTCTGATGGAATCCATGATGAATTACTAAGGGTTTGTTGGTCACTAGTTTTTTTTCAGAGAAAAGATTTTATTACAGATAGTTAATATCGAGATGAACCAGTCGCGTGTACAAGCCGTTTATTATACTTAATACTGCAGAGATGAGCTGAGATCGAGCTACGAGAGAGCTGAGCTTAGTTAGTACTTTAATAGAGCTGTTACGGATAGATCTGAGAAAGAGTGTTTACAATTTGAATTGAGATAGAACTATTATTGATAGTGCTAAGATAAAGCTGTTATAGATGGCGCACGGTTTGCGCAGTGATTTGGCGCTGATGCGCTGTGTGTCGTGGGTTCGCTTCCCCCCAAATATTTGTATGACCTATAGATAGTTGTTTCGGCACAGGGTGTTCGTGTATGTGAGTTTATATGTTTGTTGACGCATCCACGATACAGGAGGAATTCCTAGTGTGGCGCACGTTTTTAAACAGAAACCAGCTTGACCTGATAGAGTTATTTAAATAGGTACTCGATAGCTTGTAATTGTGGTATTCTGACAATTATATTGACTCGGGCTAATAAGGTACTCGATAGCTTGTAATTGTACTTAGTAGGGTTCGACTTATAAGTAAAAATATATATACATAATTATTTCTAGCGCAGTAATTGTGGAGCCGGTCCAGATCGTGCTGTAATAGGCATGCGTCTACAACGGTTGATAACCGAATTCTTCGTATCATACGCATACAAAACAAATTAAGGAAACAAGATAAAATGTCATCTATAAAAAATAATGAATATTATAAAGCTTCTTACAAAGAACCTTAGGGAACACCTAACGGAATGTAGGTGCATAATCCTCGAAGTGTTAGCATTGAAAACCACCGTCTGATCTGGCACCTGTTTTGCACGTATACTCGTAATGAGAACTCTATAAACAAATTACCCCTTACATCAATAAATAACAATTTGTTCATTCGCATGATAAATTCGATCAAAATACTTGCAGTAGCCCGTGTATCAAACGTAGGCTTGTGACCACCCGGACATGCGCTCCTTAAGATATAAAAATCGGATTATTTCAGATTAATTGTGAATGGGACAATCGATATTGGTCAATCGGTATTAGAAGGAAAAGACCATGGTTACATCATCGCATTCCCCCAAGATTATGGTCAAGTTACTGATGATGAAAGGGGATACAAAAAAAACTTTTCTACAAAAATTACAACCGACTTCCAAACAAACACTACAAAGTAAAAAATAACTTCAATTTCGGAAGTCGGTGTTTCTGTTTTCGTTTCTTCGTTTTTTGACACCGACTTCCGAAATTGAAGTTATTTTTTACTTTGTAGTGTTTGTTTGGAAGTCGGTTGTAATTTTTGTAGAAAAGTTTTTTATTTTCCACTTTTTAGTTGTGGTACATAATAGACCAGTTCTATAGGCTAGGTACCTACGCGTATAGTGCCTAAAGTGAAGCTAGAATAGATTAACCCAAGACATGAAACTTATACAAAACCGGTGCAATGAGAGTATACCAGGGTGAACTGTTCACACCTGCGTACCCCTTTAGAGCGTACCAGTGTGATGTTATGTTATGAAATGGTGTAAACAATAAACTGACATGCGATTAGATCTATCCAGAGTGATTTGCCGTCATTTATTGAAGAGTTCTGATGTATTTCTCCGAATTTCTTCATCAGATCTTGATGAAAATTAAATGGGACCACACGACAAGCACCAGCTTTCAATTAAAAAAAACATCATCAAAATCGGTTCACCCAATGAAAAGTTCTGAGGTAACAAACATAAAAAAAAAAAAAAAAACAGTCGAATTGAGAACCTCCTCCTTTTTGCGAAGTCGGTTAAAAATAGACGACGTTTCTAAATTATATTAAACTTTACTTATAGATTTCGAATATTATAGTAACTGAATATTATTTAAAATGTGCATTATATAAAATGACATCAATAACTCATTATATCATTTGATCGTTATATTAAAAAAGTGTATTAAATGAAATTAGGTCATATGATCATTAGAACTTTTATAATTATCTCTAACGTAACACCTCCTCCTCTCAAACCGGGTGGTTTTCTATTGACCACCCTCAAAATAAAACAACGAATATTAAACTTCACTTAAATTTGCATAAATCAGACTATGATAATTTACTTTCCTTTCCTTTTCAATGGACAAAGTGGACAGATTGGTTAGTCGCGTTTGCCTCTTTGCGGACTGCGTTCGCTGGCAGCTTTTCGGTGCAGCCGCAAAATCGCTTAACACTCAACGCATTGCGATTAGAAACTGCGCCGGTTCTCGTCAATAAGATGGACTTCGTGAGAACAGTTTGTTTTGTTGCTTTAATTAAAGGAAACGACGATAACTCAAATCTCGCAAATACTGAGTACATCCACTCATCACCCAACGATTTAATAGAGGTATCACGGGGTATCATTGCTAAGAAAGAGAATTTGGTTCAAATAAATCTCACTAGATGGCGCGATATGCATCTATCTGTTATAGAATGTGTGTAAAATTAACATTTTCTGGAATTGAACATAAAAATTGTATGTTCTTGTTTAATCAACTCTCCTAAGCACAAATTTATGGAATATTGGGCTCTTAATTCACATTTCAAAGATTATTTGAACGGATCTTTTAAAATTGATGCCAATAGATGGCGCATTTTAAATTTCTGAGGCATTCCACTCGATTGTTAAAATTTGCATTGTAACTTATTTAGGTGCAAAAAAAAAATGTAAAAACGTGCAAAAATATGCTATAAAACGAACCTTCACTGTATTTAAAGAAAAAAAATTCACGAACCTAGTAAACCCTTTTACTTGCAAGTCGCTGCTAACACCATCTATCTATCACCGTGAAACAGAGCTAGTTACGTCGGCGCGGTTTCTTTGTTTGGAATGTGGCATCTCTATGCTAGTATTATATTATATGTGATAGAGGCTTTTTTATAAGAAATATCTTTACTAAAGAGAACATCAAGAGCAGTGGTAGCCCGGTAGTAACGGCCGCGACTTACAAGTTGTAGGTCGTGGGTTCGAACCCAGGCAGGCGCTTTACTTTGTGTAAATTATTTCATCACCACTGCTCTAAAAACGGTGAATGACAACATTGTGAGGAAACCGGCATGTCCTATAAACCAAAAATCGAAGATAGGTGACATCCACCATCGCGCACTGGGCCCGCTTCGTGGATTAAGACCCATTCTATCTTTAGCAGAGGGGAGTCCTTGGTCCCAGCAGTGGTAGATAGGTAGGTAGGGTAGGTGGGTAGGTGGGTAGGTAGATAGGTAGGATATGTAAGTAGACAGCCAGTTGACGGGAGGAAGCCGCGGACAGCTAGTCTAATATATAGTACTTGGGCGACCGAGCTCTGCTCGGGTGAAAATAGAGAAAACGACGTTTTCTATAAATGTATCCTAGCTGTATCGATTTATCGCTCCCGAAACTCCTTGCATACAAAATTTCATAAAAATCGTTGCAGCCATTTTCGAGATTCAGATTATTTATTACATGAATTTTCGTTTAAAGGTATTAAACTCAATTTGCGATAACATTAGACGTTTAAACTAGCATTAGTTTAATTTACAGCCCGTTCAACCGATTTCGACTTCTATTGCGTCGGTGATACGACAAATGGTAGCTGTAGTAAACAGTTGGTTTTGGTAACAGGTTTATGCATTTTATGTCATCCTTATGTTTACGGGATAGAACTCAAAATCGGTTGAACGGACTGTTAAAAGATTTGGAAACATGTCTAATGTGATTTCAAATGAAGTATAGATTTATACCAAACTAGCTGTCCCACGCGACTTCGCTCCCGTCAACTGGCTACCTACCTACCCTTCCCTACCTACCCTACATACATGAATGTTGCGTAACTTTAACCACTTACGCAGCGCACGCAACGAAAGCTCTCAAAAAGGAATAATTTTTTCCCGTTTTTGCAACATTTTTCATTTATTCTCCGCTCCTATTGGTCGTAGCGTGATGTTACATAGCCTATAACCTTCCTCGATAAATGGACTATCCAACAAAAAAAGTATTATTCAATTCCAACCAGTAGTTCCTGAGATTAGCGCATTCAAACAAACAAACAAACTCTTCAGCTTTATAATATTGGTATAGATAATTACTACTAGCCGTTTTGTCGTGATTCTCATTTAAAAATCAGCTACTCAAGGGTATCTGCGCTATCCAACTCTGCCTTACACCTCTAAA
Organism: Orthosia gracilis; assembly: GCA_947562075.1. Taxonomy (NCBI): domain Eukaryota; kingdom Metazoa; phylum Arthropoda; class Insecta; order Lepidoptera; family Noctuidae; genus Orthosia; species Orthosia gracilis. The sequence goes on from OX387277.1 coordinate 10,043,269, forward strand.
GTAAACAGGCATGATGTGTTTATAAAATATACTTGTGTTATATTTACTCAAGGTACTTATTTCAAAACATTGGTTATGAAGACAGCTGTGTCAACAATATTTAAATAGAGTAATTATTTCTTTAAGTACTCTACTTTGATGATACCCACGTAAGGTTGTCAGAAAATCTATACTTATCTATACATAATAATATTATAAATGTGAATGTAAGTTTGTCTGTTACGCTTTCACGCAAAAACTACTGAACCGATCATCACGAAACTTTGTTCATATATTCTTGGAGGTATTAGAAGTAACATAGGATACTTTTATTAAAAAAAAAAAATGGCTTCACTGCGAGCCAAGCCGCGGGTAAAAGCTAGTACTTAATAATAATATTATAAAGCTGAAGAGTTTGTTTGTTTGAACGCGCTAATCTCAGGAACTACGGGTTGGAATTGAAAGTCTTTTTTTGTGTTGGATAGTCCATTTATCGAGGAAAGTTATAGGCTATATTTATAACATCACGCTACGATCAATAGGAGCGGAGCATAAATGAAAAATGTTGCAAAAACGGGCAAAATTATTCCTTGGAGAGTTTTCGTTGCGTGCGCTGCGTAAGCGGTTAAAGTTACGCAACAATCATGTATGTAGTGTAGGTACGGTAGGGTAGGTAGGGTAAATGGGTAGGTAGGTAGCCAGTTGACGGGAGCGAAGCCACGTGGAACAGCTAGTATTGAATAAAAACTAACGTCTTTTTCCCAAGGGGTAGACAGTTACTGCAGAACGCCTCCTGCCATGATCCTCACATATTCCTTTTTAATCGGCTTTCTTAAAAAGAGGAGGTTCAATGTACGACTGTTCTTTTCTTAGTTTTTTTTTTATGTAGTACCTATGTTCACTGATGAAGAAGAAGGAGCGAAGACATGGTCAAGGCTGCGGAACTCCGATGGATGCGAAACGCATAGGACCGATCATTGCTGTGACGCTTGGGAGCCTATGTCCAGCAGTGGACGTGTTTTGGCTGAAATTATGATGATGATGACGTTTAGTGATTCTTCAGTCAATTGTGGACTTGATTTACTTTGACTTAAGATCTTCTGTCTGGTTCAGACAGCATCCACTGTAGTCCTCCATCGTGATTGGTCTCAGCTTCACACTTCACCTCACTCCACGCCATTCCGATGCTTTCAAAAAGGAGTAGGTTCTATGTTCGACTGTATGTATTTTATCCGACTGCCGAAGGAGGGTAATGTGTTTATCAGTCTATGTATGTATATATGTTTGTTCCTATGTGGCGTTCTAGAGATCAAACGCGTTGGCCGATTTTGATGATTCTTACGTCAATCGATTCGTCTTAACCGTGCAACTGTAACTGGCTAAATTAAAATTGGAAAACAAATTTGCGGGTTTTGGGCGCCATATTGTGGGGCAAACTTTTTTTTCTTCCGAACCGATTGTGTGATGTATCAAAATAAAGAGCTTTAAGAGGTGATTTAAAAAAAAATATATGATACTTTTATGTTTAAATGTACCTAATTCTGAAAAAAAAATTATAAATAAAAAAAGTGAATTCAAAAAATAAAAAACCCGACTGCAAAAAGCGAACTGAAAAGACGTAAACAACAATAAAATCATGCTGGGCAGTCGGAGGACACATCTGGTTTTGGTCAGCCAGCTCGCGAACATGTATCCTCCGACTGCACAGCATGATTTTCTTCTTGTATACGTCCACAGACATAAATCTAAATAGATAACGCAAGTCCCTCCATCTGTATTAAAACTAAGCGTGCCACTTTTTCACAAAAAAATTAAAAACGAATTTACTTATCAATGATAAATGATAAATGATAAATGACTTTATTTCTGTAAGTAGGTTTGTACAAACACTTTTACATGTCGATCATATTTTTAAAACTAGATGAATTCGGCGTTTCCTATCTGACTACTCTGAGAAGAAAGGCCGAAACAAACTCAGAGGTCACAGTCTCTTTTAAGGTCCAGACAAAATCTTTATTAGATCATGTGAAGACCATGTAGACTGAAGTCTGAAATGGTCTTTTGAGGAAAGAACCAGCCAGATTGAGTGGACCTGTCCAGTCAGTGCACGCATTTGTCAATAACCGTGCAGCTCAACTCAGAATTTAAGGAGCTCAACGATTCGACGAACAATACCAAAGAAAGGACATTCGGGTAGGCCGCATAAACTACTCAAACTGTCAGACCATGATTAAAACTAATTTGGATAAATTAAAATTAAAAACAAACAAAAATTGAATCCACATAGTCTTCACATTCACAACAATTAAAATAAACTTAAAATAAAATAATATAATACTTTAAAAAGTAAATATTCTTGTCATTGCAAGAAAACAAAAACAAAATTCACGTTGCAAAATATATAAAAAAAATCAAATTAATTGGAGCAGCTCAATCCCAAGCCTGTTTGTCCTCAACGTAATCTTTTATTGTATAAAACGCATTCTGGCACAACTTACGTTTAATGAATGTTTTAAATTTATTAACACTTAGATCTTGTACGTGGCTTGGAAGCTTATTATAAAAGTGTACACATTGACATCTAAACGAGCCACCTATTTTCTTGAGCCTTGTTGCAGGTACTACAAATTTGTGTTTGTTTCTAGTATTTATGTTATGGATATCACTGTATTTTTTAAACAATTTTATATTTTTATGGGCATATAAAAGATTTTCATAAATATACTGAGAAGGCACAGTCATTACATTAATCTCCTTAAATTTATCTCTGAGAGAGTGTCTCGGGCTTAATTTATAAATCGATCGAACAGCTCTTTTCTGCAAAACAAAGATAGTCTGGATGTCGGCGGCATTCCCCCACAACAGAATACCGTACGACATTACACTATGAAAATAGCTAAAATATACTAAACGTGCTGTCTCTATGTCAGTTAAATTACGAATTTTCCTAACAGCATATGCTGCGGAGCTTAGCTTTTTCGACAATTTATCTATATGTGGGCCCCACTGAAGCTTAGCATCCAAAGTTAAGCCTAAGAATACTGTGCTATTTTCAGGATTCAATTCTTCGCCCTTTACCAACACATCAGTTTTCACCTGCCTAACGTGAGGTAGGGAAAACTTAATACATTTGGTTTTTTTCCATTAAGTAGTAAATTATTAACATTGAACCAGTGAACTACTTTTGAGATCGCGCTATTTACATCGTCAGTAACCAGCTGCTGACGTTTAAGTTTAAACAAAAGTGAAGTGTCATCCGCAAACAACACTATATCATGGTTATCCTTTATGAGGTAAGGCAAGTCATTAATATAAATAAGAAACAAGAAAGGACCAAGAATCGAGCCCTGCGGGACGCCCATCATTACTATAGATCCGGGAGATCTTTTTCCATTAACGTCAACGCTCTGAATCCTATCACTCAAGTATGAAGTGAGAAGATCCAGAGCGCTGTTCCGGATTCCGTAGTGGCGGAGTTTCCTGATTAGCGTATCATGAAGAACACAATCAAATGCCTTGGACAAATCACAAAAGATTCCCAAGGCATCGCACTTATCTTCCCATGCATTATAAATATGTCCTAAAAGCTCAACACCGGCAGTCACAGGCAATCAGTAGTTGAACGACCCCTTGTAAAACCAAACTCTTTGCTATGTAATAATTTATGTTTATTAAAAAATCTTTGCAATTGCTCTAAAATTAATTTCTCAAATATTTTACTAAACGTAGGTAGTACTGAAATAGGTCTATAATTTGTAGGGTCTGATGTACTACCTGATTTAAACAATGGTATTATTTTACTATTTTTCATAAGGTCAGGAAACTCCCCACAGTCGATACATTTATTAAAGATAATAGCTAAACTAGGTGCGACAATATCAATAATAGACTTAGCAACTTCTACAGAATGACCCCACAGATCTGCAGTCTTTTTAACATTTAAAGTGTGAAAGGTTTTAATTATGTCTCTACAAGTAATATATTCAAAAAGAAATTCCGAATCGCAAACATTAACATTTTCTTTTAGCAAAGACTCAGCAACAGAAGGTGATGAGTTTAGGGATTTAGTAGTTGAAATGGGAATATCTGAAAATAAATTTTCAAAAGCCACTGCGACTTGTGAGTCTGATTTTATGATGTTGTCATTAATAGACAGGTTGTAGTCAATATTTCGGTTACCAGATCTTCCCGTTTCACTATTAATAATATTCCAAGTCGTTTTAATAACGTTACTACTATTTTTAATCTTCGAACTCAAATAACGCGACTTGGCCAAACAACAAACTTTTTTAAATAATTTTGAATAATTTCTAACATATAAATTAAATTCAGCAGTGTTAACAAAAGTCCTTTCATTGTACAACTCATAAAGCCGTTTCCTACTTTTATGAATACCAGTGGTAGCCCAATCACTGAATGATGCATTACCATTAACCGAGATAGTCTTGGGAATAAAGGTAGAATTAAATTGTTTACAGTACATATTAAAAAAATCATTGTATAGATGATTTGGATCGGCATGAATTGATAAAATTGGTAATTTATTAATGAGTTTAACTTTAAACGCTGCCAAGCGACTTGCAGTTTTGGGGTTAACAGTGATATCCTTTTTAGTCACTTTGTTATTTTGGTTTGGTATAGTAATCCTCTGCCCGCAATGATCAGAATCTAGTAAATTTATAATTTCTTTGTGGACTGGCATAACATTAGTATAAATATTATCTAAACATGTGGCACTAGTAGGGGTTATTCTTGTGGGCTCCAAAAATAGGTTTACAAGATTGTAGGACTGAAACAGACTTATTATTTTACTACAATACCCTGAGTTTTCTAATAAATTGACATTAAAATCCCCACAAGTGATAACGGATTTATTCGATTTACAAATCTTGTGTAACACTTCATCCATTACCTTTTCAAAGCAGTCATACAATCCTGAAGGGGGTCTGTATACACTTAATACAATAAACTGCTCCAATTCTATACAAGCTATTTCGACTGTCCGCTCAACAGATAGGCTCACAATATCCTTACGGTCTTTAAATTTAAGCTGGTTACTTACTAAAATCAATGAGCCACCATGTATAGCATTAACTCTGCTGAATGAACTACCAACCTGGTGATTATTAAAATTGAACAATAACTGGTGGCTTTTAAGGCAATGTTCTGTAATACAAAGAATATCAATACTGTTAAAATTCATAAATAATTCTATTTCTAAATCTTTGTTCATAAATCCTTGAATATTTTGATGCACCAGGTTAATACTATTTACTGATTTTAGACTTGTATGTGATTTTATTTTGCAATTTTCATTCTGTAAACTTTTGCAAGAGGTTGTCTCTATTGTCTTAATTTCTTCGTAGCTGCTGTTGTAATAAGCATTTGTGACTAAGAGCTTGTTCATACTCATTGCTACACTGGCTGAACCCGTCCACAATAACTTGGAGCCTGTTGCGGGCTGCTATAGCATCAGTGTGTTGAATATATAACTGAGCCATTTCTGTTTTTAATTTGCTATTCCTGTCAAGGACACCAAGGAACTCTATTTCATTTTCATCTTTTTCCCTAATCAGTTGGTCACAGAGCTCCTGAGACGCCTTTAATTCGCTCAAAGCCTGACTGAGTTTGGTCTCTTCTAGGCGAGCCCGCGCGGTACGAGTCATAATCATGATTAAAGAAAAGAGAGGAGAGGTTGGAATAGAGAATAGGATTGAGTAACAGTTGATTAGTTGAACGGAAAATGAAATTTAGATCATAAAGAAAGAAGTTCTGTCACCAAGCTAACTAAGGTTATGCTTACGTTTTATAGGTCACTGACATCAACTTGTAACCGTAATAAAAGTGATCCAATGAGTTGTAGACAAAAAATTAGAACGCAAACAATCCAATATCAAGTAAAATATATAGTATTGTACCTGATACCGAGACGAAAAAGAACATTCGCTTGAGCCGGTAACTGTCAACGAAACACAATTTTATTAAATTAAATTTTTTCACTTCAATTTAGTGCCTAAATTTAACACAAAACACTAAATAACATTTAAATTTGATATTCAATTCAAAATTCAAAATTCAAAATTTTTTATTTCACATAGGCCTACATGGGCACTTATAAAACGTCGGCAAAAGGTGCACGGTTCGGGTTGGTCGTTTCCTATGGAGAAGAACCGGCAAGAAACTCCATGGTTACTCTTTTAAAATGGTTTGGTTTTACAATATTTCCATGTTACAGCATTAGTACTTAGATATGGGGGGACAACGTAGGCCCGACAATAAGTCGTAAAAACTAAACAAAGTAAATAAAAGATTGTAAAACAAGATGAAAAGTTAACAAATGTTAACAAGCATATCTAGAAATCTAGAAGGCCTACAATGTTCACACATTCACAAAACAATCGGTAAAAGAATCTATACAAAGGTAGTAAAAAGAAAACCGTATATCAAAACTAAATTTAACATGAGGCACAAATGTTGATATCAGTGCTGTAACTATTCTTTGAGAAGGGCGTATAAATATGATTGAAAACCATTGTAAAGAGTCTAATCAAAAGAAGAAAAAATGAGATTGAGAATAGTTAGAGACATCCACATATTTGTGCCGTTTATGAGTTACCAGGGAAGCCACATGCGCAGAAGGAGCTATAGCCAAACTTTTTTATCTTCAACGTAGTCCTTGATTTTATAATATGCTTTTTTAATAAGGACACGTTTGATGTAGTTTTTGAACTTTCCATCGGTCAGTTCTATAACTGCCTTTGGCAACTTGTTATAAAAGCGTATACTGTTTATAAGAAAAGACTTGCTAGTTTTCGTTAATCTGAATTTGGGTATTACAATTTCATGCTTACTGCGTGTATTTAAATTATGGAAGTCGCTTCTAATTTTGAAAAGCCTTCGATTTTTGCGGACATACACAATACATTCCAAAATATAAAGTGAAGGCAGAGTCAGTATATCGATCTCTTTAAATTTTTCTCTGAGTGACTCGCGAGGGCCCATTTTATAGATCGCGCGGACTGCCCTCTTTTGTAGGATGAAAATTGAGTCAACGTCTGCTGCAGACCCCCACAGCAGAATGCCATAAGACATAATACTGTGGAAATAAGCATAGTATACTAACCTAGCTGTAGCTACATCAGTTAACTGTCTCATTTTTCTTACTGCATATGCAGCTGAACTTAACCTACCTGAAAGAGTTCTAATGTGCGCGCCCCACTGCAGTTTTGAATCGATAGTAATCCCCAAGAAAACAGTTTCCGCTATAACTTCAAGATTTTTGCCGTCAAGATACAAATTTAAATCACGCTGTGGTACATTTGGTAAAGAGAACTTTAGACATTTTGTTTTATTCGCATTCAGTAAAAGATTGTTAGCTGCGAACCATTTTGAGAGAATAGTTAGGCTTTCGTTGACATGTAAGACATCCGTATCTTTCCTATCTATTTTAAAAATTAGCGAAGTATCATCAGCAAATAGAATTATATCAGATAATTTGGCCATCATAAAAGGGAGATCATTAATGTAAACAAGAAAAAGGAAAGGGCCGAGAATTGAACCTTGAGGCACGCCCATCTTGACTAGAGACCCGGAAGACGTCGCCCCATTAACATTAACTTTTTGCTGCCTGTTTGATAAATAGGAAAGCACAATATTAAATTGGAAATAGGCCTTATTATAAAAGAAATCTAATATTTAAAATTAAAATTATTAGGATAAATTCTAATCAGCTGTTAGCTGTAGTGTTGCCACAGGATGAAAAAAAAGATAGACATTAGAAAAACGAGAACATGAAACGAGACATTAGAAATGAAAGAAAACATTTCTAATGTCTCGGCCAACTTTTTCTATACATTCTTTACAGCTCAATATGGCATAAAAAGGCATTTTCTAAGGCATTTTGCACGCGAAGTACATACAATCGCGTCATCTAGTTAGATTTATGTCTGTGTTTACTTCTTTTTAGTTCGCTTTTTGCAGTCGGGTTTTTTGATTTTTGGAATTAACTTTTTATGTAAGTTCATTAACATCTCCGTCAACTGTGGACCGATTTAGAACATTCTTGTGTTTGAAAGGGTACTTTCCCGAGGTGGTCCCATATAAATTTGGTGAATCTCATAATATACTACAGAACTCTTCTCTATAAGACGGCCTCTCGGGATTGCTGCAATCGCATGTCTATTTATTGTACATTACTAAAGAACTTTCTCACTAGATAACACAACTGAAAAGTACTATTAAGGTTCCCCTAGTCGACGGTACGAACTATTTTGTGCGCGAGGTTAAAATGCTTGCTATCTCATCCGACAACACGTGCGAAAGAGATAGCTGCTGTGATGAGCAGTAAGAAGCTAGTTCGCGTACGAATTAGCACTTTGCAAATTTGTATTGAAATGGATGATGATTTTATTTTATTTTATTTATTCGGGAAAACAAACAATTACACATTAAGAATTACAAAAATGTAGGATACAGAAATGATACAAATATGAAACCAATCATGTTCTCCACAGATAACAATAAGACAATTTGGTAAATTTTAAGATTAGCGTTGTAAACAATAAATCAAAAAGAGAAATATTAATAGAAAAGCATCAACAAAACAAAACACAAAGCCATCAGTAGTGCCGCATATGTGGATCAAAATTGTCACATTAGTTTTTCAATAGAACGCCCTGCGCTTTCAGTGTAATAACGCTTTTAGGATGCTGATGCGGCTGCCGCGGCACTGTAGCGCATCGGGCATGTTTGCAGACGCACATGTCGATGGCTTTCGTGCCATCATTAGAAAAAGAGCCGCCTCGCTGCTAAGTCGTGTCAGCGGCAGACAGCATTCTCAGCGTTGTAGCCGGCTGAACAGACTGCCCAATATTGTGGCATTGTGTTCGACTACATGTCGAGAAGTAATGTGCATTTATATTTTATATTAATAATTAATTAATAATATTGTACTTAAATCTTGACATGTTGTGTATGTATTGTATGTGTATCTATTTTTAAGTGACTAACATCTTCTTATATATAAAATTCTCGTGTTTGTGACACGAGAGTATGTTAGTTACCGTACTCCTCCGAAACGGCTTTACTGATTTTCACCAAATTTTATATGCACATTCAGTAGGTCTGAGAATCGGCTACTATCTATTTTTCATGCCCCTATGGTAGGGTAGGTAGGGTAGGGTAGGGTAGGTAGGGTAGGGTAGGTAAGGTAGGGTAGGTAGGGTAGGGTAGGTAGGGTAGAGTAGGTAGGATAGGGTTGGGTAGGGTAGGTAGGGTAGGTAGGGTAGGTAGGGTAGGTAGGGTAGGTAGGGTAGGTAGGGTAGGTAGGGTAGGTAGGGTAGGTAGGGTAGGTAGGGTAGGTAGGGTAGGTAGGGTAGGTAGGGTAGGTAGGGTAGGTAGGGTAGGTAGGGTAGGTAGGGTAGGTAGGGTAGGTAGGGTAGGTAGGGTAGGTAGGGTAGGTAGGGTAGGTAGGGTAGGTAGGGTAGGTAGGGTAGGTAGGGTAGGTAGGGTAGGTAGGGTAGGTAGGGTAGGTAGGGTAGGTAGGGTAGGTAGGGTAGGTAGGGTAGGTAGGGTAGGTAGGGTAGGTAGGGTAGGTAGGGTAGGTAGGGTAGGTAGGGTAGGTAGGGTAGGTAGGGTAGGTAGGGTAGGTAGGGTAGGTAGGGTAGGTAGGGTAGGTAGGGTAGGTAGGGTAGGTAGGGTAGGTAGGGTAGGTAGGGTAGGTAGGGTAGGTAGGGTAGGTAGGGTAGGTAGGGTAGGTAGGGTAGGTAGGGTAGGTAGGGTAGGTAGGGTAGGTAGGGTAGGTAGGGTTGGTAGGGTAGGTAGGGTAGGTAGGGTAGGTAGGGTAGGTAGGGTAGGTAGGGTAGGTAGGGTAGGTGGGGTAGGTAGGGTAGGTAGGGTAGGTAGGGTAGGTAGGGTAGGTAGGGTAGGTAGGGTAGGTAGGGTAGGTAGGGTAGGTAGGGTAGGTAGGGTAGGTAGGGTAGGTAGTGTAGGTAGGGTAGGTAGGGTAGGTAGGGTAGGTAGGGTTGGTAGGGTAGGTAGGGTAGGTAGGGTAGGTAGGGTAGGTAGGGTAGGTAGGGTAGGTAGGGTAGGTAGGGTAGGTAGGGTAGGTAGGGTAGGTAGGGTAGGTAGGGTAGGTAGGGTAGGTAGGGTAGGTAGGGTAGGGTAGGGTAGGTAGGGTAGGGTAGGTAGGTAAGTAGCCAATTGACGGGAGCGAAGCCCCGGGGGTCAGCTAGTAGTATATAAGTATTTCTTGTACTAACAAAACTATGGATTTCTTATATGACACAAATAAATAATAATAATATGTTAAGTAACATGAGTCTAAACTTTCCATGCGGTAAAGTAAACAGATCCAAACTGCAGAAATTCTTAATAAAATTGCTCGTAAGGCGACGACGAGGCGCACGCAAGCCGACATTAGTACGACTGGAAGTAGTCGCGAATACAGGTCGTGCGCGCACCTCGCGACCCTGGCATGTTCTGGGAACAATATAACACAATTTGTTACCAATTTCCAAGCAATCATACGAGTTATTGCATAAATCATACAAAAATTTAGTTTCAAGAAAAGTATGCCTTGAACTCAAAGAAAGCGGATTATATTTTTTAAGTAACTCACTGTAAGAGAGATAACAACTTTTTAAGCATCGTTATTGCATAGACTTTAAAAATTTACGTTGTATGCTTTCTTTACAATCAATATATTTATTGTAAAAAAACTTTTTACAAAAAAATACTACCGACATCCAAATAAGAAAACTACATAGTGAAAAATAACTTTATTTTTGGAAGTCGGTGTCTTCCGTAGGTACCATTTTTTGCGTTACGGAAACCGACTTCCAAAAATAAAGTTATTTATCACTTTGTAGTTTTCTTATTTGGAAGTCGGTAGTATTTTTTTGTAAAAAGTTTTTTTATTTTTCACTTTTTAGTTGTACCTACCTAATAGGCAAGTTGTTTAGTAAGTTACCTTAACGCCAGAATATATTAGCCGAATATCATGAAACTTGAACATAAAGGGTGAAATGAGAGATCTGCGTACGTCTCAAGAGCATACTGGCGTGCTTTTATGTTATGAAATGGTATAAACAATAAACAGACATGCGATTGCAGCAATCCCGAGAGATTTCCCGTTATTTATTGAAGAGTTCTGTTGTATATCTTCGAAGTTCTTTATCAGATCTTCACCAAATTACAAATGGGACCCATTTCGAAAACATACTCGTTCAAACAAAAAAAGAATTTTCAAAATCGGTCCACAATTGACGGAGATATCGGTGAACAAACATAAAAAAAAAGAAACATGTACACGAAGTCGAACATAGAACCTCCTCCTTTTTGGTAAGTCGGTTAAAAAGAGGTTCCACACAGGTACCGCACATTCCAACTGACACCTAACTAGTGATCGATAGAGATATAAATATGTACTAGGGTGCTTAAACTCCGTGGATGATCTCATCACAAGGCCGTACATGCGATAAGCATTATTGACAATTTTACTAAGATGTGCGTCTAAGTGCAGTTTATCGTCAAGTAATATTCCCAGGTCGCGAATCAAACTCTCCCTTGCCAGAGTTTCACTGTGTATTGCTTAGGGATATATACATATATTTTTATTTTTAGTGAAGCTAATACAACAACAATTAGAAATACTGAGTTGGAGTTTGTTTTTAGTGCAATAATCTGCAAGACGTTTGAGGTCTTCTTCACACAGTCAGGTTTTGATGGGTCTGAAGACTTTAAGGTCATCTGCGTAAAGTAAGAATTTAGAATTAAGAAAGCACATGTCAATATCATTGATAAATATAATAAATAACAAAGGACCCAGTATCGAGCCTTGAGGCACCCCTGATGAAACAGTTATGGAACTTGAGCCAAGAAACTTTCCCAGAAGTGTGGAAACGAGCCAATATCACCCCTGTCCTGGTCCAAGACACGAATTAAAAACTACCGTCCTATTTCCATTCTGCCGATCTTGTCAAAGCTTTTTGAGAGGCTTAACCACGATCAGCTTTATCCGATTATTCATGATCAGATTATTAAGCAACAGCATGGGTTCGTCAAGAAAAGATCTACAACTACTAATTTGATTGAGTATACTGATTATTTATTCAATAATTTAGACACACTTGTACAGGTGGACTCTATTTATACTGATTTCCGTAAAGCCTTTGACAAGGTCGAACATAAATTACTTTTAGGCAAAATAGCATTTAACGGTATTCGGGCCATTTGTTCCGTTGGTTTACTTCCTATGTTACAAATAGAACGCAAAAAGTGGTGGTTAATAGTTTTCATACATTAAACATCACGCCAGTACGCTCAAAAGTGGTACGCAGTTGTGTAGAGTTCACCTTGTTACACTCTCATTTCAAATTAGAAAAGTACAAAGTGAAAAATTACTTTATTTTTGGAAGTCGGTGTCCATAACGCAAAAAATTGGTACCTACCAAAGACACGTATTCATATTCATATTCTTTATTGTACACAAAATAAACATTACAAATACAAAGGCGAGCTTAACCCAAAATTGGGTTCTCTGACAGCAAACCTCAGTGCTAAAGAGATATTTACAAAATTAGGACAGTTAACAAAAGCGCACAACAAATACTAAAAAAAACATTAGAATTCGTACTAACTAAATATACTACACAAATACGTTTACAGCACATACTGCATAAACATACATACATATATCTAAAATACATACATATTTATGTGTCATGTAGTTTTTTTTACTATTATCGTTTAATGTAATTAGTCGCTTTTTGCTTTTCCTTTTTGGTTCATATATATCGACACATTCTTCGGAATCTTGGTTTGATTACACATAACGAGGTTCAAATAAAATTTCAAATTTTAGAAGGCACAATATTATTAAAATCTTAATTGGGATGCTCAGTTGGCCGTTTTTCATAATATTCGAATATATTGCTACAATAGCCGGTAGCCGATCCGTTTGAATCAAATTTAAGGACCCTGTATCTCTGTTCAGGCTTTCTTGTATTTAAAAATGTGCATATTTTCGAACTGTTCCTAAAATTCAAATGACAGAGTCTAAATGAACATTCACACATAAAAATAAGAAAACTACAAAGTGAAAAATAACTTTATTTTTGAAAGTCGGTGTCCATAACGCAAAAAAAGGTACCTACGAAAGACACCGACTTCCAAAAATAAAGTGTTAATTTTGTATTTTTCTTATTTGGAAGTCGGTAGTATTTTTTTGTAAAAAGGTTTTTTATTTTTCACTTTTTAAGTACTTACCTAATAGGCAAGTTTTTTAGTAAGTTACCTTAACGATAGAATAGATAACCCCAATGTCATGAAACTTGAACATAACCGGTGAAATGAGAGATCTGCGGACCCCTTAAGAGCGTACTGGCGTGGGTATAATCATTAAACAGACATGCGATTGCAGCAATCCCCAGAGGTTTGCCGTTATTTATTGAAGAGTTCTTTTGTACATCTTCGAAGTCCTTCATCAAATCTTCACCAAATTAAAATGGGACCAATTTCGAAACATTTTCGTTCAAACAAAAAAAAGAATTTTTGAAATCGGTCCACAATTGACGGAGATATCGGTGAAAATACATAAAAAAAACATACATGAAGTCGAACATAGAACCTGCTCCTTTTTGGTAAGTCTGTTAATAAATGGAAATGTCCTGACATAAAATACCTATAGATCGTTGGGAAATGTAAATATTTTACGATATGATCACTAATGTTTGATCATATCATGAAGTAGCAGTGTGTTCAGCTGTTCATATCGTCAAATACCGATTAGTCATTGATCTGGCCAGACCATAACATGATATGGGCGGTGAGTGTTTTCCATGTAATGAAATAATGTAACGTTACGTTTACCTCCGAAGAGCTAAACGTAACTCACGTTAATAAAATGAGATAAAACAAATAAGGACCGGCTTCATACGACGTGCCGCCCGCGTCCCTCAAGTTGGCGAAGTGGCCGCAAACCAGGGCGCGTGGAAAATCGTAGAACAACTGCTGATTAAAAATGGGTTTTGTCAATGTCGCTACTGGCATACTTTATTTATTTTACTCAATAGTTTAAGGACCAAACTAGAATATAATATCAAAAAATTATACATATTATTTGAAATGTTTTTTATACAACTCTACAAACTTTATAGTTTTGACGGACGTCCATGTTAAGCCCGTTCACTTCATCACTTTCAAATTGATTTTATCGTTATACATTACAGGAAAAGGTATAATGTCTGTTCTGGAAACCTCGTCTTTTGAAGAATATGAAACACCTATTATGTATTTAATATTATATTAACGTTTACCTTAAAATAATTGCAAAATAAATAATGGTAAAAAAAAGTTTATTTAAAGTTCATCGAGACTTTTGACAGTTACCCATGTTTACCCATGCTTTACATTTAATGTTGATTTGTAGCCTAGCTATCCATAAACATGATCAAATAAAAAAAAGTTGCGAATATTTGCGATTTTCGGAGTAATTTGTAAAAATGTGATAAAAGTCAGGCAACAGGAAACCGCTCGCTTTCTATTGCGGTTTGAAATGTTCCTGTTTACATCAATAGTTTGCGGTAAGTTTTGCAATTTATCATTGATATTAGGATGTCTTATCTTTTTTGCACTCATATTGCGTGTGAAAATATTAATCAACAAGATGCACAATACCCTCATATTTCATATAGTATATAAACAGTGGTTTCATTTCATTTTAAATAACAGAATAGTGGTGAATTAGAAAAAGAAGAAGTGTAATTGTTACCAATACAATATAATTACGTGTTTTGTTAACTCTTCAAAATGTCTACTTTCAAGTGTTCTAAACGTGAAATAATACTTTCGTATATCGAAGGAGGAAAATCGTTGGAGGCATTATCAACCGTTTTAAAAGAAAATTATCATGTATCTGAAGACAACTTATGTTTCATCCTCAGTGATTTTCAAAGACATATTATTCCCACTTTTAATAAACGATGGACAGAAGCTTCACGGAAAAAGGATTTATTTTTAACGAAAAACAGTAACTGGTTGGAATCAGAATATTCAGTAAATTTACCGAACTCTGAAGACGTTACAACCGTCTCCACACCATCTACTTCTTCTGGAAAACGTGGGAGACCGTGCGTATCTTATCCAGACTTGTCAGAATCCAGTAAGAGAAGAAAAAATCTAATGTTACTTAATGAATATGGATTTGAACACGTCTATAATGCATATCTTTAAGGGTTACGTTCAATAGGAGAAAGAACAGAAGCTAATCTTGTGGAAACATTAAGGTTTGCTGACAGTGAAAATAAGACCTTATTCTCGAGTCTCATAGAAGATGCAAGGCAGACAAAAATTTTAACGGATGAAGAAGCATTGAGCGTGTTTATTGACTTGGATTTAACAAAAGCACAATATTTGTACTTGAGAAATGTAACGAATGAACGAAAATGTTTTGTGTTTCCACCATATTTCAAAGTGCAAGAAGCTAAAATTACTTGCTATCCACCATCTTCAGCTATAGAAATTACAGATACAAGTGCAAAAATAGTAAGACTTCAAGATTTATTAGATCACACTGCAGCTAGGATATTGAAAATAGATTCAGTGTATAAAAATGGATTGAATAACTTACTTCTATACAGCAAATGGGGCTGTGATGGCTCATCTGGTCAAAGTCAGTACAAACAGAAACTGCCAGAAGAGTCTGAACTAATTTCTTATGCAAATTTATTTATCACTTCTTTGGTGCCTATTAAGTTAATTAACGAGCTTATAGGTGATGTTGTTTGGCAAAATCCGGTATCTGTTCGTTTTTGCCGGCCTATAGTAATAGAATTTTGCAAAGAAACTCCCGAGAAAACTAAAGCTGTTGTGGACGAAATAAAAGGTCAAATAAATTCTTTGCGTCCATCGTTAATTAACAAAGAAGGTGAAGGAGTGCAAGTGAAGCATGATCTATTTCTTACAATGATAGATGGCAAAGTAGCTCAGGTATTAACAGATTCGTCTTCGGGTTCCACATGTACAATATGTGGAGCTACTCCACGCCAAATGAACGATTTGACTAAAGTTACTGCTAGGCCTGAAAATGAAGATTCTTATCAATACGGACTGTCTACTTTGCACGCCTGGATTCGTTGTATGGAAATGATTTTACATATTTCCTATAATCTGTCTTTCCAAACTTGGTCAGCCACAAGTGAAGAAAAGAAACGACTAAAGCAAGAGAAGAAAACTCTGGTATAAAGGCGTTTCCGTGAAGAGCTAGGATTGATCATCGATAAACCAAGACAAGTAAGTGGTAATTCTAATGACGGTAATACTGCCAGAAGATTTTTTCACAATGCAAGCTGCTCTGCTGAAATTACAGGAGTGGATATAAATTTAATTAAACGACTTTACATAATTCTGCAAGCTCTTTCATCGGGTATAATGATAAATGCTGAAAAATTTGGCAGTTATGCTATGGAGACTGCCAGAATCTATGTGAGCAATTATGAATGGTACTACATGCCATCTTCCGTTCACAAAATTTTGATTCATGGAGAAAGTGTCATAAAGCATTTTGCAGTACTTCCTATTGGTCAACTTTCAGAAGATGCACAAGAATCTCGTAATAAGGATTATAAAAAATTTCGTCTACATCATGCTAGAAAATGCTCAAGATCCGCTACAAACGAGGATGTATTTCATACTCTTCTTTATACTTCAGATCCATACATAACCAGCATTAGAAAACCGTATACTAAAAACGTGAAGGAACTTGACGAAGACACCTTAGATCTTTTGAAAGTAAACGAATTAATTTCAGATCCCGAAGTTCATCAAGTATAATTAACATACCTAATATTTAGTAAAGATAACAATTAATTAATTAACTAATCATAAAAAACATTTTTATGAAATATTACGATTAAAACCGATTTTAATCATAAATATTAAAAAAAAAATATTATTATTTAAATTGATATGTATTTTGATGTACTATATGATATTAGGTTTTCGTAAACATTAAAATAATAGTATACATTGTTAAAAAATAAATATAATTTTTATAATTTTGAATTTGTTTTATTTTTTAATGTAAGGTTTTACATTCAATCATAATAAATTATATTAGATTTGAAGCCATATACACTATTCTATATCTGTGCAAAATTTTAGAACATAATATTCAGAAATAAAAAAGTTACTGATTTTTAATCAGAAACAGACCTTTATTTTCCATAGTGGGGCGGCGTGATACGGTGCGATGGGACGGCTGGCGGAATGCCACCGTGAGATGCGGGTGCCCGTGCTCAGCGTGCGCACCCTGCGAGTACTCCTGGAGGGTTCGCGCGGCCTTAGCGCGCAAGCTGCCACGCCGCTGAGAACCTGTCTGCAACAGTTCATACCAGTTCCACGTGCCAGTCTAGCACAACTTGTTGTTATAACAGTAAAAGTTCACTTGAGAGTATAATTGTTATTTATGAATAGTCTTCAGGGATGAATAAAACTCATTCACAAACTGAATTCATTACAATTTTTATGGGTATAATTTAGACGGTCACCAAAAATATTTTTAAGACTCTAAGCTTAGGCACCAAAAAAAATAAACAACTCCAAAAAAAATCAATTGACTTTATTAAAAGGGCCCTAAAGTATATAATATTATGATCCAAAATAAATAAAATAACATCAGAAAAATCGCAAACCTCGCACAAATATTATTTTTGGTTCCTAAAATGGATCAACGGTCACCAAATTCTATCCAACTCAAAGATTAATATTACTACCAAAAATCTTACTCCAAGAGCGAGCGAAGCGAGCTCGGGAGCTTAGGGCACCCCGACACGGACAGGTTAGGTTCGAACGAGATGACGGGAGCTGAAGTGAGCGAGCAAAGCGAGCGAACTCGGCTCCCGTCATCTCGTTCGTGTTAGGTTACTTTAGACCCTGCGGACGGAAATAGGAGCCCCGCGCAGCGGGGCTCCGTCGACTATGTTGCCAGAGTACTAATCGTACTTGAACCTTGAACCTCAATATATTTAGCGAATTCCATATAACGATAAATAAGCGACGTACGTCTGGGAACCCCAGTATATTAATTGATATTTGGGAAATATTCTAGCGATCGTTAGCTTTTTTAGCCTAACAAAAATGACCAAATTAGAAGTCATGGTATTACATAATTGGTAACATCTAAGTAGTGACAATATATAATATTTGGTCTAAAGTGTATTTTAAAGGCGTCCATATATTTTTTTGGCAGTCAATAATACGAAAAAATGGATTTATTTCATAATATTTTAGGAAACGTTATTTGGTGACCATTTATCCATTTTGGTAACCGTTTAGAATTTTTTTGGTAGTAAAATAGGTACTTTTTTGGGCGGTGTTTAAACACAAGCCAATTTTTATTAGTACTTTGTGGATACACTCCGTAATTCAAGGCTAAAATATGTGTTTTGTTGCCATTCCACCAATTCGCACCAAGCGCTTCCAAACATCCTTCAAAATGCGCACAGCAAAAGAGTGGAACTCACTGCCTGCGTCTGTGTTTCCGAACGCATACAACCCGAATCTCTTCAAAGTTAGAGTGAACAGGCTTCTTCTGGGTAAGCTCACTCCATCGTCGACTTTGTCTCTGTCACATCTGACCTAGACTAGACTCAAGAGCAAACCCATTACATATAAAAAAATAAATTAAAAAAATATGTCCTTCAAATTTCGCAACCAAAATCAAACTAAAAAACTGACGAATAAAAAACGATTTACAGAGTGGGGCAGTCTGCCGCTGCCCTTATTATAATGTAAAACTAGCTTAAGGAAGGTCTAGTTCATGGTGTCTTATGTCTATGGCTTAAGAAAATAAAATAGACAGACAGACGTCAGATCAGATGAAAATGTCAGAGTATAAAATATTACAAGATTTTACAAATTAGCAATATAAATTAAGTTGAAGATATTAAATCAATCAGAGATAACTAAAAAATATGCTTTACAGGTGTTAACAGTAACAAAGATGTATGTTTTTTTTAAAAGTGAGACATGAGTTGATACAATATCAAAAGATATAAAGGTGTGGTTTGTATAGTATTATAAAACGTAAATAGACTAAAGGATGTGGATCTGTACAACAGAATACAACATTTCAGGGATGCGGGCGGCGCGTCGTATGAAGCCGACCCTTATTTTTTTAAATCTCTTTTTATTAACGTGACTTACGTTTTAGCTCGTCTGAGCTTAACGTAACGTTACAATAAGACAAAAAGAAAGCGCGCAAAATTAGACGATGTCATAACCAGGATTCGGAAACTCAAGCGGAAATGGATAGGCCACATAGTAACAGGTACTAAAAAATGAAACTAAGGTTAAACACCTTAGTTTTTTGGTATCCCAGGAAAGCAAAAAGGAAACGCGGAAATCTGTTTCGAAGATGACATAGTAGCAACAGCAGGCAAAGCGTGGGCCTGGATAGAATGGTATAGAAGAGAATGGAAAGAATTGGAGGAGGCTTTTGCCAAATATGGGCAAACAAACAAGAGCCTCCTGGCCCTGGGGGTTCAGCGACGCAGGTGCCCTGCCTGTACTTCGTTGTCTTCTGAATAAGTATACGACGAAGCCACCCAAGATGATGACCGAAGCTGCACTAATGTACAACACAATTAGTGATGAATGTCGTGAATGCTCACATCTATAGATGACTATTCCTTAACCTCGTCAATCTGATCCCTGAATTGTTCGGCTTATTGTGCAATTTGATCCATTGCTCGTCACATGACGATTTTACGGAGCGGCATAGTTATTTTCATTGAATATTTTGATTTCGCAGATAGACTGCTTCATGTTTAGATTGTAGAATGAACATAACTATATATCGTTGGGAACAAGAGTACATGATTGTAGGTCTGCATCTGATAGATGAAATGCTGTATCCTTGTGCAGATTATAGGCTATGAGCGGTACTGATGAGACGATATGATAATATTGTAGTCCTCTCTTTTGCGAAATTCTACTCAAACAATTCGTTGCTTAGGTGTAGAACCTTGATTTCAATGATAAAATAGTTAGAGAAGACTTTAGCTGACACTTTTAGTAAACGGTACAGATCCTTGACATTCCTCAAGTCCACAGGTATCGTAAGTTTACCATTTAGTTGACTGGAGATAGTGCTCAGCTGATAAGGTAACTGCTCCGGTGACAGCAAATGACTGTCAATGCACCTGTATGAGGTGTCTGTTACGGTGCCGATGATGCTTTTGATGAATCCAACGAATATTTGAGAGAATTATTGATGCTGCTAGTGCTGATGAGGTGATAAGGCTATCTTCTTTTACAAAACGTACATTATTCATCTCAGTTGATATATTTTGAAGACGTTATTTGATAAATAAAAATTGTTTATTCATGGTGTCCTCGTTACTGCGTACGATGTTAAACTCTGATTCTAAGATGATTGTTTGATTTTTATAAGTTTCTGTAGATGTTCTTCATTATGACAACAAAGTAGAGGAAGCGCCAATGCTGCGAGTGTCTCAGGTACGAGATCTAGGAGTACTGCTTACCCCGGATCTAACTTTCCGGGATCATATAGTTAAGATATGCAAGAAAGCGTACAGAAACCTGGGTTTTGTGCTGATAGACAGTCGCAGGGATTCACAAACATTACCACGCTCAGGGTGCTGTATGATGCTTTGGTAAGGAGTCACTTGGAACACAGTGCGGCGATTTGGGCAACTCATGAAGCGAAATACAATGTCATGCTGGAGCGTGTACAAAATAAATTTACAAGACATTTGTATTTTAAACTTTATGGGGTGTACCCATTTTACCCGCTGATGTATTGTTTGTACTGGGTATGGTGGAGTACAATGAACTCAGAGTGCGCCGTGAATTTACACTAGCGGCGTATGCGCTAAAGCTCCTGCGTGGAACTTTAGCGCATACGCCGCCTAGCTTATAACCCGGGTGTGCTGTGTCACCTGAAGCTGTGCGTGCCAGACCGGTACGTGTGGAGGCGGCGGCGACTGCCACTGTTGGCCGTGCCTGTGGCCAAAACCAACCTGCAGTCAAAAACACCCCTCACGCGCACAATATGTGATGAGAGACTTGACATATTTTCGTGCAATCTGAATGAATTCGCAAAAGTTTTGTTGAATTATGTTAGTTATATCTAAATATTAATATTCTGTGTTATGTCTGAATTTTTATTTTATTTTTTTTTGTATTTAGATAGATTTTTAAGTATTAGAGGTAAGTTAATTTTTCAATTTATTTGGTGAGTGTTTGCAAACCGCTATTGTATTGGGGTTATCCTGTAAAGATAGTGTGTGTAAGATAAATAAATAAATGATTGATCTGCTCGATGCCTCCCTTATATTTTTCAGCAAACCTTTCGGCTAGTACACCGAATAACTAGTTTGCAATATAACTCACGCCGTTTACTAAACGTCTTTTCAGCCTCTTTGGACTTTGATATTTAATTTACTTATATATAATGTTCAATTTCGCTTATTTCGTGCACTAATTTATGAGTGATACTCTGATATTGTTTGCTTGCATGGGTATTGCATAATGATTTGATAAATTGTCGTAACTGTTGATGTTGGCTAAGTTTTTCTAATAGGTCGTCATGTTGTAGTAGACAACTAGACGCCATTCGTCCTGGATGTACTTAAAATTGGATATTTTATCGAAGTTTACTTCTGGCTTGATTCTGTTCTAACGACGTCAGATTATACGATTTATGATGAGGTATATTTTGCGCTGAAGTAGATGATAATAACATGAAAAATAGTAATAAGAAGCTGATGAATAGACTCTTCAATGAACCTTGTTGCGAGGAAGTCGCTTTCTCTTGCTTCGCTCGTCTGTTTTGTTTTGATGGTTGACATTTTGACCCTGTATTGTAGTTTCGTTTACTGGTAGCAACCCAAGTCTGGTTACAGGACGTTGAATAATATTAGTTTTGGTTTTTAGGGTTCCGTACCCGGGAAAATGTTCCCTCGGGATACGATTTCGACATTCACGCGGGCGAAGCCGCTGGCAGAAGCTACTACAATTATAAACGTGAAATTTTGTGAAGATGGATTTTTGTTATTCTTTTTCGCAAAAACTACTGACCGGATTTTGATGAAACTTTACAGAAATATAGCTTATACATCAGAATAACATATAGGCTATAATTTATTAAGATATTGGGAGAAGTACTAATACGACGCGGGCGGAGCCGCGGGCGGCAGCTAGTGTGTTATAAATGCGAAAGTTTTTATGGATGGATGGATGTATGTTTGTTACTCTTTCACGAAAAAACTACTGTACGGATTTAGATGAAACTTTACAGAAATATGGCTTATATATCAGAAAAACACATAGGCTATAATAATTTGTAAATATATTCGGAGAATTACCGTAATAAGAATTGACGTAAGGGATATTTTGCTCAAAATTACTTGAAAATACTGTTGGTTTCAGAATTTTCTGTTCTTTCTAATGGTATAAATTGAAATATTTTTGTCGTTCAAAAATGTCCCATACGTCTCAGATTTTTGCTTTACCGAAACAGATTTTTGATACTTCAATAGACGTATAGAAAATTTTCGACAACTGTATAATAAGAATTGACGTAAGGCACAAACCCCAGTTTTTCAGGGCGAGCAAATTTTTAATTGAAATAAAAGTTTCTAATTTAAATAAAAACCTGTTAACTTTTCAAGGAATTGGTTTTAGCGATGAATTAGAGGCTTTTCAAGTGCCATCAGTTAGTGTAAATTTAATTGCTCAACCCCTGATATTAAAAAAGATGCATTTTCCATACGTACCCATATTTATAAAGATATTGCATGAATTACTAATACTATGCGGGCGGAGCCATAAGCGGCAGCTAGTGTGATATAAATGCGAAAGTTTTGATGGATGGATGTATGTTTGTTACTCAATCACGTCAGAACGGCTGTTAAGATCTGGATGAAATTTGGCACAGAGATAGATTATAATCTGGAATAGCACATAAGCATAGACAGGTTTTTATGCCGGTATAATGTTGCCTTGGGATGATAAAACACGCGGGCAAAGCCGCTGGCTTCAAATAACAATTCTAACAAGCTTAAACACGACTGGGATACGTTGTTTTATTACGGACTTCCAGTGCCTACCTTCCGGCTTCATCATCAGATCAGTTCGATGATACCATTTTCATCAGTAGGTACCATTAATTTATAAATATTTGCTTCATAATAGTCAATTAACCATTCGAGATATCTTATACCCGTGACATACTAAGCATTGAGGAGTTCCAGTAGCCATCTGTGGGCTTCTCCATCAGTGCCACATCACCAAATGATACTTTCTGAGTGCAAATGATTGCATTGTTGATGAAAATACCAGTATCACTATATGTATTACTGTAATACTTGAGGAGTTCCCTCGATTTATCCAGGATTCCATCATTAGATCCTGACTTGATGATCATGGGACCACCTGGGAAGTTTACCCTTTCAAACAAAAGATGAATTTTCCAAATCGGTACAGGCGTCTTTGAGTAATCGGGACACATAAATAAAAAAATAGCTTCCGACGATTTGATACCTCCTCCTTTTTTTGAAATCGGTTAAAAAGGAAACATGCTATTCGTCTTGTAGCTCCGTCTGTCTTTCAAAATAGTTCCTAAATAGTTTTGACATGTTTAAGTAAAGCTATTGGAGTATGTAAGGATCGTAGCAGTTGACGTTCTGGAGTTTCTGCCAACTCTCGTGGGGCTTAGTTGTGAGTTTATTGATTTAAGTAATACATCGATTCGTTACAGTACAAAATACGCAAAGGCCCGAATCATGTGACTTAATTGCTATGACGCCAATCCTTGAAAACAATGAATAATAGACAAATATCGATTAACATATCTTTGTTTTGAAAATATAATAAACGTAATACTTATCAAGATGTACAAATAATACAGTTACATTGAATATATTTTTATTATTCCGTTTATTAAATTTCAAACATGTTACGAGTAGTTACAGTTTTAAATATCAATATAAGAGATAAAAACATTTGAAAATTAAAAATAGTAGGTCACCAGTATCGGGAACAGGGTCCAAGCTACCGGCGGTCAGGGTTCCAGAGAGAGAAACCTCCTAACGATATGCCTCATGTCCAGGTGTGCCGCTTGCTGGATCAAGCCATTGATCTAACTGACCAACGAGAGCTTCCTCAGGTGTTCGTCAAGACTCTTGACTATTACCCGCCGTTGGCCGTCACGACTATCGGCACAATGATTGCTGTATTCACAGCCCGCATGTTGAAAACTCAACATATTCTTTCTTATTTTTCTCAGCCTTCACAACGTTTTTATTATTACATTTTTCATTGAGATTCTCGGGACTCTAGAGTCCTGGACATTTGAAAGGCGTACCAGGGGCCGAAACCAACTCGCAGAGGCCTTGTTAGACCTGTAGGATAAAATGTGACACCAACGCAAGAGCACCCAAGGACAATACCAGGCTGGTGCAGGACTATTGCAGAATATGGAGACAAAACACATTGGGCTATGGGTTTGGGAGGTTTCGTGGATCGATTATCTAAAACTATAGAAGGACTATTGGCCCCTGCCTGACCGCTGTTGATCTACACGGCTATAAAATGGCAGGGGATGACTTGCTCACTCAATTAATGGGCCCCCATAAACAGTCGCTAGCAATTTATTGACGCGGGCCTAATGCGTGTTGGTGAATTTCACATGTATTCGAATTAATACCGCGCATATAATTTCACTATAATCGTGACAATCTAAGAAGTCCGATGACGTTCTTCATTTTAAATGCTGCGATAACGATAACTTTACTATAACTAAAAAAAGCGTTTGATACTGTTAGCCATGTTATTCTCCTTGAGAAGCTGAAAAGCATAGGTATTACTTCTACAGCCTACAAAGTGTTTGAGTCTTGTCTGACTAAACAGAAATAGATCGTCAAACTTGATAAATTTGAAAGTACAACGGCCAATATACTATGCGGAGTTCCCCAGGGATCAATCCTGGGTCCTCTACTTTTTCTCATATATATTAACGATATTAGTACCGCTGGACTGTCTGGACACATATCATTGTACGCAGACGACACTTGTCTTTTTTATTTTGGCGACTCCATCTATGATATTGTACCTGACGCACAGAAGGATTTTAACGTTTTGAACGTTTTGAGTTGGCAAAACAGGGTATATAAGTTTCAGCAAAGAATAAAAAAATACCAGTAGTTCCAAATCTCACAATAAATAACCAAACACTACGAAAATCAACGCATGAGAAATACATGGGCCTAATTCTGGACAGTAAATTGGCATTCAGAGCGCATGTTGACTACGTGAGATCTCAAATACTACCACTAACCGGAGCAGTACGTAACATCGCAAAATATGTACCTTACAAGCTAAGACACACTAATTATAACACCTTAGTCGAAGTCGGTGTATTTCGTAGGTACCATTTTTTTGCGTTACGGACACCGACTTCCAAAAATTAAGTTATTTTTCACATTCTAGTTTTCTTATTTGGAAGTCGGAATATTTCTCTTTTTGTTTTGTTCGCTAGAATACAGGGAAGGTTTAAAAACAAAAAAATAGGTAGGTAGGGTAAGTAGGATAGGTAGGTAGGTGGGTAGGGCAGGGCAGGTAGGTATGTAGCCAGTTGACAGGAGCGAAGCTGCGGGGGACAACCAGTCTTTAATAAAAAACCTGACAAAGAAAGGATAGAAGAGCACAAAGATACTGCTTATTTCAATAGAAATTATTCAGTCCAGGATTTCTTAATAGTAGATTGTTGCATCGAGCATGTTAAAATCATGAAGGAACTCCATGTTAAAATATCGATACATGTCAAGATGGTTACTGGTGTATCAGAGTTCCTATGTATGTGGTGTATAAGGTAAAGGTTTTATAAATAAAAGCACAGAAAGACAAGACTGTATTTATTTCAATTACCAAGTTATAATATCAAATGACTTACGTCCATCTTTCACTGGCTTGTAGTTCACAACAAAGTGTCTACTCAACTTACGAATTACACACTATTTATAGTAACGAGTCGACTTGTCTCAATACGTCAAATGCTAGAAAATGGTGCGGTATCCCCGCCATTTTCCACAATGCTATAAATAATCTCACAATTAGGTCAATAATCAATTCTTAAGTAATTAAACCTTTTTTTAAAACGTATCAAGACAATTAAGGAATTCAATATGACCTATTTAGTCATTCTTAATCAATGTTCGAAAGAATATTGATACTAACTGACAGTCTAGTACTAATTGTCTCAAAGGACTTAAAATACTAAAAAACAATATAAAATCCAAGATATCACAATGATCATTACAAATATCGTAATATTTTATAGAAATATCATCACTGTGGCTTAAATGTAAATTTAGAGTTATTTCCTGAACACACAACAATATTTACTTAGGTGGGTACTCTTACAATTGTAATTGACAAGACAATAATAATTTAGGTAGGTACTTCGACATATAGTGACGTCCCACGTAGTTCCAATATTAACAAGCGCAAAGTGAGTCATTAATGCATGAGTGTTATGTTGGTTACCAAATTAACACGAGTGTATTAATTACTCACTTTAGCGAGATGCGTAATCTACTTTTCTTTCAACTACCAATCTACGTACCGTGATAAAATATACCTACTCAAAATGAAATTGCAAGTTATTGAAAAATGCATGAACTAATTCCTTCTAGCCCGTTCCATCATAGGACTACAAGACGTACGGCGATGCGTCATCGGTACATGGTGGACATCCCATCCATACGCACCAAACGTTTTGGGAATACTTTTATTATGCGTACAGCAAAGGAGTGGAATTCCCTGCCGGAGTCTGTATTTCCTGATAGCTACAATCTGACATTCTTCAAGTCAAGAGTGAAAAGGGTTCTTCTAGGCAAGCGTGCTTCATCGTCGACCACATCATCGCTTACCATCAGGTGAGATAGTGGTCAAGCGCAAGACTATCATCAATAAAAAAAAATAAAAAATATTATTCTTGCTAAATATGAAGCGTCAAAGTTTTACAATGGTACAAAATTCATGCCATTTGTTTTTTTACATATAATCGATTTTTTTTCAGTCAGTATATTTTTGATCTAATTCATACATTTTATATTAAATTTATTGGGAGACACTAAACCTCTGTAAAATATAAAAAATAAAATAAAAAAAAACAGTGCAGTAATGAAAAACAGTTCAACAATGAGATTTCATATAACATTTCTGCACTGTTTTGGTTCTAAGCAAAAAATACGTCTTTTGTGGTCGGTTTTGAAGTGATTAATGATAACATTACTACGTAGTTGAAAAAAATATATATTTATTTGTAATGTATATAATAATCTCTACTTTGTATCACATTTACATGCTATATTAAGGCGATATATACGCCCCAATGTAAACGCAGTACTGGCCGTGCGCCCGCTCGATTCCAAAATATCAATATTGAACCTCCTGTTGAACAGTTTTGTTTGCAATATATTATTTGATTTCCATATGCTATGTGTGTTATGAAGAAAATCCAGCCATCAATTTTCCTGTGTAAAAATATTTTTAAACATCCAAGTCGTTTTGGAGGAGTATCCAAAAGATGCGAAAAATATCGTGTTGCTAATAATTTTTTTAAAGCAAAACTATTTGTTGTACGAAAAAACCATGTTTAAAAAATAATGTACATGAAACAATAATAAATATATAATTTTTTCAAAACTTTTAACCTAGCCGTTACTAAGGAGTATGCTTTAGAAAGTTACCGTTTTTCGGCAGTAAAGCGTATGTAGGCCCTTAAGGCATACATATACATGGATCCTATTTCATAATGTAACAACTTATTTTATGTACCTCCATTTTAAGCAAATAGAGACCTATTCTATTCTAGCCGGGAATCGAATCCATGCTCAGCTGACAAAGAAGCCAAACAAGCAGTAATTTCATCATTAATTTATTCAGGATATTTCAATATAAATCAGTAAAATTAGTTATTGAGGTAACAAAATGTATGTTGTATGGTAATTATTCTATTAATATATATATGAAAGGCAACAGCTAAGCAAATATCTGGCAAATTCTTACTGTAATATTAATATTATGTACTTAAGGCATTCTGAGATTCATGAGACTTGTTATTTCACCTGTATCTGTTCATTATTTACTGTCATGCCTCATTGTTACAGTGGATGCAAGCGCTACTGCTGAATTTGAGGTTCTGGGTTGGATTCGCGGGTCGAGCTTTCGCATCAGTCATTTCTGGAAATGTCTGATTAGTCCATCTTGGCATAAAATTTTAAGGCATAATATTGTTTGGCATAACGTTTTCGCATAATTTTTATTAGCATACTAATACTTTGACGTAATGCAAAGGTTAGCATAACTGGCATTTGTTCTAATTTGTTTTGGCATAATTTGGAGATGCGTAAATTTTTAAGGCATAATATTTTTTGAATCTGATAAATAATGAAATTGGTGTATTGTACCTACTTATATTATTAATTATAATTTGGTTATTTTTCGCTCTATTGGATTAGATGGGGTGCGGCGGGAGTGCGGCGGGGACGGGACGGTAGAATTATATCTAAATATCATTATGCCTTTACAAACTTATGCATCATTATTATTATATTTATGGCAATCAACATTAAGGCAAAACATTTATGCATAATAATATTATGAGTAATGATAATATTATGTTTTTTTTGATGATACATTATCTTTAGAAGCACTAGAACCCTTAAAAAATGCTCAAAATTGCGCTGTCAAAAGGTGTACAAATTTGACAACTATAAATGAAAAAAAGAATACATAGGGGCACTTTTAAATTGTTCCAATATTGGAGGAGGAAATAGGCGAGAGCCTAACCTCGAATTATGACTTTTTACTTAGGAAATGCAGTCGGATGACAGCGATTGCATTTCCTATTAACAGTAAAATACTAAGATGACTTTAAAACATTTTCGAATGTTTTTGACAGAAATGTTTTAAACACATGTTGGTATTTATTAATCATGTTCGAAAATTACGGCCATTGCAATTCTCTGAAGGAATGTCTAAGATTTAGCTTATGATTACTGGTAAAAGCTCGAAATAAGCGATTACCATACTTGTAGACCATTTGGGACTTTTACCGGTAAGACGTGGTAAATTCTTAGTTTTACCGTACTTCGGACATATACAGTAACATAATATATATTTCATCGTAAGTCTGTACAACCTTGTTGTATATACTAGGCTAGTTTTAGCCCGCAAAAATGCACTATCCTTGTGGTATAGGAAGGGATGCCAGCAGAGGAGAAGATGCACTATCTAAGTGGTATAGGAATGGATGCAAACAGAGGAAAAAATGCACTATCCAAGTGGTATAGGAATGGATGACAGCAGAGGAAAAGATGCACTATACTAGAGGTATAGGAATAGCTGCCAGCAGAGGAAAAGGTGCACTATCCTAATGGTATAGGAAGAGATGCCAGCAGAGGAGAAGATGCACTATCTAAGTGGTATCCAAGTGGTATAGGAATGAATGACAGCAGAGGAAAACATGCACTAACCTAGTGGTATAGGAATGGATGCCAGCAGAGGAGAAGAAGCACTATCCTAGTGGTAAAGGAATGGATGCCAACAGAGGAAAAGATGCATTATCCTAGTAGTATAGGAATGGATGCCAGCAGAGGAAAAGATGCACTATCCAAGTGGTATAGGAATGGATAACAGCAGAGGAAAAGATGCACTATCTAAGTGGTATAGGAATGGATGCCAGCAGAGGAGAAGATGCACTATCCAATTGGTATAGGAATGGATGACAGCAGAGGAAAAGATGCACTATCTAAGTGGTATAGGAATGGATGCCAGCAGAGGAAAAGATGCACTATCCTAGTGGTATAGGAGTGGATGCCAGCAGAGGAGAAGATGCACTATCTAAGTGGTATAGGAATGGATGCCAGCAGAGGAAAAGATGCACTATCCTAGTGGTATAGGAGTGGATGCCAGCAGAGGAGAAGATGCACTATCTAAGTGGTATAGGAATGGATGCCAGCAGAGGAAAAGATGCACTATCCAATTGGTATAGGAATAGATGACAGCAGAGGAAAAGATGCATTATCTAAGTGGTATAGGAATGGATGCCAGCAGAGGAAAAGATGCACTATCCTAGTGGTATAGGAATGGATGCCAGCAGAGAAGAAGATGCACTATCCAATTGGTATAGGAATGGATGACAGCAGAGGAAAAGATGCACTATCTAAGTGGTATAGGAATGGATGCCAGCAGAGGAAAAGATGCACTATCCTAGTGGTATAGGAGTGGATGCCAGCAGAGGAGAAGATGCACTATCTAAGTGGTATAGGAATGGATGCCAGCAGAGGAAAAGATGCACTATCCAATTGGTATAGGAATAGATGACAGCAGAGGAAAAGATGCATTATCTAAGTGGTATAGGAATGGATGCCAGCAGAGGAAAAGATGCACTATCCAAGTGGTATAGGAATGGATGCCAGCAGAGGAGAAGATGCACTATCCAATTGGTATAGGAATGGATGACAGCAGAGGAAAAGATGCACTATCTAAGTGGTATAGGAATGGATGCCAGCAGAGGAAAAGATGCACTATCCTAGTGGTATAGGAGTGGATGCCAGCAGAGGAGAAGATGCACTATCTAAGTGGTACAGGAATGGATGCCAGCAGAGGAAAAGATGCACTATCCTAGTGGTATTGGAGTGGATGCCAGCAGAGGAAAAGATGCACTATCCAAATGGTATAGGAATGGATGCCAGCAGAGGAAAAGATGCAATATCCTAGTGATATAGGAATGGATGCCAGCAGAGGAAAAGATGCACTATCCTAGTGATATAGGAATGGATGCCAGCAGAGGAAAAGATGCACTATCCTAGTGGAATAGGAATGGATGCCAGCAGTGGCTCGAGAAAAGTGACATTCTACTGTCGAAAGCGTGACGATAGCGATTGGAAAATCGTCAAAAATTTATGGGAATGTCCAACGCTATCGCAATGCCACGTGATCAATCCATTACATTTTGACCATTGCCTTGGATGATAGTCACTTTGTCTTTGCCTCCGGACAATTTTTAGGATGGTGCATTTTCAGACACAGAGATAGAACTAACTTTGTCGACTTATGCAGAAAGAATTGTGAATTTAAAAAGTAAGATGCAGGAGCGAGAGAAGCGAGCTGGAAAAAGTTTGCACCACGTCACGGATACAGCAATATATTTAACTTTTGTTTAAATTGTTGAATACCGATGCCTTGAGCGCCTGCCGGACGCTACGCTGCAAGGCATCCCTCTAGGTGGTTAAGGTAACTTACTAAACAATTTGCCTATTAGGTAGGTAAAACTAAAAAGTGAATATAAAAAAGTTTTTTTACAAAAAAAAAATACTACCGACTTCCAAATAAGAAAACTACAAAGTGAAAATAACTTTATTTTTGGAAGTCCATAATGCAAAAAAGTACAACCAAGGTAGACACCGACTTCCAAAAATAAGGTTATTTTTCATTTTGTAGTTTTCTTATTTGGAAGTCAATAGTATTTTTTTGTAAAAAGTTTTATATCTAGTTATATCATAAGCATGGAATTTATGATAAAATTAATACGCGTGAATGAAAAACGTTTGAATTAAAATAACTGTTTCAAATCACACACAGACTTACAGAAGGACAGAAATAATATTTATATATATTTGAAACAAAAGGACTTTGTAATGTAAAATTAATACTTGTCTTTGTTTAAAATTTTGATAATGCGTGTGTATGTAAAGTTTGGGTATATATTGAGTGTACGGGCTTCCTAAATTTCAGTTGAGTTAGCTGGTCTGCCACCATAAGACACACCAACATGAAGACTATATTTTTATTCGGAATTCTGGTAAGAAAACTTCTAAATTAATTATTCGTTTTATCCTCGCAATAATTAACCCCTTGCAGCAATTATACCAATGGAGCACAAAATAAACTAACTAGCAATAAATCCAGGTCTCCTAGCGATGTTTTCCTTCCCCGTTGATGCTAGTATTATATTATCTGTGATCATTGTCAGCGATGTCCAAGATAAAATTACAAAGAACATAATGATTTGAAAAAATATCATTGGTACTTGGCCGGTTTCCTAGTTTCAGTGTCATGATAGTCCAGTGGCTAATACCACGCCTCTCTTGCTTGAGGTCGTTTCAAATCTGGATCAGAACCTATTTGAATTTTTCAATTCATATGTACTATCTAAGTTTATGTTGGACATCGCTGGCAATGGTGAAATGAAACATCGTGCGGAAACCTGAACTTATGGCTTATATAAGTTTGTAATCCCCAACCCGCATTGAGCAAGCGTGGCGATTTATGGTCATGTTTCTCCGTACGAGAAGAGGCTTTTGCCCTGTATTGTCACACTAACAGGCTTTTATTATCATTGTTGGGAACACCAACTTTGTCTGTACTAGTAATCTGATAGAAATTTATCTTCTATTAACATAATTGGTTGACTCGCGAATCAAAGAACAATAGCGAAATCTTAGTTGAATTAAATTTGAGCATCTGAAAGTGAGTTATATACGAAAGAAATTCGATTAATTGTCTACGTTTTTTTCAAAGTTTAACTTTAACTGGTTCACCACTATAAATAAATGAAAGTTATTGGATTTCTTCATTAACTTTCATTAGCTTACCCTCAGTTTTCCAGCTCAAAATGATCGCAGAATTAATGTGACAAATTGTCAAGCACGCGTTATCTGCTGTGATTGGTTGAATAAATTTTCAACAGCCAATCACAGCAGGTACCGCGTGCTTGACAATTTGGCAGATTAATTCTGCGATAATTTTGTGCTGGGAAACTGAGGGTTAGTGTTGCCATTTTATACTTATTCTGCTAAGTGATAAGTAATAACTGTAGTAGGTATAATAATATCATTATTGTATTTGTTATTATAAATTAAACGGAGTAAATGAATTAATAATACAGTTTATGTCTAAGTGTAGGTGTACCTTGCAGGTAGGTAACAATACTGTAGTGTAGTAGAAATAAATGAATTACTTTCAAATACTTTCAATTAACGATAGGCAAACATAATAATATTCAAGTCAAAAAAATTGGTTGTTGACGACTATCTTTTGATACACATCAAAGTTGCTTACTATAAATAAATATACATTTTCCAAAGAACATATTTTACATTTCACACTGAAATAACTAGCTTAGGGAAATACTAATGCGATATTTTTACTTCCTCGAAATCGAATAATATTACCTATTAAACACATTAAAAGTTACCTTAGAGACACAACCTACAAAAGTTCATGACTGAATATCCATTATTCTGAACATTTTCGAAAAAAATCTTGCACAAACTGTTTCAATAGATATGACCCTGAGTTAAACCAAATATTTTTCATTTATATACGTAGGAATTTAATGTCTGCCATTGTCCTTTAGAAACTTTATTGTCATTTTCGGCGATGGCAATGGTCCAAATGCCAAATGAATGGGATTAATTACGTCTCATTTTCATAGCGCTTGGCAGTCCCGTATTTTTTTTTCTTCAATAAATAACGGCAAAGCTCTTTAGATTGCTGAAATCGCTTGTCTGTTTACTGTATAGTGCCTGGACGACCGAGCTCTGCTCAGATGAAAACAGAGAAAAAGACATTTAAATCGGTTTGTCGCCCCCGAAACCCCCTACTTACTAAATCTCATAAAAATCGTTGGTGCCGTTACCGAGATTCAGATTATGTATATATATACAAGAATTGCTCGTATAAAGATATTAGATTACTAGAGAACTTGCCCACAAGGTACCACAATTAAAAAGTGAAAAATTTACAACATTTTTGCATATGAAATACCTACCACCGAATTCCAAACAATAACACAACAAAGTGAAAAAAAATTCAATTGCGAAAGTCGGTGTCAAAAAACGAAAATACGAAACCAGAAACACCGACACCGTAGTGTTTTTATTATAATATTATATTTTAGTGTATAATATCTCTGAATTCTTAATAATGTTCGTTTTTTTATTTTTTTCACAGGTTGGCAGCGCCCTCTGCCTTCCATTTGAAGGACGTAAGTTTTCAAACCAATTAATACTATTCGGAAAAGTTTACTGTTCACCTCACTTATGTATGCGCACATTCGACAGCGAACTTATTTATTTTTAAAGTAATTCACAACGAAAACTACAACCTGCAGTACTACAACCGCTAGCCCGCGTTTGACCTCTATCTCACCTGATGGTAAGCGATGATGTGGCCGACGCTGAAGCACGCTTGCCAAGAAGTAATATATTCACTCTTGCATTAAAGACCCCCGATTGTAGATATCAGGGAACACAGATTTCGGTAGGGAATTCCAATCCAATAAAAAAATATTTTTAGTCCATCTGTTAGATTTCCAAAAATATAATGGGCACGTATTTTTCTTTTGTCACGTTAACAAAAAATGATGACTATACAGTGCGTTAAAATATCGCATGACGTCATACCTAGGTTATGCTAGTATTACATTATCTGTGCCTTGGTACACTTTTTACATAGAAGTTACGTCACAAGCCCCCAATCTCGATCTTTGATGCGCTTTATCTTGGTGAAATTTTATTGATTTGAATAAGCAAAAAATAGGTGTCAGATATATTTCGAAAATGTAACCGGCGGACTAAATAGAATTTACTGTTTCGTACCCTGTCATCATCTCTATTAAACTATTCCCAAAACATTTAGTGCGTATGGGTGTTTGATGTTTTTATTTTTGTTTCAGTCGGTGGCGGCCAAGGGGAAGCCCTATCTTCGGGTAAGGTGGTAGCTCAGAGAGCTTTAAATAATATTCAGAAATTACTAACACACATAATATTTTATCAACAACGTGCCTGCCTGTAGGCGGGCACGTACCGAAAGTGACAAACAAAGCTAAACCAAAAACATCTTCAATTATTTTACAAGCGTTCCAATTACAATCGCCTTCCAAAACTAAATAGTTATCTGTGGCATGTCTTATAATAGGCAAAGAGTTAGCCTCTAAATAGGTGAGTCCTCACAGTAGCAGTGGCGGTAGCATTTCGGTGTTACTAGTGTTAAGAATCACATTCATTTACAAGCTTTTTTATCACGGTCATCATCCACAGTCCGACTTCATCCACTCCTGAGCATAGACCTCTCTCTTCTTGTGCCAATCCCCACGTGCCTGTGCCATCCTCATCCAGGTTTTGCCCTCTATGGTAACAATGCAGCAATGTTATCTCAAATATCCACTCTTTAATTATTTGTTATAAACTTCACTTCCAAATTTTGAACGAATCGGATGTCATAATAGGAAGTTTCATTTAAAATAACGCCCCCATTTCTCCTTCTTAAAGTTTTATGCAAAAATAAGTAGCGTATGTCCTTCCCAGTATCTCAAACTATCTCCACACCAAATTTCATCCCCCCTCTTCGTGTTTTATTATTATTATATTTTTTTGTTAAGCACACCAACAGTAAAACCATCCAAATCAGAATAGGTACATTTAAAGTCAAAATTACTTATCAATCATACAGATTATAGGTAGGTATGCATGACATTTAAAAAATTCAAAATTAAGACTACAACTAAACTAGGTAAACATTTGTCACAATGTATCAGTTAAGAGGAATGAGCATTAAGAGTTTGAGTCAAACTCTTAAGGTTTCCCTAGTCGACGGCACGAACTATTTCGTGCGCGAGGTTAAAATGCATGCTATCTCATCCGACAACACGTGCGAAAGAGATAGATGCTATGATGAGCAGTAAGAAGCTAGTTCGCGTACGAATTAGCACTTTTGCAAATTTGTATCGAAATGGATGATGATTTAGGACGAAAACGAGCGCGCGAAATTTTATAAACAGACCTTTTGGAGTCTAGATATAATGAAAAACGACTAAATGTATATTTGCAAAATAAAATTATTTGCATTGTTGAATTAATAATCTATACCTGTATCTAGGCCGTTTTGCAATTTTCCTTCTGCTTATGGTATTTATTTTCGCCCAAAGATGCGTTAAAATTAGTGTTGAAATATGGAACTTTCGACGCTCATAACTTTCAAATATTTTATATTTTTACTTTTTTGTTTCCATACAGGTCTAGATAATGATGAGACAAATTGATATCATTTTTTTATTTTGAACGAACATCGTCAAACAGTGGATTAATCGCCAGACTACGTTTGTATGCAAGATTGATCGACTAGTGTAAGCTTAATGCTCATTACTTAATAGGAAGTGTCTGAATTTTATGAACTTCATTGAAAATACATCAAAAGGACTGTCCAAAGAGATGGACTTTTCATTGTACAGGCTTGCCATGCGTGTCCTTACACGCATGGCTAGCCTCTACCTGGGCTATTAAATGAGGTATTTAAAGTTGAGGACGCGATATCAAATATTATTATTTTATTATTATTATTTATTTAATGATATTTTATTACCGAGGTGTTACTTAATTCTAAACTCGCCAAACGTTTACGTTTGATGGCGAGAGGCGCTCTTTGACATCACAATGCACCACCTTACTTACAAACCTACTACTTATACATTATACTGTTATGGTTTATTCTTACGTACATATTTAGTTCGTTTGTGATGCTGACGCATACTACGTTGGCTAAACCATTCCATCCATAATCATTGGCATTATTTCGCCTTTCTTTTAAACTTATCAATTTGAAATGTTTCATTCTATCTTTGTATTCCGGAATAACTTTTTGGATGCCATTTTTCACGAATAAATACCGTAAAAAACGATCCTGAACGGATTCTACGCTATCTGCATAAGTAGTATAATAGGGAGACCAAATAGTGGAACAGTTAGTTAGTAGTTGTAGTTAGTTGTGGTACATAATGTACCAGTTCTATAGGCTAGGCACCTACGCGTATAGTGCCCAAAGAGAAGCCAGAATAGATGAACCCAATAACATGAAACTTAAACAAAACCGGTGCAATGAGAGTATACCAGGCGGTGAACCGTTCACACCTGCGTACCCCTTTAGAGCGTGCCAGTGTGATGTTATGTTATGAAACGGTGTAAACAATAAACAGACATGCGATTGCATCTATACCGAGTGTTTTACCGTCATTTATTGAAGAGTTCTGATGTATTTCGCTGAAGTTCTTCATCAGGTCTTGATGAACATTAAATGGGACCACATGACAAGCACCAGCTTTCAAATAAAAAAGAATCATCAAAATCGGTTTACCCAATAAAAAGTTCTGAGGTAACAAACATAAAAAAAATATAGTCGAATCGATAGCATCCTCCTTTTTGCGAAGTCGGTTAAAAAGTAGCCTATGTCTTTCCTAAGCTCTCAAACTATCTCCATACCAAAAATCATCTAAATCGGTTCAGTGGTTTAAACGTGAAAAGATAACAGACAGACAGACATGCAGAACTACTTTCGTATTTATAATATTATAGTACCTGGGCGACCAAGATCTGCTCGGATGAAAATAGAGATAACGACTTTTTCTAAAGAAAATTAATAATATCACAGATAATATAATACTATCATACAGATGCCTCATCCCGTACAAAGAAACCATGCCGACGTAACTAGCGTTTTTCGTCTGTTTAATCTGATATTTTTTGGACATAGAACGCGTTCGGTTCTGTTTCACGGTGATAGATAGATGGTGTGAGCAGGGACTTGCAAGTAAAAGGATTTGCTAGGTTCGTGAATAATTTTTTCTTTAAATACAGTGAAGGTTCGTTATATCGTATTTTTTGCCCTTTTTTACAGTTTTTTTTTGTACCAAAATGTGATACAATGCAAATTATAACAATCGAGTGGAATGCCACAGAAATAAAAAAATGCGCCATCTATTGGCATCAATTTTAAATGATCCGTTCAAATAATCTTTGAAATGTGAATTAACAGCTCAATATTCCATAAATTTGTAATTACGAGAGTTGATTAAACAAGAACATACAATTTTTATGTTCAATTACATAAAATGTTAATATTACACACATTAAATAACTAATAGGTGCATATCGCGCCATCTAGTGAGATTTATTTGAACCAAATTTTCTTTCTTAGTAATGAGACCCCGTGATAAAATCAAAAAACCCGACTGCAAAGATGTAAACAAGAATAAAATCACGCTGTGCAGTCGGAGGATATATATGCGCGAGCTGGCTGACCAAAAATATAAATTTGATTTACTTTTGCATTAAATGATTTTCATGGTATTTGGAGGTACCTAGCAAAACTAAAAAGATGATAATAAAACACTTTTTGACAAAAAAATCAAACCGACTTCCAAAACAAAACACTACAAAACGAAAGATAACTTTATTATCCAAATTCGGTGTCGAAAAACGAGAAATAATAGGTAACAAAGACAACGACTTCGAAAAAGAAAGTTATTTTCCGCTTTGTAGTGTTTTGTTTTGGAAGTCGGTTTGATTTTTTTGTAAAAATGTTATTTTTTTTCTATTGTGTCTGTTAATTAGCACTCAAGAGGTTTATTTAGAACCTCAGATTATAAGATTTGTGGCAAAACCGTTGTGATAAAAGAATCATGAAATTTTTCATTGGAGCTGGCTCGTTATCTGCGGTTGCAGGTGGCTCTGGAGGATGCGCGGGATCGGAGACTGGAGAAGGCGCGGCATCTGGGGCTAAGGCTGCAAGTGGCGCGGTATCTGGAGCTGACGGTGGCTCTGTAGGTACCGCGGTATCTGGGGCTGGAGCTAGCGCAGGATCTGGGCCTGAAACAGGCGTGGGATCTGGGGCTGCAGCTGGCGCAGTAGCTTTGGCTGGAGCAGGAGCGGGCTCTGAGTCTGCAAATGGCGCGAGATCTGGAGCTGAAAGTGGTGCGGCATCTTGGGCTGGAGCAGGCGCGGGACCTGCGGATTCTGGAAACTCCGGTTCAGATGGAAGGAGTGGAACCAGTGCTGGTGATGCACCTAAATCAGGACCTTTGAATGGAGGATCTGGAGGTGAAGGCTGTGACGATGCGAAGAAGGGAGACTCAGGAAGTAAGTTTTTTGTTCCGTTATTTTGAAGGCAGTTCCTGAAACTATGAGATATGTAGGTTAATTTTTTTAATAGAGAGAAGGAAAAGTGTAATTTTATTAATACAGCAAGCATCGAAGAAGAGTACACTAGGCAGTCAATGTTCGTATAATTAAAGAAAAGTGCCTTAATAAACTGATGACTGTTTGAGCATTAAATAATTGCACAGGAGACCACACACTTGTGGTCTCCTGTGCAATTATTCATTACATTCTATTAACGAAAGTTTCACGATAGTGATTGTCGTATATGTAAAAAAATGTATGGGAAAATCAAGCGCTATCGAATTGTCAAATGACCAATCCCTTACGTTTTACCATTGCGACCATCGCCTTCGCTGATAGAAAGACACTTTTTACTTTCACCTGTCCCGGTGTCTGTAATCAAATCTTGTAAGTTAAATTTTACCCATTTTTTCTCTCCAGTGTCTAATTGAGCTGAAATTTTGCATACACGTTTGTTGCACGTGACAGAGCAATTATAAATATAAATACTTGTTTCACTGTAGCTTCATGTTTTGTACTGACCGACTGCTCGACAATTCAGAGTGTAAAAATAAATGATTTGAGTTTGAATTTATTTTCAACAAAATAAATTCAAACTCAAGAGTCAAATCATAAACTCAAGAGTTTATGATTTGACTTTTTAATTTTAATAGGTGTTTCTGCGGACAAAGCTGCCGGAATTAGCGATGCAGCCCCTGGAGGATCCACAGGTGGAGCAGGTAATTAAAGTGGAGGCTTTTTAAGCCGCTTTGAGCGAGTTTTGGTAGTGGCAAAACTTATGGATTCATGTCACCGACATGCTAATGTGTCGTGTTGCGCAAGTGAAACCTTATACTACCTATTTCATAAGCTTTAATTGATTTTCAACTATTCCTGTACCTGTATCCGTAATAAAATCTTGCAAGTTTAATTTTACCCACTTTCCAGTGTCCAATCGAGTCGAAATTTTGCATACACGTTTATTGCTCGTGACAGAGCAATTTAAAATATAAATACTTGTTTCACTGTAGCTTCATGTTTTGTACTGACCGACTGCTCGACAATTCAGAGTGTAAAAAATAAATGATTTGATTTTAAATTTATTTTCAAAAAAATGGTGGAGCTTATAATTTGACTTTTTTATCTTAATAGGCGTTTCTGCGGACAAAGCTGCCGCAATTAGCGATGCAGCCCCCGGAGGATCCACAGGTGGAGCAGGTAATTAAAGTGGGGGCTTTTTAAGCCGCTTTGAGCGAGTTTTGGTAGTGGCAAAACTTATGGATTCATGTCACCGACATGCGAATGTGTCGTGTTGCGCAAGTGAAACCTTATACTACCTACTTCATAAGCTTTAATTGATTTTCACCTGTCCCTGTACCTGTATCTGTAATCAAATCTTGCAAGTTTAATTTCACCCACTTTCCAGTGTCCAATCGAGTTGAAATTTTGCATACACGTTTGTTGCTCGTGACAGAGCAATTTTAAATATAAATACTTGTTTCACTGTTGCTTCATGTTTTGTACTGACCAAATGCTCGACAATTCAGAGTGTAAAAATAAATGATTTGGGTTTGAATTTATTTTTAACAAAATGGTGGACTTTATAATTTGACTTTTTTATTTTAATAGGTGTTTCTGCGGACAAAACTGCCGCAATTAGCGATGCAGTCCCCGGAGGATCCACAGGTGGAGCAGGTAATTAAAGTGGAGGCTTTTCAAACCCGGCCATCATTCCATGTCGAAGTCTCTCACCATGGCATGTCTTCAGGGTCCGCCTTTATGGAACTTAGGCTTTGATAATTTCCTCGCGATTCCGCTCCCAAGCGGCTGTTCATTAACCGGTTACGCGGACGACGGTCTTCTGCTCATTCAATCAAGTACTCGAGCTGGACTCGAGAACTTGGCTGACACTTACCTACGATTAATATTTCAGTGGGGCGATCGAAACCGCCTGACCTTTGCTCCGCACAAAACTTAGCAACTCATTTTGAAAGGTAATCTTAAATCGTGTCCTACTATTAAATTTAATAACGTTCCGGTTAAAAGGAAGCAGTCCGTGTGCTATCTTGGTGCAGTGTTACAGAGGAATTTTGCATTTATAGATCATATTAAAATAGTCGGTGAAAAACCAAAAAAGAACTTCTACGCCTTAACGAGAATATCTAAATCTACGTGGGGTCTGTCTTTTTTTAAGTCTATTTATGTGGCTACTTACTTGGGTTGTATCTGCTATGGGGCGCCTGTTTGGGCTGATCGGGCCACAATAGGGGAGGAACGACGTAAATTACTTCAGAGTCAGCGTTTGGCTTTGATATTCTTATGCAAAGCATACAGGACGGTTAGTACTGAGGCCTTACCGGTACTTGCTGGCGTTATTCCGGTCGATCTTGAAGTGCAGCGACGTGCTGCAATGTACTCTTCCGCACAAGAGACCATGGACGCGGACTTTTTAACGCGGAGTGACCGTGATAAAATCTCTAGATTGCTTAAACCATATTTTGATGTCTGGGAGGAACTTTTATCCGAATGGCAATGTAAATGATAAATGATTTTATTTCTGTAAGTAGGTTTGTACAAACACTTTTACATGTCGATCATATTTTTAAAACTAGATGAAGTCGGCGTTTCCTATCTGACTACTCTGAGAAGAAAGGCCGAAACAAACTCAGAGGTCACAGTCTCTTTTAAGGTCCAGACAAAATCTTTGTTAGATCATGTGAAGACCATGTAGACTGAAGTCTGAAATGGTCTTTTTAGGAAAGAACCAGCCAGATTGAGTGGACCTGTCCAGTCAGTGCACGCATTTGTCAATAACCGTAGTAACGTAATGTAGGTGGGATAATTCCATCAAGGACCGACACCTCCACCAATTCTTTCCATCCGTTCGCGTGCGGCTGGAGGTGGATCACTGTGTTGCCCAATTTCTCACAGCGCATGGTAACTTTAAAAGTGAATTATTTTCCTTCAAGCTTGTTGCCTCGCCTTTATGCCAGTGTTCTACATCTGACTGCGAATATGTACAATCTGCACATCATATCTGATGGGAGTGTATTCTTTGGCAGAATGAACGCAATACTTTGTTGAATAATGTACAAGCTGTATCATGAGCTGTTTACTATACGGACCTTGTGGAAACTAGATCAAATTTCCGTGCGTTCAAGCGTTTTTGTCATACCTATTATTGGAATCAAATATTCACAATGCTCACAATGTTAGGACCCATTAATATTAATGCTAATTTTTATCCGTGGTGCTA
Organism: Orthosia gracilis; assembly: GCA_947562075.1. Lineage (NCBI taxonomy): Eukaryota > Metazoa > Arthropoda > Insecta > Lepidoptera > Noctuidae > Orthosia > Orthosia gracilis. The sequence continues at coordinate 10,085,530 of OX387277.1, forward strand.
GGCAACTGGGCTTATCCTAATTGTAAACGAAACTTTGTGCATATTGGTCTTGCTTGTTCTGTCTCCTGCTTGATATGGAGGGAAGTGGAAATTTGAATTTTTCCTACACCTCCATTATTCTTTTCCAATTGATTTCGTTGCGGGATCCAAGACAGTTAAATTCATTCTCCGGGACTTCGTCGAGCATCATTGCCTCGGCGCTTTTGTGTTGGTCGCCACTGTTGACTCTGGCTTTCAGGAGTTGCAGTGGTTTGGGAATAGTGCGGTGGGATTGTCCCTGTACCTGTATCTCTAATCTAATCATGCAAGCTTAATTTTACCCACTTTCCAGAGTCCAATCGAGTTGAAATTTTGTATACACGTTTGTTGCTCGTGACAGTGTAATTTTACATATAAAGACTTGTTTCACTGTAGCTTCATATTTTGTACTGACTGACTGTTCGACAATGCAGAGTGTAAAAAATAAATGATTTGAGTTTGAATTTATTTTCAACAAAATGGTGGAATTTATAATTTGACTTTTTTATTTTAATAGGCATTTCTGCGGACAAAGCTGCCCCAATTGGTGGTGTACCCTGCGGAGGATCCACAGGTGGAGCAGGTAATTAAAGAAAACGCTTCTTGAGCCGCGTTGAGCGAGTTTTGATAGTGGCAAAACTTATGTGTTCGTGTCACCGACATGCTAATGTGTCGTGTTGCGCAAGTGAAACCTTCTACTACCTATTTCATAAGCTTCAATTGATTTTCACTTGTCCCTGTACCTGTATCTGTAATCAAATCTTGCAAGTTTAATTTTACCCACTTTCCAGTGTCCAATCGAGTTGAAATTTTGCATACACGTTTGTTGCTCGTGACAGTGCAATTTTACATATAAAAACTTGTTTCACTGTAGCTTCATGTTTTGTACTGACCGACTGCTCGACAATTCAGAGTGTAAAAATAAATGATTTGAGTTTGAATTTATTTTCAACAAAATGGTGGAGTTTATAATTTGAGTTTTTTATTTTAATAGGCATTGCTGCGGAGAAAGCTGCCGTAATTGGTGGTGCAGCATCTGGAGGATTGGCAGTTGGAGAAGGTAATTAAAGAAATCGCTTCTTGAGCCGCGTTGAGCGAGTTTTGATAGTGGCAAAACTTATGGGTTCGTGTCACCGACATGCTAATGTGTCGTGTTGCGCAAGTGAAATCTTCTACTACCTATTTCACAAGCTTTAATTGATTTTCACTTGTCCCTGTACCTGTATCTGTAATCAAATCATGCAAGCTTAATTTTACCCTCTTTCCAGTGTCCAATCGAGTTGAAATTTTGCATGCACGTTTGTTGCTCGTGACAGTGCAATTTTACATATAAAAACTTGTTTCACTGTAGATTCATGTTTTGTACTGATTGACTGTTCGACAATTCAGAGTGTAATAAATACATGATTTGAGTTGATTATTTATTAACATATATACAATTGAATATTCTAAAATAAAAACAAACCTATATACAAATACAAAAGGGAGACGGAAAAGAGCTCATTGTGCATCAAAAAATTCGTCCACATCGATGTCAATGGGAAACGTGCCCAGAACGCTGGCAGCATTGCCACGTTGGATGGCAATGCTGATTCTCTGGCCGAAGAAAAGGCCAGCCCTCTGGTCACGTGAAGAGTCGACGAGCTTTGTGCTAATTTCTCGAAAAACTCGATGCGCACTCGGACCCCATGGACCTAATGTTTCAACCCCAAACGGCTCAAACATGTAACTTCCAATAAGATTGTTATATTTGCGCCGTTTGAGGTTTTCTGCACCGGCAGCAGCCGCCCCAGCACAGCCCGCCGTGCTAAGAAGATGGGATAGCGCAAGGGTGTCGACACATGTTGCATCCCACACCAAAGGCCTACCCACCTTCCAAGGCATTATGGTCATCCCGTCTGGTCTCTTCCCATCGTCGCGGGTCAAGTCATTGGGTTCTAAAACAGCTGGCACCCCGGCGGTGACAAGAGCACGACGTATAATGTAATTAATGCTGGCTTGCCGTGCTATCCGGCCAGCGCTCCTACTGCAGGATACAATACACGTTTGTTGCTCGTGACAGTGCAATTTTACATATAAAGTATTGTTTCACTGTAGCTTCATGTTTTGTACTGACCTACTGCTCGACAATTCAGAGTGTAAAAATAAATGATTTGAGTTTGAATTTATTTTCAACAAAATGGTGGAGTTTATAATTTGACTTTTTTATTTTAATAGGCATTGCTGCGGAAAAAGCTGCCGTAATTGGTGGTGCAGCATCTGGAGGATTGGCAGTTGGAGAAGGTAATTAAAGAAATCGCTTCTTGAGCCGCGTTGAGCGAGTTTTGATAGTGGCAAAACTTATGGGTTCGTGTCGCCGACATGCTAATGTGTCGTGTTGCGCAAGTGAAACCTTCTACTACCTATTTCACAAGCTTTAATTGATTTTCACCTGTCCCTGTACCTGTATCTCTAATCAAATCATGCAAGCTTAATTTTACCCACTTTCCAGTGTCCAATCGAGTTGAAATTTTGCATACACATTTGTTGCTCGTGACAGAGCAATTTTACATATAAAAACTTGTTTCACTGTAGCTTCATGTTTTGTACTGACCAAATGCTCGACAATTCAGAGTGTAAAAATAAATGATTTGAGTTTGAATTTATTTTCAACAAAATGGTGGAGTTTATAATTTGACTTCTTGACGTGACAACGCCTTATAATTCGATGGAGCCGGCTGCACGCACGAAAAAACATGACTCATGCGGCGTTACCTCGCTCTGAGGCGTTCCATTTAAGGCTTGAAGTGCAAGCGAGAGCGCGGAACGAGCGACAAAGAGGCACAATCGGCCTCCGTGTTCGGCAGCGTTCGATATCTGTCTCTCTTCTACTTGAGTGAGCGATATGCGTCCGCGTGGACAGCTGCTATACAATAATACATTTACATGCTTTCGTCAAATATGAAGTGCAGTGAGAAGTGAATTTCTTATGACGTTGTCACGTTCAACTATCGTCAGTAAACCGACTTTACAGACAACCGATTTTTTATTTTAATAGGCATTGCTGCGGAGAAAGCTGCCGTAATTAGCGGTGCAGCATCTGGAGGATTGGCAGTTGGAGAAGGTAATTAAAGAAATCGCTTCTTGAGCCGCGTTGAGCGAATTTTGATTGTGGCAAAACTTATGGGTTCGTGTCACCGACATGCTAATGTGTCGTGTTGCGCAAGTGAAACCTTCTACTACCTATTTCACAAGCTTTAATTTATTTTCATTTGTCCCTGTACCTGTATCTGTAATCAAATCTTGCAAGTTTAATTTTACCCACTTTCCAGTGTCCAATCGAGTTGAAATTTTGCATACACGTTTGTTGCTCGTGACAGAGCAATTTTAAATACAGATACTTGTTTCACTGTAGCTTCATGTTTTGTTCTGATCGACTGCTCGACAATTCAAAGTGTAAAAAATAAATGATTTGAGTTTGAATTTATTTTCAACAAAATGGTGGAGTTTATAATTTGACTTTTTTATTTTAATAGGCATTGCTGCGGAGAAAGCTGCCGCAATTGGTGGTATAGCATCTGGAGGATTCGCAGTTGGAGAAGGTTATTAAAGAAAACGCTTCTTGAGCCGCGTTGAGCGAGTTTTGATAGTGGCAAAACTTATGTGTTCGTGTCACCGACATGCTAATGTGTCGTGTTGCGCAAGTGAAACCTCTACTACCTATTTCACAAGCTTTAATTGATTTTCACTTGTCCCTGTACCTGTATCTGTAATCAAATCATGCAAGCTTAATTTTACCCACTTCCCAGTGTCCAATCGAGTTGAAATTTTGCATACACGTTTGTTGCTCGTGACAGAGCAATTTTAAGGGATCCCTTCTTTTCGCATAATGTTCTTTATCCTAATATACTTCGGCATAACGATTTTGGCACAATTTGTTTTGGCATAATAATATTTCGGCATAATTTTTTAGGCATACATTTTATGTTGGCATAATCATCTTAAAGACTAATTTGTTTTGGCATAAATTTCATTCGCATAACGTTAGTAGGCCTAATGATAGCATAATAATATTTAGGCATACAATTAATATAAATAACAAAAACAATTTTCATGTAAATGATTTATTATACATAACATTATGTAACTTAAACGATTTTTCAATCGCGAGATAACTTTTATCTGAAGAATATATTAGATGTTTTGACAGTTTTTGTATAAAAAAATATGTCAATCAGTTAACTTCTATTATGACAGAACCGAATTGATGCAAAACCGACTCTACGTAGTCTTGTTTGTCCTACCCGTAGAGTGTAATATAAAATCGCGTAGGCGTGTAGGGGCGAGGCGGCCCACGGGCTGAGGAGCAGGCGGCTGCGAGCGAAAGCCGTCTGTGACGATTAGCACGCGTGGGGCCGCCGGAAGCCCGCAGCGCCGGAGCCGAGGCAGAAACCCTGCCTGCTGCATGTTACCTGCTCGCTTGAATGCTGCATGCTTGCTTGCATGCTTGCTTGCATGCTGTATGCTTGCTTGCATGCTGTATGTGTAAATAAATTTATGCTTTAGGATATTATGCTTAAAAAAGTTATGCTTTAGAACTTTATGCTTAATAAATTTATGCTTTAGAATATTCTGCTTAATCATTATTATGGTTAGAGAAAATATGCTTAAAAAAATTATGCGTAAGCTGTTATGCGTAATTATATTATGCGAAAATATAATTATGCCAAACAAAATTATGCTAAGATATATTAGGTCTTAAAATTTTATGCAAATGGATAGGGAACCCTTTAGCGCTTTATGCTTAATAAATTTATGCTTTAGAATATTCTGCTAAATCATTATTATGGTTAGAGAAATTATGCTTAAAAAGATTATGCGTAAGCTGTTATGCGTAATTATATTATGCGAAAATATAATTATGCCAAACAAAATTATGCTAAGATATATTAGGTCTTAAAATTTTATGCAAATGGATAGGGAACCTGGCAAAACTTATGGGTTCATGTCACCGACATGCTAATGTGTCGTGTTGCGCAAGTGAAACCTTCTACTACCTATTTCACAAGCTTTAATTGATTTTCACTTGTCCCTGTACCTGTATCTGTAATCAAATCATGCAAGCTTAATTTTACCCACTTTCCAGTGTCCAATCGAGTTGAAATTTTGCATACGCGTTTGTTGCTCGTGACAGAGCAATTTTAAATATAAATACTTGTTTCACTGTAGCTTCATGTTTTGTACTGACTGTCTGCTCGACAATTCAGAGTGTAAAAATAAATGATTTGAGTTTGAATTTATTTTCAACAAAATGGTGGAGTTTATAATTTGACTTTTTTATTTTAATAGGCATCGCTGCGGAGAAAGCTGCCGTAATTGGCGGTGTAGCATCTGGAGGATTCGCAGGTGCATTAGGTAATTAAAAAAAACGCTTCTTAAGCCGCGTTGAGCGAGTTTTGATAGTGACAAAACTTATGGGTTCGTGTCACCGACATGCTAACGACGTGTCGTGTTGCGGCACTGAATTCTTCTTCTGCCTATTTCACAAGCCTTTATTTAGAGTCACCTGTCTCTGTACCTGTATCTGTAATCAAATCTTGATTCTTTGAAGTGGGTGGTAGTACAATACTATGATATATACGTAGCTTACTCATTGTGTTAGTTAGGCACTAATTGTACGATTTTAACAGGTGCATCCGAGGGATTAGCTGTTGCAGGGGGAGGCTTTTTATCTGGTAATTGTAAATATACTTTATCTTGTTATACCTAACATGTGCAGTGTATTGTCTATGCCATTATTGTTCGGTCAAAATTACTATGCATTTGGCATCATCATGTCTCTCTGGCGATGACTGATTCTCGCTATTGGCGCTCAAGGCGAATGCGGGGCGCCGCGGGGGTATTCGGGAATGGGATGGCAATAATTTTTGAACGTGTTGTATCTTTTTCTTTTTAAGGTTCCGGAACCAAAAAAAACTAAAAAAAAAAACTAAAAAAAAAATACTAAAAACTCGGTCCTATTACTAAGACTCCACTGTCCGTTTGTCTGTCGTCTGTCACCAGGCTGTATCTCATGAACCGTGATAGCTGGACAGTTGAAATTTTCACAGATGATGTATTTATGTTGCCGCTTTAACAAAAAATAAAATAAATATTTAAGTGGGGCTCCCATACAACAAATGTGATCTTTTGCCGTTTTTTCCGATAATGGTACGGAACCCTTCGTGCGCGAGTCCGACTCGCACTTGGCCGGCTTTGTTTTTGGGTTTTGAATTCAACCAATGAGTACTCCCGCTCAATGTGAAGCTGCAGGGCGTGTCAGACTTTTACTAACTAAAACCCAAACGTGTTCCTTCATTTGCTTGAGCTAGGGCCACGGTTACTCTTTTTGGTGTTTTGGTGAACACGCACAGCGGATCAAATACCACGCGATTTTTGTCTCTTTCTACCTTTTCATAGGGCTCAAAATATTCGCGCGATAGCGATTGAAAAATGTCAAAAATGTATGGGAATGTCACAAACACTATGGAAATGACTCGTCATCAATCCCTAAAATTTTGCCCATTTCGGCAATCAGCATCGCTTACACGAATGACACGTGTCTAGAGGCTTAGATTTATTTTTAAAATATTATAACAATAATTAATTTGCTTACAGGCTACGGTCGGCGTTAGAAGATTGAACTGAAGGTAATTTTTTACAAGCTTTTATTTAACTTGCAATGTACGTATGTAAGTGTGTTCGGGTCAAATCTTGCAACTGAATTTTAAAGTAGTTATCCTCCATCGATTAAGATTAAATTTTGCTTACACGTTTAGTTTGGATGAAAATGCCTGGTTAGCTAATTGACGTCATTTTAAATCTAATATGGCGGACGGCCCAAGATGGCGGACAAATTATTTCTTGAGCACTACCATGATATGGGTATCAAATAAAAGGGTTTGATGAGAAGAATACGAAAAAAGTCTCTTTAAGTCAAGAGTGAATAGGTTACTTCTAGGCAAGCACGCTTCACCATCGACCACATCATCGCTTACCATCAGGTGAGATAGTGGTCAAGCGCGAGCCTATTTACAATAAAAAAAAACTAAAAAAAAAGCAGTTTCAAAAAACATTTTGTAATTAATAATTTTATATTTATTTTATTCAACCTATGTTTTCTCACTGATGGGCAAAGCCATTCACTCCAAAAAAAAACGTGCGTCCTGCAACCCGCGGATCCCCGCAACCTTCACCAGGTCATCGGTCCACCTGGTGGGAGGCCTTCCAACGCAACATCTTCAGGTTCACGGTCGAATTATATTTAAATTTTCGGAAAATCACGCAACAGTATGCGTTTCGAACCGAAATACTATCGAACTAATAAATTACCGAACTGTAGGGTTTTTCGCAACATGATTTTCCGCACAAACGTTATATCGGACCAATAAATTATCGATGGAATAAAACATCGCACAACTGAATTATCGACACACCGTGTTCGATATGATAAAAATCGAATCATCAACTTTCGAAATCAAGTAGGGAACCCGGCACAATCAAACGTGATTCAACCCTGTATCTGTAACCCTGGCTCTGGCCGTCCTGTTGGGTGTGATTTTATGTTATATTAATTATTGCTTTTATGTTTCAGATTCTTGACTTGTGTGGAGAGAACTCATTCAAAGTTTTAGAATAACTCTATTTAAACGAGATCATATAACAATTTTGATATTATTGTATTACCTAAAATTTATAAATAAAACCGTTTGTACATCACTTTTATTCTTATTATTTTGTTCTTTGAATTTATCACTATACACAATATGTCTGGACTTGTAGTAATAAGACTTTAAGGCTGTAAAATACACCTAATTTTATCGATAATTACAAAAATCACAACCGACATCCAAAAAAAAACACTACAAAGTGTAAAATAACTTCAATTTCGGAAGTCGGTGTCAAAAATGAAGAAACGAAAACGGGAACACCGACTGCCGAAATTGAAGTTATTTTTCACTTTGTAGTGTTTTTTTTGGAAGTCGAATGTGATTTTTGTAAAAAAGTTTTTGCATAAAAGTTTTTTTATTTTTCTCTTTTTAGTTTTGGAAGGTACCTCCAATAAACATGAAAATCATTTACAGCCAAAGTACATCTCATGACGATTTCAATAAGCTCAAACACGACTAGGATACATTGTTTTATTTCGGCGTTCCAGTGCCTACCTTCCAGCTTCATCATGAGATCAGTTCGGTGGTACTGTTTTCATCAGTACCATTTACTTATAAGAAATTGCTTCATCATAATCGGTTAACTATTCGAGATATCTTATGCCCGTGACATACTTAGCATTGAGGAGTTCCAGTGGCCATCTGTGGTCTTCTTCATCAGTTTCACTTCACCAAATAATACTTTCTGAGTGCAAATGATTGCATTGTTGATAAAAATACCAAAATCGCTATATATATGTCTATAATATTTGAGGAATTCCCTCGATTTCTGACCTGATGACCATGGAGCCACCTTTGAAGTATACCCTTTCAAACAAAAGAAGAATTTTTCAAATCGGTCCAGGCGTCTTTGAGTTTTCGGGGAAGATATATAAAAAAAAAGATGCCGACGAATTGAGAACCTCCTCCTTTTTTTGTAGTCGGGTAAAATACCCCACATAAGGAAAAGAATATATACTTATTGTATTATATATTCAAGATAGGAATGCTTGGAAACATGCTGGTCCATAGGGCAATCCTTAGTGTAGAAAAATAAAACTGATTAATTTATTTATAATAATCAATACATATAAATAAAATTGGAGTGTCTGTTTGTAATATTGAAATAACCGTTTTTTACTACATGTATATGTGTGAATATATATACGGTACATACACCAAAATAACATTTTTACAATTTTTGTCTGTTTGTCTGTTTGTTCCGGGTAATCTTCGAAACAACTTGACCGATTTTGACGGGACTTTCACTGGTAGATAGCTGATGTTATAAAGAGAAATATAGGCTACTTACAAATCCTGTGGGAAACTTAAAATATAAATATAAACTTTACAAGTTTGACGCGGACGAAGTCGCGTGCAACAGCTAGTTATTTATAAATTCATAATTATTGTATTGCTTTTAGAATAGAATATATTTTATTGTACACCATAAAAGTTACACATCTCTTTTATTAGAAAAGCTTAATTATACGGGTACAAAGGCGGTCGGGCTTTCATTGTCTTAAGAATTTGACTAACACACTGTTCCGTTGTTGTTGAATTAGGTAATTTATCTATGTTTGCTACATTTGTAAGTATGTGAGAACCATGTTCCTATTTTATCAAATGATTGAATTTACCTTTTAGTTCCATATTTTAGGTGCATTGTCCTCGCGTATATGAATTAATGTATGTTGAATGTATGTATGTAAATATTGTAACACATTTACATACATACATTAATAGTTAATAGAGTAAGTATTTAAGTGTTTTCATACGATGGAGAGTGAATTGACAAGAAAATTCGTCAAATTGTAACCTCTGCAGGCTCCATACATGGCGATGAGTTCGGCTATTTGTTAAGCTTATTTCTTATTAGATGGGACTTTTGGACTATAACGGAAGAAGATCAACTCATCACCGATAGGATGGCACTGTTATGGACGAATTTAGCAAAATACGGGTACGTGATTTTGAGATATACTGAGGTATTATATTATCTGTGGGTAGTTTATTCTACTATCATACTTAACAGGATTTTGAGCATGTAGGCAGGTATTCAGGGCGAAAAGTTGATAGTTGAGTAGTTGCGGATTGCTGAGAGAATACCAAGAATAAATCCAAAAAAGTTTCAAATAGGAGCCCTTTGGTCTGGGGTCCATTTTCAAATCAGAACAAGCCATTTTTCTCCATAACAAGCTACTTTTCTGAATGGACGGTAAAATCAATTATTATTTATTACTTTTAAATTTTTGACGTTCTAAAGTTTCGCTTAGTGCCCTAATGAAATAAAGAATTTTGACTTTTTATGGATTAGTATGGTTATGAAAGTGACGAACGTCAGCGAGAGTGTCAACGAGAGTGTCACGGCGGTGGTTCAGTGCTTAGCGTGCTGTATGTGCTTTAATTTTAAATAGCTCTACTGGGATAAATAAAAAGTTAAACAAGATTACAATATTTCAGTATTTACTATTTTTTTTTTTGATACGCTTACAACCACAGACATAAATCTAACTAGATGACGCGATTGTATGTACTTCGCGTGCTAAAAAACGGAGTAAAGTTACGATCAATGATCGTAATCTGAGCTTTTCATTTAGCATTATCGGCACCGGAAATCCACCGAAATCTAGAAAAATGCCTTTTTATGCCATATTGAGCTGTAAAGAATGTATAGAAGAAGTTGGCCGAGGCATTGTCATGTTTTCTTTTATTGGTAAGCAAATTTGTTTTTAAATTGTTTGTGAAAAAGTGGCACGCTTGGTTTTCATACAGATGGAGGGACTTGCGTTATCTATTTAGATTTATGTCTGTGCTTATAACATACTAGCACTTCGCCCGCGACTTCGTTCGCGTGATCCATGTTTTATCCTATAGATGACTTTTTAGTTTCACCCCCTTAAAGGTTGAATTTCCAAAAATCCCTTCTTAGTGCTCCCCTACATTATAAAAAGAAGACCTGTGCAGTAAAATTCATCAAAAAACTCATTGTTGCTTTATTTACCAAGAGCGTAAAACAACAATTTCAGCTGTTTTACCTTCCAAACCGAAGAAATTTCACAAAAAGTTCCACCCCCTATTTTATCCCCTTAGGGGTAGAATTTCCAAAACCCAATAAATACATGAATTCTTTTTATCAGCCAAGAGCGTAAATAAAAAAAAATCATGTGTCCTATTTACAAACTATAAAAATTTCTTACACACTTTGAACCCTTTTTTTACCCCTTTAGAAGTAGAATTTCCTAAAAACCAATAAATGCATAAATTATAAAGGTATTTAAAGTTAGTAATTTATTTTGATAAGGATTAATTTTTTGAAGGATTAATACCAAGATACAAATAAAGAGCCTTTTTTAGCGACGACATTTTAATAAAAAATTTAAAATATAAAAACACTTATTGTGGCATAACTATATTAGTTAGACATATTATGCTGTCGCGACAGTTTTTGTAAATAATGATGTGTTCTGCAAAGCCATAGTACATTATTTTATTCTATCATCAATAGTTTTCGCAGCACACGCGATTTTAAGAATATTTTAGGTAATTTTTTTTTACACCTTGGGTTACATTATTGGAGTTTTAGTAAGGATCCCTAATTTTTTTTGAAAATGTAATATAGCCTATGTCACCCGGAGATAGTGTAGCTTCCCAACAGTGAAAGAATTTTTCAAATCGGTTCAGTAGTTTCGGAGCCTATTCGATGCAAACAAACAAACAATCAAATCTTTCCTCTTTATAATATTATTATATTATTAGTATAGTATTAGTATATTAGTATAGATAGTGGATGTCATTTAAATCTGAAGGTAACTTTGATGACATATTGCCAAACTGACAATAGAAAGACAGTTATCAACAATAACGACTTGCTTAAATCTACAAAACGAGCTCTATTTTTAGTGAACTCTCCTGCTAAGCGGATTCCCTTGGCGTACATTCCGTATTTCGCGTAGAACGAGTCCCAGAAAGTCATGCGTTCCTCGAAGGGCCGGCCGCTGTGGAGGGCTAAGTTTGTATCTATTTGTAGGTAGCGGTTCTGTTCCGGCGTTACCGATGTCCACTTTACTGGTAGAAATTCTGACGTCTCTGGAGTAGGATCCCTGGAAAATTAAAGTTATTAGAGCAATCGCCATTACGGGGGCTTGATTCGCGCACTTTACTCACTCACATTATAACATCATCAATGTAAACATGCAGATTTCGTTTCGATGCTCTCCATCACCGTTTTCAGAGCAAAGTAAAAGATACATTTGCAGATAAATATGGTTACTAAAGTTCTTACCAAGTAGTTTAACAGTAGCTTGACATATTTAATCATAGTATAACGACATGCAAATTTTTGGTAAGTCACATCATCGCTTACCAGGTGAGATAGTGGTCAAGCGCAAGCCTATAACCAATAAAAAAAAAAAAAAAAAAAGTATACAATTAGGTCATTTAAATTTAAACTGAAGGAACTCTTTTGTAGTATAGAAGTAATTCTCTATGAACCACCTACGTAAAGCCCTTCTAAATCGGACCATTGTAAGTTCTTTATTTTCTATAGGAATCTTGTAAAAAATCTGAATACACAGCACCTTCGCCTATATAGTTCCGTTTTCATTCTATGAATAATTAGTCTACTAGGATATCTAGTTCTGAACTTACATTTATCTCCAGTTTTTCAAACATCTCAGGGTGAGAATTGGTAAATTTACATATTTCCTCAATATAAATATTAGTTAATCTAAGTATTCTAAGTTTCCTAAACAGTGGTTTACAAGGTGTAAGTGGGTGTACATTACAGTGTGGGTCTACATTAGCAGTGGTGATGAAATAATTGACACAAAGTAAAGCGGCTGCCTTGGTTCGAACCCATGACCTACAACATGTTAGTCGCGGCCTTTACCACTGGGCACCACTGCTCTGCTCTCACGCTCAATTTCATGAAATCATCGATTTTGACCATTTTTTAAAGTCATCTGATTAAGGGCAAGTCCACAATTTCTTCATCAGATTTAACCATTTATATGTAACGGATATTACGTCAAGCCACACCCAATGATTTGGAAATGAACTGCCATTCAAGAAACTTGTCCTTTTTGGAGCTACGTCACGCACATCTGGAATCATCATTTGGATTTTGATCTGAAAGTGGACCCCTGACCAAAGGCCTCCCATCTGAAACTTTTGAGATTTATTCTCCGCTGTTCTCTCAGCAATCCGCAACTATTCAGCTATCAAGTTCGCCCTGAATATACCTACCTACATGCTCAAAATCCTCCTTTGTTCGCAACGAGTCACACTAAATCGTGTCACCGTGTGACTGGTTGAGAAAAATATTCGCATGGAGTAACAGTGTGACTCAATGCGAATTTTTATTCTCATCTAGTAACACTAGTACACGAGTAGTGTTACTCGTTCGGAAAACCAAATCGCATTGAGTAGCAGCGTCATTCGATGCGAATTTTTATTCTCAACTAGTAACATTTTTCAGAATGTCTATTTGACAACGATAAAGTTAAATAAAAATTATAAAATAATGTTTAAATTTCTAACATATTAGTAGGTAGGGACGTAACAGAAAAAAACTGATCAGGTTTTCTACTTATTTATTAAGATTAGTTTAAATCATTTCTTAATCTAAAACAAAGTGTTTTTGTCTAATTGTACTTCGATGTACAACCTGGTTACAGTACAAAATGTAAATAATTCTTTTTTACCTACTATTATATAATTTTTCCTATAAAATCAGCCTTCTTTATAACACAAAATAATCACATTTATATATTAAGATTAGTTACCAACTAATATCACATTAATAATTTCTCTTTAAAATCAGTCTCTCTTTTATCACAATATAATCAACAGTTATTCAGAAATATTCGCTTTTTGACCATTCGTAAGTTTAGTGTCGTAAAATCTCCAGGAGGGTCCCAATCGTAATAGTACCATTTACGAAATCCATCTGAGCATCTTGTATAAAATTATCATTAAGTATTGACTTTGATAATCGTTTTCTGGATGGTTGTGTATTGTTTTGATGTTGAATGTTGCGAACGGTGTATAATTGGGAATCTTCTTTAAGTATGAGCAACAACTGCATCAAATTTGGGTTCTTCTTACCGACGGCTTTGTTCAATTTATGGTGCCAGCCTTCAATGAAGTTTGTGGTTCGATGAGTCTCCCCAAAAGCACACCAGACTTTTAAAAAATCTTCGTGGAGCCATTGCTTTTTCATATAATTCACAAATTTTTGGATTTGTGGGTCATTATCATCATATCGCGAAATAATATACTCCCATCCGTTCATGATTTCTTCTTGAGGTAACAGTGGTAGAACTGCGCTTAGGCTTACCATGCGTTTCTTCTTTGGGTCTTGAGTATTTGTTATATGCAATTCACGGCCTTTCTTAAAAATTGCCTTATTATAGTGGTAATAGCAGCCCTTGACTGCAATTGAAGGAAAAACTGTAGCAATTGCTCGCATGGCGGCCTTTTCGTAGTCTACTTTAAATATTATTGGATTCCAATTGGGTAACTGCGACTTTATTATAGAGAACAGAATCACGTAGGCTTCTGTGTTTCGGTGACTCATCAAAGCGTAGACTAGAGGTATTATATTAGTGTGATTGATCGTGCTGCCGATATCGCCATGGATTGAATATAGTTGCGTAAATGGAATATGACAACTTTTGAAAGTTCCATCGCCATAAAAGTCTGTTAGCTCGCACAAAGTTTGCCTTGCTTCGGAAGAAGAAAATACTAGTATTCGTGTATCATCACATGTGTACTCCGCTAACAAAAAATCTTGATAACGAGGTGGGACTTCGACTTCCAGCACATTTTTATGTTGTAGTTTTTGTACTTGAGCCGCTGAATTACGTGTTCTATATAACGTGTCTTTAATGGAACTAAATTTAGGTATTGAAGTAATTATGTCTATTCCCGCATCTTTTAGCTTTCCGACCATGGCATTGTATTTTTGAGGAACACTGGGAAATTCCTGCGTAGTTATATCTTTTTTTAAATGTTGGACAGATTTCAGGATTTCGTTGTTCGCAAAATCTGGTGTACATAAATGAGGAGTTTCTTCTAATATACGCTCTTCCTAAAATAGTAAAATGGGATAGAATATTAGTAAAATAAAATATTGGTAAAATATTGACTTAAAACTAAAAAGCCTGTTCTCTCAATAAGCTAATGTTTATATAAAACTAGTTGTAAAGCTATAAATAAATCAAGACAAAGCTTTAGCACCCAAAATACGTCACTGTGGTTTCAACAAATCTCAAGTGAGCGTGATAAAACAAAATGGCTGCCACTAAAGGACGCGAGGAAAGTTTTTCAAGATGCAGTATTATTATTTATTAAATGATTATATACAATCACTATTTTACATTTTATTTTTTTTACATTTAACATATAGAGTCTGTCAAGCGAGTCTAGTCCCATGAAAAAGGCGGCAAATTCAAAAATCTTTCAGGTGTCAACACTGACAACAATCTTTATAGTAGTTTTCACATACAGATGCCTCAGTAAGTTTCACGGTCATGAACACGACGTCTGGATCTAAACCAAAATGGAAATCGTGATCACATCACAGTAAAATAAAAAAAGTCAGATAAGTTTATTGTGCTGAAAGTATCAATATGTTGTTGCCAACCTACCTGATGTTGAAACGATTTCATCCAAAAGTCGTCGTTTTTGCGATAACACGTCGTCAGATTCACTCTGTACATGATTATATTTATTAATCATTGTAAACAACAAGCTCCTGACACTACTTTTAATAGGTTTCGGCATTATAACATTAAAAAACTCAACAAAAACCGGATTATTACGAGGTTATAACAGAATTTGTGACAATCTGTTTGACAGATCATAGTATTGCCATTATAAGAAATCAGTAAAAGGGTTGTGGACACGACTCGCTTGACAGACTCTAAATCAATAATATTATATACAACGAAGCTATGGAATACATTTTGGTAATATAGTTTTCTTACCTTTATTCTTACAAGCCCTTTGCACACCTTTCGTTTTGTACACGCCCACACAATCAATCCACTTTTATGTTTTTTCCTGGCGTAATATTGATGACCAGCTCGAAGAAGAACAGTGCCACCGTTTTTATTAACAAAAACTAAATCAACACTGTTTGACGAACCAGACGTAGCTTCCATTTTGAATGACAGCGGAGCGTGTACTGAACTTGTCACACGCATTGCACGATTCACCATGAAGCAATGTTGCCAGATCGGTGCGTAAAAAATATCAGAAACTCATACATTATTTTATAATTTTTATTTAACTTTATCGTTGTCAAATAGACATTCTGAAAAATGTTACTAGTTGAGAATAAAAATTCGCATCGAATGACGCTGCTACTCCATGCGATTTGGTTTTCCGAACGAGTAACACTACTCGTGTACTAGTGTTACTAGATGAGAATAAAAATTCGCATTGAGTCACACTGTTACTCCATGCGAATATTTTTCTCAACCAGTCACACGGTGACACGATTTAGTGTGACTCGTTGCGAACAAAGGAAAATCCTGCCAGTAATGGTAGTAGATTTTTTTTAATATTATTTCCTAACGGAACAGGCTAAGGTCTGAGACCATGCTGCCTAGTCTTCAGTATTTTTCTCTTCTTGAATTCTTTAGTATGCATTAGAATGCGGATGTAACAGATTCTAATGCTTTTTTGGAGTATTTGGCAGCAAATTGTATAGAAACAGCCTTCCCAGTAAGCTTTGCACAGGTAGTCAATACTACAATAAAATTCTCCGCTCCACTATCCCGAGATCGCTTCTGTCAATGATTTCACATATTGTCCAGTTGCATAGACAGTTGGGTCACAAAACTACACCAATTTTATATCACAATATCCACTAGGAATCAATTTGCAAATAATATTAACAGCCGCTGAACAACACTCGAAAAAATCCCGCCAAAAACTCTCTAATGGTAGTAGAATTCTAAACTATCCACAGATAATATATACTACCTCAGTATATCTCAAAATCACGTACCCGTATTTTGCAAAATTCGTCCATAACAGTGCCATCCTACCGGTGATGAGTTGATCTTCTTCTGTAATAGTCCAAAAGTCCCATCTTACTAAGAACAAGCTAAATAAATAGCCCAACTCATCGCCATGTATGGAGCCTGCAGAGGTTACATTTTGACGAATTTTCATATTATTTCGCTTTCCATCGTATGAAAACAAATATCTGTAGACAGTACATTTATTTTGTACGTAATATCTTATAGTTCTCTCCATTGGGTAATTAAAAGCTAAATCTGATGCGAAATCAACGATATTAACTTTTACATTTTCGAGATACAAGCGTTTTGCTGCGTCAATGGCGTCGGCGCTATCCGCCATTTTATTAACGGAGAAACTTTTGTTTAGTTCTGCAACAAAATCGAAAGTGTCGTGTCTATCTGCTGTAGGATAGAAATAAAGCATTTCGTTCGTTGTTCCACCAATCATAAGTTTTATATTTTGCAAGTTCCTCATGTTCGGTGTTTTAGTAATAAATTCCCCATCGATACAGGGCCGGAAATCGTAAAATTTCGTGATGTTGATCACCGTATGTGCATCTATGGCAGATATAAATTGAATAAAACGTTCGACGTCGATATTCTCAGTATCTAGACCGACGTCCTTGAAGAATGCTGAAATGTCATCTGTGGCTTGGTAAGATACAGCCACTCCACTTTGCAGAATCACTTTATCGTAAAAGATGTCTTCGTTGAATAATAAGTGAAGGTGAACATATATGGATCCGGAGCTGTGTCCAAACAGTAGAATATTGTTGGCATCTCCTTCAAAACTGGCGATGTTCTTTTTGATCCATCTTAAAGCTAAATTCTGGTCTTTCAATGCTTGGTTAGCGTACTCAGTGTTAGGTAAGCAGAGGTGTCCGTACGGACCTAATCTGTAGTTAACACTGACGACAATAACGTCATTTTCGAGTAAAAATACTGGGAAGTGCGGACCAAATGCCCCACTACCTTCCACGACCTCCCCGCCGTGAATGTAGACCATCACGGGTAACGTATGCCCTGGCTTAATATCGTTTGGCTTGTACACGTTGAGTCGCAAGCATTGGATTTGACCTCTGATCACCCCTTGTTCATAGTGAGGACAAGATGTGAAGTCGAAAAGTTTTTCACGCGGCATTTTCAAGTATGGATGTGGTTCTGCGTTCTGGAAAAAGAGAAGAATTACATTTTACCTTGCGTTATAATAATAAGTGCCTGAGTGTCTGCTCGGGTGAAAATAGAGAAAACGACGTTTTATAAAAATTAAACCTAGCTTAATCGATTTATCGCTGCCGATACCTCCTGCATACTAAATTTCGATGGAGAAAAATCGTTGGAGCCGTTTCCGAGATTCAGATTATATATAAACATATATACAAGATTCGTTTCAAGGTATTAGATATATTATATACTAGCTTCTACCCGCGGCTTCGCTCGCAGTGAAGCCATATTTTTTTTAAATTAAATTGTGTCCTATGTTACTTCTAATACCTCCAAGAATATGTGTACAAAGTTTCATGAAGATCGGTTCAGTAGTTTTTGCGTGAAAGCGTAAAAAACATACTTACATTCACATTTATAACAGTTAGTATAGATATATATTTATATATACAAAAAAAAAACTAATATATATATTTATATATTATTTTTAGTAATTATTATTTTATTTAATAGGCATTTCCCAAAACTACTTACGGCTTAAGAAACGAACTAAAAAGACGTAAAGAAGAAAATCATGCTGTGCAGTCGGAGGATACATCTTGTTTTGTTCAGTCAGCTTGCGAATATGTCGCCCAAATCTGACATTTTTCTTTTTCCAATTTTAATATAACCAGCGAATCGATTGACGTAAGAATAATCAAAATCGGCCAACGCGTTTGTTCTCTAGAACGCCACGTAAAAAAAAAAAAACATTGTTATAACTATAATTACTGTTGAAATATGGAACTTTCGACGCTCATAACTTTCAAATATATATATATTTTTACTTCTTTGTTTCCACATAGGGCTAGATAATGATGAGACAAATTGACATCATTTTTAATTTTGAATGTACACCGTCAAACAGTGGAGTAATCGCAAGACTACGTTTGTATGGAAGAATGATCGACTATATACATCCTTAACATAATATACAAAAAAGAAGTAATTATTGAAGTAAAATAGGCAAAGAGAAATAGATAGATACAATGTCTATGTCTTGAGAGCTTCTTAATAAAAAATCCCTTAAATCAGGACAAAAATATTTGTAAAGACTTACTTACCCCAAACGGATCTCTTTCATCTATTAAACCATATGGAATGCCGAGAAACATTGTAAAGTTCTGCTTGACGATCCCATTAACCTTCCCAAATTCAGCTTCCAGCATAATTACTGAATCCCCAAGAACGTAGCCATTCAGTGTTAATATTAGGAGCAAGCAAAATACATTGACAAACATGTTTATACACTTAACACGAGTGAAACATTCTGTAATTTAACGAGAATATCAGGTAAACCGAAGACAACAAATAAGAGGACCTGTTCGAAATTTAAAAATTGCCGCGAAGGTGGCACTCACAAATTCACAATAACGCACTGACTGAGAGTGGCTTAAGATGACATGCCACTCTGTCGGAGCTGCAGAAGTGTGGATACTTGTGTCAATTATAACGTGTGTGTGGGACTACTTTAGGAGTGGCGCACATACAGAGGGTTAACTTCACTGCTCGAGCAAATGCCGCCCAGTCCGTGCCATCATCGGACTACAAAGACGTATTGTGATGCACCATCGGTATATAGTGGACATCTCACCCAATACGCACTAAATATTTTGGG
This sequence comes from Orthosia gracilis, assembly GCA_947562075.1. NCBI lineage: Eukaryota > Metazoa > Arthropoda > Insecta > Lepidoptera > Noctuidae > Orthosia > Orthosia gracilis. The sequence continues at coordinate 10,105,071 of OX387277.1, forward strand.
AATACTTTGTACTCTGTACGTGCGTACAGCTAAGGAGTGGAATTCTCTGCCGGTGTCTGTGTTAACTAGTAGCTCCAACCTGGGGTCTATGTTACTTCTAGGCAAGCATGCTTCACCGTCGATCTCAACATCGCTTACAATCAGGTGAAATAGTAGTAGAATGCGAGCTAAAAAATAATAAAAATAAATGTTCGAAGATCCGTGCGCGCTATACAACAATTAATAGAAGTTACCTGGTAGAAATCGTTATGTCAGGAAAGCGTTATGCGGTTTCAAATCCCTCTTTACCATCCCGGTTCCGTCCAATATCCATACTCCCAATCCTCTCCAAAGTCCTCGAGATTATTGTCCAGAAGCAACTGTCTTGTTATTTGTCCTCTAATGGCCTGCTGAGTCCTTACCAATCTGGTTTTAGATCTGGCCATAGTACGGTAACAACACTTGTTAAAGTTACTGACGACATAAGACTGGCTATGGAGAATAGGTCTCTGACTGTATTTTTTTTACTGGACTTCAGCAGTGCATTCAACTCAGTTGACTTTGACATCCTTTTGGGAATCCTTTCCTCTCTTAATGTCTCTGCTCCGGTAATTGATTGGTTCAAATCTTATCTTCGGGGCCGCTCCCAGTCTGTTCAATCCGATGAGTGTTCCTCTGAATGGTGTGACTTGACTGCGGGCGTTCCTCAGGGTGGCGTCCTCTCTCCTCTTCTCTTCTCAATTTTTATAAATGCTATCACTAGGGTCCTAATTTCTAACTATCATCTCTATGCAGATGACTTGCAGTTATATCGTCATTTTAAAGTAGGTGAACTCGTTGAGGCTGTGTCTGCCATCAATGATGACCTTGAAAATATTAGCAAATGGGCTAAATCCTATGGGCTCTTACTGAACCCAACCAAATCACAAGCGCTCATTGTTGGTGGTAGATACATGCTCAACCTATGGATCACCAGTCTCTCCCGCCGGTAGTGTATGATTCAGTGCCCATAAATTACTCCAAAAGCGCAAAAAATCTAGGCGTTCACATGGATACTAACCTCTCTTGGGAGGTTCATATTGCTGATGTGAGTAAGAGGGTCTTTTACTCTTTTCAGTCCCTTAAACGTCTCCAAAAATTCTTACCATTTCACACTAAGGTTACTCTTGCGCAATCCCTTCTTCTACCGCTCAAAGACTATGCGGATGTCTGTTTTTTAGATGCAACGGAGGTACTCCTTAATAAACTCGAACGACCGCAGAACTTGTTCATCCGTTTCATTTTTGGCCTCCGCAAATACGATCATGTATCGGAATTTCGGAACAGATTGAAGTGGCTGCCGATTCGGCGTCGTCGAGGCACCCATATCCTATGCATTCTCTAGACTATCCTGCATAATCCTATTCTCCTCAGTACCTTCGTGAACGCTTTGAGTACCTTGTCCCGAGGGGTAAACCCTGTCGCACTGCCACTTCTCTTCTCCTTCGCCCCCCACGACACACTTCCAGCCGCTATGGTGGCTCTTTCTCTGCTACTGCAGTGCGTCTCTGGAACTCTCTCCCGCACTCCCTACGCGACAGCCCTTCTCTGGAGGTCTTCACGAGGAGGATCAAAGAGCATTTCCTTGCTCAATGATATAATATTATTTGTATATTAAAAAATGTATTTATGTAAGTATATTTAATTTAATTCGTCTTAAGTTATTTTAAATTTGTACACTGGATCCTGCCCTCTATAATGTCATCTTTCTCTGTCACCCTAGGGTTTGCTGTAAGAGAACTCAACATTGAGTTAAGCTCGCCTTTGTACATATAAAAAAAAAAAAAAACGGAACGAACAGGAACGAACAATTGCGGACGGAACCGAATGTCTCAAGAGACGTTTCGAGATGTTCGGTTCCGTCCGCCATAGTTCGGATATTATCGTCAAGAGCTGGTCACCATACTTGTTTGCATTTTAGTTAGTACTAGCTTCTACCCGCGACTTTGCCCGCCGAAAAGTTGTTTATCATCCCAATGAAAAACACTTCCTGGATTAAAACTATCCTATATCCTTCCCAGGGCCTCAAACTATCTCCATAACAAATTTCATCTCAATCGGTTAAGCGTAAAAAGGTAACAGACAGACAGGCAGAGTTACTTTCGCATGTATAATAGTTTGGATTTTTCTATCTAATCTAATACCTTTAAACAAGCAACTCTTGTATATATATAATCTGAATCTCGGAAACGGCTCCAACGATTCGCATGAAATAGGTTTTGTTTTTAGAAAATGTCTATTTCTCTATTTTCATCCGAGCAGAGCTCGGTCGCCCAAGTACTTTTATTTAATGTTGTAATTGAATTAATTGAAAATGACTTTGACGAGTCTATAAAAATTACCATTTGTGTTTCTCTGCTCTGTGCGATGACCTTATGTAGCATGTGCGTGATCAAACAGAGTCATGATCTAACTACATAACATCATAGACTGACCAATCAAAAAATACTGTATGTTTGTTCATCAACGACGCTTCAATGCGTGTATTTATTTATTTATTTATGTACACACAAAATACTTAAAAGAGAAAATACATATAAAGATAGAAGAGCACAAAGGTGCTGCTTATTTCTAAATAAATTTCTTCCAGCAGACCTGCGACAGGAGAATTGGATATGAGACATAGACACAGTGTGTAGAAGTAATAGGAAAAGTAATATAGCCTAAAACTTAACTAAGTGTAGTATAGTGTATATTGCCCAATGCTATTGATAAAGCGGCCCTGCGCCCGCTCAGAATCAGAATATCAATATTGAACCTCCTTTTGAACAGTTTTATTTGTAAAATATTTTTTGATTTATCTATGTTATGCTAGTATTATATTATCTTTACCTATGTCATGTTAATATTGAGAAGAAATTATAACCATCAATGTTTTCGTATAAAATATTTTTGAACATCGAAGTCGTTTAGACATAGCATGAAGAATTGTGAAACTTAAGTGTCAGTGGACAGGGCACATTGCTCGCGGATAACGGATAGTCGATGGGACCGAAAAGTTCTGGAGTGGCGACCGCGAACCGGAAGACGCAGCGTTAAGTATAACCTTCTATTTTGTATATTATGTTAAGGTTGCCCTAGTGGATCATTCATCCATACAAACGTAGTCTGGCGATTACTCCACTGTTTGACGAGCTACGTTAAAAAAAATAAAAAAAATAATATCAATTTGTCTCATCATTGTCTAGCCTTGTATGGAAACAAATAGTAAAAATAAAATATTTGACAGGTAAGAGATTCGAAAGTTCCATATTTCATCAGTAATTTTAACGCATGTTTGGGCGGAAATAAATATCATAAGAAGAAGGAAAATAGCAAAACGGCCTCCATATAGGGATAGATTAGTAATTCAACAATGCTAATAATTTTATTTTGAAAATATACATTTAGTTGTTTTTTTCGTGATATCTAGACTCCCAAAGGTCTGTTTAAAAAATTTCGCGCGATCGTTTTCGTCCTAAATCATCATCCATTGTGATACAAATTTGCAAAAGTGCTAATTCGTACGTGAACTAGCTTCTTACTACTCATCACAGCATCTATCTCTTTCGCACGTGTTGTCGGATGAGACAGCATGCGTTTTAACCTCGCGCACAAAATATTTCGTGCCGTCGTCTAGGGGAACCTTAAAAGGCCTCCTACTAGGTGGAACGATGACCTGGGAAGGGTTGCTAAAGGTTGATAATTGTTTCTGCATCATCCAAAGGCCGACTGGTAGAAAATGCATCAGAAATTAAGTCCATTTCTGTATGTTTGTGTATATGCATTATCACACTAAAATTACAAAGGTGAAAGTTTGTGAGTGTGTGTGTGTGTGTTTGTATGTTTGTTACTTGGAACTGGATGAAATTTGGCGCAGAGATAGATTATAGTCTGGAATAGCACATAGGATACTTGTTATCCCGGGAATGTGTCCCCTCGGGTTTGTTTTCGACATTCACACGGGCAAAACCGCTGGAAGGAGCTAGTTACTTAAAAGTCGAAATCTCCTTTTGGATACTGTTATCCTGGTAGGTAGCCGTCGGCTTATTTTCGAGTTAAACACGGGCAAAGCCGCTGGAAAAGCTAGTGATGAATTTTACACAGAACAGTTACAATGTATTGTAGTCCACTTAAAAATCTGCAATCATTTTTGCAGTCAACAATCTGAATCCTTTGTGCTGAATGAAGGATAGAATAGATTGTTATTTATTGTATGTACTAGTAGCTGTTGCCCGCGACTTTGTTTGCATAGCATTAGTACTTCGAATATCCTATTTTTATATCGCGAAATTATATTGTAGATGAAAAAATGCCGCCTTGCCTGAGAAATTAATGGTTCATCATACAAATTTCTACCCCTTTTAGGATGATTTTCGGGACAAAAATTATCCTATTTCCTTCCGAGGGTCTCAAACTATCTCCATACCACTGCACTACCTCGCTCCGCATTAATGGACAGACACAGTCCGCAACTCCACTCCACATTACTCCCACGCTCCGCTCCGCCACCTCGCTCCACGTCAATAGACAGATAGCCTTAGGCCCGGACGCCACCAAAGCGGAGACGAGATGAGCGGAGAGGAGATGTTTTAAAACAAACCGATAGAATTTCGTTATTCACACATCTCGTCTCCGCTCAGCTGGACTTCTCCGCACATCTCCGCTTTGGTGGAATCCGGGCCTTAAGCGTGAAAAGGTAACAGACAGACAGAGTTACTTTCGCATTCATAATATTATACATATTATGGATTTGGTCCCGATTTAACATCGTTGTTGATGGCGAGATAGGTGCTTTGTGAAATATAAAATTATTCATTAAAACCTTTTTTTAAACAAACTTTTTTCGTATTTTTCTCAGCAAAACCTTTCGTTTGATACCCATATCATGGCAGTGCACAAAAATAATCAGTCCGCCATCTTGGGCCGTCCGCCATATTGAATTTAGAATGATCTTACTTAGCCGATCATGCATTATCATCCAAACTAAACGTGTATGCAAAACTTCATCTTAATTGGTGGAGGATAACTGCTTTAAAATTCAGTTGCAACATTTTTTGACCCGAACACTTACTAGTCCGCGCCAAACTTCTGGGCCGCCCTGAAGTTTGTTTACCGGTTGCGCGAGGCACGAAACGGAGCTGTTTTTTGTATGAGATTTTAGAGGACTAGTTTGCGATAATGGTAGGGAACCCTTCGTGCGCGAGTCCGACTCGCACTTGGTCGGTTTTTTTTGTGTAAGTACGTCCATGCTCCAAACCTAGAATTTCGACAGCTTGAATGATTCCAGGGGTTATGTCCCCTGTGACCTCTAGGACGTCGCTTCGGTCAAATTCGGTACAGTAAAATTGTTCAACGGAAGCACAAAATTGTTGACTGCAAAAATGATTGAAGACTAGTGTCCGACCAACGGTCGATTTCTGGCCGAAGCCGAAGCCGAAGGAATAACCTTAAGAAATTCCGTTCAAGATTGGCAATTTTTTTATTATTATAACATGCCTAAAAGTAGCTAAGTATGCAGACGACGTGTCGCTGCAACACTACTGGTTTCTACATATTTCTATGAAATACCTTCCCGAACTATCTTTAAAGAAAATTCGCCTTAGAAGCTTTGTCACTGTGGGATATTTACAATTTTTTGCGGCTGTAACTATTCACAAACTTCGACGTGAAATTATACCTCACACACTGTTTTGAACTCTATTCCAAACGTATGCCAGTGTTCATATTAATTTATCAATTGCAAACTGCTCGAATGTTGCAGCTCTGTCAGTGTCGCCCCTCTCGTAACGAGAGTAATTTTTATGCTTTTTGCAGTGGCGTAGCTTCGAGGTCGGGGCCCCTAATGCAAAAAAGAAAATCGCCTCCTGCATAATAACTCTGACCCATTGCCCACTTGCCCTCGAGTAGACTATGCTACAAACACGATTTTGTATATTTTCTTTCTTTCTTTGAAACCAACGCACTTTGTCGGGTAAGGCCCTAGTTCTGGCTTCTTAGGTCTTTTTTTTTGCTTTGTGAAATGCTCATGCATACTGAACTACCACGGGGAGATAGCGCAGTTATGTGGGACTCTAACCTACTAAAACTCCACGGTGTCCTCCTGTGTCGCTTATGGCGTGAACACGGGCACGCGCGGTGCCAGACGACCCCGCATAAGACACCCTTGGTCCCCTTGTTACGGGTAAGGGTCAATGGCCCCGCAACTTACTATTTTTCGATCGCAGGGGATAGGAAGAACGACCAACGCTATATCGACACTCCTCCTCCCGTGCAGCCCCACCGCGTACACCATCAAATGGTGGCGACCCCTTCCGGGCCGCGGAAGGTAGGGAAATCAGCTCACCGCAATACCGGCGCTCCTCTCCCGCCGTGGCCTCCAACCCTCAGACACGATATCGTATGGGTATGGGAGGCCCCATACGACATCGATGTCGCCCAGGCAGCACCTCAACCTACTTGTTGACCGCTACGTCATCGGCCTATTGGCAAAAGCCCTGACGAGCGGGCCCTCCTTTCGCTTCACCGTGGGTGACCAAGCCACGACAAAGCGGCAACCCAACGGGAGGAGGCTTCTTAGGTCTGGCGGCATGAATGACAACTTTTTGCTATTTGCCAACGCTATAAGGCATCCTAATCGACTTGGCTTGGTCCCTTAGAAGTTACACAATGAAAGCGATATTCCGTTTATGGACTGTTGAAAGATACTATATTGTAGCCGATACATTTTCCATAGTCGGATTGCTCAGGACCCAAACTACGGCTGATTTTGGTCCCAGCCCAGTCGTGGAAATGTGAAGTGTACCAAAACTGATGAGGCCCCCAAAACTTGGGCGTCCTGGTGAATTACACCGCATTGCACCTTAGTATTTACGCCACTAGCTCCTTGGAAGATAATAATGTCTTCCCTCACTCCTTCCCACGGTTCTCTTCGAGTGTGCAGCTTTCACTGCCGCTTAAAATTTTGAATTTCGAACAATTTCTCTAAGATTTTCCTGATATTCTCGATAGCTGACGAAAACAGTGGCAGTGAAAAGTGAACAAAAATGTTTCAAAAAGTATTTTGCTTGTTCATGTTAACGTTGAATGTCTGCGTTCTTGGAAGTAGGTTTATGCGTGCAGAAATCACTCTTAACACTACTTTTGGGAAGATACACGGGTATATCAGGGATCATTATAGTATGTTCGCGGCAATTCCTTACGGGATAGTCAATAAAACGAATCCATTTGGGGTAAGTATGTCTTTACTTATATTTTAGCTGCCTATTTGGTCATGTGTTAAGTGCAATTGCTAAGCATGATGCTCTAGGTTTAATATCCGGGTCGGGCCAAATGTTAAATGTGTGTGTGTGTGTGTTATTGTGGGTTGTTGTTATTCATTGGAATTTCTCAGAAGCAGCCCGTAGTCTCGGTTTGTGTCCAGTTGATAGAATAGAATATAATCAAATTTTATTTTGCAAATATGGGTAATATACAATAGTTGTTACTATACCTATATCAAAGCTCAGCCATATTTTAGCATTCGACATGCTAACATTTACATTACTTTGTCAATAAGGCCTCACGTTTAAAAAACCAGATCAATCAATAAATTATCACTACAATTATCAATCAAAAGATCAATTAATACATTGTCATTAAAATTATCATTCAATAGATCAATTAATAAATTATTATTACAATTATCATCCAATAGATCAATTAATTAATGATCATTACAATTATCATTCAATAGATCAATTAATAAATTATTATTACAATTATCATTCAATAGATCAATTAATAAATAATCATTACAATAACAATTGATGGCAATAGGTTCTGATGGGTGGGATGTGTTATTCTGATGTATAAACTATAATACTATGAAGTTTCATCAAAACCAGGCCAGTAGTATTTGCGTAACAAACATCCATACTCATAATTTATCACATTTATAGGCAATAAGTAGTATAAGTAGTACTTCCCAACCACTTCTACCCCTAGCGTTAAATTTTATTGCACAATCCTCAATATTGGGCAATTTTATTAAATAATATTGTAGGAGTGTGGGCTACTTCTAAATAATTGGTTCACCCCTCTTTTCACCCCGTTAAGGATGATTTTTGGGATTAAAACTATCTATGTCCTTCCCAGATCTCAAAATATCTCCATACCAAATTTCATCTAAATCGGTACAGAGGTTTAAGCGTGAAAAGGTAACAGATAGAGAGAGTTACATGCGCATTTATAAGTAATAGTATTAGTATGGATACCTATTAGTAAGATTAATGAATAAATAGTATAGTAAGCATCTCTGATTCGATAATTAGCTAAAGTAATATAAAATAATTAAATTTGCACCTGCCAAAATCTGATTTAACATCCAGTTGGAACCATACTTAAAATACCTGTGCTTTTTACAGAACGCCAAGCTCCTTCCGCACTTGGAAAAATTCGGAGAATATAGCTCTATAGGAGTTTGTCCTCAACACGACAAAGGCGTCATTATTGGTGATATCCAATGTTTGTACCTACACATCTACAAACCAAATGTAATAACCCCAGGACAAGCACTGCCAGTGATGGTATACATCCACGGGTTTGAGTTCTCTAAGGGGAGCGCCTCACGTCTCTTGTTTCTACCGGAGTATCTATTGACACATGACGTCATCGTCGTCTCTGTCGACTACAGATTAGGTCCATACGGTTACCTCTGCATACCAAACACCGAGTACAACAACCAAGCGCTAAAAGACCAGCTTTTAGCTCTAAGATGGGTTAAAAACCATATTGCAAGTTTTGGAGGAGATTCCGACAACATTCTGATTTTTGGACATGGATCTGGGTCTATATCAGTAGAGTACCTTTTGTTATACACAAAGGACATCCTATTCAACAAAGTGATCCTACAAAGTGGGGTGGCATCATCAGCGTACTGGAACGAAGCCACAGACATTGACAAATTCATCAAGGACGTCAGTGCAGGTGTCGAGAATATCGACCTTTACAGTTTTGTAAAAACTATATCGGCCCTAGACACACATACGGTGATCAACATCACGAAATTTTACGATTTCCGGCCCTGTATCGATGGGGAATTTATTACAAAAACACCGAATATGAGGAACTTGCAAAATATAAAACTGATGATTGGTGGAACAACGAACGAAATGCTCTTTTTTATACAAGACAGACCCGAAAATTTCGACTTCGCTAAAGAATTAAACATAAATTTCGCCGTTTCCAAAATGTCGGATAGCGCCGACGCCATTGACGCACTAAAATACTTTTATCTCGAAAATATGAAAGCCAATTTCGTTGATTTCGCATCAGATTTAGCTTTTAACTACGCAATGGAGAGAACTGTAAAATATTACGTACAAAATAAATGCACTGTGTACAAATATTTGTTCTCATACGACGGACATCAGAATTACTTCAAAATTAAAAGAAATATTAAGAAAGCAGGCTCTGTACATGGCGACGAGTTGGGATATTTATTTGTTATGCGTTTCCTGGAATTTGATCCCAGGACAACTAAAGAAGACCAAGTCATCATCGACAGAATGAGCCTGATGTGGACGAATTTTGCGAAATACGGGTGCGTATGTATACATCGGTAGAATATAATAACATGGTTAGATACTTGCTGGCATCCATATTTATTAATTCCACGGCTTGGCCAACTGAAATTTATAAATATGGTTTACCTGGGAAAGAAGTTTGGAATAGAACAAAGACTTTTTATCTCAGTATGTTCACGTGGGATAATTCTTTATATTTAATTATTTATTTATTTATTTTTAGGAAAACTTACAGCTAAGCAGACATTTAGTAATAGTTTATACAAAATATGGCCAATTACAAGTTTCCACTGATAGTAAATAGAATATATATGAAACTGAAAATATATAATAGATAATATATGTAGGTACATAACACCAAACAGTAAAATTACTATTTACGCTCGAAGAAGCAATCACATAAAATTTTCTTCAATTTATTAAAACTAGTATGGAAAATATCGATCGGAGCCTCCCAGCAGGTTGTGTTGTACATACGACTCGCTCTCATCATGTACGAGTTCCATCTGTACGTAGTGGTTACCACTGGGGTGTACAATAAATGAGGTCTACGCAAGAACACAATTTATGGTAAAATGGATGTGGAATATGCATATATCATTTTAGTTTGGAGGTATTTTTTTTTTCTTATCACTAATCCCCACCAACATTATTGGTGCCTATTCTTTGAAAACTTCAGTCGTGCCATTCCTCTGTCATTCCTCTCGCACTTTTATTCTTCATACTTATTTCCTTCTTGCATTCATCCTCTTGTATACTGTGTGGGTTCATTTAACTATCTACGGGCATTTTTTTTTTCGTATCACAGTAAAATCTAAATATAAAATTATACAAGAGTTCTGTTAATCTCAGAAACAAAAGAAAAACAATTGTACAAATAGTGCTGATTAACAAAAATATGGAATACAAAGAACATCGGGCGTTTTTTACCCGATTTTTAAAAGTCGCGAACATAAACCAAAACATTTTTAAATGATAGTGTTTGCAATCATATTTAATATTGTGTAGTTATTTTGATTCACAATAATGGGAAAATGGAAATAATTAGTAAAATGAAAATCATATTTTAAGTTGACTATTTTTCCTAATTACTAAACGACCGCTCAGTAAGTTAAAATATAACTCCGTGGTATTTTTGTAAACCCAATCAGACTAAATCCGTCAAGTTGATGTGAATGTTTCGTTCTCACTCTCGCCCATAGTCCTAAAACTGGTTTATGTTGCGCTCGCGCAGGTAGCTAGCTTATCTTACTACATCGCAGTCCTTTGTCATCCGTCGTAGCGATCTGTGTTTTACTGTGTTCCCATTGTGGTCTGAGTCAACTAATTACCTACTGCTTGTTTACTGGATTTCGTTTGCTTTCGAGTTCGATTTTGTTGTGAAATGGAACGACAAAATAGTTGTGTGTCGTGTGAGCGATCTGTTCTACGTCGTAGAAGACACCGTCTTACTCAAATGTTTTTCGAAAGATATCGTGACTATGCAGTACTATTATTACAAGAAATAATGCCACGGGAGGTGAGTTAATTATATTATAGAACATTAATTATATGTAAATACTAGAGTTTGTTCAACTTTTGCGCAGCAACAGAGCCTCTATTTATTCTCCTAGATATAGTTTTATATCGTTTTATATAGTTGACGTCATCATAGGACTCCTTTTCAACCATTGAAACTATTCGTTTCCTTGGTCATAGTGTATTACGTTGTGACATTTATTATTATGATTATCAATAAATAACAGTAAAATAAACTTGTTACAGATTGTTTTTGATGGTACACTATCAATATGCAATCCTTGCTGGCTGAGATTTTATCGCGCATTGCAAGCCCGGCCAGTAAATGATCCATTACCCCAGCAAGTTCAAGAACCATTACATCAGCAAGTACAAGAAGAACCATTACCCCAGCAAGTACAAGAAGAGGAAGTCCAAGAAATAGTAGTTAACGTTCAACAACAACAAAACATTGGCATTATGACTATTCCTGGATATTTGCGTGTATCTAATACTACTCGACGCTGTGTTTTTCAAAACTGCAGAAATGTACCAGCAAATGCTGTGCCAAAATATGTTAGGTTACATTTATTTCGTATGAATAAGCTATTCATACCAAAACTTGCTCGAGTTTGCCAACCCCATATGATAAGCAATGAATGGGAAGATCTACTTAATGTGCAAATACCTCTACATGAACACTTTAACAGTGCTCATGTTCTCGATATTATCGAGCTGTATGAATGGAAATTGGAACGAGGAACTCAGTTGGACTTCGAAAATATTGAGGAGATAGATGACAATGAACTACATTTTTATACAGGTATGGATAAAATTCAATTTAATAGAATTTTGAATCAAACATCTCTTCGTGACAGAACCAACAGTTCTGCTACTGTTTTAGGACTGTATTTAGTTAAAATAAGAACGGGTGAACCAGACGAACGTGTAGCTTCTATGTTCAATATGTCGAGAAGAACATTGGAGCGAAAATTAAAAATAGCTCGAGAATGTTTATCTGAAGAGTTTGTTCCCCGACATCTGGGTCTAGATCACATGACGAGAGAAGATGTAATAGCTCGCAACTTAACCATCCCGAGTCATATTTTTGGAGGTAACCAGAATGAACCTGCAGCCATTCTTGTGTGTGATGGAACATATATATACGTGCAAAAAAGCTCCAACTTCCTTTTTCAGAGGAAAACATATAGCCTGCACAAATTCCGCAACCTAGTAAAACCCTTTTTAATTGTATGCACAGACGGCTATATTGTAGATGTATTAGGCCCGTACCCAGCCATTACTACGGATGCCGAAATAATGAGTCACATGATGCAGGACGCCGCTTGGCATTGGTTTCTGAACGCGAACGACATTTTTATATTGGACCGCGGCTTTAGAGACTCTATTCCTGCCATTGAAGAGCATGGATATGATGCGCATATGCCACCAACAAGAGCAAGAGGAGAGCAGTTAAGCACAGTAGATGCAAATAAATCACGGCTAATAACTATGTGTCGTTGGGTGGTTGAAACGATTAATGGTCGCTTTAAAAAGGACTTCAAGATATTCCGCCATGTTTATTTTAATGTAGCGTTGACAAATATGATGACCGATTTTAAAATAACTGCAGCACTCATCAATGCCACTCATCGACCATATAGAGATAACGCTCATGCCGCACAGTTTATAAATATAATAGATGAGAACATAAATAGAGAAAACGAATTGGCTGATTACGTGATTCGAAACAATTTAAACAGACAAAGAGTCGCATTCATGCCGCTAGATGCAAACAATCCCGAATTAAGAGATTTCCCACAATTGACTTACGACGAGCTACTTTTATTTACCTTGGGAATATACCATTTGAAACTGGCCAAATCTTATTGCCACGAACACATGCGGCCAAACGGAGTGTATATAATGGAATTATACCATCGCAGAGAGTTGGTCGAAAATAAAATATTAATACGAGGCAGAATACAGTCCCGTCACATAAGAGCAAAACGCTATTATACATATCTACTAATAAATCCGGCATTGCAGGGAAGACAAAGCCTCGAGGGCTATTACTGTTCCTGTATACACGGCCGCCGCACTGTTGGGAGTTGCGCGCACATCGCCAGTGTGGTATACTTTTTATCTTGGGCTGTATATCAAGACGAATTTCACACACCTGCGGCGTTTTTAGACGAAACTATTTTAGATTTAGATGCAGCAGAATAAAAGTTAAGAGAAAATATGTTGTTTTAATTATTTTTGATTCCCTTTTTCCTCTTCAATTATTGCCCAAAAACATTTATAAATATTTTCTAAATGTCCATTTTCTCCTTATTGCCACGACCCACAGATATGGGAACTATACCATTGTAAACTAGATTTAATTGCCTATCCACCGTACCTAATTTTATTTTTGTTCGCCGTAGGTAAGTGTCCCATACAAAAATGCCCGATGTTCTTTATATTTATCACAATTTGTGCAAAAGTGCAGTTATCACAGGAAGTACGAAAATGCTGAAGGTGCTTTCTATCACAAAGAATACATTATTGCTAAGGATATAAAAACACAAAAGAGCAGTTTATCATAAAAACATATGGTCTTACACAATTCACAGACTTAGGTAATAACATGAAGTACTGCCGGCCATACATGTCCTTGCTGCATTCCGTGCTTGCATTTAAATATTATACAGAAATATTAAAGTTTTTTTTTTTTTTTATGTACACACAAAACACTTAAAAGAGAAAATACATATAAAGATAGAAGAGCACAAAGGAGCTGCTTATTTCTAAAGAAATTTCTTCCAGCAGACCTGCGACAGGAGAATTGAATAAGAGACATATACATAGTGTGTAGAAGTAATAGGAAAAGTAATATAGCGTAAAACTTAACTAATATAAACATAGTACATAAAAAAAAATACAAAAAGTGCCAAAAGATAATTATATATAAAAATAAAATACATAACTACCATAAAATAAATAAATACGTATAATATATAAGATCACGGGATAGATGAAAGATAGTGTTCTTTGACTTGCTTTTTAAAGATACTTAGTTAGTTTGGAGGTAGAATGTTAGTTTGGAGGTATGCGGAACAGGGTGTAAAGTCCAACAAACCTACAAAGAAAAGGGAGGAACCAGAGGGGTGTTGTGTCTGGTCCGAGCAACTGCCCTACGGTTGAGATTATAGTTTGGAATAGAACAAAGACTTCTTTCACGAAAGAACCCACAAATCCTATATGGATCTTTTATGTGTACATGGAATATGTAGACACAGAACTTGATTGTGGAATATATGCATATTCCATATCCATCTATACATCCATCAAATATAAAGAATCCACGGCTTGGCCGACTGGAATGAATAAATATGTGCAAATGTAGATAGCTCAAAAAAAAGTTTATTATAGGGTTGGGTTGTATCCCCAGGCCAATCAAAGAGTAAAAGTTTTTTTTTCGATTGGAATTGCTCAAATAACAGACAGATGTACTTCTTCACTACACACTGTAAGTAATGCATAACCATAGAGTCAAATCCTAGCGGCACTTTAAAATGTCAAAAAAAAAAATATTACAAAATAAATGATTCTACTGTCCATTCGCAAAGCTAGTTGTTATGGAGACGAATGGACAAGAAACACCTACATATTTTTTTCTAACTACTTAGTACAATTGGGTTTGCTCTCGTGCCAGCGTTTTTCGCATGGAAAGTCCTTGTAGTTAACACTATGTCCACTATAATATGTGGGCTATGCCGAGGTTTTAGTCGTGTTAGATCTTGTTAATGTAAACGTTCTCGTCAGTTTGTACTAAAAAAGCCGGCTAAGTGCGTGTCGGGCGACGCGCAGTAATAGGGCTCCGTAGTTGCATAATAATGCGGACTAAGAAGAGGGTTTTTGTTGTAACATGAACATTGAAACGGTTTCAGCGGCTCACAACGTCTAAAAACGAGGGCATTTTTACAAAATTTTTACTGTTCTAAGTACATTTTATAAGTTGGTCGACTATTACTAGTAAACTTGTAATGCCTACTTAGCAGTGATAGTTTTCCTTTTAATTTCGTTATATATACTACTGCCGTGATTTATTTAATATAGCCAAAAGCAACCATTTCGCTGGCAGGGGGGAGGCACTTGACTCTAACAAAAATTTGCAATTTAAAGCTTAATTTTACGAAAACGGATCTCTGAATCTAAAGATGGTTTTAACAGACCCGCAATATTTTTGAATGGCCTATCCAACGATACACCATGGGATAGACGAGAAAAAAACATACCAAAATTTTATTATGGTATTTTTTTTGGAATTATTAATCTTTTTATCCATGCCCAATTATAGCATTCTAGTACTAAGGGTCACTGAGCTAAGCTGCGGACGGACAGACAGACACTATACGAAACTATAAGGCTTCTTTGTTGACTTCAGAACCCATAAAAGGGGTTTTTCATACATAATTGGTACCAGACGGCGTTTATCCAGTTTCTATGCATACTGACGTTTACGTAACGCGATCTAGCATGAGTAAAAGCTCGCACTAAGCACGTTCAAAAAGGCGACTCGTCTAATACATTTTTATTTTCCAGGAATCCTACTCCAGAGACGTCAGAGCTCCTCCCAGTGAAGTGGACACCGGTAACACCGGAACAGAACCGCTACCTACAAATAGATACAAACTTAGTCCTCCACAGCGGCCGGCCCTTCGAGGAACGCATGACTTTCTGGGACTCGTTCTACACGAGATACAGAATGTACGCCAAGGGAATCCGCTTGGGAGGGGAGTTTACAGAAAATAGAGCTCGTGTTGTAGATTTAAGCGAGTCGTTATTGTTGATAACTGTCTTTCTCTTGTCAGTTTGTCAATAAGTCATCAAAGTTATCTTACAGGGTTAAAACAAGTAAAATTTCAAAATTTAAAAACCCCCGACACATTTTTATTTCATACTACATAATTTATCTAGTACTCGTACATAATATATACACTTCGATCGGCAATCTATTGAACACGTAATTATGACACGTTACCTTGCGAAAACACCCCGATTCAAACAGTAAAACCGCCCATAACTTTTGAAGAGCTGAAACGATTTTATTCAAACATAGCTAAGAACACTCTCGATAAAATCACCTTACAAAGAAAAAAAATCAAAATCGGTTCATCCATTTAGGAGCTATGATGCCATAGACAGACACACAGAGACACACCAACACACTTTAAACTTATAACACCCCTCTTTTTCCGTCGGGGGTAAATGATAGCCACTATGTTGTAAGCGTATCAATAAAATTAAGTAAATACTAAAATATTGTAATCTTGTTTACCTTTTTTCCAGTACACATACTAATATCTACTATACTATATTATTTAATATTATAAGTGTGAATGTAAGTTTGTTTGTTACGCTTCCACGCAAAAACTACCGAACCGATCATCATGAAACTTTGTACATATATTCTTGGAGATATTAGAAGTAATATAGGATACTTTTTATTAAAATATATATTTTTTTTTTTAATGGCTTCACTGCGAGCGAAGCTTCGGGTAAAAGCTAGTATTTTGATATTTATAAAACATATTTTTTCCTAAATAATACAACCGACATCTAAATAGAAAAACACTACCAATTGGAAAATAGCATTATTTTGTAAAAAAGTTTAAATATTTACTTTTTAGTTGTGGGGACATTTGGGGAAAAGATCAGAGAATAAAGGATTTTAACCTCACTAAATCCACCCCGATGACCACCATCACCACGTAGAAACCCCGTGACCTCTCTTTTTTTGCAAGTTTTTACAGTTTCATTGTACCAAAATGTGTTACAGTACAAATTTAAAAAATCGGGTGGCATGCCTCAGAAATTTAAAACCGCGCCATCTATTGGAATCCATTTTAAATGATCCGTTCAAATAATCTTTGAAATGTGAATTAAGAGCCCAATATTCCATCATTTTGTGCTTAAGAGAGTTGATTAAATAATAACATACAATGATTATGATCAATTCTAGAAAATGTTAATTTTACACACAGTTCAAAAACGAATCAATGCATATCGTGCCATTTAGTGAACCAAACCAAAACTAAACCAAACCAAAACTAAACCAAACCAAAACCAAACCAAACCAAACCTAAAAACCAAAACCCAACCAAATCAAACCATACCAAACCAAAACCAAAACCAAACCAAAACTAAAACAAATTTTCTTTGTTAGTGCTGGGACCCCGTGCCTATACATTTTTGTCATTTTCGTTAATAGAATGTCACGAATGTCTTTTGTCGAGAGACTCTAGACGGTTGGGGAAAAAGTCTTTTCGCATTATAGTATGTATGAACTTGTAATAAAATCTCTTTGGCTATACTATTTATATCTGGCTGGTTTTGGTATCATTGAAAGTTTAAATTTTAAAGAACATAATTCCAAATTTAAATTAGGAAAATGTGTGATTTTCATTTGTTTTTCGTACTGTCAAGATGACGAATCTAATGAAGAATTTCGATACATTTTAAAATTTTACTACAAAAAAGGGAAAAAGGCAATGCAAGCCGCGAAAAAAAAATTGCGATATTTATGAACTTAGTGCAGTGTCTGTGGGAGTAGCACAAATTTGGTTTAAGCGTTTTCAATCCGGAAATTTTGATGTCAAAGATGCACGTCGCTCTGGTCGCCCTATTACGGATAAAATGGATGCCGTTTTTTAAAAAGTGGAGCAAGATCGGCATATCAGTAGTTACGACGTAGGTGAAGAACTGAGAATTGACCACAAAACAGTTTTGGTGCAGTTGAAAAAAACTGGGTTCACAAAAAAGCTCGTTATTTGGGTACCTCACGAGCTCACTGAAAGAAACCTAATGAACCGTGTAATCATTTGTGATTCTTTATTACGACGTAATGAAACCGAACCATTTGTGAAGAAGCTGATAACTGGTGATGAAAAGTGGATCACGTACGACAAGAACGTGCGCAAAAGGTCGTGGTCAAAAGCCGGTCAGGCATCACAGATTGTGGCGAAACCCGGGTTAACTCGCAACAGGGTGATGCTGTATGTGTGGTGGGATTGGAAGGGCATTATTCATTATGATTTTTACCACCAGGCAGGACCATCGATTCTGAACTCTACTGCGAACAACTGATGAGATTAAAGCAAGAAGTTGAGAGAAAGCGGCCGGAATTAATTAACAGAAGGAGTGTGGTTTTTCATCATGATAACGCTAGACCTCACACATCTTTAGCCACTCAGCAAAAATTAAGAGAGTTTGGCTGGGAGGTGTTAATGCATCCGCCGTATAGTCCTGACCTTGCACCTTCAGATTTCCACCTGTTTCGGTCTCTTCAGAATTCTTTAGGCAGTGTCAGGTTAACATCACGAGAGGACTGCCAAAACCACTTGTCGCGGTATTTTGATCAGAAGTCCCAAAATTTCTATAGCAATGGGATCATGTCCCTACCTACAAGATGGCAAAAAGTTATCGAACAAAATGGTACCTACATACTTTAGTTAAATGTAAATAAACTATATTAAAAAATGTTTTGAATTTTCTTAAAAAATGTGAAGAAACTTTTTCCCCTACCTATTATAATACATTTATTTTTACCATCCTCTCGCCTACAAGATCCTTCTATCTTCCCTCCAACTACTACAACACAACACTGCACACTGCACTGCACTGCTTGCACTGCTGCTGCATTGAGCAACTGCTTCTCTATAACACTGTTCTATCCTCAGCGTTCCTGTCCGCTGAAGACGTGAACGTGATCGTCGTGGACTGTCCACTAAACGGTGTAGAGGTGAGCGCACACCAGCATTAGAATTGCAAGAGTTGGTAGCGGATAGTTGCGTGGTGTGGACCTCTCGCCCCGCGTTATTTTTAATAACCGGTTGAATACCGTTATTACCGAAACAATTAAGTCGATATATACGCCTCAATGTAAACGTAGTGCGCCCGTGCCCCCGCTCGATGCCAAAATATCAATATTGAACCTCCTTTTGAACAGTTTTATTTGCAAAATATTATTTGATTTACATATGCTATGTCAGTTATGAAGAAAATCCAGCCATCAATTTTTCAAAATATCGTGTCGCTAATTTTTTTTTTTAAAGCAAAACTATTTGTTATACGAAAAAACCATGTTTAGAAAAATAATGTACATGAAATTATAATAAATATACATTTTTTTCAAACCTTTTAACCTAGCCGTTACTAAGGAGTATGCTTTAGAAAGTTACCGTTTTCGGCACTAAAGCGTATGTAGGCCCTTACACAGCCATTGTGTACATTCGCGTTTCCAGCAGTCAAGAAGTTAAATTAAAACATTTTATTCAGTAATTGACCATTTATTTAACTTTTGTTCAGCAGTGGACTTCAGATGATGATGATTTTATTTAAAGAAGTATTCAAGCGACATCTTCTATGAGTGAGTAGTTCTTTCGTCTTAACCTCTGGAGAACGGAGGAGCAGCGTTCGTTTCCAAATAGAAGATACCGGATTGTCTGTAAAATAAACAATGTACTTTAAATGGGTGCCTTTCAAAACAAATTCTTCTGGGAAAAGATCGATGGAAAGACCCATAATCAATTTTCTCAACAACTAAGACGAAAAATTAGGTTA
Source organism: Orthosia gracilis (assembly GCA_947562075.1). Lineage (NCBI taxonomy): Eukaryota > Metazoa > Arthropoda > Insecta > Lepidoptera > Noctuidae > Orthosia > Orthosia gracilis. The sequence goes on from OX387277.1 coordinate 10,124,741, forward strand.
ACCCCAATTAATGTTATGCCAAATACCTAATTTGGTTGGTGGAAGTTTAATTTTTTGGCAACAAGTTATTGACTTGATCATCATCAGCCTTCCCACTGCTGGGACACAAGCCTCCTATCTGTGAGATATGGAATGGGCCTTAATGTACCACGCGGGCTCAGTACGGGTTGCTGTTTGTCACATTTCTCCGATTTTTTTGTTCTAAGACATGCCGCATTCCTCACGATGTTTAAATTCAACTTTATAAAAAAAGGTTATTGATTTAGGTGTATTCCAACTGTCGGGCAAAACTTCTCACTTCCCAGCATGGTCAACTCGATGTTGGGGAGTGAGGAGGCCTGGGCGGCGGTTGCCTCCTTTTGCGAGGACGTGATGTCGCAATAGGAGGCGGCGGAGCAGGCTCGGGAGGACGATCCTGTCGCAGTGTATTAAGGTGCACGTCTGCCATACTCCTCGGTGAATACTGTCGTGATGATATGTCATATCATCAAAGTTGTATACTCTTACCCAGTCTTAGGAACCAGCCCTCCCATACGAAGATTGCCCCAAAGCGCACAGTTGCCTGTCATCGCTGTCACGTAAGATAGGCAACGCTGTCCGGTGAAGCCTCCTCGGGTCAGGGACTCACCCATGTAGTGGAAAGACCTGGTAACAAGAAGAATAGTGTATAAATACAAGGTTCTGGAGAAAATACAAGATTTACCAAAGATCAAGTGGTTTAATTAGATATGTAGCGTTGGTGTATCTGGCCGCTGTTGTCTTCGCCTCGAACATGACCGCGTCAAAGCATTTAGGTAAAAACAGACAGTATATTATAAATAATAAATAAATTTATTTCATCAAAAGCCTGTTTTTTACAATTTCAATAGGCTTAAAAATATATTATTTTTTTATAAATACTATGACTCAGAAAGTAGGTGTACATACAAGGTTATCACTTCAAGTTTCCATTAAAGTAACTGTCAAAAATTCTAGAGGCAAAATTGCCATAAAGCTCGTAGTTACCAACTTGATATAAAGCCACTATCTAAATTCACCATCCAGCTACAAAGTCACCTTCAAACTACAAAGTCATCATCTAACTACAAAGTCACCATCTTATAACATGTTCACCACCTAGCTACAAAGTCACCATCTAACTACAAAGTCACCATTCAGCTACAAAATCACTATCTAGCTACAAAGTCATCATCTAACTACAAAGTCACCATCTTATAACATGTTCACCACCTAGCTACAAAGTCAGCATCTAACTATAAAGTCACCATCTTGTTACAAAGTCACCATCTAGATACAAAGTCACGACGCTACGAAGTCGCTACCCGGCCACAATGTTAGTCAACCACCCCTGTGTGATATGGGGTCTTTGTCTAGAATCTTACCTAGAATGATCACAATCATTAGAGTTACACCCAGGCATGCTGATTCCCCCATTGGGGTAAAAGTCAGCATCGCCCAGCGTTGCCAGGTAGCCGAGGAAACCGGCGTTGGTGTGAATGACCTCCGTGTAGACTCCGTCTGCGGACCTGAACTTGTCATTGTTGCTGCCGGTCCAGCCGGGGAGAGCGGGGTCGAGAGCTGGAATTGTAGTAGAGGTAAGTATATTTAAAATATATTATATTGTTACGGTTGCATAGCCAAAATGGGTAGACTGGCGGAGAGGCAAAACTTATAAAAAAAATTCAAAATAAAGCTATTAAATCATCTTTTCAACAAAAAATCAAACCAACTTCCAAAACAAAATACTAATATAAATACTACTACTATAAATCGAAAAATAACTTTCTTTTCCGAAGTCAATATCAAGTCACGGTTGATAAACCGTGACTTGATAATCACCCATAAGGTTAGGCAAAAACGCCACCTGCGAACGCAATCTTATATCGTTTTTTTAATTCCAATTAAATAGCGGCGAGCCTATATAGCGGGCAGTACCCAAACGACTGCACCAAATACCTTGGCGAAAAAGTTAAAAATATAAATTACTGGTTTATGGTGCTTACATTGCCAAGTGAAAAAATATACGGAAGAATTTGTCTTTTTATAGTAGTATAATTTTGAATTCGAAAGCATTCAAGATGGCGTCAATAAAGTGATTCGAAGAAGTCGTTCTGCAGTTACTGTAATTTTTCGGTCACATAATTCATCGGCGGTAAGTTCGTACTTTAGTTTAATACTAGCTGTGCCCGAGGCTTCGCTCCCGTCAACTGCCTACCTACCCTACCCTACCCACCCTACCCTACCTACCCTACCTACCCTACCCTACATACCCTATCCTACCCTACCTACCCTACCCTACCTAACCTACCCTACCCTACCCTACCCTACCCTACCTACCCTACCTACCCTACCCTACCTACCCTACCTACCCTACCATACCTACCCTACCCTACCTACCCTTACCTACCTACCCTACCCTAATTAATAATGGTAAATGTAATAAAGAGATCTGGCCGACCGTAATGACGAACATAAGACAAAATGTAAAAAAAAAAAGTATAAAAAGTATCCTATGTCCGACTCCTGGTTTTAAGCTACCTCGCCACCAATTTTCAGCCAAATCGGTTCAGCCGTTCTTGAGTTATAAATAGTGTAACTAACACGACTTTCTTTTATATATATAGATTATATTTGTACTGTTTTAGACGGTTGTAATGAAATTTAATTTTTTAACTGTTTTATAAGATATATTATGACCCTTTTTAGAAAAAGATATTTAAAACTTTCCGTTAACTTATTGCAAAACAGAGGATGCCAACAATTTGGTATATTTTTTGTAATTTTCTATCTTATCAGCACTCCCGCTAATACTTCGGTTTAAAGTGTGTAAATTGAATTGGTTTTTTAATTATTATCTTTGTTGGTATTACGGAATAAGATTATTTTTAAAACAAATGTTTTGTATATTGTCGTTTTCCAAATGTTGGCTACTATGCTGAAGCCAAATTTACCATTTATCAGCACTATGATAATTAGTTTAATTATGTGCCAATAATTGGATTTATTTGAAGCCGATTTCTAACTTGAGCTCTTGCGCTGATGCAGGTGTGAAAATGAAGCAAAAAAAATGAAACAACTACGAAGAAATGGAAAAATTATGACCCAGAAAATTAAAAAAAATGCATTTTTAAAGATTGATTATTTTTCACTTTTAGTTGTACCTACCTAATAGGCAAGTTGTTTAGTAAGTTACCTTAACGCCAGAATAGATTATCCGAATATCATGTAACTTGAACAAAAAGGGTGAAACGAGAGATCTGCGTACCCCTCAAGTGCGTACTAGCTTGATGTTATGTTATGAAATGGTATAAACAATAAACAGACATGCGATTGCAGCAGTCCCGAGAGATTTCCCGTTATTTATTGAAGAGAGAATTCTGTTGTATATCTTCGAAGTTCTTCATCAAATCTTCACCAAATTAAAATGGGACCAATTTCGAAACATACACTATCATATCAGAAGTCGAACATAGAACCTCCTCCTTTTTTGTAAGTCGGTTAAAAATCGTTGAACTAGAAGCTAGTTTCCCAATTGGAAGGGCAACCAAAGAACCCTGTTAGATTTATTACTGACCAGTTATGTAAGCAATGTTTCCTCCAAGATTCCTGCCAACGATGCCAACTTGGTGACCACCGAGACTGTGCCCCACTAGGTGGTACATGCCGGGAACTGCTCCCGTAGCGCCGTTCAGCCAGGTAATGAATCTGGCTACACTCTCACCTGAAAAATGATACAACAGCACCCTATTAATATTAGTTCTGTACAACCGAATAAGAAAACGTAACCCATCAAGGATCACTGGTTTGTCTTTCTGTTCTGTCACAGTATTTTTTTTGTGAGATTTTGTATACTTAGCACAGTTTATTTAGTTATTTTTAATACAATAGCTGACTGGTGGAATGCCATAAGGCTTTTGCCATAACTTATTTAATTTCAAAGCATTTACTTAAACTTTGATAAAACATTATTCACTATGCTTTCTTACATAATTCGCAAAAAAAACACGAAAGTTTGTTCTGCCGCTTCCTATTTCCACACGACTGCCGAAGTAGGGTAATGTGTTTATCAGTCTATGTATGTATGTTTGTTTCTATGTGGCGTTCTAGAGACCAAACGCGTTGGCCGATTTTGATGATTGTCATGTCAATCGATTCGTCTTAACCCTGCGAGTGTTACTGGCTACATTAATATTGGAAAATAGCAAAATGGTGGATTTTGGGCGCCGTATTGTGTTGGCAAATTTTTTCTTCTTCCAAACCCATCGTGTGGGGTATCAAAATATAGGATTTCAAGAGGTGATTACAAAAATATATAATACTAGTATGTTTAAATGAAACTAATCCTAAAAAAAATAACTAAAAAGTTGTAAATAAAATTATTTTAAAATATTTTTTGCTCAAACAAAAGGAAGTTTAGAATCTCTACTATTAATGCTAGCATATCAAGGCCTCCTAAAAAAAAAAATGTTTTTAATTATTTGGTTTCTATTTTATTATTTCAATGCTGTTGTCTTGTGTATCAAATAAATCTTATTTTATTTGCCTAAGTTGTCCCTTTCTTCTCTCTATCCCTCTTGGTTTATAAAAGTTTATTAATATTCAATTTGTAGAACTTACCAGAAGGCGCGGTGTTAGCCAGGGCAGTGAAGTAGTTGATAGAGCCTGCGCCAGCACTCCAGTCCACAACGATCACGTTCACATCTTCAGCGGACAGGAATGCTGAGAATAAAACAGTTTTAAAGAGAAGCAGCTGCATAAAATATCATGGAGGGAGTGTAGAAGGACCTTGGAGGAGAAGAGAACGTCGAAAATAAACAAGTGACATTCCAACAACATGAATATGTATGGGAATGACAAGTGGTATCGAATAGTCACGGGATCAATACTTCGCAGTTTGGCATTTTGACCATCGTCATACATATTATTATGTTGTTGTTGTGTTGTTGTTAGTAATTATGTTGTATGTGTGTTATTTTACTTTGAGATTCTCGGAACCCTAGTTTCCGGATCGTTAAAAGGCGTACCAAAGGCCAAAACCAAATCGCAGAGGCCTTTTTAGACATGAAGGATGATTTGTGACATCAACCGGCGATTATCCCTGTATGTATGCAGTATGCACTAGTCACTACGCAAGAGCACCCAAGGATAAACCCCGGATTGAGCAGGACTATTGCAGAATATGGAGATGAAACACATTGGGTTATGGGTTTGGGAGGTTTCGTGGATACATTACCTAAAACTATAGAAGCTTATTGGCCCCTGCCTGACGACTCTTGATCTACACGGTTGTAAAATGGCAGGGGATGACTTGCACACTCAATTAATGCCCACCTCTATAAACAGTTGCTAGCACTTTAGTGACGTAGCGCCAAGGGGGCAACATATACGGAGGTGCCTGAGGAGTGGAGAGATATGCCATGGCTATCAGAACAATCCCGGACGTAAGCCCAAGACCCCTACCAGCATCTTACTGGGATAACTTCTTTCCTACGAGCACGTTTGCTCTTGAGAATCTCCACTCAAGCCAGCCAATTAAGGCAAGGGAGAGGTGGGAGCTCTGTTCCCCGTCCGTGTTGAGTATGTGTGTTATTATTTTCCGTATTTAATTGGTGTGCCTCTGAGACATTTTTGGTACCAATTTCCTGGCTTAACTTTCCATTATGGGCCGCTGATTTGGAAGTTCATTTTTTTTTGTAGATAGTACCCATAAATAGAAAGCTATTTACAAATTTTCCAGACTCGGAAATTTTATTCAATTTTATGTCATATTTTTTACTTAAATATACCTAATTCGTGAGATAAAAAATTGTGAATTAGTCCAACATCGTGTTAGGTTACTTTAGACCCTTCAGACAGAAATAGGAGCTCCGTCGACATTGTTGTTAAATAGTAATTGTAAAAACTTTTACCATGGATATCTCCATAACCATGTGGCTCCAAGTAGTGGGGATGGTATAGGGGGTTAGTCCCGCTTCCCCCCTCCCCTCCCCGTGCCATAAATCAGCGGCCCATAATCGAAAGTTTAACCAAGTGCCGCATTGACTTTCGGGAGAAAATGTAACGTCACGTAACCTCTCCATACGCAGACGAGATTAATTTCTTTTTTGTGTGTGTATAACCGAGCGAACTCAATCAGAATAGCAGACTTAAGTACAGCCAACGAGAAGCGATACCAAATGTTCGGCGTTAAAAAATGTATGAGGAACTTCCCAACGGGAGTCCTCTGAAGTTTTTCTTTGAGAAGATCTTACCAGGAACCAGCACTGTGTTAAAGTCAGCAGTGACAGAGTCGAGCCAGCCGTGTATGAGCACGATGGTCCTCCTGTTGGGGTTGTAGTTGGTCATGCCCAGCAGACCCTCGCTGCCGATCAGGAGTGGCTGGCTCACGCTGGGGTTCTGTCTGGAAGGTAAGTGGAGGAATTTATCAGGTTACGATAAGATTAAGGTAAGGTTTTTTATCACAAGCTCTAATTTAGTTCCACCTGTCCCGCCACCTAATTGCGTAAGTGAATTCGGTAAGGCAAAGGGTTTGACCCCATGAAAGAGAATGGCATATTCTCTTTAAATAATTAGCCAAACCATTGCCAAAAATGATTGGACTCACAAGTTATTGCTGAAATATTTGGTGATTTTCTGCCATACATTGAAGAGTTAATTCTTTTCTTTAAAACAAAAACGAAATCGACAAAATTCGCGCATACTTATTCATCGTAAGTAGTTCTTTATCCTCCTCTGCATATATCAGACGATTCGAATTGAGAATCGCAAAATAACGCACGGTAATTAGGCCTTCCAACGCAGCGGTACGGGGTAGCCACTCCAGAAGTTTTCGACTCCATCGATCATCCGTTCTGCGAGCAACGTGCCCTACCCACTACCACTTAAGTTTGGCAATTCTTGGACTATGTTGGTAACACTGGTTCTCTTGCGGATGTCTTCATTTCTGATTCAATCACGCAAGGAACTCCCGAGCATAGCTAGCCCTCTCCATTGATCTTTGCTTGCATGCATGGACAAGGCAAAAGCGTCATGTAGTTTCTGCCGATCCAATGGCAAAAGATCTGTATTGATTGTGTTTTTAAGGATCTTCCTTACCTAGTAAACAGATGGTACACATTCTGCCTATCGGGAATATATCTGGCAGCCTCGGCGACATCGCTGACGGTGCCCCATAGGTCCACTAGGTGAATCCCGTCGGGGCCCTGCGCATACTGGTATCGGAGGCCATCGTCCAGCTTCCTGATGACAGGGTCGTAGGGGAGAGCTAGAAGAAGAAGAAATGAGGTTTTATGTTGAACAAGATAGAAGTAATTATCATCATTTCAGCCGAAAGACGTCCTCTGCTGAACATAGGCTCCCCAAGTAACGCCACATTGACCGATGCCGTGGGTCTCGCATCTAGCGGACTCCCGCAACCCTCACCAGGTCATCGGTCCACCTAGTGAGACGCCTTCCAACGCAATTTTAGAATTACTTTGTGTACATTTTATAACCAAAACTAAAAAGAGCAGAAAATCTAATATTGCTGGGGTGAGTAGAAAAATAAAGCTGTTGCTACTGAGGAATTTCATGGCCAAAAACCAATAACACGTTGTCCAAACCGAGAATCCGAGGGCAGGCAAGTATTATACGTTTCCGTGAATGTGACCGTGGCATCAACAATGGGTCTTTAGAATACCAGCGCAGCGTTATTTTCTTTTTAGATATCGCTGCACATGCTAGATAGGAGCCTTTTTGGTCTCGCACAGGGTTTTATTTTTAACACGCTTTTGTTAGTTTGGTATGTATGTATCTATACATCTCGCCTTCTCGGAATATCGGAATCTTCGAACGTGATTTTCACTCCCTTCAAAACGTCGGTTTAATTTTAAAGCTTTGCCTACTTCTCAAGGATAACAATGCAATTTAAATAGTTTGTCCCATTATCCTTACCAGGATCTTTATCTTAGCGATTGAACTAAAAAGAAAAATAAATAATAGTTTAAAAAAACTAAAAAAAAATGTAAAAAGGCGTGGGATGCTTGATGTCAATTGTTATAATATTTTATTGACAAATTATTATTTTAAAATATCTTAAAAAGCATCCCACGCTTTTTAACATTTTTTTTTTGGTTTACACATTATTCTTAATTTCTATCCTCTTTTTAGTTTGGTTTTCTATTAAAGCCACCAACCATTCCTGTCCAAAGTCCTGGAACGTTTAATCCACGACCAAAATTAGTACTTTTCTATCTAAAAATAATCTCCTCAAACCCTTCCAGTCCGGCTTCCGTCCTGGTCACAGCACCACCACAGCTCTCCTCAATATTACGGATGATATAAGATCAGCCATGGTAAGCAGTAATCTGACGGTCTTAGCATTGTAGATTTCAGTAATGCTTTTAATACTGTCGATGTTTTGCTTGGCTTTTTCTATGCTCTCTTAATTTGTCTCCATCAGTGATTGACTGGTTTCGTAGTTACCTGTTTGGTCGTAGGCAATGTATATGCATTGGAGAGACTTTGTCTTCCTGGTGCAGTACTTCTGCTGGTACCGCAGGGTGGCGTTTTATCTTCTTTACTTTTCGCAGTTTTTATAAACTCAATCTCCAGTGAACTAACTTTTTCCAACCATCTTTATGCGGACGATCTACAAATTTATTCGCGTGCTCCTCTCGGACATCTGTCTGAGGCTATTGTAACAATAAATCGTGATCTGGCCCGCATTTGCGAATGGAGCAAAAGGTATGGACTTTCAGTTAACCCCACAAAGACGCAGGTTATAGTGATGGGCAATTCTAGGATTTTCCTTTCTGTGAGAAAGTTAAGAACTTGGGGATATTCATTGATAGGAACTTCTCTGGACTGCCCTACTGCAGGAGGTTGGCCGCAAACTATTTGCATCTGCTGCATCTTTAAGGAGACTGCGTAATTTTTTTCCGACTGCCACCAGGATTGCGCTTGCACAATCTCTTCTTTTACCCATACTCGATATTGCTGATGCCAGCTATCTTGACCTTACTCAAGAACAACTCGATAAACTTGAGCGGCTTCAAAATGTTTGTATAAGATTCATATTCGGGTTGCGCAAATATGACCATGTTTCTTTTTAATTTCGAATTTCGTGTGAAGCTCAAGTGGTTGCCAATTCACCTTCGCCGGAATGCTCATATTCTTTCCATTTTATATAATGTGCTCTCCATTTTACCTTAAGAAACGTTTTCAGTTTCTCCGGGATTCCCACACAAAATTGCTTAGGTCATCAAATAACTTACGACTTCAAATTCCAACACATTGCACGACTTTTTTGGATAAATCCTTTACTGTCCAGGCTACTCGTCTGTGGAATGCATTGCCAGATCCAATCAAACGTGCTCAATCATTGCCTGTGTTCAAAAGACTTGTAAAGGAACATTACCTGTCGCTGTCTTCGTCTTAGCGAGTAGATGTCAAACAGACATTGTGATTGTGATTATCAATAGAGTCATTCATAATTTATTTTATTGCTATTATATTTAGTATGTATGCATTTATGTATATATTTCATAGCATATGTATTTATCTGTGTATCTATTGTAATATAGTATTTTAACATTTTTATTGTCACACCGATGACAACTCCACTTCATGTACAGACAATTACTATCCATACCAGATTGCCTAGAAAAGATCTCGGAATGCGATAAGGCCGCGCATTTTATATGTATTAATATTAAGTTTCTCTTTATAATTGTATTGTAAGGTGTACAATAAAGCATACAATAAATAAATAAAGCGTGTTTTTGTTTTTACTATACATTTTTTCATCGAATTTTTTGTTTTAGCCTATTTCTCGTGTCTCCTGTGCGGTTCACAAATGTTTTATGTTTCATTCTTTCTATCAGTAGCTTACAAACAACGATAAAGTCCAGAAAATGCCATCGTCTTCAGGCTAGAGATTCTAACAATTATAATGGTGTTGGCTTCCAGAATATTCGGATGCGGCAGAGTACCAGTATTCCAAATTCAAATCCAAAATTATTTATTTGCCAACATAGGTAGGAGTAAAAATGTTATACATGTTTTTTTTAATGTTCTCCGTGCTCTGGCGTCATATGAGCATGCAAAATTTTACACATAAATTACAATCTTCTATCAAAATACGATTAGTATTGATTATCGAGCTGAATAACAATATCATCTTATATTTCAACGTCAAGGAGTATCCAGTAGTCAAAATTAAATGAATGTCGGAGTAGATAATGATCGATGAATGATGATGGTGATGATGATGAGATGATGATGATGATGTTCGTTTCGGATTCTATATAACATTGTTTATAGGTATGTATGTATCTAAGTATATATTTGTTATTCCTTTTTTTTTTGTATCTTTTTTCTATTCATCCTATCATTTAGTTGCACCTACCTTGTTTTATCTCTGCACAACCCTAAGGTCGACTGGTAGATAATGCCTAAGGCATTAAGTTCGCCTTTGTACTTATGCATAAAGTTTTAATAAATAAATAAATAATGAAATTAATGACGATAAAATAAATAAGATTCCCAGATAAATAATAATTGAGAGCAGAGCATGTCATTACTATTATCATACATATTATCTGATATAAGGATTCCCTTTTAGATATTATTTCACACTGTAATACGCCTTATCAGTTAGAAATTCCTTTAGCAGTTTTATACAATATTGTAATTTATTTAAAGTCTTGGATGTCATATAATATGCACTGTAGCCCATTAAAAAAGTTCCACATAGGGCGTCTACTCTGAACTCTGATCACCATAACCCAGTAACTGAGCAACATAGCCCTTGGCAGGTCTGGTGTCAGATATCCTGGCTTCTAAAGGTGGAACCACATGTACGTGGCGTGGCGTGTTAAGGCGCATACTGACGTGGTGCTGAGTGTACACACTAACTATTTCTGAACAATATACTTCGAACCTTTGCAACGTGTAGACGTACATAATGTTTACTTCGGATTCGGATGATTATTTCGATGAAGACCTTCAATGCCATATGCAACTTGAAGTCGGTTTATTTAATGTGAAAAAGTTTTCATTTCTCTCTTTTTAGTTTTAGTACATAATCACTAAAATATGTAATAAAATATTTATATAGTACAGTACATAAAGGATTGACAAAATACCCATAATAACTCAATTTACACATTCGTGCAGTTTGTCGCTAAGGAGTTCGGTTGTATGCTCCATATCTTGAAAACTGCTGAACCGATTTTGATGAAACTTGCACTATTCCCTATGTTGAGAGATACTCAATCCAACACAAAATAATCACGAACCGATAACGAGTTTCGGAGAATTGCATGGACAAACATACATACAAACAAACATACACTTATGAAATTAGGCACGCGTGTTTAAGCCCACATAGAATAACAAAAGGGACAGTCCATTAATCACGTGAGGCTTGAGAGAGGGGGGGGGGGGATTTAGTAAATATCACGAAATATCACAAGGAGGGAGGGGGTGTAGAAAGATATTTTTCGTCCAACGCGCGATTTCTAAGCCGAACGACGACGTGAATAATGGACGGATATTGTGCAGTTCCAACAATATTACATACATACGTGTCGAATTGATTACCTCCTTCTTTTTTGAAGTTGGTAATTATTTGGAAATAAGTGGGTTTGATAAAAACAATAATTATTATAACTTACCTGACACGACGGCCAATCCGAGTATTACCAGCGCTACCACTTTACCCATGATTGCTAATTGAATGCTAAATCAATCTTAACGATTTTATTATTGCAAATTAATCTTGAAAAACTACGAAATCGTTATCTTAAGATAATAAATATGATTTAATTAAGTAGATACCTATTGTAATAAGATTACTTACGTAAAACTAGTAAAGATCCAATGGTTCCCTCATTTGTCACCATATCTGCCTTTTTCCAAATATGATATGATGGCTTCGATTCTACCCGGATGAAACAGAATACTAGCACCTGTAGCCAAGTTGACAATCCAGAATCGATAACGCTAGTAGAAAACGAATCAATGTATGGAAATGACACATCGGAACGTTAAGTCACGTGATCAGACCATACAAATAGAAGGCGTTCACGATTGTAGAAAGAGATTCGATACGAAACGTTTGTAACTTGGCTAGGGGGCCAGTATGTTTAATGGAGCGACTGCTATTTTCTGACTATCTGTAACGAATGTCAAAGATCCACGTTTGCAGGAATCGATCAAAGACGCGGTCTTCAATGTGATTTGCCATTTTCTGTACCTACTCGTCAGCTCGGTTTCGCTTCAATGGAAAAACACCCTTAAAGCGCAGAGACCCCTCAGTAGCTGATTGAAATGAGAATCACGTCTTAACGGCTAGTCGTAATTTTTATGGAAAAATATAATAATGTTACATAAGACCATTTTCTTAATAATTTGATCTCAGAATAATTTTGAGTTTCTTTTGTGTAAAGCTAAGAAAGAAAATTTGGTTCAAATTAATCTCACTAGATGGCGCGATTTGCACCTATCTTTTATTGAATGTGTGTAAAATTTACATTTTCTGGAATTGAACATAAAAATTGTATGTTCTTGTTTAATCAACTCTCCTAAGAACAAACTTATGGAATATTGGGCTCTTATTTCACATTTCAAAGATTATTTGAACGGATAATTTTAAATTGATGCCAATAGATGGCACATTTTTAAATTTCTGAGGCATTCCACTCGATTGTTAAAATTTGCATTGAAACACATTTTGGTGCAAAAAAAAACTGTAAAAACGTGCAAAAAATACTATATAACGTATTTAAAGAAAAATATATTCACGAACCTAGTAAACCCTTTTACTTGCAAGTCGCTGCTAACACCATCTATCTATCACCGTGAAACAGAACCGAACGCGTTCGATTTACAAAAGAATATCAGATTAATCAGTCGAAAAACGCTAGTTACATCGGCACGGTTTCTTTGTATGGGATGAGGCATCTGTATGCTAGTATTATATTATCTCTTGTATAAAATAGCGTAATTAATTTGTTAAGTTATGTCTATGTCACCAAAACCGCCGGGCGTATTTCAATGAAATCGTCACCATCTCAAAGACAATTTAATTATCTACATTTTGATCTCAGGTTTTATTTTTAAAGTCATAGAATAATAAGAAAAGTACAAAAAACTACAAAACTTTGGATCGCGCGGGTGTGAAACGAGTGCGCGTTTTGTTCCTTCAAGGTCTTTGGCGACCGTCGTCGTCTTAATACTTTAATCGTCAAAATACAATGAGCAAGTGCGGTGATGCAATGCTCGTTCCTTCTCGATTTGAGAAGAGCCATTTTCAAGACATTCTACTACCTAATAATACCTAGTTTTAATTCAGACAAACAAACAAGCTTATGTATAGTTTTTTTATTGAAACTGAAACACTGATTACTTCACATTATCAACTAAAACTCTTACTGCAAAATCATAATCATTTTAAGGTTATGATAACATTCTAATCAGTTACAGGTGGCACTTATCTGAGCTCTTGTTGTTAAGGCTAAATTGAAGCAATCGGGAAATACTTATTTATGCTACAAGTGCGGAAGGTCGGTGATTCCCGATGAATGGCTAAGCGAGTGAATGAATAAATCGACACGAGTCGGGACTCATCCGTACGTGCGAGGAAATAAAAAAATATATCTGAACCAAGCAAGAAATTAATAAAATGGCGGGCTTATTCAACCGCGCTCAGCATATCCACAGATTAACTAATAGTTCCTCGGGCATATCTACTGCGCATGTGCAAATAGCTGTCACGTCGTAACGCAAAAAGGCACGAGCAAAATATACGTTATTCCAAACATATTTAATGAATATTTAAAATTAATTTATAGATCAAATCTAAATCTAGAGTAATTAAATTGCCTTTAATGAAGTATTAGTTATATTTTACGTTTTATATGAATGATAATCTTTACTTAAATAATTTGTAAAACTTTTCTCAAATAGTAAAAACTCTATGCGTCTGGCTGACGAAAGAGTTAAAATTTAAAAAAAAAAAACAGAAAAGTAAAAAGCACTAGTGAAAAAAGTTAACTTTCCGCACAGTTTGGCTGCTTGGAAAACGCTCTTTTCGACGACATGCATTGTAAAACTGTAATAAGTTCTAGAATACTATCTTAAGAAGTTGTACAACACAATTTTAGCCAGTCAACAGCCAGTAGCAACGGTTAGGTTTTAGTAAAGTAAAAATCCAACTCTTCTAATTTATTGTCTTCATTTCTGAAGGTCATTAATTTGATTTCAATCTATTTATCCGACTGTCTCTGTTGAACTAGTCGAGAATGGGCTTATTCGTGCTCTTGGCTGTCCATGGTATGCGCAACATTCTTCTCCAACACCACATCTCAAAGGCGCAGTCCTTTTTCGATCTACAGTGCGATTGAGCTTAGGATTCAGACCCGTACAGAAATATCGAGAATACCAGAGTTCTCAGGAGTTTCTTCTTGGTGCTGTTAGAGATCTTTCTGTCTTGCAATATTCTCGACATCTTGTTAAAAAATGTCACAATCCCTAACTCTTTTTCCCAAAAGTCCAGGCGCTTTTAGAAGGTTTCACCTCGAAGCAAATAACACTGGCCTACACTCATTTTGGTGCCTAAGATTTTAGAACTGATTTTCGGTATATTTTGTGAGCTGATACAAGAAAACTAGTCACATTTTTCATACCAGCTCTTCTCTCTTCCTTTCTCAAGTATACAGAATACAAGCGAATTACCGTGTCATTAATCGGTTTCCGGTTATTAAAACACGAGCGTGGGTTTATCAAATGAGGCGAAGACGAATTTGATAATAATAACACGCGAGTGTTTTAATACCCAATTATATGCCGTTGCATACACTACTTCACTCATACATTTGGAATAAAACAAAAAGTGGAAACGGAAAAAATATGTGATATGGCGGGCAATTCAAATTCTCATCAGCGCGCGCCTCCATAGACGTAACACTACTTTTCGACAGTAAATCAAGGAGCCCATAAGCGCCAATAAATTAAAAAGTAAAAGTGTGCTATAAAAATGAAAAAGTTATTTTATGATGCAGTTGTTTGAAAATCGAAGGAAAATGCTGCACTGTAATGATTGTTTTTTTTTACATTTTACCTATCCACGGATGTAAAATACGTGTTTATAGAATATTTTATGAATTCATAATTGGAACATTACGTTGTGAGTGTAGATAAAAGTAGTTATAACATGGACTGATTTTGAATAAAACCGTAAAAAAATTGAAATAAGAATTGTAGGTAAACCAGAGCTGTCAGCTGACATCTAGTATCAGCAATGTAGTTCATACTAACTACTTTACCGACTACACATGCGAACAGAGCTGCACCAAAACAATTTTTTTTGTAGGCCAGTGTAATAGGTAGTACCCATAGATTTAGTATATTTTCGCTGTACATACTACATCTATGGTATTTACATATAAAATTTTCCGTTTTTCAATGTATCAAATCTATCATGGATCCATCATGACAGAGAGACGGAGCTATTTATATTGTATAGCTCCGTCTTGTATAGTGGGATTATGATAGTTTTAACAAGTCATGGTAAGACCCAGGTAACTTTGAACATAGATAAGTACGGTTCGACTTGGAATTATAAGTTCAAATAATCTTTATAAAAAAATAAAGTTATACCCTCAGTTTCCCAGCTCAAAATTAGCACGCGTTATCTGCTGTGATTGGTTTAATGAATTTTCATTCAACCAATCACAGCAGATAACGCGTGTGTTAGAATATGAAGTACGTGTGACGTCATTAAATCATTAATTTTCAATTTTTAAGAACAATGGTTTGGTACAACTGTCTTTCTTTCTCTTGCTTTCTTTACAAAATACAAACTGTCATATTTATTAAGCATCTACCGACAAATGTCGAAGTACCTATCTAAATTATTATTGTATTGTCGAATACCTACAATTGTTAGAGTACCCACTTAAGTAAATATTGTTGTGTGAACAGGAAATAACTCTAAATTTACATTAAAGCCACAGTCATGATATTCCTATAAAGTATTAAGTAATTTGTAATGATCATTATGATATATCCTGGATTTTATATTGCTATTTTAGTATTATAAGTCATTTGAGACAATTGGTACAAGACTGTCAGTTAGTATTAATATTCTTTCGAATATTGATTAAGAATGACTAAATGGGCGATATTAAATTCCTTAATTGACTTGATACGTTTTAAAAAGGTTTAATTACTTAAGAATTGTTTATTGATCTAATTGTGAGATTATTTATAGCAGTGTGGAAAATGGTGGGAATACCGCACCATTTTCTAGCATTTGACGTATTGAGACAAGTCGACTCGTTACTATAAATAGTGGGTAATTTGTAAGTTGATGGGACACTTGGTTGCGAACTACAAGCCAGTATAGACCAGATATTATATTGTGATATTGTTTTCCTGAATTGTTATATTTTGTGAAAGATGGACTACACAAGCTTCACGTAAGTTATTTCATATTATAACTTGATTATTGCTTATGGTTGTGTTGAAACTCTATCCGTTTCATATTATGGTATTTATTCCTAATGACCATAATATGATGCGTCATGTGAAATGTTATAAGATTCATCATGTAATAGTAATGGTGGAATTGGATCTTTATTGTGGTAAACAATATTTATATGATTACAAAAGATATTTATAAATACTATAGAAGAGCTTCCGTGGAGTTTCTTGCCCTTCTTCTCCACGAGAACTAGGTTTAGCGAACGGGCGGTAAGCTCTCTTGAGCCTCAATATGAATTAATTGACAAGCCTAATTGAAGTAAATACCTAGTCTTGTCTTTCTGTGCTTTTATTCATGAAACCTTTCCCTTATACACCACATACATAGGAACTCTGATACATAGTAAATAACCAGTGACCATCTTGACATAATAATATTTTATATCGATACTTTTACATGGAGTTCCTTCATGATTCTATCACGTGCTTGACAATTTGTCACATAAATTCTGCGATAATTTTGAGCTGGGAAACTGAGGGTAAGTTACTTATTATTTTACTAGCTTTTACCCGCGGCTTCGCTCGCAGTGAAGCCATTAAAAAAATATTTATTTTATTTAATAAAATTATCCTATATTACTTCTAATACCTCCAAAAATATATGTACACAGTTTCATGATGATCTGTTCAGTAGTTTTTGCGTGAAAGCGTAACAAACAAACTTACATTCTCATTTATACCTAATATTAAGTATGATTTATTTTGTTTAGTTTTTTCTGTTTTAAAGGTGCGTTGCAGAGCTTGGAAATTTATCTTTTAGCATAGAAGTGTCTGCCACCACTAGACCAGAGATATGATAAAACAAATAAGTAAACAGTATAAATTAGGCGAAAGGTACGAGTATAAAAAGAAATGACTTAATTCTTGTTTTAATTTATTTTATTTTATCCCTGAGAATATGGTGAATAAGCGTTCGTTGTCAAGAAGTAGATGCCAGAGGATCTGAAAACAAGCATTTATTGTTAAAAATCAAGCCAAAAAATGAGGTGGACGGATCAAACAGAAATGGTAACAAAATATACAATGTGTCCGGACTTGTAGTAATAAAACTTTAAGGCCGCTATATACACTTAATTTTATCGATAAAAAACACTCCACAAAAGGGGTTTAAGCCCGTACTTTTTTATTGCATTGGCTGCAATTCTGCAAATATTATAAGGCATAAATGCGCAGGGGTTTTTTAAGGCAACAATAAAATTAAAATTAATATTAATGTCAAATCAACGTTTCACGCTAATACTATCCCTAACAAAATGTAACCGTATGTGGTAAATAAACGAATTTTATTTTCATTTTATTTTAATTTTATCTTCCTGCCATTGTCCCATGTTACTTGGGGTCGGCGCAACACGTTTTCCTCTTCCATACCGTCCTGACCCCCGTCACGCCATCACTGACTCCCTTTTCTTTCATATCACTCCTCACACAGTCCGTCCATCTTTTCTCTGGCCTTCCCATCCCTCTATTATAAGATATTCTAGTTTTATTTCAGTTTTTAGGGTTCCGTACCTGAAGGGTCCAAACGGAGCCCTGTTGCTATCACTCACGTGTCTGTCTGTCCGTCGTCTGTCACACAGGTTTTACAGACAAACGGTTAGAGCTACATACTTCAAATTTTCACAGTATAAGCATCTTGTTAACCCAAAGGAAAAAAAAAACTCTTTTTTTTTTTTTAGATTTTCCAATCGGGTCGCGATAAAATTGTGAGCTACCCCATCGAGTGGGGTATTATTATTTAGAACTCGTTAGTAGTAGAGTAGATAAATACTGAATGTCTTTTTTTTTAAATATTGTTATACAAAGGAATGAGAAGTCACCAAAGACAGCAATTTTACAACATTTTGTTCCGATGATTTTTTTTATTTCTCGTTGATCTAAGAACTTGAAATTTGGTGATAATGTTTATTATTATGTATATTTAGCAAAAAAATACCATTACTGTATATTGATAAATCAGATTTTTGGTTTGTAATTCTCTCATTTTTCTTATTAAAACCAACTTGATTTTGCGGCACGTACTTGGCCGGTTTTCTGCTATTCAGCTGCATCCAATTAGACTGAAGTCGACCCCAACCCAACATAGTTGGCAAAAATGTAGGTAGATGAAGATTCAAGTTTTCCTTACCCAGGTTTAGCAGTGGCCCCACCCATCTTCAGGGTGTCTGCTGAGGAACAGTTTCCGCTGAGAGCTGCTATCAAGGAGTCACATCGAGTTCCAGTGAAGCCTCCATTGGTAAGAGATTCAGCCATGTAGAATATACATCTGAAAATTTAAAAAAAGGTAATTTAAAAAATAAAAATCCAAGCGAATTAAAAAGACGTAAACAAGAAGAAAATCATGCTGTGCAGTTTACAGGATACATAATCGCGAGCTGCATGACTGACCAAATCCACCGAGTGCACAACATAATTTTTCTTCTTGTTTACGTCTTTTTAGTTCGCTTCTTAGGCAGTCGCGTATTTTTATTTTTTAAATTACCATTTTTATTATTTATAACTTTTTAGTTATGATTTTTTTTCGAATTCCTTCTAAAGATATAAGTGGTATATATTTTTTAATCACCACTTAAAACCCTTCATTTTGATTCTCCACTGCGAGGGTTTAGAAAAAAAAAATTGGTGCCCCTGTAGGGTACACTATCTACCCACATGGTTTATTTGTTTATCACACAACCTCACTCCATACACCAACGGAATTATTATATTTATATATATATATAAAATAATTCCGTTAGTGTCTATCGACAGTGTGTTCCTGTTACTGGTGTGTAACATACCGTCGACAGACATTCACGGCATCGTATATCGTTTACGATATAGTGTCGGCTGATGTCTGGTTGAACGCTCCCGCGAAACTATTGTTAATGATATCCTTACGGTGAACTTTATCTGTGTTTCTTTTACCCTTCTTGTATTGTGATTGTGACTTTAAACTCATTGTGGTTCTCCTTTTGAACTATAATATGTGTTACGTGTTTTGTGAGTACCAACTACCCACAATGACTTTTATTGTGTCTCCACCAATTATATTCTAGTA
Organism: Orthosia gracilis; assembly: GCA_947562075.1. Taxonomy (NCBI): domain Eukaryota; kingdom Metazoa; phylum Arthropoda; class Insecta; order Lepidoptera; family Noctuidae; genus Orthosia; species Orthosia gracilis. The sequence goes on from OX387277.1 coordinate 10,144,305, forward strand.
AACAGATATTTTATGAGCGCGCGCATTGTGAAGACTCGAATACGTCCTAATTGGGATGTATAGTCTTTAGTCTATGTGTCATGGCGAAGAGCGATACGCTTTGTTGAATCAAAAAAATAAAAATAAAAATGACATCTTGTGTATTTAGAAAATGTACCAATTATGATACCAACGTACATAAAACAAAAGGGATCTCACGCCATATGTGAGTACGCAATACACCTCAATTTACAAATCTATTTCATTTTTTTTTCCTAATATCTATTATTTATTCTGTGCTAATATTCTGATATTTGGAGGTTAGAAAAAGAAAGAGATGGTAAAAACATTGGTAGCCATATAATGTTGTACATTCACACGCAAGTGACAAACACTAGCTGTCTCTTTTTTTCTTGTTGGTTTTATCAAACCATCCCTTTCGACTTGTAGTGAAATGTCAAATGAATGAAAAGTGGGTATGTTTGCTGCCGCTGCTGCGCGGAACACTTTTTTCGGTTGTTTTGTGAGCGTATATCGTATCTGTTTACTAGAATATCATTGGTCTCCAACTACACCATCTCACATACCTAAATGCCCACAATATGTCGCCAAAAATCCACCATCTTTTTTTTTAACGTCACTAATCTAAGAACATTTCGGCGGTCGAGCCATATCTATATGTCTATATCTAGTGGTTTAAAAGATATGAGGTAATAAAGAATATTAAATAAATACAAGATACACGTGGCAAACATTACTCTTTCTATTAGATCATTGAAAACATATTGACGTTTAATCGGATCAGTATTTCCTAAGGTGTTTTTTCGAATCTGAAACATTTCTCCGACATTCGTTTCGCCGTTAATTGGTTCACAGACAGAACGATTCACTTTTCATTTTTCCAACGATAGAATGTTTCAATGAAGAACGATTGGCCGATAGAACGATTCACTTTTGAAAATTTCATCGATAGAACCTTTCACCGTAGAACTATTGATCGGCAAATTATTATTATTTATAAAAACCCACACAATACAATACAACACAAACAACAACAACAACAAACAAAACAACAATATAATAATACTAAATACATAAAATTAAACTTTGCACTCATAGTCATTGCGAAGGAGTTTATAGTTTCCGGCTAGCTTATCATTTAACTGCAGTTAAATGAAATATATTTGCTAATGAAAATAACTATTATTATTAAACTTCACAACATGATATTGTTTTATTGATTGTATTTTGTGTGTTTATATTTGTTGTTTGTTGTTGTTGTAGTTTTGTGTTGTGTTGTTGTTGTTTTTATTGTATAGCAGCACTTTTTGGTAGGTATTTTTCGAGTCGAGCATAGTGGGACTAGAGCATAGCGGGACTAACCATCTATGGGGTTGAACGGAGATGCACTATTAGTACACATTTACATTACGCAGGTAAGAGGGGGCGAGCCAATTGCCATCAACCGGGCGGACCATAAGCCCAGACCTCTGGCGGCCACTATTATGAAATTCCAATTGTAAAAACCAATAACACTATCCGTCCTTACAATAAATAAAATTTATTAATTAAAAACTCTTTTATTAAATCAAGCTTTTTTCGTTTTCTTCTCAGCAAACCCTTTCATTTGATACCCATATCATGGTAGTGAACAAAAAATAACTAGTCCGCCATCTTGGGCCGTCTGCCATATTGGATTTAGATGACGTCACTTAGCTAACCATGCATTGCCATCCAAACTTAACGTGTATGCAAAGTTTCATCTTAATCGGTGGAGGATGATTGCTTTAAAATTCAGTTGCAAGATTTGACCCGAACACACTTACATACATACATACATTGCAAGTTAAATAAAAACTTGTAAAAAAGAATGAGTAGGTAACTAAAGTGTTCATTACGTACCTGTGATGGCCACAATTCCTATCAGGACAGCCTGGCATGTCACTGCCCCCATTCGGATAAAAGTCCACATCACCTACAGGAGAGACCAGCCCCGAGTATCCTGAAAACAGAAAAGAAAACTATTGTCGTATAATCACAAGTAGCACAATGGTTAAAAGATTGGTTTCAACGCCTGCCTGTGTGTGTAAAAGATTTAGTTCCAGCATGAAACGAATATTATAGGTATGACATACAGAGAGATATGACCAGTGTGTGTTGCCAGTGATAACCTATGGCTCCTAAACGTGGTCGCGCACAATGGGCACATGGTGAACGCCCATGTAGCACTCACTCCTATCAAGATCGGAGACTCTACACTCGAAGTTGTAGACGATTATGTCTACCTGGGACAAACGGTCCAGTTGGGTAGGTCCAACTTCGAGAAAGAGGTCAGCCGTCGAATCCGACTCGGCTGGGCGACGTTCGGGAAGTTGCGCGTTATCTTCTCGTCCAATTTACCGCAGTGTCTCAAGACAAAAGTCTATGACCAGTGTGTGTTGCCAGTGATAACCTATGGCTCTGAGACGTGGTCGCGCACAATGGGCCTCATCAGAAAGCTTACAGCCACCCAAAGGTCAATGGAGAGGTTCATGCTCGGAGTGTCCTTGCGTGATCGAATCATAAATGAAAAGAGCCGCAAGACAACAAGGGTTAAAGTCATAGCCCGAAGAATTGCCATACTTAAGTGGCAGTGGGCAGGGCACATTGTTCGCAGAACGGATGGCCGATGGGGCAAAAATTTCTGGAGTGGCGACCGTGAACCGGAAGACGTTGCGTTGGTAGGCCTTCCACCAGGTGGTCCGATGGCCTAGTGAAGGTTGATGCTGGACGCACGGGACCGGTCAATGTGGCGATGCTTGGGGGAGGCCTAGGTCCAGCAGTGGACGCCTTTCGGCTGATATAATGATGATGATGATGACATACAGGGGCGGGCATACCTACTACGCGTTATCCCGCTTTTACATCGTTGTTCCGATGTAAAAGAGAGATGATGACTGACCGACACTGTGCGTGACCAGAGGGCTGACTCTTTCTTTGCGCAAAGAATCAGCATTGCCATTCAACGTGGCAATGCTGCCAGTCTTCTGGGCACGTTTCCGGATGATAGCGATGTGGAGGAGTACTTCGACGCCTAAGTGTAACTTTCTTTTGTAAGTGGTTAGTTTTAGTATAAGTTTGTATATAAAGTTTACTTTTGTTTAGTGTTTAAGTATGTACATATTTACACCTTTGTTTTAAAAGAAAGATATTACTATTTGCCCTGTATAGCTCCAACGTAACTATGATGGCTGCAATACGTCGTACGACGCTTGTTCCGGCTGTTTATGTGTGTAAGTTTTAAGCATATAAGTCATTTATACTTAGTCTAAGGCAAAGCTTAGGAAATGCAAAAAAAAATGGACTTTATTTGGGGTCAGTGTAACATGTCGGTTTCTTCCACAAAAAAATATGATAAGGGTAAAAAAATACCAATTACTAACCTGCATCTGTATGTATCACCTCTGTGTATAGTCCATCTGTGGCTCTGAAAGATGAAGGGTTTATGATCCAGCCGGGTAGAGCAGGGTCGAGAGCTGCGGAAAAGATAAGATTATAAAAAGCATTTTTGTTCTTTTGATGGCAACGCACAACGTAGCGGTATGCGGTGTCGAACGCATAATACTGCTCATCGCTGATGAAAACTGCGACGGAACAAAATTGTGTAGCGGCATCCAAACTTACAAAGCAAGCAAAGTTTTCAGCGAGATTTGAACACATACAACGGTCAGACAATAAACGTCGGGCAGTTGCCCGGACCAGACACTAGACCCCTCTTATCGGAGCATCCATCTTAACCAACGGAGGTTTGTGAAACTTTACACCCTTTTCCGCATACCTCGAAATTGTTGACCCTCAACAATGACCGTCAGCGCAGCCTTCGTGTGGAACTACTTCACCGTGACGTCATAATCATGTCGTCAGCATTCGAGCAGCGAATCACACAGACCTTGAAGATCGATCCGTGCAGCTGTGATTATTTAGCCACAAGCTCCTCTGAGATTCCGACAAATGTATTTTTAATAAAGCCAACCTGAAACGTAAGCGACTTCTCCTCCAAGATGTCTGCCGATGATGCCAGACTGGTGCGCTCCGAGGCTGTGCCCTATGATGTGGTAGTTGTTGAGGCTGGCTCCACTGGCCGAGTTGAGCCAGCTGATGAATCTGGCTACGTGTTCAGCTAGAAAGAAAGACAATGTCACTTTTAGATGAAGCCAATGTAAAATTGTTCTTGAGACGATCTTACGAATCAGACATTTTTGACGGTAAAATTATCCTATTGTCATGTTACTACAAGAATTATGAATATAAATTTTTAGGTATGCGAATTGACGAATTACTAAATTGGATGCGGCAATATCATCCGCATTTTATGCTTTGAGAACTCTGAGAAGTGAGATCAGTGTAGAACAACTAAAAATGGTATATTTTGCTTTAGTCGAGTCCAAAATTAGATATGCATACTTCACTGGGGAAACAGTTACGATTACAATATCAAAAGAGCCTTTGTTCTGCAGAAACGCGCAAATGTGTGTTTGATAGATCAGATGGAAGGCTAGAGGAAGACCAAAGAAAAGAAGCCACGGATTCACGGATCAGCATTTTCATCAAATGCTGAAAACACTTTCGATAAAGTCACCTTTGAAACAAAAAAGAAACGAAATCAGAATCGGTTCATCCGTTTAGGAGCGATGATGCCACAGACAGATACACTAATACACAAATATACAGTTACACACGTCAAACTTATAACACCCCTCTTTTTCCGCCGGGGATTAAAAACGGAGTGAATGATTGCGTGACGGGTTGACAGCGAAGAACGGAAGGAGAAAACGTGTTGCGTTGACCTTAAGTAACATGGAACAAGGGCGGGAAGATGATGTATAGCAAAAAACAAAGGCGCTATCTGCCTCTGTCCGTTTCGCCGCTTACTTATTAAACCACACAACGGATTTTAAAATAGTTTTTAACACCAAACGATAAAGGAGGGGTATGTATGTGTGCCTGTCTATGACATCCTAGCTCCTAAACGGCTGAACCGACTTTATTTTAATTTCTTATGATTGAAAGGTGAATTTGCCGAGAGTGTTCTTAGCTATATTTAATGAAAATCAGTTGAGCCGTTCGAAAGTTATGTGCATATATTTTGAGCTACTGGGTCGCTAGAGCTATATAAGAGTGTATGTGCAACATTGTAACCTCAGATAATAATTTTACTGACCAGATCTGATAGAGTTGCTGAGTGCTACCAAGTAGCTTGTTCCAGCACCGATGCTCCAGTCTACTATTATGAGGTTAACATCCTCTGCAGTCAGGTACGCTTAAATAAAGGGAATATATTATGTTAGAGTTTACTTCAGAAGAGCAGCTTCATCAATCTTTTTATTGATATTTTGCTAATGGTGTGATTCCGCAGCCGACTACAGTTTGTCCAGACAAAATGTAGTTCTTTCAGCGATGCTCAAATGTATGGGATTGATTATTTGAGATTTCAATAGCGCTTGACATTCCAATACGTCATTATTATTATTATAATTTTGTCAATCTCGGGACCCTAGAGACCCGGTCCTTCGAAAGGCGTTCGAGGGGCCGAAGCCAACTCGCAGAGGCCTTGTAAGGCTTGTATCAGGAAGTGTGACGATTATCCCCGTATGCACTACGCAAGTGCATCCAAGCATCGATTTTGTTACAGGACTATTGTAGAATATGGAGAAAAAATGTATTGTGTTTGATAGGCTTAGTGGACCGATTGCCTAAAACTATAGAAGGACTACGCTAAGGCCGTGATTCCATCATCACCCGGCGTCTTGTTGTTTTTAAGCTGTTTCAGAGCCATCCTAATCTCGTACAGGCTGACGTCCGGGATATCTTCGGTATAGTGTCGGGTCAATCTAGCTCTTGGGTCGTTTGCTAGACTTGCAACGGGCTTACTGGTTGATGTGTACAACTGCTTATAGAATTTCTCGATCTCCCTTAGAAACTCCGGTTTGGCGGATACGATCCTGCCATCGTCAGTCTTCAGTTTAGGAGCTGGCTCTGCCCAGATCCCTTGAAAACTCCTTGGAGCCTTTATTTCGCCCAATCGCGTCTTTAACACGCTCGGTATTAAAGCGGCGGAGGTCTTTTTTCAAGGATTCAGAGACCTTTCTATTGAACCACCGGTATTTGCACGCCTCATCTGAAGACTGCAGGATCATCTCACGGCTCTCCTTCATAAGCTTGAGAGTAGGATCAGAGAGCTTTTTGTTTCTTTCTTTCAAAAAACTGGCCAGTAGATGACCCCGGTGGTTCCGTCGTCCAACTCCAAATTGCTTCACTTTCAGCTCACTATCGTCTCGTTTGCCCAGTTTCGCGTTAAAGTCCCCCATGACAACGGTGAAGTGAGTTTTGAAACCATGCATGGCTCTAGAAATATTCTCATACATGGTCTCCACCTCGTCCTCGGGGTGTGCCGAGGTCGGGGCGTAGACCTGTACGACCTTCAACGAATATCTCGAGGATATTCTGAGCATAAGGTACGCCACACTGGTCGACATACTCTCGATCTTCACCACGTTATTCACAAGGGACTTGTGGACGATAAACCCGACACCACCTTGGGACTGCCGGTCAGGGTGACCGGCAGTCCCAAATAGAGCAAGTTACCGTATTTTAGGATTATCGAGTCCTCCCCCTCTATTTGGACTTCAGATAACCCTACAATACTCCATTGTAACCTCCCCAATTCCTCTTCGAGTTCGGTGATCTTCTCGTCGGTCCGAAGTGTGTACGTGTTGTACGTTGCCAGGTCCAGTCGTCGGTGTTTTTTGGGGTAGCCGGATCTCGTCCGGAGATTCTTAGCACCCCTTCCCATGCCGTAACCTCGACTGCTACCGTAGTCGAGGGTAGGCAGGCTGCCGGCCACTAGGAGCCATTTTTTATTTGTGCTATTCATGGGGATTGCCATAATCGCAACGGTTGCCAGGCGAGTTGGCGATCGCAGTATGGTTGTTATAGATGCACAGAAAACGCTGCTGCCCATTCTCTGGTTTGTCCCGTTGCCTATTACGACACCCACGGCTAGACATGGGATAGTGAAATTCTTTACGTCCGGCACCATACGGAACTTAATTACAGTTCATTTCCGTATGGTTCCTAATTTAATTTTACCTAATTTTATATGGTATAGTGAACATTTTATATAATGCACATTTGAAATAATATTCATTTAGTATAATATTCTGTTACTATATTATTCAAAATCCATGAGTAACGTTTCATATAATTTAGAAGCATCTATTTTTTTGTATATTTTTGCTAAAACTGATTAGATTTAAAACGCCTGCCATTTTCGTGCTAGCAAAAACAAGCACCACATAAATATTGCTTGTAGTCTGCTTTTATGCGGGAGGAGGGATAATTTTTATTTTTCTCTCGTGGAATCTGTTCCAAAACCGAATCGGGGCACCCCGACTTCACGTTGTCTTTTGGCTGCTACCAAGCGCGAAAGGAAAGCAACCCGCGCCCGCTGCCGCCGGAGGTGACTAGCAAGCCGAAGCTGCGGAGGTAAGAATGGGTGCCTGTCCTTTTTTAGGTAAGGGCAAATGCCGGAGACGATGCAGAAGCAACTTTAGTGTTTTGAGGTTAGGTTACAATAATTTCTATTTTTCAAGAACGATGTGTGACCTTAGGAAATTAGTTAATATGAAAATTAGGTCAAATGAACGTTATATAAAAAGAGCATTATAAAAATCTTTACTTATATTATAAATATCGTGTAATAATTAATTAATAATAATTAATTAATTGTTTCGGTAGATTATCGATCGAAGCGTGTCTACAGATAAATTATGTTGTTTAAAAAGGATGTAATAAAAATTAAATTTATATTTATTAATTCAATTTGCTTTTTAGAGGTAGATATGTGCGTCGGGGGTTTTATAAATTTTTAATTTGTCTTGTTTACTCTGACTTTTAAATCACTTACCATGTGCCAAGTGTACATTAAAGTCTGACAGTGGCGTGTTCCTCCATCCGTGGACCAAGAACACGGTCTTCCTGTTGGCATTGAAGTTGGATGCATTGAGGATGCTGTCGGCGCCCAGGGGTAGTGGCTGGCTGATTGAGGGGTTGGATCTGGAATATGATAATAATATATTGTTCAAAGATTATGAGAGGATTTTCTTTTTCACTCTTCTCCTTATGTAACAACTAACAATCTACCTCTGTGAATGGACAGTAAAATCAATAATTATAATAAAGTAAAATAAATAAATAAAATAAGTCTTTATTACTGTTTGTTCTGTGTTGATGATCGGCTTGTCCTTCGACAAAGACTTCCACCTACGAGTATCTATGTGTCTCGCAATTCTGATCCATTCTGGACCAACAATTCTTTTGAGCAGGGACCGAAACCGGTACGACCAATACCGGTATTTTTCGGTTAGTTACAGGTATTTTAAAAGGTTACCTTAATTTTTAAATATTGAATACAACCTTTTTTATTACCGGTTACTGAAATAAAAATTATCTATATCTTATACGTGCCGTCACCACGTCGCGCCATGCGCGCCCTTTGACAGTTTGACTAATAAGTCAAACTGTCAAAGGGCGCGCATGGCGCGCATCGCCTGTGTGTGTGTCAAAGAGTCGAGACAACCCACGCGCGCCGGCGAACGTCGATTAAAACGTTAACTTAAATAAAGGTAACATGTTTCTTCTTCTTGGGTTACCCATATAGCGGTTACCTTAATCGTATAGGTAACCAAAATTCCTCGATACCTGTACCGTAATTTATAAAGGTTTTCGGTCCATGCTTTTGAGGTAATAATATCTTAAAATTTTAGTCTACTAATCGTTTACTTATTTCTCAACACCAAACGGCTCAAACATAATATATAACTGCCAATAAGATTGTAATATTTGCGCCGTTTGAGGTTTTCTGCACCAGCAGCAGCCGCCCCAGCACAGCCTAACGTGCTAAGAAGATGGGATGGCGCAAGGGTATTTGATACATGTTGCAACCCACACCAGAGGCCTACCCATTTTCCAAGGCATGATGGTCAAAATTTCGCTTTTGATTTTTTGGTCGTGGCTAAATAATAACAGCCGCACGGGTCGATCTTCAAGGTTAAGCAACGCTTGACGAGGTCGGTCCGTGGATGGGTGACCATTTTCAACATAAATAATTTGTTTGGGGTTTCGGTGAAGGAATTCGAATACACTCACTACAACCATACGCCGTAATAATATTTCTGATGTATCGCTTTCCTAATAAACTCAATTAATGTGTTACCTCGAAAACAGATGATAGCCATTATTATCATCAGGGCTGTATCTGGCAGCAGCGAGGATGTCACTGGTCTTCATCCACAGGTCTACCAGCTCTGGCCCATCGGGACCGCTCATGTACCGGTAGCGAGCACCTGGGGCTGGCTTGTATATCACATGGTCAGTTGGGAGAGCTGAAAACAGGATTGGCGTAGTACGTATACCCTTTATTTTTGGAACACTTTGATTCCCTGCTGGAGTCTATGTTTCCTGATGACTACAACCTAAGGATCAAATGTAAGTTTTTAACTTTAAGCTTGAAGCTTGAAGGATTAAAAGTACGTAAGGAGCGAGGGAGCAGTGTTGGCTCAGTGGTAACAGCCGCGAATTACAAGTTGTAGGCCGTGGGTTCGAACCCAGGCTGTCGCTATACTTTGTGTAAATTATTTTATCACCATTGCTCTCAAACGGTGAAGGAAAAAAGCTTTTGAATAAAAAATAAAACCGACTTCTAAATAGTCGGTGTCTTTTGAACCCATTGTTTTCCGTTATTCGACACCGACTTTGAAGTGTTTTGTTTTAGAAGTCAGTTTGTTTTTTTTTTCCCCTTTTTAGTTTTGGTAGGTTGATTGTAATTATTTATAGCTAAAGTACATCTCATGACGATTCTAATAAACCCAAACACGACCACGATACATTGTTTTATTTCGGAGATCCAGTGGCCATTGTGGTCTTCTTCATCAGTTCCACTTCACCAAATGACACTTTCTGAGAGCAAATGATTGCATTATTGATGAAAATACCAAAATCGCTATATGTTTGCCTATAATATTTGAGGAGTTCCCTCGATTTCTCTAGGATCCCATCATCAGATCATGGTTTCCTTATCATGGTATCACCTTTGAAATACCTCCTTTCCAACAAAAAAACATTCGTCAAAATCGGTTCATAAATGATGAAGTTATCCGCGAACATGCATAAAAAAATAAATATATATATATGGTCGAATTGAGAAACCTCCTCTTTTTTGGAAACTCGGTTAAAAACTATAGTGAGAAAACCGGCATGTCCTAGAACCAAAAATTCGAAGACATGTGACATCCACCAACCCGCACTAGGCCCGCGTGATGGATTATGGCCCATTCCTTCTCAGAAAGGAGGCTTGTGTCCCAGCAGTGAGAACATTAAAAAGGCTAATGATGATGATGAAGAGTCTTTAAGTTAAGAGTGAATAGGTTACTTCTAGGCAAGCGTGCTTCACCGTCGACCACATCATCGCTTACCATCAGGTGAGATAATGGTCAACGCGAGCCAATATTTATATATATTATCAGCTAGCTGTGCCCGCGGCTTCGCTCCCGTTAGCTGACGGTCTACCCTACCCTACTCACCTGCCTGCCTACCTTACCTACCAATTTATTTTCTAAGGTCATCATTCTTTCGCGGCGAATCTTAACATCGCCATTCAGAAAATGACTTCAAATGCATAACGCCATCTATCGAATAACAAGTTCAACTGTCCGAGTATCTGAATTGCGTGTATTGTGATAATTTTACTTCTTGATCACTTTAAATTCATCTAACTTTTGATAGAGTGAACCGATTGCGATGAAACAAAAACTTAATAATACTTCTAGTTACGCACAACTTTCAAGTAAAAATATTTACATTTGTTTCGTACATTTTGTGTGATGCGTGCACATATAAACAGACAAACATACAAAAAATCCAAAAAAGCTGGCAATGGATTCTGTTGATTATCCTTTAACATCCTCGCAATTTTTTTTTGGAAATACTTTTGATGTACAAAAACGAATTTTTCTACAGATTTATTATATGTATTGATAATAACAAAAAACCTACCTGATGTTACAGCCAACATTGCAACAATAACCCCAACCTTTCGTGCCGCCATTTGCAATAAAACCAGTAATTACGAACAATATTGTTTGTTAGCAAAGATAATGGTTTGAATGAGACCATTATCGCGTAATCTTGTAAATACAAAACGTAGATTAACGGTACAGCATGTTTTTGTTTTAATCGGCACGGCGTGGTGCGTGTCGCGAGTTTGATGCCCGCGCGGAACATATACGTACATCATCTCACCGGTAATAAAGACCCAAAAGCGAAATTTTGTCAAGGTCAAAATTATTTATTACAATTAGGCACTTTTGAACGTCAGCAATAAAGATGTTATAAGTAATAATAATTGTTTTTACCATCCATTCGGCAACGTAGCTTGTTATGGAGAAGAACGGACAAGAAACTCCACAAACATTCTTTGAAAAAAGGGTTTTACTAAAGATGCACTACATACTATAGCACGTATAGGTATAAAGTATTAAAAATAATAACATGTAAATTCATTCTTTTGATAAATAGGAACATGGTACTCACATACTTACAACTATCGGTTATCGGCATTGTTTATTAGTTATGAATCGTTTTATATTTATTATTTTTCAACTCTACACACTATGTCTACATCTCTTTTTTTTCACCTTTCCATTCGCAGGTATGCTGGAAAAGATTTCTATAGAAATAAGCATCACCTATGTACCTATTTTTCTGTTTCTTCTTCTTGTCTGTATATTATCTGTGCATAAATGGTTAAATAAATAAATAAAAATAAACTATTTTGAATAAACTAAAGCTACTCTTGCCTTGTTGGTCTAGTGGTCACAAGTGCTACTGCTGATAATGAGGTTCTGGGTTCCTGAGTCAAAGCGTTAATGGATTTTATCATCTGGCATTACTCGGTGGCAGCTCGGAGTCAAGATTTGTGTCCGTAAGATGGCAATAGGCTCGCCCCCATTACATGGGACTTAATCCATAGAGTGCTCGAAACGTGTATCCAAGCGAAATCTCTTCTCTTCATAATAATAGGGCACATCCACAAACGTTAATTCCTTCTGACTTGTACTGTTGTACAAACTGTACGAAAACGGAACGGGACAAAACAAAACCGTTGAAGCCACTAATTAGACCACAATACTACATTCTTTCCCCTGATTTTATCATGACACGCCAGTCCGACAGGAAAAACAATTCTTTGATTACTATTACACGTTTAATTAGCCGTATTTACGTTAATTAACCACAACAGGGCATTTGCAAAAACATATTTATTTAGTCCGTCATTTAGATAACCTAAAAATATTGGACATGTATTTTTTTCTTTTGCCAAAATTACGACGATACAGTGCGTTGAAATGTCGTGTGACGTCACGGTGTGCTACGCTTTTTACTGAGAAAGTGACGTCACAAGCCCCCACTCCTGAACTTTGATGCGCTTTTTCTTTGTCAATTTTTATTTATTTGATAAAGCATAAAATACGGGTCCAATATTATTTGATAATCTCACTGACAGACTAAATACAATTATCATTTACTGCCCAGAAAACATCCCTATTTAATATCACCATTCTTTCTCGCTCTTGCAAATCCACTGGCGTTCATTCCTTAAGGATTGTAGATTCCGAAACGAAACAACATTAGTAGATGGGGCCCTAATGGCTTTTATATTATTTCAGTAATTACGGGCATTCAACCAGTTAGACATAACTGGTGAAATGTGGGTGCACCTCTGCTTAACCCCTTGCACCGTGCGAGGTACAGGCGTGATGTTATGATGTTAAAGCTACTCTTTGGATCTTATAAATAAAAATTAGAGATGTGCCGATTATGACTTTGGCCGACTAGCCGAATAGTCGGTTGTAAAAAGGCCGACTAGTCGACCAAGCCGATCACGGTTTGAGGGGTATCGGCAATTTCCGTGAAGCTTCGTTTACGTTTAGATTCGCGCGCAAGTCGCAACAGCCGCGCCGCCTGCGAGCGTGTTGGAACATGTTTTGTTTACATCGCATTGTTTTTAAATTGCTTTTCTGATTTTTTTATGCTTTTTCGCGGGTCAGAGCGACGGTTTGTGTAAAAAAAATTTCGGTAGTAATAAATGAGTAAGACAATACTATTATTTTTACCCGACTGCCGAAGAAGGGTAATGTGTTTATCAATCTATGTATATTATGTATGTATGTTTGTTTATATGTGGCGTTCTAGAGGCCAAACGCGTTGGCCGATTTGCATGATTCTGAAGCCAATCGATTCGTCTTAAACCTGCAAGTGTCATTGGCTACATTAAAATTGCAAAATAGAAAAATGGCGCATTTTGGGTGCCATATTGTGGGGGCCAATTTTTTTTCTTCCAAACCCATCGTATGGGATATCAAAATAAAGGGTTACAACAGGTGATTTCAAAAAAATATAACACTTACATGTTTAAATGTACAAAATTCGAAAAAGAAAAATAACCAAACAGTTATACCTATCTAAAAAAAGTTTATGCAAAAAATCAAAAAACCCGCCTGCTTAAGAAGCGAACTAAAAATACGAAAACAAGAATAAAATCATGCTTTGCAGTCGGAGAACACATCTGGTTTTGGTCAGCCAGCTCGCGAATATGTATCCTCCCACTGCACAGCATGATTTTCTTCTTCTTCTCTAATACAAATAGATGTTAAGTAACTCTATGTGAATAATAGGACGGGCGCACGGTTGGCGCAGTGGTTGAGCGATTGACTGCTGCGCTGCGCGTCGCAGGTTCGATTCCCGCACGGAACAAATATTTGTATGACCTACAGATAGTTGTTCTGGCTCTGGGTGTTGTATATGTGAGTTTATATGTTTGTAAACGCACCCACGGTACAGGAAGAAATTCCTAGTTTGGGGCAACGTTTTATTTAAAAAAGGTTAATTTTTCTTGCCTAGGAAATTATGCCATAGCTGATTTAACAGTTCCCCCGAAACTCGCCGTGTGCGCAAAGGACTTTATAACGCGGGGTGAATTTACAAAAAATCTTATTTCTCACTTATTCAATTCTTAGTTCTCACTTTCGTAAAATATAGGAAAAATGAAAAAAAAACAACCTGTATTTTATTACGATTTGTAAGTGATTCTCACGATGACTTAATCGATCAATGGATTAAAATCAAAAGAAAAAGATTATAACCACGCGAATTGACGTATAGTTTTACATAGGTATGTACTAGCTTATACCACGACTTCATATGCTTGCTTTTTGGATCAAAACATTAGTCATCAATTAATTCTCATACTGTCCTTATCTGAATTTAATAGTGGTTGGCGCAGCGTGTCTTCTTCCGTATATACTTTACATTCATAAAATCACACTATGTATCCCACGAGTGCATAGCATGATTTTATTTTGTTTAAGTCTTTATAGTTCGCTACTTAAGCAGTCGGGTTTTTTGATATTTTTATGCGACTTCGCTAAAAGGAGGAGATTTTCAATTCTACTGTATTTTTCTAAAATGTTTATTACCTCAGAACTTTTTATTGGGTGAACCGATTTTGATGATTCTTTTTTGAAAGTCGGGGCTTGTCATGTGGTCCCATTTAATTTTCATCAAGATCTGATGAAGAACTTCGGAGAAATACATCAGAAATCTTTAATAAATGATGGCAAATCTCTCGGGATAGATGCAATCGCATGTCTGTTTATTGTTTACACCATTTCGTTATGAAATAACATCACACTCGTACGCTCTAAAGGGGTACACAGGTGTGATGTGAACAGTTCACACTGATATACTCTCATTGCAACGGTTTTGTTTAAGTTTCATGTTTCTAGATTTATCTATTCTGGCTTCACTTAAGGCAATATACGAGTAGGTACTGTGAGGGTGTAACTCAGGGAGCTCAAATAATAAGCAGAAATTACTTTTAACTTGTATTGAATCAACAACGTGCCTGCCCTCAGGCGCCTTTTACAGAAGTCCCCGCTAAACAAAACACTACACGCGTTCGATATACTTCAAATATTCTGTATTCGATTTCCTTCCAAACTTAAAATAAATATAAGTCGCCAGCTTTAGGTGTCAGCGGCCGAACAGGTTGGTCGTCTTATGTGGAAAGCCTCTACATGAGCTACGCCCCTACGAATAGATGCGCAGAATCATGTGAAGCGCAGCTATTCTCAACTTTAGAAGGAAAATCACTCTTACCTAACACCTTTACCTAACGAAGGAATTAATCTGAGGTCCTTCCCTTACAAGGGGAAGGCTCAAGTCATGGCAAACGAATTACCGGATTCTCCGATATTCACTCTAACTTCAGCTAACAAGTGCACATGCATTAACAAGTCAACGCCGTCATGCTTGAACCTCCTTGCACAAAACCTCCGAAAAAGTAACAAGGCGGCCTCTTATTCCTAACAGAAATAATGTAATAACTCACATCCACCCGGATGGGGTTTAATTATGTGAAATTCAAACGTGATACAATATTTCACCCTCAAGCATTTATCAGGCCAGAGAAGGAAAGGCTGGATCGCATCGAATCTTCTAAACCTATCATTGAACTTTATCCAGAGCTTATCACACTCAACATATTTAATATTATCAATAAGTTATTAATTGGGCCAATGCCATAAACAGTCATCAACTGGACCAATGATGCCAAATCAACATCCTTTGCGAAGGCTATGCCCCGTATGCAAAGTCGGTTTCAGTTATGACCAATACCTCTCCCACTCTTGAAATGCTTATATCATCAATGCACTGGATTAAGCTCAGCCTAGCTGAATTAAAAAAAACAAATATTGCTTCGATGCGTAGTCAGCATTGCCAGCCTTTTCTTCCCCCGGCAGCTTACATCAGCTCATGGAATTGGAAAATAATTTATTTTAATCACATCGATACTAATTGCAGCAGGGCGTAACTCAGGGAGCTCAAATAATAAGCAGAAATTACTTTTAACTTGTATTGAATCAACAACGTGCCTGCCCTCAGGCGGCTTTTACAGAAGTCCCCGCTAAACAAAACACTACACGCGTTCGATATACTTCAAATATTCTGTATTCGATTTCCTTACAAACTTAAAATAAATATAAGTCGCCAGCTTTAGGGGTCAGCGGCCGAACAGGTTGGTCGTCTTATGTGGAAAGCCTCTACAGTACCTAGTATATAGAACTGGTACATTATGTACCACAACTAAAAAGTGAAAATTAAAAAACTTTTTTACAAATATTACAACCGACTTCCAAACAAAACCACTACAAAGTGAAAAATAACTTCATTTTCGTAAGTCGTTGTCAAAAAACGAAGAAACGTAAACAGGAACACCGACTTCCGAAATTGAAGTTATTTTCACTTTGTAGTGTTTTTGTTTGGAAGTCGGTTGTAATTTTTGTTAACATCTTATATTATAAGATGTTAATAAAAAAACATTATGTTTAAACTTTTAGTTACTTTTAAACATTTAGGTGTTATACATTTTGGAAATCACCTCATAAACCCCTTTATTTTGATACCCCACAAGATAGGTTTGGAAGAAAAAAAAACGGGCCTCCTACAATATGGCGCCCAAAATCCGCCATTTTTTTTTAAATTTTTATGTAGCCAGTGACTCTCGCAAGGTGTGCAGGATCAGGGTTTGTGTGTCCAAAACGAAGCAACTTGAAGAATTTTCAATTACTTTTATATTGTTTAAAAATTTGTTATTACAAGTTTAGCTGTGGCTGTTTTGACGGTTCGCAAAGGAAGAGTGAATATGAAGACATTTTGAATGACGGAGGCGCGAGTGAGCGAGTGACCGAGGTTGAGTGGTGAGCGACCGAAGGAACGACTGCATCCGACATCCTCCTCTTCTCTTCAGTGATAGATGGCGTGGACATGCCCCCGGCCTTGGAAGCCCAGCTTTCAAAATGATGGTGGGTCAAGCGTCGTCGCTTACTGATTGCAGTGGCAGCGGACAAATCTTGGAGAAGGCTCGTCGAATTGTTCCAGTACTTGTGTAGATGTGCGCTACTCGAGCCACGCCGTCTTTCCCAGGAAATATACGTGTGACACGACCTAACCGCCACTTTAACGGTGGTAGGTTGTCATCCTTTATGAGGACAAGGCTGCCTAGTGTGATGTCATCCTGCTTAGTCTTCCACTTGGTTCGCAGTTGCAGCTCCGACACGTATTCTGTGGACCAGCGTCGCCAGAAGTGCTGCCGAAGTTGTACGATTCGTTCGTAGCGTGACAACCTCGAAGTCTGCTTGTCTGTGACGTCTTCAGTAGGTGGTGCTGTCAACGGTCGGCCAATAAGGAAATGGGAGGGGGTAAGAGGAGTAAGGTCGGAAGGATCTGAGGATAGAGGTGAAATTGGACGGGAATTTAGGACGGCTTCGATCTGTGTCAAAGCTGTGCAAAATTCCTCGTAAGTTAAACGCGCGTTACCTACTATGCGCCTCAGGTGATGCTTGCACGAGCGTACCCCACTCTCCCATAGACCGCCAAAATGTGGAGTATAAGGAGGAATAAATCGAAATTCAATGTTATTGTCTGAAGCGTAATTAATAATAATAAGGAAATTCTTTCTCTGCACCCACGAAATTCTTGCCATTATCCGAATAAATGACGCAAGGCTTACCTCGCCTACTAATAAAACGTTTTAATTTATGATTAAACGAACTTACCCTAAGTGAAGTTCTATCATAATTATACGAAGTGCCTCGTCCGAAGAGATTAGTACCTTAATTAATATTGATTATTTACAATGTAGTAACGCATAGAGGCGGCTACCCAATTCACTATGTTTTAAAGAAAATATTTTTTTTTTTTTTTTTTTTTCCTTGCAACTCTTTATTTTTGTCCACTTGTCATTTAGTTTAGAGTTACTTATGTTTTATAGATATTTCCAGAACGCTTCTGGGTTATACCTTAGGGTTGGGAGGGTGTTACTAATCTCTTCGGACGAGGCACTTCGTATAATTATGATAGAACTTCACTTAGGGTAAGTTCGTTTAATCATAAATTATACTTCGTGCCTCGTCTCTTGAGATTAGTACCTTAATTAATATTGATTATTTACAATGTAGACTTTGAGAGTTAAGTTCTGGAATTATCACATAAACTATGATGAATTTTTGAAGTAAAAACTTTCTTTAAAATTCTTAATTATATTTTTATAGACTAACCAGCATGGTTGTCCATAGGTTTCACACATAGGTTGTTAATCAGTTTATTAAGATATGTTCTTAATTATCTGTTTTGACAAATTTATTATTTACATTCTTATTCTCATTGTTACGAGTATAATGTTTATAGATTAACAATCACAGTTGTCATTAGGTAACAAAGGTTCATATTCAGTCATTTTCTTAATTATTATTCTTATCTTAATTATCTTTATTAACAAAGTATATTTTGCCTATTTATTGTCATTAAACCCCCCCTTGGTTGAGGCGTCAGAAAAGATTTCGGTTACATAATTAGGTTTGATTTTGTTTACTAAATTTTGAATGGAATATGGCTACCATTTAAGCAATTATTGTTAGGATATCTATGTAGTATATATAAAGATATCCATAATAGTAGGGCATGCTAAGTGCAGTCCTACAAAACATGTAAATTGTCTGATTTCATAATTGATATGTGTTTTCTTATCTGTAGGTAATGTTACATGACAGTTATAAGTCTTTTGTCAATAATATAATTATCCCAAAAATGTACCAGTATTAGTGGGTGTAAGTTTGTTAATTACTAATTGAGATTATCTTCTTAGTATTTTGAATGTTTTCAGTTAACAATCAAAAGCCACAGGATCTTAGTAATTTGTTGGCAGATTTCATGACTTTAGTGAAAATGTATCCTCCTACAATTTTCCAAGAGGGAATTCTAGATATTTGCTAGAATTTTTGTGATATTTTATAAGAAGCTATGCATCTTTAATGTATGTTATGTAAAGTATGGCCATGGAACTATCATTTGATATCATCTTTAACTCTGTGCACAAGTCTTGTGGTATTTCGCTATTCTAAACCACATATTTTAGTTATTTCACTGAGTGAGCTGGAGTGTTCTCACCTAATTCACACTTCCGCAAAATTTCTAGTATTAGTTTACCGGCATTTATATCCTCGGTCCACGGTACTGAGAAATTAATCAGGAATATCTTAGCTCCCATACTGATTAATTTTGATGTGCCGTGCTTCACCGAGGCTATTGATGCTTGGAGACTCGCTTGCCCGAATTGTAATCTCCCCGACTACCCATCATCCCAGAGACAGTGGGATGAGCCGCTCTGCAGAGCAGTTCAGGAGCACCAAATTGCCACTTCTGCCACTCCTGCCGAGCGCGCTCGCCTGCTGGCTGTGGGTGAGTGGGAGTCGGGCCTCTGGCTTCACGCACTACCGTCGTCGAACATAGGCACCTTGTTTGACGACACTACTTTCCGCCTCGCTGCTTCCCTACGTCTTGGCGCTCCCTGTTGTGCTCCTCATCGTTGTCACTGTGGTGAAGTTGTCAACAGCCTCGGTCACCACGGTCTTTCATGCAGCCGAAGTGCCGGCCGCATAGCGCGTCACGGAAATTTAAACGACATCATCCGACGTGCTCTCGTCACCGTCGGCGTTCCGGCCGTATTGGAACCCCATGGCCTGGCACGTGACGATGGCAAAAGACCGGACGGGATGTCTTTGTTTCCATGGAAGATGGGTAGGCCTTTAGTGTGGGACGCTACTTGTGTCGATACTCTTGCGCCATCCCATCTTCCTAGCTCGTCGTGCTGTGCTGGCGCTGCCGCTGCCGCTGCAGAGAACCTCAAGCGGCGGAAATATAATAACCTCATCGGTAGTTATATTTTCGAGCCGTTTGGGGTTGAAACTCTTGGTCCGTGGGGTCCGAGTGCTCATGCGTTGTTTAAAGATCTATCCAAACGCCTAGTTGACACTTCGCGTGACCCAAGGGCTGGCTTTTACCTTGGTCAAAGAATAAGCATTGCCATACAACGTGGCAATGCTGCCAGTCTTTTGGGTACATTACCAGTGGACAACGATGTGGAGGAGTTTTTCGACGCCATATTTTAGTTCAGTATATTTTTTGAGGTTTAGTTAGTGAGTATTTTTTGGTTTAAGTGTATATATTTGTAGTCAATATTTAATTAAGTATTTTATACACTGTATATACTTGTACCTATGTAAATAAATTCACACTTAGGTCTCATAATACTTACTTACTCACACTGTATTCATATTATTCCATCCCAAAACATTTTACATCGCATCGCATCTATTACACGTTTTGTTGGTTTTTGCATTACTATTCTGCGAATCGGTCTAAAACGATTCGTTTTCTTATAAAATATCTAAAATAAAATAAATAATTATCATATTTTTCAATGTTATGACACCTACGTCAGGTTGTCAAGCTGTCAATACTTTTCCTTTTAAATTTTCTGTCATAGAGTTTCTCACTAGCTTAGCCTATGAAGATTACTTTTGATTTATATAATTTAAATTCTTTTTATCAATATGTAATTCTTTTTATCAATATGTTAGCTCAAATATTGTATTTTATAAATTAATTTACACGCTCTCAGAATTCATCGAAGAGGTTTTGGATTGAATATTACTGGCTGTTTTGAATACTGGCAAGTTGCATTTTTGTATGACAACAAGATGTCACTTTAAAATTCTAATTAAGAAGAAAAAGGACAGGCCGTGGATATAAAAGACGGATAGGCCGAAGGCTTGGGAGTCTTCAATCTGGTCTCAAACCGAAGAGTCGCCTAATCGCTAAGCCATAAAATACGAGGAGTTCCTGACAGTTGTGCTGCCTGCCTAACCTACTAGCTACCTACACGGCTACCTCCCTGCCGACCTGTTCCCTGGTTGTCTGCCACGAAGAGTTCCTGTCAGTTGTGCTGCCTGCCTATCCACCAGCTGCCTACAATACGACCAGCCTGCCCGACCTGTTCCCCGGTTGGCTGCCCACGTCGTGCGAAGCCGGATCCTTAATTTCATTTCATACATTAGTTTATAACTGTTTTTTTATTTGTAATAACGTGGCTTAAGTGTGGCTCAGCTCACCTGAGCGACCCGTAACGCTACAGTCTGGCGCCCAACGTAAAATCGGCTTTATCCTTTCAAAATTCTAAAAACTACCACTAGCATTTTCTTTTGGACTCTTATTTGGCTTAGTCTCTTCATATTTATTTATTTACCTAATTCACTTTTTTTTCTTCTTTCTTCTACTCAACACATCTTCATACCTACTTATACTACTACCCTACACACATCCCTTTTACCCTCTGGTAATTGGCACCCATTCTTCACTTGGAAGTGTTCTTAAAACCATTCGTGGTCACTCACAAGCTGGGGTTTGGTTTACTCTACGACGCACTGTAGGAGAATATCCTATAGTCGTTACCGTAACGTTCCATAACACATAATTCTCTAATACTCCACTGCCCTACACAGATCCCTTTTACCCTCTGGTAATTGGCACCCATTCTTCTCTTGGAAGTGTTCTTAAAACCATTCGTGGTCACTCACAAGCTGGGGTTTGGTTTACTCTACGACGCACTGTAGGAGAATATCCTATAGTCGTTACCATAACGTTCCATAACACATAATCTCTAATACTCCACCCTACACACACCTCTTAAACACTCTAGGAAGACCTCCTAAACACTCAACTCTAGACTCTTGAGTCACCTTTAGCACTCATTCACCCTCACCCTCGCCCACTTCAGTCTCACTCACCTTTAGTCCCTTTTCGACTTTCAGTCTTAACTTAACTTACCCAGGGTATACCCTGGAGCACAATTTTAAGCAACGCGCGGGTGTATGCATGTACGCCCGAGACATCTGTTATCGGCGTCTCCGAAACCTTGAGGACTCTAGGTTCTCTGTGCTGTGGGCCATGGTGGACACGGGCCTTGATAAAATTGTCTACGCCTGTGTCTACCGCTCGCACAGCGGCGATCAGGAGACAACCAGGCTCACAGAGTATCTTAGTGAGGCGGCTGATACGGCACAGCAGCGGTACCCTTCTGCCCAATTAGTATTACTGGGGGACTTCAATGCCCACCACCAGGAGTGGCTTTTCCCGTACCAGATCACTGATCATGCTGGGCGTGAGATGAGAAAGCTTTCGCTTGCTTTAAATCTCACCCAGCTGGTCCAGGAGGCAACAAGGGTGCCGGATGTTGATTCGCACACAGCCAATTGCTTGGACCTTCTTCTGACAACAGATCCAGACCGCTACTCGGTGTCGGTATCTTCACCTTTGGGTAGTTTTGTTCAGCAGATTGGGATGGGATGCGTTCTTTTTTCGCATCTTATCCTTGGCAGCCTACTTGCTTCTTTTCGGCTGATCCTTCGTCGTGCGCGGACGCCGTGTCGGATGTGTTGCGTCAGGGAATGGAGTACTACATTCCGTTCTCTGACGTAGCAATGTCTAGCGTTGACCGGCCATGGTTTGGCGCCGAGTGCAAGCGCGCCAACACGCTTAAACACGAGGCGTACCTGGCATGGGTCGACAGTCGGGCACGCAAAGCAAGCGACATGGGTCAGCGGAAGAGCGCCTACAATAGGGCTGCCAAGTCCTGCAAAAAGGTGATGCGACGATCTCGGTTTGACCACATAAGCCGTATTGGGACCAAACTTGCTTCATACCCAGCGGGTAGTAAAGCGTTTTGGTCCCTGGCTAAGTCGGTTGAATCGAACTTCTGCCGTCCCTCACTACCACCACTGCTGAGGCC
Organism: Orthosia gracilis; assembly: GCA_947562075.1. Classification (NCBI taxonomy): domain Eukaryota; kingdom Metazoa; phylum Arthropoda; class Insecta; order Lepidoptera; family Noctuidae; genus Orthosia; species Orthosia gracilis. The sequence goes on from OX387277.1 coordinate 10,167,067, forward strand.
CGACGGGTCACTGGCCCAAACTTGTTTGCCTCTCTTTTTGCGGAATCTTCACAGCTGGATTCTGGTGACGCGCGGCCCCCTCCTCCTCCTGATGGATGCGAGACGAGTATGTCGGACATTCGCATCCATCAAAAGGACGTTCGTAGGGTGCTGCGCAACCTTGACGTGAACAAAGCTAGTGGCCCCGACGGGATTCCGGCAATTGTTCTCAGAACCTGTGCGCCTGAACTGTCTCCGATCCTGACACGCCTCTTTCGCCTTTCGTATGAGACGGGAAAAGTGCCGAATGCTTGGAAGCAAGCTAACGTTCAGCCTGTGCCCAAGAAGGGCAGTCGGGCTGACCCGGCCAACTACAGACCCATATCAATAACGTCCATCCTCTGCAAGAGTATGGAACGAGTGCTCAACTCCAAGCTCCTGGCATACCTAGAAGCTAACGACATCCTCAGTGACCGCCAATATGGCTTCCGCCAAAATCGGTCAACTGGCGATCTTCTAGCGTATGCCATACACATCTGGAGTGAGGCCATCGAGAAGCACGGGGAAGCGCTTGCCGTCTCCCTCGACATCTCGAAGGCTTTTGATAGGGTCTGGCATGAAAGCCTTATTGGTAAGCTTCCATCATTCGGTCTGCCCGGTGGTCTGTGCGATTGGATTGCAGACTTCCTGAGGGACCGGTCCATTGATGGCCGCTCTTCTGACCTACTGGGTATTAATGCCGGGGTCCCTCAGGGGTCCGTACTCTCAGCAACATTGTTCTTGCTGCACATAAATGACTTGCTAAAACCTTTGGGTACGCGGACGATAGCACTGTTGCTGAGAGATACGTGTCCGACGCGCGCGCTACTGGACCTCAGATCCGGTCTCTTCGAGAGGCCATGGTCGGGCGCTTGAATCTGTCCTTGAAGGCAGTCTCCGAATGGGGCGATGCCAATCTGGTCAGATTCAATGCTGCTAAGACCCAGGCGTGCCTTTTTTCCGCTAAAAGGAGCCAATTCCACCCGGCTCCTTCTTTCCGAGGTGTGACCGTGCCGATTACTGACCATTGTAACGTTACGTTTAGCTCAGATGAGCTAAGCGTAAGTCACGTTATTAAAATAAAAAAAAGTAAGAAAAAGGTAAAAATAAGGCCGGCTTCATACGACGCAGATGATGGTCGTCAGCCAGGCAGGCAGCAGGTAGGAAAAGGGGCCGGCCTCGCACCTCGCAGATGGTGGTCGTCAGACAGGCAGACAGCAGGTCGAACAGGAACTCCTCCAAGTGGTGGAACGCTTGAGGAATGCAGGTGAGCAGGCAAAACGGACAGATTACCAGGTAAAAGATTTCTTGAGAAGGTTGGCAGTAAGGTAAGATGAAGCTGGGCTGTGGCGTCTCAGGCAGACGGATAAAAGGTGGTTTCAGAACCTGCGCGTGCTGCTGGCAGGCACGCGGTTGCCTCGCGCTACTCCGAAGGCTTGATTGATGCAGCTCATGTACCCTTTACCGGACTGGCACATTAATTATAAGTTAAAGTATGTCCAGACTATCATTTATTATATATAACGATTGTTTTACACAGCTAAATATATTACAATTTAAAAGAGTTAAAGTATACTTGGTTATCTCAAGTAGGCAACCGATTTTCGGCGTTCTCTGACCAAATCTGATCTTAAAAAAAGCTGACGCCCCCCGTTTTTTTACTCGTTCTGTCATTTCTTCTAAATTTTGAATTCAAAATATCAATTATATGACCAGAACGAATAAAAACGGTTTACAGAGGGGGCAGTCTACGCTGCCCTTATTATAATGTACAACTAGCTTAAGGAAGGTCTAGTCCATGGTATATTATGTCTATGGCTTAAGGAGTTTTTGGCGGGATTTTTTCGAGTGTAGTTCAGCGGCTGTTAATATTATTTGCAAATTGATTCCTAGTGGATATTATGATATAAAATTGGTGTAGTTTTGTGTCTCAACTGTCTATGCAACTGGACAATATGTGAAATTATTGACAGAAGCGATCTCGGGATAGTGGAGCGGAGAATTTTATTGTAGTATTGACTACCTCTGCAAAGCTTACTGGGAAGGCTGATTCGATACAATTTGCTGCCAAATACTCCAAAAAAGCATTAGAATCTGTTACATCCGCATTCTAATGCATACTAAAGAATTCAAGAAGAGAAAAATACTGATGACTAGGCAGCATGGTCTCAGACCTTAGCCTGTTCCGTTAGGAACAAATATAAAAAAAAAAAAAAAAAATGTCTATGGCTTAAGAAAAATGGAGAGACAGATGTCAATTAAGATAAACATGTCAGAGTATAAAAAATTACAAGATTTTAGAAATTAGCGATATTAAGTTATGGAATATTAAAACAACAATCAGAGATAACTAAAAGTATGCTTTTCAGGTGTTAACAGTAACAAAGAATACATAAAAATGAGACATGAGTTGATACAAAATCAAAAGATATAAAGGTATGTTTTGTAAAGTATTTATTAAAATGTAAATAGACTTAAAAACGTGTAGGTCTGCAAAGCAGAACACCACACCATCTTGAGATTCTTGGCATTACGTTGACATCGACGCTCAATTTTGGTCCGTTCATTGAGGCAAAAGCTCAGCTGGCTGCCAAAAAATTGGGGATCCTCGCGAAGGTGAGACGGTACTTCACGCCAGAACAGTTGCTAAACTTGTATCAAGCGCAAGTTCGATCATGCATGGAGTACTGCTCTCATCTCTGGGACGGATCTGCCAGGTACCAGCTGGATGCACTTGAGTCGATCGAAAGACGGGCCAAGAGGCTCATCGGCAATGAAGTACTGGTCGAATCTAGGCTCCAGAACCTCGAACATCGGCGCCGAGTTGCCAGCCTGTCGGTTTTTTATCGGTTACATTTCGGGGAGTGTGCGTTGGAATTGCATGAACTAATTCCTCCTAGCCCGTTCCATCATAGGACTACGAGACGTACGGCGATGCGTCATCGGTACATGGTGGACATCCCACCCATACGCACCAAACGTTTTGGGAATACTTTCATTATGCGTACAGCAAAGGAGTGGAATTCCCTGCCGGAGTCTGTATTTCCTGATAGCTACAACCTGGGAGTCTTCAAGTCAAGAGTGAATAGGTTTCTTCTAGGCAAGCGTGCTTCATCGTCGACCACATCATCGCTTACCATCAGGTGAGATAGTGGTCAAGCGCAAGCCTATAATCAATAAAAAAAAAAATGCGGTGAGACATTCCCCCCAATGCATTATTTTGCTTTTGGCTTGCCCGAAATGCATTATTTGTTTGAGATGCAAGATTAAGGCGTAGGATTGGTAAAATAGTAGTAGATATATATAATAATATATTTTAACAGATTTAGGTACCTTGTGGGTCTAAATATGGCGTCGACTCTTGAGACGACTTTGTTTTACTTCGAGTCGAGCACTTTTTAAATTGTTCCCAAGCTTTTTCATTTTTCTCCTGATTCTCTTGTAGGTGTTCCTCGGTTGAAAGTGGACAAAAATAAAGAGTTGCAAGGAAAATTTTCTTTAAAACATAGTGAATTGGGTAGCCGCCTCTACGCGTTACTACATTGTAAATAATCAATATTAATTAAGGTACTAATCTCAAGAGACGAAGCACGAAGTATAATGCTAAAATATAATCATTTGAAGAGAGACTTGTAACAAGTTCCAAATGCATAGCTCGCGTCGTGAAGCATATAAATAAACATATGTAAGCTTTGGTTAATCTTGAACCTCTGCCCTTTCGATTTAATATGAATACTGGCCCCGCATAATCAACACCCATTCGCATAAATGGGGAGCCAGGCTCTAAGCGCTCAAGTGGTAAGTTACCCATGATGGGTGCTAGTGTCTTACCTCGGATACGTGTACACTTCACGCACTCATGCACTATTTTCCTTGCCAAGTTTCTAGCATTTAATGGCCACCCACATTCACGCACCGTAGCTAAAAGAAGTTGAGGACCTGCATGTAATAATTTTATATGTTCATACCTAAATAAACTAATAGTGAAGGATGTTTACTACACAATAAAACTGGATGTTTTTTATCGTAAGTAAAACTAGACGAATTAAATAGTCTTCCACCAACCCGAATTATTTTATGTTCATTCATAAAAACATTAAGACTAGAAACCTTATTATATTGCTTACAAGTACGTTTTATAGGAACACTGCTTACCAAATTATTGTAAACATCTGGAAATGATTTTATTTGCACTAACCTAATAAGCATTCTTTGTGCGGCATTCAGTTCGCTTACTGATAAGAAACCGGTTCGGACCGGACCGCTGTCTTTACCTTTAGCAGTCGACTTCATGCGTGTGTTGTCTAAAAATCTAAGTATGTAAGCACCTATTCGGTTAAGTTTAGAGAATGAAGCATATTTTTCAAAGTTTATTAAATCTTCGCATTGTATAGAAGTTAAACATGTTTGTTTACATTTTAAATCTGGTAAATTACAAACATCTCCGTTTCAACCGCGCGGCCACCTCATAGTATTTGATGAAACTTTGCCAGGAATTAGTGTTAATTTGTTACTTTACACACTTCTTTTCGTGAATTTGTTACAAAAAAAACTAAGACGCTATGACAAAAAATAGTTGGCATCTGATCAAAATAATGTAAATTGTGACGTAAATATCTTTTAATAAATCTAAACTATAATCTCTGGACAATAGATCAACTGGATTGTCTTTGCTACTTACGTGTAACCACACCGAGTCACCTGTGAGGTCGTTGATCTCGGTCACACGATTTTGTACAAATGTTTTAAGTAAATGTGGTGACATTTTAATCCAACCCATGACTATTGTAGAATCCGTCCAGAAATATATTTTACTAAACTGTAACCTAAGAGATTCAACGATTTTCTTGTATAATTTAGCTCCTATTAAGGCACCACAAAGTTCTAAATGAGGAATACTTATAGCCTTTAAAGGTGCAACCTTACTTTTCGCACACAACAAATGCACGGTTACATCAGAGTTATCATTGTATGTACGTAAATAAGCGCACGCACCGTATGCGTCTTGGGACGCGTCAGTAAATATATGAAGTTCTTTATATTGAGTGTGGTCACCCTTTACGTGACGAAGAATGCGAATGTCCTTTAAAAATCTTAAAGTAAAAATAAAATGTTTCCAAGTGCTAACAACATCCCCAGAAACCGGAGTATCCCAGTCAATTTTACTTAACCATAATTTTTTGTAAAATTTTTTTTTGATGTATAACTACAGGAGAAAGAAGACCTAATGGGTCGTATATTTGTGATATTACTGATAACATTATCCGTTTAGTTAAATTCGACTCGTTATCATTGCTATCAATATTCGTAACAAAAAGTAGCTCATCACTAGTGTTGTGCCAACCTAATCCGAGTGTTTTAGTTTGCACATGCTCGCCTATAAAACGTTCTGTGGATGTATCTTGAGATACGTCTACATTAAATGTCCACTTGCGCAAAGGAAAACACCCTGACTGTAGTACTTCTGAAGTTTTCTGGCAAACTTGAATTAAATGATCTAAATCATCAGCACCAGTGATAAGGTCGTCTACGAAAATGTCTTGAGTGATGACGCGAGTAATGACGTCATCATCACACTCTAACGCTAACTGTCTAATACATCGCGTACTTAAATATGGAGCTGACGCAGTACCATAAGTAACCGTATTAAGTTGGTAGGTATCTAATGGATCCGTAGGATTATCGCGCCACAATATTAACTGTAATGACCTTTGATCAGACTGGAGAAGAACCTGACGAAACATCTTCTCCACGACTGCACAAGCTACATATTTATATTGTCTGAATCGCAACAAAATAGAAAAAATATCATTTTGTAACGCGGGTCCCGGAAGTTGAATATCGTTTAATGATTTATTCGAGCTAGTGACAGCACTAGCGTCGAACACTACGCGTAGTTTTGTAGTCGTACTACTCTCTTTAATGACTCCGTGGTGTGGAAGATAATAGTTAGGTTGACTACAAGTTACTAACTTCGACATGTGACCTAAGTCATTATACTCTCGCATAAAGTTAGTATACATACGTTTAAATTCAGGTAAACGTTCGAATTTACGTTCTAATGATAGAAATCGTTTCTTCGCTAACGTATAAGAATCACCCAGTGCGTCTGGTGCCTCTCTTAGCGGTATTCGAACCGAAAATCTACCATTTTCTTCGCGTTTAGTCGTATTATTAAATAATTCCTCACACATACGTTCATCATGTGTAAGAATCACACTTGGTGATGAAAGAATATTCTCAATTTCCCAGAATAACCGGTGCTGCTTATCAATATCCTGACTTAAGTGACAATGAACGTGAGTAGGTTTCGAGTTCCTAACAAATACAGGACCGGACAACAACCATCCTAATTTAGAATTTTGTAGGAATGGTCCACTAGGTAAACGTATTTTATCGGTTTCTAAAAGATCCCAAAATCTATCTGCACCTATCAGCAAATCAATCTCTGAACTTACGTTAAACGTAGGATCTGCTAATTGTAGGGATTCGGGAAAACGTATATGACCAGCTTCTATGTTTATCGTAGGCAAACTGGACGTTATGCTTGGCAAGACAATACATCTTAGCTTGGTATAATAATCGTTTACTTTTGATCGAATTGATATATCGCATGAATGGCACGACTGTGCGACAGATTGTCCCACAACCGAGATTCGAACTGTGGACTGTATATAAGACGCATTTATTCGTTTAGACAATTTCTCCGTAACGAAACAGTTCTGGCTTCCACTATCTAAAAGTGCACGAGCTGTATGATAAATATTATTATTATCCGCTACTTCCACTAATGCCGTAGAAAGTAAAACCGTATTTATCAATTTAAAGTCACTAGTTGTTTTATCGCATACAACAGTGTTATTCGATTTGTTTGGTAAAGAATGCAACGCCGTCGTCGTAGTGTGCGTATCGGTTGCCTCTCCGCGCGACTCACTACGCACACACGCATTACTACTAACGCTTTGACTATTATAATTTTCTAAATGTAACAAACTGTTATGTTTGCGCTGGCATTGCCTACACGGTCCAAAAATACAGTCGTCTAACGTATGACCTGCTCGCAGACAATTCCAACACAACTTCTTATCATTAACAACTTTCATTCTATCCCTAATAGACATGTTAAGGAATAATATGCACGTGTACAACGCATGACCTTGATTGCACAAGACGCAATTAGGTAAATCCTTTTTATTAAAAATATTATTGCGTAAGTTATTACGATTAATTTTTATGGATGAATAACTATGCACGCGGTTTGAACTTCGTTTGTCATGTTGATACTGTTTATCAATTTGAGGCACTTCCTTTGATCTTACGTGGTTTGCGCTAATCATTTCTAGTGTATCTGCACGGTTTTTAAGGAATGATATTAAGTCGTTTAATTTGACCTTATCGCTTGACCCTGAAGACATGGCACCTATGTGGTTCTCCCACTCCCGTTCCGTGGAAAGATCAAGCTTAGTAACAACCAAGTAAATAACTAAGGTGTCCCAATTGACTGTGGGTTCATCGATTGAAGCCAGAGCGCGTAAATTACGTAGAACGGTATCAATTAACTTCCGAATTTGTGATGGTGATTCCTGTTTTACCGACGGAATACTATATAACGCTTTGACGTGATTATTAACCAACAACCTATCATTATGATAGCGATTTTCTAATAGTTCCCACGCATGAATGTAGTTGGCAGGACTGAACTCTAAGGCACTTATGACCTGTAACGCACTTCCACTCAGAGCTGACCGTAAATAATGAAACTTTTGTATTTCATCTAGATCGGAACGTTTATGGATCATAGTAATGTATGAATATTTGAACTCCAGCCAGTGATCATATGAACCTTCAAAGGCAGGTAGTTTTATATCCGGTAATTTAATATTAACAGGTTGTCAGAAAACATCCCGAGCTGATGCAACAGGGAACTTGTTGTAAGCCTCCGCATTGTCAATAAGACAATTCGCACTGGCCATAGCCGTAAAATATAATGATTCTAACGCTTCTACATATTCCGAATTAGCGGTTAATTCCGATTCCGATGAAAGTAATTCGATTTCACTTTCAATGCTATTAAATTTAGAAAATATCTCGATGGCGGCCTGAACTCGTAACTTTAGTTCGGCTACTTGTAAGGTAGTCAAGGTAGCCCCATCAAATGAGTCAACAAAATTTTTGAAATGGGTTAACCGGCCCCTTACATTACCCCTACGTTTTTTAAAATCTGAAAGAATTTCCCCTACAGATTTTACAGACATTTTGGCGGACTACGAAAAAGCGTTGGTATGTAGTTAAGTACTCACGTGCAAGCATCAACGGAGCCGCGTAACTGCAACTCTCGCGTCGCGTACAACTGTAATTGTATAAGCACAGCTTTAAAACAAATCAATGCGTATAGGGAAAGGAAGGGAACAAAGACCTGACCGTTTGCGTTTCTGATAATATCTTCGTTTTTTCTTCTCGTATAAAATGGTTGCTGGTCCAACTATGGCGTCGCCTTCTCGTGTCGGCGTCGTTACTCGTTCTCCTGGTTGTCTCGAATCCAGCATCCGTCTCGAAGGTCCAATTATGTGCAGGATCAGGGTTTATGTGTCCAAAATGAAGCAACTTGAAGAATTTTCAATTACTTTTATATTGTTTAAAAATTTGTTATTACAAGTTTAGCTGTGGCTGTTTTGACGGTTCGCAAAGGAAGAGTGAATATGAAGACATTTTGAATGACGGAGGCGCGAGTGAGCGAGTGACCGAGGTTGAGTGGTGAGCGACCGAAGGAACGACTGCATCCGACATCCTCCTCTTCTCTTCAGTGATAGATGGCGTGGACACAAGGTTAAGACAAATCGATTGATTCATTAAAATCGGCCTACGCATTTGGTCTCTTACAATGCCACATAAGAACAAACATACATACACTCATACGATTGTACATACATAGAATAATAAACACATTACCCTCCTAGGTTGCAATGTGTCAATTCATCGTGATTTTAATGGCAATGTTCGACAAATCTATACTTAATATTATTTGTTTGCTTGTTTGAAAGCCCTAATCTCGGGAACTAGGTACTAGTTGGAATTGAAAAATTCTTGTTGTGTTGGATAGTCCACTTATCGAGGAAGGTTATAGGCTATATAACATCACGCTACGACCAATAGGAACGGAGCATAAATGAAAAATGTTGCAAAAGCGGGAATAATTATTCCTTTTTGAGAGCTTCGCGGTTAAAATTACACAACAATCATGTATGCAGTGTAGGTAGGGTAAATGGGTAGGTAGGTAGCCAGTTGACGGGAGCGAAGCCGCGTGGGATAGCTAGTGATTGATGTTAATTAAACAATAGTATAAGCGGTAAATTTATTTGCAAGTTAAGCTACAAAATTCGGCAACATTTTATTTGTTGTGTTCATAATTGTCAAGACAAGGTTCATAGAAAAGAAAATCTTAGGTAAATCGATCTAAAAAAGAATAGTATATTATGCAACTAGTGAATAAAGGACGGCTTTAAAGCGAGGGCCATAGATGAATCACGAACAAGTGAAGGATTCTAAAAACTGAATCACGACCGTAGGGAGTGATTCATGATGATTGAATCACGAGCATAGCGAGTGATTCAAGTGTTAGAATCCTGAGCGACGCGAGTGATTCATGGCCCTCGATATAAATCCGTTTTATTCAAGAGTTGCATACTATATTTTATACCATGACTACGAGAAAAAGAAGGGTTTAAGCCAAAAGCACAAGGAATAATAATAAATAAATAAATTGTTTATTAACTTCAAAATTTACAAAAAATAGGAAACCTCAGGGTTTCACATTTTTTTGTAAATTGAAGCTGAGTTAGGTAACAGCACCTGTGTTTCAGGGGCCAGTGACCACCTTCGTTACGGTATATAATTATAATTAATTAAACACCAATGCATTTAATATTAGAATTACAATCCAAATAAGTATTCACTAAACATCCTAGACCAAAAACAAAATCATTATTGAAATCCTAAATATAAACAAACTCAAAATTAAATCGACGAAAGAGTTTGGACGTCGAATATTTTTTGCACAAGAAGTTTGTATCGAGTATTTTATGCGCAAGGAGGTTGTATAGCATTGAGATGGAGGCCAAATATATATTGGTGTGTTCTAAATTCAAACACCAAAACAGTGTTTAAAGTGCTTTTTATTCACTGTTTTCAGTGAATAAAATAAGCTTTTTAGAGAGGGAATGGTATAAATTAAATTTCAAGCGTTTCAAGCCGCAGCAAATTGTAAAAAAAAATCACTTGTTTCCAATCGGGGCGGGTTGTAACATTTTTTCACAGCACCTGCTTGACAGTGTCCAATTACATAATAGCACGCGAAGCTTTTCCTCGAGGATTACATTCATTTGAATTTGGAACGTCAAATTCGTGTCGAAACTCTAGGAAAACTCTAAGAAAAAAAAGGCCTCATAGCATTATAAAAAGGTTTGTAACAAAAGAAAAATGGCGCGATTTCTAAGAATATGAAACAAAAGACGGTGTTTGGTGCTGTGATTTTTATTGAATTTTATTGCAATATCCGTGTTGACAAAAAATGTCGTGCGGGAGTTTTTCAAAACTAGCTTTAGAGAACACAAATTTCTACATCTCTTACATCAGAAAACTTGTCACCAATATTGACAATCCAAAATGACACCCAAACACAAGTTTCTACACCTTTGAGTACTGAAATAAACGCCCACCACGACTTCCGTAAATATATCGAACAAAACTGTTACTATATTCTTCCATAACTGGACTTATGTATCCAACATCAATATTAACTTTTGATTTATATTAATTACAAAGTAAATACCTACTCAATTTACAGAACAGAACCCTGGCATTTTACTGTCTCGCAGAAGGTGTGAAAAGTAGAATATACTCCTCCGGGATAAAGCCTTTCTTCGTCTTGGGCAGCTTGAATCCCTCGCTTCACTCAGGGTTCAATATGCCACTCGTGACGTAAGCCACAGATTTATCCCCTTGGTGCATAATTCATTATTTTTAAAAGCGTGATTTATAAATTCATTGGACCAAAGGGCTCGGGCACTTGAAGCAAGCGACAGTGGTTCACTGCGACCCACTTACAGAACCTATCTGGTCTTCGGTGAGCAATCTTCAACATCATAGTACAATGATTCTCCACCCTATTCCCCTGCAGATGTTGTCCAATCATAACTCTATGATATATATCCTTCAACTGGTAAGAATCCGATGGAAACCCGTTCGGGGAATAGAAACGGGTCCTCCTCAACTGCTTAAATGATTTTTCTTCCATACTTTCATCAAACACTTTTTGATCTACATCTCCTTGGATTTCCGCTTCAAGCAAATCATAAAATGCATAAAGACTATCCGTACACATGATATCAGGAGACAACTGCTCAGCCATTTTTTTAAAGAAGTACTTCAACACTGGATAGTGAAAGGCAAAACCATTGTGAGCGATGAGACAAACGGGCTTTTGGAGACAGTTGATAAAGGAACTGATGGCGCTAAAAGCATTGGTGTCAAACTCTGCCTCCATTTCGAGAAGCTCGTTGGTAAGCCCACTCAACTCCACAGCTTTTTGGCTCATAGCCTTGTGAGGCTTAAAGCACATACGGAACTCATACTGGACTCGCAGCTCATCGTCTACTTTGGTATTCAGAAAGTGTCTTCGTTTTACAACTAACATACCAAGTTCAGTGATTCCAGGGACAGTTTCATTTAACAGACCAGTGGTCTCCAAATCGAAGAATACGTAGGTTTCGATCGGCGTCATTGCAGCAGCGGCAGTTTGATGGTAAGGCTTGGTTGGAAGAACGTATTGAACGAAAACTTCAGGTGACTGGTCCTACAAGATAGACCGATGAACTGAAATATAAATACATACTCATAAACTCACGCCTTTTTCCCCTTGGGGAAGAAAAAGTATTTGATATAAAAAGTTGTCTTAGGGACGATCAAAAAATTTCTGTGGCCTATTAAGAATTGGAGAAACCCAAGGTTGAATCGAGCTGTTATTTACCAGTGTTATCAAATCCACGTAATATAATAAGTAATTAAATGACGTATTATCTGTGATTAAATAATATTTGATTAGTTATTGGCATAATAAGTGATTTGTTTTAATCTGTGCATGATAATCTATGCCTAGTTCTATACAAATAAATACGACTATGTAAAATTTAAGTATCTGTTTGTAATGTCAAAATAACAGCTTTTTAACCGACTTACCAAAAAGGAGGAGGTTCTATGTTCGACTTATTGTATGTTTTTTTTTTGTTTTTTCACCGATATCTCCGTCACTTGTGGACCGATTTTGAAAATTCTTTTTTTGTATGAAAGAGTATGTTTTGAAATTGGTCCTATTTTAATTTGGTGAAGATTTGATGAAGAACTTCGAATATATACAACAGAACTCTTCAATAAATAACGGGAAACCTCTCGGGATTGCTGCAATCGCATGTCTGTTTATTGTTTGTACCATTTAATAACATAACATCTCGCCAGTACGCTCTTGAGGGGTACGCAGATCTCTCATTTCACCTTTTATGTCCAAGTTTCATGATATTCGGCTAATCTTTTCTGGCGTTAAGATAACTTACTAAACAACTTGCCTATTAGGTAGGTACAACTAAAAAGAGAAAAAAAAAATTTTTGTACAAAAAATACTACCGACTTCCAAATAAAAAAGTACATAGTGAAAAATAACTTTATTTTTGGAAGTCGGTGTCCATAACGCAAAAAAATGATACCTACGAAAGACACCGACTTCCAAAAATAAAGTTATTTTTCACTTTGTAGTTTTCTTATTTGGAAGTCGGTACGATTTTTTTGTAAAAACTTTTTTTGTAAATATCTCTTTAGCACTGAGGTTTGCTGTCAGAGAACCCAATTTTGGGTTAAGCTCGCCTTTGTACATAAGTTTTCCTTTTGTATTTGTAATGTTTATTTTGTGTTCAATAAAGAATATGAATACACACAAATACACAGCAACATACGTCAAACTTATAACACCCTTCTTTTCCGTCGAGGGTAAAAAAGACGAAGAGATTGTGATGGGTAAAATGCCAAAAACGTATGGGATTGTCAAGCGTTATTGAAATATAACAACAATATCGTTAATAACGTTTAACGTTATCGTTAATAACATTTTGACAATCGCCTCTTATTTGTAAATTTCTTTCACTAAAAGCTACTATCAATTCGTGTCAAAGGCTACTTTTTCCCGGAAAATGCCCGGTACGGATACGGGATAGAGGACCGGAGGGAAGCCGAGGAAAAGGCTAGTACATGATATCGATCAGTTGATTGCGTGTTCTTTGGCAGTTTTTTGGAATAGAATGGTTTTATTTCTGGAACACGATAAGAATACAACGTCCACATTACGAGATTCTCTTTAAAACGTCGATTTTGAAAAGCATAATGTTTACTTTTTAACCCCTGGCGGAAAAAGAGGGGCGTTATAAGATTGACGTGTGTACCTGTGTATTTGTGTATCTATCTGTGGCGTCATAGCTCTTTTTTGAAAGGTGACTTTATCGATTGTGTTCTTAGCTATGTTTAATGAAAATCGGTTCAGCCGTTGAAAAGTTATGATAAATGATTTTATTTCTGTAAGTAGGTTTGTACAAACACTTTTACATGTCGATCATATTTTTAAAACTAGATGAAGTCGGCGTTTCCTATCTGACTACTCTGAGAAGAAAGGCCGAAACAAACTCAGAGGTCACAGTCTCTTTTAAAGTCCAGACAAAATCTTTGTTAGATCATGTGAAGACCATGTAGACTGAAGTCTGAAATGGTCTTTTGAGGAAAGAACCAGCCAGATTGAGTGGACCTGTCCAGTCAGTGCACGCGTTTGTCAATAACCGTGCAGCTCAACTCAGAATTTAAGGAGCTCAACGATTCGACGAACAATACCAAAGAAAGGACATTCGGGTAGGCCGCATAAACTGCTAAAACTGCCAGACCATGATTAAAACTAACTTGGATAAATTAAAATTAAAAACAAACAAAAAGTATGATCCACATAGTCTACACATTCACAACAATTAAAATAAACTTAAAATGAAATAATGTAATACTTTAGTAGTAAATATTCTTGTGATTGCAAGAAAACGAAAAAAAAACAAAATTCACGGTGCAAAATATATAAAAAATCAAAATTAAATTTAGCAGCTCAATTCCAAGGCTGTTTGTCCTCAACGTAATCTTTTATGGTATAAAACGACGAATTTCTAGTTAAGCTCCAGTGGAGCCCACATATAGATAAATTGTCAAAAAAGCTAAGCTCAGCAGCATATGCTGTTAGGAAAATTCGTAATTTAACTGACATAGAGACAGCCCGTTTAGTATATTTTAGCTATTTTCATAGTGTAATGTCGTACGGTATTCTGTTGTGGGGAAATGCCGCCGACATCCAGACTATCTTTGTTTTGCAGAAAAGAGCTGTTCGATCAATTTATAAATTAAGCCCGAGACACTCTTTCAGAGAGAAATTTAAGGAGATTAATGTAATGACTGTGCCTTCTCAGTATATTTATGAAAATCTTTTATATGCCCATAAAAATATAAAATTGTTTAAAAAATACAGTGATATCCATAACATAAATACTAGGAACAAACACAAATTTTTAGTACCTGCAACAAGGCTCAAGAAAATAGGTGGCTCGTTTAGATATTAATGTTCATGCTTATATAATAAGCTTCCAAGCCACGTACAAGATCTAAGTCTTAATAAATTCAAAACATTCATTAAACGTTAGTTGTGCCAGAAAGCGTTTTATACCATAAAAGATTACGTTGAGGACAAACAGCCTTGGAATTGAGCTGCTAAATTTAATTTTGATTTTTTATATATTTTGCACCGTGAATTTTGTTTTTTTTTCGTTTTCTTGCAATCACAAGAATATTTACTACTAAAGTATTACATTATTTCATTTTAAGTTTATTTTAATTGTTGTGAATGTGTAGACTATGTGGATCATACTTTTTGTTTGTTTTTAATTTTAATTTATCCAAGTTAGTTTTAATCATGGTCTGGCAGTTTTAGCAGTTTATGCGGCCTACCCGAATGTCCTTTCTTTGGTATTGTTCGTCGAATCGTTGAGCTCTTTAAATTCTGAGTTGAGCTGCACGGTTATTGACAAACGCGTGCACTGACTGGACAGGTCCTATCAATCTGGCTGGTTCTTTCCTCAAAAGACCATTTCAGACTTCAGTCTACATGGTCTTCACATGATCTAACAAAGATTTTGTCTGGACTTTAAAAGAGACTGTGACCTCTGAGTTTGTTTCGGCCTTTCTTCTCAGAGTAGTCAGATAGGAAACGCCGACTTCATCTAGTTTTAAAAATATGATCGACATGTAAAAGTGTTTGTACAAACCTACTTACAGAAATAAAATCATTTATCATAACTTTTCAACGGCTGAACCGATTTTCATTAAACATAGCTAAGAACACAATCGATAAAGTCACCTTTCAAAAAAGAGCTATGACGCCACAGATAGATACACAAATACACAGGTACACACGTCAATCTTATAACGCCCCTTTTTTTCCGCCAGGGGTTAAAAAGTAAACATTATGCTTTTCAAAATCGACGTTTTAAAGAGAATCTCGTAATGTGGACGTTGTATTCTTATCGTGTTCCAGAAATAAAACCATTCTATTCCAAAAAACTGCCAAAGAACACGCAATCAACTGATCGATATCATGTACTAGCCTTTTCCTCGGCTTCCTTCCGGTCCTCTATCCCGTATCCGTACCGGGCATTTTCCGGGAAAAAGTAGCCTTTGTCACGAATTGATAGTAGCTTTTAGTGAAAGAAATTTACAAATAAGAGGCGATTGTCAAAATGTTATCTTAGCATAGATATAATAAACAAGGAGATATGCCCGGTAGACGAAAATATATCTGAAACCTGTGTCTCCAGTTTGCCCCTACCACACGGCAACTACTACACATGCAGTTCAGTAAAGTCAATAGATACGCAGTCGCGCACACACCCGCATTTCTTAAATCAGAACGTACTACACAATAAATTATAAACCTTATCCCTTCAAGCGCAGGGTGTATATGTTACGGCTAATACCCGAAGTGCGGCTACACCTAGTATTAGCCGGAGCTTAGGGCACCCCGACACGGACAGGTTAGGTTCGAACGAGATGACGGGAGCTGAAGTGAGCGAGCAAAGCGAGCGAACTCAGCTACCGTCATCACGTTCGTGTTAGGTTACTTTAGACCCTGCGGATGGAAATAGGAGCCCCGCGCAGCGGGGCTCCGTCGACTGGCTACACCTAGTTCTAACCGGCTAAAACTAGGTGTAGCCGCACTAATACTAGGTGTAGCCGCACTTCGGGTATTAGCCGTAACATATATACCAATCACCGTACAAATTACGCACACAAAAACATCGGTCGCTATCGTTGTGCTATGCAAAAGCAATTTATTTTACATACACGCTAGTGATTGACTAAATCGGAAACTTATCGATTCAACCATTTATTATTGTACAATTTTTTTTTGTTTACTTGAAAATAAATAAAAAAACGGTTTGTCCAGAAAATTTTATAGTTAAAACAAATATGCAGCTAAAAATATAAATTATTAAGTAAATCAAAAAATTCAAACAATCAAAAATCCGGTTACTTTGGTTTAGGCTTCCATAGCGTAATGTTTAATTTATTTTTATTGTAGCAAATTTTAATTGTTTTGTGCTGCTATTATTGTTATTATGTTATGAGTCTGTTTTACTTGAAATAAATAAATTGAATTGAATTCAAACAGGAGGTATTGTTGAACCCTGCTAGTGCTATGGTGTTTAATCACTGACCTGTAAAGTGGAGGTATTTGTGCAGCACTTGACACTTTGATATTATTGGGGTTGCATTTTTTGTCAAAAAGTTGGTTACGCATTTCTCTATTACGCTTTAAAATAATCAAAATAAGTAATACACATTATTTCGCATCGATTTTCCAACCGGTTGAAAACGTTTGACAAGTTGAAAATAAAATATAATAACAATATTTCATTCGTCATCGACATTGTTATCGATAGCCTACGTTAGTGGATCTGCACAAGCACATCACTAAATCGTCGCAAGGAGCAGCGGCCGTACTACGCGATGCATCCGCTCAATGATGTTTCGTTTTTTGATTTTTACATTGCTTGTCCAGTCACTTAGCGACAAACTTAGGTAATGGTTAGAAGGCAATGTATTTAATGCAAAAATAGTACAGTCGCTGTGATATTTCAATACAAAAATAACATAGTAGAAGCAAGAAATATTTTACAATTTGTTGTTTTTCATGATTTTAAAGACAAATATAGTGAAATACTTGTACTCACTTATTGTAAGTGTTTCTATGATTTACAAAGTTTTGGTTTAGGCTTCGCTTTTTACAAGAAACCACTGAACAACACGGCATTCTTGTAATTTGTCACGATGACGGTCGAAAGCGCACTGTTTAGCGGAGACCGGCCATTTGCCTGTGACATGCTCAGTCAGACCACGTCGCGCGGACACCGACACGCCCCCTTGCCACTTCTCCTGTATTTTATATTTCTATGCTCCTTAGTAACGGCTAGGTTAAAAGATTTGAAAAAAATATATACTTGTTATTGTTTCATGTACACAATTTTTTATACATGGTTTTTTCGTGTAGCAAATAGTTTTGCTTTAAAAAAATAATTAGAAACACGATTTCTTTTTTTACTTGCATGTTTAAAAATATTTTTACACAGAAAAATTGATGGCTGGCATTTCTTCATAAATGACATTGCATATGTAAATCAAATAATATTTTGCAAACAAAACTGTTCAAAAGGCAGTTCAATATTGATATTTTGGCATCGAGCGGGCGCACGGCAAGTACTGCGTTTACATTGGGGCGTATATATCACCTTAACATCCTAGCTAATTTTTATGGAAATATTTTCGATGGACAATAACGATTTTTCTAATTTATTACATCGATGCTTATCGGCCAAAAAGGCATAAGCGACATTTTTTGCGAAATCGACTTAGGTATATAATTATGGTTAGAATCGCTTTTTTTTCTGCGTCTGTTGGTCTAAGTTTCATGACTAAGACCAACTTTTTGTCGCTTAGGCGGTAAAAAAAATAGGGTCGTGGCACTTAATTTTTCGACTTAAACGACAATTATTTTGGTGTTTTTTTACACTATGGTGGTTGCATAAAAATAGTATTTTCAAAACTGAGAGTTATGCAATCGTCGTCTTAACCAGGCGATCCTGTGAAGACTAAACTGTAGCCTCCAGCCAGGAAACTAAACTAAAGCCTCCAGCCAGGCAAGGTGAAGCGCGTTTTTTTTTTTTTTCTACGTGGCGTCTCACAGATAGACCAAAGTGGCCTGTGTCTGTTTAACCGGGCTTCCCTGTGGAGACTAAACTAAAGTAGAGCCTCCAGCCAGGCACAAAAATTCTAAACCTAAGCGACAGCGCTGAGGGCTACCCCAGTTGGGGCCGAACCTCGGCTCAGGGCGTCGCTAGGGGACAGCTATGACTGGATCTAGACAATGACTTTACCATCCGTTCGTAAACTACCTACGTGGAGAAGAACGGATAAGAAACTCCTTTTATATCTAATAAAGTTAACTAATGCTCAGCTATGCGCGGGCTGGCGGGAATTTATTGAGAGAGTACGCGACGGGCCTCGGCGGCGAGGACGAAACGAATCGGTTTTGAAGGTGAAGCGCGGCATTCGACGCGCTATTTATAGGCACGCGCCGCGCCGGCCCTCCGCAGGCATGTACCGCCGCTATGTCCCTGCATTTCTAATCTGTAATATCTTCGGAAATATTCATTTCATTTACATGCTGTAAATGGCCATATCGATCTATATTAAATGCACAATGTATTTAAGGTTCTTAATTGGATAAGGATTAATGCTGTATTGTTTAAAATCGCTTCGTAAAAAAGCCATTATTTCTCGTAAAAAGTTATCCCTAAGACATATACCATCACCGACCTTTTTAAGGTGTACAATACTGAAGTACACTGTTTTGATTTATCCCGTAGGGTTGCCAGCGTTAGCAATTTAAGCGCAAAAAAATGTGTTTATTTACGATACCTATCACATTAGAGAACTAAAAAAATCTTTTTAGAAAAATACAACCGACTTCTAAATAAAAACACTACAAAGTGAAAAATAACTTCAATTTCGGAAGTCTGTGTTCCTGCTTTCGTTTCTTCGTTTTTTGACACCAAATGCTAAAATTAAAGTTATTATTAGTAAGTAGGTAGTGTTTTTATAAAAAAAAAAAATTACAAAAAAATACTACCGACTTCCAAATACGAAATCTACAAAGTGAAAAATAACTTTATTTTTGGAAGTCGGTGTCTTTCGTAGGTACCATTTTTTTGCGTTACGGACACCGACTTCCAAAAATAAAATTATTTTTCACTTTGTTGTTTTCGTATTTGGAAGTCGGTAGTATTTTTTTGTAAAAAAGTTTTTATTTTTCTCTTTTTAGTTGTACCTACCTAATAGGCAAGTTGTTTAGTAAGTTACCTTAACGCCAGAATAGATTAGCCGAATATCATGAAACTTGGACATAAAGGGTGAAATGAGAGATCTGCGTACCCCTCAATAGCGTACTGGCGTGATGTTATGTTATGAAATGGTATAAACAATAAACAGACATGCGATTGCAGCAATCCCGAGAGGTTTCCCGTTATTTATTGAAGAGGTCTGTTGTATATCTTCGAAGTTCTTCATCAAATCTTCACCAAATTAAAATGGGACCAATTTCGAAACATACTCTTTCATACAAAAAAAGAATTTTCAAATACATTGTTAGCCAAAAAAACTCAATGTTTATGAGTCCGATTATGCCCAAGACGTATTAAAAATTATTTATTCATTAAAAAACACCAACAGTGTAGGGTATGATGGCTTCAGTACAAAGATTATAAAAGAAGTATCGAATGATATATGTGGACCGCTTTGTCATATTATTAACCTGAGTATTAGTGAAGGTGTATTTCCTGAAGCCTTAAAGAAATCGATAGTAAAACCATTATTTAAAAAAACAAGACAGAGAATTGATGGAATTCTATAGACCTATCTCACTAATACCAATTTTTTCTAAAATAATTGAAAAATATATCTACAAAGAATTAAATTCATACTTAGAAAACAATAAAATACTCTGTGATGAACAAAAAGGTTTTAGAGCTAAAAAAACTATAAACATGGCCATATATGATTTTTTATATAAAATAATGATGAATATAGATAAAAGAAATCCAGTATGTGCCATTTTTTGCGACATGACACAAGCCTTCGACTATGTCCAACATAATACACTATTAAATAAACTAGAAAGCTATGGAATAAGAGGAAATATACTGGCACTCTTAAAATCTTATTTACAAAATAGAAGACAAGTTACAGCAATAAGTAGAATCAATAATAAAACCAAATGGGAGGAAGTGTATGTATCAGCGGAGCGACAGGTTGTATATGGCGTTCCACAGGGAAGTGTTCTGGGCCCTCTCTTATTTACGATCTACATTAATGATTTCCCCAAATGTATGGAACATACAATAACGCTTTTCGCTGACGATAGCACTATAACTATTCCATGTAATAAAAAAGAAGAGTTTAAGAAAGATATAAATAATACTTTAATTAATAGCATAATCTGGTTAGAAAGTAATAATTTAAGGATTAATCTAAATAAAACCGTAATCATACACTTTGGTCAACGAATAAATATTTCAAACAATTTTGACATTAAATATAAAATTGAAACGGTTGCCACAACTAAATTCCTAGGCTTAATTATAGACCAATATCTAAACTGGAAAGCTCACTTGGAGAGTTTAGCTAAAAAACTAAGCAATAGCGCATATGCCTTATACAGACTATCTCATACAATGAATGCGGATACGCTATTAATAGCCTACTATGGAATAGCTGAATCTATCCTTAGGTATGGTTTGATATTCTGGGGCAATTCCACGGAATGGGAGACCATTTTTAGGCCTCAAAAAAGATGCCTGAGATCTATGTTTAAATTAAAGGTAACTGATAGCTGCAAGCCGTACTTCGAACAGTTTAAGATCCTTACGTTGCCATCTCTATACATTCTCGAAGTTGTTATGTTTGTTAAGTGCAATCCTCATTTATTTCCACGTCTAGAGGATGTAATACACCGAAATAGACGTGATAATAGCAAACTCTGTCTCCATCCTTGTAAAACTACACTTATGCGCAGAAATATATTTTGTATGGCACCCATTCTGTATAACAAATTGCCTAAAACCTGGAAAGAACTAAGTATCGAAGACTTGAAACGTCGGCTTAAATTGTTTCTGGTACAGAGAGCCTACTATAATGTTAAGGAATTTCTCGATGACAAAATCATTTAATTTAAAGTCATTTTTGTTATCATACATCTAATTATATTTTTATAATGTAATACTTAGGAGCTCGTGGCTAAATAATAACAGCCGCGCGGGTCGATCTTCAAGGTTAAGCAACGCTTGACGAGGTCGGTCCGTGGATGGGTGACCATTTTCAACATACCGAGTTTCCTCCGTGCCTCGGAAAGCACGTTAAGCCGTTGGTCCCGGCTGTCATTTGAACATCTTTGACAGTCGTTACGAGTAGTCAGAAGCTTGAGATCTGACACCAGTCTTGCCAAGGGGTACCGTGTTACCCAGTTACTGGGTTGTGGAGGTCAGATAGGCAGTCGCTCCACGTAAAACACTAGTACTCAGCTGAATCCGGTATGACTGGAAGCCGACCCCAATATAGTTGGGAAAAGGCTAGGCAGATTGAATACTTAATACCTAATTGATAAAATATTCGCATGCCATGACAAGTGGCATACATGTCTTTAAGTAAGTACATACAATTATTTGTTGTTTTTCATCATCGTACATACATGCACCTGCGTGTGTATGTATGTATACACATGTTTTTACGAATAAATGGGTCTATCTATCGGTCCACAATTGACGGAGATATCGGTGAAAATACATAAAAAAAAATACATACAAGAAGTCGAACATAGAACCTTCTACTTTTTGGCAAGTCGGTTAACAAAATAACATCGGTAACCTCTTTTGCGATTAGGTCCGGTGTACTTTAGACACAATGAAATGCAATACCAGTTGACTGGCAAACTCGTGGTATATTTAACACACATAATAAATATAATAATACACTACTATACTACACAAACACAGAACAAATAGACTACTTACATACTACCAGGTGCAAAGCAGAAGCGAAACAGCAATTAAAATGTACTCTGTGCGAAACAGGACTTGTTGCGCCAGCGCAGTGTTGCCAGTGGCAGATTGACAAATGTTACATGAGACATTTCAAAAAGTTACATTTTCATGAGAAAAGTTACATTACTTTATTTTATATGGAAAGTGACACTAACCCCCAGTTTCCCAGCTCAAAATTATCGCAGAATTAATGTGACGAATTGTCAAGCACGCGTTATCTGCTGTTGAAAATTCATTCAACCAATCACAGCAGATAACGCGTGCTTGAAAATTTGTCACATTAATTCTGCGATAATTTTGAGCTGGGAAACTGGGGGTATTACGTTCACTCGCTCGCCGGAGTAAGTGGGAAGCGGAATGGAATATTTAGAAATACACGTGAGTGAGTGAATATGCAATACGTCAATTTGTGTGTCACAAAATCAGGTGCGACAACACGACGAACGAAACGTTTCTTTGATGTGTTCCGTTTAATGATTAATTTTGGTTTGCTGGCAAATATTTCGATATTTTTTACTAAGTCCTAAAAGTTACATTTTGAGTAGTGTTACATGGAGGTTACATGATAGGGTCAAAAGTAATGTAAAATGTAACAAAAGTTACATTCTGGCAACGCTGGCCCGTGCGCAACGAGTTTATTCAACCCGCTTTCCTCCATCCATCTCGGCCAATCCGACGCGAATTGCTGCATTATAGGATTGGTCAACCGTTGGCCAATCCTGGCGCATTGGTTTGCCATTGGTGCGATACAATGCGCGCCCAAATTTAACGGGACAACAAGACAACAGTTTAAAGTTAAGACGTAACAATAGCTTACAGTTAGACACACACAATAGATATATTCGATAATGAAATGAGTAGCCTACATTCAACCTATCTGTTCCTGAACACTCACATCAGTAGGCAGCACAACTATTTTAACCTGCCTGTAATTAATTAATTTTTTAAATTATATTTTGTACTAGCTGACCCCCGCGGCTTCGCTCCCGTCAACTGGCTACCTACCCTACCTACCATACCCTACCTTCCCTACCCTACCTACCCTACCCTACCTATCCTACCCTATCCTACCTACCATACCCTATCTACCCTACCCTACCTACCCTACCCTACCTACCCTACCCTACCTACCCTACCCTACCTACCCTACCTACCCTACCCTACCTACCCTACCCTACCTACCCTACCCTACCTACCCTACCTACCCTACCTACTCTACCTACCCTACCTACCCTACCTACCCTACCTATCCTACCCACCCTACCTACCCTACCTACCCTACCTGCCCTACCTACCCTACCTACCCTACCTACCCTACCTACCCTACCTACCCTACCTACCCTATCCAACCCTACCCTACCTACCCTACCCTACCTACCCTACCCAACCTACCCAAAAGTACCTTTTTTTTTTGATCGCGCTGGGAAAAAATGCTTTACGCATACCCGCCCATTGGAGGAATGGGGGGGTTAGGTGGGACTCCCCGGATGAGCCGGTATACCCACTAAAACAACCCAGTGGCACTCCCGCAGCGTTTTGAAGTGAAGGAGGACTGGGAAACTGGCAGAGCCTTTACGTCCAGTCCTCCGCCGACGACCGCCCGCCTTTACAGCGGGGCCTTCACGCCCCTCCCTCAGTGGAGGGGCCCGGGAACGACCGTGAGTGCTCGGCCGTTCCCGCCCGAACTGGGTGGTGACTTGTGCAATGCGAGCGAAGGCGCCCCCGCGCCTGTCGCCCGCTAGTCACCACCAGGAGGTGGGAGGAGACGATCGTACAACCGCCTTCTCCCACCCCTTCTTCGCCTGCGGTGCGGCGGCGCGAGAGGATCGTCCTCCCGCGCCCGCTCCGCCGCCTCCTTTTGCGACATCACGTCCTCGCAAAAGGAGGCAACCGCCACCCAGGCCTCCTCACTCCCCAACATGGAGTTGACCACGCTGGGAAGTGAGAGGTCCTGCCCGAACACATCGGTTAGGGCACGGCGCAGCTCAGCCCAATCTGGGCACACCTCGAGGGTTTGCTGCGCCGTGTCCTCTGCCGCTCCGCAGTCATGGCACGCCGGGGTTTCCTCTCTCCGGATCCGGTGCAGGTGCGTTCCGAAACAACCATGTCCGGACAACACCTGCACCAAACGGAACGAGAGGAAACCATGTGGCCGCTCGAGCTAGCCCTGCAGGACTGGCCCGAGCGCGTCCAGCGTCCAAAGGCGGCGGTGGCGAGGTCCTCCGCCCAAACGATGGCATCCCTCGCCTCCCGCCGCACGGCCTCCCACTCTTCCATGGCGGGGCGCTCACGCAGCGCCCTACACCGCGCCGTCCACTCTTACACTCTGGCCCTCTTACCCATGTCTCTTACCCATGCCTCCAACTCCCAGGGAGGGGTGCCGGCCAGAGTGCACGCCGCCGAAAAGCTCACCTAGCGGTAGGCCCTCGCCACCCGCTGTGCCCTTTGTGGCCTGCGGATGGCGGTTGCATTCTCCCTCCTCTGGAGGGAGTCCGCCCAGATGGGTACCCCATACAGGGCCATGCTACGCAGCATGCCGGCAAAAAGGCGCCGGCACCGTGCACTCGGCCCCCCGAGGTTAGGGAGGAGCCATGAGAGGGCGTCCGCGGCTTTCAGCAGGCGCGTCGACAGCCCGCTAAAGTGCGGGCCGAAGCGCCACCTGCTGTCCAGCACTAGGCCCAGATATTTCATCTGGGCCTTCGACTCAATTCGGACGCCCTCCACGATGATGTGGGCATCCGGAGGGCAGCGCTACCAAGGCCCGTGGAAGAACACGGCCTCGGTCTTGTTCAGCGCCACCCTCAATCCCAGGCGGCGGATCCTCCCTGCAACCAAGGATCCGCCTGCCGAGGCCAAACAGGCCGCCTCCCCAAAGTCCCTCCCACGGGCAGTGAGGCAAACTCGTGCCCTGGAGGAGGGCTCCCCGCAGGAGCCGGTCAAAACTCTCTTGACTCCGCGTCGTATCGCCTGATCCTGGCCGTCTTGTCCACGAGGAGGACCTGTGGGTCCTCCAGGTAGCTGGCCAGGATCGCCCGCAGATATTGGGGCACTCCGTGGTATCGGAGTGCCTCCAATATCGTCGAGTGGGGAACGGAGTTGAAGGCGTTGGCTATATCGAATGACACCGCCAACACCCCGCCCCCCGACTCCACCGCCTCCTGCACCTGGCCCCTGCATAGGGCCAACGCGTCGACCGCCGAACGCCCCCGCCGAAAGCCGAACTGGGCGTCCGACAGTTCCGGCCCTACCTCCCGCAACAGGCTGTTTAGCCGGGTGGCGATGATCCCCTCGAACAATTTACGGACCTCATCGAGCAAAACGATGGGTCGGTATGCCGACGGGGAGTCCACCGTGCGTCCCTCCTTCCGGAGGAGGCATAACTGCCCCTCCTTCCACTGCTTCGGGAACCTCCTAGCCGTAAGGCACGTGCTGAAGAGGTCCCGAAATCTATCCTCCATGAGGAACGCCGCGATGCCCACCACCCGTGCGGGGACGCCATCTGGTCCATAGGCCGTCTTCTTCGCGCGGAGGGACAGAACCCCCGCGCGAAGTTCCTCCGCCGATACTGGAGGTACCTCCTCCTCCGGCGAAGCTACCACCCCCCGTGGGGGGTTCATCGTTGGTGGGGTGAAGTCGGCCCTGCGCGTAAACAGGGACCGGACCACCCCATCCATCAGGCGGCCCGCAGCCCCGCCAGCTCCTTCGTCCACCAATACACGGCGCGACGGGGAGGCGGACGGCGTGACCGAGGCATGCTGGAGTTGCACACCTCGGTCAGAGAGCCGCGGAGCTGGACCGCTGCGGCGTCTCCCACATTCACGGGTGGCACTTCGTGAAGCCACTTCTGTTGCTTTTGAAGGGTGGGTACATATTTTTTGAGCCAGCGTCTCCAAAACATGTCCGCCAGGGCCTGAGCTTTAACCCATGCTTTCCTACTGGTTAAATTGGATGCATCAAATATACCAAACGTGGATGCACAGGTAGCTGTACCTATCAATAGATTAAATTGCCAAGAAATATCCTTAGTTACCACATAATCCCTAATCTTGTCGCTCTCCATTGCCTGCACGGCGGCTTTCAGCTCTGCATCAGCACCGACAAAGATAGTGCCTCTATCGCTGAACATGATAGAGGATTGTCCACGGTGAGCTATTCGGTCGGATTGCCATTATGGCCGAATCAGCTGAGAGCGAAGCTACGAGTTCTAAATGGACACCACGAGTAACGAGGCAAGTAATAAAAACTTTTTTGCAAAAAAATCCACCGACTTCCAAATAAGAAAAGTACAAAGTGAAAAATAACTTTATTTTTGGAAGTCGGTGTCCGTAACGCAAAAAAATGGTACCTACGAAAGACACCGACTTCCAAAAATAAAGTTATTTTCACTTTGTAGTTTTGTTATTTGGAAGTCGGTGGACTTTTTAGCAAAAAAGTTTTTATTTTTCACTTTTTAGTTGTACTTACCTAATAGGCAAGTTGTCTAGTAAGTTACCTTAACGCCAGAATAGATAACCCGAATATCATGAAACTTGAACATTACCGGTGAAATGAGAGATCTGTGTACCCCTTAAAAGCGTACTGGCGTGATGTTATGTTATGAAATGGTATAAACAATAAACAGACATGCGATTGCAGCAATCCCGAGAGATTTGCCGTTATTTATTGAAGAGTTCTGGCGTATATCTTCGAAGTTCTTAATCAGATCTTCACGAAATTTAAATGGGACCAATTTCGAAACATACTCTTTCAAACAAAAAAAATTCAAAATCGGTCCACAACTGACGGAGATATCGGTGAACATACAAAAAAAAAAAAAAACAAACAAACATGAAGTCGAACATAGAACCTCCTCCTTTTTGGTAAGTCGGTTAAAAATAACGCCCCATCCTTTTTCACATCTCTTTCCTATGGAAACTTTCATTGGCCCTAAATAATCTACCCGAAAATGTACGAAAGCTCTTCTCGTATTAACGAGTCTAGCACCTGGTACATTTCCCACTTTAGGCCACGCGACGGACGAGCACGAGGGCAAGACAAAGCTGACTGTACGTCTCACCTGAGTAACCCAATATGTTTTTCCATATGCTGTTGATCACAGTCTCGGTATTCGCGTGGTGGGCGCGGTTATGACATTCAAGTGCAATAAGACGCGCGGTGTAACTCTGGCCATCTAAAATGTTGGGATACTTCTCGTCAAACATTAACTCCGGTGCAGCACCCAAGCGTCCTCTGACTCCAAGTAATCCATCACCTTCATACAAAAAAGGATCTTTTTGTCGAATTTTACTATCAGGAGGCAATGTACTTTTCGTTTTCAATAGCTCTAACTCCTTTGGGAAAGCCTCGGCTTGACACTATTTCAATAAAAGTATCTTAGCATCACGGACGTTACTACCCGATAACTTCTCAACCTGGTTCTTAAGAGACATACCTAAAACGCGAGAACACGACTTGTAGCTCTAAGATCCCGTGTCCAACTGGCAAACCAATCGACATTAAACAGCGGAGCTTTATCAAGTGAACCTTCTCAAGGTGCTCCAAATCCGAGTCAACAGCGTCTTCGTCTTCGTTGACTGGCCACAAAGGTCTTTGTCCTGGTACAAAAAAGCTGGACCTGTAAACCGCAATTCACAATTTGTAGACCAGTGTAGTTTTGTTACTTCGTCTGCAGGGTTCTCTGCCGATAGCACCCAACGCCACTCACTTGGGCTGGACTTCCGGTCGACTTCTGCTTACCTATGGGAAACAAACTTCTGGAAATCCTGAGGATCCGAATGCACCCATTTCAGGACAGTTTTGGTATCGGACCACAAGTAATTACGTGTTATTGTCAAGCCTTGTTCTTTGAGAACGGTACAAGCTAGCCTACACGCCAACACAGTTGCTTTTAGTTCTAGCAGCCAGTTTTCCCATTCCTTAAACTCGACCTCCTTCAGCTGATCATCCCATCCTATACCCAATTTCCAAACTTTCTGCACCAGAATCTTCAACCTTATCGTGTAAGGATAAAGTAAACCTAATGGATCAAAGATACTCATAATGAACCTTACAAACTGCCGTTTGATAGGAATGACTTTGCCCTCCACTGCATCAGGTGTAACCTTTTTGAAAGATAACTCAAACGCTAACTCGTCTAATTCACCCATATCATACCTAAATCACTATATGGAGACTTATCAAAAGTTGTCGTACCAGGTACGACAGCTGATAAATCATTTCTGAACGCCGTTGAATTTGTCACCCACCCTCTGATAGAAAACCCACCAGCGTAGTGTATCATAGAGACATCTACAACACTATCTAGGTAATCGTCAATATAGTGGTTTTCATAGATTGCCTTGACGGCCTTGGGATATGTATCTCGGAATTCATTAGCGTTATTATTCAGTACATGTAGGGTTGCCATCCGTCCGGGTTTACCCAGATTTGTCCTAGTTTAAAAGGCGTCCGGGGAGCGTCCGGGCGGGATTTTACTTGTATTCCGAGCTTTAAAGTCTTCAAATCACCAACGGCAATTTTTCACCGATTTCTCCATGAATTGTAGACCGATTTCGAAAAAACTTTTTTATTTGGAAGGGTATGATCCCGAAATGGTCCCATGTAAATTTGGTGAAGATCTGATGAATAAATTCAAGATATTCAACGGAACTCTTCAAAATTTCCACCACATCACCAGGGACTGCATTGTCTGTTTATTGTACCTACACTAGCTTCTGCCAGCGGCTTCGCCTGCGTCAAAAGTGTTTTATCAGCCCAAGGGAACATTAAACCGGGATAAAAATTGCCTATTTGCTATTTAGATAAAATTTGGCAGACAGATGGATTAAAGTCAGAAGACTATAATAATCCATCTGTCTGCCAAATTTCATCTTGATCCGTTTAGGATTTTTGGCGTGATTGAGTAACAAACATATATCCAAACTTGCGCTTTTATAATATTAGTGAGTAGTTAGATTACTATATAAATTGACCACTAATTTGGTGTCACAAAAAAAAGTGTAAAAAACATCTATTTAACAAAAAATACAATCGACTTCCAATTAAAAACAAAAAAAAGTGAAAAATATCATCAATCGCTTAAAAAATCATCAAATTTTGGAAATCGGTGTCAAGAAACGAATAAACGAAACCATAAACACAGACTTCCGAAATTGAAATAGTTTTTCACTCTGTAGTGTTTTTAAGTGCAAGTCGGTCGTATATTTTTGTAAAATTATATTTAAAACTACATTTAGTTTAAAAAGTTATGTACATAAAATCTGTTTCAACAGGGATGTCGTGGTTGGCAGATTTTAGAAATGGCAACCCTAAGTACATGTATGGCTGCGGCTGGCGACGTGACGACTTATTTATTTATTTATATATTCTTTATTGTAGGTACACCAAGTTAAAACACAGAAAAGGAAACTTAAAAATAAAACATAGCTCTTGTCTACACAAAAGTCAAGTCGTCGTCGCCCACCGCAGCCTACTACAATACTATAGTAGTGTAATATGATGTGTGTTATTTAACAATGCCACGAGTTTGCTAGTAATTTGGTATTGCATTTCATTGTGCCTAAAGTAATCCGGTCTTCATCGCAAAATTAGTTCTATCGAGCCGTAACACAATGGAAAACCAAATTACTGGCGTTGTCACACGGAGCTTGATGATAGTGAAGCATAGCATCATTATCGAAAGCCCCGACAGATATAATCCTTACAAGTTAACGCAAGTCCCTCCATCTCCATCTGTATGAAAAACAAGCGTGCAACATTTTCGCACACAATCGAACAAATTAATTTAACGTTGAAAGACTTTAAATTTGTAGACTTTTTTTGTAGAGTTTTTACAGGTCAATACGGAAAAATTAGGTATTAAGTATTCTAGATTTCGGTTGATGTTCGGTGCCGATAACACTAAGGACGAGTTTCTCACCTCCAAATTATCGCAGAATTAATGTGACAAATAATTGTCAAGCCCTCTTTATCAGCTGTGATTGGTTCAATGAATCTTCAACAGCCAATCACAGCAGATAACGCGTGCTTGACAATTTTTCAAATTAATTCTGCGATAATTTAGAGGTGATAAACTCGGCCTAAATGAATCAGCTTAAAGGAAGAGCATTGCTTTCACGTTTACTCCCTTTTTTGAGGAGGAGGTTCTATGTTCGACTGTATGTACGTCTTTTTTTTTGTTTTTTTTTTTATTATCAATAATTTATCCGCCGATTAAGAACCGATTCATTAAATTAATTTTGTATTTGAAAGTGTACTTTCTCGAGGTGATCCCATACAAATTTGGTGAAAGTCTAATAAATAACTTTGGAGATATACAACATAACTCTTCAATAAATGACGGCAAATGTCTCGGAAATGCTGCAATCGCATGTCTGTATATTGTTCAGACCATTTAATTTCATTTAACTTCACGAAAGCACACAACTATAGTGCTACTACTAAAAATAATAACTACAATTTCGGAAGTCGGTGTCAAAAAAGTAATGAAGTTATTTTTCACGTAGTTGTTGCGTTTTTAATTGGAAGTTGGTGGTACCTATTTTTTGTTTAAAAGATTTTTTCTAGATCTCGGCTGATATTCAGATTCAGATTCGTTATTCGCAAAAATAGGTTACAT
This sequence comes from Orthosia gracilis, assembly GCA_947562075.1. Classification (NCBI taxonomy): domain Eukaryota; kingdom Metazoa; phylum Arthropoda; class Insecta; order Lepidoptera; family Noctuidae; genus Orthosia; species Orthosia gracilis. Next base: position 10,197,976 of record OX387277.1, read on the forward strand.
ATACACAGGTGTGTGAGATGTTACATTTTTGTAAGATCTCTATGATTTGCCATTCGGCGTACAAATGTTTGTATCAATTTCAATTATTTCTTCAGTAATTTCATTTTTATTCGGTGCCGATAACGCTCTAAAAAACAGCTCTAAGTAAGCATTGCTCTCAAGTTTCTTTTTTGACACGCGAAGATATATTCGCGTAATTTATATCTATATCTATACTAATAATAGCTGACCCGGCAAACGTTGTTTTGCCATATAAATGATTTCTAGGTAATTTATTTCTAGTGTAGACAATTACTAAAACGGCTATTAAAATATAGGGGTTGGTGATAAAAGGGTAAAAATTTAGGGTTGTATGTATTTTTTAATGCCACAAGGTTGCCTGCTTGTCGGTCTTCTACAGACTGTACTTCGGTGAGTGTGCTCAAGAACTCCATGATCTTATCTCACCAGCCCCCTTCTACCATCGGACATCTAGACGCACTGCAAGTTACCATACTTACCTTGTTGCCATTCCACCAATTCGCACCAAGCGCTTCCAAACATCCTTTATAATGCGCACAGCGAATGAATGGAACTCACTACCTGCGTCTGTGTTTCCGAAAGCATTTAACCCGAATCTCTTCAAAGTTAGAGTGAACAGGCTTCTTCTGGGTAAGCTCACTCCATCGTCGACTCTGTCTCTGTCATTGACCTAGACTAGAGTCAAGAGCAAACCTACATTAAAATTGGAAAATACTAAAATGGCGGATTTTGGGCGCCATATTGTGGGGGCCTAAATTTTTTTTTACTTCCAAACCCATCGTGTGGGGTATCAAAATAAAGGGTGATTACAAAAAATATATAACACTTATATGTTTAAATGTACCTCATTCTAAAAAAAATTAACATAAGGATACATCTGGTTTAGATCAGCCAGCTCGCGCATATGTATCCTCCTACTGCACAGCATGATTTTCTTCTTGTTTACGTCTTTTTAGTTCGCTTTTTAAGCAGTCGGGTTTTTTGTTATTTTTAAATATTTATTCCTGTATTGCCACGGGAACTACGCGACTGAAACCGCGAGGCGTCCTCTAGTAGATTTATAATTGTGAAACCCCCATTTGGCCCTTGATAATAGTAACAAATAATGATTTATTATCATTCAATAATTTTCATTATACACGATTCTTGTAACTGATAAAAATCATTCAGCAGATAAGAGACCATGATTCAATTTCTAGAAGAGATTATGAAACATAGTGCTTATACCATTCTGATAGAGTTGCAAATGTTATTCGTGTGTTTCTGTAAAAGGGTTTTTTTTAATAGGTAATCAATCAATGACTTTGGAAGGTAAGGATGCGACACAATGTGCGTTATTTATACAATGTTCTTTTTTATAAAAAAATGCATTCTCGCGAGAAATGTAAAAATTGCAGACAATCCAACACAAGGAAGTGGGCCAAATTTGAATTGCAAGTTTTGATTACACATAGAGAGCAGGACAATTGAAACTATGTAAATAAGACATTGTCATAAAAAAAACCTTTTTTCCAAAAAAAAATACAACCGACTTCCAAATAAAAACACTACAAACTTCGAAAAATAACTTCAATTTCGGCAGTTGGTGTTCCTGTTGTCGTTTCTTCGTTTTTTGACACCGCCTTCTTTATATTGCTTTGACCGGTCATGTGCGTCCAGCATCCAGTGGATAACTGCAAGCAACCTTAACCTGGTCATGGACCCCACCTAGTTACGGCCTTCACACTGCCACTTAAATTTGGCAATTCTTGAGCAAGCATAACCAGAGCGATAAGTTGATAGTTGAGAAGGTGCGGTTTATTGATTATTGAGAGAACTCCGAGAATACCTACTTATATCTGAAGGTTTCAGGTACCGAGTCCTGCGATCAGGGGTCTACTTTAAGATTTACAAAAAGAACTGAATGTGCAACTAGCTCCATGTTTTGGACTGATCGACTATTCAAAAGTACCTGTTGTTTGAAACCAATAAAGGTTTCGTCCTTTTTTATTTTTATTTTGATACAACACTGTGTCAACTCGCTGTCATCGATATTGACAGTTTATTGGTTGGGTTGAAGTTGGCAACACCTGTAAAATTGTCATTGATATAGCGAAACGTAAAACGTTGGTCATAATTAAATTTTGTTGAAATTGCTTTATAAACAACCAATCGTTATCCGAAATTACCTTCGCGATCCGCGAGTGGTACTGTGATTCGCCCGTGCATTTGTTTGTGTATATATTTAGCGCGCAGCGAAGTAGTTTTGTCGGAAAAGTGTCTAGCTGGACCACGTCGGTTATCCCAAACTATTATATACATTTTCCCACTAAAACCCCCGACCGGACACGGGATTGAACGAGACCAGGGACCACCACGGGGACAAATGTGAGTTGTAGCTGTAAGTTGTGTATGCTTGTATCTATCACTTGCCACCTATATGGGTATCGGTATCCCAAAAAACAAACCCCTAGTTACCGCTGCCGCGTATCGCGGCGCGGTTTCGTGGGTATAAACCTTGTAGGATCCAAGAGTCGCAACATTGCTCATGGGCCCCAGTGTTGCCTCTTGGCTTGTGATCTGCAGGCCTGTATACACAACACCTGTAAATGTTACAATTGAAATTAATTATTTGAGTTTAAGTCCGGACACATATCTAACAGGCTGGACATAAAGTGTTTGATCGCGCGATGATTGCTGATTGCTGTTTCTTACGTTACAAGCCCGCCAAACTTATAGTTATGTAATAGAACACTAGATGGACAACAGAGCTAGTACAAAGCAGGTAGGTCAGTGTGTATAAAAATACTCAAGGATATATAATACTCACGTGTAGTTGGTAATTCAGCAATAACACACAGTTTGGATTTTGAACTATTATTTATTTTCCACTTCACACTAAGTTACCATCAACTCCATGCAATATATCCACTTAGGTCAACTCTAGACTAAACACTTAGGAACACTTCGGAAACATTGCTGCTGCAAGCCCGTCCAGACCCCTCAAAACTGACTCAACCTGCCTCGTGTCCGAACAATCTCCCTCCAACCGACAACTGTCATTGGATGTGAGATCATTTGACATTCGAATATTTTCTAGGATAATCAATTTAACAACTTTTAAGTACTATTTGATGTTAAAAATAAATAATTTAATTCTTTACAAATAAAAGATGTATTTATCAAAGAAAACCTAACAGTTAATATAAGGTTGAAATCGCCAACCCGCCATGAGTAAGCGCGGTGATCTATGCTTGCCTCCTCTGTATGAGGAGGCTTTAATGCTTATTTCATTTCAATTTGTCTGAAAACTCGCCCTTTTCAAATTCGATAGTGAATAAATTAGCTAACTAGATGACAATCTTTTGTGCAATCTGGTAATTTAATCTTGATTGTGCCAATATATTACAACGTGTTCGATGGCTATCTTTAGTTGTAGCTAACATGGCTTTCAAAGGTGTTATTTGGTTGTTTACCATTGTGGCTGTAGTGTCAGGTAATGGAACCTAATTTCTGTAATCAGCATTAACAATATCTTTTTATTTACGAAGCGACTTGAACTAATTTTAAAATTAATATCACACAATAAAAATGTGCTTTGTACAAGACAATTTCCTTAATCATTTGATATATTAATCATTATTTTTAACCCCCGATGCAAAAACGACGGGGTGTTATAAGTTTGACGTGTCTGTGTGCGTGTGTGTCTGTCTGTGGCATCGTAGCCCCCGAACGGATGAACGGATTTAGATTTTGTTTTTTTTTTTTGTTAAAGTATCCGCATTTTACTCTTTGAATCTGGGTTTTTTCGCAAGATATCATGTCATAATTACGTGTTTCCATAGATTGTTGATTGAAGCGTTTCTACTACTAGGTATATTAGGTGTAGTTTAAAAAGCAAGAAAAAAAAACAAAAAACTCAACACAAAAACTCAAAAAGCAAAAAATAAGCCTTGAACTCACGTCGGGGAACCACCAACATTTACAGCAGTTTTTTTTTTTTTAGTGTTTTATTTGTATTTTTGACTAAATTTTGGGTCGCGGGGATGTGCATTTCATGCCCCTTTTACACCCTCAAGGTAATTGGGAGCTTTCGAAATAGAAATAGACGCAATTCCTCTCCATCTTTATGACTTGGTATAATTATACCTACTTATACTTATTTAACATCGATATTTTATTAAAAAGATTTTGCAGACGCCGTAAAAAGGCTGTATTGTAAAATGTGCATCCTAACTGCGTGACTGTTTTGACAGCTCAAAGCACACACGCTCCCTTCCATTTTTTTTTTAATTTTTATTTGTTTTAGGCTCGCGCTTGACCACTATCTTACATGATGGTAAGCGATGATGTGGTCGACGGTGTAGCACGCTTGCCTTGAAGTAACATATTCACTCTTGACTTAAAGACCCCTAGATTGTAGCTATCATTTTGACAAGTCAACAGTATTCTTTGCGTGTTTTACGCTATCGAGTAGACGTATTTTTTGACATTTAAACAATGAATGCAAGCAAAGGACGCGTGCACGGATTTTTGGGTAGGTATATAAAATATTTAATGCAAGCAATGCAGCGTGCGCTATTCTTTCAAGTTACGCAGTAAGGCGATATTATATACGCCCCAATGTAAACGCAGTACTGGCCGTGCGCCCGCTCGGAGCAAAATATCAATATTGAACCTCCTTTTGAACAGTTTTGTTTGCAAAATATTATTTGCTTTACATATGCTATGTCAGTTATGAAGAAATTCCAGCCATACATTTTTCTGTGTAAAAATACTTTCAAACATCCAAGTCGTTTTGGAGGAGTATCCAAAAGTTGCGAAAAATATCGTGTTGCAAATTATTTTTTTTAAAGCAAAACTATCTGTTATACGAAAAAACCATGTTTAAAAAATAATGTACATGAAACAATAATCTTTTTCAAACCTTTTAACCTAACCGTTACTAAGGAGTATGCTTTAGAAAGTTACCGTTTTACGGCACTAAAGCGGATGTAGGCCCGTAAGGGTGCTGGTCTTTACCGTCAATCTACGAAGTGATCCTATAAGAAAACCCTAAAAATTGACAAGCAAAACTATTTTTATTTGGAAATCGGTAGTATTTTTTTGTAAAAGTTTTTTTTATTTCTCGTTTTTAATTGTACCTGCTTAATAGGCAAATTGTTTAATAAGGTACCAGAATAGATTAACCGAATATTATGAAACATGAACATAACCGGTGAAATGAGAGATCTGTACCCCTTAAGAGCGTACTGAGCGTAATGGTATGAAATGGTATGAACAATAAACAGACATGCGATTGCAGCAATCCCGAGAGATTTGCCGTTATCTATCGATGAGTTCTGTTGTATATCTTCGAAGTTCTTCACCAAATCTTCACCAAATTAAAATGGGACCAATTTCGAAACATACTCTTTCATACAAAAAAAGAATTTACAAAATTGGTCCACAATTGACGGAGATATCGGTGAAAATACAAAACAAAAACATACATAATGTCGAACATAGAACCTCCTCCTTTTTGGTAAGTCGGTTAAAAAGACCCGTGCGAGGCTCCTATCTCAGCATATACTGCGATATGAAAAATTTCCCCTATTTCAGCTCTACCAACCGACTTCAACGACCATGTGATCGCCAAGCTGGATCCAGGTCTTCGCTACCAGTACATGACCGGCCCCGACGGCCCACAACTGGTGGACCTGTGGATGAAGACCAGCGACCTCCTCGCTGCTGCCAGGTTCAACCCTGATACGGAGAACCATTATCATCTTTTTACCAGGTAGGTGGAGCTTTTTAACCGACTTTCCAAAAAGGAGGACGTTCTATGTTCGACTTCGAGTTTGTTATCTTTTTTATTATTTTTTTGTTTATGTTCACCGATATCTCCGTCAATTGTGGACCGATTTAAAAAAATCTTTTTTTGTTTGTTACAATTTGTTTCGAAATTGGTCCCATTATAATTTGGGTAAAAATTTAGAAATCTGCGGTCGGCGGAGGGGGTTGGGAGGGGGGTGGGGGCAGGGGGGGCTACCCCTTCTCCCCTGGTACCACTCCCATTACAAGGTATTGCACCGTTCTTGAGAGAAACCAATTATTGTAACCTAACCTCAAACCATTTTATATTCGCCTAAAAAGCATAGTCGACGTAGCCCCGCTACGCGGGGCTCCTATTTCTGTCTGCAGGGTTTACAGTAACCTAACACGAAGGGGATGTCGAACCTAACCTGTCCGAGTCGGAGTGCCCCAAGTCCAGAGCTCGCTTCGCTCGCTCTTGCATCCTAATTCTCATGGTTGCCATAGTAACATTGCCTTTTGTACACACATCAGTCGATTACCTAGAAAATCGGTGTCCAGTGTACAAGCGGAGGTCAATCGTGAAGGCAAACAATTCGAGTCCAGAGGATAAGCCAAAGTCGTCGAATAAAGCCACAAGAAAAAAACACTACGAAACACAGGAAACACATTCACGCAACTCGAGGAGAAACGGAATGAACAACAAACGAATGACAGTGACACTTAGCATACTTTTTTTTACGTTCCTTTTTGCTTATTTTTCACGTCATTTTGCACCATAGACAATATGTGCAACAGGTTTGGTTGTCAATCGCCCATTTTAACGTTCCGTTTTCGCTTTTTATCCGATTTGAGGATAGAAACATTTTTCATTAATATCTCGAAAAATATGCATTATCTTGTAATAAGAGTAGTAGCGTTATAATCGGGAACCCAAGTCCTACTAGCTTTAACCCCTTTTACCACCCAACTAGGACCGCACGATTGCAGATCCAACACCAATTGACGGAGATATCGGTGAACATACACAAAAAAAATGAAAAAAAAAAAAACATACAAGGAGTCGAACATAGAACCTCCTCCTTTTTGGTAAGTCGGTTAAAAACACATGCTGTATTACGTACACTATTCGATACTGTCACTAATAAGAATCCAATTCTGTCAAGTAATGACTGACTGTAAGAGAAGGGGCTCATGTTTTACAAGGTCCTTTTTTTAGGGTTCCGTACCCAAAGGGTAAAAATGGGACCCCATTACTAAGACTCCGCGGTCCGTCTGTCTGTCCGTCTGTCACCAGGCTGTATCTCATGAACCCTGATAGCTAGGCAGTTGAAATTTTGTCAGATAATGTATTTCTGTTGCCGCCACAACAACAAATACTAAGAACAGAATAAAATAAATATTTAAGTAGGGCTCCCATACAACAAACATGACTTTTTGGTCGTTTTTTTTGCGATAATGGTACGGGACCCATCGCGCGCGAGTCCGACTAGCGTGGCCGGTTTTTACTATTAAGTACCCCCCTATTAAACATTAAGTGAACACTATTTTTTCAAAAAATAGCCGGATTCGACAACTTAAGCATTGTACGACATTCAGCATTACAATAATTTTGATTCCTTTTCAACCCCCGACGGAAAAAGAGGGGTGTCATAAGTTTGACGTGTGTTGCTGTGTATCTGTGAGTCTGTCTGTGGCATCATAGCTCGTAAATGGATGAACCGATTTTGATTTAGTTATTTTTTTTGTTTTAAAGATGATTTTGTCGAGAGTGTTCTTAGCTATGTTTGAATAAAATCGGTTCAGCCGTTCAAAAGTTATGGGCGTTTTACTGCTTGAATCGGAGTGTTTTCGCAAGATATCGTGTCATATTTATGTGTTCAATAGATTATCGATCGAAGCCTATCTACTATGTACTAGATAAATTATGTAGCTTGAAATAAAAATGAGTCGGAAGTATTTTAAATTTTGAAATTTTACTTGTAGAATATTCTGAAAAGATTTTTACATGACATCAATTGAATGATACGAGTCTTCGTAGATTGCGTATAAACAATAAAGTATTTTGTGAAATAGGAGGTCTTGCTTCAATTTTACCGCATGACATTACTTCGAAGAATTTTAGCCTTATAGCGAGACTATCGAATGGCGTAATATTACAGCATGTGTTTTTTTTTTCAAAGTTAACTTCGCATCCCAGAATGGTCTGTTGCCCACCCCTGGGTACAGTTACGAATTAAAGCGTCATATTTAAATTTTATACTTAAGTTTTTTATTTACAATATTTCTGGTTATATTTTTTTTCGAAATACTTTTAAACATATAAGTGTTTACCTTCACACACACTTTTGTTTTATTGACGCAAAGTACAACTTGTTAGTCGCAGAATCATCGTGAGGAAACCAGCATGTCCTAGAAGCAAAAATTCGAAGGCATGTGACATCCGCCAACCCGCACTCGGTGCACTGGTGGATTACGGCCCATTCCCTCTCATAAAGAGGAGGCCTGTGTCCCAGCAGTGGGAACATTATAGGCTAGCACAAATCCAAACTATGGGATACTTATGATTATTAAAGGTCCAAGAATAGACGGTTTTTTGCCGTTAAGATATTTATCACCTCATGATGTTTTCCTTCACCGTTTGTAGAGCAGTGCTGATGAAATAATTTCCACAAAGTAAAGCACCTGCCTGGGTTCGAATCCACGACCTACAACTTGTGAGTTGCTATCACGCAACGCAAGTCCGCTATCACTGGGCCACCACTTCTCTATATGGACTCGAAAAATTATCTTTGAAAACTATGCTTCCCCCTTCGGGGGAATAAAGTCATTGCGTAATGATAACGGTGTTTTTTTCTGCCAACAGATCAAATCCTTCAGTCAGTCAGCCGATTCCGATGGGAGCTGACAGCATCCTGAAGGCATCTAACTTCGATCCCAGTAAGAAGACTGTTTTTCTAGTCCATGGATGGCAGAACACTTATTTGTCAGCGTTTAATGTGAACTTGGTCCATGGTGAGTTATTAAAATTACTTTCACCTATTTTGTAGCGGCATCTATTCCGCCACCACGGCATCCATGCACTAAAAAAAAAATTTGGTTCGAATAAATCTCACTAGATGGCGCGACATGTAACGGTTTGTTATTGAATTGTGTGTAAAATTATCATTTTCTGGTTTTTATTTATTTAATAGCTGACCCCCGGGGCTTCGGTCTCGTCAATTGGCTACCTACCTACCTACCCTATCTACCATATCCTGTCTACCCTACCCTACCTACTCTACCCTACCCTACCTACCCTACCCTACTCTACCTACCCTACCGTACCTACCCAACCCTACCTACTCAACCCTACCTACCGTACCCTATCTACCCTACCCTACCTACCGTACCCTGTCTACCCTACCCTACCCATTACCCTGCATTATATTATTTAAAAGACGATAATTGATCAGTTATCGAGCGGGATGAAAAATGATTAAATTACTAAAATGGCTATTAAAAAATTTGGTGATAAAAGGGTAAAAATTTAGGGTTGTATGTATTTTTAATGCCACATTATAGAAAAATAAAAACAAAAATATTGTCCAAAAATTAAAAAAAAATGTTAAGGGTGAACAACCCTTATCACTTAGGGGTATGAAAAATAGATAGTAGCCGATTCTCAGACCTATTGAATATGCATTAAAATTTGGTAAAAATCAGTAAAGCCGTTTCGGAGGAGTAAGATAACTAACATTGTGACTAGGGCTTGCAATATCCGTTCATTTTTACTATCCGGATAATACGGATATTATTATTTTACTATCCGGAGTATCCGGATAGTGCGGATAATACGGATATTTGTTATTTTTTGTTATATATAAAACTAATAAGCTTTTGTAACACGTTTTAATCAGTCTATCAAGCAAAATTACAAAGAAATAATAAACTATATCAATATTTCAAGTAACAGTGCCGCACAAATTATTTGTATCTACTCTTTTCATACTAAAAGCAATTCTAATTAAAAATGTGATCTTACATTTATCACAAATCACAACATAACAATCAAATCAACCTATTTAAAACGTAATAATTAAATAAAATATCACTTTCCCTGGCAAATCAGCTCAATTATTAAACAACAATAGTATAAATCACATATAATAAAACAAAAATTTACAAAATATCTCAAAATAATCTAGTAACCCTTTATAATATAATATTACGTAATTCTTAAATTATTTTTTTGCCCAATTCTGGTAATATGATCTTAAGATTGCCTTAGTCGATCATTCTTCCATACAAACGTAGTCTGGCGTTTACTCCACTGTTTGACGGTGTAAGTTCAGAATAAAAAATGATATCAATTTGTCTCATCACTATCTAGCCCTGTATGGAAACAAAAGAGTAAAAAATGTATATATTTGAAAGTTATGAGCGTCGAAATTTCCATATTTCAACACTAATTTTAACGCATCTTTGGGCGCAAATACATACCATAAGAAAAAGGAAAATTGCAAAACAGTCACCATACAGGGACAGATTAATAGTTCAACAATGCAAATAATTTTATTTTGAATATATACATTTAGTTGCTTTTCATGATATCCATATACCCAAAAGTCTGTTCATAAGATTTCCCCGCGCTCGTTTTCGTCCTAAATCATCATCCATTTCGCAAAAAATTTGCAAGTGTGTATACGCGAACTAGCTTCTAGCTTCTTACTGCTCATCACAGCATCTATCTCTTTCGCACGTGTTGTCGGATGAGATAGCATGCATTTTAACCCCTCGCACAAAATAGTTCGTGTCGTCGACTAGGGCAACCTTAAAAAGCTTACACTATCTAATCAATCTTCTTTATCCCGGGATAGAAAGTGATCCTATGTAATATTTCAGACTAAAATCTATCTCTGTGCCAAATTTCATCCAGATCCGTCCAGCCGTTTGAGCGTACGTAACAAACATACAAACACGCACACACTCACTCACAAACTTTCGCCTTTATAATATTAGTGTGATTAAAAAGAGAAATACAACTATCCGTAACATCCGAAAATCCGGATAGTGATGCAAGTAAACTCCGGATTTGAAAATCGGCGGATATCCGGATAATACGGTTATCCGGATATCCGGATTGCAAGCCCTAATTGTGACACGAGAATTTTATATATAAGATTTAGTGATATTTTAATACAAAGGTGTTACTTAATTCTATACTCGCTAAACTTTTACATTTTGATGGCGAGAATGTAAATTGTATGTTCTGGTTTAATCAACTCCCCAAGCACAAAATTATAGAATATTGGGCTCTTAATACACATCTCAAAGATTATTTAAACGGATAATAAAAAATCTATTTTATAAAAAAAATACTACCGACTTCCAACTAAAAACACTACAAAGTGAAAAATAACTTTCTTTTTCGAAGTCGGTGTCTTTGGTAGGTACCAATTTTTTTCGTTATGGACACCGACACCGACTTCGAAAAAGAAAGTTATTTTTCACTTTGTAGTGTTTTTAGTTGGAAGTCGGTAGTATTTTTTTTGTAAAAAAGATTTTTTATTTTTCACTTTTTAGTTGTACCTATTAAGCAACTTGCTTTAGTGAGGTAGTAATGCCAGAATAGATTAACTGAATGCCATGAAACTTGATCATAACCTGTGAAATGAAAGTGTTTCAAGGTGAACTGTACACATCTGTGTACCCCTTTAGAGCGTACTGGCGTGATGTTATGTTATGAAATGGTATAAACAATAAAAAGACATGCGGTTGCAGCAATCCCGAGAGATTTGCCTTCATTTATTCAAGAGTTCTGCTGTATATCTCCGAAGTTCTTCATCAGATCTTCACCAAATTAAAATGGGACCAATTTCGAAACATACTCTAAAAAACAAAAAAAGAATTTTCAAAATCGGTCCACAATTGACGGAGATATCGGTGAACATACACAAAAAAAAAAAAAAAAACAAACATGAAGTCGAACATAGAACCTCCTCCTTTTTGGGAAGTCGGTTAAAAATGGTCGATATCGCATAGTTTTTATTCAATTTTCGATTTAATAAATCTTCTAATTTCAGCCTACCCAATTGCCGAGGACGTAAACCTCATCATGGTTGACTGGAGTATCGGAGCTGGAGGGAGCTACATGTCCTCACTCGTGAATGTTATCAGATCTGGTAAGCATTTTTATTATAGGCTCGGGTTTGTCCACTATTTTCACCTGTCGGTACGTGGTGATGTGTTCGACGATGGACCACGCTTGCCTAGAAGTAACCTATTCACTCTTGACTTAGAGACCCCTAGGTTGTAGCTATCAGGAAATATGGACTCTGTTAAGTAATTCCACTCCTTAGCTACATGCGCTATGAAATTATACCGAAAACTATTTGTGCGTGGGTGGGTTTGCCAAAATGTTAAAGTGATAACTATCTAAGAAGTCCGTTGCCCACAAGTCCTCTCCACGGAACGCCACTTCTATTTAAGAATTGTGCGTGAAGCGATTGAAATTAAAAAACATTAAACGTTCAATCGGGATGACGGTTACGAATTATCCGCGGCGTGGAATCCAGTGATTCAAAAAATATTACCTCGTTTTGTGCAGTCGGCGAACTTACTGAATAAGGACACGGTCAGTGTTGTGTGTAGAAATGTGAGGGTAGAGGAAGAAGTTTCTGCCCCAACGGAGCCAGTACACCGAGACACCAGTCTACCCGGGACCACGATCGTTGCAACACGGCCGAAACGTGGGATGAAATAAGTAAATAAACAATCGAAATCATTGCGTAAAATTCCCGTGCTATATTGTTTTCAATAATGAAACGCGAAAGTTTTAAAGTTAATAAGGCCGTTGACGTTTCTCATTTTACATGCCGCGAAAACTTTCTTCGTAAGAAATTGAAAAATCAAATTCATAATCGTAATTAATTACTATGTTATCTATACACTATAGCAACGAGTATCATTCGCAAGCATCACGTTTAATTATTATTAAGTATTTTTATAGCTGTCAAAACGGACCTTTTATTTTTTGACAACTTTAGGTGATTTTAAAAATAGGTAGAATGATTTTTTTTTTAATTTAACATTTTTATTTAATCAAAATAATTACCTTTATTTTGTATATATTGCTGCCAACCATCTGCCAACTAATAGGAAGGTCATGTATGTCTTTGCGATAGAACTCTGGTGATCGAGATTCGACAAACTGTGTGAAAGCATTTTGTACTGCCTCCTGAGAAGAAAACTTTTTATCACGTAGAAATTGTCCAAATCACGAAAAAAATTGTAGTCCGTTGGAGCAAGGTCTGGCGAATACGGAGGGTGACGAATGGTTTTAAATTAAATTAAATTATTATTTTTTAATTTATTGCCACACACACATGTTATTGCAATTGCAGTTCCTGTAGAGTTAAAATTGGTTTCTCGTGCGGTATGAGGTCCATGTGAAAATAGTTTTACTCAAAAATCTCAAAACATGAAGGATCTATGTCAATTCGAAGTACCTATTTCAATAAAACGGCAATTTCATACTTTAACCCTTATTATGATATCCACCAATGGCCTTCGTGTTGGATTATATCCCCTTACCTCCCATAGAGAGGTCAGTGACCCAGCAGTCTAAACATTATAGGATGACTACCGTCAAAAGTGTTTTATAATCCAAAGGAATTAGTCTACTGAGTTAAAAGGGCGTATATGCTATTCCAGACTGTTGTCTATTTCTGTGCCAAAGGAGTGTGTCAAGGAGTGCACGATGGAATTGCATTATCTAATTCCGCCCAGCCCGTTTCATCATCGGACTATCAGACGTACGGTGATGCGCCATCGGTACATGGTGGACATCCCACCCATACGCAATAAACGTTTTGAGAATACTTTTATTATGCGTACAGCTAAGGAGTGGAATACCCTGCCGGAGTCTGTGTTTCCTGATACGAGTAGCTGCAATCTTGGGTTTTTAAGTTAATAGGTTACTTCTAAGCAAGCGTGCTTCACCGTCGACCAAATAATCGCTTACCATCAGGTGAGATAGTGGTCAAGTTCGAGACAATAAGAAAAAAAAAACATTCAGTTCCGTTCAGCCGTTCTGGCGTGATTGAGCAACAAACATCCGTCCAACCATCTTTCGTCCAAACTTTCGCATTTATAATATTAAGATTATATTATCCACACCCCGCTCGCTTTTTAACCAACTTCAAAACAGAGACGGTTCAATTCGACTTTATTTTTTTATGTGTGTTAGTTACTAGGGTAGGGTAAGTAACTAGGTGTTTTTTTTTTTTTTTTTAATTTAGATTTCGGCAGTCGGTGTAAAAAAAAAAACGAAGAAACGAAAACAGGAAAAACGACTTCTGAAATTGAAGTTATTTTTCACCTTGTAGTGTTTTTAGTTGGCACTCGGTTGTATTTTTTTGTAAAGAATATTTGTCATTTTTTAGTTGTGGTTGTAGCATACCTAGTGGCGAACATCACCACTGCGCCAACCGTGTCTTCAAATTTGCATTGGCTTCTTCGAAAACTTACATTGTCTTTCTTCTAGCTGAACACGTAGCTAGATTCATAACCTGGCTGAACTCTGTCAGCGGCGCCAGCCTCGCCAGCTACCACATCATAGGACACAGTCTGGGAGCGCACCAGGCTGGCATGATCGGCAGACATCTTGGAGGAGAAGTGCCTTATATTACCTGTAAGTGCCTATATAATAGTATATTATGTAACTAGTGAATAAAGGACGGTTTTAAAGCGAGGGCCATAGATGAATCACGAGTATTAGAATCCTGAACGACGCGAGTGATTCATGGCCCTCGATATAAATCCGTTTTATTCAAGAGTTGCATACTATATTTTATACCATGACTTCGAGAAAAAGAAGGATTTAAGCTAAAAGCACAAGGAATAATCATAAATAAATAAATGGTTTATTACCTTCAAAATTTACAGAAAATGAGAAACCTTAGGGCTTCACATTTTTTGTAAATTGAGCCTTTGAGTTTGAGTTACCTAAACAGCACCTGTGTTTCAGGGGCCAGTGACCACCTCCGTTAAGTTAAGTACATAATTATAATTAATTAAACACCAATGCAATTAATATAAGAATTACAATCCAAATAAGTATTCACTAAACATCCTAGACCAAAATAAAATCATTATCAAAATCCTAAATATAAACAAACTCAAAATTAAATCGACGAAGGAGTTTGAAATTCGAATATTCTTTGCACAAGAAGTTTGTATCGAGTATTTTATGCGCAAGTAGGTTGTATTGCATTGAGATGGAGGTCAAATATATATTGGTGTGTTCTAAATTCAAACACCAAAACAGTGATTAAAAGTGCTTTTTATTCACTGTTTTCAGTGAATAAAATAAGCTTTTTAGAGGGGGAATGGTATAAAGACACTTTACGTATTTACCTGTCAAATTAGGATGTTAGTCCAACACAAAAAAAAATCAGACCAAAGATGTATTTTATCGTATAATTATTTATTTTATTCATTTATTTCAATAAGGCATGCCAACCACCTATTCGCAATTACAATTTTGTAGACTAAAATTTAATAGATATTCCTGTGCAAACAGGTCAGTTATAGGAATGCACAACACTCACAGATTAGGACTACGAAATAGTTATTTTACAACAAAGATAAAAATAGGATACAATATTAAAATTAGAATAAGATCACAATTGAATTATCTAAAATTGAATAAAGATTGAAATAAAATTAATTTACAAATAAATATTTCAAATAATTAAAAAATGTACTATTATGTCACAAAAATAAAAAATATAATGATCACAATGCAATTAATTATATTCTTACAATAAAACAGAGAAAAGATAAATATCCAATAGGAGAATGTTTGAGCAGGCAATTTGGGTGAGACTACGAATCAATCAGCGCGACTTTTGACTTAAACTTCGACAGAGAGTCAAAAAAGATGTCAATGTCCTCGTTGCAAGAGCAGATCCCATTGTATGTGCTCATCAACCTGTAATTATGTAGTTAAGGTAAATTTGTACTTTATATATAACTAGCTTTTGCCCGCGGCTTCACTCGCAGTGAAGCCATTAAAAAAACATGTATTTTTTTTTAATAAAAGGTATCCTATTTTACTTCTAATACCTCCAAGAGTATATGTACAAAGTTTCATGATCAGTAGTTTTTGCGTGAAAGCGTAACAAACAAACTTACATTCACATTTATAATATTAGTATGGATAAGTTAAGTAATAATAATTACAACTTAATTGGTAATTATGTGTTTGAGCCGTTTGGGGTTGAAACATTAGGGCCATGGGGTCCGAGTGCACACCTATTATTTCGGGATATCGCCAAACGGTTGGTCGACTCTTCACGAGACCAGAGGGCTGGCCTTTTTTTTGCCCAAAGAATCAGTATTGCTATCCAACGTGGCAATGCTGCCAGCCTTCTGGGCACTTTTCCTGTTGACAGCGATGTGGATGAATTTTTTGACGCCCCGTAATTTTAAATATTTTACTCTTATTTTAGTCCTAACTCTAGTCTACAAATAATGTACATATGTAAATAAAAATACATACACTCCTTCAAAAAAAAAAACCTAAAAGAATAAAAAAACAATACTTGAAAAAAATAAAAAAAGTAATAATAGTCCATTTTAAGTTTCCTTATTTCCTTCTACACACTGTGTCTTCGTCTATCATCCAACTTTCCTGTCGCAGGTCTGCTGGAAGAAATTTCTATTGAAATAAGCAGTACCTTTGTACTCTTCTATCTGTATTCCTTCTGTTCTCTGTTAAGTGTTATGTGTGTACATAAATAAGTAAATAAATAAATAAGATCCTGAAGTTATTACCTAGTATGTACGTACACATTACCTACATATAAACCATGTTAGTAGCAAACGTCGACACGACATTTTATTTAAATTATTAGTACACATTACAAGTAAAATAAAAATAAAAACCCGACGCAAATTTATCTCTTTAATCTACTAGTAGCTTCGATCCATCGAAACAATCAATAATCATAAAACAAGCAATAATCCGGTGACATATACACCGTGAAATTTAAATGGTTGTTTTCCCGCAGCGAAATGGTTTTGTCTATGTAATACAATCGTTTCGTAGTTATATAAAATATTAGAAACAAAAACTGGCATATTTAACATTGTGAAAAACTAAACTCGAAAGCGATCACGAACCAATAGTATACCTCCCGATATCTACGGCCGAACGACAGCAGGCCGTTGACCCGGGTGTTAGGTCACCGTCGAAAGGATTAGGTTCGAAGGCGGCTCCATTTGATCATGTTACGCGCGGGCTAGATTATGCCGTATCACTACACGCGAGAGCTAATTTTACTTTGAACATTTCTAAATCGGTCTTTTCTTTGTCGGTATCGCGGTGATTTTTTGTATTGTTCCGTGCAAACATTTTATGCCTTATCACTACGTGCGAGAGTTTATTTTGGTTTGACATTATTTTGTGCATCGGTTTTCTTTGTAGGTGGTGACACGTGTAGTACCTAGTACCTACAAAATACGTCTAGAGTTACTATTGTTACTCACTTTTTCGAGTTGATGAATATTTTTTTAATTATTTTAAAACAGAAACATCGTTATTTATTTACTATATTACTACTATACTATTTACTTATTACTCTATACTTCGAAAGTACTCCTTAAGGCAAGTCGTTCTGCCGCGGGAAAACAAACAAATAAATTTCAGGATGTATATCACAATAATGAACTGATTATTCTCTCCTTCCCAGCTCTCGACCCCGCTCTCCCCGGCTGGGTTATCAACCCATCAGGCTTCAAACCCACAGACGGCCTGTATACAGAAGCTATGCACACAAACGCGGGTTTCTTTGGCAAGATCGCCCCCGTGGCTGATGTGGACTTCTATCCCAACGGTGGAACCAGGATGCCTGGGTGTGACAACCATGATTGTCATCATCATCAGTGAGTTTGAGCCTTCATAAAAAAAAAAACGGCCTCTTAGCTAATTTATTTTAAAATTATTGTTTTATTGTGTTTAATTTGTTAAAAATACTTTATTTATATTAGAATTAACGTGCAAAGTGACACACGTAGTGTTTGTGACCAGTTCTGTTGTGTTAACTCAATAACAATTGATATTTCACCAAGTCATGTACCGGCTGTCAACGTTTGAACTGTGGATTTGAATTCTTTGAACCGGGGGAGTATTTTGTTTTGATTTACGTGTTATTGCTTTATTATTTAAATACTATACACCACTCATATACTGCTCAGGGCTCTGAGCGACGTCCAGTACACACCGGCTACGTTTGTGTCTCATTTTGTTTGACAAATTGTGGAAGCAAAATCGAGGACGAAAACACTTGCCCAGACAAAACATTCACTGCAAACCCTACTTCACACATAATATATGTCTTTAATTTAGCTTAAATATTTTATATAAACCGCAAAGATCACATTGTTAATAGACTTTCCCACTAAAACTAATGTTCATAACAATCCAACAAAAATTTAATCTAGTTAAAAACACTAATGTTTAATAAAGCCTTTCCATAAAGTATCACCTGTAATTAAGTCTGAGAATATTTAATCAAATAGCTGTTCTTCTTAGTTTCTTTTTTTTTTCTCTTTTTCTCATATACCTCCATATTTTTTTATAATTTTTTCTTTTGTCTTATTTTATGAAACTTCTATTGTTTTCAAACATTTTGCTTCTTTTTAACCTAAAACTCCTCCTACTTTCTTAAGTTTTCAATTAACTCAATATTCTCTTCGCTTACTCAGCTGTTTTCTGTCACATTACAGGTGTTGCATAAAGAAAACAGTCAATATGATGACCCGGGCAGCTACCGTTCGTGACATGAATGACAAACTAAAAGCAGCGCTGAGAGAGCTGGATTCATCTAGAGATGAGTGCAGCAAGCTACTGCGGGAACGGGAGGAGAGTGAATCTGAGATTGAGTTAATAGTGAACAAAAACGCTCAACTCAAAAACCAGCTTGCAGAACTACATTCCCAGCATTTGGATGTACTGGACCAGCATCACCGTCTCCGTCAACAATTATCTGATTTTCAGCAGTGCCATGACACTCATGACCATGCACTAAAGCGTATATCTGTACTAGAAGCAGAATTGTGCGAGGCCCATAACACCATAACCTCCATGGACTCGCTGAAAGTCAGCCAAGAGGTTTCTAACACCATGAACCTGTACCATGAGCTGATGGATGATGCATCCGGACTGGCATGTGAGCGGCCCACCATAACCATAGACCTTACAGTGGATGATACCATAGCTAAATGTCCAATTCTAAGTAGTCATAATAAAATAAAGAAATATATTAAAATCAACAAGAGTATTAAGAAATATAAGAAACTTTTAAAAACTCAAAATGTTTACAAACATAATGTTAAACTTAGAAGAGATTTCAGAAACCTAAAAGGCCAATTAAATATATGTATTAGTAAATTAGAAACTAGTTCACAAATGTATGATGTTGACATTCAGAACCTTCAAAGGGAATTATTGAGTAGGGAAAATACACTTAAGGAAATATTTTGTAAATATGAATGTAGTCAACAGATGTTAAGTGAGCGCATGCAGGAGGCTTGTGAGTTGGTGGACCTGGTGAAGTATAGTGCAGAGAGGTATGAGTCACTGACTAACAACCTCACCTGTAGTTGTGCTGCCACTCCGCTACCTCTCATGTCACAACATGTTACTCCTTCAACCTTACCTCTTGCTCATACTGTAACAACTTTGAACCCCACTCAAAGTAATGTCTTAGTATATTCTGATGGACTAGGAACAGGTTTTGGGTCATTATTAAATAACCACTCTAAACATACAATAGTGAACCATTGTTATCATAAACTGCATTTTAATGAGCTTATTCATAAAATTCAACATACACAATTGAATGAGCAAACTACTGTAGTACTTCTTTTTGGAAATAGTCTTAGTGTAACAAAAAGGGACATAGTTAATGGTATCGACACCCTACTTAAGTTAAGATTAGGCAAATTAATTTTATGTGCATTGCCCTATTCTGACAAGTTACTTGCTCAGGAAAATGAATATATTTCAAGTTTAAATAACTTGATGCATATTTTATCGTGTCGTCATAGTGACCGTTTATTATTTTTTGACACTAACAATTTTGTTAGTGATTTTGTTTTGATTCGGGAGCATATGTTTCTTCCCAAAAAAAGTCGACATTTATTAGCTACATTGTTAGCTTTTAATATACACGCAGTTATTGATGATTTAACTGAGCCTAGGTTTAGTAATTTAACAGTATTATCCAGTTTTTCTGATAATACTACAGTAGATACTTTAAACTATTAGAGCCGACAAAAGAGAAGACGAATAGTAATATTTTACTATATCATCAAAATATAAATCGCTTCTCCGGCAAAATTTTAGACGTGGAATTGTTAGCAGATAAATACCACATGGATATTTTATGTTTTTGTGAAACCTGGTTAAAACCAGATAGGATGTTGTTTAATGTAAATAATTTTTCAGTTGCCAGCGCGTACAACAGATCCACAGTGGGTGGTGGTACCCTGATACTTTGTAATAGTCATCTTAAATATAAAGAAAGGAGGGATATCACTGCTTACTCTGTTGATCGCTTATGTGAGGTAGCATGTGCAGAGGTCGAGGGCCATACTATCTTGTGTGTTTACAGACCACCAGCATCGAATTTGTCTTTGTTTTTAATTGCAATGGAAGAATTATTAAGTAAAGTTTTTAGAGATAATAAATCAGTTTTTGTATGTGGTGACTTAAATATAGATCTGTTAGTCAATTCACCTGAAAAATGTAAGCTCATTTCATTGTTCAAATCATTTAATTTAAAACATTTATTTAATGAACCGACAAGAATAACGGCAACTTCAGCTTCGTGCATAGATAATGTATTCACTGATTGTAAAGTGAAAGATTCGTTTTTAATTAGTGGCGTTAGGTCAGACCATACTGGTCAACTAGTATCTTTTGAGTCAGATAAAAAGTTTAACCTGGCTGAATCAACTCGATTAAGACCTCTTACCAAAAATAAATTAAACTCTTTTAATAATAATGTTCTTAGCAACCTTTGTAACGCTAGTTTTGATTCAAAAGACCCCAATATAAATTACGGCACGCTGTTCTCTACGGTTTGCAAAGAATTCAACAAAACGTGTCCTGTAAAAACAGTTAAAGTCAACAATTCCAAATCGAAATTTAGTGAATGGGCCACTGTGGGCATAAGAAAAAGCCGAGATATGTTATATAATTTATATTACGAAAAATCTTTGACTTCCGATCAAGCTTTTCACACTTATGTTAGAAACTATTCCAAAATATTCAAAAGAGTCTGCGCTCAAGCAAAATCTCAAATAATTATTAACAAAATTGGTGTTTCTAGTAATAAAATAAAAACTGTGTGGCAAGTAATTAATAGAGAAACTGGAAAGACACAACAAC
Source organism: Orthosia gracilis (assembly GCA_947562075.1). NCBI lineage: Eukaryota > Metazoa > Arthropoda > Insecta > Lepidoptera > Noctuidae > Orthosia > Orthosia gracilis. The sequence goes on from OX387277.1 coordinate 10,219,211, forward strand.
GCGATCAAAATGAGTTGTCTTTGAAAATAGCTAATCAAACCATTTCTGATAAGCAAGAAGTCGCTGAGACATTAGAAAATTTCTTTACCAACATTCCGTTAGAGGTTACGAAGTCTCTTCCCTCCTCATCTAAACTAGCTGAAGATCTCCTTAAAGAAAACTTTACTAAAGAGATACCAAACTTTAATTTTAAACCAATATGTATTGATACAATTAAGAACGCGTTCAAAAGTCTCAACATAAAAAATACTGAAGACTTATGGGGAATATCCGTTAGGGTTCTTGGAGGTATTATTGACTCAATTGCTCCTATCCTGACAGGCATATTCAACCAATGTTTGGACAGCGGCACGTTTCCCGACTTAATGAAACACAGTAAAGTAGTACCAATTTTCAAATCAGGATGTAAGAGTGATCCCTCTAATTATAGACCTATATCTGTGCTTCCAGCATTGAGTAAAATATTCGAAAAAATCATGCTGGACCAGATGTTGTCTCACTTTAACTCAAATGGGATTCTGCATAGTCAGCAGTTTGGTTTCACGAAAGGTAGGTCGACAACGGACGCGGGAGTAAAACTCATCAGCCACATTTTGGAATCTTGGGAGAAGTCCCAGGATGCCATTGGCATTTTCTGTGATCTCTCAAAAGCGTTCGACTGCGTTGACCACAACACACTGATCTGTAAATTACACCACTACGGAATTCGAGGACAAGCTGCTGATCTTGTGCTTTCCTATTTATCAAACAGGCAGCAAAAAGTTAATGTTAATGGGGCGACGTCTTCCGGGTCTCTAGTCAAGATGGGCGTGCCTCAAGGTTCAATTCTCGGCCCTTTCCTTTTTCTTGTTTACATTAATGATCTCCCTTTTATGATGGCCAAATTATCTGATATAATTCTATTTGCTGATGATACTTCGCTAATTTTTAAAATAGATAGGAAAGATACGGATGTCTTACATGTCAACGAAAGCCTAACTATTCTCTCAAAATGGTTCGCAGCTAACAATCTTTTACTGAATGCGAATAAAACAAAATGTCTAAAGTTCTCTTTACCAAATGTGCCACAGCGTGATTTAAATTTGTATCTTGACGGCAAAAATCTTGAAGTTATAGCGGAAACTGTTTTCTTGGGGATTACTATCGATTCAAAACTGCAGTGGGGCGCGCACATTAGAACTCTTTCAGGTAGGTTAAGTTCAGCTGCATATGCAGTAAGAAAAATGAGACAGTTAACTGATGTAGCTACAGCTAGGTTAGTATACTATGCTTATTTCCACAGTATTATGTCTTATGGCATTCTGCTGTGGGGGTCTGCAGCAGACGTTGACTCAATTTTCATCCTACAAAAGAGGGCAGTCCGCGCGATCTATAAAATGGGCCCTCGCGAGTCACTCAGAGAAAAATTTAAAGAGATCGATATACTGACTCTGCCTTCACTTTATATTTTGGAATGTATTATGTATGTCCGCAAAAATCGAAGGCTTTTCAAAATTAGAAGCGACTTCCATAATTTAAATACACGCAGTAAGCATGAAATTGTAATACCCAAATTCAGATTAACGAAAACTAGCAAGTCTTTTCTTATAAACAGTATACGCTTTTATAACAAGTTGCCAAAGGCAGTTATAGAACTGACCGATGGAAAGTTCAAAAACTACATCAAACGTGTCCTTATTAAAAAAGCATATTATAAAATCAAGGACTACGTTGAAGATAAAAAAGTTTGGCTATAGCTCCTTCTGCGCATGTGGCTTCCCTGGTAACTCATAAACGGCACAAATATGTGGATGTCTCTAACTATTCTCAATCTCATTTTTTCTTCTTTTGATTAGACTCTTTACAATGGTTTTCAATCATATTTATACGCCCTTCTCAAAGAATAGTTACAGCACTGATATCAACATTTGTGCCTCATGTTAAATTTAGTTTTGATATACGGTTTTCTTTTTACTACCTTTGTATAGATTCTTTTACCGATTGTTTTGTGAATGTGTGAACATTGTAGGCCTTCTAGATTTCTAGATATGCTTGTTAACATTTGTTAACTTTTCATCTTGTTTTACAATCTTTTATTTACTTTGTTTAGTTTTTACGACTTATTGTCGGGCCTACGTTGTCCCCCCATATCTAAGTACTAATGCTGTAACATGGAAATATTGTAAAACCAAACCATTTTAAAAGAGTAACCATGGAGTTTCTTGCCGGTTCTTCTCCATAGGAAACGACCAACCCGAACCGTGCACCTTTTGCCGACGTTTTATAAGTGCCCATGTAGGCCTATGTGAAATAAAAAATTTTGAATTTGAATTTTGAACATACGTAATAGTTCTCCTTACCGATTTCCGTCATGATGGTAAATATTTAAGGGAGCCTATTTATCGCATAGCGTAATCATCAGCATGGCACGGCATAGCGAGGCAATGGCTTTTTTCGTAGACAATTGTTTTCGTTACCTTATTTCAATTACTTTAGCGCTGAATTTTCTTCATTTCTACACGAATAAACCGAATTTGTAAAACCGAAAGTGATGTCAAAGCATGCAGCGGCACAATGATTCTGTACCTATGCCGAAGCGTGCCGTGCCGCGCCATGCCATCAGTAGGCGCCGGCCCTAAAGCATTGATGGTAGACCCGATGTACTTTTACACTTACATTTATTAATTACTCTTTGTGGTTTCAAACGTTTCAAACCAAACCAGGCGCTTTAATCTGTGTAAATTATTTTATAATAAAAACGGTGAAGCAAAACATCGTGAGGTAAAATGTCCTAGAACTAAAAATCGAAGATACGTGACATCTACCAAAACGCAAAGGGCTGGTGTGGTGAATTATGTCCGAGTTCCTAACTGTGAGAGAGACAGCGAACCATAGTCCACCACACGAGCACATTGTAAGTAGGTAGCCATATCTAGTCAGGTGCACTCCTTCTGTCTTCCTACTAGAAAAAAATATCTCCAAACAAACCTGATTGTACCATAATGATTGATTTGTTTTCAGAGCTATATACTATATGGCAGAATCTCTAATGCATGGAGGTTTTACTGGAACGTGGTGTGAATCTTTAGCGTTCGCTATGAATAGTAACTGTACCTCGACAGACACACTCAAGATGGGTGGAACTACCGCTAAACCTGGGTAAGCCGAATTTATATAAGACTCCTCGTGCCTCAGAAAGCACGTTAAACCGCTGTATTGGCTGTTATTTGTAGAGCTTTGACAGTTACTAGTAGTCAGAACCCAAACCGAACCCAAACCGAATCCGAACCGAATCCGATCCAAGCCCGAACCTAACCCGATCCGAAGCCGAACCGAAGCCGAACCCGAACCTTAGATCTGACACCTTTCTGACACAGTCTTTCCAAGGGTTATCATATGTTACCCAGTCGGTGCTTTGTGCAGATCAGATAGGCAGGAGCTCCATGTATACGTATAACACTTTATTTTTTGGTACAATCCCACCGCACTTTTCCCAAACCACTGCAACTCCTGAATGCCGGAATCAACAGTGGCGACAACCAGAAAAGCGCCGAGGCAATGAAGCTCGACGAAATCCCGGAGAATGAATTTAACTGTCTTGGATTCCGCAACGAAATTAATCAGAAATTAATAACGAAGGAGTTATAATATTTGTACACGGCTGCATCCAGATAGACTGCAAGTCAGTCCCAATATACGTACTTGGGAAAATGCGCATCAGATTGATTGAGCGGAACCTCTAGGGCTCTAGGGACCGTTCAAGTATTACGTAAGCATTATAGGGCAGCGGAGGGGTCTATGCTTTGCATATTTTTGATGACTTGGGGGTGTGGGGAGGTCTAGATGGTGATTACGTCAGCAGTAATTATTTACTTTTTTACATAATATGGCAACCCACATAATGTCTATGTTTGAAACGCATATTCGGGGATGCCCACAAATAATGAATACGTTAAGGTACTCGCTTAGATCCGAGTAGGGGAATTGAATCTCGTGAATCAATAAAAAAACAGAATACTTATAATAAAAGAAAAATGCATATACCAATGTTTATGTAAGCATGGGAGTAGGAGAGGAGGGAGGGGGAGGGGAGGGTAAGAGCTTTGATTACTTTTTCTGACAAGGAGGAGGGGGGGGGGGTTAATAATACTAATAAATCTGCTTACGTAATACTTGAACGGCCACTTAGCTAACCCTTCGGAAATTACAGGCGTGATGTTTTGTTAATTATGGCACACGTCACAGCTGCGATAAATTTGAATTGAACTATAGCGCTATACGAGCTATTCGCCATTACTAGATCATAGATAGATTAGAGGAGGCGAGTTTCGAATTGAATGGCTTGCGGTTGGAAATGCCTATTACATTTGGCATTAGACAACGCAGCTGCCATGTCGCTGGTATTGCAGATATCCATAGGCGGCGGTAACCCTGACCCTCTTTCAACTAACTCTAAGCAAGTGTAGTGATAGGTCTTCCCTTATCTGTATGAGAAGAGGTCTTTGCCTTGCAGTAGGTCAGTTACAGACTGATATTCTTATCTTCATTTCCCCTAATGCAACGAAACCCACAAGATAATAATGTTTAATTTGCACCTACCTATTAATGCAATGTGTTATTGTTTTCAGGTCGACTGGGATTTATTTTCTAAAAACAAACGGCTGGTCGCCATTTTCTCAAGGCTAAGATCTTATATTTACTACACTAATTTATTGAAAATCGTTTAGTTTTATTTTGCCTTCCTTCCTTTCTCTTCTTACATATTAGAAGTTACAAAATGTTGCCCGTAACTTGTCTGCGTAGCTTTAGTGCTTCGAATAGCTTAGTTTGCTAACCTAACCTTGTATCAGAGCTAACCTAACCTTGTATCAGAGCTAACCTAACCTTGTATTAGAGCTAACCTAACCTTGTATCAGAGCTAATCTAAACTTGTATCAGAGCTAACCTAACCTTGTATCAGAGATAACCTAACCTAACCTTGTATCAGAGCTAACCTAAACTTGTAGCAAAGCTAACCTAAACTTGTAGCAGAGCTAACCTTACCTTGTATCAGAGCTAACCTAACCTTGTATCAGAGCTAACCTAACCTTATATCAGAGCTAACCTAACCTTGTATCAGAGCTAACCTAACCTTGTATCAGAGCTAACCTAACCTTATATCAGAGCTAACCTAACCTTGTATCAGAGCTAACCTAACCTTGTATCAGAGCTAACCTAACCTTATATCAGAGCTAACCTAACCTTGTATCAGAGCTAACCTAACCTTGTATCAAAGCAAATTTAAGCTTGTAGCGTAACAGAGCTAATCTAACCTAGCTACAGAGCTAACCTAACCTTGTATCAGAGCTAACCTAACCTTGTATCAGAGCTAATCTAAACTTGTATCAAAGCTAACCTAACCTTGTATCAGAGATAACCTAACCTAACCTTGTATCAGAGCTAACCTAAACTTGTAGCAAAGCTAACCTAACCTTGTAGCAGAGCTAACCTAACCTTATATCAGAGCTAACCTAACCTTGTATCAGAGCTAACCTAACCTTGTATCAGAGCTAACCTAACCTTGTATCAGAGCTAACCTAACCTTGTATCAGAGCTAACCTAACCTTGTATCAGAGCTAACCTAACCTTGTATCAGAGCTAACCTAACCTTGTATCAGAGCTAACCTTACCTTATATCAGAGCTAACCTAACCTTGTATCAGAGCTAACCTAACCTTGTATCAAAGCAAACCTAAGCTTGTAGCGTAACAGAGCTAATCTAACCTTGCTACAGAGCTAACCTAACCTTGTAACAGAGCTAACCTAACCTTATATCAGAGCTAACGTAACCTTGTAGTGTATCAGAACATTGCTGGCAAGCTGCTGCAGCATTGCTCTGGCAAATACCTCTCTATACTCGTACCAAACCCCACTGGACGAGTGAATATACTAAAGGCGGTGAAAGAATAAAACAAGAAATCGTTGTAAATTCATTTAATTCGTATTGTCTTTTTATAAAAAGTTGCTTAATATAAATTTTGCTAACGTACAAACTAATATGGCAGATAATATCATACATATTTTTCATAATCATCACACGAATACAGCACATTTTTATGTGTTGTCTTTCATTCAACAAAAGTGTATAGTACCCACATTTCGCTGATTAGGTTCAAGTCCCATGTCAATGAGGCAAGTCTATATCCATCAACCTGGCACAAATCCAGACTCTCAAATTCCAGATAAAAAACCCAAAAGCCCTGCTCGACCCGGGCATCGAACCCAAGACCTCGTGCTCAGCAGTAGCGTTTGCGACCAATATACCAACGAGGCAGTTTCAATTAATAAAACTTGAAAAACATAAAACGCATCAAAATTCAGGAATTGGGATTATGACGTCACTTCTAGGTACTACCTAAGTGTGACGTTTAACGAAATTTCGACACTCTAGGTATCACAATAATTTTTAGGTTTCCGTACCAAAAAGGGTAAAAACGGAACCCTATTACTAAGACTCCACTGTCCGTCTGTCTGTCTGTCACCAGAATGTATCTCATGAACAGGTTTTTTAACTGTCATGGTCACTAACATTAACATTAAAAGCGAGACATTTACCATGTTTACTGTTTATATCCCGCTTATAATGTTAATATCTCATGAACTTTGACAGCTAGACAGTTGAATTTTTCACAGATCATGTATTTCTGTTGCCGCTATAACAACAAATACAAAAAACAGGATATAATAAATATTTTAGTGGGACTCCCATACAACAAACGTGTTTTTTTTTAATAGAATGTAGGTCCAATATTTTTGGTAATCTGACGGACTAAATAGAATTTTCCAGCAATCTGTCCTATTGTCACAGCTTGTTAATTTCTACGGGTGAACGGTGGCACACACTGACACACTTGGTTTGTAAGTAATGCTGGTACTAAATTGGCATATTTGTACAAATATTTGCTGCAAATCTGTATTAGAAAAATGCAGTTTATTTCAATAGCAGAAAGGTTCGTTTTACATTGCCAAAATTTCGGTGTAGTGCATTGCATTAAGTTTTGACACCGCCCAAACCTTAGACAATATTTTGAGCTATTCCTAAAGGTTGTATATGAACTATGTTTAAGTTGCCGCCAATGTTCTGTTGGAAGTACTGCATACGGTTCGCCAGTTCGATTCCTGGGTAGGGCTCTTCTTTTTTCACTGGTTGGACGGCGCGTGGAGGCTGTGGAATACGAAAGATTTACTTTAGGTGATATTCCCTTAATTTAATGTAATTTTTGGGGTTCCGTACCCTAAGGGTAAAAAGGAGCCCTATTACTAAGACTCCCCGGTCCGTCTGTCTGTCTATCTGTCACCAGGCTGTATCTTATGAACCGTGATAACTAGACAATTAAAATTTTCACAGATGATGTATTTCCGTTGCCGCTATAACAACAAATACTAACAACAGATTAAAATAAATATTTAAGTATGACTCCCATACAACAAACGTGATAATTTTGCCCTTTTTTGCGATAATGGTACGGAACCCTTTATGCGAGAGTCCGACTCGCGCTTGGCCGGTTTAACAAATAACTTTGTACTGATGTGTGTGTTGTTTAAACGAATTATTGCCGAGTTTTGTTGATGTGAGCGGTGTGAATGGGTTGTGCTAAGACTCAGCTCGCCGAAAATGAGTATGATTAAAAACTGTTGTAGGGTTAGATACAATTTTGAACAGAGTACAGAAAAATGTATAAAGAAAAGAAAGAAAAATATATATTTCCCCGCAGAGGACACGATAAGCAAAACACAAACAAAAACAGTTATAAAAATAATTAACCCCGTGCGAAACCCAAAAGGCTCCTATCTCAGTGTGTCCCTCACGAGAAGGCTTAAAGTCACCCAAAGGTCAACGGAGAGAGCTATGCTCGGAGTTTCCTTGCGTGATCGAATCAGAAATGAAGACATACGCAAGAGAACCAATGTTACCGACATAGCCCGAAGAATTGCCAAAGTTAAGTGGCAGTGGGCAGGGCACATTGCTCGCAGAACGGATGGTCGATGGGGCAGCAAATGTTCTGGAGTGGCGACCGCGAACCAGAAGACATTGCGTTGGAAGGCCTCGCACTAGGTGGACCGATGACCTAGTGAAGGTTGCAGGGATCCGCTGGTTACGAGACGCACGGGACTGATCAATGTTGCGACACGTCCTTTTGATAACAGTATAAAAGGAAGACTTTTTCAAAAGTTATGAAAAATGCCGACAAAAAATGCTTAAGCTAGGGGGTCCAGAATCGTGTACTAAATCCATGCTACTCGTTTCCGTGTCGGTGTCAAAGACAGACTGTAGAGTGTCTGTGATGGTTAGGTCCAGTGATTGAGAGTGTGAGTTTTAGTCTATACTAATATTACAAAGAGGTAAAGTTTGTTAGTTTTTGATGTTTTGATGTTATGAGATTGTAGGGGGTAATCTCTGGATCTACTGAACCGATTTTGAAAATTATTTCACCAGTATGAAGCTACATTATTCTTGAGTGTCATAGGCTAAAATTTATTTTTAAAAAAAATAGAGATCCTTATGAAAACTTCAATAATAGAACCCAAGGTAGCAAAATTTTGTCTATAAAAGGTGCTAAGAAAACTATTGATGATACATGAAAAATATGTCTAGGTACATAATTTAACTACTCACTATTACCGAGCAAATTGTCAAGCACGCGTTATCTGCTGTGATTGGCTGTTGAAAATTCATTCAACCAATCACAGCAAATAACGTGTACTTGAGAATTTGTCACATTAATTCTGCGATAATTGTGAGCTGAGACACTCGGGGTTAGTCTATTGTTTTAGAAAATATTTATGTATTTTATTAGGTAGTTTATTAATCCGACTTCAATTATTGTTCATATTTTTTTATTTTGTACACGTACCACTGTTGTGTCCTTTTTTTACCCAAAGGTTGATTGGTAGAGAATGCCTTGCTGCATTAAGTCCGCCTATGTATCACCAATGTACAATCCATCAATCTGCCTAGCCTTTTCTCAACTATATTAGGGTCGGCTTCCACTCTTGCCGGATTCAGCTGAGCACTAGTGTTTTACATGGAGCGACTGCCTATCTGACCTCCACAACCCAGTAACTGGGTAACACGGTACCCCTTGTAAGACTGGTGTCAGATCTCAAGCTTCTGGCTACCCGTAACGACTGTCAAAGATCTTCAAATGACAGCCGGGACCAACGGCTTAACTTGCTTTCCGAGGCACGGAGGAAACTCGGTATGTTGAAAATGGTCACCCATCCACGAACCGACCTCGTCAAGTGTTGCTTAACCTTGATGATCGACCAGTGCGGCTGTTATTATTTAGCCACGAGCTCCTCTATCATGCTCCTGTATCACCAATGTACATGAAGTTTAAATAAATAAATAAATATTCTTAGCTTCCTCACCTTATTCTTCTTATTGTTCTCGTGCATCATCTTCATGTGCTTGTATATACTCGTCTGCCACATGAACGTGGCGGGACACAGCTTACACTTGTAGATCTTACTGCTGGAACGCTTCGTGTGCATCGCCCATACGTGGCCTTTTAGCCGCTTTACCGTCTGTAAGAAAAATAAAATTATTAAAACAAGCTTTATTCGTATTCTACTAAGCAAACCCTTTCATTTGATACCCATATCATGGCAGTGCACAAAAAACAACTAGTCCGCCATCTTGGGCCGTCCGCCATATTGGATTTAGAATGACGTCACTTAGCTAACCATGCATTGTCGTCCAAACTAAACGTGTATACAAAATTTCATCTTAATCGGTTGAGGATAACTGTTTAAAAATTCAGTTCCAAATTTAACCCGAATAAAATACGTACATACATTGCAAATTAAATAAAAGCTTGTGAAATGCGAAAGTAAATTTGTTAGTTAACTTTTATCACTTAAACCGCTGAACTGATTTATATGAAACTAACTGAACCCGTGGCTTCGCTCCCGTCAACTGCCTACCTACCCTGCCCTACCTACCCTACCCTACCTACCCTACCCTACCCTACCTACCCTACACTACCCTACCCACCCTACCTACCCTACCCTACCTACCCTATCCTACCTACGCTACCTACCCTACCCTAATTAATAATGGTAAAAGTAATAAAGAGATCTGGCCGACCGTAATGGCGAACATATGAAAAAAAGTAAAAAAAAAAGGATAAAAAGTATCCTATGTCCGTCTCCTGCTCCACCAATTTTCAGCCAAATCGGTTCAGCCATTCTTGAGTTATAAATAGTGTAACTAAGACGAATTTCTTTTTTTATATATAGATTTGGTATGGAAATAGTTTGAGAACCTCGGTAGGCCATAAGATATTTTTATTCCCGAAATCATCCTTACGGGTGTGGATGTTTGTATGTTAAGTTTATAAAATAGGGTTGCAGCTTACCCTGTATGACTTGCCGCATATTTCACAGAGATGTTCGCCCTCCGCTTCTTTTTTCTTTCCCTCATGTATATTATTGACGTGAGCCACCAATATCTTAGCTGTCTTGAATGCCTAGATGAGAAACAATCATTTGTCTATATTATAATTAAAACTTTTTAACAACAAAAAACAAACCGAATTCCAAAAAAAAAACACTACGAAGTGAAATATAACTTTCTTTTCCGAAGTCGGTGTCTTTGGTACCTATTGTTTTACTGGTTTCGACACCGACTTCGGAAATGAAAGTTATTTCTCACTTTGTGGTGCTTTTTTTTTGGAAGTCAGTTTGTTTTTTTTTTGTTAAAAGGTATTTTTATTTATCTCTTTTTAGTTTTGATGGGTACCTCCAATTGCCATAAAAATCGTATATAGACAAAGTACATCTCATGACGATTCCAATAAGCCCAAACACGAATAGGATACATTGTTTTAATTTCGGCATTTCATTGCCTACCTGCCGGCTTCATCACCAGATCAGTTCGATGGTACCATTTTCATCAGTACTATTTATTTATAAGTATTTGCTTCATCATAGTCGTTAACTATTCGAGATATCGTAGACCCGTTAGACATATGTATTTAGCATTAAGGAGTTCCATTGGCCATCTGTGGTCTTTTTCACCAGTTCCAATTCACCAAATAACTATATCATAACACCAAATACTTTATGAGTGCAAATGATTGCATTATTGATGAAAATGCCAAAATCGCTATGTGTATGACTATAATATTTGAAGAGTTCCCTCGATTTCTCCAAGATCCCATCATCAGATCCTGACCTCTTGACTATGGGACCCTTTCAAACAAAAGAAGAATTTTCCAAATCGGTCCAGGCGTCTTTGAGTAATCGGTGTACATACATGAAAAAACAAAATACCAATCGAATTCAGAACCTCCTCCTTTTTGGGAAGTCGGTTAATTCGTAGTTTTTATTTAGAAAGCGGTTCTACTTTTCTAACGTTTTTTCCTTGCGTGATCCAAGACAGTTGAATTATTTCACCTGGAATCGTCGAACTTCATTGCCTCGACGCTTTTACGGCCGGCAATATTGATTCTGGCTTTCAGGAGATGCAGTTTTTGGTAAGAACACTAAATACTTACCTTAAAACAGAAACTGCATTGGTATTTGATTCTCTTCAAGTGATCCCAGTCAATATGGTCAGTGAGACACCATTTTGTAGCAAATTTCTTCCCACAGTAGTTGCATTCATGTCTGTAAACACATGAATAAGAGGTACAGTTCCCGAATCTGACAAAATAAAACTTTTTAGACAAAAATTCAACCGACTTCTAAATAAAAACACTACAAAGTGAAAAATAACTTCAATTTCGGCAGTCGGTGTTCCTGCTTTAATTTCTTCTTTTTTGACGCCCTTGGCTCTCTCTCTTTTCAGATACTCAAACCAGATAATTTCGGTAAGTTATAATAGTAATAATAACTTTATTTAAAAAAAACAGGTATTTTTACATTATTTATGGGTACTTAATCTATAATATGAACTTGTAGTAGGTTATAACAAATCTGTGGGTGTGGTTCTGTTCTCCCAGCTAAGTTGCAACCTGTGTATAGGAGAAACACTGCCCTACTTAATATTATAAATGTGAAAGTTTGTGAGGATGGATGTATGTTTGTTTGTTACACTTTCACGCAAAAACTACTAAACGGATTTGGATGAAACTTCACAGTAATATAGGTTATACATCAGAATAACACATAGGCTACAATTTATAATGATTTTTTTTGTAATTTGGTCATAATATAACGATAAATATCAAGTAAGTCGGTAAAAAATCTGCCCTCTGAGAGCTATCTTCACGTGCGCTGCCTAAACTGTTGGAGATATACAAATATAATGTACCGTAGGATTGTTTGTCTTAGATAGTTCAAAATAAAAGTCCTTGACAGCATATATCTACCTTTTATGTGGAAGCCACTATGACCAAAAAAATTAGAGATTCTTATGAAAATTTCAATAATGTAACCCAAAGTAATTGAATATCAATCAATGAATTACATGTTACAAAGTAAAGTTAAGGAGGTTAAACAATTTCAAGATTTTTTACAATTTGATTATTTATGACTAATTAAGACTTTAAATGTGTGTATGTGAGTTTAACAGTATGTGTGTGTTATGTATTTGTATCTGTATATTTGTGTAGTGCATGTTTATGTATGTGTTATGTAATGCATGTATAGTGTATAGTAGCGTCGTAGATATATTTGTGAGTTGACCGATTAGCAACAATAGTAAGAATTAAGGTACTAAATATGGCTTAACTTTTTAAATGAATTTGAGAGAAATTCTTCTGTCTCATCATAGGATTTCCCTTGGGGGCATTAACGAACAATTGATTTAAATTTAGAAGAAGGTAGTTCATAAACCGGTGAAGATGAGTTAATTTTGTTGTGCGGATATTTTACTAATATTTTTGCTTATTTGTGAATATTTACTGATACTTTTGCGGATATTTAGGAAACATTTTTGGATACTCGTGCGGATATTTTCAGATAGAGTTGAGATTTTTTTTAAACAACATGGTTATCATATTAACGGACCGCGTTAGGAACACAGTGCTGCGCTCCAAAACACAAATCGCCGAGATCACCCAAAAAGCAGCCTAGTTAAAATGGGACTGGGCCGAACACATCTGCCGCATGTCGAACGGTTCTTGGGCTGAACCAACCACAGTATGGGTCCCGGTAAATGTCCGGCGTCACCGCGGCAGACTCAGGCAAAGATAACGGGAAGAACTTGATGCCTATCGACAGGATTGGTCCGTAATTGCCCTAAACCGGGAGGGTTGGGAGAAGGAAAGGGAAGCCTTTTCCCTACAGTGGGACAGAACAGGCTACAAATAAACAAATAAATAACTTGGCGGATATTATCAGATATTTTCGGATTCTTAGGAAACATTTTCTGATACTCGTACGGCTATTTTCGGATACTTTTACCGATATTTTCGTAACATTTTCGGATAATATTGTGAATATTTTCTAATAGTGCTGTGTATATTTTTTAAGCTTGTTGACGGCTATTTGCAGATACTTATTCGGCTATTATCAGTAACTTTTATGGATATTCAAGAAACATTTTCGGATGCTCAAGCGGAGTTTTTCGGATACACATGCGAATATTTTTAGATAGTGTAGCGAATATTTTTTAGACATCTTGGCGGCAATTTTCATTATTATTATTATACTCGTGCGGATATTTTCGGATACTTGCGGGTATTTTTAGGCACTAGAGGACTACTAACTGATAACTATCCTGCGAGACGTGCTTCTTGCTGAGCCGCATGTGGTTGTTGTAGCAGTCTCTGCTGGCGAAGGTCTTGCTGCAAGCGCGACACTCGTGCAAGTTGCCCTGCTCTCGCTCGCGATGGTTGCGCGAGTGTCGCGCGAGGTTGCGCTTCCATTGGAACAGTTTGCCGCAGATTGGGCACGGGTAGGTTAAGCCGTCGTGGATTACACTGAAGAGAAAAATCTTTATTTAGTACAAACCTGGTGTCGTGGTAGCCTCAGTGGCTAAGACCTCGCCTCTCGTGCTAGATTTCGTGTGTTCAAAGCTGGGCAAGTCAATCAATGCAACATTTTTTTTTTTTGTTCGTAAAGTTAACCCTGGATGTTACTAACAACGGTGAAGGAAAATAACTTGAAAGAACCTAGACTTATAGTTAATATAAGTTTGAAATCACCAACCCGCATTGAGCAAGCGTGGTGATCAAAGCCTTCTCTGTACGAGAAGAGCCGTTTGCCTTGTAGTGGTATAGTTACAGGCTGGTATTTTAAGGTACCTTTATCTACACTCATAACGTACTGTTCCAAATATGAATTCAAAGTAGTAGTTTATGCGATGTTCATATAATAGGGGTTATTAAAACACGAGCGTGGGTTTATCACATGAGGCGAAGCCGAATGTGATAATAATAACACGCGAGTGTTTTAATACCTTATTATATGCCGTTGCATACACTATTTTATCTTCACTCATACGGTTGAAATAAAACAAAAGTGGAAACGGAAAAAATATGTGTTAGGTATGGCGGGCAATTTACATTCTCATTCCGCATGACTGCGCAGCGCGCGCTTCCATAGACGTCATATTACTTTTCTACATTAAGTCAATGAATCCTGCGCCAATAAATTAAAAAGAAAAAGTGTGCTATAAAAATTAAAAAGTTTTGCAGTTGTTTGAAAATCGAAGGAAAATGTTGCACTGTAATGGTTATTTTTTTAATTTTACCTATCCACGAATATAAAGTACGTGTTTATACAATATTTTTTTAATTCATATTTGGAACATTACGTTGTGAGTGTAGATAAAATATTGTATAAACACGTACTTTATATTCGTGGATAGGTAAAATTAAAAAAATAACCATTACAGTGCAACATTTTCCTTCGATTTTCAAACAACTGCATCATAAAATAACTTTTTAATTTTTATAGCAAACTTTTATTTTTTAATTTATTGTCGCTTATGGGCTCATTGACTTAATATAGAAAAGTCTATGGAGGCGCGCTGCGCAGTCATGCGCAATGAGAATCTAAATTGCCCGCCATAAGACATATTTTTCCGTTCCCACTTTTGTTTTAATTCATCTGTATGAGTGAAGATAAAGAAGTGTATGCAACGGCATATAATTAGGTATTAAAACACTCGCGTGATATTATTATCATATAAATCCACGCTCGTGTTTTAATAACCCCTATTATATGACCATTACATAAACTACTATTATGAAAGAGAAATATATATTTATGTAACGTAATGGTTTATATAAAATACTCACACGTGTGCTCTATAACTTTTCTTCGAATGGAACACTTTATCACATCCCTTGCACGGTATGAACAGCTTCTCTTTAGGCTTGTCGTCTTTATTCTGGGGCAGGATTCTGTGAACAACATTATCATCAGCATTTTAACGTTCCCACTGCTGGTACACAGGCCTCCTCTCTGTAAGAGAGGATAAGGACCATGATCCACCACGCGGACCCAGTGCGGGTTGGTGGATGCCACATGTCTTCGAATTTTTGGTTCTAGGACATGCCGGTTTCCTCACGATGTTTTCCTTCATCGTTTTGAGACAATATTATAGATACGATTTAAAATTACGTAGACAGAACACCTCACTGCCGCTGCAGAATATTCATCCATATTGAAGAAAAGAAATCAATAATTCCAAAAGTAACCGGTGTGATACCGGTATATAAAAACTCATCAAAGAACAATACCTATCACTGTTATTGTGCTCTTGTTTTTTTTTACAAAATGTGCTATTTCTGTCGTGCGTCACTTATTTTCATTGCTTATATTATATTAAGAATGTATGTATTTTTGTATCTATTATTTAGCATATGTATGTATTTGTGTTTCTAGTAAGTATTATTGTATCTATAATACAATAAAATAATGAAAAAAATATTTTATTATAATATAATAAAATATTTTATACCATTCCCCCTCTAAATAGCTTATTTTATTCACTGAAAACAGTGAATAAAAGCACTTTTAATCACTGTTTTGGTGTTTGAATTTAGAACACACCAATATATATTTGACCTCCATCTCAATGCAATACAACCTACTTGCGCATAAAATACTCGATACAAACTTCTTGTGCAAAGAATATTCGAATTTCAAACTCCTTCGTCGATTTAATTTTGAGTTTGTTTATATTTAGGATTTTGATAATGATTTTATTTTGGTCTAGAATGTTTAGTGAATATTTATTTGGATTGTAATTCTAATATTAATTGCATTGGTGTTTAATTAATTATAGATAATTATGTAACTTAACGGAGGTGGTCACTGGCCCCTGAAACACATGTGCTGTTTAGGTAACTCAAACTCAAAGGCTCAGCTTCAATTTACAAAAAATGTGAAGCCCTAAGGTTTCTCATTTTCTGTAAATTTTGAAGGTAATAAACCATTTATTTATTTATTATTATTCCTTGTGCTTTTGGCTTAAATCCTTCTTTTTCTCGAAGTCATGGTATAAAATATAGTATGCAACTCTTGAATAAAACGGATTTATATCGAGGGCCATGAATCACTCGCGTCGTTCAGGATTCTAACACTTGAATCACTCGCTATGCTCGTGATTCAATCGTCATGAATCACTCCCTACGGTCGTGATTCAGTTGTTAGAATCCTTCACTTGTTCGTGATTCATCTATGGCCCTCGCTTTAAAACCGTCCTTTATTCACTAGTTGCATAATATACTATTTTTCATTGTTGGTATTGTCGCACCACTGACAACCCCATGTCATGTACATCTCTGTCCATTCCAGATTTCCTGGAACAGATCGCGGAATGCGATAAGGCCGCCCGTTGTATGTTTTAAGTATTAAGTTTACTTTTTAATAAATAAATAAATAATGTACATACTTGAGATGATACTTCAGCGTCATCTTGTTGGCAAATACTTTGCCGCAGCAGTCGCACTGTGGTCTCTCTTGACGACAAACGCCACGGTGGTAGGTTAGCTTCGATTTTGTACTAGAACAAAAAATAAATACAGATACGTTAGGAAAATAATATATTTGCTAGCACGCAAACTTAAGGTCGTAGCCGATTTATACGAAATCGCTCCCACCCGACAATATCATGTTCATTGAAATGTGAGCTTCAGGGCGGTCTCTGTAGACATACTCTTTACATCGACAACACAAATTAGCTGACGTCTCGCTTACCGCGCGCTGTACGCACGCTGACTGTGAGCTTGAAGCACGTTGCTAGCTTGTCGAAAGGGTAAGGTTAGGCGAAAGCGGTCTGCGCCGGGTAAGCGCGTGGACAATTCGTTGCCGGCGCGTGGACAGCGAGCAGTCATCTCCGTTTAAGGCGGTGATGTGCGGGAGCGGGATCGTGTAAGTGAGCTACGACCTTTATGGTCAGCTTACAACGACACACGACGTGACGCTGCGTACTCATTTTAAGATAGCGATACAAACACTAACATTAACATTATAATCGGGTTATTTACCATGTTTAAATGATAAATGATAAATGATTTTATTTCTGTAAGTAGGTTTGTACAAACACTTTTACATGTCGATCATATTTTTTAAAACTAGATGAAGTCGGCGTTTCCTATCTGACTACTCTGAGAAGAAAGGCCGAAACAAACTCAGAGGTCACAGTCTCTTTTAAAGTCCAGACAAAATCTTGGTTAGATCATGTGAAGACCATGTAGACTGAAGTCTGAAATGGTCTTTTGAGGAAAGAACCAGCCAGATTGAGTGGACCTGTCCAGTCAGTGCACGCATTTGTCAATAACCGTGCAGCTCAACTCAGAAATTAAGGAGCTCAACGATTCGACGAACAATACTAAAGAAAGGACATTCGGGTAGGCCGCACAAACTACTCAAACTGCCAGACCATGATTAAAACTAACTTAGATAAAAAATTAAAAACAAACAAAAAGTATGATCCACATAGTCTTCACATTCACAACAATTAGAAAAGAAATTAAAATAAAATAATATAATACTTTAAAAAGTAAATATTCTTGTCATTGCAAGAAAACAAAAAAAAAACAAAATTCACGGTGAAAATATATAAAAAAAAACAAAATTTATTGGAGCAGCTCAATCCCAAGCCTGTTTGTCCTCAACGTAATCTTTAATTGTATAAAACGCTTTCTGGCACAACTTACGTTTAATGAATGTTTTGAATTTATTAAGACTTAGATCTTGTACGTGGCTTGGAAGCTTATTATAAAAGCGTACACATTGACATCTAAACGAGCCACCTATTTTCGTGAGCCTTGTTGCAGGTACTACAAATTTGTGTTTGTTCCTAGTATTTATGTTATGGATATCACTGTATTTTTTAAACAATTTTATATTTTTATGGGCATATAAAAGATTTTCATAAATATACTGAGAAGGCACAGTCATTACATTAATCTCCTTAAATTTCTCTCTGAGAGAGTGTCTCGGGCTTAATTTATAAATTGATCGGACAGCTCTTTTCTGCAAAACAAAGATAGTCTGGATGTCGGCGGCATTTCCCCACAACAGAATACCGTACGACATTACACTATGAAAATAGCTAAAATATACTAGACGGGCTGTCTCTATGTCAGTTAAATTACGAATTTTCCTAACAGCATATGCTGCTGAGCTTAGCTTTTTTGACAATTTATCTATATGTGGGCCCCACTGAAGCTTAGACTTTACTGTTCGTTTCGAGTTTCCGATATTTCGGTGCTGTTGCAAGCACTATGATCACGGATAAACTGAAGTTATTGCAGTTGGGTGTTTATGAGGAGACAAAACCGTCATCTGCCTCTTTCTTGTTCGTTTTTTTGCACTCAGTACCGCTACCACTGTCACTCACAACTCGATTATGTTCCCGACACACGAAACTCACTGTGTCCGCTCGCGAACTTTTTTCGGCACTTTTTCGGGGTTTACACAGCTGAACCACTGGATTCCAAGCTCAACAAGAAAGAGGGTAGACCGTTTTGTCTCCTCATTAACACCCACCCGCAATAACTTCAGTTTATCCGTGATCATGATGCTTGCAACAGCAGGAGGAGCTCGTGGCTAAATAATAACAGCCGCACGGATCGAACTTCAAGGTTAAGCAATGCTTGACGAGGTCGGTCCGTGGATGGGCGACCATTTTCAACATACCGAGTTTCCTCCGTGCCTCGGAAAGCACGTTAAGCCGTTGGTCCCGGCTGTCATTTGAAGATCTTTGACAGTCGTTGCGGGTGACTACCCGGGTACCGGGTTACCCAGTTACTGGGTTGTGGAGGTCAGATAGGCAGTCGCTCCATGTAAAACACTGGTACTCAGCTGAATCCGGTAAGACTGGAAGCCGACCCCAATATAGTTGTGAAAAGGCTAGGCAGAAGAAGAAGATGCTTGCAACAGCACCGAAATATCGGAAACTCGAAACAAACAGTAAACATGGTAAATATCCCGCTTATTATGTAAGTGTTAGTGACCATGATAGTTTAAAAACTGATACAAAAACTATTTTATTTACTACACAAAAAGGTACGAATTTCAGTAAATGCACGCCGAGTCGTTATATCGAATATTTTTTTATTGTTTCACTGAAACGCAACATGGATAGCGTAGCGTTGAAACCACACTCCTTATACTTAAAGCCCTGTTCATTTGAACACTGTTGACCCATATGAGGGTTCCAAGTGTACATGTGAGGTGTGTTTGTAAGGTCTGAGTATGCAGTGGGGTGTGAGGATGTTTGTGAACGGGTGCGAGTAAATGAAATGACATCTTGAGATGGCCAAGTGTATTGTGTAGTGATTGGTGAGCGTGAATGGACGTCAAGGAACGAGTTTCTGGACTTAAGTTTGTCGGTGGGTGTAAGTTTTTTGACGATTGTAGTTTTGCGATAGGTGTAAGTTTGTGACTAGTCAAAGCGTTACGAATAAAAAGACGTAAACAAGAAGAAAATCATGCTGTGCAGTCGGAGGATACTTATACGGGAGCTGGCTGACCAAAACCAGTTTATTTTTAGAATTAGGTACATTTAAACATGTAAGTATTTTATATGTTTGTAATCACCTCTTAAAACCCTTTATTTTGATACCCCACACGATGGGTTGGGAAGAAAAAATAATTTGGTCCCCAACAATATGGCGTCCAAAGTCCGCCATTTTTCTATTTTCCAATTTTAATGTAGCCAGTGGTCCAAATCCGGTGTTATTTTCTCAAATTCATATGCACTTTCTAAGTTTATCTTGGACATCACAGGGAACGGTGAAGGAAAACATCGTGAGGAAACCTGGACTTATATGTAAGTCTGAAATAGCCAAGTCAGAGGCCTGTGGGGTTCCAAGAGGTTAACTCTGATCCCAGAGGTGGCCACATTCGAACGATAAAGAACAAAGGTATGGTAGTGTGTGTGTGATAGTGAGTAAGTGGGTATGAAACTTTGTAAGTTTATGAGAAAAGGGTGAGTGTTAAGTGATTGAATGAGTTGAAACTCATTTAATAGTGGGCGTGAACTTAAAGGTGGGACTCCGTTTTGTGGTTGAGTGAAAGTTAAAGCAGCGGAAACATAAGTTGGCATAAGGTGGCCCAGTGGCTAAGACCTCGCCTCTCGTGCTTGAAGGTCATGGATTCGAATCCGGGCAAGTACCAATGTGACTTTTTCAATTCATATGTACTTTCCAAGTTTATCTTGGACATTGCTGACAACGGTGAAGGAAAACATCGTGAGGAAACCTGGACTCTAATAGTTAGTTTATTATAAGATTGTGCTCCATTGGTGTAATTGCTGCAAGGCGTTCCAGAGCGAGGATAAACTAATAAATAAATAAAATAAATAAGTCATTAACTTACCTAAAACTGGTCCCACAAGTGCTACACACATGCGCATCCCCGCTCGGCGCGTGACTCGCTACGTGTTTCAACATCCGTCTCTTCAGCGAAGTGTTGAAACCACACTCTCTACATCTATACCCTTGTAGGTGTAACGCTTTATGAGCGGCTACGTTATCTTTAGTGAGAAAATAGGCTTGGCAGATTGAGCATTGGTGGCAGTCTTCACTTTTCTGAAAATAAATAGTGAAACTATAAAAAAAAAAAGAAATGTAATATCACTTAGCAATATGTATTGCGAGTTTGTTTGTTTGAACACGCTAATCTCAGGAACTACTGATTGGAATTGAAAAATTATTTTTGTGTTGGATAGTCCATTTATCGAGGAAGGTTTTAGGCTATATAACATCACGCTACGACCAATAGGAGCGGAGCATAAATGCAAAATGTTGCAAAAACTAGAAAAAATATTCCGTTTTGAGAGATTCCTTTGCGTGCGCTGCGTAAGCAGTTAAAGTTATGCAACATTCATGTATGTAGGGTAGGTAGGTAGCCAGATGACGGGAGCGAAGCCGCGTGGGACAGCTAGTATCAAATGAGCCCAAACATGATGGTGCTATCTTTTCTGGTTGAGGAGTTGCTATGGCCACCTTCCAGCGCCATTATGATACCAGCTCCATAGTACCACGGGGTCTCATTGCTAAGAAAGAAAATTTGGTTCAAATTAATCTCACTAGATGGCGCGATATGCACCTCCATCATCACCATCTTTTATTGAATGTGTGTAAAATTAACATTTTCTGGAATTGAACATAAAAATTGTATGTTCTTGTTTAATCAACTCTCCTAAGAACAAACTTATGGAATATTGGGCTCTTATTTCACATTTCAAAGATTACTTGAACGGATAATTTAAAATTGATGCCAATAGATGGCGCATTTTTTAATTTCTGAGGCACTCTACTCGATTGTTAAAATTTGCATTGTACTACATTTTGGTGCAAAAAAAAACTGTAAAAACGTGCAAAAAATACTATAAAACGAACCTTCACTGTATTTAAAGAAAAAAATATTCACGAAGCTAGTAAAACCTTTTACTTGCAAGTCGCTGCTAACACCATCTATCTATCACCGTGAAACAGAACCGAACGCGTTGGATGTACAAAAAAATATCAGATTAATCAGACGAAAAACGCTAGTTACGTCGGCACGGTTTCTTTGTATGGGATGAGGCATCTGTATGTTAGAATTATTTTATCTATGATAGTAACGATTCAACCCATGCCCAATGACCAAACACAGGTCCCTTAGAATCAATTCTCATTCGAGAATTATTTATTTGCCAGCAATGTAGGTACAAGTTTAAGATGAAGTTTATGAAGTATCGTGTGCCTTATTTAAGTATAAGTCTAAAAATCTTTTTTTTTTTTCGATTCATGTTTCAAAATGTCAAATTCATAAAATCTTATAATATATTGCATTAATTTATATTTAAGGACAACAGTACATCAGATCACTTCACTTTGACAATTGTATGCAACTTATTCCATTGTTATAAGGGCTAATTTCCACAACAGAAAAATAATTATCTCGCGAATGAATATCCCTGAGTTTTTCAGCTCAAAATTATCCCAGAATTAATGTGACAAATTGTCAAGCACACATTATCTGCTGTGATTGGCTGTTGAAAATTCATTCAACTATCACAGTAGATAACGCGTGCTTGACAATTTGTCACATTAATTCTCCGATAATTTAGAGCTGGGAAACTGAGGGTAAGTAAAAAATGTATTCTTCAAATGAATGTAATAACATGTATTTTTAAACCCCGACGTAAAAAGAGGGGTATTATAAGTTTGATGGGTGTACCATTGTGTTTGTGTTTGTTTGTTTGTGTTTTTTTGATCTTAAACTGATGAACCAATTTTGATTTTGTTCTTTTTTTTTGAAAGGTGACATTATCCGTTGAAGTTTTAGGCGTTTTACTGTTTGAATCGGGCGGTTTTCGCAAGATTTCGTGTCATAATTACGTGTTCGATAGATTTTCAACTATCTAGCTATCACGGTTCATGAGACACAGCCTGGTGACAGACAGACAGACTGTGCAGTCTTAGTAATAGGGTCCCGTTTTTACCCTTTGGGTACGGAACCCTAAAAACTGTCGGGGGTTTTGGAAATTTTTAATATTAATTTGTTTTCAAAAAGCAACAAAATATCAAGGCACAAGGATTTTTTACAAGGGTCCCAAGTTCTCTTACAAAATGTGCGATAACTTTTCTAATGTTATTTCAAATGGAATATAAAACTTACCGGTTGATGTTTCCCGTTCTGATGGTCATACATCAGTTTCTCTGTGTTGAAGGCAATGATACAATCGTCGCATCTGAAAACAGAAAAATACGATTAATTCTACAGCCAGTTATCAAACTAGAACATTATCTAGCCCTGTATGGAAACAAAAAAGTAAAAAAATTAAATGTTTCAAAATTATGAGCGTCGCAAGTTCCATATTTCAACACTAATTTTGACGCATCTTTGGGCGGAAAGAAATACCATAAGAAGAAGGAAAATTGCAAAACGGCCTCCATACAGGAATAGATTAGTAATTCAACACTGCAAATATTTTTTTTTGAAAATATACTTTGTAATTTTTTCATGATATCTAGACTCCCAAAGGTCTGTTTATAAAATTTCGCGCGCTCGTTTTCGTCCTAAATCATCATCCATTTCGATACAAATTTGCAAAAGTGCTAATTCGTACGCGAACTAGCTGCTTATTGCTCATCAAAGCATCTATCTCTTTCGCACGTGTTGTCGGATGAGATAGCATGCATTTTAACCTCACGTACAAAATAGTTTGTGCCGTCGACTAGGGCAACCTTAAACCTTGTTTGTACTTTTTTTACTAATCTTCTCTGTTACTTTGTGATTGTTGTTGTTGTGTTGTGTCTACATCGAATAAATGTTTTCTATTCTATGACAAAATAAAACAATTTTTCTTTCAACTACCTAGTATTGTTATCATTAATCACTACAAAACCGATCACAAAAGACGTATTTTTTGCTTAGAACCAAAACAGTGCAGAAATGTTATATGAAATCTTATTGTTGCACAGTTTTTCATTACTGCACTGTTTTATTTATTTTTTATTTAGATATAAATTTACCACAGAGGTTTAATGTCTCCTATTAAGTTAAATATAAAATGTATGCATTAGATTAAAAAGATACTGGCTAAAAAATATCTGAATAAAATCGATTTGATGAAAATATATAAAAATAAATATGAAATCAACAATAAAATAAATGCGATCGATAAAATCAAGTCGGACATAAATGAGTAGAAACTAAATAAGGGCCGCTAGTTTCTAAACAAATTATTTTTTTTTGCCATGATATAGTTTCATTTCCGATCTACTTCGATTTTCGATCACTCAGGATAGTCGGGATACGACACTATTTTTATGTAACGAAAAAGTGGCAACCCCCCAAATGTCAGCTTAGTCTACGAAATTAAAAATCAGTTTTTTTTTTCGATTGGCTCGAGTTTCTCTACTAATATAGTATTCTATCTTCTTACAAACGGTCGGAACGCGAGTCAAACTTACGCGCGTCGAGTTCGGCCAACACTCGATACACTTCAGTCGCAAACAGTCACGAACGGTGTGATGGTTTTATAAGCAGTAGGCGTGCGATTTTTGAATATCTGATTGAAATACGTACAAGTTTTAGAAATTTTAGACTATATTGTGCTGTTTTTAGTTGCTAAAAACAGCACAATATAGAAACAAGCACAGTATATAAAAATAAAAACATTTATCCTCTGAAGGCAAGACTATAATAGTAGTTTATGCAATGGTCATTTAATAGGGGTTATTTAAACACGAGCGTGGGTTTATCACATGAGGCGAAGCCGAATGTGATAATAATAACAAGCGAGTGTTTTAATACCTAAATATATGCCGCGTTGCATACACTACTTTATCTTCACTCATACAGTTGAAATAAAACAAAAGCGGAAACGGAAGAAATATGTGGTATGGCGGGCAATTTAAATTCTAAATGCGCATGACTGCGCAGTGCGCGCCTCCATAGACAATGACACTACTTTTCTACATTAACTCAATGAGCCCATAAGCGCCAATAAATTAAAAAGTAAAAGTGTGCAATAAAAATTAAAAAGTTATTTTATGATGCAGTTGTTTGGAAATCGAAGGAAAATCTTGCACTGTAATGTTTTTCTTTTTTTAAATTTACGTATCCACGAATTTAAAGTACCTGTTTCTACAATATTTTTTGAATTCATATTTGGAACATTACGTTGTAAGTGTAGATAAAAAATATTATATTCCTAACCTACTAGTACGTAATTTATTTATTTTTTAAAAGGTAGGTATTTCGGATTTCCGTCTATGTGATTGGTCGATTGTTCATACTCTTTCATGGGGCCAAACCCTTTACCTTGCCGAATTAAATTATGCAATTAGTTTGCGGCCCGCTACTGAAAAGTTCCTAATGGGAAAATCCAACAAAACTTTGCCCGAACTAGGAATCGAACCCGAGACGAGCATTGATGATTATGCTGACTTCACGCTAGTTCTTGTATTTAATTTGAAACCGAAACAATCATTCTAGAGAAAATGAAATGCGTCTATTTACCTGTACTTAAGCTTCTGAAACTCCTTGCTGTTCAGGTCTTCAATCCTGGTACCCCACATTTCATCTTTACTCATGGTGTACAGTTCTACCAATTCTTCTGGGAGATTCTTTAGTTTTCTGCTCTTCTTCTGGGGGTTTTTGTCCTTCTTCGTCTTCTGGCGTTTTGGGGAGTTCGCCTGTTAATTAAGAGAGGTAACGTTACGATTATGAACAACTCAGAGCTGTATAGGTTATGTTAAAGGTATACCTATTATAAATGTCGTGGTGACCCAGTAGCTAAGACCTCGCCTCTCGTGCTTGAGGTCTTGTTTCAAATCCGGGCAAGTACCAATGTGACTTTTTCAAACTCATATGTACTTTCTAAGTTTATCTTGGACATCACAGGCAACGGTGAAGGAAAACATCGTGAGGAAACCTGGACTTATATACTTAATGTAAGTCTGAAATAGCCAAGTCAGAGGCCTGTGGGGTTCCCAGAGGCGGCTAATTAACTCTGACACCAGAGGTGGTCACATCCTCACACGAAAAGAAGAAGACCTATTATAAGATCAAATTAATTTAGCAGACTTCGCAGACGTGAATAGTATCAATATATAAGGATAACAAAATCTTTCAGTTATCACAAGAACATGACTCAGTTCCTTTGAGAGACATGAAGAGGCATGCAAAGATACATCGGGAAAAAAAGTCATCTAACCTTAAATAGGTACTTTTGAATTGTCAAACAAAATGTGAATCTAGATGCATATTCGCAAGCGTCCGTATTGTCTCTATGGAGAAGAACGAGCAAAATACTCCACGGACACTTTTTCTCAGTTTCAACTACAATTATTTGGTTAGATCATTCTTGTTTTAAAATACATATGTGAGAACTATGTAAAGAGACGTGCACGTAAAAGTGTCTAGAGTGAAACAACCAATTCAAAAATAAAATAAGTACGTACGAGGCAGTTAAGTTATGACCAACCTCCAATTGATGTCGCCCGTTTACGAACATGACCTATGGATTGGCATCACTCAGCTTAACCATCATGAAGGGAGCCTAATGATCCAATACATGTGCCATTATCAGAGAAACATTAGAGAGAGCATGAGATACTCTCACTCTAGTCTAGTAACTAGACTAGAAAGTGGGGAGGAATTTTATTGTAACATTTTATACAGTACCCCATGAAAGATAGGCTATTTTGGCCAGTCTGAAACCTGGTTGAACTAATTGGTCTCTATTTCTGTTAACGTAATGATGTCTGTCGCCGTTTTTACAAAAAATATGTATAATCTTTATCACGAACATGATGTTTTGGCACAGGCCTCCTCTCTGTGCGAGGGAATGGGCCGTAATCCACCACGCGGGCCCCGTCCGCGTTGGTGGATATCACATGCCTTTGATTTTTTTTTCTATGACATGACGGTTTCCTCACGATGTTTCCTCACATTGGTGATGAAATAATTTAGACAACGTAAAGCGCCTGCCTGGGTTCGAACCCTCGACCTTGTAAGTCGCGGGCATTACCACTGGGCCACCACTGCTCTAATATAGTGTATAACCATAGTATTTGAGATTTAGATTTTTATTTTTAACTCAAGCAACGTTCATAAAAGTTTTACGAATTGAACTATTTAAACTCGAAAAAATATCGATTGAGAAAATTTTTACTCAGGATAAAATAGTATAGATATATAAGGATTAAAAAATCTTTCAGTTATCACAAGAACATGATACAGTTCCTTTGAGAGACATGAAGAGGCATGCAAAGATACATCGGGGAAAAAAGTCATCTATATCTTAAATAGGTACTTTTGAATTGTCAAACAAAATATGAATCTAGATGCATATTCGCAAGCGTCCGTATTGTCTCATGGGGTACTGTATAAAATGTTACAATAAAATTCCTCCCCACTTTCTAGTCTAGTTACTAGACTAGAGTGAGAGTATGTCATGCTCTCTCTAATGTCTCTCTGATAGTGGCACATGTATTGGATCATTAGGTTCCCTTCATGATGGTTAAGCTGAGTGATGCCAATCCATAGGTCATGTTCGTAAACGGGCGACATCAATTGGGGGTTGGTCATAACTTAACTGCCTCATACGTACTTATTTTATTTTTGAATTGTTTGTTTCACTCTAGACACTTTTACGTGCACGTCTTTTTACATAGTTCTCACATATGTATTTTAAAACAAGAATGATAATATAATTGTAGATAAAACTGAGAAAAAGTGTCCGTGGAGTATTTTACTCATTCATCTCCAAAAAGATCTACTGACGCTTGCGAATATGCATCTAGATTCATATTTTGTTTGACAATTCAAAAGTACCTATTTAAAATTTTGAGGTTTTTTTTCCCCGATGGGATAATTCAATGGCTGGTAATGATTCAAATTCAAATTATTTATTTGTAAAAACATAGATACAATATAATATAATAAGATCTTATTCTATGATTTCAACTCTGCTTTAGCATGAAGACTCAAACAAAAGACAAATAAAAAATTTTTCTCAACAAAATGAAAGACTTACCCTATCTCTCTCCCTGTCCACCTCACTTTCCTTCTTCTTCTCGCTCTTTCTCTTCTTCTTGACTTTCTCCGTTTCCTTCTCCTTCAGTTTAGAAAGCTGTACGTCTTCATCTGACGTCACATCGTTGTCTACAACTGGTATATCTTGAAAGTATGGATCATCAAATGTTTCTTCTTTTACGGCCACCTCTGTGAATGAAAGAGGACCTTATCTAAGTGGAATTAAAGGCGTATTTTCTGTGTATGGCTTAATTATGTTCTTTGCGTGAATATTTGTTCGAGTATGCGCGAACACATGCCATGCAAACAATTTTGAACTTTATTTAAGGCGTTTTTCAGTTAAAAAAAGATTGTGTTCTATTATCACAAGAGTCCTTGCACTATTATTTAACTTGTGTGTTAGTCATAGTTTTTTACCCGATGATTTAATGCAAACAGTCGTAGTGCCCATTGTTAAGGATAAGACGGGTGACTCATCGGATTTGTCTAATTACACACCGATCTCGCTTGCTACTGTCATAGCTAAGGTGCTGGATAGTTTGCTTGATCGACAGTTGGACCTTCATTTGCATGACGCTCAGTTTGGGTTCAGACCCGGTTTGTCAACTGAGAGTGTTATCCTCTGTCTCAAGCAAACTGTTCAGTACTATACGGATAGAAACACACCAGTATATGCATGTTTTTTAGATCTTTCAAAAGCATTTGATCTGGTGTGTTATGACAAGCTGTGGCAGAAGCTTCAGTGTGAAACAGACGTGCCACATGAGATTGTGTCTTTGCTCCGGTACTGGTACAGTAAGCAGCAGAACACTTTTTTTTTTATTGATATAGGCTTGCGCTTGACCACTATCTCACCTGATGGTAAGCGATGATGTGGTCGACGATGAAGCACGCTTGCCTAGAAGTAACCTATTCACTCTTGACTTGAAGACTCCCAGGTTGTAGCTATCGGGAAATACAAACTCCGGCAAGGAATTCCACTCCATCATTATTATTTATTATATACTTTATTGTACACCATAAGTTACACTTATAAAGGAAACTAAAAACACATACAATAGGCGGCCTTATCGCATTCCGCGATCTCTTCCAGGCAACCTAGTATCTATATACTGGTTGCTAATCAAAGTTGCGAAGGAGTTTTATCAACATCTATACTAATATTATAAAAGCTGAAGAGTTTGTTCGTTTGTAGGGTAGGTAGGTTGATAGATAGCCAGATGACGGGAGCGAAGCCGCGGGGGTCAGCTAGTATATACAATAATTACAGAGAGGAAAGATTTGATTGTTTGTTTATAATGGATAAACTCAAAAATGATGTACCTTACCGATTTTAAAAATTATTTCGCCTATGGAAAGCTACATTATTCCGCTCCGGAGTGCTATTTTTTTTATCCCGAAAACGTGTCCTGTAGGGTGGGACACGGGTGCTAGCCACGGGGAAAACCTAGTCAATACTAATAATAAAATATCACCATACAACTCACCGAAAGCATACTTATCCTCAATTGCCTCCTCGTCCTTGATCTCCACTTCTTTCTCATCATCCTCTCCAGTTTCTGTCTCTGGTAGACATTCATAACACTCCACAGTGGTTTGTTTTAAGTTCACGGTCTCGTGAGCTTTGAAATCGTTTGGAGAGTCCAGGAATGTGTGCTGGAAAGATTTGAGAGAACTTTGAGTCTTATGTGTGCAGCGTAAGTCCTATATTAGAGAGTTAAGGTTACACTAGTCAATCATTCTTCCATACAAACGTAGTCTAGCGATTAGTCACTGTTTGACGATAAACGTTCAAAATAAAAAATTATATCAATTTGTCTCATCATTATCTAGCCCTGTATAGAAACAAAATGTATAAATATAAAATGTTTGAAAGTTATGAGCGTCGAAAGTAGTAAAATTAGTGTTGAAATATGGAATTTCAACACTAATTTTAACGCATCTTTGGGCGGAAATAAATACCATAAGAAGAAGGAAAATTGAAAAACGGCCTCCATACAGGGATAGATTAGTAATTCAACAATGCAAATAATTTTATATTGAAAATATACATTTAGTCGTAATTTCATGATATCTAGACTCCCAAAGGTCTTAATAAAATTTCGCGCGCTCGTTTTCGTCCAAAATCATCATACATTTCGATACAAATTTTCAAAACTGCTAATTCGTACGCGAACTAGCTTCTTACTGGTCATCACAGCATCTATCTCTTTCGCACGTGTTCTCGGATGAGATAGCATGCATGTTAACCTCGCCGGTCGGTGTCCGTAACGCAAAAAAAATGGTACCAACGAAAGACACCGACTTCCAAAAATAAAGTTCTTTTTCACTTTGTAGTTTTCTTATTTGGAAGTCGGTAGTATTTTTTTGTAAAAAGGTTTTATATTTCGTATCTTTTTGAAATATTGGAATACATACAGACAGGTGTTAACGACCTTTTTTTTGTTATCTGGCAGTGACTTTAATGTTAATATAAAAACCTTACCTCCCTAGAATATTGGATAAGAAAATCATAGGACTTCAGCATCTGTTCCCTGAATTTGATGGTAGATTCGACACGCGCCAGGCATTCCCAGCACACCTGTACTTCTAGTCCGTCTGGCACCTGGAAACAAATACATCATGATGCCTTGGTCTTCAGATTTCTGAGGCTTTAGACAAGCAACTATATATAATAGGTAGGTAGGTTCCCCTTCGGTGTCCAACCCGCGCGAAAATGTCCGAGTACTCCGGCGCCATTTTGCGCGATGGTCGCGGTGTCAGTAAAACGCCGATTTCTCGGCAGTTTTGTATGGGAACCACAACGACGATATAACCACTTGACGGCGCATACAGTGCCCCGACGCTCGAAAACTATTAGTATTTTGTCGCCTATGTAAAGGCTTCGGTAGTAGTAACCATTTTAGTTGTGTCCAGTTATTTGACCTGTATGCACGCTAAATAAATACACATTGTTTTATCTTTTTATTGCAATTATAACGCATAAAATGCCCTCATGCGTCGTAAAGGGGTATGGGAAACATGCCAAGACATCTAGTTAAAAAAAGGATGGCATAACTTTTCATCAGTAAGTAAACAGTACGAAAATT
Organism: Orthosia gracilis; assembly: GCA_947562075.1. Lineage (NCBI taxonomy): Eukaryota > Metazoa > Arthropoda > Insecta > Lepidoptera > Noctuidae > Orthosia > Orthosia gracilis. The sequence continues at coordinate 10,250,205 of OX387277.1, forward strand.
ATTTTAAATTTAATCAAATTATGAGACACCGCAGGGATCTAGTTAAAATGGTGGATGGGGTAAACGAGCACACTTTTGAGACCCGCGTTGATGTCTTTTGGAAAAGTCTCGCTCTTTCACTAGACAATTCTAATGCTTCTATCCCTTTCTCTCCCTTTGTATTTTTATCGTAAATATCTGTGATGTTACTTTTAATAGCTGAAGTCGATATCGATAATAATAAAATTAAACTTAATAAAAGATGTATAAAAAAATATCTGTCTACTTTTAACCGACTTAAAAAAAGGAGGGGGTTCTCAGTTCGTCGAATTTTTCTCATGTATTATGTTCCCGGATTACTCGTAGACGGCTTGACCGATTTGGAAAAATACTTTTTGTTTCTCTATGTCCCCGACACACATATTTATTTGTGTAATTGATTGATTTTTATTAAATAATAGTTATATGATTTTAATTGAGTATTTTTAATAATGTTAAAATCCATTTTATCGATATCGACAATTTTCCCTTAATCGAGTTGATCAACCGTAACGATAGCCATACCTACGCAACTTACTTTGAACTGACTAATTGCAGCCGCGCGTTCTTCCTCGTCTCCCGGCCCGCGGTAGTGAGTCGTGTGCTTAGAAGAAATCGTCCTATAAGCTCTCTAGTGGTTATATTCTCTTTGGGGAACCATGTACGAAACTTATGTTGTTAGAATCTCTATGAAATAAGCTATCATAATTCAAATGGATTTATCCAGTTTTACCTTGTAAGGTATTGGTAATTGTTGTGTAAAGTCAGTGTAAGGGAAATTTTCCCAGTTTTGTGTACAAAAGTGTCTGTTTGTAATATTGAAAAAATATTTTTACAATTTTTGTCTGTCTGTCTGTTTGTTCCGGCTAATCTCTGAAATAGCTGGACCGATTTTGACGGGACTTTTATTGGCAGGTAGCAGATGTAATAAGGAGTAACTTAGGCTACGTTTATTTTAGAAAAAATCTTTCATTTTAGAAATTTGTTAGGCGGAACGAAGTTCTGGTCAGCTAGTAAAAAATTAACCATTGTTTCATAAGTTTTTATTTTATTTACAGTAATACACCCTAGTCCACAATAATCAACGAAAATATCACACCTCCCCATACAATTTTTTCATACCACAAGCTTTGCAAAATTACGCCGGCAAAAAAAGGACGTGCATTGACTTCGACATTAAATATAATGGCATTGTGCGGATCCACAGACCACCGGTGTATTTTTTTCATAATTGTCTATTAAAGTATCGAATGTAACAAAGATTTATAGAGAATATCCGACCTACTGACACATTTCAAGCCAAAAACAAGAACAGATTTGAATCTGCCGAAACGGCAGGGTGGACAGGACAGCGCACGATGACTTATGCCGATTCGGCAGGGTTGGACAGTGGACACCGAAGGATCAGCATTTAGACAATTTTCTTCGATGATAGAACAACCTTTATGTTCAGCCGCTCACGTCACCGCAAAAAAACCGCGACGACATAGCGGCATCGACGTCATAGCCGAATAACCGTATGAAAATCGTGTCGCGTGTGATGCGGTGTCGTGCAATGAACAAGCGGTCCATACAAATATATTGAGCTCTGAATCGTGACCACATTTTGCGGTGTCGTATGTCGCTTCGTAAACAAACGGCCTTAGTCTAGAGCAGGGGTCATTAAATGGCGGACCGCCTACCTATTTTGTGTGGACCTTAAACAAACAGTACAATTTAAATTACTTGTGTTACTTGAGTACGTAATTAAATATTTTATCCCGCGCTTTGTATTCACTGGCGTCGATTCGACAACGGACGAATCATCTCATCAAAATCTTCATTAAATTAATATTGATGACATATAGGTACATCTTTTCCTACTAATATTATAAATGCGAATGTTTGGATGGATGGATGTTTGTTACTCAAACACGCCAGAACGGGCGAACGGATTTGGATGCAATTTGGCACATAGATCGATTATAGTCTACCTATCACGCGGGCGAAGCCGCTGCTAGAGATAAAAGCCGGGAAGGGGAGGGGGGGAGGGGTTGTCTTTAAACCTTACGGTACGGACCGCCACGGATATATCATTAAAAAAAAACACATCACAAATGAAGGTACTTGGTGACCCCTGGTCTAGAGCATCTTGTCGTAAGTCTCTTGTGATTAGCTAAAGTCTGAGTCGCCTTCATAGATTTAAACTCCGTTTGAAATAAAATTAGACATGTTTCCAAATCTTTTTACAGTCCGTTCAACCGACTTTGAGTTCTATCCCGTAAATATAAGGATGACATAAAAAGCATAAACCAGTTACCAAAACCAACTGTTTACTACAGCTACCATTTGTCGTAACACCAACGCAATAAAAGTCAAAATCGATTGAACGGGCTGTAAAATGGGCTAATTTAAACGTCTAATGTTATCGCAAATGGAGTATAAATATTAAAGATACGGCGACGTGCTGTTGTCCGTACAGTGATACCTGCCTGTAATGGTCCCACTGAAGGGCAAAAGCTTCTTCTCATACAGAGAAGGCAGGAGCATTGATCACCAAGCTTGCTCAATGTGCGTTGGGGATTTCAGACTTATCTAAACTAACATTATAAAGCTGAAGAGTTTGTTTGTTCGTTTGAACGCGCTAATCTCAGGAAGTGCTGGTTGGAATTTAAAAAGGAGGAAAGTTATAGACTATATAACATCACGCTACAACCAATAGGAGCGGAGCATAAATGAAAAATGTTGGAAAAATTATTCCTTTTTGAGAGCTTCCGTTGCGTGCACTGCGTAAACGGTTTTTGTTACGCAAATATCATGTATGATGGAATTCTTCCTCTTTAAAAGTTCTAAAAAAAACCGCGGCAGCATATGTCTATATTTTAAGATTGATTCACTACAACCTTTTTTTGTGGTAATCAAATTTGTTCATTTACGAAGGAGTTTTATCAACATCTATACTAATATTATAAAACTGAAGAGTTTGTTTGTTTGTTTGTAGGATAGGAAGAGTAGGTAGGGTAGTTAGGTAGTGATAGGTAGACAGATAACCAGTTGACGGGAGCGAAGCCGCAGGGGTCAGCTAGTATTAAATATAGGTCTAGGTTTCCTCACGATATTTTCCATCACCGCACGCGAAGCCGAATGCGTGCGGTGTAGGGGGTCCCACTACCTTCACCGTTGTCAGCGATGTCCAAGTCAAACTAAGAAAGTACCTACTTATGAATTTGAAAAATATCTAATTGGTTCTTTCCCGAATTTGGATCTACGTCCTCAATCACGAGTGGAAAAAACCTAATAGCTAACTTGACTTAACATGGGGATCGAACCCAGAGCCCTATAGGTATTCAGCAGCCTCGTTAGGATTTGATCTCGTAATCGGAACGCACAATGCAGCGGTATGCGCTGCAGAACACAAATAATCCGCCTCAGAAATGTCGCATACTGCGACGCTACAATAGACCATTCTAGACATTTTTAGGGTTCCGTACCCAAAAGGCAAAAACGGAACCCTATTACTAAGACGCCGCGGTCCGTCTGTCACCAGGCTGTATCACATGAAATGTGATAGCTAGACAGTTGAAATTCTCAGAGATGATGTATTTCTGTTGCTGCTATAACAACCAATACTAAAAACAGAATGAAATGAATATTTAAGTGGGGCTCCCATACAACAAACACGTTTTTATTGCCGTTTTTTGCGATAATGGTACGGAAACCTTCGTGCGCGGCTCCGACTCGCACTTGGCCGGTTTTTTTGATATTATGTGTTCAACACTGCAAACTGCAGCTTTGTGCGTTTCGATAAAAATACCAAAGCTGGCAGGAACATACTTACGTGTCGTGGAGTGGCGTGGCGCCTTATGACACATTTTATTGGCTAAAAGACAGAAGTTGTGAAATGACGTAGGCTAGAACAGATTCGTATGATTGGTGTATCCCGATTCTCGTGTCACGCCACGACACGACAGAGTCAGTTGTGTGTAAGCAGCTTTAGCTAAACCAACGAGGCTATCGAAAAATAAAAAATATATTTTCACAAGTTTCATATTTTTTCTGTTCACTCCAACTATTCAAATTACTACTCTTATTAAATAAATATTCGCCATTTCGTGTGTTCATATTACTGTAAAATTCAACGCAAAATAGTTCACAAATAATAAAAAAAATAAGCGTCAACAATGGCCGATCCAAGGATTTCTGTTCTATGTTTACATGATTTTCTATACGAAAAATGAATTAAACCACACTATTGTATGATTTGTAAATACTTTCTATCCAAGATTAGGGGTATTTAATTAAGAAAATAGCAGTAAACACGTCACTTACATCGATATTTCCAAGCAAACGAAAACATTCTTTAACCGTAGGATGGTAAAACATACGACGATTATAGTTCAAACAGCCAACACATATCCCGTTTACATTATAACCTTCTATATTTATGTTAATTTCTTTCATTTTTAAAGCACTTTATCACTTTTTATTACAAAATATCTTTAGAAACAAAAGAAACTTCATCGCTTTCCTTCGGCCATTTTGGCTGCTCTTGACTGCTTTACTTCGATGCGCTCCATTATTCAAAACAAAACAAACACTTTAACAAATCATTTTATGTTATTGAAAAAAAATATACACAAGCAGAATAATTAGGAAATTCGAATAAAATAAAATTATACCAATTTCATTTTTACCGCTAACTAAAAGTAATCACTCACACAATCGAAACTTGAAATAAAATAACAGAAAAATATGCGTGAATAGAAACATAGAGAATTGTGTTTCAGTTACAAAACAGGGCAGGTTCACAAATTATTTAGCAACGACTCTTCGACTATCTCTTTCACTCGCCCCGTTTCTATGAAACTGTGGCTCACTTTAACGCTAAAGATTTGAGAATGGCAAGAAAAAACATGTCTAAAAAAAAAAGAAAAACGTCAACAACAAATTTGACTGTCAAGTCAAAAGAGTGTCAATTGTGAATTGGTTCTCTGTTCGTAAATTGTTTGTAACAATTTGTTTTCCTGATTCCTGCAAAAACAAATCAAAATGTTTCGTTCTCCCAAAGACATATCGGTCAAAATAAAACATGAGACATTGAAGATCTGTCCTACCACCGGATACCGTTGTGATTTGTGTGGCCAAGGTCCATGGTCTTCCGAACTGGATGTTGATATTCACCGGCGAAATGAACATAAAATGGAGTTATTAAGAGATTTGAAAGATGATAACATTCCTATGTGTTCTGTAAGTTATTATCTTCATTTTGTTTACTTATAGAACCGTTGAAACTGGACGCAAAGTTTGCTTAAACTCGTAAGCCGCTAAAACATACTCTGAACTCTTTCAAGCCTTATTATTAGTATTCTGAAGTATTATTTATTTATACTTTATTGTAGAAGAGGAGGTGGAGGAGCTCTTGGCTAAATAATAACAGCCGCACGGGTTGATCTTCAAGGTTAAGCAAAGCTTGACGAGGTCGGTCCGTGGATGGGTGACCATTTCTACATACCGTCCGTGGATGGGTGACCATTTCTACATTCCGAGTTTCCTCCGTGCCTCGAAAAGCATGTTAAGCCATTGGTCCCGGCTGTCATTTGAAGATCTTTGACAGTTGTTACGGGTAGTCAGAAGCCTGATATCTGACACCAGTCTAGCCAAGGGGTATCGTGTTACCCAGTTACTAGGTTGTGGAAGTCAGATAGGCAGTCGCTCCATGTAAAAACTGGTACTCAGCTGAATCCGGTAAGACTGGATGCCGACCCCAACAATAATTGGGAAAAAGGCTAGGCAGATGATGACTATTGTAAACCAAAATAAAAAAAATAATACATATGGAAACCTTAAATTAAAAACAAACATACAACAGGCGGCCTTAACGCGTTTTGCGATCTGTTCCAGGCAACCCAGAATTTAGAGAGAAAGCTTGGACACGTCATGGGGTTGCACTTGGTTGGATTCTGTCTCCTTAGTTTAGTGATCATAAGCTCTATTGCTGAGCATGTAGATCTGGGTATAATTCCACGGTATGGAAAAATGTAATTTGGTTGACTTGGGTTTTTCCAATTGGAATTTCCTAGCTGATGGCAATAGGCTTGCCGGTGTTTAATTGGTTTCCTTGTAACCCTTTTCCCTAGAAGTAGCTATAGAACTTCTTCTAGGGAAGCTTACTCACTACATCCAAACTCTATCTTTTATAATTCAGAACACTTTTAACTTGGAACTCAAATCACGGACGTGGATCATGGATACAGACGTCAGAAGTGTATTGCGTAACTGCCCTTAGGTAAATATTTCCTAGCAGGAATTTTAATTGGTAACACTAGCGTATTATACTTGTTGTAACTTGTGCTAATACCAAGAGCGATGTATAGCCAACCAGGGTCACGAATATGTGTGTGATAAGTTTTTGAGGGGCTTCTCTGAGTATGGTACCTAATTTGTGACTGCATTAGCAAGCTTAGGTCTTACTGAAAAACCATTTGTATTTGTGAATGATTATATAGATAAATTTTCACACTGGCTAGAATGATTTCCAAAAAAAATGAGAAGTGGAAGCCAGAAATGTCATAAACTGCCTTTGCCTATCATTGCTAAACTGTTAAAAAGATTAGCCATTTCGCACAGAGTGTTGTCTTTGATCTGTGCTAGGTATTTGTCTTTTGTGTTATAATGATCTTAACTAATATTATAAAGGAGTAAAATTGCAAGTTTGTATGAGGTTTTGTTAGTTATTATTAAAATAGAGAAAAATATTTTATCTACACTCACAACACAATACTCACAACTCTGGAGCGCACTACCCGTTGGCATTAAAAAGGCTGAAAGCAAATTGTCTTTTATAACCGAAAGGTTGACTGGTAGAGAATGCCTTGTGGCATTAAGTCCGCCTATGTACCATAAATTGTACATGAAGATTATGTTATTTGTTTAATTAAACCAAATATGAATTAGAAATATTATATAAACACGTACTTTATATTCGTGGATAGATAAAATTTAAAGAAAAAAACCGTTACAGTGCAACATTTTCCTTCGATTTCCAAACAACTGCATCATAAAGTAACTTATAATTTTTATAGCACTTTTTACTTTGTAATTTATTGGCGCTTATGGGCTGCGCTTATGGGCTCATTGACTTAATATAGAAAAGTAGTGTCATGGCTATGGAGGCGCGCGCTGCGCAGTCAGCCAGTCATGCTCCATAAGAATCTAAATTGCCCGCCATACCACATATTTTTTTCCGTTTCCACTTTTGTTTTATTTCAACTGTATGAGTGAAGATAAAGTAGTGTATGCAATGACATATAATTAGGTATTAAAACACTCGCGTGTTATTATTAAACCCACGCTCGTGTTTTAATAACCTCTATTATATTACCATTGCATAAACTACTATTATTTGTGACTCACACCAGAGACACACTTCATACTAACTAGGTCATCATAAATTATGCCTTGTCTATTTGGAAGTCTCTCAACCGCCTCAGAACCCAGGTAGGTGTAAGTCCAACCTTGCAAAATGGGGCTGCCGTGAATAAACAGTACCAAATGTGCACGTGGAACTGCGTCGCAAACTATGCTCCACCTTCTGTCATATATTCAATATCCCAAAACTTGTAGCCAAAGTGATCTATGTGCTGCCACCGAGACACTGTGGAAGTAGATAAGTTTTGGGTCAAATATGAACACCTGTTGTGCCAGCGACACAAACAAAAAGAATTGTGTTAAATCAGCTCTATTTCATTTCAGATATGCCTACGTGTCCAACCAGACAAGCAAACACTCATAGAACACATACTTGTTAACCATTTCCACTGTCCGCCAAACGCAATAATGATCAACCGAGAGATATATATCTGCGATCACTGTCACCATCTCTTCTTCAACAAGCAGCTCTTGATCACCCACATGTTCCACTGGCATACGAAGAAGACTCCGGAGAACATACACACTAAATACAATTGTCCGTTATGTTGGAAGGTTATCAGAGCAAAATCAACCTGGTTCCATCTTCTATACCACGGCTGCTTCAACGTAGGAACATGCCCGATGTGCCTGAAAACCTTTGAAAGTCACAAGGAAATGCTAGAGCATGTCAAAACTCATCCAAATATATTCCGATGCAGTATATGCAATTACGAGACAACTAAAGAGTTTCATTTGAATAACCATCTCGCTAAACACAAGAGGACAGTTGAATTTATGCCTAAAGATGATGCGTCTAGGTTCTTTTTACCAAATCAGATGGTACCGTCGTTGAATAACCGGATGACACATATTTTTAAAGGAATTCCGTTGGCTAATGAAATAAAGATTTGTGTTCTATGCAAGGCTTTGGCCTTTTCTCCTGAGGAAATGGAACGTCACATATTTGCCGCTCATGTGCCTGAAGAGAAGTTGAAGAGTAAAACGCATCAATGTTACTGCGGTGAAGTGTTCTTCAATAGCGTGCTGTTGAAACATCATGTATTTAAGCTGAAAGGGAATCACGGGGTTTGGGGTGAGTGTCATTTTTATATTACACTAAACTCCATTTGAAATAACATTAGACATGTTTCCAAATCTTTTTACAGTCCGTTCAACCGATTTTGAGTTCTATCCCGTAAACATAAGGATGAAATAAAAAGCATAAACCTGTTACCAAAACCAACTATTTACTACAGCTACCATTTGTCGTATCACCAACGCAATAGAAGTCAAAATCGTTTGTTTCATATACCTAGAGATATTTTTTATGTATCATTAATAGTTTTCTTAGCGCACGCCGAATAATGGATTTTATAGACAAAATTTTGCTACTTTGGGTTGCATTATTGCAACTTTCATAAGGATCTCTAATTTTTTTGAAAATAAATTATAGTATATGATACTCCGGAATAATGTAGCTTTCCATATGTGAAAGAATTTTAAAATCGGTCCAGCAGTTTCGGAGCCTATCCGGTATAAACAAACAAACGAAAAAATCTTTCCTCTTTATAATATTGGTACTCGTATAGATCACAGACATAAATCTAACTAGATAACGCAAGTCCCTCCATCTGTATGAAAACCAACCGTGCCACTTTTTCACAAACAATTTTACTTACCAATAAAAGAAAACATTTCCAATGGCTCGGCCAACTTTTTCTATACTTTCTCTACAGCTCAATATGGCATAAAAAGGCATTTTCTAGATTTCGGTGGATTTCCGGTGCCGATAATGCTAAATAAAAAGCTCAGATTAAGATCATTTGTCGTAACTTTAGTCCGTTTTTTGGCACGCGAAGTACATACAATCGCGTCAACTAGTTAGATTTATTTCTGTGGTATAAATAGACTGATAACCACATTACCCACCTTCAGCAGTCGGGTAAAAAGGCTAAACATATGAGAACTCAAAATAAACTTGTGTTTTCAGATGGTGTGTCACCAATTCCTATTATGGATTCAAATGATGGTCAACCCGAAATCGTTAATGTTTATCAAATATTTGGAATTCGTGAGTATTTTATTAATATTCTTCTCATAACATCAACCCTTTATCCCTTGAAAGGGAAGGCAGAGTACACTAATTTTAATTCATTTATTTATAGTTAATTAAAACGATGAAAAGACCAGTTACAATAATTAACATAGAAAAAGAGTAAAACAATGTTGACAATTGTGTCACATAAAATTAATAATTTACCAAACAATACAATGAACAGTGTTATGCATGATAGAATCAGTCCAAATAAAAATTCAAAAATTACTAGAATTTATATATCTAACATGACAATATTAAGTAATTTAAATATATCAATAATTATAATCAACATGGCACAGTGGAACGACAATATACATAACTACTAACAATATACATAACACTGATATCACGCCAGGTATTATGCGTGAAAGTCGAAAATAATCCCGAGGGAACATATTCCCGGGCTAAAAAGTATCCTATGTGCTATTCATGTCTATTATCTATCTCTGTGCCAAATTTCATCCAGATCTGTCCAGCCGTTTGAGCGTGAAGAACTAACAAATACACACACACAATTTTGTCTTTATAATTATATATATATATTTGTAAGTCTTGTTACTTGAAAGTAAATTTTTTTTTTATTATCTTTTCAGAAGACCCACTGTCGATAGGCGTGAATGAAATAATAATAAGCGGTCTAGCAAGCCACGCTGATACAGAAGACAGTCAAGAAAAACAGATATTAGAATATGAAGTAATGGAGACTTAGTATAAAGGTGCGAGTTAGCCGCGTGACCGCGACATGAGACCGCGACACGTGACCCAGGCAAGAGATACGCGACACCAATTGTCCTTAGGCTTTGTATGGGGGTGAGTTCGCGTGCGAGACCGCGATGGGGGACAGAAGACCGCTAGCCGGTCTTGCTCACGGATGAGTAGGGTCGCGCGTCGCGATCGAAATGCCTGAACATTTGTCATATCGCAATTAAATAACCATTTTTGAATTGACTTCCATATCGAAATAGTATATTATGCAACTAGTGAATAAAGGACGGTTTTAAAGCGAGGGCCATAGATGAATCACGAACAAGTGAAGGATTCTAACAACTGAATCACGAGCATAGCGAGTGATTCAAGTGTTAGAATCCTGAACGACGCGAGTGATTCATGGCCCTCGATATAAATCCGTTTTATTCAAGAGTTGCATACTATATTTTATACCATGACTTCGAGAAAAAGAAGGATTTAAGCCAAAAGCACAAGGAATAATAATAAATAAATAAATGGTTTATTACCTTCAAAATTTACAGAAAATGAGAAACCTTAGCTTCACATTTTTTGTAAATTGAAGCTGAGCCTTTGAGTTTGAGTTACCTAAACAGCACCTGTGTTTCAGGGGCCAGTGACCACCTCCTTTAAGTCACATAATTATAATTAATTAAACACCAATGCAATTAATATTAGAATTACAATCCAAATAAGTATTCACTAAACATCCTAGACCAAAATAAAATCACTATCAAAATCCTAAATATAAACAAACTCAAAATTAAATCGACGAAGGAGTTTGAAATTCGAATATTCTTTGTTTGCATCGAGTATTTTATGCGCAAGTAGGTTGTATTGCATTGAGATGGAGGTCAAATATATATTGGTGTGTTCTAAATTCAAACACCAAAACAGTGATTAAAAGTGCTTTTTATTCACTGTTTTCAGTGAATAAAATAAGCTTTTTAGAGGGGGAATGGTATAAAAGATATTTTTTGGCTTCTATACTCCATTTGCGATAACATTAGACATTTAAATAATCCTATTTTACAGCCCGTTCAACCGATGTTGACTTCTATTGCGTTGGTGATACGACAAATGGTAGCTGTAGTAAACAGTTAGTTTTGGGAACAGGTTTATGCTTTTTATGCTATCCTTATATTTACGGGATAGAACTCAAAATCGGTTGAACGGACTGCAAAAAAGAGTTGTAGAAATTTCTAATGTTTTCTAGCGTAGTTGTCTATAATTCGTTGATAGTCAATCTTTGCTTATTCTTATAATAATGATATAATATACTGTGGTATGAGGTAATTAGGAAACAATTGTTGTAAGGATCGTAGCAGGTGGCCTTCTGTAGTTTCTGCCTACCCCCATGGAAAAAGCCGTGAGTTTATGTATGAATTGTATGTGATGATTGATTACATGATTTTATATTTTTATTTTGTACATTTTATTTGTAAATTGACTTCAAATTATGTTACTAGGTATACAGGTGTGACAGAAAGTAATATTTATATTTTTTAAAATTCTCCTGGCCAAGTAAAGAATATCTTTTTCCAAGAAATGGACCGTCCATTAATCACGTGAGGATTGAAGAGGGGGAGGGGGTCTAGCAATATCACAAGGGGGTGTAGTACGATATCAATATATGGTTTATCCCATCACAAGAATCTTCGGATTACTTTCTGGGAAGCCCCGGCAACGTAATTGTATAGATTTAAGATAATATACACATTTGTTTTTTTTTTTTCACGTGTATTTGTTTTTTCGTCAAACGGGCGATTTCTAAACTGAAAATCGGCGTGTAGTTTTATTGCGCGTGTAATATTATATTGATGCCAGTCAAAAACAACTTGCAACCTTTCTGTCGAGACATTTTTGTCATGGTTGTCATAACTGTATTTAAAAAAAATAATATTCAAAAAAATACACGTGATTTTTTTGGGGAGTTACTCTTTAACCTCACCACGTATAAAATAACATCACGTGATTAATGGACGGCCCCAAAGTCATAGCCATTTATCTAAAAAAAATAATATTCCATACAAAGTTTTCAACTGACCAAAATTTGTATGGAATATGCAATATTTTTTCTTGAGATTTGACTAGGAGAAAGTTGTTCATTTACATGGATAGAAGCAGTTTTTAAAATATGATTACATCTTACAGTTACACCCTGTATTATTTCATTTGTATAAAATAATAATAATTTAATTTTAAGTTGTACATTATATTTGAAAACATTATTTTGTGACATCATGACATGAAATTAAGTTATTATATACAATTTATGATTTTTTGATATACTTTTGTACAGTTAGAATTTAATTATTCGTACTCAACAATATATTTAAATTCGCGGGTCGATCTTGAAGCCTATCGACAGGATTGGAACACTATTACGCTACTAAACCTGGATATGGAAGGTAGAAAAGGGGCCATTTTCCCACCATTGGGACATTCAAGACTATACTCTGTTTTTTTTTTCGTAGACTAAACTGACATGTGAGGTTGTCACTTTATCGTTACATAAAAATAGTGTCGTATCCTGACTATCCTGAGTGATCGAATGTTGATCGAAAAAGGAACTAATTCATGGCAAAAAAATACATTTGTTAAGAAACTAGCGGCCATTATTTAGTTTCTACTCATTTATGTCAGACATCATTTTATCGATTGCATTTAATTTATTGTTGATTTCATATTTAACACAATAAAAGTTTATGTACTATGTGTATGAATACTGTCATATTTAAATATATTACGTTAATATTCATAAAACATTTATTTACACCAATTAGTCAATATAATTGATGAGTTATGTCACATCCATTCGATTAATCGCTTATGTTTGAGCCTTACCTACAGCACTATACTACGCGCTGGCAACATTTAAAAAAAATAACGTCATTGGCAGCTGTCAGTTTAGTCTACGAAATAGAAAATCACAGTATAAGTAAAAAATTAAACCAAGTTTTTTTGGAATACACCGAAAGCAATATAAATATTTTTTAATAGAATAGGTACATGATACTTTTCTCATCCTTAGAGATAATAGATATAATTCAATATTTTAAAATATATAATGAAAAACATACCTATATACAAAGGGGAGAGAGAAAAAAATCTTCCACATCGATGTCAATGGGAAATGTGCGAAGAATGTTGGCAGCATTGCCACGTTGAATAGCAATGCTGATTCTCTGATTCTGAACCTTAGATTATAATAAACTGCCTTTTGATGCAATACCTATTTAGCCAATACTTACAGTAAACTACTACTAGTAGTACTTATATTTTTGATATAGCTCTTCAATATTCATTGTACAACCACATTTTTTTTATTATACCAATCAATATAATTTATATTTGTAATCAAATCAAATAAGTGCATGTGGTGTTAGTTTGTAAATAATTGTTTTTTATTATACCAATCAATATAATTTATATTTGTAATCAAATCAAATAAGTGCATGTGGTGTTAGTTTGTAAATAATTGTTGCACTTATAAATGTATATCGTGTATTTATTGTGAATGTAATGTGTAAACAATTGTAAGCTAACCAGAAATAAATAAATAAATAAATAAATATTCATTGTACAACCACTTTTATTATCACCATACCAATCAATATTCATTGTACAACCACTTTTATTATCACCATACCAATCAATATTCATTGTACAACTACATTTTTTATCACCATCCCAAAATTATTATTTTTATGAAGAATTCAAAATATAACGCTTTTAAATGATAAAATAACTGCGAGTACGCGAATTTACAGTAGATTTTTTTTTATATTAAAAGTCTATTTTTGCGTAAATTTTGTTTGATTGAGATCTGAGGCCTGTTTTTTTTTGGAACCGTATTAATAAAATATGTTCGTAAGGATTGATGAGCCACTTTTCGTGTCTTAATAAAATTAATATACTTATTAAGTAGTAAGTTTAGAAAAATTGTAGGATCGCTCCTCGACTTTGTATTATAATACTTCAAAAGTTATATGAACACTAGTTGACCTCGGGGCTTCGCTCCCGTCAATTGGCTATTTACCTACCTACACTACCTACCCTACCCTACCTACCCTACCTACCCTACCCTACCTACCCTACCCTACCCTACCTACCCTACCCTAGGTGTATGAAAAATAGATAGTAGCCGATTCTCAGACCTACTGAATATGCATATAAAATTTGGTAAAAATCAGTAAAGCCGTTTCGGAGGATTACGGTTACTAACATTGTGACACATATGTTTTGTTTATATTCAAAAAATTAAAATCACGCAGTAAAATAATACAGTTATTATGTCTCTCAAGACATCGTTTATTCATTCATTGTTATATCAATAATTAATAAGGATGATTTGTGAGTAAATATAATAATTCCATTTAGTCCGTCAGTGAGAATTTCCAAAAATATTGGGCACGTATATTTTGCTTTATCAAATCTATAAAAACTACAAAAAAAAACTGACAAAAAAATTTGGTAATCATCCTTAATGTATAAATTTAAATAAATAATATCTAACTGTGTACGCAATTTATATCATCAAGTATCATAGTATATCATCAAGTATATGATTTTTATAGTTGATTCTTCTCTGTAAATATTATAATCTCTGATTTTTTATTTCGCAGACTAAACTGACATTTAGAGGGTTGCCACTTTATCTATACTAATAATATTATAAAGCTGACGAGTTTGTTTGTTTGTTTGAACGCGCTAATCTCAGGAACTACTGGTTGGAATTGAAAATTCTTTCAATTTGTGTTGGGTAGCCCATTTATCAAGGAAGGTTATAGGCTATATAACATCACGCTACGATCAATAGGAGCGGACCATAAATGAAAAATGTAGCAAAAACGGGAAAAATATTATTTTTTGAGAGTTTCCGTTGCGTGCGCTGCGTAAACGGTTTAGATGGGTAGGTAAGTAGCCAGTTGACGGGAGCGAAGCCGCGTGGGACAGCTAGTCGTTACATAAAAACAGTGTCGTATCCTAAGTGATTGAAAGTTGATCAAAAATCGAAATTTCGAAAATGGAACTATTGCACGGCAAAAAAAAACATTTGTTAAGAAACTAGCGGCTCTTATTTATTTCTACTCATTTATGTCAGACTTCATTCTATCGATCGCATTTATTTTACTGTAGATTTCTTATTTATTACAATATAAGTTTATGTGCTGTGTGCAAGGCTCGGAACCGGTTTAAAAAATACCGGTTAACACCGGTTTATTTCGGTTTTCCTCCGAACTTTTCTTAAGATCGTGAACGTTTTAAGAACTTTATTTTAACCAAAATTAACCGGTTTATTCGGCGAACGGCATGTCGGTAAACGCGTTGCAACTTGTATGGATGCCGATACTCATTTTTTTCATGTTTTTGCAGCGTAGCTTATTGAGGCACTGACATAAACGTCCGACCCAAAACAAAACAATTCTTACTACTGAATAAAATCTGAACTGCGCGCGTCGTTTCTTTATTGTGCGTCCGTATTAACCGGTTTTTATTGCTCTAAACCGTTTAATCCGAAAAAACCTTTATATAAATACTCTTCCAAATATCGGTTTAAAAAAACCGGTATATGCGAACGAAACCTAATGTAAAAGGTTTTACGTCAAGTACATAATAACGGTTTGAAAATTTAACCGGTATCCGAGCCTTGGCTGTGTGTATAAACACTGTTACATTTAAATATATTATTTGTTTACATTCATAAAACATTTATTTTACATCAAATAGTAAAATTAAATTGAGGAGTCATGTAACATCGATTCGATTTATCACTCATGATTGAGCCTTACCTACAACACTATGCTCGCTTGCAACATTAATAAAAAAAGTTAATTCAAAAAATC
Organism: Orthosia gracilis; assembly: GCA_947562075.1. Lineage (NCBI taxonomy): Eukaryota > Metazoa > Arthropoda > Insecta > Lepidoptera > Noctuidae > Orthosia > Orthosia gracilis. Next base: position 10,266,285 of record OX387277.1, read on the forward strand.
TAAAAACCCGACTGCTTAAAAAGCGAACTAAAAAGGCGTAAACAAGAAGAAAATCATGCTGTGCTGTCGGAGGATACATCTGGTTTTGGTCAGCCCGCTCGCGAATATGTATCCTCCGACCGGGTTATAGATTTTTTGAATTATCTTTTTTTTATTTATAACTTTTTAGTTAACATTTTTTTCGAATTAGGTAGTGTTATATATTTTTGAAATCACCTCTTAAAACCCTTTATTTTGATATCCCTACGATGGGTTTGGAAGAAAAAAATAAATTGCGCCATAACAATATGGCGCCAAAATCCACCAATTTTCCAATTTTAATGTAGTGACAATCGCAGTGTTAAGACGAATCAATTGACGTAAGAATCATCAAAATCGGCCAACACGTTTGGTCTCTAGAACGCCACATGGAACAAACATACATAGACTGATAAACACATTACCCTCCATCGGCAGTCGGGTAAAAAGTAAGGTCATTGGCAGCTGTCAGTTTAGTCTACGAAATTAAAAATAGCAATATAGTTAATTTTATACAAAGTCAAAACAAATTACCTATTTGTATCTTGAATACATAGTTTTTTACTTATACGAGTATGTACTTGAAATTATATACAGAGACCATTTCAATCCATCGCCAGCATTCAAGTATCGACTTTAGCGTTATGTATTTGAAGTTTATTTTAAGTGGCCAATTTGTATTAAGAAGGCTCCAAAGAAAAAATGTGTCGCAATGGATTTTGAACTTAGTCGTGTATGAGATAGTTTTTTGTTCCAAAATTTCGTAATTATCTCGATATGGCGAAACTCGGCAGAAGTGATATGAGACTCCGTAGTCAAATTTTGTTATTACCCCCGACGGAAAAAGAGGGGTGTTATAAGTTTGACGTGAGTATCTGTCTGTGGCATCAGAGCTCCTAAACGGATGAACCGATTCTGATATAGTTTTTTTTTGTTCGAAAGGTGATTTTATCGAGAGTGTTCTTAGATAGTTATGTTTGATGCAAATCGGTCAAACCGTCAAAATCTTTAAATCGGTGTATTTTTGCAAGATATCGTGTTATAATTACATATTTCGACGAATTGTCGATCGAAGCGTGTTTACTACAGATACCGGCACGGTTCTTGAGCGCTCGGCGGAAGAGTGGGGATCGCTTTGCGCATCGTACACTTATGACAAATAAAACGCACACCCGTTTATTATTTATTTTTTCTAAGTTACGGTCTACGTAATTTCTTACTTATAAGATTAAATAATGATTTATTAAATTGAGAAATGGAAATTGAGATCAAAAAAAAAGGTAACTAACAAAAGTATTTCTAATTTAAAATTATAACTTAGTTCTTATAGTTTGTCAAAAATTACTAAAAAATCTACAACGTACCTACATACTTTTTTTTGTTAACATTTTTGACCTCTAATTTCATTTGTTCATTAATGAAATGAAAAACAATATAGTTTGTAAGTATAGTTAGTAATGAAAAATAATAGTTTTGCTATAATTACAAACTGACATTAATTTTTTTCCTGCTATATTTTCGATAAATATCACCTTTTATTATTATAACAAAGGTCTAATTAATAAAAAAATCACATAACATATTTGACTTCTAACTTACCAGATAATTTAAAATGATGCAGTTTAAAAATTTGTAGCAATTAAATTGGCCGGAATTGTACTCGTCGTCGTGAGGTACGTGCAACAAGAGTAAAGAACGAATCACGACTAACGGCTATGACGCGATACGCTACGGGCCAATCACTGCACTTTCCCCGCCCCCGCGCCTCACTTCATACCACCAGAGGGACCCAATAATTCACTTTTGCGCACGTGAAGCTCAGCGCTCAAGAACCGTGCCGATGATTGTACTAGATGAATTAGGTAGTTTGAAGAGATATTAGACTCGGGATTTTTTTTTAAATTTTACTTGTATATTCATTATTTCGACAAAACGTACATTTGAAAGACATACACAGATTTTATTGGTAATGGTCTTCAGATAGGCCAGGTGTGCAGTACTCATAACTGGCGTGCGTGTATGCCATATTCCATTTGCGATAACATAGACGTTTAAATTAGCCCATTTTACAACCCGTTCAACCGAGTTTGACTTCTATTGCGTTGGTAATACGACAAATGGTAGCTGTAGTAAACAGTTGGTTTTGGTAACAGGTTTATGCTTTTTATGTCATGCATATGTCAACGGGATAGGACTCAAAATCGGTTGAACGGACTGTAAAAAGATTTGGAAACATGTCTAATGTTATTTCAAATGGAGTTTAGATGTATGAATGTCAATGAAGCAAAGAAGCACATATTATGTAAGGATCTTAGCAGGTAGCGTTCTGTAGTTTTTTCCCATACCCCACAACCCACATACGTATGTATATGTAGATATCTTTACCCATCACGTCTGTGGAGTTTTGCTATTTAATTTAACCCTGTATGCATAAGTTTTGTCAATATTGTAATATATATGCCATTTCTATAATATTTTTTTGTTTTATTTTCTTAGAAGACTGACAAACAAATAATACTTTCTCAAGGTGAACGCGCACCTATCCGCGCCGCAGGAGGCGCACGCGCCGCAGTCATAGAATTTTATAAATCTTTATATGAAATCGTATGCAGCCTCGCGCACCTGTCCGCGCCGCACGCGCCGCATGTCAGCAAAATGCTGTAGGTATACGGATTCCAACATCGCGTGCGGATGACGTCATCCATCAGATTCGGCGCGTTCGATGCTTGCGGCGAGTGCGATGCGGGCGGTGCGGAGACGTCATCCATATCCGTATAAAAATATTGTTCAAGATGTACAGAAGTGGATACGATGCGTGCGGCGCGTACGGCGCGGATTGTGCGGGGCCTTCAGACTGCGGCGCGTGCGGCGCGGATAGGTGCGCGTTCACCTTTAACAACCTACCTGATGGCTCGACAGAATTCGATTTATATAACACTGATAAGCGATTTTTACTTAGTGAAATAGGAATGTTTCCTAGGTAGAAAAAATATAATTCTATTTAGTCCGTCTGTGAGATTACCAAATAATATTGTTCACGTATTTTTTTGCTTTATCAAAACAATAAAAAAATACAAAGATAAAGCGCATCAAAGTTCAGGAGTGGGGGCTTGTTACGTCACTATACTAGTATAAAGTGTAGCACACCGTGACGTCACACGATATTTCAACACACTGTATCGTCGTAATTTTTCGTTTACGTGGCAAAAGAAAAATACGTGTGCGATATATTTAAGTTATCTAACTGACGGACTAAACAGACTTTTTTGTCAACTACCCTATTGTACGAGGTACAATCACTTGGACGCAATACGACTGATTTTCACTTGATATTATCTTTAATTTGCGTTAATTTAATTTGCGTCGCACCATCAGTAAGGTCCCTTACTATCTAACTGGATGCAGTGGAATACCAATATATTACAGTGACTGGCTATCTGTTCTCCACAACCAAGTATCTTGGTAACACTGTATCCTTTGGAAAGACTGGTGTCAAATTTGATAATCAATTATTAAACAAAAAATATCAGTAGGCTCAAGGCTCCGTCCCTCAAAAGGAAAAATACCGGCCAAGTGCGAGTCGGCGCCCACGAAGGTTTCCGTACCAGTATAGCAAAAACGAAAAAAAAACGTGAGCCCCACTTAAATATTTATTTTATTCTGTTTTTAGTTTTTTTTTTTTTTTATTCTAATAGGCTCGCGCTTGACCACTATCTCACCTGATGGTAAGCGATGATGTGGTCGACGGTGAAGCACGCTTGCCTAGAAGTAACCTATTCACTCTTGACTTTTAATTAAATTAATTTAATTTTAATTATTTAATAATTATTTTAATTTATTTTTATTTTTTTCTTATAGCGGCAACAAAAATATATCATCTATGAAAATTTCAACTGTCTAGCTATCACGGTTCATGAGATACAGCCTGGTGACAGACAGACAGAAAGTGGAGTCTTAGTAATAGGGTCCCGTTTTTTTATCCTTTGGGTACGGAACCCTAAAAAGGAATCCTTACACTTCGTTGTTGTCAATGTATAGGGAAAAGTATTTATTTTTTCAATTACCTACTAACAGTAAAGTTATGTTTATGAACTTCAGTAATATTACCAAATTATTGTGGTAAATATACCTAGTTGTTTGAACGGAACCCTCGGTGCGCGAGTCCGACTCGCACTAGGCCGTTTTTTTTATTTTTACAAGCTTTTGTTTAATTTGCCAATGTATGTATGTATTTAAGTGTGTCCGGGTCAAATTTTGCAACTGAATTTTAAAGCAGTTATCTTCCACCGATTAAGATGAAATTTTGCATTAATGTTAAATTTGGATGACAATACATGGTTAGCTAAGTGACGTCATTATAAATTCAAGATGGCGGACTAGTTATTTTTGTGCACTATCAAAATTGTTTTAAAAAATACTTTTTAATTAATAATTAAACCACTTGACTAGTAACAATATTATTATTAACTATAGGCTTGCGCTTGACCACTATCTCACTTGATGGTAAGCGATGATGTGGTTGACGGTGGAGCACGCTTGCCTAGAAGTAACCTATTCACTCTTAATATAAAGATCCCCAGGTTGTAGCTATCAGGAAACACAGAATCTGACAGGGATTCCACTCCTCAGCTGTACGCACAATGTAAGTATTTTTAAAACGCACCCACTATACAGGAAGAAATATCAAGTGTGGTGAAAAGATAAAAAAAATTGTGCGTGTGTTTAGGAATGTCCACCATGTACCGAAATTGGAATGAAATTGTGCATTTCGCACGGGTACCCTCTATCTGGCAGAATCTTGATGCTCCGAAATTTATTTGGCATAACACACTTGGCATAATCTTCTTTAAACGAATATTCTTAAGGCATAAAAATTATATAATATAATTATTGTTTTGCCGAATGTTTATATGTCCGAATATACAATGGCAGAATTTTATTCTGTATAACTACTTTTGTCAAAGTTATAATTTCGCATAAAATCGTTTAGCATAACGTTCATTTAAAGCGACTATTATTTGGTATAGTTTCCCTTGGCATACCATGGAGGTGGCAGAATTTCATTTCGAATAATTTTATTTGGCATATTTTAAAAAAAAATGCATTTCAACCCTAAAATTAAAATTAAAATATTGTCTTAAAAAGACAATATGTTGAGCTTCAAAAGATAGTGACAGAAACGAATCGCTGCAAAACCGACTCCACGTAGTCTTGTATGCCCTACCCCTAGAATGTAATTTAAGCCCGCGTAGGCGCGGAGGGCGAGGCGGCCCACGAGCTGAGGAGCAGGTGGTGGTGAGCGTTGAAACCATCAGCGACGATAAGCTCGTGTGGGACCGCCGGAGCCCCGCAGCGCCGGAGCCGTGACAGAAACCATGCCTGCTGCATGTTGCATGCGCGCTTACATGCATGGTGTATGCTTGTTTGCATACTGCATGCTTGCTGCATGTATGATGTATGCTTGCTTGCATGCTGAATGATTGCTGCATGTTTCCAAGCTGCATGCATGGTGTATGCTTGTTTGCATGCTGCACGCTTGCTTCATGTGTGAGGTATGCTTGCTTGCATGCTACATGCATGGTATTCTGTGTGTGGTGGTGCTGTTCTGAAATGTGATAGATGAGTTGATATGAAATTTATGCCAAAAGACAAACTGTAAACTTTCTGAGATATGATAGTTCTGCCTTTTAATGACTATCGATAAGAAATGTATGCCAAAAGACGATTCTGTCTGTGAAGTTTCTGCGATATGATGGTTATACTTTTTAATTGATACTGACTAACAAAATTATGAGTTTTGAAAGTATGATAAATGAGTGAATGCCAAACGATTTTATGCGAAATGAGGTTTATGCTATCCGCTGTTATGCGAAATAATATTATGACATAAAATTTCTGCTATAAAGGGGTGACCCATTTCGCACACACCCCGATGTGTAACCGACAACTACAACACAGCGTTGATGTTCAAGGCCCTGGCTCTTTCAAAAATGAAACACAGTTAAAAAAGTTCGTTTAATCATTTAATTAATATCGTCTTGTCTACAGTTGTTCCCATTTCTCATGTCATCCGAAAAACGCTCCTGAAACAAAATAGGTAACATTTTAGAAAATAATTTGATCTGTTTTCTTGACGTAGTTTACGGTCTCGTTAGATCCGCTCGGAATTAACAGGGTGTAACACGGTGATGTCATATATATACTGATGGCTATACGTTTTACCGAGGTCTGCGCGGCAATACAAACACAAGCTGACCAGCTTGGGTGAACTCAGTCCGTCCTTCGTCTGGCCAAGACACGAACGTGCGTTTGAATAGTATGTTTTTCTCTTTCTGAAAACGGGGTTCTATTTATATCTCTGTGATCTTTTAATCTACTCAGTTATTGAAATAAAGTTCCAAGTTCCATAGGTCTTATGTATGTTAAGTAGCTAAAGTAAAATATCGCCATGTTTTTATTTCTGTATAATGAGTAGGTATGACTTCTCTATTGGTAAATGGTAAAATCTGATTGGTATAACAGCAATGGGTCGCCATATTATTGTAAAATAAAATTATTAATTAAAAATCTTTAAAAAAAATATATTTCGTATTCTTCTCAGAAAATTCTTTCATTTGATACCTACATAATGGCAGTGCACAAAAAATAACTAGTCCGCCATCTTGGGCCGTCCGCCATATTGGATTTAGAATGACGTCAGTTAGCCAACATCTAAGGTGTGATGAAAGCTTAATCAGGTGTTTTAACAATAGTAAAACAATTGTTTCCTAAGTACCTACCCACATCATCCAAACTAAACGTGTATGCAAAATTTCATCTTAAGGGTGGAGGATAACTGCTTTAAAATTCAGTCGCAAGAATTGACCCGAACACACTTACATATATACATTGCAAGTTAAATAAAAAGAGTTAATTAAAAAAATCTAAAAACCCGACTGCTTAAAAAGCGAACTAAAAATAAGTAAACAAGAAGAAAATCATGCTGTGCAGTCGGAGGATACATATTCGCGATCTGGCTGACAAAAACCAGATGTCCATGTTCATGTTCTATGGGTCCTATGTAGGTACATAGGACCCATGGAACTTGGAACTTTATTTCTATCACTGAGTGGGTTGAAAGAACAAAGATAAAATAGGACCCCGTTGTCAGAAAGAGATAAACATACTGTTCAAACGTACGTTCGTGTCGCGGCGTGACGCAGGACGCACTGAGTTCAGCTTGTGTTTATATTGCTGCGCAGACGTCGGTAAAAGGTATCTACTTCAGTCTATATACAAATATCATTGGGTAGAGGCAAGTTTTTTTTAAATATGATATCCCATTTCCGATTTACGCTGTAAAGTCATAAACTCATAAGAGATGTTTGTATGGGGTCATACGAAATCATTCCTGCAGCCTAGTAGCGCAAGTGAATTCGGCAAAGCACCGTGTTCGACCGCCATCAATCGACCAATCACATGCGAGATGAAAGACGTGGATTTCCATCTATGTGATTGGTAGATTAATGCTGCTGTTTTTGCTAAGGTTTAGCCAGAAGTTTGCCTAAATAGGTCTTACCATCAACAGGCCACCAAACACTGTATTATACTAAGAAGTTCCGGATGAAAAAGGCAAAAAAAAGCCAAACCAAAACCTCAGTAGCAAATCTTGCGACTAAAGTTCTCGCCAAACTTCTTGGCCGCCCTGAAGTTGGCTACTATCACTGCGCAGTACTAAATCTCATACAAAAAGTTAATTTAAAAAAATCATAAAACCCGGCTGCTTAAAAAGCGAACTAAAAAGACGTAAGCAAGAAGAAAATCATGCTGTGCAGTCGGAGGATACATATTCGCGAGCTAGCTGAACAAAATCAGATGTTTCCTCCGACTGCTCAGCATGATTTTCTTATTGTTTACGTCTTTTTAGTTCGCTTTTTAAGAAGTCGGGATTCTTTTTTTTGTTAAATTTACTTTTTTGATTTATAACTTTTTAGTTATTATTGTTTTGAATATGTACATTTAGATATTTTGAAATGACCTCTTAAAAATTAATTTTGATACCCCACACGAAGGGTTTGGAAGAAAAAATATTTTGGTCCCCGACAATATGGCGCCCAAAAGCCGCCATTTTTTTATTTTCCAATTTTAATGTAGCCAGTGACACTTGCAGGGTTAAAAGGAATTGATTCACGTAAGAATCATCCAAACCGGCCAACGCGTTTGGTCTCTAGAACGCCACATAGAAACAATCATACATGTTGTAGACTGATAAACACATTACCCTCCTTCGGCAGTCGGGTAAAAACAGTACCAATCCGTACCTTGCACATCGGAAAGCCAACTTCAGGGGACCAAGAAGTTTGGCGAGAACTATAATAACTAATATTTTACTAGATCAACGAGGTATATATATGGAATATGGTATGGTTTGGTGTACGGTGGTTCATGTATGGTCACTACGTGAATTTTACAGTTATTTCGTGCGACTACGAAATCAATAGAAATATGAAGGTTACCTGCTAAGCCTGACGCTTTTCCAGTAAAATCTGCTGCGGCAGCTGTAACAATAATAATAGTTGTATTGTAGAATAATCCGATCAGTTTCCGTACCTCTTTTATAATACTCACAATCTGAATCTTTGTGTCCCTGAATTTGCTGCAACCCCCTGTGCAGTAGCTATTTTTGTATCAATGTTAAAGGTGAAGATAGCATTGTGTAACTGTCTCTTTCAGTCGCTTACGTTTGTCGCATCCTCCTATCTCACTTACTCTCTTTGCAGGATACTCGATGACAAACTATATCTTGCGCAATGGTTGGCAGAGCCAACTTCAGAGACACAAAGATCCGCTGTGACTACTACACCCGAACCGGAAATAAATTATTGTAAAGATATAGTCTAGATTTTCATGTTTTGTAAAATGATCTTAATAATGACGATTAATTTGATTAACTAATGTTAATAATGAGATTGTGTTAGCCCTTAATTGAAAATTGTTTTTAAAGACCCTTATTTCCTTCTACAATAAAAATGAGAACGGCAGGCTTGTAAAGTATGAAACAGCAATTAGCAATTATTGCGCAGAGATTGTACAATCATCGCGCGTTTATCGCATTACGTCAAAAATTCGGCATGCTTATTTTTGTGAAATAATTGCTTTTTTATCGCGAATCCGCATTATGTATGAGCGATAGCCACACCATTATAATTTTACGACAGCATTCCTAACAATCAAAATCTGCTAACCAAAATGTGCAAATGAAAAAAAGATAAATATCGCAAGGTGATCGCGATCATTTCGTATTAAGCATGGTTTTTGACAGCAGAGCGTGAGCCATCGGCGAGCAAATGTGGCTGTCAAATTGCGATAACTTTTTCCCTTGTTGTTGGTCGATTGCCAATCGCTCGCTAATGGCTGAGTAGGTAAAGAATTTTTTGAGTTTTTGGTGGCATTTTTTCATGTGTTTTTTGTGGCTATTTTAATTATCCGCTAATTAATTCCTAGAAATGACAAGTTGGTGTCGATTTGTGTCTCAAATGTCTACGCAACTGGACAATTTGTAGAATCATTGAAACAGATGTGATCTCGGTAAAGTGGAGGAGAAAATGCCAAAAAGGTTGGAACATTAGTTATGTTTACTGCCAAATACTTACAAACACATTAGAATGTGTTATGTCCGTACTAGACATTAGCAGAATAGACGACATTGGTGCATGCCATATAAAAATAAGAATATAAATAATAGAAGATACACACTTGTTTTCCAATTAGAAAATTGGAAAACAAGTGTGTTCAACGATCTATTTTACGTTTAAATACGAGTCGATGATGTCCATTTAGTGATATCCTAATGCGTTATCGATTCGATTTCTTATAATAATCGACTATTACGAAGAAATTTTAATCGATTTTACACATTTAGCATTTTAGTCATCCAATTTTTCAAATAGTTTCAATAAATTTGCAAATTAATTATTATATTATGTAAATAAAATGAAAATATCCAATGTTCATTGACATTTTACTGCTATACAAATACTTTACATCTGCAAATATTAATTTATCGGAATATTGGCGCTAAATATTAATCACATGAATGTTGTAAAAAAAAACAAGTGTATTGCATTTTCATAAGCTGTTCACTTAATCAAACAATAAATTTTATAAATCATTGGATAGGTATAATGGCTTCTGTTAAAAATGACTGTCAAAAAAAACACTCGACGTAAAGGCCTCAGTAGCCAGGTCATTAAATTGATCGAGCAATAATTGTACAATTATTGCTGCTTGCTGTTCCTTACGTAATAAGCCCGCGGCTTTACCGATTTCATTCATGTTTTTTTTAAATTTTCTTATTCTTTGTAGAAAGCTTTTACGGAAAAAAAATTGCGCAGAAAATTAGAAAAATATAAAACAAAAAATTGGTAGGTAGGATAGGTATGTAGTTAAGGAAGGGTAGGTAAGTAGTTGACGGGAGCGAAGCCGCGGGCACAGCTAGTTGTTAATAAATAAATGAAATGAAACATTTGTGTCTCTGAAGTTGCCTTTGCGAACCATTTACATTGCGCAAGAAACAGTTTGTCATCGAGTATACTGCATAGAGTAAGCGAGATAGGACGATGCGACAAACGTCAGCGAGTGAAAGAGGCAGTTATAACAATACTATCTTCTACTGCAACATTGACACAAAAATAGCAACTGCGCTTGGGTATTTCAGTCAACTTCAGAGAGACAAAGATTCACTGTGTCTACTATACTGCGTTAAAATTGGGGCATAAGAAGCCCTTAAGAAGGTAAGCGGCTAAAACAGTGAATGAATAGACATGCGGTATTTAGTCAATAATATTACCTATAGGTACGCTTGCTGCTTGTGCAGCTACACTGTGGGCTGCACCTGTAAAACGCAAAATATAAGTAAGACTTGGCTTGCGAGAAACCGCTCTGCAGTGACGTAGCTACCGTAGGGCTAGGGAGGGTATTACACTATCATAATATATATGATCATACATAGGATCACTGTAGCCAGTGACACTTGCAGGCTTAAGAGGAATCGATTGACGTAAGAATCATCCAAACCGGCCAACGCGTTTGGTCTCTAGAACGCCACATAGGAACAATCATACATGTACATACATACACTGATAAACACATTACCCTCCTTCGGCAGTCGGGTAAAAACAGTACCGATCCGTACCTTGCACATCGGAAAGCCAACTTCAGGGGGCCGAGAAGTTTGGCGAGAACTATTATTATACTAGATCAACGAGGTATATATATGGAATATGGTATGGTATGGTGTATGGTGGTTCATGTATGGTCACTACGTGAATTTTACAGTTATTTCGTGCGACTGCGAAATCAATAGAAATATGAAGGTTACCTGCTAAGCCTGCCGCTTTTCCAGTTAAATCTGCTGCGACAGCTGTAACAATAATAATAGTTGTATTGTAGAATAATCCGATCAGTTTCCGTAACCCGTATAAAAAATCACAATCTGAATCTTTGTGTCACTGAATTTGCTGCAACCCCCTGTGCAGTAGCTATTTTTGTATCAATGTTGAAGGTGAAGATAGCATTGTGTAACTGTCTTTTTCAGTCGCTTACGTTTGTCGCATCCTCCTATCTCACTTACTCTCTTTGCAGGATACTCGATGACAAACTGTATCTTGCGCAATGGTTGGCAGAGCCAACTTCAGAGACACAAAGATCCGCTGTGACTACTACACCCGAACCGGAAATAAATTATTGTAAAGACATAGTCTAGATTAACATGTTTTGTAAAATGATTTTAATAATGATTATGTACTTTAATTTGATTAACTAATGTTACTAATGAGATTGTGTTAGCCTGTAATTGAAAATTGTTTTTAAACACCCTTATTTCCTTCAAAAATAAAAATGAGAACGGCAGGCTTGTAAAGTATGAAACAGCAATTAGCAATTATTGCGCAGATATTGTACAATCATCGCGCGATTATCGCATTACGTCAAAAATTCGGCATGCTTATTTTTGTGAAATTATTGTTTTTTTATAGCGAATCCGCATTATGTATGAGCGATAGCCGTCTGGCTATCGCTCATACATAATGCGGATTACCATTGTCACCCAACATAGGTACTATGTTGAGTGACAACACCTTCCGGATCGCTACATATCTGCGTTTGGGTGCTACCAGCGGAGCTCAACATCGTTGTCAATGTGGTGAAGCAGTCGACCGCCTCGGTCATCATGGCCTATCCTGCAGTAGGAGCGCTGGCCGGATAGCACGGCACGCCAGCAATGACATCATACGTCGGGCTCTTGTCACCGCCGGGGTGCCAGCTGTTTTAGAACCCAATGGCTTGGCACGCGACGATGGGAAGAGACCAGACAGGATGACCATAATGCCTTGGAAGGTGGGTAGGCCTTTGGTGTGGGATGCAGCATGTCGACACCCTTGCGCCATCCCATCTTCTTAGCACGGCGGGCTGTGCTGGGGCGTCTACTGCCGGTGCAGAAAACCTCAAACGGCGCAAATATAACAACCTTATTGGAAGTTACATGTTTGAGCCGTTTGGGGTTGAAATATTAGGTCCATGGGGTCCGAGTGCGCATCGAGATTTTCGAGAAATTAGCACAAAGCTCGTCGACTCTTCACGTGACCAGAGGGCTGGCCTTTTCTTCAGCCAGAGAATCAGCATTGCCATCCAACGTGGCAATGCTGCCAGCGTTCTGGGCACGTTTCCCATTGACATCGATGTGGACGAATTTTTTAATGCACAATGAGCTCTTTTCCGACTCTCTTTTGTATTTGTATATAGGTTTGTATATATGTTAATAGATTAAAATATACCTTATTATATCACTTGAATATCGTAAAAAAAATAGCGTCCACGAAGTATTGCATTTTCATAAACTGGTTAGTTAATCAAACAATAAATTTTATAATTCATTGGATAGGTATAATAGCTTCTGTTAAAAGTGACTGTCAAAAATAAAAACACTTGACTTAAAAGCCTCAGTAGCTAGGTCATTAAATTGGTCGAGCAATATTTGTACAATTGTTGCTGCTTGCTGTTCCTAACGTAATAAGCCCGCGGCTTTACCGATTTCATTCATGTTTTTTTTAAGTTTTCTTATTCTTTGTAGCGGGCTTTTACGGAAAAAAAAAATTGCGCAGAAAATTAGAAAAATATAAAACAAAAAATTGGTAGGTAGGATAGGTATGTAGGTACGTGCAAGGTAAGGAAGGGTAGGTAGGTAGCTAGGAAGGATAGATAGTTGACGGGAGCGAAGCCGCGGGCACAGCTAGTTGTTAATAAATAAATCAAAACATTTGTGTCTCTGAAGTTGCCTTTGCGAACCATTTGCATTGCGCAAGAAACAGTTTGTCATCGATTATACTGCAAAGAGTAAGCGAAATAGGACTATGCGATAAACGTCAGCGAGTGAAAGAGGCAGTTATAACAATAGGATCTTCTACTGTAACATTTACACAAAAATAGCAACTGCACTTGGGTCTTGCAGCCAGCTTCAGAGAGACAAAGATTCACTGTGTCTATTATACTGCGTTAAAATTGGGGCATAAGAAGCCCTTAAGAAGGTAAGCGGCTAAAACAGTGAATGAATAGACATGCGGTATTTAGTCAATAATATTACCTATAGGTACGCTTGCTGCTTGTGCAGCTACACTGTGGGCTGCACCTGTAAAACGCAAAATATAAGTAAGACTTGGCTTGCGAGAAACCGCTCTGCAGTGACGTAGCTACCGTAGGGCTAAGGAGGGTATTACACTATCAAAATATATATTATCATACATAGGATCACCATAAAAAAATCGTCATCATTATACGTTTTATCAAATACGAAATGATTCCGTGTCCGTGAGTCCGTGTATCTGCATTGCGTGTGTTGTGATATTTTACTTCTTGAACACTTTAAATTCATATATCTTTCGATAGCGTGAACCGATTGCGATGAAATAAAAATTAAGCAATATTTCAAGTTACGAACAATTTTTAAATGTACAAGTAATCTACATTGGTTTTGTATATTTTACGTGATGCGGTCACAACTAAACAGACAAAAAATCCAAAAATGCTCGCAATGGGTTCTGTCAGTTATACTCTAACACAATTTGATTGACAACAACACGCTTGTAACACGAAATATGACAATACCCCTTGGCAAGATTGGTCTCATATTCTCTCGCTTCTGAATACAGTCACGATTGTTAAAGATAAAACAAACGACAGCCGGGACGTACGGTTAACGTGCTTTCCGAGGCACATAGGATCTCGCTATGGTGGATGTTCACCCATTAACGGACCGACCTCAGCAAGTGAAGCTTAACCTTGATGCTTTGCGAACTGTGCGGAAGTTATTGCTTAGCCTTTGCAATTAATATGGTTGGAAAAAATAATTGGTTCACACAAATAGAGGAAGTATGTAAAAGACTTACCACTGACAAAAAGCATTTAAATTAAAAGTAAAAGTGCAAATGGACACTATTCTTAGTTTTAACATAATCTATATCGTAACATATTAACTTATTATTAGTTAGTAGATTATTAGTCTTTTAGGCTAGATCGTTATTAATTATTAAGAATTTTATTCGAATTAATAAAGTACTTATAAAAACCCATTTTGTTTTACAAAACGGGTTTTTGATAACTATAATGCACTGCAAATCGCATAAAAGTTAGAGCGAAAACAGTCATATTGCCTGCATAGCTAGCTTTTTCTTCTATGCATTCAGTGCCCTAAGTACACTAACCCTAGTTTAGCACTTTATTTATTTATTAAATAAATCATATATAAATAAATAATTAAATATATTTAGAAGATCCTATGAACGCCACTGACACTTCATTGGCGTGGCCATTTAAAGAGTTTCCATAGACTAGAAAAAAAAGCTCATTCTGCCATTGGAACAGTGATGAGTAGAATTCATGAGTAAACAATATGACCTCCGTAATTATTTTTGAATTGACAAGAAATTCAATCAATCAAAAAACGAGTGAGAATACCAGAGACATTTTCCTGGTGATGAAAAATCTAACGGCACACTCGACAGTTAGACCAATGACAGCAGAAGAGTACTACTTAGATTATGAAATTTAATCAACTAGCATTTCCCCGTGGAATGTCCTTATAAACCTGGTATTGCCTATGGCACTCAACGATAACGTAACCGTTCATGATTGAAAGCATTTTCGTGATAATAAATAAACAATATCCTCCTACAAACATTTTTTTTGCTTTTAACAATATTAGTAAAGATTTAATTTATTACCTGTTTGAAGTCCAGATGGAGACGGCAGACTGCCTAATCCAGAGGCAACTGGCAATCCAGATGAAGATGGCAAACCACCTGATCCAGGTAGTGTTGGAAGACTGCCAGGTCCAGGCAATGTTGGGGATCCAGGTATTGACGGTAAGCTTCCTGGTGCTGTTGGCCAATTGCCTGATCCAGGCACCCCTGATAATCCAGGTACTGAAGTTGGATTTCCCGATACTGGTGTTGCAGTTAACCCAGGTGCTGGCGGAAAGCTTCCTGGTTGACCTGTTGGCCAACTGCCTAATCCAGGCGTCCCTGATGGTGCAGGAATTGAAGGTAGATTGCCAGATCCAGGCAATATTGGGGACCCAGGTATTGACGGTAAGCTTCCTGGTGCTGTTGGCCAATTGCCTGATCCAGGCGTCCCTGATGATCCAGGAATTGAAGGTAGATTGCCGGGTATTGTTGGTAACCCAGTCATAGTTGGTAGGCTACCAGATACAGGTATTGTTGGCAACCCGGTTCCTGTAGGATTGGGTGATCCAGGTGCTAAGGGATTTGGTAAACTACCAGATGTTGGAATGGTAGGAGCACCAGGTGGACTGATAGGATTTGACGTTATACCACCAGTTGATGGACAGGGTGTTGTTGCTGAGAGACTTCCACCACTTGGTGTTGAAGCCCCAGGCGCAGGGGTTGAAGCCCCAGGAGCAGGGGTTGAAGCCCCAGGAGCAGGGGTTGAAGCTCCAGCAGCAGGGGTTGAAGCACCAGGAGCAAGGGTTGAAGCCCCAGGAGCAGGGGTTGATGCCCCAGGAGCAGGGGCTGAAGCCCCAGGAGCAGGGGTTGAAGCCCCAGGAGCAGGGGTTGAAGCCCCAGGAGCAGGGGTTGAAGCCCCAGGAGCAGGGGTTGAAGCCCCAAGAACAGGGGTTGAAGCCCCAAGAGCAGGGGTTGAAGCTCCAGGAGCAGGGGTTGAAGCCCCAAGAGCAGGGGTTGAAGCCCCAGGAGCAGGGGTTGAAGCCCCAGGAGCAGGAGTTGAAGCCCCAGGAGCAGCGGTTGAAGCCCCAGGAGCAGGGGTTGAAGCCCCAAGAGCAGGGGTTGAAGCCCCAAGAGCAGGGGTTGAAGCCCCAAGAGCAGGGGTTGAAGCTCCAGGAGCAGGGGTTGAAGCCCCAGGAGCAGGAGTTGAAGCCCCAGGAGCAGCGGTTGAAGCCCCAGGAGCAGGGGTTGAAGCCCCAGGAGCAGGGGTTGAAGCCCCAGGAGCAGGGGTTGAAGCCCCAGGAGCAGGGGTTGAAGCCCCAGGCGCAGGGATTGAAGCTCCAGGAGCAGGGGTTGAAGCTCCAGGAGCAGGGGTTGAAACCCCAGGAGCAGGGGTTGAAGCCCCAAGAGCAGGGGTTGAAGCCCCAGGAGCAGGGGTTGAGGCCCCACAAGCAGGGGTTGAAGCTCCAGGAGCAGGGGTTGAAGCCCCAGGAGCAGGGGTTGATAACCCAACAGATGGAGGAGTTACTCCAGGCATTGCTGGTGGGGTTACTCCTCCAGGAGGAGTCATGACACTAACCGATGGAGGAGTAGCAGCGCCTGGCGATGGGGTTGTTACAGCCCCAGACATTGTACTCACTGCAGGTGTCGAAGGTGATGATGAAACTACAGTAGGCGTTGTTGCTGAGGAACTGCCACCACTCGGTTTTGAAGCCCCAAGAGTAGGGGTTGATAACCCAACAGACGGAGGAGTTACTCCAGGCATTGCTGGTGGGGTTAAACCTGCAGGTGTAGTTACAGATGAAGATGGCGTGGTCACGCTTCCTGAAGGACTCGGTACACCTGAACTTGGAGTTGATAATCCTTTAGGCGTATTTGATTGAGCACCTTTAGTAGTACCATGAGGACAAGGCGTTGTGCCAGAAATCGACGGAGGTTTCATACCTAAATTTGGAAAACTTGGTAACGAACCCGGATGTGGAATTTTAGGAACACTACCAAAAGATGGAGCCTTTATAGATGTATCTGGTCTTTTGGCAATTCCAGCTGGATGAGCGTTAGCAGATGGTTTTGCAGTAGAAGCAACCTTTTTAGGATTTAATACATCATTTGGAAAGATAGGCAGACCCCAGGCTGAAGCTGCAGGATCAAAAAATGGTACAGGGTTAGGAAAGAACGGAAAAGGTTTCTTGGCTGTCGGTGGAATTGTTTTTTTGGTTGCTGGCGCTGCCGCCTTTTTGTTAATTGGTGATTGGAGGAATGGCAAAGCCATTTTCTGTTTATTTACAAAAACTTCTGTGAACAAAATAATTAAGTGTATAAGGGTCGCTGCCTACGAAACGTATTTTAATCCGTACGGAACAGCACGATAAGTTTTGAAAATATCGTTTCATACAAAATGCATATGAAAGAGATGCACAGACAGTATAGTGACGTGGCGTCATTTGGCGTTATTTACTGTTCAGTCCAGAATAAAACACGGAAGGAATGCAGGAATCATAAGAATTCAAAAAATTTTGTTATTTTTTATTAGATACATAGTATGGTGTTAGTTTACATTTAAAATAACATAACACTACTCGTACCATATTATCATATAATGTACAAATATCATTTTGCGTTGAAATTGAATCACATTTCACAAGCTTTTATTTACTTTCACCCTGTCTGTAAATCAAATCTTGCAAATTAAATTATACACACTTCCCAGTGTCCAATTGGGCTGAAAATTTGTACTCACGTTTGCGTGATAAATAATGCATTTTTTTCAATATAAGTTAAATTCTTTCTTAAATAGGTAGTGATTTAATAGAAAAGCTTGTTACAAATATATTTATGTACTGTTAATGTCAAGATATTATTTTAATTCATTCATTCATTTCTACTGAAAGACGTCCACTGCACATATGCCTCCCCCAGGCGTCGCCGCGTCGCCACATTGACTGATCCCGTGCATTCCCGCAGCCTTAACCAGGTCATCGGTCCACTTAGTGAGAGGCCTTCCAACGCATCGTCTGCCGGTTCGCGGTCGCCATTCCAGAACTTTGAATTTATTTTATTTTGATTTTTTATTTACTTGTTTTTTACGGTTTTATTTTTTTACTTTTTCAACGGCTTTGCTATATTTTCGTTAAAAATGTCTGGTATTAATGTAGCTTTTTATGAGTGAACGGACTTTTTAGATCGGATCAGAACCAGTGGCGTAGCTATAAGTACGATGTGGATAGGCGGGGCGGTGCACCGGGGCCCCAAGTTCAAGGGGCCCCTCGACCTCCATGACCGACTGCTGCATTAATACATAATAGTACTTACTACTAAGTACTAAGCCTTGCTTTGCTTTTTGCACTGCAGTTGGAGACCTTTTCACCTTTAAAGAATTTAGTTTAGTTTCAATTGGCCTCCAATTTCATTTTTATTTTTCAATTTAATTGTTGCCCCGGGGCTCTTATTTACAAAGCTACACCACTAACCACAACTTTTAGGGATTACCTTTTACAAATATTAAACAATATCTCACTAAAATCGAGGTAATTTTTTTTTTCAGTATTTTACTGAGTAAAACCCACCCGTGTTCCTTCAGGTGCTTGTGCAGCGGTTAGTAATATGCCCAATTAAGATTAAAACGTACTCCTACATCTATAATCGTTAGCTATGATTCTATTTACTTACCGACGTCGAAATTCGCATGGCAAACACATATCTGAAAAAAGAAATTACACAAACTTAAAGCCTGTAATCCCTGGAGAAATAGCTGATAATGGTATAGTACTCATACATTTCATCAATATGGCTTTTACATGATAAAAAGATTTGTTATTTAACCAGTTTATCGTGAGAAATCTATACTAATATTATAAATGTAAGTTTGTTTGTTACGCTTTCACGCAAAAACTACTGAACCGATCATCATGAAACTTTGTACATATATTCTTGGAGGTACTAGAAGTAACATAGGATACTTTTTATTAAAAAAAAAATTAACGGCTTCACTGCGAGCGAAGCCGCGGGTAAAAGCTAGTAGGTACTAAAAAAAACTTTTTACAAAAAAATACTACCGACTTCCAAGTCGGTGTATTCTAGCTAGCTTTCATAGGTACCAATATATTGCGTTATGGACACCGGCTTCCAAAAATAAAGTTATTTTTCACTTTGTAGGTTTTTTTTTTGGAAGTTGGTAGTATTTTTTTAAACTCGATGAGCACTCGGACCCTTACCACAAACTTCTCAAAAATGTAACTTAAAAAACAGATGTTATTTTTGCGCCGTTTGAGATTTTCTGCACCAGCAGCAGCTGTCGCTATAAAGGTACCTACATAATAATAAAATCCTGTCACTGTCCCACAGACAAGCCACGAACATTAATCACCACGCTTGTTCAATGCGGGTTGGCGATCACAAACTTATATATATATATATATATTTTATAATCGGTGCCTCACACTAGGAATTTCTTCCTGTATCGTGGGTGCCCCCCAGTTTACCCCTCAGTAGCTGATTTTAAAATGAGAATCACGTCTAAACGGCTAGTCGTGTTTTTTTACAAACATATGTTACATTAGTCCATTTTCTTAATAATTCGATCTACGAAACTTTTGAGTTTTATTTGTAAGTATAACATAGTTTAATTAATTTGTAAATTTATTTCTCACACGGACAAAAAACGACAATCGCACCAAAACAGCCGGGAGTATTTTAGTGAAATTTTCACCATGTCAACGGCAATTGAATTATAAACATTTTGATTTACGGCTTTTTTGGGGGTCCGCACCCAAGGGGTAAAACGGGACCCTATGTATGACCTGTATGACCAGGATGTATCTCATGAACCGTGATAGGTAGACAGTTGGAATTTTCACAGATGATGTATTTCTGTTGCCGCTATAACACCAAATACTATAAGCTGAATAAAATAAGTATTTAAGTGGGGCTCCCCGTAACGTGATTTTTTAACCGTTATTAGCGATAAGGGTACGGAACCATTCGTGTGCGAGTACGACTGACTCGTACTTAGCCGTTTTTTTTAAGTCATAGAATAACAAGAAAGGTACAAAAAACTGCCGAATTTTGGGTCGCGTGGGTGTGAAATCACGTATGAAACCGTGTGAAACCCCGCCTGCTTATCAAGCGTTTTAGACATCGGGACGGTTGCCTTCCTGATGCCTTCTTCACCGAGTGGGATCGGCCCTCTCGCATCCCGCTCGGTGGCTACCTTTTGGACCATCACAGTCTCACAGAAGGAGGCCATTTCGCTCCAGTTTTATACCAACAGACAGCGATATAACAACTTAAATCTATTAAAATCAATTATAAAAACTTACCAAACACAATAAAACAAAGAGCCGCGCCATTTTCACCACTCTTCGGCTAAATAACTAAATGTTAATTTACAAAATTAATCATTAACATAACTTATATACAATCACATGTGTAAACAAGTCTGATATATGGGTTCGAATTCAAACTGGTTGTGTTTACACAGCTGTTTTAACGAGAATAGAATATATTTTGAAATGTTTTGTATTGGGCCATGAGACAGGCGATATTTCAGGTTCTAACAATACATAGTATACCATTATCTACACTATAAGTCTCTACCCTGGTAACTAACTTCCAAATCCCTAGACACAGATCCGTAGATCTAGTTTGAGCATCACCGGCATTATCAAACATACCATCAAGTGTCCTATCATGGAAGCTAGCAGTTAGTAATATTTAAAAACATTTCAATTTGTTTAACTGTGCAGCTACTGGGTCCAAAACGTTTAAAGAGTCTTCTATCGACTAAAGAATAGAAAGGAATTCTCTGCTGGAGTCTGTTTGTTGTCCTGGTAGGTACAATCTAAGGGTCTTTCAGTCAATAGTGAATAGGTAACTTCTAGGCAGGCATGCTTTATCTTCTTGTGTCTTAACAATAATAAAAAAAGAAGTAGAAGAACTACAAATCGCTGCTTTCAAAACCTCATAACAATTATTATAACTGATATCATGAAAACTGCGTGTTACCAATTTTCATGTACCACTGACGTACTATGTGGAAAAACAATATTGTAGTGTCTGATGACATCATCAACGAATACCTTCAATATTATATTTGTTAGGGCTTAGCAAACACAAATTATAAAGTGTTGGTAGGTAGGTACTTCCTATTTTGATCATGAAGGATGAATCGAATATGAATATTTATGATTCATTGTTTATTAGTATAGAAGAAGAAGTCGGAAAGCGGCATCGGAGACTCAAAAGTTGTGTGGATTCTGTCAGTTGGCACCGGCTATCGCTGAAAACCAGCGCTGTAGCCCTAACTCGCATGTGTCTCCCAGTACTATGCTGAGTCCTAAGCGATGGCCGTTTTGCGCAGTAGAGACGCATACTTTACGTATTTGTCTTTAAGTTTTCCCCTTTGTTTTTCAAAAGCGAACCAATTCCGGCGGGGTGCTAAATTGTTTGAGCTCACTTCGTTCATAGTTTTTTTGAGAATCACCGTCAATTAATTATTTTTTGTTTATAGTGGGGCAGTCATACCATTCCTGTCCTGGGTGTAAAATCTAAAAATACGCCACTAGCTAAAAAGGCGGTAACTATTAAGATCAAAGCTGATAGAGATGTGTTGAAGGAAGCTGATAGAGACGGGCGCTACCTGGTTTTGGTCAGCCAGCTCGCGAATATGTATCCTCCGACTGCACAGCTTGATTTTCTTTTGTTTAAGTAATCGGGTTTTTTGAATTAACTTTTTTATGATTCCCAGTTTTTTTAGCAGCCCTAGTAACAATAAAGTCAACGTGAGGTATGAAGGTAAGCTTACTGTCAAGGAGAACATCATAGTCTCGTATTTTGTTGACTTTGTGTAGTGCTCTTTCGTTTAGCGAATATGAAGAAGTAAGCTTAGTGTTTATTTTTTGTGAACGCGAGGTAACGTTATATGGTAACACAAGTCAGCATTAAGAACATGTGATATTTTGTACACCAGCTGAGAGCATCATCATCAGCTGAGAGTTGAGATCTTCCTTGAGTAGGGCAATGTCTGTACTAGCGACAATACCCCGATATAGTTTCAAGTCATCTGCGAAGATGGAACAGGTACTGTTTTTGATACTGTTTGTAATATCATTTACGAATATAATAAATAGTATTGGGCCCAAATGGGAACCTTGTGGGACTCCGCATGTTGAAGGGTAAGGTAGAGACTGATGAGCCTTTACTACAACTCTGTGTTTTCTTTCGGTCAAAATCTAAGATTGAAAATACAGCAAAAGTTGACAAAAAATGGAAAACCAAGGTTCGACAGCTTTTGCAGCAATATTTTGTAGTCTACTTTGTCGAATGCACTGCTAAAACCGATGTAAATAGAGTCGACCTGCTTGCGAGAATCTATTAATTTGCAAAGGTCATTACTTCAGGTCACGTAAAGAACTAAGTCGGTCGTAGTGGATTTTTGAGCGCAAAAACCATGTTGTTGTTGAGCTATCTCTATTCTGGAATGAACATTTAAAATAGGATACAAGAGAAACTCGAAAACTTTTGAAAATACATACAAATTAATACAGTCCTGCATCTTGCATTGAGCTTTCTTAGTGCTCTGATTACGTCTTTTTCCGAGAAAGCAACGCTACCCGACATATTGAAAGAGTAGATCTGCGTATCGTCAGAGCGATGTTCAGAGTGTAAGGTGGCTGACTGAGTAAATGCCAAAAACTGACGGCAAATGCCATCTTTTTGATGGCATTTTCCCTAAGTGGCCGCCTCAGTGCCCAACTTCCATTCCGACGGCATTTCATTTGAACCTGATTTTTTTGCTTTGACGAAGGACCAGAAGAGCTCATGCTAGAGAAGTTATCATAGCTATTTTTTAACCGACTTACCAAGAAGGAGGAGGTTCTATGTTCGACTTCTTGAAAGTTTTTTTTTTTTTTTAATATTTGTTCACCGATATCTCCGTCAATGGTGGACCGATTTTGAAAATTATTTTTTTGTTTGAAAGAGTATGTGCCGAAATTGGTCCCATTTTAATTTGGTGAGGATCTGATGAAGAACTTCGGAGATATAAAACAGAACTCTTCAATAAATAACGGCAAATCTCTCGGGATTGCTGCAATCGCATGTCTGTTTATTGTTTATACCATTTCATAACATAACATCACGCCAGTACGCTCTAAAGGGGTACGCAGTTCACCTTGGTTCACTCTCATTCCACCGATTATGTTCAGTTACATGATATTCGGGTAATCTATTTTGGCATTATAGGTACCTTACTAATACACGCCTAGTATGTAGGTACAACTAAAAAGTGAAAAATAAAAAAACTTTTTTACAAAAAAATACTACCGACTTCCAAATAAGGAAACTACAAAGTGAAAAATAACTTTATTTTTGGAAGTCGGTGTCAATAGCGCAAAAAAGTGGTACTTACCAAAGACACCGACTTCTAAAAATAAAGTTATTTTTCACTTTGTAGTTTCCTTATTTGGAAGTCGGTAGTGTTTTTTTGTAAAAAAGCTTTTTTGATAACTTGATTGGCACTGCCACGGCATTGTCACGGGGATCCTTTTTGTAACGTCTTCTAAGTTTTCTTTTTCGTTTAGTATGTTTATAATTATAAGACTTTTAAAGAACCATATGGGGTATTTAATGCATTTCGTTTTGGATTCAAAGTCAAAGTCAAAGTCAAATATATTTATTCAACTGGGCCAAAAAGCGGCACTTTTGAACGTCAGAATTAAAAGTAACAAATCATAAAATAAAAATTGATTCTACCGTGCATTCGGAAAAGTAGCTTGTTATGGAGAAGAATGCACAAGAAACTCCATACTTACTCTTTAAAAAAAAAAGTGTTTTACAATATTTACATAAGTACATACATTAATAAATTAATATATGTGAGGACGATGCACCCAGAATAGCACTATACACTATACTACGTACAGGTATAAAGTATTAAAAGCATTAACAGGTAAATTTATTAATGTGATAAATAGGAACATGGTTCTCACATACTTACAAATATTGCAAACATAGGTAAAATACCTAATTCAACACCAACGGAACAGTGTGTGAGCCAAATCCTAAAAAAACAAAAAAATTTTTTGGCCCATATATGCTTATGATGCTGTCTAATATCTCATACAGCTCTTCTACCATAGCGTTGGCATCATGAAATTAGCCCAAGTTTTCAATCCAATCAACCTTATTTATTCTCTCATTAATTATTTGGTAGTTTACTTTGCGGAAGTTAAACTTTGCAGAGAGCTTGCATTTGAGAATTGTAGGTGATACACTCGTAATCTCAATGGTAAGGGTCTATTGTTGACAATGGTTCAGTACATGCATGGACCATGAAAGTTAGACAATATTAGATCTAGAGATTTACATGATTTTGGTGTTGCAAGCTATTCAGAGATAAACAATTTACAAGACCTAACAAGTTATTATAATTACTTGCGGACATATTATTTATTATTTATTTATTATATTCTTTATTTTACACCACAAAAATATATACATAGGACAAAAATCATAAAAGCAAGTGTACAATGGGCGGTCTTATCGCACAGGGCAATCTCTTACAGACAACCTTTAGACATAAGATCCATGCAGACTAAGATTTAGTGTTATCAAGGTCCCACTTGATGAATCCCAGATTAAAATCACCAGCTATGAGTTTCTGGCTAACCCGTAAAATCAATTACAGAGGTAACCTTGTCCGGAACGTGTCCAGTGTTTGTAGTTGTACAGGTGGAGGCAAGTACGAGTATACTGCGCAGATGTTCAAGTATTGCACCCATTTTTCTTACGTAATCGTTACACCACTAATTTCTCAGGCAAAATTATTGAAGTCTTTTTCCCATTTTGCCATGCGAATGCTACCGATTGTCTTCAATACGGTGATTTTCGTCTGATTATACTGATTATTTTTATAGATACATTGATCACGTTCGGTTCTGTTCCACAGATATGGAAGGTGTTAGTAGTGACTTGCAAGTAAAAGGGTCTACTCGGTTCGTGAATATTTGTTTCTTTAAATATAGCGACTATTTGTTAACCGACTTCAAAAAAGAGGGTGTTCGTGTGTATTTTTAAGTGTGTTACCTCAGAACTTTTTACTAGATCAACCAATTCTGATGATTCCTTTTTTTATTTGAAAGTTGCTTGTCATGTGATACCATTTAAATTTGATCAATATCTGATCAAGAACTTCGGATGTTGTGGTATTCTGCTGTGCAGATCTACATCATCTTCGTGTTCTTGTTTTTGTTTCTTCGTTTTTTGACATCGACTGCCGAAAATTAAGTCATTTTTCACTTTGTAGTGTTTTTATTTGGAAGTCGGTTGTATTTTTTGTAATAAGGTTTATATTTTTTTTTACACGGTTTTACAGTTTCATTGCACCAAAATGTATTACAATATAAAAATAAAAAATAGAGTGAAATGCCTCAGAAATTTAAAAATGCGCCATCTATTGGCATCAATTTTAAATGATCCGTTCAAATAATCTTTGAAATGTGAATTAAGAGCCCAATATTCCATAAATTTGAACTTAGGAGAGTTGATTAAACAAGAACATACAATTTTTATGTTCAATTCCAGAAAATGTTAATTTTACACACATTCAATATAAGATAGGTGCATATCGCGCCATCTAGTGAGATTTATTTGAACCAAATTTTCTTCCTTAGCAATGAGACCCCGTGTCTTAGTCGTGCGTCTGAGACATGCACAGCTCAGGCGATACTGAGCGCTTCCGAGCTTACGCACACAGAACCAATGTGCATGAGCGTCACACACACGACAAAATGGGATATATTTATAAAACATTACTTAGCACGCCCTTTGACTTAGATATGTTCCCGTCTCTATCTTACACTTGTAGTTCGACAGTTGTGCGGCAGTGACAGCAACAATACTTAGCCAACGTATGAGCTGAGGGACGTCTATAGATACCCCAGTAAAAGACTAACCCACCACGCCGTAGTGAAATAGAACAACTTGTAACACGGTATCCCTTAGCAAGACTGTTGTCAAATTTTTGGGTTTCAGACTACCTAACGACAGTCCAATCTACTCCTACACCGAATTTCTCAGCTCAAAATTATGGCAGAATTAATGTGACGAATTGTCAAGCACGCGTTAACTGTTGTAATTGGCTGTTGAAAATTCATTCAACCAATCACAGCAGATAACGCGTGTTTTTCAATTTGTCACAATATTTCTGCGATAGTTTTGAGCTGAGAAACTCGGGGTTAGGCATGTGTCTCTTGATAATACTGTACTAATATATTTTGTTTTATGTACGTTGGTAAACACGTTTATATACATATGCAGTAAATAATAGTCATTCACCCGTTAAATATATATTTGCTTTGAACGATAAATTATTATGTACCTCTATAGTGAAATGTTATTGATTTTAGTCACAGCTTGCGATCTTCAATAATTTATAGGCTTACCCCGAGTTTCTCAGCCTTATATTCAAAATAAAATTATTTGCATTGAATCTATACCTGTATGGTGGCCGTTTTGCAATTTTCCTTCTTCTTATGGTATTTATTTCCAAAGATGCGTTAAAATGAGTGTTGAAATATGGAACTTTCGACGCTCATAACATTCAAATATTTTTATTTTTTACTTTTTTGTTTCCAGACAGGGCTAGATAATGATGAGACAAATTGATATCATTTTTTTTTATTTTGAACGTACACCGTCAAACAGTGGAATAATCGCTAGACTACGTTTGTATGGAAGAATGATCAACTAGTGTAACCTTAACAGCTATATTTAAGGACGTTACTCGCCAGTGGCGCCAACTGGTAAGCACGCTTTGACTTTTCTTCAGATAACAGGTGGAGCTTGTGGCTACGTAAAAACAGCCAGTCGAATGGGTCGATCTTTAAGCTCAAGTTTGCTCTAGACGATAATTCTTCCATACAAACGTAGTCTGGCGATTACTCCAATGTTTGACGATGTACATTCAAAATAAAAATTGTATCAATTTTTCTCATCATCATCTAGCCCTGTATTGAAAAAAAAGACAAAAAAATATATATATTTGATAGTTACGAGCTTCGAAAGTTCCATATTTCTTCATTTTTTAAACGTAGTCTGGCGATTACTCCAATGTTTGACGATGTACATTCAAAATAAAAATTGTATCAATTTTTCTCATCATCATCTAGCCCTGTATTGAAAAAAAAGACAAAACATATATATATTTGATAGTTACGAGCTTCGAAAGTTCCATATTTCAACACTAATTTTAACGTATCTTTGCGCGCAAAAATACCATAAGACGAAGGAAGCAGTCAGGTCACCATACTGGGATAGATTAGTAGTTCAGCAATGCAAATAAATTTATTTTGAACAGATACATTTAGTCGTTTTTCATGATATCCATATTCCCAAAGGTCTATTTATAACATTTCGCGCGCTTGTTTTCGTCCTAAATCATCATCCGTTTCGCTACAAATTTACGAACTAGCTTCTTACTGCTCAACACAGCATCTATCTCATTCGCACGTGTTGTCGGATGAGATAGCATGCATTTTAACCCCGCGCACAAAATAGTTCGTGCCGTCGACTAGTGCAACATTAAGCTGGTGTTTGTGGTGTTATTAATGCTGGCCAAGGAAATTCCCTGTATGGGTGAATCATCCATTTTAACCAATACGAAACTCCTCCGAGCCTCTGAAAGCACGTTAATCTGTTGGTCTCGCCTGTCAGATTGTAGAACTTTAATAGTCATTACGGCACCAGTCTTGGCAAGGAGACTACAATGACCCTTGAGCATGCTGGACTACGAAGAGTAACAGTGGGTCATAAGGACTTCCATGATGGACATGGTGTAGTTATGGTGGGTCATTTATTACAAGCTTTTATTTAACTTGCAATTTATGTATATAATGTGTGTTCGAGTCAAATCTTGCAACTGAATTTTAAAGCACTTATCCTCCACCGATTAAGATGTAATTTTGCATACACGTTTAGTTTGGATGACAATGCATGTTTAGCTAAGTGACTTCATTCTAAATCCAATATGGCGGACGGCCCAAGATGGTGGACTAGTTATTTTTCGTGCACTGCCACGATATGGGTATCAAATGAAAGGGTTTGCTGGGAAGAATACGAAAAACAGTTGTTTTATAAAAATATTTTTTTATGAATAACTAGTTGTCCCCCGCAGCTTCGCTCCTGTCAACTGGCTACATAACTGCCTGCCCTACCCCACCTACCATCCCTAACCTATCCATCTACCTACCTAGTGTACCTACCCTACCTACCATTTTTTTTTGTTTTTAAACCTTCCCTTCGCTAGAGCGAACCAAACAAAAAAAGAAATATTCAAATCGGTCCAGCAGTTTTTGAGTTTTAGCGAGACTAACGAACAGCAATTGATTTTTATATATAAGAAGATTTTATTTTGCCCCACACTAGGAATTTCTACTGTATCGTGGGTGCGTTTAAAAACATTTAAAAATACATACACAAAAACCCAGATCTGTAAAAACTATCGGTAGGCGATACAAACCTTTTCGAACCTGCGGCACCAATATATGGTGAAATGTGTCATTGAGCTAAAAATCTTTGTGCTACCATATTTCGTACCGCATTTAATGCAAATGAATGATTTTGTCTGTGGCATTAGCTAGTGGAAGTTGATGACTTGACTTTTTTTAGTATTACAACCTTTTTTTTTATTAAGTTGCAATTGACTCGTATGTAGGTAATTATGTAAGTATGTATGTTCGGGTCAAATCTTGCAACTGAATTTTAAAGCAGTTATCCTCAGCCGATTAAAATGAAATTTTGCATACACGTTTGGTTTGGATGACAATGCACGGTAAGCTAAAAAGCTTGTTAAAATAAAATAAGTCTTTTTTTTAAATTGAAAATAAATATTTAGAATAAAAACAATTTTACGAAAAGAAACCGACTTCCGAATAACACACTACAAAGTGAAAAATAACTTCAATTCCGGAAGTAAGTGTTCTTTTTCTTCGTATTTGACAACGACTTCTGAAATTAAAGTTATTTTTCACTTTGTTGTTTTTCATTTGGAAGTCGGTTGTATAGTTGCCGTAGTTACACGTGCGGCGTGCCGTTAGAACGTAAGTTGGCAAGAGTTGTTAGAAGCGCACAAGTCGTTTTTTAGGTCTCTTTGGTTACCAAGCGGGACGCCGGGAACGTTTAGCACCATTCCGCGCGCTATTGGTTGATCATTTGACACAAGGATCGACTGACCAATCGCGTTGCGTCCACGTTCCGTTCGCTCTATATGGTGGTTGATCAATTCGCGCACTATGCGCGAACTTACATCCACTACATCAAAATCTTGCCAAGTTACATGCCGGGGACTATATTTTTTTGTAAAACAGTTTTATTTTTCACTTTATTGTTGTGGTTCATATCTATAAAGCACACAGACACAGACGGAGAACTGGTGGACCTCGACACCGGGCTGTAGGCAATCCAAAGCAGCTCTGCCATTTTTGGACAGTAAGCTTACCAAGCGTCTTCTACGTCTGGACAGGAATGGCCTGCGCCTGGTGACGGGGACACTGCTCACTCAACAAACACTTCCACACAATAGGCATAACGGACAGTCCTCTGTGCAGGGCACGCATGGAGGCCGAGGAAACCGATGCGCACGTTCTCTTTGAATGTGTCACCCAGATAAGAACGCAAACCCTCGGGTCACCCAGATCGTACACGAATGCTTTGAGGAAACCAGGAGCTCTTATTGACTTCTGGAGGGAGGTGGGCTGGTTGGAATAACCACCAAACGGCCGCCATGGCCCACGCAAAATGGTCCATTTAAGGGACAAGTTCGGAAACCAAACCGTAAGCATGTTCTATGTTCTATGTTAGGGATAACATAGAACATGCCCACAGTTATGCCAACATGTTAATGTGAAATAAGGTTGTACCTGTGTGAACTATACACATCTACGTACCTCTTTAGAGCATACCGGTGTTGATGTTATATTATAAAATGGTGCAAACAATAAACAGACATGCGACTGCAGCAATCCTGAGAGATACTCGTTAATCATTTATTGAAGAGTTCTGTTGTATTCTCCGAAGTTCTTCATCAGATCTTGATCAAATTTAAATTAGACCACATGAGAAGCAACAGCTTTCAAATAGAAAAACCGGCCAAGTGAGTGTCGAACTTCGCACATTTCGGGTTCCGTACCAAACTGCAAAATGAAATTGGTCGTAATAGGAAAAATGAAAGATTTTCCAAGAAAAATGTGATTTATCAATGTAATGGTATTTGTCAATGGGAAATTAAAAAACAATTCGGGATTAAAAAATCTGACTTTGATGGCTTCTCATTCCTTTGTCCAATATATTTTAAAACAAAAAACACAGTATGTTTCTACTCAACGAGTTCTAAACAACGATACCCCACTCAATGGGTAGGGGTTATTTTGTTCTAACCCCACTTCCCTTTTTTTGCTGTATGGAAGCTTTAAAAATATTTTTTGACAATTTGTATGGCTTTGGGTCAACAAGATGACTATAGTCTGAAAATTTAAAGACTGTAGCTCCAACCGTTTGGACATACAGACAGATGTACCCGTGAGTGACAGCAATAGGTCACCGTTTGGACCTTCGGGTACGGAACCCTAAAAAAGAATCATCAATAACGGTTCACCTAGTAAATAGTTCTGAAGTAACAAGCATAAAAAAACAGTAGAATTGTGACCCTCCTCCTTTTTGAATTCTGTTAAAAACGCAAAGGAATCCTTGAATAACTTGTCTTTCTGGCCCCGCAACACCATGATACATCATGATGGGCCATGTTGGCTCACTCTGCACTTGATGGAGTTAAAAAAATAAAAATGCACAAAATCCTTAAATATCTTTATATAATAATCGTCATGATCCCTCGTTAAACACCTGAGCAGCTATGAATGCATGTGGAATTACGGCATAGAGTGCAGGAGTGTCGGGGGCCCCGCAAGAGCGACCGTATGACGTCACAGCGATGACGCGCCATAGGCAGCCATCTTGGATCTGAGCCGGACCACCGGAG
Organism: Orthosia gracilis; assembly: GCA_947562075.1. Taxonomy (NCBI): domain Eukaryota; kingdom Metazoa; phylum Arthropoda; class Insecta; order Lepidoptera; family Noctuidae; genus Orthosia; species Orthosia gracilis. Next base: position 10,297,545 of record OX387277.1, read on the forward strand.
TCACCCTGTGGAAAATAAAATGTCCATTTATCACCACCATTTATACCTAATCACACCCGTCTTAACAAACATCTTATCAACATAGGCGCCACAGCCACCACAGCCCACTTTGAAGGTGCTGTTTTAACGCCGAGGAATCAGCCGCCCACGTCATCCTGGAATGTGAGGCTGTGGCTTCCCAACGCACGGAAATCCTCGGAACAGTGAGGTCACTCCACGAAGCCTGTGAAGCCCCAGGAAGCTTCTGTGCCTTTGGGTGGAGGTAGGCTGGCTATGTTAGACAGAAACCCTACGCACAACGGACCAAATGAGAGTCTAAGCCCCTCGTTCACCATTCCCAAGTAAAGCGTTGATTTGTTACCTCCAAGTTGACGTTAAGTGGCACGAAAAAGTTACGAGTATCTTTTGTCAATTTCACAAACGAAAATAGAGCTTCGGATAACAACTTACTGGTTATGTGAATGCCGCAACAAAACTTGCGTAAAGACGGAACCACACTTACGTGGCGTGGCGAGTCGTGGCGGCTTCCGACGCAGTTGATTGGCTACAAAATTCGTTGCGTTATGACGTAGGCTGGAACAGAGTTGTTTGATTGGTAGATACTGCGCCACGCCACGCCACGACACGTAAGTGTGGTTCCGACTTTACATTCGTTCAATAACACGTCAATGTTACTTGCCAAATGCCATTGCCAGATGTCTATAGTCATTTGCGCCTTTTTTAAGTTTTTTTTTTTTATGGTATGCGTCATGCCTGGCGCTTATGAACACTTTTTCTTTCTTCTTTTTTTATATCTATGATGTTTGTACGTCTGTTTTGATATGCGTTTGGCTTTAATGTAATTTTATTTAGCATAGATAAAGTTAAAATAAAGGGGAACTGAATTACCTATAGTTTAGTAGATTTGATAGGTTATTAGGAAAACCACTTGAATAATGAAAAAATACCAATCACCTTGCGATTTATGGATTATTTTACGTTTTATAAGGCTAAGGTTTACTGCATAATTCAATAGACGAAATCTAGCAAAAAATGAGTGTCACCTAGGTCCGTAAAATAATCAACACGGCATTTAAATACACTAATCCTAGGTACTCGTTGCGTCGTAGAATGTTCTAATTCATCCAATTGATGATCAAGTCAAATAAATCCATTTTTATTAAAAAAACTAGCTGTCCCACGCGGCTTCGCTCCCTTCAACTGGCTACGTACCTACCCATCTACCCTACCCATCATATCCTACCTGCACTACATACATGTTTGTTGCGTAACTTTAACCGCTTACGCAACGCGTGCAATGTAAGCTCTCAAAAAGGAATACTTTTTTCCCGTTTTTGCAACATTTTTTATTTATGCGCCGCTCCTATTGGTTGTAGCGTGATATTATATAGCCTTATAACCTTCCTCGATAAATGGACTATCCAACACAAAAAGAATTTTTCAATTCCAACCAGTAGTTCCTGAGATTAGCGCGTTCAAACAAACAAACAAACTCTTCAACTTTATAAAATTAGTATAGATTGTAAAAAAATCTACACAAAATGACAACGGAGAATTTTTAACTGTAAAGTAAACACGCTAATGGGAAGATGTCGTGGCAAATAAGATATGGGTCAGTTAATTTTATAATTAGTGCTACTCGAACGTCGCGAAATTCGCACATGAGGTTACCGGTGACTTTGCCTGGTGGTTAGCCTACTCGACACTTTATATGCAGACGGTGATTGAGGCCCTTAGTGCGGAGAACAGTCTCTCTACTAAAATTATATTACTACTACCACAGGGTCTCATTGCTAAGAAAGAAAATTTGGTTCAAATAAATCTCACTAGATGGCGCGATATGCACCTATCTGTTATTGAATGTGTGTAAAATTAACATTTTCTGGAATTGAACATAACAATTGTATGTTCTTGTTTAATCAACTGTCCTAAGTACAAATTTATGGAATATTAGGCTCTTAATTCTCATTTCAGAGATTACTTGAACGGATAATTTAAAATTGATGCCAATAGATGGCGCATTTTTAAATTTCTGAGGCACTCTACTCGATTGTTAAAATTTGCATTGTACTACATTTTAGTGCAAAAAAACTGTAAAAACGTGCGAAAAAATACTATAAAACGAACCTTCACAGTATTTAAAGAAAAAAATATTCACGAACCTAGTAAACCCTTTAACTTACAAGTCGCTGCTAACACCATCTATCTATCACCGTGAAACAGAACCGAACGCGTTCGATGTACAAAAAAATATCAGATTAATCAGACGAAAAACGCTAGTTACGTCGGCACGGTTTCTTTATATGGGATGAGACATTTTTATGCTAGTATTATATTATCTGTGATTTCGTTCTATCTAAAACTAATAAATACTATATTTGTTTGCTTTCTTACCTGACAAGTATCCTTCCCCCCTGACCTCTCGCCGGCACACACATGGCTATCAGGCGTGACACCGTTGGGCAGCTTCAGGGAAGTCCCCCAGATGTCCTTACACTCCTGCATGCTCCACACGTTCAGTGCTACGCTGCGGAGCTGGAATGAGTGGTCACCTCCTGTGAAACAGCGAAAGGATAATAGTTTTTGACGTGACAACGTCTTATAATTCGATGGAGCCGGCTGCACGCACGAAAAAACATGACTCATGCGGCGTTACCTCGCTCTCTGAGGCGTTCCATTTAAGGCTTGAAGTGCAAGCGAGAGCGCGGAACGAGCGACAAAGAGGCACAATCGGCCCGCGTTCGGCAGCGTTCGACATCTGTCTCTCTCCTACTTGAGTGAGCGATGCGTCCGCGTGGACAGCTGCTACACAATAACACATTTACATGTTTTCGTCAAGTATGAAGTGCAGTGAAAAGTGAATGTGGTGTCAATTGTTTATAGCAACGATAATTGCGGGATATTAGGTAATGATTCTTTCGATATTAAATATATGTTCACTGATACTTGTAAAAACTATGAACATAGTAAAAAAAAAAATGACATAATTGTATTTATGCGTACAAATAAATGTAACTTGATCAATTCAATTGTGATTTCCATTTACCTCCTCCTCTATATCCATACAAATAAAATTAAAATTTTCTTTTAAAAAATGCAACCATTCCATCAGTATTTTCTTATGACGTTGTCACGTTCAACTATCGGCAGTAAACCGACTTTACAGACAACCGATTTTTTATTTTAATTATTTATAGGCTCGTGGCTAGAGCAGTGGTGGCATAGTGTTAACGACCGCGACATACGAGTTGTATTCCGTGGGTTCGAATTACTTTGCGATTGCAGGCGATTTACTTTGTGTAAATAATGTCATCACCACTGCTCTCAAAACGCTGAAGAAAAACATCGTGAGGAAACCGGCATGTCTTAGAACAAAAAATTCGAAGACATATGACTTCGACCAACCCGCAATGGGCCCGCGTGGTGGATTACGGCCCTCTCAAGGAGGCCTGCACGCACAACGGACCGACTACGGGCGGCGTCGCTAAGTGTTTGTTGATCGGTACGTAAGTATGTATGCATTTAAGTTCATTTGTTCCCTCAGGCTCTGCAAAAACCCCAAAATATCTTTTGTCAAATAAAAATTGTTTTCGTTCTTTCTTTTCCTTTAGTAACATTTCTGATTGACCTATAAGTCTTCTACCTCTACTAGGCAAACTTCTCGAGAAGATCATAATGAATAGGATGAAGGTACACCTGAATCATATTATTCCAAATCACCAATTTGGGTTCCGGGAGAGCCATGGAAGAATTGAGCAAGTACACCGAATCGTCGACGTTATAAGTAGAGCACTGGAGGAAAAGAAATACTGTTCAGCAGTATTTTTGGATATTAACCAGGCCTTTGACAAAGTATGGCATGAGGACCTGTTATACAAAGTTAAAAAAAATGCTGCATCACTCATTTTTTCGCATAATAAAGTCCTATATCAGCAAACTATGTTTTGAAGTAAAGCAGCACGATGAAATTTCAGAATTGTACGAGATTAAATCAGGAGTACCACAGAGAAGTTTACTGGGCCCAATTCTCTACATAATATTTACTGCTGACCTACCGACAACAGACAGGACAACGATCGCGACATATGCAGACGATACAGCTGTGCTATCCACACACACAAATCCAATAATTGCATCAGAACACCTACAGTGCCACATTAACAAAATAGAGAACTGGCTTAAAACTTGGAGAATTCATGCAAATCAAAGTAAGTCAACACACGTAACTTTCACTCTCAGTCGAGACACATGTCCACCAGTTACACTTAGTAATGAGGCAATCCCGTTAGACGATAATGCAAAATACTTGGGCATACACTTGGACAGAAGGCTTACATGGTAAAAACACATTTGGACAAAGAGGAAGCAACTAGATATAAAACTGCGTAATATGTACTGGCTAATCGGACGCCACTCACAAATGAGCAGACATAGTAAGTTATTAGTATACAAAGCCATCTTGAAACCAATATGGACTTATGGCATACAACTCTCAATACATCAGTAACAAGTTTATATACCTTGATATAAAACTACCAGCTGTCAAACAGGAGATAGCAAAATATAGCGATGCCTACCAGAAAAGACTATCAAGACACAAAAATGAGCTTGCTGTCAGACTGAGTGGAGACCAAGGTCTCCAATATCGAAGACTAAAGAGACATAGTGTACCAACTCTTCAGGACAGATTCGTCAGGATGGAATGAGACACTCATCTGAGAAGTGTCTCTCCAAGCTAAAAACCTTAACCAGATTAAAATATCAGCCAAAACAGTTATTATTGTGTGCAACAGATTGCCATGGAGCAGAATAAAACAAAAAAGAAAAAAAGTAACATTTCTGTAGTAATCATAACGAATTTGTTTTTAAGTAATAGGACAAAATCATTTATAAATTAGGTATCTTCGCTAAGAAACTGACCGTATTCAGTCCGTCCCCATCCAGTGGCGATGATGCTCCTGCCCTCTGGCGGTGGCGCTCCCAAACACGCTGGACGAATCACCTCGGAGAACCTGAAATTAAAAGCATTATCGAATTAATTACTTATCTCCTCGTTCTAGTCACCCATGCACCGTTCGACCTCAGCAAGCGTTGCTTAACCTCGAAGATCAAAACGTGCGTCTAAAATTATCAATCTGCCTAGCCCTTTCCACTATATTGAGGTCAGCTTCCTGTCTTACCGGAAGCCAGTACCAGTATTTTATATGGAGCCTATCTGAGTCATCTGACCTCCATCATCATCATTTCAGCCGAAAGACGTCTACTGCTGGACATAGGCCTCCCCCAGGCGTCGCCACATTGACCGATCCCGTGCGTCTCGCATCCAGCGCCTTCCCGCAACCTTAACCAGGTCATCGGTCCACCTAGTGGGAGCCCTTTCAACGCATAGTCTGCTGGTTCACGGGCTTTTCGGTCATATCGGCCATCCGTTCTGCGAGCAATGTGCCCACTGCCACTTAAGTTTCGCAATTCTTCGGGCTATGTCGGTAACTTTGGTTCTCCTGCCGATATCCTCATTTCTGATTCGATCACGCAAGGAAACTCCGAGCATAGCCCTCTCCATAGCCCTTTGGATGACTAAGCTTTCTGATGAGGTCGATTATGAGCGACCACGTCTCGGTCACCGATCACCTCCACAATACAGTATTTTTTTTTTAATCTTTGTCCTCGCGTTTGACCACTATGTCGCCTGATGGTAAGCGATGATGTAGTCTACGGTGTAGCACGCTTACCTAGAAGTAACCTATTCACTCTTGACTTAAAGACCCCAAGCTTGTAGCTGTCAGGGATCAAAGACACCGGAAGGAAATTCCACTCTGATGTGCACACAATGAAAGTATTAGCAAAACTGGGTAAAAGATACTAATTAGCAAGATTAGTGTCAAATTTCCTAGGTTCTGACTATCTGCAACAAATGTCACAGATCTACTAATGGCTACCGGAACCAACAGTGTAATCTAATAAGCTTTCCGAGGCGCCTTTCCGATGGTCACCCATCCACAGACCGACATCCAGCTAGCCACAAGATCATTTTAAGCTTCCCCTAGTCGACGGCACGAACTATTTTGTGCGCGAGGTTAAAATGCATGCTATTTCATCCGAAAACACGTGCGAAAGAGATAGATGCTGTGATGAATAAGAAGCTAGCAGTAAGAAGCTAGTTCGCGTACGAATTAGCACTTTTGTAAATTTGTATCGAAATGTATGATGATTTAGGACAAAAACGAGCGCGCGAAATTTTATAAACAGACCTTTGGCAGTCTAGATATCATGTCGAAAACTACATAATGTATATTTTCAAAATAAAATTATTTGCATTGTTGAATTACTAATCTATCCCTGTATGGTGACTGTTTTGCAATTTTCCTTCTTCTTATGGTATTTATTTTCGACCAAAGATGCGTTAAAATTAGTGTTGAAATATGGAACTTTCGACGCTCATAACTTTCAAATATTTTATTTTCCATTTTGTTTCCATACAGGCCTAGATAATGATGAGAAAAATTGATATCAGTTTTTTTTTTTGAACCTACGTCGTCAAACAGTGGAGTATACCGATTACTACGTTTGTATGAAAGACTGATCGACTAGAGCAACCTTAACGGTTTAGCATAAGCATGTGCTTATATTGTACGTCGTTTTGTGACTATTAAACACTTTTTCTTTCTTTCTTATCTTTTTCATTCAAATGTGAATCTGCTATAGGTAAACTTCTGCCTTGCGCTTCGAGGAACAAGCCGTAAAGTTAAGTTACTCACCTGACTTTAGACACCATTTGTATGAGAGCAACGTCGTGGTACGCCCTCCTCTGCTTGTACTTGGGATGACGTATGACGGCTGATATCTTCACGACCAGCGCTCCAGGATCGTCCAGGTATGAGGAACCGAGTTGCACTGCTTGAGGCGGACCGCTGAAAAGATCGTTACTGGTCGTTCAGTAAAATTCAGGAATTAATATGAGGCAAAATATTCACTGACATCGGTAGAGAAAACGATTGTGCGGAAACCTTTTTTTTTTTTTGTTTTTTATGTCATCCAATGACTTCTCCCGCTCTGGGTGAAGCGGAAGGGCGTGTCAGACTTTTACTGACTAAAACCCACCCATGTTCCTTCCGTTGCTTGTGCCAGGGCCGCGGTAACTCTCTTTCAAATTTATCCGCGACCCAGACAGGCATCGGCCCTAGCGGACCCCGTCAGTTTTGCTGACATCTCTTTGAGGCGCGCGTGGAACACTACGCGCCGTCGACTCGGGCCTGGTCTTTATCGGACGGCGAGCTACCCATTACTCGCCGTCCGCAAGCCCGCGCCTACGGTGGCCGGGAATCGGCTTGCGACTCCCGACACCCGGGGTGTCTCCTGCGATGGGTAGGGGCGTGTGGGCGACTCCGTTGCGTCTCCCTCACGCGTTCTGCCTCCTCATTTGCGAGCATTACTGTTTCGCTGAAGGAGGTGACAGCTTCCCATGCCCTCTCCCTCCGTACCATGGCCTGAACCAAGGCCGGACGCGAGAGGTCGCTACCGCTGATCGGCTCCATGAGATTGTGAGGAAACCTGGATTCAACACAATTTCGGACAGTAAGCCATCGGTGTTGGAGTAACGCCGGTCTTGGGGTAGAGCGACATGAGCGATCGCTCTAGGCACCATATGGCAAGTGACGCCAGAAAAGCCAAATATGAACATTGCGAAGCACAATATCCAGCGCAAAATAAAATTTTGAGAGGTGCGGGAGCAATGTTGCCAGATCGGAATTTTAAGAATCCGTAGGGTGACGCTGAAAAATCCGTAGATCTACAGACTTTTTTCAAAGCTAAATCTGACTGTTTAGAGCAGACTAACCTTGAACCTGGTCTAGTGCTTTTTTTTTTAATTTAGGAATTTTCATATATTTTACATAAAACCGAAGTAGAATTTACGTGCAGTGGAAGCGTCGACCAAATGGCGCTGAAAAACAATCTCTGTTGGACACTACTTTTTACCCTACTGCCGAAGGAGGATAATGTGTTTATCAGTCGATGTATGTATGTTTGTTTCTATGTGGCGTTCTAGAGACCAAACGCGATGGCCCTATTTTGATGATTCTTACGTCAATCGATTTATCTTAACTCTGCGAGTGTCACTGGCTACATTGGAAAATAGATAAATGGCGGATTTTGGGCGCCATATTGTGGGGGACCAAATTTTTTTTTCTTCCAAACCCATCGTGTGGGGTATCAAAATAAAGGGTTTTAAGAGGTGATTACAAAAATATACCACACTTATTTGTTTAAATGTACTTAATTCCAAAAAAAAAACTGGTTTTGGTCAGCCAGCTCGCGCATATGTATCCTCTGACTGCACAGCATGATTTTCTTCTTGTTTACGTCTTTTAAGTTTGTTTTTTAAGCAGTCGGATTTTTTGTTATTTTTAAATAATTTTTTATTTGTATGGAAATTTTAAAGATGACAATGCATCTTGTGACCTATCGGATACCTTGGGCACGTTTATACGTGACACTACATTTACATGTGCGACTTGGCGAGTTTAACACACCAACTTTAATCTTTGAGTTTCAGTACAATTAAGTCAAATTTCAACTTCCTAAGTTTTTTTTTTAATTAATGATTGGCACTAAGGAAAACTATTACTAATCTAAACTTTTGATGAGTGAGTGAGTGATAAAAATAGCGATATTCATATGTCATTATTTATTTGTCATTATCTCGTGAATGATAATTAAATTGTAATTTGGGTTTTGGTAACTAGATGGGGGTCTTAAAGACATGTAATAATTGGTGTTAAAAGTGTGTTGATTGAAGCTATGGGGGTCGAAAGTGGGCCCAAAAGGTTCGTGTAATATAACCCACTGTCGCCTACTTTTGCGAACTTGGCTGCCACAGATTCAGATTCTTTATTTGTCAACATAGGTTACAGATACAGGTGTGTGGGAGGTTACAAATTTGTAAGTTCTCCATGCTTTGCCATTAGGCGTACAAATGTTTCATCATTCAATCAATCTGCCTAGCCTTTTCCTAACTATATTGGGGTCGGCTTCCAGTCTTGCCGGAATCAGCTGAGCACTAGTGTTTTACGTGGAGCGACTGTCTATCTGACCTCCACAACCCAGTAACTGGGTAACACGGTACCCCTTGGCAAGACTGGTGTCAGATCTCAAGCTTCTGACTACCCGTAACGACTGTCAAATATCTTCAAATGACAGCCGGGACCAACGGCTTAACGTGCTTATGTTTCATCATTAATTTCACAATATTATATCAAAATTATAGAAAGAGTTAGTGTTGAATAAATCAATATAGTTATTTTTCTCCTGACAATTAATTAATTTTCAGTAAAAACTACATGTCAAAACCAAAATAGTAAAACACAACTGTGTTTCTAGTCTAGATAGAATTAAAACTGATGGAAGTGAGTGTCCGTGGAGTTTCTTGCAAATTCTTCTCCATTGAGTTCTACTGACGCTTGCGAATTTGCAACAAATCATTTTTTTTTTGTTTGTCAATTCAAAAGAACCTCTTAGGTTTATTTGAAATAAACTATTTGATTCTGATTTTAAATCATGCCGTAGCCAGATCGAATTGGCCAAGGAAATTTTTTTTATGGGATTATCATTACTGCAACTCCTGAAAGCCAGAATCAACAGTAGCGACCACCAAAAAAATGCCGAGGCAATGAGGCTACTAACATCACGCTAAAACCAATAGGAGCGGAGCATAAATGAAAAATGTTGCAAAAACGGAAAGAAAAAACGTTTTTGAGAGCTTCCGTTGCATGCACTGCGTAAGCGGTTAAAGTTACGCAACAATCATGTATGTAGTGTAGGTAGGGTAGGTAGGGTAAACGGGTAGGTAGGTAGCCAGTTGACGGGAGCGAAGCCGCGGGGGACAGCTAGTGTATGATAAATAGATGCATGTTAAATACCTGACGACATTGGCGTCCTTATCCTGGTAGGTGCAGTGCCCAGCAGTCAGCACGTAGCGATCACTGATCAGAGAGCCTCCGCATTTCCAGGAGTAGCCGGATTGCTGGAAACATTATCGTAAATCTATACTATCTATACTAATATTGTAAAGCTGAAGAGTTTGTTTGTTTGTTTGAAAGAAAAAAAAATGAGTTTATTGGCATTAAAAACAAAAACACCTTAAAAAAATATTTTTTAAACTATTAATGCCAAAAGGGCCTTAGCCCAGCATAATGCCAAATGGAAATATCACCTGACGCTGATTTTCAGCTGCAGCCCACGAGTGCCATACGCTCGAAAACACAAACAAACATTTATAATATACATTTTTTTTGTAAAAAATCACCTAAGATAAAATTTTGCGTGTCTTAACTGTAACACAACAAAAATATAAGTTCTATGTGCCCGAGAGAACAAATAAATAAAAAATAAAATAAAAAACTTTTTTACAAAAAGAATCTACCGACTTCCAAATAAGAAAAATACAAAGTGAAAAATAACTTTTTTTTTGGAAGTCGGTGTCTTTCTTTGGTACCGTTTTTTTGCGTTACGGACACCGACGGTATAGGTGAACATACAAAAAAGAAAAAAAAAAACTTACACGAATTCGAACATAGAACCTCCTCCTTTTTGGTAAGTCGGTTAAAAAACGGTATGGTTTGTTTGAACGCACTAATCTCAGGAACTACTGGTTGAAATTGAAAAATTATTTTTGTGTTGGATAGTCCATTTATCGAGGAAGGTTTTAGGCTTTATAACTTCACGCTACGACCAATAGGAGCGGAGCATAAATAAAAAATGTTGCAAAAACGGAAAAAAAAAACCTTTTTGAGAGCTTCCGTTGCGTGCGCTGCGTAAGTGGTTAAAGTTACGCAACATTTATGTATGTAGGGTAGGCAGGTAGCCAGTTGACGGGAGCGAAGCCACGTGGGACAGCTAGTATATAATATAGTTCTCGCCAAACTTCTGAGCCGCCCTGAAGTTGGCTTTCCGATGCGAAAGGCACGGATCGGTGCTGTTTTTGTATGAGTTTTACTACTGTGCAGCCATTGTAGCCGATTTCAGGGCGGCCAAGAAGTTTGACGAGCACTAACGAGCTGCTGCCCGCCGCTCCGCCCGCTTGGTACTTCTCCCGATCTATACTAATATTATAAATGTGAATGTAAGTTTGTTTGTTACGCTTTCACGCAAAAACTACTGAACCGATCATCATGAAACTTTTTACATATATTCTTGGAGGTATTAGAAGTAACATAGGATACATTTTATGAAAAAAAAAATTAAAAAAAAATTACTTCACTGCGAGCGAAGCCGCGGGTAAAAGCTAGTATTTTTATAAATTATAGCCTATGTGTTATTCTGATGTATAAGCTATATTTCTGTTAAGTTTCATCAAAATTTGGTTTATCTTTTAGCCCTTTTTGGGTTGAAACATTAGGTCCATGGGTCCGAGGCTCATCAATTTTTTTATGATTAAGCCCTTTTGGGGTTGAAATACTAGGTCCATGGGGTCTGAGTCTCATCGAGTTTTTGTATGTCTGCGCCTTTTTGGGATTGAAACATTAGGTTTATGGGGTCCAAGGCTCATCGAGTTTTTGTATGTTTGAGCCCTTTTGGGGTTGAAACATTAGGTTCAAGGGGACCGAGGCTCATCGAGTTTTTGTATGTTTGAGCCCTTTTGGGGTTGAAACATTAGGTTCACGGGGACCGAGGCTCATCGAGTTTTTGTATGTTTGAGCCCTTTTGGGGTTGAAACATTAGGTTCACGGGGACCGAGGCTCATCGAGTTTTTGTATGTTTGAGCCCTTTTGGGGTTGAAACATTAGGTTCACGGGGACCGAGGCTCATCGAGTTTTTGTATGTTTGAGCCCTTTTGGGGTTGAAACATTAGGTTCACGGGGACCTAGGCTCATCGAGTTTTTGTATGTTTGAGCCCTTTTGGGGTTGAAACATTAGGTTCACGGGGACCGAGGCTCATCGAGTTTTTCGAGACCTCAGTACACAGTTACCTATTCAACTATTCACGTGACATTTTTTCGTACAGAGAATCAGCATTGTTTTAACATGGCAATGCTGAATGAGGAGCTTGTGGCTAAATAATAAGAGCCACACGGATCGATCTTCAAAGTTAAGCAACGCTTGACGAGGTCGGTCTGTGGATGGGTGACCATTTTCAACATACTGAGTTTCCTCCGTGCCTCGGAAAGCACGTTAAGCCGTTGGCCCCGGCTGTCATTTGAAGGTCTTTGACATTCGTTACGGGTAGTCAGAAGCTTGAGATCTGACACCAGACTTGCTAAAAGGGTACCGTGTTACCCAGTTACTGGGTTGTGGTGGTCAGATAGGCAGTCGCTCCACGTAAAACACTAAGTGCTCAGCTGAATCCGGTAAGACTGGAAGCCGACCCCAATATAGTTGGGAAAAGGCTAGGCAAGAGAGAATGCTGAATGTCAGTGTTGCCAGCGTTCTGGCCACTTTTCCCATTGATAACGATGTGGACGAATTTTTTGACAAACAATGATCCCCTACCCCTCTCCTTTTTTATACGCACTTGTTTTAATTTGACTTTTAGTAAGAAACTTACTTGAGCTTTTCTCCAGCCAACAATAGCCATGTGGGGGAATTCTCGAATATTAGCCACAGTACCCCCGATGATGAGGGGCACGTTGATAGGTGTGCAGTCAGACACGTTGAACGCCGCGCCGTCAGCTGATGGTAAGAGCGGAAGAGCCACCACTTTCTTCACTGTCAGAGATTTGTAGAAGTCACACACTGGAACGGAGAGATTGGAGTAATATTAAAATCTTTTTAGGGTTCCGTGCCCGAAGGGTCCAAACGGAGCCCTATTGCTGTCACTCACGACTCCATCTGTCTGTCCGTCACGGGTTTCACAGCCGAGCGGTTGGAGCTACAATCTTCAAATTTGCATAGTTGATCCAAAGCTATACAAATTGTCAATTTTTTTTTTATGTTTTTTGGTTGGTTCCCATGCAGCTAAAGGTGGCCCGAAAAAAATTGTTAACCTACCCCATCGTAGTTTAGAAATCGGTACCCCAGGTATCATTGTTTGGAAATAACGATAGCTAGATAACCACTGTATTTTTTTTTTGTTTTAAAAAGTTTTTGGAAACAAAGGAATGAGAAGCCACAAAACGAAACTTTTTTTACAATATTTTGTTTCAATCATATTTTTAACTGCCCATTGACCTAGGAACTTGAAATTTGGTGATAATATTTATTATTACGTATGTTTTACTAACAAATACCAATATATTGATAAATCTGATTTTTTCTTGAAATTCCTTAATTTTTCCTATTACAATCAACTTAATTTTGCGGTTTGGTACGGAATCCTAAACGTGCGAAAGCCGACACGCACTTGGCCTGTTTTTTTATATTTTTTATTTTTTTATTTATTGGCTCACGTTTGACCACCATATCACCTGATGGTAACGATGATGTGGTCGACGGTGAAGCACGCTTGTCTAGAAGTAACCTGATTCACTCTTGACTTCAAGACCCCTGAGAGAGTTGCCAGATATCAGGCAACACCGAATTCAGTATTCCCAAAACGTTAAGAGCATATGAAAGATGAAAGAGTAAAAGCTAAATACTCCACGAGTTATTGAAACTAACATTTCGCCAATTAAAGAAAAGAAAGAAAGAAAATAAATTTATTTATCACAGAATGAAAGACACACAACATACCTACTAGTATTCATAATAATATACATCAGACATAATACAAAATTGAAAAAGTGTTAAGTTTGACGTAAGAAGTTACAGGAAAGTGTGCCTCACGGCTGCGCCAAAAAGGCCCAGTTCAGCAAAAATGCTAGACAACTAGTGCCTGACACTGGATTTCAACTGGACCTGATGTGTGAGGTGACGAATTTAAATCAGTTTTATACTGCAAGGTGACGCGTGCGAACTTAAAAAAAAATTGTGTCCGTTAATTATAGTCTCACTATAAAAATATGGGAATATGTATGTAGGAGGAGTAGAACTTGAGGCTGACTGCGGACGAATCCCCTTTAACTTAAATCATTCAGTTTTGTTTAATTGGCAACATTTAGCTGCTGATTCAAATCTCAATTCGATTTTATTCGATTGACAACACTTTATTTTTCTTATGTCAAAATACTCGATATCGATTGGATGTTATAAGCGATACTTGGCGGGATGAGTGCTTGAGCCAATGAAAAAGCGGGGGCGTGTATACTGGCGCTCTGAGTGGAATCTATCGCCAGCTTCGCGGGGTTAGAAAAAAACTATAATAGAGCTGTGAGGAAAAGAGTTGAGAAGTAGCCTAAAGTGGCGTGTATAAACTTGAAAAGTGTGTTTTTGTTGAGAGAAGGCGAAACGATTGGTGACCGAATCCGCTGCTTTGATAAAATTGGAACAAGGACTATCTCTAAAACGGCATAAGTTACCCGCTTTGCGCATGCATTACCAACGTTAAGCCCACAAGACCGAAGGTATATTGAACGTAGACCTCCTGTTTCCCACATGTACATAAATAGTGTGAAAATGAGCTGTTAACATTGCAAGAATAAAAAATGTTTAAGGCACAGAGATATTTTTTTCTTACAACCCTGACCCTCCTTTATCAGCACTACTGTACAGCCTATACCTACTCCAAAAAAGCTTGCAGCTCACTTAAAAGAGGTATTTTTTCGGACAAGTCTGACACACCATTCTCAACGATTGAAGCACCTGAACGAAATATTCAACAGTGGTGACAGCCAGAAAAACGCCGAGGTAATGAAGGTCGACGATTCAAAACTCTTGGATCTCGCAACGAAATTGATAAGAAAAGCAATTTACTACAAAAAACATAACTTACTTTCCTCGATATCAAGCAGGATACAGAATAGAGTTAGGTCAATAGACTCTGTGTGGATTACTGTTTACGCCCAGTTGCCAAGCACCATAGAATAGAATAGAATAGAATAGAATAGACTTTTATTTGCTTTGAATGCAGGTAAATACAAATAGGATCGTAAATAACATAATAAAGAACCGTGTACATTCTGCCTTGTTGGCATGCAAATACAATACTTATTATAAAAGTTATAAAAACAGGTTATTAAAGTGTATCATTTAGGAAATCCTGAACAGAATAATAACATTTATCTACAAGTAGTTCTGTAAAACATTTTTTAAATTTCATCAATGGCAAGGTTTTCATATGATCAGGAATTTTATTAAAGACAACAGGAGCCATACAGATCACACTTTTTTTTAATAAACTAGTTTTAAATGTGCCTGTGTGAAGTAAATTCTGATATTGTGATCTTAATGATGTACTCCGCTTTCTGGTTTCTGTTAGTGTGGCAAATAGATTACGGTTTGTCTTAACAAATATTGCTAATTCGAGGATATAGAGGCATGGGAAAGTTAATAGTTTCTGAGACTTAAATATAGGCACACAACTGTCAGTAACTTTGAGGCCAAATATAGCTCTCAAACAGCGCTTTTGAGCTTTAAAAATGCTTTCTCGTTCACTACAATAACCCCAAAATATTACACCAAACCTTAAAATAGAAGTTACAAGACCATGGTAGGCCACTAGTATTGTTGTCAGATTTACTTTTTTGGATAGGTTGTATAACATAAACGCGGTTGTGCTCAGACGTTTACAGATATCTTCTGCTTGCGGCTTCCATGTTAACTGGCTATCAATTAAGATTCCTAAAAATTTTGTGCTATTCACTTTATCGATAGTTTGGCCGTTGTAGTTGATAACCATGTCACCTGTAGATATACGTTGGTGAAAATACATAGTTTTAGTTTTTTGTAGATTTATAACTAGGTTATTATTGTCAAGCCATTTTATTAAACTGCTGATTGAGTTATTGATGTCATTTATGTAAGAGTCTTTATTGATACATGAAACAATAGAAGTACTGTCGTCTGCAAATAAAACCATTGGATTAGATATATGACGTGGCAGGTCATTAATATATAGTAGGAATAGTAGAGGTCCGAGGACACTTCCCTGCGGGACTCCATATTTTCTTTCTTTAAATGACGATAAAGTTTTTAGTTCCTTCCTAGATTTTAAACATAGGCTTGATATCTCTATACATTGTCTACGGCCTTTGAGGTAGGTTTTTATTAAATTAAGAGCATTTCCACGAATACCGTACGCATCAAGTTTGGTTAAGAGAATATCGTGGTCCACGCAGTCAAAAGCTTTCGACATATCGGCATATATTGCACATACCGGTATTTTGGAATCTACTTTAGGCATTATTTCATGAAGAAAATCAAAGATGGCCATGTTTATATTTTTGTTTTTCCTGAAGCCCTTTTGTTCGTCACATAGTATGTGGTATTTAGTTAGGAAGTTGTTAAGAGATTCATAAATAATTTTCTCTATGATCTTAGAGAATATAGAAATAAGAGCAATTGGCCTATAATTTACCATTTCTTCTTTATCGTTTTTTTTATATACTGGTATGACTAATACGCTTTTGAGACTTTCTGGAAATACGCCAGACTGTATGCTCAAATTAATAATATGAGCAAGGGGTTCAGCTATACAATGTGCAACAAATTTAATAACTGTTGTTGAAATGCCATCGAGGCCAGTGCTCTTTTTATTTTTCAGGTTTCTAATTATACGCATTACATCTTGAGGTATAATTGGGGCCATAAATATTGTATGTGGGTTTATATTTATGTTAATGGTATCGCATAACGTACGTTTAGGTATGCCAGAGGATTGTTCAATGAAAAAATTATTAAAAAATTCGGCTATTAAATTAGGTTTTGATATTATTTCATCTCCTTTTTTTATTTGAGAAATGGGTTCTCTTAAACTCTTGTTATTATTTATAATTTGCCAGGCCGTTTTGGATTTGTTTTTTGAGTTATTTATTAAGTAGTTATTCTGCGCTTTTTGAGTAAGTTTAATAATTTTCTTAAACCTCCTTGAGTAAATCTTAAATTTATTTTTGTTTTCAGACGTTGGCTTTAGTCTCTGTTGCCATAACAGTTGCCGTTGTTTCTTGCTACATATTCGTATCCCTCGAGAGACCCATTTTATTTTTTTCTCAGATTTTACACTAACTAATTTGAACGGGAAACAGAGATCGTGTAACAGTAGGAAAATATCGAGAAAGTTATCACAGGCTTTGTTAGCATCCTCTATATTATATACATTAGAAAATGATAGACTTTCGAGGTGCGATCGAAACTTAATAAGGTTTTCTCGAGTTATATCTCGTTTTAATGTTCTCCATGTTTTTATTTGATTCGTTTTATTAATTTTTATCTTAATTATTTGAGCAGAGTGGTCAGATAATCCAAAGTCAGTGACTTCATGTTGGCACTTCTGCTTAAGATTATGTGCAAAATTGTCTAAACAAGTATTACTGATAAATCTAGTTGGCTGATTAATTTCTAGTTTAAGGTTGAAGCTCCTGAGAAAGCATTCAAATTCAGAGGTGATTCTATTCCTGTTCAAAACATCTATATTAAAGTCTCCACATAAAATAACTTTTTGAAGGGGTTTTTTACAGACATTTTTTAAAACGAGATCTAAATTTTCATAAAACTTACTTAGATTACATAATTTAGGAGGCCTATATACACATATAATTATAGTTTTTTGAGAAGGAAATTCTACAGCACAACATTCTATAATTCCTGATATCGAGTATTTCATTACGTCAGGTCGTTCTTTATACTTGTGTCCAACTCTTACTAGGATACAGGCACCGCCACGTTTTTTATTCTGTCTAGCAAAGCATGCCACCAGCTTATAATTAGGAATATATAATAACTTTTCTTGGCCTGACATTATAAAATGCTCGGTTATACATATTACGTCGACTACTTTTTGCTGACTCAACAATTCCTGAATGTAAATATTTAAAAGGTCTGATTTATTTATAAGTCCGGCAATATTTTGGTGAAGAATATACATAGAATCAAAGAAAAAGCTCACGACTTGGGGATGCAACGACGTTGTTATCATTCTCGTGAATAAAGGCATCACATTCTATCGAAATCTCAGATATAGTTTGCAGTAAGTTATTAAAAATATTGCGCATTCCGCGGTCGTTTAACTTTCTATTTATTCTTGAAAACATAGACAAATCATACAGTAGATCTAAGTTAGTATCAAATGCAGTTGCGTAACCATAAGTTTGAAGATCAAGATGTAGTAAGTTGTTAAAGGTCTCAATTCGCCAATTAAACATAGTTGAGAAATTACTTAATTTAAAGGTAGGAACACATAAAATTACATTTGTATGCTGAATTTTAAGCAAGGATTCTCTTAATTCTATGATTATATTAACATAGTTTTCTGTTTGCTGAAAGTCTTTTTCACCAATCAAGATGACACAATAGTCGGACATTGTAAAGTCCGCCAATTTCTTATCTAAATTATTAATAAGTTGGGATATACCACAGTTTGGCAAAATATAATGACATATTTGAGAGTTTTTAAATGTTTCTTCAGCTATTGATGTAATATTATTAACTTTGTTAGCACTAACAACACATAATTTATTCTTCACTGGTTTGTTTACAGCTTCTATTATTTGGTTTTCATGGTTTCTAGGTGTAATAACAGACGTCTTGCCAGAGGCCAGGTTCTCATTGAAGGGGAGTTTATTACAATGCTTCCTGTTTTTCTTTTGAGAGTTAATACGTGGAGTTGATGAGGTAGGTGTATTCTTGCTTTTGCCAGGAGTTCCTACTGAAGTTAATGTTTTGGTAGCTTTTTTTAAAATATCATATTTAGAAGTGAGTTCAAGGACGGTATTCTTTAGTGAAGTATTTTCGAGATTTAGGTTCTGAATCTCCTCGTGTGCCGAGTTTAATTGTAAATTGAGCTGTTGTATTTGGCTTTGGAGTTGTTGAACCTGCACATCATTTTCATCGGTGGATATATTTGGTAAGCTACAGGTGCTGCCATCTATCTTAGAACTGTTGGGACTAGTTTCTACCGAATTGGTCTGGGTCAACGAACGACGTTTTGTATTCGGTATTCTGAACGTGATGTTCTCGAAGAAATTCATTATTGAATATTTATAATATTATCCTTAGACATTCACAAAAAGACAATCCGTATGCGAGGATCGAACTCAGACCACTCAAGTTACTTCTTATAAGGTTGGTTGCCGGGACACTAGACCAGCGCGACAGTTAGTCAAGGCGTTGAAATTGTTGATCAGTAAACTCTTTGAAATAGAAAGGTCGTTAAATACCCGTCAATTTTGAAAACAATTTGAATGTTAGCTTTTACCCACTATCTAAGCGTCACTTTTATAAAATTTAGTTTTTAAACTTTATATCGTTTTGTTTTTAATGTTTATAAAACTCACAGTGATATTGGCCATGTATCTAGCAGTTTTATGCAAAAATAAGTAGTTATTATCACTCACAAAGCTAAAATAGTCACAATGTTTTGATCACTCACTAAAGTTGTGTTTATTTTGTTTACATTGAATAAATTATTTAGATAACACTTGCACTCACGAATTGTACTATTCTCATCACTTTCATAAAAAGATTTCAGTAGATACAGGTAATTAACTATTTTTAAACAATTTTAATACGGGAGCAGTATGTTTACGTGACGGCTGTCTGATGACGTCGTAGAATAGATTCATAGAGAATAAAATATTAACGAATCCTAAATCGTGAGGTATATTTGATTGAAAAGCCTAGCAGTGAAAAAATATTACAATATCTTCATCAGGGACGAAGTTATAAGGCTTTACAGTTGATAATCGCATTTTTCAATTGCCTACATCTACCTTAAATACTACCTTTAACAGCCCTCTAACACGTATGGCAAGGCTATATAATGAAAGGTCTTACTTGACGGATTACCTTTTCATTGTTTTCTCTATGAGTTTCGCTTCACAGACGTTCCCTATATAAACAGTGCGAACAATGTACGCCTATATAACTTAATTTGTTTTGATTTTGTAGTGTTCTAGATTTCGGTCTATTGGTCACACTTTTTATTTTACTTTGTCTCTAATATTCATTGTATCAATGTCATGCATACCTGTTATTTGCATAGTTACTGAACTGCCGATTTTAGATGTTATTTTATTTGAATTGTAAGTGACAGTGCTGTTGGTGGGCTTATTATAAATAAATAAATAATTAGAAAGAGTAGTACAATCTATGCAGACTGTCGACGACAAAATCTAATACGCCCATACACTTGGCATAGGAAACGGTGTTTTCGCGAGAGGAACATCTATCCCTTGCGTACACTAGAAATAACCTTACTCTAAGATTGTATAGTTACCCCCCTGATATGCTTGTTTAAAATCATTACTTCTCTTTGGTTTTTCGACCATTTTGATTCTGCTTCATCATTATTATTATTTTTTTGTATAATTATCGTTAAACTGGATACACAGCAAAAAAAATCATGCTTAGGTATTCCCTGTTGTTTTAAATTACAGAGCTTTGATAAAATAAACTGTTTCGTTCAAAAAGTATACTCACTGCTTTCAGCCTGATCTTCAAACCGTCTCTTCTGCCATTCACTCATATCATCTTCATCAGGTCCGATCAGGATCTCCGGTTCACGATTCCTTTGGTCAGTAAATGTTACAGAGCTGGGGTCAGACGGTCTATTGAAGTCAAAGTTATTATTGGTGGTCACAGGTCTATTAGTGATGGGTGGCTGATTGACATTCACAGGGGCTGGTACAACCCCTGGTCGGTTGACTATGGGATTGTCTGGGAAGTAAATGCCACCTTGATCGAAATTGTTGCTGTTGCCTTGGTTACCCCAATTGTTGTTGGTAGCTGGCCTATTGGTATTAGTGTTAAAATTAGAACTTCCTCTATTATTATTATTTGAAGGCCCTCTATTATTATTATTATTTGATGTCCCTCTATTATTATTATTATTTGATGTCCCTCTATTATTATTATTTGAAGGACCTCTATTATTATTATTATTTGATGTCCCTCTATTATTATTATTATTTGATGTCCCTCTATTATTATTATTTGAAGGCCCTCTATTATTATTATTTGAAGTGTCTCTATTGTTATTTGTAGTTACTCGATCATTCGAATTGAAATTCGCCGTTCCTCTATTGTCAAAATCAACGCCTGCATTCCAAACGTTAGGTCTGTCTGCATTTGTAGGTCTGTTAAATCCACTACCTCCAGTATTAATACCAAAATTGAATCCTGGATTATTGTCTGTATTTAGAAAAACATTGCTATTTCTGTCGTTAGCTGATTCGCTTGGATAATTGAAGTTGGAATCAGTGTTCAATGTTCCTTGATTGTTATGGTTACCTCTATTCCCGTCATTTTGAGGTCTGTTGTTTGCATTTCCAGCGAAATTGTTGTTAAAGTCAATACTAGCTCCATTGTTGACCAAATTAGCAGGTCTAGGTTGATTATTAACAGCAAAAGTTTCTCTGTTGTTGACATTTTCAAACACATTCTCAGTTACTGGTCTGGCCACATTGAAGTTGTTTCCGAAAACATTCTGTGTTGTTCCTCTATTCGCATCAAAATAGTAACTAGCTTCAGTAGTAGTTGTAGTCTTCGGTCTATTCCTATGTGCTTTAGTAGTTATTTCATAAGGATTATAATATTCTCCAAAAAGAATATTGCTAAATTCATTCTTATTGTTAAAACTCCTAGAATTATTTTGACTAGAATTTGATTTCGTCGTTTTCCGACTTTGTTTTTCTGTTGTGGCGAAGACATAGTCATACTGGTTAGTTGGCGGAGGTTTCTTTGTACGTCGTTCCTCGTTCTGGTGTCTCTGTTCTATAGTCTTCTTCTTGTTTTCTTGTCTGTTCGTCTGCTTGTGTGTGGGGGCTCTGGTTGCCCCATTGTTGAATTGATTTACGTTGAAATCATTGCCCGGGTACGGCTGGAACAATTGTTGAAGACCTTGTAGGATGTCTGGAAAAAGAAAGAAATGGGGTTTTAAATATAGATAAACTACTCAAAACAAAAGGGCCACCCGATTAGTTGCAATAAAAATAAGAATGACTTGGTTTTTCCTAATCACGGCAATCAGTCTAAGCTATGTTATGGATTGTTTTAAGTATCAGTAATGTTGCTAATGTAAAATGATATCAAGTGGGCTTTCTTATATCGGGTCTTTCAGGGTATTTAAAATAGACGTTTAATTTTGCAACTTTTAACCGGTGTTTCCTTTTAACCTACTGTTAGTACAAAAACTTTATAACGCTTTTTTAGACGCATGGGCCATGGCACGCGTTAGTCTTAACACATACTACAGTTTTATTCGCGCGGTTTTTTCTGCACATTCTGCGACACATGGCTTTGTATGAAGGTGCACGCATAATGTCGAACATAGAACCTCCTCCTTTTTGGGAAATCGGATAAAAAGAAGAATCTATCTACATATCCACAATTAATTAATACTTAAAAATAAACTGCTTGAGTAGATTACTAAACAGACACAAAAGGCTTCTGGAATGTGGCATAGTTACAGTTCCCATATGGATTATGTGAACAATATTTAAGTTCAGAAAGGGAGTGAATACTGAGATGGAGACTAAAAAAAAAATATGGAAGGAGAAGACATTTTTCATGTTGGCATGTTGTTGTTGTGGCTAGCTATCGACTATTTTCTCGCTGAAGAAACGGACAAAAGATATAGATCCCGTGTAAATACAAGAGACACATAATATTAGTTGATCGCTGGCTGTCCAAACTGCCGACGATAACTCTCTCACAGCGACAGGGACAAGAGCTATCAAAGATATACTCGCTTAGTGATGGTGCAGTTTTGCGCAGGACTAGCCGCCCGAGTGTTGCGAGTAATCGCCCGCCTCTCAAGAGTACTCGCTAATAGCCGCGCGACAAAACTATCGGACCTACACACTTATTCTCGCTACTCGCCAACTTGTATCTAGTTTCTAGCTCTACTCGCTTCCCCCCGGTGGGTTCCCGCATTGTCGAGGCGGGGGGGCTCAGTAGCCGTGGCTTGGTCCGGTGAAGCGAAGAGGAACCCGAGGAGGGTCTGCTCGTCAGGGCTTTTACCGATTAAGCCGACGACGTAGCGGCCAACTAGTAGGTTGCGGTGCCGCTTGGTAACAAGCGTCATCGCAACTGCGTGCGCGCCTGCAAAGGCGGGCCGCGATGTTGTATGGAGCGTCCCAAGTCCCATACGATATCGCGGCTGAGGGTTGGAAGCCGCGGCGGGAGAGGAGTGCCGGTATTGCGGTGCGCCGCTCTCCCTACCTGCCGCGGCCTGGACGGGGTCGTCAACGTCTGATGGCGGACGCGGTGGGGCCGCAGGGGAAGAGGTGTGTCGGTATTGCGTTGGCCGCTCTCCCTATCCCCTGCGGCTGAAAAATGGTAGGTGGCGGGGCCATTGACCTTGACCCGTCACAAGGGGACTAAGGATGCCATACACGGGGTCGTCTGGCGCCCATGTGCTGGTTTGGTCCCTGTGGTGGTCACGGCGTACAGTGTGTTCTGGTGCGCGGTGATGGAGGGTACTCCCTAGAGGAGAGTCCGGTGACGGACAGCCTCGGCGGGTTCGCGGTGAGTGCTAACGCGTACCCGTGTTACCGCCATAAGCGGCACAGGAGGACACCGCTCTACTCGCTTCTCGCTGATCGTTGGCGGTGGGACAAGTGCCTTTTTTTTTGTTCCGGGGTGGAAAATCCTCATTTGATGTCCTCCGCCCAGGAGGGAGCGGAGGGGTCTGTCAGACACGTACTGACTATAAACCACCCCGGTGTTCCATCTCACACTTACGCCGGGGGTCGTGGGCACGTACGATCGTTCCGCAAACCCCGTGGTGAGTGAGATGTTTGACTCCCCCCGCGACGTCTAAAAGGGGAGCGCGTGGGACAATACGCGCCGCCACCTCGGGTTCTGATATGTGGGGTGCGACGGACGTTGGGACAAGTGTCTAGGGCGAGAAATTAACAATACCATATATGTCGCGAATGTATGTACCGTTTACGTTTACTTTTACTCCCTTTTCGTTTCAATAAAGGGAGTAAAAGTGACAGCATGCTCTTACTTTGATTTGAGCTGTTTCATTTAGTGCTATCGGCACCGGACATCAACCAAAATCTAGATAAATGCCTAATTATGTCGTATTGAGCTGTAAAAATTCTACAAAAAAAGTAAGCAACGTTTTCTTGCATCGGTAAGTTTTTTTTTTTTTTTATTTTTTTTTATTGATTATAGGCTTGCGCTTGACCACTATCCACTTGACCACTTGAGTTTTGTTCTTAAGGCGATATATATTATACGCCCCAATGTTAACGAAGTACTGGCCGTCGTGCGCCCGCTCGATGCCAAAATATCAATATTAAACCTCCTTTTGAACAGTTTTGTTTGCAAAATATTATTTTATGCTATTTCAGATATGAAGATATTTCAGCCATCAATTTTTCTATGTAAAAACATTTTTAAACAACCAAGTCGTTTGGAAGAGTATCCAAAACTTGCGAAAAAATATAGTGTTGTTAATTATTTTTTTAAAGCAAAACTATTAGTTACTTGAAAAAACCATGTTTCCAAAATAATTTACATGATTCAATAATAAATATATATTTTTTTCAAACCTTTTAACTTAGCCGTTACTGAGAAGTATGTTTTAGAAAGTAACCGTTTTACGGCACTAAAGCGGTGGAAGGCCCTTAAATTGTGTATGAAAAAATGGCACGCTTAATTTTCATACGTTACATATGGAGGGACTTGCCTTATTTACACACACAGAGCAAAACTATCACACTGACACAGGCTTTCTCAGAGCAACAACCTGGGCAGCTTCCACGGGTGTAGTGTCAATTTATCAATATCTAACGATAAGAAACTTCAATTGAAAACTTTTGATATCACAACATTACACAATAAGCAACGGTCAACACAAGTCATCATCACACTACATCTTACACTCACACCACACCTAAATAAAGCAAACCACGCTTCTTACCACATGATACATAATAGTCAGATGTTTAAATTTAAGAGTAGCAATATGCTGTAATATATTATTATGTAACATTTATCAAAGATATGGAAGAGCGGAGTCTCCTAACACAGGCATTGTTTGTCTAAAAGGAGGCTCCAAACACAATTCATTGTTTGTGAAGCATTTTGTTTTAAATAAAGATTTTTCATTTTTCATCATCCTTATAATGTTCTCACTGCTGGGACACAGGCATCCTATCTGTGAGAATGGGCCTTAATCCACCACGCGGGTCCAGTGCGGGTTGGTGAATGTCACATGTCTTCGAATCATCAACACAATTATGCTTACATAGGAGCCGTTTTGGTCTCGCACGGGGATATTTTTTTATTTTTTTTATTATTGTTTGTGTTTTGCTTAACTAGTGTCTCCTGTGCGGGTCACAAATAAATATTTTTCTTTCTTTCTTTCTTTCTTTGCTTACGTAATTTAAGAGAGTAGTTTTGGTTAAAGCATCAGAAACTGTCGAATATTAGTAGTAGTTATATCAGTTAGGAAACTTTTAGCAAAGCCGTTTTTTGTATAAGAGGCATCTGCATGCACTTGAACCATATATTGTCCATATTGTTAAATAAAAATTATCTAAACTAATATTATACAGCTGAAGACTTTGTTTGTTTAAACGCGCTAATCTCAGGAACTACTGGTTGGAATTGAAAAATATTTTTGTGTTTGATAGTCCATTTATCGAGGAAGGTTATAGGCTATATAACATCACGCTACGACCAATAGGAGCGGAGCTTAAATGAAAAATGTTGCAAAAACGGGCAAAAATTATTCCTTTTTGATGACCGTTTTGCGTGGTTGTGACGCATACTCTGTATTTGTATTTTAAGTTTTCCTTGTTTTTTTTTTTATGGTTTGCGTCGTGCCTGGCGCAGATAAACGTTTTTCTTTCTTTTTGAGAGCTTCCGTTGCGTGTACTGCGTAAACGGTATATGTTACGCCTATATCATATATGATGGAATTGTTCCTCTTTAAAAGTTATAAAAAAAAACCGCGACAGCATAATGTCTATATTTTAAGATTGACTCCCTACAACTTTTTTATGGTAATCAAATTTGTTCATTTACGAAGGAGTTTTATCAACATCTATACTAATATCATAAAGCTTATGAGTTTGTTTGTTTGTAGGGTAGGTATGTAGTGGTAGGTAGATAGATAGCCAGTTGACGGGAGCGAAGCCGCGGGGGTCAGCTAGTTAAAAATATAATGAACTAACTTTGATGAAGTATCGTAGCTTAGAGTATAGGGTAGTAATAATTTTTCTTTTTAATTATCTGTGGAAGCTTGTTATTAGCAATTTAGTTATATTGTTATTCGTCTGTAAGCTTTTCTAAAATGTAAAAGATAACATAAAATTAAAAAAATACAAATATATATCTACCGACTTTATCACTCGTTAGGGTTCCATACCCAAAGAGTAAAAACGGGACCCTATTACTAAGACTCCGCGGTCCGTCTGTCTGTCCGTCTGTCACCAGGCTGTATCTCATGAACCGTTATAGCTAGACAGTTGAAATTTTCACAGATGATGTATTTCTGTTGCCGCTATAACAACAAATACTAAAACAGAATAAAATAAATATCTAAGTGGGATTTTTTTGTGATAATGGTAAGGAACCCTTGTGCGCGAGTCCGACTCGTACTTGGCCGGTTTTTATTTTATTTTAGTTTCTAACAAGAACTTACCGTTCTTTAAAAGGCATACAGTAAAATTTGTATTTTAACTTTATTTTCTACTAAAATCTACATTAAGAGTAAGTACAAAATACTTAGGGTGTCTGTGCGATAGCTTTGCTCTCAAGTTTTGTCTGTGGATAATGACGGTCGCTTCCAAACAAAACTAGAAAAGAAAAGACTCGGCCGTGCGAGTCGGACTGACACACGAAGGGTTCCGTACCATTATCGCAAAAAATAGCAAAGAAATCACGTTTGTTGTATGCCCCACTTAAATATTTATTTCATTAAGTTTTTAGTATTTGTTGTTATAGCGGCATCATCTGTGAAAATGTCAACTGTCGAGCAATCACGGTTCATGAGAAGGCTGTATCTCACTGACAGACAGACAGACGGACAGCGGAGTCTTAGTAATAGGGTCCCGTTTTTACCCTTTGGGTACGGAACCCTAGAAACCACAAAAATATGTATTTTGTGGTTTTGTATGTATTATTTCTAAAAACTAGATTAAATAACCTTTAACATGAAGATGTCAAAAGAATCTTACTAATGATCTCGCTCTTGTTATTGAAATTAACAGGTTTTACAAGTTCTTGGACTTATCTCACAAAAAAAGATGAAATCGTAATTTATTTTTTTGGTAACTACTTATTTATTGCATGATATACCTGATTTAAAATGTGTTTATTTGATGTTGGTAGTATTAATTTAATAAAAAACTTTTGTAATAAGTTTTTATTTTTCACTTTTTTGTTGTGGTGCATAATGAACCAGTTCTATATGCTTGGTACGTACGCGTATAGTGCCCAAAGTGAAGCCAGAATAGATTAACCCAATAACGTGAAACTTAAACAAAACCGGTGCAATGAGAGTATACCAAGGTGAACTGTTCACACCTGCGTACCCCTTTAGAGCGTACCAGTGTGATGTTATGTTATGAAATCGTGTAAACAATAAACAGACATGCGATTGCATCTATCCCGAGTGATTTGCCGTCATTTATTGAAGAGTTCTGATGTATTTCTCCAAAGTTCTTCATCAGATCTTGATGAAGAACTCCTCCTTTTTGCGAAGTCGGTTAAAAAGGTAAATATTTTCACAAGTAGTTATGTCGCTAAATGCAAATAGAAATTAAAATGTATCCATAAACTCACACGCGATTCAAACAGTTAGGTGTGCCATAGTACCTAAGTATTATTTAAAATCGTTTTTTTAACTAGTTTTTTGTGAGTTAAATGAAAAAAAGAAAAAAAAAGAATGAAAAAATATTTAATCGCCACAAAACGACATACAAACATTACATTTCAAGAACAAGAACAGTGGTACAGATAGAGAATGGTAACAGATAGATTTTGAAAACAAAACGCTTAACGATAGTGTTAGTTTTTTTTCTTTTTTTTACTGTCGGTAGGCTCGCGCTTGACCACTATCTCACCTGAGTAGTAGTCAAGCGAAGTAGTAGTACTTAAATTATGTAAGAAAAGTAAAAAAAAAAAGACAAAGAATAAATGCGAATATAAATAAAAGCAAATGCATGTCGTGGTTGTGACAAGAAGGCTTCCAGTATAATGCTGTGCCCGTGGGGGAAGCACGGCGCTGATTTTCAGTGGTCGCCTAGGACGTATTTAATTTACTATCCCAGTGGTGGGACAGTGGTAACGGCCCCGACATACGTTTCGTAGGTCTTGGGCTCGAACCCAGGCAGGCGCTTTACTTTGTGTAAATTATTTCATCACCACTGCTCTAAAAATGGGAAGGGAAACATCGTGAGGAAATCGGCATGTCCTAGAGACAAAAATTCGAAGACATGTGACATCTACCAACCCGCACTGGGCCCGCGTGGTGGATTAAGGCCCATCCCCTCTCTCACACAGAGGAGGCCTGTGTCCCAGCAGTGTGAACGGATGAATTTAATATCGATTCTATAACATAACTATTATCCAATGAACCGAGCTAGATACATCTTATCTTGTTTGGTGAACGAGTTCCTAGCGTCCTTCCAGCTGCATCGTCAGACCAGCTCCGTAGTATGTACCTACTAAATTATTGCACTGTCTCCAAAGTTGCCAAGCTTTATAGGAGAACAGTAAGTACTTGAAAATTAATTACTGTAACCGGAATACCGGACACACATCAAATGAAGCCAGTTTATAAAAAAAATGCAAAAAAAGTTCAAACAGTTCATCTTGGTTCACTCTCATTTCACCGGTTATATTCAGTTTCATGATATTCGGGTAATCTATTCTGGCATTATAAGTACCTTACTAATACACGCCTATTAGGTAGATACAACTAAAAAGAGAAAAAAAATACTACCGACTTCCAAATAAGGAAACTACAAAGTAAAAAATAACTTTATTTTTGTAAGTCGGTGTCTTTGGTAAGTACCACTTTTTTGCGTTATTGACACCGACTTCCAAAAATATAGTTATTTTTCACTTTGTAGTTCTGTAGTATATCTCCGAGTTTTTCATAGAATCTTCACCATATTAAAATGGGACCAAATTCGGAAAATACACTTCCAAACAAAAAAAAGAATTCAAAATCGTTCCACAATCGACGGACATATCGGTGGACATACATAAAAAAAAAACGTACCTAATGTCGAACATAGAACCTCCTCCTTTTTGGGAAGTCGGTTAAAAAGAAGAACAGTTTTGTTTTGGAAGAGAAGAAAGCACAGCGACAAAATACGTAATGTTTCAAGATAGGAATCGCCGATGTTGGCAATAAGTCCGTCAGGCTGAAGCAGGATTGGGCGGGTCATTTAATTATATTACTGGCAAAGGCGTGCAGCGGTTAAAAAGTAGTTGTTTGTTATATTTACCATAGTATTGCGTCTGTCCCCTCACGACGGTTATCACGGTGAGCACCAGCAGGGCAGTGAGAGCGCAGTGAACCCCCATAATCGCATTATTGTCTGCAACAAACAAATACAACAGTTATTACTTACACCAGAGCTTTTTGTAAAGTTTACTTGAAGCCTTGAATCACATCGACAATCGATATATACAAAAACTACCTTGGAATGTTAACAGATGGTGACAGAGTGGATAAAAACTCTTAATTATGTGGATACAGAAAATATGATTGTTCATATTATTAAGTAATAACGATTTGTATGATGTAACGTGTGCGCTAGTGTGTAATAAGTAATGAATTTATGTATAAAATATTGAATAAATAAATATAGATCGCGTTATATATTTTCTCACACACATTTACACACGCACGCACACCCTAAATCACACTTGCACAAACACGCACACCCTAACTCACACTCACACTTGCACACACACGCACACCCTAACTCGCACTTCCACACACACGTGTGCACAATTGCGTGCGCACTCACATACATTTAGTGCTATTAACGTTAGTGAGTGCTATTAACTCAGTCAAACAGATTTAAGATAAGTTATTATTATGATACATGAATGTAACCAAGTTATGGGAGAGCGGCCTCTCCTGGCACAGGTGTTTTCACACTTAAAAGGAGAAGTCAACCTCAATATTGTTAAACCAACTTTTGTTAACGAATAAACATTTTTTTTTTTGTCGACGTGATTCGCTCCCTCGTTTTCCTCCCCACTCATCAATTCGTTACGGTGGATCATTTACTGTTCGTGCTGTCCTCCTCTGGAATAATCTTCCTCATTCTATTAGGTATAGCCCTTCACTAGAGATATTCAGGAGAAGAATTAAGAAACATTTCCTATCAACATGACACATAAATATGTATGTATTTTAGATATATGTATGTACGTTTATGCATTACGTGCTGTACACGTATTCGTGTAGTGTATTTAGTTTGTAAGAATTCAAATGTTTTTTTTAGTATTTGGTGTGCGCTTTTGTTAACTGTCCTAATTTTGTAAATATCTCTTTAGCACTGAGGTTTGCTGTCAGAGAACCCAATTTTGGGTTCAGCTCGCCTTTGTGTTAATCTATATAAATAAATAAATGTTTATTTTATGTACAATAAATAACATGAATATATGAATATCATCTTTATTATTTCAGCCGAAAGGCATCACTGCTACACGCACACACATACAACCAAACTACGCCTTAGCTTCTCAGTCGAACTCTCAGATCAATTATAAGCTCAACTGACAAGCTAAGGCGTAGTTTCGTTTTACGTTTGTGCGTGTAATTGTGTATGTATACGGCAAGGTGTAGTTTTAATCGGCGTCACCTTGTTGTTTGCAACGTTCTATCTTGACTTTTTATTTGACCTGAGGTTTTTGTGCGCGATATCCGGGAGATATCGCGTTCCGACGCAATTTAAATTACATCGCGCCATCAGAAACATCCCTCAAGATATAATTTCAATAGGTTAATGTATTCCTTACATCCTATGCGAAATAAACATTCCTCTTCACTTTAATAACGTAACGATCAGGACTCGAATGAGGGCTACCGCGTTTGAATTGTGAGATCTTCAAAATGTCAAATTTCATAGATTTTTAGCTTTTAGCGCGAGTTCATTTACATTTATTTTATTGTTGTGAGTTTTTTTTCAAATATGGCAGATTCAGATAGGTACGGGATTTACCAACCAGTGCTTTAAAAGAGTTTCATGTTTAGGAAAATGTTACCCTCCTTTTTTTCGAAAAAAATAATGCGCAATATTGCGGCATACTCGATTTTATCTTTTACGGCATTAAAAATGATTTTAATTCAAACTTTGCTTCCGTGCACGTAATAACAACGTTTAAAGTTACACTAGTCGATAATTCTTCCATACAGACGTAGTATAGCGATTACTCCACTGTTTGACTATGTACGTTCAAAATAAAAAATGATATCAATTTGTCTCTTCGTTATTTATACCTGTTTGGAAAAAAAAGTAAAAAAAAAAAGTTACCTAGTTCAACACTAATTTTAACGCATCTTTGGGCGGAAATAAATACCATAAGAAGAAGGAAAATTGCAAAACGCCCTCCTTATAGGGATTAATCTATATTAGTAACTCAACAATGCAACTAATTTTATTTTGAAAATATACATTTAGTCGTTTTTCATGATATCTAGACTCCCTAAGGTCTGTTAATAAAATTTCGCGCGCTCGTTTTCGTCCTAAATCATCATCCATTGCAAAAGTGCTAATTCGTACGTGAACTAGCAACTTACTGCTCATCACAGCATCTATCTCTTTCGCACGTGTTGTCGGATGAGATAGCAAGCATTTTAACCTACGCGCACAAAATAGTTCGTGCCCTCGACTATGGGAACCTTAACAGCTAAATTTAAGGCCTTACTCGCCAGTGTCGCCAACTTGTGAGCACAAAAAAGTTAGCCCTCATTGATGACCTCCTCGACAGTTGGACGACCTCTTGACCGACAACAGAGTACCTAACTACTTAGGTACATCCTTCACCGTTTCCTATTGTTTCATAGTTTCAAGTGAATGAAAACTTTCCCACGCCATATCATAACGATTCAGAGCCGGATCTACCTACTTTATAGGCTACTTACTGGATTTTATGCACAAGTGATATTCTATCAATAAAACCGCCAAAAAACAGATTGGAAAAGCCTCAAAAGTTTTGTCTAGAGAGTCAGCCTCATCAATCAAACCTACAACTCATAAAAATTTACACACACCAACACTCACTTACACACACACACACCATCAACACACGCGCCCACATGTACACACTCGCGCACACACACACACACACTTAATGCAGACCAAAAGAGCATACGCATCTTTCATTTCTTTTGTTTTACTATGTTTATTTTTTAAATTAATTGTACCACAAATTGACGAAGACACGAACACACTGGCTCCTGGTAACACAGGTTGCTACCTAGCACTGGAGCCAGGGCTTCAAATAAGTATGTTACACCTGTATTTTGTGTCAATAAACAAATTTTATTAAGGCGACATATACGCCCCAATGTAAACGCAGTACTGGCCGTGCGCCCGCTCGGAGCCGAAATATCAATATTGAACCTCCTTTTGAACAGTTTTGTCTGCATAATATTATTTGATTTACATATGCTATTTCAGTTATGAAGAAATGCCAGCAATAAATTTTGCTGTGTAAAAATATTTTAAACATCCAAGTCGTTTTGGCGGAGTGCAGCAACGTGTGTCGATACCCTTGCGCCATCCCATCTTCTTAGCACGGGGGGCTGTGCTGGGGCGGCTGCTGCCGGTGCAGAAAACCTCAAACGGCGCAAATATAACAACCTTATTGGAAGTTACATGTTTGAGCCCTTTGGGGTTGAAACATTAGGTCCATGGGATCCGATCTCATGCGCATCGAGTTTTTCGAGAAATTAGCACAAAGCTCGTCGACTCTTCACGTGACCAGAGGGCTGGCCTTTTCTTCGGCCAGAGAATCAGCATTGCTATCCAACGTGGCAATGCTGCCGGCGTTCTGGGCACGTTTCCCATTGACATAGATGTGGACGAATTTTTTGATGCACAATGAGTCGTTTTCCCTCTACCTTTTGTATTTATATTTATCCTAGTTTTTTCAAGAATATCCAATTGTGTTATTAAATATTAATAAATACACCTGTTCATTATTAGTTTTATTAAAAACACTAGCTGTCCCACGCGGCTTCGCTCTCGTCAACTGGCTACCTACTTACCCTACCCTACCTACCCTATATACATGAATGTTGCGTAGCTTTAACCACTTACACAGCGCACGCAACGAAAGCTCTCAAAAAGGAATATTTTATACCGTTTTTGCAACATTTTTCATTATGCTCCGCTCCTATTGGTCGTAGCGTGATGTTATATAGCCTATAACCTTCCTCGATAAATGGACTATCCAACACAAGATAATTTTTCAATTCCCACCAGTAGTTCCTGAGATTAGTACGTTCAAACAAACAAACCTTGGCATCTACGATTAGACAAAAAAATATAGAAATATTTTGAGCCAACTTTGAAAAAACCTTTGATCGTTACCGTAATCATAGTGTTAACTATATTAACCAGGCCCTTAATTGACCATAGACAATCAAAGAACGAAGTAAACAAGTTTTTCTTAGACGACACGGATGGCGCAGTGGTTGAGCGATCAAAAGCTTCATCAAGAGCAAAGCAGGGTTCAAAAAACCTTACTGCTTAAGAAGCGAACTAAAAAGACGTAAACAAGAAGAAAATCATGCTGTGCAGTCCGAGGATTATTAGTGAGCTAGCTGGCCAAAACCAGATGTATACTCCGACTGCACAGCATGATTTTCTTCCGGACGAATCGATTGACGTAAGAATCATCAAAATCGGCCAACGCGTTTGGTCTCTAGATCGCCACATAGGACCATACTAACATACATACATAGACTGATAAAAACCTTAGCCTCCTTCGGTAGTCGGTTAAAAATACAGACAAACACACACGGACAAATTCTTTCACAAAAAGTTCACCTAGTGTAACAAACCTTTTTTATACGTAAAGCTAGACAATAGACATGGCACTGGTCTAAATCTACTTTCGAATGCCCCAAATACCAGCATGTAATGTACGTTATTCTTCTTTTTGTATCACCAGACGGTATTGATCCTATTATCGTGCGAAAATTAGACTTAAGTGGGCCACAATACCGTTCGAAACGGCTCCTAATGTTCCTATCACCGTTTTTTGTAACTGTGAATCGAATCAAAATATACCTATACTCCATTTGCGATAAAATTAGACGTTTAAATTAGCCCATTTTACAGCCCGTTCAACCGATTTTGACTTCTATTACGTTGGTAATACGACAAATGGTAGCTGTAGTAAACAGTTGGTTTTGGTAACAGGTTTATGCTTTTTATGTCATCCTTATGCTTACGGGATAGGACTCAAAATCAGTTAAACGGACTGTAAAAAGATTTGGAAACGTCTAATGTTATTTCAAATGGAGTTTAGTATCAATCTTTTATTTGTAATAGTGAAAGGATAGATTTTATTCAATGACGCGAGTTTTTTATGTGGTTTTGAAAGGTGTCATCATGATTATTATGTCTAGCCTTTGCCCAAAGACCTTATACTTCTTACTACTAGACTGTGTACCAAAAATTTTTGTTTCGCTAAAATGAAATCTATCATCATCCACCTAGGTTAGCTATTTCCTTATAAGCGGTAGCTAATCAAAAGCGGTCCTGGCGAGAGGGTTTCCTCTGGTAGTGTGTCCTTGTCTGACTTCTTGCAAGCTCAAATAATCATTGGGTTTACCAAGAAATGGTAGAATTTTTTTTTTGGTTTTTATTTTATACCCAAACAAACGATTCATAGACTTTGAAACGTATTTAAATATTTCTTCAGTTCCTATAATTAATCAATTCGTTGTATTTAAAAAATAATTAATTAATACTTAGTTAGAGTAGTAGGTACTTTTAAATATTTGGGCCTGGTAATACTAAATGTAAGATGGTGGTTTGCGGAGTTTTTGGCAGGCTTTGTTCGAGTGAAATTCAGCGGCTGTTAATATTATTTGCAAATTGATTCCTAGAGGAATAAAATTGGCGTAGTTTTGTTTCTCAACTGTCGACGCAACTGGACAATATGTGAAATCATTGAGATCTTTTAAGGTATATTTAGCTGCCGGTATTTCAAAGCATCGTCTGTAGACTGCAGGATCATCTCACGCCTCCTTCATGAGCTTGAGAGTAGGATCAGAGAGCTTTTTGTTCCTATCTATACGATGGGTCTTGTAAAACGAGACTTGAGGAGACTTGGGATTTGAGGATTATCGAGTCCTCCCCCTCTTTTCGAACTTCAGATAACCCTATAATACTCCATCATAAACTGCTCAATTCCTCTTCGAGTTTGGTGATCTTTTCGTCGGACCGGAGTGTGCGCGTGTTGTACGTTGCCGGGTCCAGTCGTCGGTATTTGTTGAGGTAGCCGGATCTCGTCCGGGATTCTTAGCACCCCTTGCCATGCCGTAAACTCGACCGCTACCGTAGTCGAGGGTAGGCAGGCTGCCGGGCACTATATTAAACTGTGTTTTATTTGTGCTATTCATGGGGAGTGCTTTGCAGGCGGGTTGGCGATCGCAGTATGGTTATTACAAATGCACAGAGAACGTTGCTGCTCATTCTCTGGTTTTCCCATACTGGGATGGTGAAATTATTTACGCCTGACATCATACGATAAATGTTGTAGATTCCAAAAAAAATACATACTTTTTTTTTTATTTACAATATATTAGGTAGGTTTAGGTAGCGTATTAAGGTAGCATAAATATGTCGGGATACTTACACTATCGTTTTTAAAATCAATTTGTCCCGTGTTCTGTTTGGTTATGGTCACCTCATTAGACATAGACACACTACCAATGGGAGCCCTCTCACGCGGACCGGTTTTTGCGCCATAGTGCACAGTCTAGTAGTAAGAAGTATAAGGTCTTTGCCTTTGCCATCATTATCATAATCATATAAAAAAACTGGCCAAGTGTGAATCGGACTCGCGCATTGAGGGTTCCGTACAAACAGCTACATTCACCAAAATAATTAAATATCATTACTGAAGTTTATAAACTATGAGGGCACCGAACATTGCTCTAACGATTAGATAAATAGAATTAACTTTGCCGTTGGAAAACTGTAGTCCCCGTACATCGACATAAGTCGCGGTCAGTTTACCAACTGCAAATAAGTTAATAATCTTCTTTACTTATTGTTTTTATCAAAAATGAAAAAAAAAAAAAATTTTTCGCTTTCTATTGTTTTGTTTTGGATGTCGGTTTAGTTTTTTTGTATTTTTTTTTTATTTTTAGTCACTGCCGTTACGATTTCTTAGATAGAATGTCACTTGTCTACTAGAGCACTGATACAGGAACGCCGTGCGTCGGTTAGGAACTACCACAGACATACATCGAACTAGATAACGCATAACGCAAGTCCCTCCATCTGTATGAAAACCAAGCGTGCCGCTTTTTCACACACAATCTAAGAACAAATTTACTTACCAATTAAAGAAAACGTTTCCAATGCCTCGGCCAACCTTTTCTATACAATCTTTACAGCTTAATATGGCAGAAAAAGGACTTGATTTCGGTGGATATCCGGTGCCGATAATGCTAAATGAAAAGCTCAGATTACAATCATTGGTCGTAACTTTACTCCGGTTTTTGGCACGCAAAGTACAGTCAAGGGTGAAAAGTGCAGTCATACTCTGCCAAAACACAAATGGCTAGTTTTTATAGAAGAAGTTAAATTAGCCACAACTGATTTAATATTTTGTATAGAAATTAATGTATAGATTATTCCTACTAACCGCGAAATGTTGAAATTCTGCTGCCTACAATAAAATTAAAATAATACAATCTGCCTGAGTCATGATGCGTTCTGTGTAGATAATCATATAATATAATAATAATAATTAACGAAGATTCAAGAATCTAATAATTTGCAATGTATTACATTATTGTTGACATGCATGTACAAGTAAACTCACTAGATAGGTACTTACCTACATTCTATTGTACGCCCTAAGGGTAGGACATAGCTGATCCTAAATATTTAAATAACACCATCTGTATTACGTACCTATGACCCACAATAAAGACGATTTGATTTGATTTGATTTGAAAATTGCCTTTCCTGTTTTGGTAGAGTGTGACTGCAATGTTGACCTTATACTTTATACAATCGCGTCATCTAGTTAGATTTATGTCTGTCGGTACTGCGCACTTTTTGGCTTATCTGAAAAACATCACCAATAAGATCTGTGTTTGCCATAAAAATGGCGTTTAAATGACCCTGCGAATGTCCGTAGACTGAATCTGACCTTTAATAAGGACAGTAGAAAACCTGTTGGCTCGATGCCAACAAATTACTGAGAATTTTACATAAACAGTGATTTAATCTTATATTTACATAAAATTGTTATTATGTCTTTCGAGTTTTGAATGAATAGGTACGTAATTAAATATAAATAGATGTGGTTGTGCTCCCCCAGACTCAAATCAATCGTCTAGTTTCTTCTTCTGGTGAAGTTCTTCTGAAGTAGTGGTGGGAGATAC
Organism: Orthosia gracilis; assembly: GCA_947562075.1. Classification (NCBI taxonomy): domain Eukaryota; kingdom Metazoa; phylum Arthropoda; class Insecta; order Lepidoptera; family Noctuidae; genus Orthosia; species Orthosia gracilis. The sequence continues at coordinate 10,335,139 of OX387277.1, forward strand.
AAACCGTATATAGATACGAAAATTATAATCATCAATGTATATAATAAATCTGGATAAAATCGTCTTTGTAAATCAAAAAAATATTTCCAAAAAAATTGCCAGTGTGTTAAAAGATAACCAACAGAACCCATTTCCAGAATTTTTGTCTGTTTATCTCTGTGTCTGTTTATTTGTGCACGCGTCAAAAAAAAATGTACGAAACCAATGTAGATAACTTTTATCTATAATATAAAAATGAATCCCAAAATGTGTTGGTAAGCGCATAACTCAACAACGCCTGGACCAATTTTACCAATTCTTTTGTTTAAATGTTCGTGAAAGTCCAAGGATGGTTTTTACGGCGAGAAAAATTCGAATAATTTGCGGGAAAACCCTAAAAACAGCCATTTTCTTTTTCCCATACAAACGTTTTCTAACTAAACTGATATTTTCATGTGATCTGACGTCTGTCTGTCTTTAGGGTAGGTAGGGTAGGGTAGGTAGGGTTGGGTAGGTAGGGTAGTGTAGGTAGGGTTGGGTAGGTAGGGTAGGGTAGGGCAGGGTAGGTAGGGTAGAGTAGGTTGGGTAGTGTAGGGAAGGGTAGATAGTGTAGGGAAGGTAGGGTAGGGTATGTAGAGTAGGGTAGGTAGGGTGGGGTAGGTAGGGTAGTTAGCCGGTTGACGGGAGCGAAGCCGCGGGGGACAGCTAGTATTTAACAATAGTGCGTAACTTGAAGTATTACTTAGTGTTTATTTCATCGCAGTCGGTCCACTCTATCAAAAGTTAGATGAATTTAAAGTGTTCAAGAAATAAAATTATCGGAACACGCAATTTAGATACTTGGACAGTTGAACTCGATATTCAATAGATGGCGTTGTGCATTTGAAGTCATTTTCTAAATGGCGGTATTTAGTAAGATTCATCCGGGAAAGATCAAGGCTAAAAATATTGGAAGGTAGCCAGGAAGGTAGGTAGATAAGTAGGATAGGCAGATAGGAAGGTACCTAAGTAGGTTAGGGTAGGCAGTTGATGGGAGCGAAGCCGCGGGCACAGCTAGTATATAATAGTTTTTGTATCTATATACGGTTAAGGTTTATTGTACCGAAATATAATGTATCGGTACAATATTTAAAAACCGCTTACTGACACGTTCGAAAACTATGTACTTATTACAAAATCTACAGTACTCACATACCGCTCCCTCCGCATTAGCTTCGGCTCGACCGCATAACTAACTTGTAAACTAACATTTTGTTCTAATTAACGTATATATATGTACACTAGCTGTCCCACGCGGCTTCACTCCCGTCAACTGGCTACATACCTACCCATTTACCCTACGTACCCTACCGTACAATACCTACAGTAAATACATGATTGTTGCGTAACTTTAACAGCTTGTGCAGCGCACGCAACGGAAGCTCTCAAAAAGGAATAATTTTAACCGTTTTTGCAATATTTTTCATTTATGCTCCGCTCCTATTTATCGTTGCGTGATGTTATATAGCCTATAAACTTCCTCAATAAATGGACTATCCAACTCAAAAAGAATTTTTCAATTCCAACCAGTAGTTCCTGAGATTTGCGCGTTCAAATAAACAAACAAACTTTATAATATTCTTCAGCTTTATAATATTATTAATATACATAAATACATAATTTATAGCAATTTCACTTTAAGAGCAAATTGTGCTTAAGGGCCTTCCACTGCTTTAGTGCCGTAAAACGGTTACTTTCTAAAGCATACTCCTTAGTAACGGCTAGGATAGAAGGTTTGAAAAAATATATATATTTATTTTTGATTCATCTACATTATTTTTGAAACAAGGTTTTTTCGTGTAACTAATATTTTTGCATAAAAAAAATAATCAACAATAAGATATTTTTTCGCAACTTTTGGATAGTCCGCCAAAACGACTTGGATGTTTAAAAATATTTTTACACAGAAAAATTGATGGCTCGAATTTCTTCGTAACTGATATAGCATATATAAATCGAATAATGTTTTGAAAACAAAACTGTTCAAAAGAAGGTTCAATATTGATATTTTGGAATCGAGCGGGCGCACGGGCAATACTGCGTTTACATTGGGGGGTATATATCGCCTTAACTGACCTAACCCAAACCAAATACTGAACTTTAAAATAATAAGGTCTAATTACCTAAACTACGAGTACATTATCAGCATTCGCTCCGAAAAGATGATATATTATACAAATCTACAATATCGATTCTCATCGAATATCGTCGCATCCAAAAAACAGCGCATCGGATCAGGTTTGAAAATACGTACACACTAATAATTAGTATAATTTTGTAAAGTTTACTATTTTTTTAGTGTTTAAGTATGTGCATATTTACACCTTTTCGTACATGGTATTGAAATATATAGTTTTGAAATCTAGAATGAATAAATAGTTTCGGATCTGACCAAACCTACATCGCAAATAGGTGCATACCTTGGATGATTCGCAAGTTCCACTCGTCGGGGAGTTACAGTAGCAGTCACTGACTTCGCCGGTCTTGATGAAGCGACCTACACCTTCATCAGTTCCATCAAGAACATAAGTTACGCATTACGTAGATAAAAAAGAAAAAAAAAGATATAAAAATAAAATAATTCTTTCAAAATATCAAAATTAGGTCGTTTGACTATTATTCCCGCAACTAACAGAATCTAAACTAGTGTGTATGACATGTGTCGATGTAACAGTTCGACTCTATGCCTATCAATTTTGAAAACGCGTCCTTAAACTCGCACGAAATGTGCGAATCGAATTTTTTAAATAAAATTATTTTTTCTGAGGCGATTCGCACGAAATGGGAACTGACTGTCACCCACACAATTTGGGGTGCACCCTCCTAAAGTCTCCGACCCAGGGTAAACTTACACATCTGCATATCTCTTTAGAGCGTACCAGGGTGATGTTATGTTATGAAATGGTGTAAACAATAAACGGACATGCGATTGCAGCTAATCCTGAGTGATTTGCCGTCATTTATTGAAGAGTTCTGATGTATATCTCCGAAGTTCTTCATCAGATCTTGATCACATTTTAATGGGACCACGTGAGAAGGACCAGCTTCCAATTAAAAAAAAAAAGAATTATTAAAATCTAATCATCTAGTAAAAAGCTCTGAAGCACAGACATAAATCTAACTAGATAACGCAAGTCCCTCCATCTGTATGAAAACCAAGCGTGCCACATTTTCACAAACAATTTAAAAACAAATTTACTTACCAATGAAAGAAAACATTTCCAATGCCTCGGCCAACTTTTTCTATACATTCTTTATAGCTCAATATGGCATAAAAAGGCATTTTTCTAGATTTCATTTGATTTCCGGTGCCGATAATGCTAAATAAAAAGCTCAGATTACGATCATTGATCGTAACTTTAGTCCGTTTTTTGGCACGCGAAGTACATACAATCGCGTCATCTAGTTAGATTTATGTCAGTGCTCTGAAGTAATAAAATAATAATAAAATAAAATTCATTTATTTCAGATAACTTGATCCATAGTACAATAAAATTAACATTGAAATCACACCAAAAATTAAAGTACGTTAACATTAAAATCAGAATTAAAATCAAAAACTAAAATTAAAATTAAAATCAAAATACGAATTAAAATAGGATAAAAATTAAAATAAGATATCAAAGTAACACTCATAAAAAAAACAAGCGAATTGAGAACCTCCTACTTCTTGAAGTCGGTTAAAAAAGGTTTAATTGCCATGTAATAGGCAGTAATCCTCCCCAATGAATCACCCTGTTTAATCCACATATGTATACAATTATGTAGATATTTATCATTCGCAATCAGAATATAAATTACAAATTATATTATTGTTCGAAACCACAAGAAAAATATCTATATTTAGAACAAATATATGAGAAAAACCGCAGAATTAATTGCTGAGTTGTTATGTACCGTAAACACTTTGTGTTTAGGTTCAAAGTCCAATAAAGTTTGTTTATTATGACACCGATTATCGTGTTTAATTTTGTTTCGTTAAGTTGATCCTTTAATAAAAAAGGTTGATTAAAAAAATAAAAAAAGCCCGACTGCTTAAAAAGATAACGAAAAAGACGTATAACGTGCAGTCGGAGGATACATATTCGTTAACTGGCTGACCAAAACCAGATGTACCTCCGACTGCACAGCATGATTTTCTTCTTGTTTACGTCATTTTAGTTCGCTTTTTAAGCAGTCGGGATTTTTTTATTTCTTGTATCAACTTTTTTATTATAAATAAAAAAGTTGCTACAAGAAATAAAAAAATCCTACCCTACCCTCCTTCGGAAGTCGGGTACGAATCCACTGAATTTGAGACGCTCGGGATCGACTAATGTGACGACACTTGGGGGAGGCTTATGTTCAGAAGTTGACGTCTTTCAGCTGAAATAACGATGACAATGATGATGATAATGAATGCTCAGTGGGGTGACCATAAGCTCTTAGAGTAAGGTTATTTTGAGATCGCGTAAGTGACAGATATATATGACTTGTATACATCTGTCACTCACACAAAATAACCTTACTCTAAGAGCTTATGATCAACCCCCATATAGCTTTTTCATACTTTTGAGTGCTGTTTCGAAACGAGTAAAATTTATTTCAAATTTACAATGTGAAAAAAGGAAACGGAAAAGGACTTCTTTTTGGATTGGAAAACTCAATAAATTAAAGCTTCATATTTTTCAGTCTTCTGCTTGTATTGAATGCAACAAATTAGGCTGTCCCATCAATAGTCTGTTGCATAAATCAACTTTTACTACTTGACTACATTGTTTCTCATCATCATCATTATTTCAGCCAAAAGACGTCCACTGCTGAACATAAGCCTCCCCCAGGCTACATTGACCTTTACTTATACTGGATTTATAAATCATTATTACTCACTACATTTTATCGGGACCACTTTCAGATTGATCAATAAACATTTATTTTCTGGAAATTTTTGCATAATCTCTTTGACGAAGACACGACTTATATTCTTTCTTGGGAACAAATGTCCAATTTAGGTAAATAAGCACCCGATTAGAGAGAGACACAATGGAAAATACTAATACGTCACGGCATTAACGTGTTTTTTTATTATATTTAATCCAACCTCATACCGAGTTTGTGCAATTTACAAAAAAAAAATCGGTTGTCTGTAAAGTCGGTTTACTGACGATAGTTGAAGGTGACAACGTCATATGAAAATACTGATGGAATGGTTGCATTTTTTATAAGAAAATTTCACTTTTCACTGCACTTGATACTCGATCAAAACATGTAAATGTACTATAGTATAGCAGCTGTCCACGCAGACGCATCGCTCACTCAAGTAGGAGAGAGACAGATGTCGAACGCTGCCGAACGCGGAGGCCGATTGTGCCTCTTTGTCGCTCGTTCCGCGCTCTCGTTTGCACTTCAAGCCTTAAATGGAACGCCTCAGAGAGCGAGGTAACGCCGCATGAGTCATGTTTTTGTGCAGCCGGCTCCATCGAATTATAAGACGTTGTCACGTCAAAAATTGTGAAAATTAACGAAAGTGCGTAATTCCGAGATTGAAATCTAATATCGGAATTGAAAATCATCCGATATTACATGCCCTAGTACCTGCACTAACGCCTCAATAATAATTACATGTTGACATGCATGTACGTAGCTCTTTGTATTAAACGCGTGAGAATTCAGTAATACAATACAGTAGCGGGAAAACCGTTAAGTAGGTATTATGTTAGTAAACATAGACTCATATTACTTTGAGGCTAAGTTACTAAACAAAAGCATGAATAATTTATGCGTAAGTAATGTTAGTACAGTCATTATTAGCCATTACCTTACATGACTATTTAAAATCTGAACTAATAATAAAAAACCTGCCAAATGCGATTCGGACTTTATTTTTATTATCAGTAGGCACGCGCTCGACCACTATCTCACTTGATGGTAAGCAATGATGTGGTCGACGGTGAAGCACGCTCGCCTAGAAGTAACCAATTCACTCTTGACTTAAAGACCCCTAGATTGTAGCTATCGGGAATCACAGACTCCGGCAGGGAATTCCACTCCTTAGCTGTACGCATAATAAAAGTGTCACCAAAACGTTTTGTACGTATGGGTGGGATATCCACCATGTACCTCACATGTCCTTCGCACATTTAGTGTTCCGTAACGCATAGGTCAATGGGACGTTAAAAAATTCTTCGGGACAAAATGTGTGACAGACGACAAACAGACAGACGGACACGTGAGTGACAGCAATAGGTCTCCCTTTGGACCCTTAGGGTACGGAGCCCTAAAAAGCTTGTAGCCCATTGATCTTCTAATTACAGACACAATAGAAAAACAATAGCTTACGCACACATGGTGTGCGAACGAAACGTTAGGAGCTACTTATTACGGTTTCACTATGATGGGTAAATTTGCCTTAAAATCGTAACTAAATTAACAAAACACAAGATATTGCTCGCGGCATCACTTTAAACATACAAACAAATAATTTAACCTTAAGGTTCCCCAAGTCGACGGCACGTACTATTTTGCGCGCGAGATTAAAATGCATGATATCTCATCCGACAACACGTGCGAAAGAGATAAATCCTGTGATGAGCAGTAAGAAGCTAGTTCGCGTACGAATTAGCACTTTTGCAAGTTTGTAGCGAAATGGATGATGATTTAGTACGAAAACGAGCGCACGAAATTTTTTAAACAGAGCTTTGGGAGTCTAGTGACCATGAAAAAACGACTAGATGTATATTTTCATAATAAAATTATTTGCATTGTTGAACTACCTACTAATAATACCCTGTATGCAAATATGGAACTTTCGACGCTTATAACTTTCAAATACTTTATATTTGTACGTTTTTGTCTCAATTCAGGGCTAGATAATGATGAGACAAATTGATATCATTTTTTATTTTGAACGTACATCGTCAAACAGTGGAGTAATCGCTAGACTACGTTTGTATGGAAGAATTATCGATTAGTCGAGCAATTCTTGTTATATAATGTATATAACCTGAATCCCGGAAACGGGTCCAACGATTTTCATGAAATTTAGTATGCAGGGGGTTTCGGGGGCGATAAATCGATCTAGCTAGGTTTCATTTTTAGAAAATGGAACCTATGTCGTTTTTTCTTTTTTCACCGGAGCAGAGCTCGGTAACCCAGGTACTTTTCCGTAAAAGAAAAAAATTTACAAATTTAATAAACATTGCATTTTGTGGGTTCTAAGAAAACATGAGTTGTTATCTTATTATTGCACCAATGCATCAATACCTGTGAAAAGATCGAAACCGCAAACATATTTAGTTTGAAATACCAATTAATTTACAAACGAGTGGTCACTGACCTATTTAAATCATTCGATAATATTCTTGTATACCGGTAAATCCCCAAAAGCATATATTTCTATACTTTGCAGTTTTATCATGAGTTAAAAAACCTCAGGCGATGGCCGAATTTATATACGACATTATTCATAATGCCCAGACTATTTGAAATATGCCCAATAGGAGTAGGTAATATGCTAAAAACTATTAAAACAATTAAATTGAACGGGCTTTCTGAATAATGCCCATCAATTATTGGACCGGGTAATAAATAGATGTCTTTTTTTAGGGTTCCGTACCCAAAGTGTAAAAACGGGACCCTATTACTAAGACTCCACGGTCCGTCTGTCTGTCTGTATGTCCGCCTGTCACCAGGCTGTATCTCATGAACCGTGATAGCTAGACAGTTGAAATTTTCACAGATGATGTATTTCTGTTGCCGCTATAACAACTAATACTAATAACAGAATAATATAAATATTTAAGTGGTGCTCCCATACAACAAACGTGAGTTTTTGCCGTTTTTTTGCGATAATGGAACGGAACCCTTCGTGCGCGAGTCCGACTCGCACTTGACCTGTATTTATTATTTTAATTTTTACATTGATCTTAATTTGGAATAGGTAAGTACGATTACTATTTAAGCAATGAAGTACTACATATATTTATTTTTTACATTCAAAAGGTCATATGAAAATAGCTAGTGAAACTTCGCAGACGTGAAGGATATCGATATGGATATGGATATGAAAACAAAAAAAACAGCCAAGTAACTGGCGGACTTCGCACATTTAAGGTTCCGTACCAGACCGCAGTACTAAGTTGGTTGTACTTGGAAAAATGAGGGAATTACAAAGAAATCATCTGATTTATCAATATACTACTCCCGTCAATTGGCTACATGAGTCCTCATACTACCTACCTACCTACCCTACCCTACCTTACCTACTCTACCCTATCCTACCTACCCTACCTACCCTACCCTAACCTACCCTACCCTACCTACCCAAGTATCATCAATATTATTATATATTATTATTATTTATTTATAAGTATCATCAATAGTTTTCTCAGCGCACGCAAAATTTGTGTATCTCCAACGGTTTAGGCAGCGCACGCGAAGATAGTTCTCAGAGGGCAGATTTTTTTCCGAATTACTTGTTATTTATCGTTATATTATGACCAAATTACAAAATAACATTATAAATTGTAGCCTATGTTTTATTCTGATGTATAACCTATATTACTGTGAAGTTTAATCCAAATCCGTTTAGTAGTTTTTGCGTGAAAGATTAACAAACAAACATCCATCCATCCTCACAAACTTTCGCATTTATAATATTATTAGGATTGGTATTTGTTAGTAAACTATACGTAATAACAAAAATTATCACCAAATTTGAAGTTCATAGGTCGATGGGAAGTTAGAAAATTCTTCGGAACAACATTTTGTAAAATAGCTGACGTTGGTTCTCGGCTTCTCATTGCTTTGTTTTCCAATATTTTTTAAACAAAAAACACAGTAATTATCTACTCAACAACCTCTAAACAACGATACCACGCTCGATGGAGTAGGTCAAAAACTTGCTTACTATATAAAGGTACCACAAATAAAAATTGAAAAATAAAAAAGAAAATACATCTGAATTCCAAATGAAAACACTACAAAGTGAAAAATTACTGCAATTTCGGAAGTCGGTATGCGTGTTTTCGTTTCTTTGTTTCTTGACACCGAATTCCGAAGTCGGTTGAATTTTTCTGTAAAAAGTGTTTATTCGGGATGAAAAGTAGCCTGTGACACTAAGCATTCTATCAGTAAAATAATGTTCGTAATCGAATCAGTACTTATTGCCAGAGATTACCCATTACCACGGGGTCTCATTGCTAAGAAAGAAAATTTGCTTCAAATAAATCTCACTAGATGGCGCGATATGCACCTATCTGTTATTAAATGTGTGTGTAAAATAACATTTTCTGGAATTGAACATAAACATAGTATGTTCTTGTTTAATCAACTCTCCTAAGTACAAATTTATGGAATATTGGGCTCTAAATTCACATTTCAAAGATTATTTGAACGGATCATTTAAAATTGATGCCAATAGATGGCGCATTTTTAAATTTCTGAGGCATTCCACTCGATTGTTAAAATTTGCATTGTAACACATTTTGGTGCAAAATAAACTGTAAGAACGTGCAAAAAATACTATAAAGCGAACCTTCACAGTATTTAAAGAAAAAAATATTCACGAACCTAGTAAACCCTTTTACTTGCAAGTCGCTGCTAATACTCTCTATCACCGTGAAACAGAACCGAACGCGTTCGATGTACAAAAAAATATCAGATTAATCAGACGAAAAACGCTAGTTACGTCAGCACGGTTTCTTTGTATGGGATGAGGCACCTGTATGCTAGTATTATATTATCTGTGCCCATTACAAACATAATATTTAAACATTTACCTCTATATAATATCAGATTGGCCAAAGATAGTTAAGATTTTTGCCATATTTTGGACCCGTCAGCCATCTTTCGGCACTCAAATAAATCTTCCAATAAAATATTTAACAAACGATTACCAATTCTTATTAGTGTTAATGAAGGGTTAACGACCCATAGATAGCTTTATTTACGGAAATTAACTAATTCTGGTTACGTAAGACCATTAGTTAAATATTTTGTCCAATAAATTCAAATTGGCTTTGACTTATTGGTTTAAAACTATATCCGCATAGAGGACCTCGTAGCTTCGTAATTAAAGCAGCGCGGGTTGATCTTTAAAGCCAGGTTTCCACTAGGCAACATTTGGGCCATTTGGCGCGCGACACGTGACGCTCAACATGTACGGCAACGCTGCCCAACAGCACGCGACGTTGCCAGCTGGCGCGCAACATAACGCGCGGCTTGTTGTTTGTTTAATTGTCTTGATATTTTGAAGATGTCAGTGAAGTATAGGAATTTCCGGTTGCCAAATATCGAAGTGTAACAGCCAATCTGAGACAAGCACTAGTTGCATTTCGAAATTTTGTATCTTGCTTCGATAATATGGGTTCAATTTTTTGTAACAGCATCTCGAAGTCTGTTTGGCTCATTCGGGTAAAATTCGTAAAAGATCCATCAACCACACGGAGATCACTGAATACATTTTCTTTGTTTTGTAGGTATTTTTTAACCCACCAACGTGTTTTTTTTCTTTTTGATGCATTTTTCGATAAAATTATAACCACTGCCGCTGAAATCAACACAAGTTCCTCTGGCGACATGTTGGCGACAACTGACGAGATGCGTAGACAGACAACGTTGTTCAACAAAAGTTCCGCGCTGACTTTCAACTTGTTGGGCAACTTGTTGTGCAACATGTTGCGCGTCAATTGTTGCCTAGTGGAAACCCGGCTAAATCACATATTGAGACTCTGAGACCGCTCCGTGCATCGGTTTGACCACTATCTCACCTGATGGTAAGCGATGATGTGGTCGACGGCGAAGCTTGCTTGCCTAGAAGTAACCTATTCACTCTTGACTTAAAGCCAAGTTCGTAGTTTATAGCTTAGCTTAGCTATCAGGAAACAAAGACTCTGGTAAAGAATTCCACTCCTTAGATGTACGCACAATGAAATGATTTGTAAAACGCTTTGTGCGTATGGGTGTAGTCTAGTCCGTACGTCTTGTAGTCCAATGATGGCAAGGGCTAGGTGGAATCAAATTGTGCAGTTCCATCGCACACTCTCCGTAATATAACCGAGTAGCTGACCCTCGCGGCTTCGCTCACGTCATATGGCTACCTACCTTCCGCCAACCTACCTACCTTAGCTACCATACCTACTCTAACCACCTACCCTACCTACCCAACCCTACCTACCCTACCCTACCTACCCTACCCTACCTACCGTACCCTACCTACCTACCTTCTAATTTGTTAAACTATTTATTTGAATAAGAATTATACTACAATACAAATGTAACCAACTTTTGTTTCTACCGGCGGCGATCCAATTAAAATTTAGAACATAAGAGCTGCTATTGTGACTTAACTATGATAGTTAGATATATTCTCTCCCAGACTTTTTTGTAGGTAATAATAATGAGTACTTTAATCCTATAATACATACTTTTTATATATCATCAATAGTTTTCTCATCGCACACCAAAGAATGAATTTTATAGGAAACATTGCTACTTTGGGTTACATTATTGCAATATTCATACGTATCTTTTTTTTTTTTTTAATTATATCCTATGACCAAATGACACTCAAGAATAATGTAACTTTCTACTGGTGAAAGAATTTTCAAAATCGGTTCAGTATATCGACAGATTACCCCCTACAACGTCACAAACTTTACCTCTTTATAATATTAGTAACCGATAATCGATAAAAACCGACAGGCTGGCATCTCGGCGACGATGTTCAAAGCTCTGTAGCTTTTTTGTCAACCAGTGCATCGTTGCCGATAAGCATCTTGGCCCGTTTGTCAATTAACTCAAGTGCATCAATCTGGTATTTGGCAGATCCGTCGCAGAGGTGAGAGCAGACCACCAGTGTGTCACCTGATCAGCACCACCAATAGGTAGTTGAAGTAGAAACTGGGTTGTGGATGTGAGAAAGGCAGTCTTTCCCCTAACTATAGCAGGTGAACTTTTGGTGGACGTGGCTGGAGGTGGATCACTGTGTTGCCCAATTTCTCACAAGGCATGGTAACTTTAAAAGTAAATTATTCGCCTTCAAGCTCGTTGCCTCGCCTTTATGTCAGTGTTCTTCATCTGACTGCGAATATGTAGAATCTGCAAATCATATCTTATGGGAGTGTATTCTTTGGCAGAATGAACGCAATATTATGATGGATAATGTACAGGCTGCATCTAGAGTTGTTTACTATACGTACCTTGTGGAAACTAGAACAAATTTCCGTGCGGTCAAGCGTTTTTGCCATACCTATTATTGGAATCAAATATAACAGCTCACAATGTTAGGACCCATTAATATTAATGCTAATTTTTATCCGTCGCTAGAAGCACAAGGGTCATTAGCAACTGGGCTTATCCCAGTTGTAAACGACCCTTTGTGCCTATTGACCTTGTTTGTTCTGTCTCCTACTTGGTATGGAGGGAAGTGGAAATTGGTATTTTTTCCTACTCCTCCGATATTCTTTTCCACAACTTTCATGTACAAATCTTTTACTGTCCAGGCTGCTCGTCTGTGGAATGCATTGCCTGACCCAATTAAACGCGCTCAGTCGTTGCCTGTGTTTAAAAGACTCATCAAGGAACATTACTTATCGCTGTAATCGTGTTCTTAGTTTGTTGACATAAATTTTTACTATGATTGTCATAAGTCATTTATATTCACTGCTTATAATTAAATATGTACGTATTTATGTATCTATTTTATGACATATATAATTATCTATGTGTTTTTATCAATTATTATTGTATCTTTATGTCCTTTGTGGGTATTGTTGCACCACTGACAACCCCATGTCATGTCCAGGCAATCACTGTCCATTCCAGGTTGCCTGGAAGATTTCGCTTAAAGCGATAAGGCCGCCCGTTGTATATTTTTTAGTTTCAAGTTTTTTTTTGTTCTTGTATCTGGTGTACAATAAAGTATATATAGATAAATTAATTAATAAGACAGTTAAATTCATTCACCGGGACTTCGTCGAGCTTCATTGCCTCGGCGCTTTTCTGCTGGTCGCCACTGTTGATTCTGGCTTTCAAGAGTTGCAGTGGTTTGGGAATAGAGCGGTGGGACTGTCCAAAAAAATGGTGTTCATATCTGCTATAACCCTTCAGATAATACAGGCATAAAGTAATGGAATTTAGGTTCTTTTCTACTGAAGCATAGCCTTAACTATTTTTTAATTCGTAAATGTGGGCTGATGCGGGTAAGTAATTATTGTAATGAATGCAAAATGTTCAAAAATGAGATAAAATTAAATTTATAGGCTGGAAACTCATGCATAAAAAGGTTTTTTCAGATAGAACCTTGAAGGTACGCGACCCACTTTTAAAAATATCTAGGCATATCATTTTTTTTGTATTAGCGCACGAACTAGGTAGGAAGGTATATTATGTAGAAGTTTTCGATTAAGTATAGTTAGAGAGCAATGGTGGCACAGTGGTATCGGCCGCGACTTACAAATGGTCGTAGGTTCGAGCCCAGGCAGGCGCTTTACTTTGTGTAAATTATTTCATCACCACTGCTCTCAAAACGGCGAAGGAAAACATCGTGAGGAAACCGCCATGTCCTAGAACCAAAAATTCGAAGACATGTGACATCCACCAACCCGCACTGGGCCCGCGTGGTGGATTACGGCCCAGTCCCTCTCATAGGGAGGAGGCCTGTGTCCCAGCAGTGGGAACATTAATAGGCTGATGATGTGATGTGATGATGTGAAGAATAGTTAGTTACAAACGACAAAATATGAACATGGTTGACAGGGACAAGAGAGAGGACCACAGAAACGACGGAGGCGGAATATACGAGAGATGAGTAGGCAGAAACTAAAGCCGCTACAAATATTTTATTTCTTTTATATTCAAAGGTAAATCAGAGGAGGTTCTTAAGGCTATAAGAAAAAATTTGTTTAGGGTCCTCAGGTTGAACCGACTTGACGTAGACGTAGACGTTGAAGCGGCGTTCGTATTAGCAGGAAGGTTCCACGGGGGTGCGTGGGATCTGGAGGCGCGAGTGCTCGCCGAAGTTTGCCGAAGTGCGGCAATTCGAGCGGAGAACGGCAGTGGCCCGCCGCCTGAAGTGGTGATGAGGTGGCGCAGAGAGGCGCAGACTGCCATCATGAGGCAATGGGCGGAGACTCCATGCGCCGGTCACTGGACTGTTGGGGCTATCCAGCCAATCCTAGGGGAGTATCCGATAATAACTGTCCTTCCGGTTAGTGCAGGTATTATCGGAGCATGGCTGTTTTGGCAAATACCTGCACACAGTGGCAAGACATAGTGATTGAAAAAAAAGTAAAAAAAATCTGGAAATACCAAGTGCTTTCCAAATATCCAGTGATCAATCACTAAGAACGTTTCCGCACTACATCCGAGCCGAAGCCGGGAAATTGTGGTCCGAAGTATATAGCCGTAGTACCTCTTGTAGGGGAGGTTACGCACTGTATCCGAACTCCGTCGGTTACGCACTATAACAGACCGTTCGTTGTCCCTTTCTGTCATGTTGGCACCATAGCTTGCCAATATTAGGCTGAGTACAGTAGGTACGTTTGTCGACAGTAGCAGTTGCCTGTGTCGACAATTGATGTTCGCTCTGTCGACAGCAAAATGCTGCTCGTCTGTTTGACGACTTAGATACAGACATACATTTATTGAAACTACTAATATTAATAGTACTACCAATCGCGTCACGGGACAAGTTATAATGGACGCACTGTACATCTGAGCCGAAGCCGAGAAATTGCGATCCGAAGTAGCCGTAGTACTTCTTGTAGGGTTACGCACTGTATCCGAACACCGTTCGTCTTAAATCAGTACCTACGTTTCCAATTCAGATGGTAGGTACTCGGTGGGCTTTGTGCGAGTTTTTTCTCACGCTCAATCACGTTACGTTAACGTTAATTTATATTGAAACTGGATAAGCGCCGTCTGGTGACGATAATGAGAAACCTCTTCTTTTGTACATTTCGAGATAAGGGTTCTTTTAAGTTATCACGAGTTATCACGATCGGATGCAGAGCGTAAAAAAAAAACATCTTATTACATTTTGACATTTCGAGAAATGCCATCGCTGATAGAATAACACTTTGTAGAGAGTTTCAGGTCATGCATGCACGCCGGGTTGGGTACCTACCTGCTGTGTACGGTGTAACTGACCTATCTGAAGAATATCACCAATAAGGTATATGTATGTCATTCTAGGGCAGGGATACTAAATGGCGGGCCGCGGGCCGGATCCGGACCGCCGACCTATTTTTTGTTGACCGTAAGTAAGCAGTACATTATAATTTACTTCTGTCACTTGAGTACGCAATTTAATCATTTAATGAGAATGGCCAGCACCAACTCTAGTTCAAACTGCGGACGGATAGTTCTAATTTTAACAAAGTATATAAGTGACGATGTAAAAACCGGAGAGGGGGTAGGGCTAATCGGATTTAAACCTTACGGCATAGTGAGGAGACTCCTAAGCGGCTCGCACTACTGACAGTGCGAGCTGCTTAGGGGTCTCGTCGATGCCCGTGTTTGTGTGAGTGTGCCGTATCGAGCGTTTGTAGGTAGTTACCGTACTGTTTGTAAATTTATACTGTGCTTACGGACCGTGACGGTCATATTATTTTTAAGAAACGGACCCTGTTCGCGCCACCTGTAGGTGCGCTTATTGTTTAGTTACCCACATTTCTCTTAATATTTTATCTACCTATTGTTGTCAATTTTCGCTGCTTTAAACTATATATTCGATTCTCGAACAGTCTAAGTTCGGCCCTCGTTGAGGGTAGCCTCACCGTTCGTGATAGTCAACCGCCTGGCTATTCACCGATTCGTGATGGTCACATCTGATCATCACCTACAGCCAGCGTCACGTGGCTCGCCGTTCTACCGCGCCGCATACAGTCCACTCTCGCGTCAGCAAATTGTGCCAGTACCCAGGGAACTTCAAATCAAGACGTCCAGTGAAACAGAGAAGGAGCGCTGCCTGGATTAACCAGAACGAGCACGAGGAAACCCGCCTCCGAGGTTAGTCGTAGATTTGTTTAATGCAGCATCTCTCTCAGCATACCGAGCCGTCAGATTCCCTAGGTCTAGCCTATCTACTTCTTTGAACCTAGCGCACCGCACGTGTTTGGCGTGCTCAATACTATTATTGGGCTGCCGCGCCGACACAGACCCCAAATGAAATTAATTGGTGACCTCTGTTCTAGAGCGTCCCCTCCCGGCGTTTTTACTCACATCTGCCTTTAAAAATACCTTTTATAAATCGACTTTATTTGCATGAATAACAAAATAACATACAAAGGGGTCCTAATTTTAAGGAAAAAGCAACATTTTGGTCATTTTGTTATCGAAAGGGTCACCTTAATTTGATTTTGTTTGGTGTCAATTACCCAAAATAAATGCATGACACACTTCTTTAAAGACGGGTAGGTCAATACTCCGATTTTTTAATACCAGTCTGCCAGCAGCTTCACCGGTGTGAAACTCGGCAACTTTCCACGTATTCCCGTAATTAAAAAACTTAAAATAAAAATTACAACCGACACTATGAAGTGAAAAATAACCTAAGTTTCGGAAGTCGGTGTTCCTGTTTCTGTTTCTTCTTTCTTTCACTTTGCAGTGTTTTTAAGCGACTTACCAAAAAGGAGGAGGTTCTATGTTGGCCTTTATATTAGTTTTTTCGTTTATTTTCACCGATATCTCCGTAAATTGTGGACCAATTTTGAAAAATTCTTTTTTGTTTGAAAGAATATATATGGTATATAGAATACATCTGGGTTTGGTCAGCCAGATCGCGAAAACGTATCCTCCGACTGCCCAGCTTGATTTTCTTCTTGTTTACAATTCTTTTGTTATATCAATACATAATTTTATACATAATAAAGAAAAGACGATAATGGTGGATTCGAGAACAAAACATCTAGGTGCAGCGCAGTTAATAGCGGATAAAGATCTGCTCAAGCGCTTTCGCGACACTATTGGATGGATGAGATCGACGACGGAGCGAGCGAAATCAGAAGATTACCTGCCTGTTCGCTCTTTAGTTTTCTTTGTTTTTAAGGCTGTTAGGTGATGGGAACACAGATGCTGGCATGCATTAAAAAGCCTGCATATCTGGCGCTCCTTGAGGGATTCGTTGCCAAATAATTCATACGCATAAGCGTATGTATGAACGGATCGCACGCCATCAAAATAATACGAGATCAAGAACGGGCATACATATAAATAAAATTGGAGTGTCTGTTTTTAATATTGAAATAACAGTTTTTTACTACATGTATATGAATATATATACGGTACATACACCAAAATATATTTTTTTTTAATTTTTGTCTGTCTGTCTGTCTGTTTGTTCCGGCTAATCTCTGAAATGGCTGGACCGATTTTGACGGGACTTTTATTGGCAGGTAGCTGATGTAATAATGAGTAACTTAGGCTACGTTTATTTTAGAAAAATCCTTTTGTTTTAGAAATTTGTTAGGTGGAACGAAGTTCGCCGGGTCAGCTAGTATATCATTTAAAGGCATTTTTCTAGATTTCGGTGGATTTCCGGTGCCGATAATGCTAAATGAAAAGCTCAGATTACGATCGTTTGTCGTAACTTTAGTCCGTTTTTTGGCACGCGAAGTACATACAATCGCGTCATCTAGTTAGATTTATGTCTGTGTTTATGAACCTGTCAGCAAAGGTTATTCACCTTTCGTGGCACCCAGGCCATTTATATTTTGCAAGAGATTTTTATTAGCCATAAAATTTAACAATTTTATTTAGTCATGTAAAATGTCGTTGACATGAATAGGTAATCTATATCGGATATCCTGTATCTGTATGTGAACGATAAGAGTCAATTGACCTTCTTAATGAAGTTCATTTTAGTGGCCTAGTTTAGCATAAATTTAATTAAAAAACTAAAAATAATAGAAAACCAAACTAAAAAGTAGAAAATAATCTATACTAATATTTTAAAGCTGAAGAGTGTGTTTGTTTGAACGCGCTAGTCTCAAAAACTACTGGTTGAAATTGAAAAAATATTTTTGTGTTGGATAGTCCATTTATCGAGGAAGATTATAGGCTATATAACATTACGCTGCGATCAATATGAGCGGAGCACAAATGAAAAATGTTGCAAAAACGGGCAAATTTATTCCTTTTTGAGAGCTTCCGTTGCGTGCGCTGCGTAAGCGGGTAAAGTTTCGCAAAAATCATGTATGTAGTGTAGGTGTAGGTACGGTAGAGTAGGTAGGGTAAATGTGTAGGTAGGTAGCCAGTTGACGGGAGCGAAGCCGCGTGGGACAGCTAGTTTTGAATAAATTATAATTAAGAATAGTGTGATTAACCAAAAAATGTATTCTATTATTAAAAAGCGTTGGGTGCTTGATGTTAATTGTTATATTTTATTGACAGATATTTTTAAAAGTAGAGTCATTTTGAAAATATTTTATAAAGCATCCCACGCTTTTTTATAATATTTTTTTTTGTTAATCACACTCTTCTTTATTTAAATTTATTGAAAATTATTTTCTACTTTTTAGTATGATTTTCTATTAAAGCTTGTTTTTAGTTTTTATTTTTTAAATATTTTTTATTATTTACTTTTCAGTTCAATCGCTAATCCTGAAGATCCTGGTAAGATAATGGGACAAACTATTTAAATTATTGCATTGTTATCGGTACTTGATAAGTGTCCTTCCCAACTGGATCGTTTGTCCCAGGTAGACATAACCATCCACAACTTCGACTTTCAGCCAATACCCAATAATGCTTTGCCCTACTCAGGAATCGAACTCACGAATCCCTGCTCAGCAGTAGCGCTAGCGCTAGCTAATAACAAAAATAAGCTTTTTTCGTATTCTACTAAGCAAACCCTTTCATTTGATAACCATATCATGGCAGGGCACAAAAAATAATTAGTCCGTCATCTCGGGCCGTCCGCCATATTGGATTTAGAATGACGTCACTTAGCTAACCATGCGTTGTCATCCAATCTAAACATGTTTGCAAAATTCCATCTTAATCGGTGTAGGATAACTGCTTTAAAATTCTGTTGCAAGATTTGACCCGAACACACTTACATAATGCATACATGGCAAGTTAAAAAAAAACTGTAGTCTCAAAAGTCAAAAGAACTTCGCTTTGTACTTTAACATCGGAATTCCTTTAGTTTGGACTTTGCCCTTCCTTAATTCTGACCTTCACATTCGCAACAACTTTCAATGCATTTCTTTTTTGCTTTGTACGGCCCAATTATGTAGATAATTGTTTGCACTATACATAGGTCAATAGCAAACGTGTGCGCGATGCTAAAGTCTCCGGCGGCACGGCGGGCGCTGCCGTCAAAAATCAGCGGTGGCGTTTTGTAATAAAAAATATATATTTATTTTTATACCTACTATTTACATAAGAACATATACGAGAAATGACAAGAAAAGTTACCTATATTCTACGTGATTTCCTCTAATCGACTCAAATTACATTGACACCTAAGTAGGTATAAGGAAACTTTTAGATAGATACATAACAATGATTTAGGAAAACCACTATACAATCCGTGTCTTCATTTTTTGTCAGACTTTTAAAAAACCCAAAACTTTCTTGTCAATCAAATTAAAAACGATGAACACATAATTTTTGATCACTATCTCAACTGTAAGCAATGATGTGGTCGACGGTGAAGCACGCTTGCCTAGAAGCAACCTATTCACTCTTGACTTAAAGACCATGATGGTTGAGCTGAGTGGTGCCGATCCATGCGTCATGTTCGTGAACGGGCGCCATCAGTTGAGATTGGTCATAGCATAGCTGCCTCGGCCTGATATTGCATTTTTTTTTAAATTGTTTGTTACTATAGAAGCTTTTACGTGTCATTTGAAGATCTTTGACAGTCATTACGGGTAGAATGATGTAACCAAAAACTTGTAATATAAACTGAAGGAAAAGAGTGTCTGTGGAGGTTCTTTCAAATTCTTCTCCACTGAGACCTACTGACGCTTGCAAATTTGCAACTAGTCTTTTATTTTTTTGTTTGACAATTCGAAAGTACCTCTAAGGTACATTTGAAATAAACCATTTTTGATTTTGATTTTGACCCCCAGGTTTAAGCTAGGTACTAGAATATACAGACACCGACACGGAATTCCACTCCTTAGCTGTAGGTACGCACAATGAAAGTATTCCCAAAACGTTTTGTGCGTATGGATGAGAGGGTTGGACAATATTTGAATTATTTGTTATTAAAATACGAAATTGAAATACAAATGCGTATTTGGTATTTGTAATTCAATTACTTCTCAAACATGGAATTTGTAATTGGTATTTCAAATACCTGACGCTGATATATTTTGTAGTTAGTATTTCAAATACTTATGCCTTCGAAATACATTTGAACATAAATACATTTAGTGATCTTATTAATGGGTGCGTTCTGCATTTGTAAGCAAAATGGCGACCGCGTACGACAAATTTTCAAGTATCTTGGTAATTGTCATTTTCATTTCAAACGGTTATTTTTACGAAACTTCTGTGTATTAATTCATTTTATTAGTACGATTGTCAAGATGGATGCATGAATAGTTATATTAATGTATTTTATATTTCAAATACACGACTTCCAAATATTTTGTATTTCCTATTTTTTTTTAAATGCGAGATAGAATTTTGTAATTTGTATTTGAATTAAAGTAAAGCATGTATGTTGCCCAGATCTGGTAAAATGTCCACTATGTACCGATGGCGCATCGCCGTACGTAGTGATATGCTAGTATTATATTATCTGTGGTAGTGTAGTCCGATGATGCAACGGGATGGCCGCATTAAAAGGTACCGTTCTAATATTATACTCGTGATAAAACCCTGTACCTGTTCCACTGTTCCACTGGAGGGAAAAGACTTTTCTTATACCGAGAAGGCATAACAATTGATCACCACGCTTGGCGTTGTAGGTAACTATGAGTGCAAGTTTCCTCACGATGTTTTCCTTCACCGTTATCAGTTATTTTCAAGGTAAACTTAGAAAATAAAAAAGGAATTTTGAAAAAGTCACACTGGTACTTGCCTGGACGGAGAGTAGCTCGTGGCTAAATAATAACAGCCGCACGGGTCGATCTTCAAGTTTAAGCAACGCTTGACGAGGTCGTTTCGCGGATGGGTGACCATTTTCAACATACCGAGTTTCCTCCGTGCCTCGGAAAGCACGTTAAGCCGTTGGTCCCGGCTGTCATTTGAAGATATTTGACAGTCGTTACGGGTAGTCAGAAGCTTGATATCTGACACCAGTCTTGCGTGTTACCCAGTTACTGGGTTGTGGAGGTCAGATATGCAGTCGCTCCACGTAAAACACTAGTGCTCATCTGAATCCGGTAAGACTGGAAGCCGACCCCAATATAGTTGGGAAAAGGCTACGCAGATTGATTATACTTGCCCGGATCTGAACCCACGTCTTTTACGTGATTCTTCGCCAATACAATTCATTAGGTATCATTTCCTACCTCACACCATTATTGCAATACAACATACAACCAGATTTGCCCCAACCACTTCTGATATATTCGCGACAAATATACGAACTCGTTTTTTATGCAACTGGTTTGTTTTTAAATATGTATGGTAAGGACCAGTTTGAGTTTTTGAGATATTTTTGCACCAAGTTATTTTGAGGTTGTAACATGTTTTTTAGTTTATGTGCATTCCTTCTAATAAGATTTTTTAGCAAAAGAAAGAAATAAAGTTTATTTGCGTCAGCAACAATTGTTATCTAAACCTCGTTGTTTTTTCGGCCAATTTTTAATCTGTTTTCATTATCAGTATTCTATTTTATCGTTAAACTGGTTAGATGTTGCCTTTTTGGTATTACATGGGGTTCTTTTTAGAATTCCGTACCCAAGGGTTGAAAACGGGACCTTATTACTAAGACTCCACTGTCCGTCTGTCTGTCTTTCACCAGACTGTATCTCATGAACCGTGATAGCTAGACAGTTGAAATTTTCACAGATGATCTGTTGCCGCTATAATAAAAAATACTAAAAACAGAATAAAATAAATATATAATTGGGGCTCCCATACAACAAACATATTTTTTTGCCGTTTTTTTGCGGTAATCGTACGGAACCCGTCTCGCACTTGGTCGGTTTTTTTTCTAGTTTTTTTAATTGTAAAGGTGTGAATATTCCTCCCACATATCTTAACTAGTTGGACATCATTTTTTTTCTGATTTTCTATTGATTAGAAGGTCAACACGACCGTGAGTAAACAAGTTTATTTAATTCAACCGCAAAAAAACTTGTGGTTGAGACACTATGAGCAATGGATTCTATATTCAATGGTTTGAGGTCAAATAAACATTATATGTTTTAGATTGAATTAATTTAATTGATGATTCATTATGGAAATCCCACTTCCTACTTCCTATAACATGTACAGTCAAGGGTCAAAAGTGCAGTCATACTCTCACGAAACTCAAATGGCTAGTTTTTAACAGACTTTCCAAGAAGGAGGAGGTTCTATGTTCGACTTCGAGATTGTTTTTTTTTTTTTGTTTGTTTCTTCACCGATATCTCCGTCAATTGTGGACCGATTTTGAAAATTCTTTTTTATTTGAAAGAATATGTTTTGAAATTGGACCCATTTTAATTTGGTGAAGATCTGATGAAGGACTTCGAAGATATACGACAGAACTCATCAATAAATAACGGCAAATCTCTCGGGATTGCTGCAATCACATGTCTGTTTATTGTGTATACCATTTCATAACATAACATCACGCCAGTACGCTCTTGAGGGGTAGGCAGATCTCTCATTTCACCCTTTATGTTCAAGTTTCATGATATTCGGCTAATCTAGTCTGGCATTAAGGTAACTTACTAAACAACTTGCCTATTAGGTAAGTACAATTATAAAGTGAAAAATATAAAAAAAAGTTACAAAAAAATACTACCGACTTCCAAAGTATAAGAAAACTAAAAAGTGAAAAATAACTTTATTTTTGGAAGCCGGTGTCTATAACGCAGTAAAATGGTACCTACGAAACGAAAGACACCGACTTCCAAAAAAAAGTCGGTAGTAGTTTTTTTGTAAAAAAAAGTTTTTTATTGTTGAAACAGTTAAATTATCCACAACTGATATAATATGTTTTATAGAAATTAAAATATAGATAAATACAGATAGATTTATTTTATATCCTACTAAAGTCGTCACAATCTAAGAAGTCCGTTGACGTTTCTCACTTTACATGCCGCGATAACTTTCTACGTAAGAAATTGAAAAATCAAATTCATAATCCTAATTAATCACTATGTTACCCATACACTATCTATAACAACGAGTATCATTCGCAAGCATCAAGTTTAATTATTATTAAGTATTTTTATAGCTGTCAAAACGGGCCCTTTCATTTTTTGACAACTTCAACCGTGAAAAGTTAAAATTCTTCTGCCTGAAATAAAGTTGCCGCTGCTGTTTTGGTAGAGTGTGACTGCACTTTTGACCCTTAACTGTACCTACTGCCTCGCAGGTCTAGTGGTCGGAAGCGCTACTGCTGAGCAAGAGGCCCTGGGTTCGATGCCACGATGTTATTGGGTTTTTCATCTGGAATTTTTCAGTAGCAGCCTCTTTTTTATTTTCTGTGGAGAAATGCTCATGCATACTCCGCTACCGCGGAGAGATAGCGCAGTTATGTGGGACTCACAGACATTTATCTAAATAGATAACGCAAGTTCCTCCATCTGTATGAAAACCAAGCGTGCCACTTTTTCGCAAACAATTAAAAAACAAATTTGTTTACCAATGAAAGAAAACATTTCCAATGCTTTGGCCAACTTTTTCTATACATTCTTTACAGCTCAATATTGCATAAAAAGGCATTTTTCTAGATTTCGGTGGATTTCCGGTGCCGATAATGCTAAATGAAAAGCTCAGATTACGATCGTTTGTCGTAACTTTACTCCGTTTTTTGGCACGCGAAGTACATACAATCGCGTCATCTAATTTGATTTATATCTGTGGTGGGACCCATTAAAACTCCACGGTGTACTTCTGTGACGCTAATGGCGGGAACACGAGCACGCGTTAGCACTCACCGCGGCTGTCTCCCATCACCGGCGCACCCGAAAAAAATGCACGCCGTGACCACCCCAGGGACCAAACCAGCACATGGGCGCCAGATGGCCCCGTGTATTGCACCCTTGGTCCCCCTGTGACGGGTCAGGTCAGTGGCCCCGCCATTTACCACTTTTCAGCCGCGGAGGATAGAGAGAGCGATCATCGCTAAACCAAAACTCCTCTTCCCCTGCAGCCCCACCACGTCCGCCATCAGACGGTGGCACCCCAGGCCGCAGAAGGTTATAGGGCGAGCGGCGCACCACAATACAAGACACCCCTTTCTCGCCCGGTATCGCGGCTGCCAAACCTCAGCCGCTACACCTCCCATACGACTTCGCGCCCGCCCGTTACTTCGTCATCTTAAGGGCCTACATCCGCTTTAGTGCCGTAAAATGGTAACTTTCTAAAGCATACTCCTTGGCAAGACTGGTGTCAGTTTTTAGGGTCCCGTACCCAAAAGGTCCAAACGGAACCCTATTGCTGTCACTCACTTGTCCGTCTTTCCGTCGTCTACAACACATTTTGTTCCAAAGAATTTTTATATTCCAATTGACCTAGCTGCTATGAACTTGAAATTTGGTGATAATGTATATTATTACGTATATTTTAGTAACAAATATCAATATATTGATAAATTGGTACGGAACCCAAAATTATGCGAAGTCCGACACGCACTTCAGCGGTTTTTTTTTTGTAATTTTTGAGTCTTGTATTTATTGGATGGTTACCCATATAAGGATAAGAATTAATTTTATGAACATGCAGTATACGTTGATTACAAAATTTATTTTTATACCCTTTTTGTGTAAGGCATACTAATCGGTTGAACCCGGTTGAACCCGGTTTTGGCAACAGGTACAAACAATTTAAAAATCTGCATAAGAATTTCACTGATTTGAAGATACAGACGAGATTTCTGAATTAAGAATTTGAAGTTGATTATTTTTCAAAACCTTCTTTCTAAGCCGGTTTCTGAATTGAGTGTTGTAGGATCAAAATGTATCATACCATTCAGAAAGCGGTGGTTATTCTGAAACCTGTCAAATTTAACCCCGAGTTTTTCAGCTCGAAATGATCGCAGAATTAATGTGACAAATTGTCAAGCACGTGTTATCTGCTGTGATTGCTTGAACTAATTTTCAACAACCAATCGCAGCAGATAACGCGTGCTTGACAATTTGTCAGATTAATTCTGCGATAATTTAGAGCTGAGAAACTCGAGGTAAGTTGGATTTCACACGTTCTTAACTCCAAATGCTCAATTTAGATACTCGTGATTAAAAAAACACAAGATGCAGAGCTATTAAATATATACTAGCTGCTCCCCGCGGCTTTACCCGCGTGATATTCGTTTATTATCCTAAGGGAACTTACAACTGCAATGAAAAGTATCCTCTGTTCTAAGTTCCAATTTTTTCAAAGTTTCATCAAAACTCGTTTAGCGGTTTAAACGTGAAAACTTAACAGAGTTAATTTAAAAATAGTAAGTATCTATAAAAATAACTTTTCTGCAAAAAATACAAAGTAAAAAAAAATAGTTTTGGAAATCGGTGTCTTTGGTTACCATTTTTTTGCGTTCTTCCAAAACTAAAATTATTTTTCACTCTGTAGTTTTCTTATTTGGAAGTCGATAGAATATTTTTGCAATTTTTTTTTTCCCCTTTTTAGTTGTTCCTACTTAATAGGCAAGTAGTTAAGTAAGGAAATTATAATGCCAGAATAGATTACCCGAATATCATGGAACTGAACATAACCGATGAAATGAGAGTGTACCAAGGTGAACTGTACACATCTGCGTACCCCTTTAGAGCATACTGGCGTGATGTTATGTTATGAAACTGTATAAACAATAAACAGACATGCGATTGCAGCAATCCCGAGAGATTTGCCGTTATTTATTGAAGAGTTCTGTTATAAATCTCCGAAGTTCTTCATCAGACCTTCACGAAATTAAAATGGGACCAATTTCAGAACATATACTATTAAACAAAAAAATCTGAATCGGTTTACAATTGAAGGAGATGTTGGCGAAAATACAAAAAAAAAGAACATAGAACCTCCTCCTTTTTAGTAAGTCGGTTAAAAATGATAACACGGATATATGATACGGAGCATAAGTATCGAAGTCATAGTAAGATATGAGTACTGAGATTATCTACCTCCAATAATTAAAAAATAATGTAGAATGTAGTATGTAGGTAGACAGATAACAAAACAGATCCATACAGATCAGTGATAATCAATAATAACTAAACATCTCGCAAGCAAAGTCAGAATTCAAAAAGAACAGGCAATTATTCATAAAAAATATGAAAAACAAGAAAACTCCCACAATTACCTACCTTACGGCACGCAAACTGATTTGATGATATTCAATTAAATGTCTATCAAGTTCATAATCACTTATTATCACTGTTTGGAAGAAGAAAAAAAACAATTTTATTCGTTCATAAAATCCGACCACAAACAATAAAAAACTGGAACTTAATAAAATCAAGCGAAAAAAAAAAGAACACAACTTTTTGAGAATTTCAAAAAAAGAACACACTTCGAAATGTCAAATTCGTTTTGAAGTTTTGTTTTCAATGACACTTTTTTTTTAAATTTGATAAATGTTTTTGTTTTTAGTTTATAATCTTTGTTTCTTGATACACAAGATGTCTGCTTTAGCATTAAACTACGTCTGAGATAAACTTGTATTGAAACGCACACGACAGGTTCGCGGTAGGGTTGGTGAGTAAGAGATTTTTGTATGTAATCATCGTGAATAATATTTTTGCCTTCTATTGGCGACTAATACAATCATTTTCGAAGGAATTCCTTTAGTGCAGCTGTTTCTAAACCGTCAAATATTCCCAAAACGTTTTGTGCCTATGGGGGCGATGTCCTCTATTTATGGCATGCACCAATGCAATGGCGCATCGCAGGATTCACCTAAACATAAAAACACACAGACAGACAGGCAGACCGATTTAATTTCGCATTTATAAAATATGAAGTAGTATGAATTCGTGCCCGGTTGATAGCAATTGGCAATGGGGTCGCCCCATATTACATGGAACTTCAAAAATACTATTGTACAAAAAAATACAACCGACTTCCAAAAAAAAAACACTACTAAGTGAAAAATAACTTTAATTTCGGAAGGACACCACTTTCCGAAATTGAAGTTATTTATTTACTTTGCAGTGTTTTTATTTTTTGGAAGTCGGTTGTATTTTTTTGTAAAAAGTTTTTTATTTTTCACTTTTTAGTGATACATAATGGACAAGTTCTATAGTACCTATAATGCCCACAGTGATGCCAGAATAGATTACCCGAATAACATGTAACTTGAACATAACCGGTGGAATGATAGTGTACCAGGGTACACAAATCTGCATACCCGTTTAGAGCATACTGGCGTGATAACAGAACAAAAAAATAATTTTGCAAATCTGTTATATTTATGACTGAGTTTTTTTTATGTTATACATTAAAAAAAAAAAAATGAATTGAGAACCTCCTCCTTTTTGGGAAGTCGGTTAAAAACATACCAGGTGGGAATGTGGTTTTTCTATAGGTGCACTTCTGCCGAACCCAGCACAACACAGCCATGATGCTATATTAAGTGTAGTATGGACGAATAACTTGGCTGTGGCAGCCCTGTAGAACTGGGTGTCGTTAATGACAAGTAAGCGCGGCATGCGCTGGCGGTGGCTACGTCAGAGATTTGGCGGTGGTCCAATGAGTGAGATGCAGCGATGATGCGCCGATATTTATTTATTTATTTATAGACTAGCTTCTGCTAGCGACTTCGCCCGCGTTATTGTCAGAAATTATCCCACCGGGACACACTTCCGCGATAAAAGTAGCCTATGTAGATATTATTCAAGAATATAATCTAACTCTGTGGCAAATTTTATCCAGGAGGGTGACGAGTGTACGCGATCTCAAAATAACCTTACTCTAAGAGCTTATGGTCACCCCCCTGATCTGTTCAGTCGTTCTGGCGTGATTGAGTAACAAACAACCAAATTTTTTTATTGGTTGGTACCAACCAAATTTTTGTATTTATAATGTCGAACATAGACCCACCTCTTTGGGAAGTCGGTTAAAAATACTAGCTGCCGCTCGCGGCTACGCCCGCGTTGCATTAGTACCTCTGCCAATATCTTTTTAGATTATGTAGCCTATGTGTTATTCTGATGTTTAAGACATATATCTGTAAAGCTGTATATGCTGTGCAGTCGGAGGATACATCTGGTTTTCATCAGCCAGCTCGCGCATATGTAACCTCCGACTGCACAGCATGATTTTCTTCTTGTTTACGTCTTTTAAGTTCGCTTTTTAAGCAGTCGGGTTTTTTGTTATTTTTAAATATTTTTTTAATTTAGGTAGGTACAACTTTTTAGTTATTTTTTTTTTAGAATGAGGTACACTCAAACATATTAGTGTTATACATTTTTGTAGTCACCTTTTAAAACCCTTTATTTTGATAACCCACACGATGGGTTTGGAAGAAAAAAAAATTGGACCCCCAAAATATGGCGCCCAAAATCCGCCATGTTACTATTTTCCAATTTTAATGTAGCCTGTGACACTCGCAGGGTTAAGACATAAGAATCATCAAAATCCGCCAACGCGTTTGGTCTCTAGAACGCCACATAGGAACAAACATACATACATACATAGACTGATAAACACATTACCCTCCTTCGGCAGTCATGTTAAAAATAACAAACATCCATCCTCACAAACTTTCACAGTTAGTCCCGCTATGCTCTATTCCCGCAGTTTTAGTGTCGAAAAATACCTACTGTAATGCGTGGGGTGCTTGATTCAATTGTTATAATATTTCATTGACAGATTGAGAGAAAAGGCAGTCATTCAAAAATATCTTAAAAAGGACCCTACGCTTATTTACAAAAAAATTTTTTTTAGTTAATCACACTATCTTAAATTAGATTTATTGAAAACTAGCTTTAACCCGCGGCTTCGCTCGCAGTGAAGCCATTAATATTTTTTATTTATTATTATTAAAAAGTATCCTATGTTACTTCTAAAACCTCCAAGAATATATGTACAAAGTTTCATGATGATCGGTTCAGTAGTTTTTGCGTGAAAGCGTAACAAACAAACTTACATTCACATTTATAATATTAGTAAGGATTTTAAAAGGTAAACTACAACGAATAATTGATAGATAACGACCACGATGATTCACAAAAGTAATATAATTTATAACACAATAGGATCATGACTCACAATCATAGCTTATTCGTCCCGATCCGTTCCCTCGACCCAATGCTGCGTCATTAGCATCACAAATACCCGGGGGAATTCGTTATTTCCCGATTTCTGAGAAGAACAGATAAGCGTTCAACGCATATTTAACGTAGACATATGTTTGACTAGCTGTTACCCGCAACTTCGTCTGCGTAGCATTAGTACTTCGAATGGCCAATTTTTTATATCTATGCTAATATTATAAAGCCGAAGAGTATGTTTGTTTGAACGCGCTAATCTCAGGAACTACTGGTTGGAATTGAAAAATTCTTTTTGTATTGGATAGTCCATTTATCGAGGAAGGTTCTCACGTTCATCACGCTACGACCAATAGGAGCGGAGCATAAATGAGAAATGTTGCAAAATCGGGCAAAATTATTCCTTTTTGAGAGCTTCCGTTGCGTACGCTGCGTAAGCGGTTAAAGTTACGCAACAATCATGTATGTAGTGTAGGTAGGGTAAATGGGTAGGTAGGTAGCCAGTTGACGGGAGCGAAGCCGCGTGTGACAGCTAGTCGCGCAATAATATTGTAGGTGTAGGTATTAGTTCACCATACAAACTTCCAGTCCCCGTTTCACACCCTTAAGGCGATATATACGCCCAAATGTTAGCGCAGTACTGAGCCAAAATATCAATATTGACCCATTTTTTGAACAGTTATGTTTGAAAAATATTATTTTATTTACCTAAGCTATTACAGATAAGAAGAAATTCCAGCCATCAATTTTTCTGTGTAAAATATTTTTTAAACATCCAAGCCGTTTTGGAGGAGTATCCAAAAGTTGCGAAAAATATCGTGTGGCTAATTATTTTTTTAAAGCAAAACTATTTGTTATACGAAAAAAACATGTTTAAAAAATAATGTACATAAAACAATAATAAATATATTTTTTTTTCAAACCTTTTAACCTAGCCGTTACTAAGGAGTATGCTTTAGATAGTTACCGTTTTACAGCACGAAAGCGGATGTAGGCCCTTATGTATGATTTCTGGGCTACATCTGGATACCAATTTCATCATTTCATCTAAATCGGTTCATCGGTTTAAGCTTGAAAAGGTAACAGACAGACAGACAGAGTTACTTTCGTATTTATTATTCTGTTTTTTTCTTTGCATTTTGTTATTTTTTTTATGGGTAGTAGGCTTTTTGACCTTTTATAAATTACTCGATGCGTCATCAGAAGAAAGAGGGAGGGGAAGGCCAACGTATAGGTAAGCATGGACTATTTGAGAATTGATATGAAAGAAAAGGGAGTCAGTGATGACGTGACGGGGGACAGGACGGTATGGAAGAAGAAAACGTGTTGCACCGACCCCAAGTAACATGGGACAAGGCCAGGAAGACGACGATGATGCTTCATCACCAAGTTATCTAACTTCTATTAATACATAAACTCAAGGATTTTTTCCCATAGAGGTAAGTAGAAGTAATTGAACGCAACCTGTCATAGGATAATTACATTTTACTCCTTTTGGCTAGTGTACCTACGTTCATATCAAAGACATAAATCTAACTAGATGACGCGATTGTATGTATTTCGCGTGTCAAAAAACGGACTAAAGTTACGACAAATGATCGTAATCTTAGCTTTTCATTTAGCATTCGAAATCTAGAAAATGCCTTTTTATGCCAAATGGAGCTGTAAAGAATGTAATGTCTTTTTGGGAATAATATTATTATGCGTATAGCTAAGGAGTGGAATTCCATGCCGGAGTCTGTTTTTGCCGATAGTTACAATCTAGAGGTCTTACTCTCAGTTTTCCAGCTCAAAATTATCGCAGAATTATTATGACAAATTGTCAAGCACGCGTTATCTGCTGTGATTGGCTGTTTAAAATTCATTCAACCAATCACAGCAGATGTCCTTGACAATTTGTCACATTAATTCTGCGATATTTTTGAACTGGGAAACTGGGGGTTACTGATCAATCTGGTTGTTTTACTATAAACCCTGAACCCTAACTAACTAGTAATACTAGTGAACACCACAGGAAGCTCATAGATTGTACCACACACCCTCGTTACCTACAAGTAAGTACGACGGCTGAGCTAATGGCGATCATCTCAAAGGTCTGGTCGACGGAATTTTATAAAAACACACAACAAATCTATGTCGAGCAGTGGACGTCTCTCGGCTGATATGATGTTAATAATGATGACACTTATCATCACGCCTGTATAGTTTGTTACGGAGCCTTTCTGGTCTCGCACGGGGTTTTATTGTTAAGTTTTTTCACAAGTAATATTTTTCCTGTCTTTCTTTTTAACCGACTTCCCAAAAAGGAGGATGTTCTATGTTCGACTTCGAGTTTGTTTCTTTTTTTTTTTTTTTGTTTATGTTCACCGATATCTCCGTCAATTGTGGACCGATTTTGAAAATTATTGTTTGTTAGAGTATGTTTCTAAATTGGTGCCATTTTAATTTGGTGAAGATCTGATGAAGAACTTCGGAGATATACAGCAGAACTCTTCAATAAATGACGGCAAATCTCTCGGGATTGCTGCAACCGCATGTCTGTTTATTGTTTATACCATTTCATAAAATAACATCACGCCAGTACGCTCTAAATGGGTACGCAGATGTGTACAGTTCACCTTGATACACTCTCACTTCATCGGTTATGATCAAGTTTCATGGCATTCGGATAATCTATTCTGGCATTATAAGTACCTCACTAAAGGCAAGTTGCTTAATAGGTACAACTAAAAAGTGAAATTATAAAATCTTTTTTCTTTGTCTTTGGTAAGTACCAATTTTTTTCGTTATGGACACCGACTTCGAAAAAAAAGTTATTTTTCACTTTGTAGTGTTTTTAGATGGCAGTCGGTAGTATTTTTTTTGTAAAAAAGATTTTTTATCTTTTCAATGAAAGGCCTTTTTATGTAATTTTAGTATAAGATATTTTGATTATCACAACGTTGATTTTAAGTTAAACGACCGATTTATTATATCAGCCTTGTATGGAACCTTGTTCCTAGCAAGGCCGTTTGGAAGAGTTTATTAATACTTAAGTTAACTTTTCTTTTGGCACGCGTCGATGGGAAGAAGAACCATAACGCCATGTAAGTTGGGTAGGTCTTTGGTGTGGAATGCAACTTGCGTCGACACCCTTGCACCATCCCATCTTCCCAGCACGGTGGGCTGCTCTGGGGCGGCTGCTGCAGGTGCTGGAAAACTCAAACGGCGCAAGTACAACAACTTAATTGGTAATTATGTGTGTGAACCGTTTGGGGTTGAAACATTGGGGCCATGGGGTCCGAGTGCACACCTATTATTTCGGGATATCGCCAAGCGGTTGGTCGACTCATCACGAGACTGAGGGCTGGCCTTTTTTTGGCCAAAGAATCAATATTGCCATCCAACGTGGCAATGCTGCCAGCCTTCTGGGCACTTTTCCTGTTGACAGCGATATGGACGAATTTTTTGACGCCCCGTAATTTTAAATATTTTTATTCTTGCTTTATTTCTAATTTTAGTTTATAAAAAATTAATAAAATTATATACTTAGCAATTAAATATGCAATAAAAAAATTGGATTTTATTTTAATTAATAAAACAAAGTGTTACTTAATAATTGGTATGTTTCATTTATCCAGTTAAATTAACGAATAATCTGTGCGAATAATAACTGTTTATTCGTGAACATACTTCTGATTGAGAGTTTCCAGGGGCCATCAACAGTTCCACTTCACAATATATTACTTTCTGAATGCATTTGCATGCCATGTTGATGAAAATACCAGAATCGCCACATGTATGCCTATAAAATTTGCGGTGTTCCCTCGATTTCCAAGTCAGGGGCCTACTCCCCAAAGAGTATATAACACTACGTTTACTACTCCCTAATCTCGAAGTCCGTAGTTTCGGCCTTAGTTACGGGCGTTTCCTACACTCTAACACCTACGGACGAATGATTCGTTCGGGGTCCGAACGAAGAATGAATGACAACACAATTTGACAGTTATGCCTACTCCCTACGCGTTGAAAATTGAAAAATTGAACTTATCACTTGTTTTATCGGAATTCGGATCGTTATGTCAGTAAGTACGACATCAAAATAGGTATCGTACAGAGATTACTATTATATTGGTATCGTGCGGTCGACGAAAGTTAGAATTCCCAACGATGGCTGCTTTTTTAATGCTCGAAGAAGCTCTAATGGAAGAGCGGATGCAACGATTTGTTAGTTGGCAAGTATTGCCGACGTTGAGTTCATAGGCTCACTCGGGAATTATTCGAGGACTTGTGTGAGGACCTTATACCTTTTTTGCCTCGACACATACGACGAAGTCGTGTTGATCCAATATTGAAGGTAAGGATATATTAAAGACTAGCTGATCCGGCGAACTTCGTTCCGCCTAACAAATTTCTAAAACAAAAGAATTTTCCTAAAATAAACGTAGCCTAAGTTACTCCTTATTACATCAGCTACCTGCCAATAAAAGTCACGTCAAAATCGGTCCAGCCATTTCAGAGATTCGCCGGAACAAACAGACAGACAGACAAAAAATGTTATTTTGGTGTATGTACCGTATATATATTTATATACATGTAGTAAAAAACGGTTATTTCAATATTACAAACAGACTCTCCAATTTTATTTATATGTATAGATACTGCAACTTATTGAGCTTTATTACCAATCCGTCCCATCCATTTACATTTGTTGTTTTTGTTTAATTTCAGATCCTCGCTGTTCTTAATTTTTACGGCCGGTAGAGATACCAAGGTGCAGTGGGCCTTAGCAGTGACGTTCCAATGGCACAACAGACAGTGCCAGGCTGGCTGCGGCATGTCAGAAATGCACTGAACAGCCCCTCAATAATATAAAAGTATATAAAGTTTCCAAAGAATTTGTCTGAGAGGAAGCTTATAAAGACTAAATTTAAAAGCTTGTACCATTTTTCGAAAACAGATATAAGTGTTGTATAACATGCCATTTGAAAGATGACTATCTATGCTTTGAAGAGTGTTTATACCTACTTAAAGAGTGTGCACTTAAATAAATTGTATCACTTTAAATT
This sequence comes from Orthosia gracilis, assembly GCA_947562075.1. Classification (NCBI taxonomy): domain Eukaryota; kingdom Metazoa; phylum Arthropoda; class Insecta; order Lepidoptera; family Noctuidae; genus Orthosia; species Orthosia gracilis. The sequence continues at coordinate 10,369,511 of OX387277.1, forward strand.
TTAATAAGCTGTATGTTTACAGATTTTATAAAAAATATGCTTACTATATACCTACCAATGTTTGTTACAGGATATTCTGGGTAACTACTTCGGGAATTCATGATGATCCCAATAGACAATGCTGTCGAAGATTCTCCAGAAGAGAGATACAATGACAGACAAAACCATGCTCGGTCCAGAGCATACCTTTGGTGTTTTAAAAGGCCGATGGAGATGCCTCTTAGCAGCTAGGAGCTGCTTTATGCACCGGTCACGGCATGTATTTGTCACAATTTATATTAATATACTAGGTGTAGCTATAATTTGCCAATAACACATTGAACAGGTGAACAGTATATTTTTCATTGATTACATAGCATATTAAAAAAAAAAACAGGTAGAATTGTCATTGCGTAATCAGGCGGACTTAGAAGCACATTCCTTCAGCTAGAAGATCTTCGATTTGAAAGCAGTAGGCAGGGAAAGGGTCTACAAATATATTATCTGCCCATCAAGCTCTTCAGCAAGGGCAAAGAGCGAGAGACATTAGTGCAATTGCTGGAAAGAGTTCTCACAAGAAAACTTTTCAAATCAAACAAATATAAATGCATAGGGTATTTGTATTTATATTATTGACTATTCACAATAAAAGCATTATTTTTATTAACAAAATTGTTATTTTTATTATTCACCATTCAAATCTGAATAAATTTAACAATCAACTATACACTTATGAATACAGGACGCAAAACAAGTGTCCTTTCGTAAACAAAGTAGTTTTGAATTTGTTAATTTACACACTTGATTATTTACCTGAAAACAACCTGTAAGGGTATGTGACTTAAGCTTTTAAAAGTAAGTATTATTATGTTTAAAAATTCATCAAAATTTTTCTGTTTTTCCTCAGTGCCCCGTTACGTACACTGCAACCGAGTAATGTATTAAACTCACCCTTTGCCGTTGCTCCACGGACTTTGTGCAACTTCCCATTGAATTAAGGTACTTGCACAGGTTTTCTTACAGCCGCTTTATGCGAACTCATGAAGTTGACAAGGGCCTCAATTTGCGCGTAAGTTGTTGCAGCTGTCGGGGCCATTTTAATTAATTATTAATGGAAACTAAAATCTGCCCAGATATTTATTAGGAAGGAATTGCTTGACAAGTTGACATTTCATTTTACAGTTGCCGTCAAACATTTTTTTTTTTATATTTCTTCCTAACGGAACAGGCTAAGGTCTGAGACCATGCTGCCTAGTCATCAGTATTTTTCTCTTCTTGAATTCTTTAGTTTGCATTAGAATGCGGATGTAACAGATTCTAATGCTGTTTTGGAGTATTTGGCAGCAAATTGTATCGAATCAGCCTTCCCAGTAAGCTTTGCAGAGGTAGTCAATACTACAATAAAATTCTCCGCTCCACTATCCTGAGATCGCTTCTGTCAATAATTTCACATATTGTCCAGTTGCATAGACAGTTGAGACAAAAACTACACCAATTTTATATCAAAATATCCGCTAGGAATCAATTTGCAAATAATATTAACAGCCGCTGAACTACACTCGAAAAAATCCCGCCAAAAACTTTTGCCGTCAAACATAAAAAAGGCAAAGGTATTGTCATAGACTAAATACGTGTCGCTTGGTAACCGTTGTTGACTAGATTTATATGCCATTCAATATAATACTTCTATCGAGAAATAATATGTTTTAATTCATATATAATATCTGGCGACGATGCCGTTCGATGTAAAGAAAGCAAAACGTTCGCGTGCCATCCTAAGCGGTGTGCTAACGAAAACGAATAACGCATTTCAAGCAGAACAAAATGTGTATACTTATGAAGAAATAGAAACACGATTACTGACACTTCAAAATACTTACCAAGGACTGCAAAACATACAATTACAGATAGAACAGGAGACCGGAGACGAATACCTCGAATCCGAAACCGATTACAGGTACGAAGTGGACGAACTTTATACAAATTTACGTACAAAAATGATTCGACTAATGAACACTTTCAAACCTCCTGAGCCGTTACCCAGCGTACCTTCTACACAACATGCGCATGAATTCATGAGCATTCATCGAGTTGAACATCCTAGACTTAATTTCCAACCGTTTCAAGCAAACGAATGGTTCAAAAACTTTATAAAAAGATTGTCTGTTTACATGATGCTCAACAATATTACGGATCCCACAACGAAGGTCTACACCCTGCTGTCCACTTTACCAACTGATATTCATGAAAGAATTTACGACCTGTGTTCACCCGACGACCCAATCAAGAAGACCTATGAAGAAATTACTGATATCTTGGACAATTTCATCGATCCAAAACCAAGCATATGGGCCTCACAGCACACCTTCATATCAAGGCTACAACAAGCGGATGAATCGATTACTCTTTACGCGTCAGAACTAAAAAGACTGTCATCAAAATGTGATTTTAAGTGCTCACATTGTCTGAAACTCAATCTCGATTCATTTTTATCGTTACAATTTATTCGAGGGTTAAAAGATGGAGAAATTCGCACAAAAATTCTACAAGCAAAACAAACAGCGCCATTTTCAGAATTAGTGCGCACGGCCACATCTATGGAAATGGGGAAAAATGTAAATTCGACCATATCTACATCCATTCGTCCACCACCATTGGACGCGATCAATAAAGTTTCAAAAGTACGTAATGAATTACAACACCCACCGAATAAAGCACGTTCAATTAAAAGACCAACTTCTATAAGAGAGCTTAAAGGTAAATGCTATCGCTGTGGAAAAGACGACCACAAAGCAAATGAATGTGGGGCCATTAAAAGTACATGCCGAATCTGTCAAAAGGAAGGACACCTAGCGCGAGTCTGCCTTCAAGGACACAAACGCAATGAAACGAACTTGCTGAATGACGACTCTGCAAGCAGCGCCAGTACCGACAGCATCGCAGAAATCAACTTCGTAAAGAGTGAAATCTCAGACAAATACATTATAACTATCGAAATTGAAGGAAAGAAAATAAGAATGGAATTTGACACGGGTGCAACACTCAAATTAAGAACTAACATTAATCTTCTCAACGGGAAAACGTGAAAGATAGTCGGCGTTGGAGTGCTTTGAGGAACTTCTATATTCGATATGGTAGTCAAATCCTGATAGAAAATGGGCGTAGTGGAATAGCCTCATGGTACTCAAGGCTGGTAAGGTTTGATGCGGATGAAAAATTGATGTAAGAGGTTTATGGTCTGTAATAAGGGTGAATTTCCGGCCGTAACAATAGTGAAAGAATTTCTTTAAACCCCAGAAAATAGCTGTCGCCTCTTTATCGATTTGACTGTATTTCTTTTCGCTGCTGGTCAGGGATCTAGAAGCAAATGCTATTGGTCTTTCTGAGCCATCAGGTAGTTTGTGACTTAGGACGGCACCAAGTCCTGTAGGTGAAGCATCTGTGGCCAGTAAAAGTGGTTTATTCTGATCGAAGTGTATTAGAATTCTTTCGCTTAGTATTTCTTTTTTATGTTTTTCAGGCTTTCTTCACATTTCGTAGACCATGTAAATTTTGCTCCTTTCTTCAAGAGTTCATTTAAGGGGGCAGTGATGGATGCTAGATTGGGTATGAATTTGTTGTAATAATTTGCCATGCCTAGTAACGTTCTCAGCTCATTTACATTAGTTGGGCGTTGTGCATTTAAAATTGCTTTTATCTTGTCCTGATTTTTATGTAAACCCTCTTTGTCTATCGTGTGTCCCAAGTAATTGATACTTCTTTTGAAGAATTGGCACTTTTCTTTATTAACACGAAGGTTGCTGTCTTGAAGTTTAAGCAAAACTTGTTTCAATCTGGATAATAATTGGTTTTCTGTCGATCCTTGAATTATTATATCATCGAAGAAGCACTTGACACCGTTAAGGTGGTCCATGTATTTTTGCCAGAGACTTGGGGCTACTTTGACTCCAAACATGAGTCGGTTCACTTTAAAAGTACCTTTGTGTGTACTCAATGTTTGAAGCAGGGCGCTTTCTTCATCCATCACCATGTTCAGGTAGGCTTGCGTGATGTCTAAAGTGCAGAAGAATTGTCCGCCGTTCATTTCAGCTAGAATATCTTCAATTATTGGTATAGGATATTGTTCGTCTTCTATCATTTTGTTTAAGGTAATTTTTTAGTCGGCGCACAGTCTGATGCTTCCGTTTGGTTTTACTATTGGGACGACGGGAGTGCCCCAATCGGAGTGATCAATCTTTGTAATAATGCCCAGTTTTTCAAGTCGGTCGATTTCTTCATCTACTTTAGATCGTAGCGCATATGGAATTCGCCGAGGTTTAATAAATATTGGTTGCGCATTATCTTTAAGAGTCAGGTAGCCTCGAACGTTTGGAATTTCACCTAGGTTTGCAGTGAAGACGTTGCAATTGTTCAAGATTTTGTGTCTTCTTTTCAGTTTAATATTAAACTCCTTCATCCAACTTCTACCCAAGATGGGTTTTACGTCTTTGTTAATCACGTATAGTTTTCCATAGAATAGTTGGTTTTTATATTTGCATCGAACAAACGTGACACTGATGGGCTTAAAAACTTCACCTGTATAAGTTCTTAGTTTGATGCTCGTGTGAAATAGTCTTTTGTGAATGTTAAGATTCATAAAATCCTTTAGTGAGATGGTAGAGAGTGTTGCACCCGTGTCAAATTCCATTCTTATTTTCTTTCCTTCAATTTCGATAGTTATAATGTATTTGTCTGAGATTTCACTCTTTACGAAGTTGATTTCTGCGATGCTGTCGGTACTGGCGCTGCTTGCAGAGTCGTCATTCAGCAAGTTCGTTTCATTGCGTTTGTGTCCTTGAAGGCAGACTCGCGCTAGGTGTCCTTCCTTTTGACAGATTCGGCATGTACTTTTAATGGCCCCACATTCATTTGCTTTGTGGTCGTCTTTTCCACAGCGATAGCATTTACCTTTAAGCTCTCTTATAGAAGTTGGTCTTTTAATTGAACGTGCTTTATTCGGTGGGTGTTGTAATTCATTACGTACTTTTGAAACTTTATTGATCGCGTCCAATGGTGGTGGACGAATGGATGTAGATATGGTCGAATTTACATTTTTCCCCATTTCCATAGATGTGGCCGTGCGCACTAATTCTGAAAATGGCGCTGTTTGTTTTGCTTGTAGAATTTTTGTGCGAATTTCTCCATCTTTTAACCCTCGAATAAATTGTAACGATAAAAATGAATCGAGATTGAGTTTCAGACAATGTGAGCACTTAAAATCACATTTTGATGACAGTCTTTTTAGTTCTGACGCGTAAAGAGTAATCGATTCATCCGCTTGTTGTAGCCTTGATATGAAGGTGTGCTGTGAGGCCCATATGCTTGGTTTTGGATCGATGAAATTGTCCAAGATATCAGTAATTTCTTCATAGGTCTTCTTGATTGGGTCGTCGGGTGAACACAGGTCGTAAATTCTTTCATGAATATCAGTTGGTAAAGTGGACAGCAGGGTGTAGACCTTCGTTGTGGGATCCGTAATATTGTTGAGCATCATGTAAACAGACAATCTTTTTATAAAGTTTTTGAACCATTCGTTTGCTTGAAACGGTTGGAAATTAAGTCTAGGATGTTCAACTCGATGAATGCTCATGAATTCATGCGCATGTTGTGTAGAAGGTACGCTGGGTAACGGCTCAGGAGGTTTGAAAGTGTTCATTAGTCGAATCATTTTTGTACGTAAATTTGTATAAAGTTCGTCCACTTCGTACCTGTAATCGGTTTCGGATTCGAGGTATTCGTCTCCGGTCTCCTGTTCTATCTGTAATTGTATGTTTTGCAGTCCTTGGTAAGTATTTTGAAGTGTCAGTAATCGTGTTTCTATTTCTTCATAAGTATACACATTTTGTTCTGCTTGAAATGCGTTATTCGTTTTCGTTAGCACACCGCTTAGGATGGCACGCGAACGTTTTGCTTTCTTTACATCGAACGGCATCGTCGCCAGATATTATATATGAATTAAAACATATTATTTCTCGATAGAAGTATTATATTGAATGGCATATAAATCTAGTCAACAACGGTTACCAAGCGACACGTATTTAGTCTATGACAATACCTTTGCCTTTTTTATGTTTGACGGCAAAAGTTTTTGGCGGGATTTTTTCGAGTGTAGTTCAGCGGCTGTTAATATTATTTGCAAATTGATTCCTAGCGGATATTTTGATATAAAATTGGTGTAGTTTTTGTCTCAACTGTCTATGCAACTGGACAATATGTGAAATTATTGACAGAAGCGATCTCAGGATAGTGGAGCGGAGAATTTTATTGTAGTATTGACTACCTCTGCAAAGCTTACTGGGAAGGCTGATTCGATACAATTTGCTGCCAAATACTCCAAAACAGCATTAGAATCTGTTACATCCGCATTCTAATGCAAACTAAAGAATTCAAGAAGAGAAAAATACTGATGACTAGGCAGCATGGTCTCAGACCTTAGCCTGTTCCGTTAGGAAGAAATATAAAAAAAAAAAATGTTTGACGGCAACTGTAAAATGAAATGTCAATTTGTCAAGCAATTCCTTCCTAATAAATATCTGGGCAGATTTTAGTTTCCATTAATAATTAATTAAAATGGCCCCGACAGCTGCAACAACTTACGCGCAAATTGAGGCCCTTGTCAACTTCATGAGTTCGCATAAAGCGGCTGTAAGAAAACCTGTGCAAGTACCTTAATTCAATGGGAAGTTGCACAAAGTCCGTGGAGCAACGGCAAAGGGTGAGTTTAATACATTACTCGGTTGCAGTGTACGTAACGGGGCACTGAGGAAAAACAGAAAAATTTTGATGAATTTTTAAACATAATAATACTTACTTTTAAAAGCTTAAGTCACATACCCTTACAGGTTGTTTTCAGGTAAATAATCAAGTGTGTAAATTAACAAATTCAAAACTACTTTGTTTACGAAAGGACACTTTTGTTTTGCGTCCTGTATTCATAAGTGTATAGTTGATTGTTAAATTTATTCAGATTTGAATGGTGAATAATAAAAATAACAATTTTGTTAATAAAAATAATGCTTTTATTGTGAATAGTCAATAATATAAATACAAATACCCTATGCATTTATATTTGTTTGATTTGAAAAGTTTTCTTGTGTGAACTCTTTCCAGCAATTGCACTAATGTCTCTCGCTCTTTGCCCTTGCTGAAGAGCTTGATGGGCAGATAATATATTTGTAGACCCTTTCCCTGCCTACTGCTTTCAAATCGAAGATCTTCTAGCTGAAGGAATGTGCTTCTAAGTCCGCCTGATTACGCAATGACAATTCTACCTGTTTTTTTTTTTTAATATGCTATGTAATCAATGAAAAATATACTGTTCACCTGTTCGATGTGTTATTGGCAAATTATAGCTATACCTAGTATATGGCTTATGTTTAACTTACCACCAGATATAGTAACAAATAGCAGACAAAAATAGTAAATGATCACCAAAATGAAACTCGCATTTTAATGTAAAATTATAACCAAAGTTTTAACACTTTGCTATCCTATTTAAGTAAAATGACTCCAAGTAAATCATGAGTAACCCAAAAATAGTAAATGATCACCAAGCTTACTAAACAAAAAATTATATTATTTTTACGTTATAAAATTACCATATTTTTTTCATGTCTATGAATAAAAAAAAGAATTACTTTTGTCATTTTAGTCTAGTAAAAAAGGCAAAGGATAATGCCACTTGGCATTATCCTGTTGATACCTATTATATATATGAATTAAAACATATTATTTCTCGATAGAAGTATTATATTGAATGGCATATATCTAGTCAACAACGGTTACCAAGCGACACGTATTTAGTCTATGACACGCCTCCGCCGTGATTCCCAGGAATCAGAGGCGCCGGGAGCAGCTGGTCGAGGTGGCGCATCCATGTGCGTCCGCTGTGGATCTCTCCAAAAAAAATTATATATATATATTTAAAATATATATATATATAGATGATTACATTTTTTTTTGTAATCTCATAGTGGAGGTTTCCCAGTCGGCGGGTCACTGTACCAAACTCCCACTTTCTTCCTGATACAGAGTAATTTTATTGCGAGCTTGCACTCTGCTTCCGACTGCAAACTCTCTCACCCCTTCTCTTCTGCCCCTATGTAGTGCCTTTGGTGGAGCTCTAATCTTGGCTGCCAATCTCGTTCTTACCTCTCTTCCGAACATTAGCATATAGGGCGAGTCGCCTGAGATGACTGGCGTAGCCCGGAGAAGACTTCTAACCGTACGAATCTTGTGCAGTATCCCACCACTCTCCCCCTCTAATTTGTGCAGTGATTTCTTAACCGTCTGAACAAATCTTTCAGCTTGTCCATTAGTTGCGGGATGGTAAGGTGCGATAGTTTTGTGAACTATACCATTGCTAGATAAGAACGTCTGGAATTCTTGAGAGACAAATTGTCTTCCATTATCCGACACCAGCGTGTAGGGTAATCCAAAAGTGTCAAACAAATCGTCTAGTTTCTGAATAAAGAATGCGCTCGTCGTAGTTTTTGTAGGGATTATTTCTACCCATTTGGAAAATGCATCAACGACAATTAGAAGTTGATAGCCCGAAATCGGATCTGCAAAATCGATGTGTATTCTTTGCCACGGGCCAGTCGGGTCTTCCCAGTGATGCCACTTGGCATTATCCTTTGCCTTTTTTACTAGACTAAAATGACAAAAGTAATTCTTTTTTTTATTCATAGACATGAAAAAAATATGGTAATTTTATAACGTAAAAATAATATAATTTTTTGTTTAGTAAGCTTGAAACCACAAACTAGGTAAACCGGTAATCAACCGATAAAATAGTGCAACTCTAACGTCATGCGTCGTTCGTTCATTAATATTGTCTATGATCCTGTTAGGGGGTAGGGTTCACTCCGAAGTTTCGAATCGAGAAAGAGAGAACGAGAAGTCGACGAAGATATAGATATGGAATAGGCCCCCAATTGCCGAGATTCAGATTATTTATATATCTACTTATATACAAGAATTGCTCGTTATTATGTTCAATTATGACGCTGTTACCAAAGAGGGTCTACAATTATTATTTCTTTGCTTTAGGCATTGACTTCACTTAAATCTTTTGTTCACATTGTGGAACGCAAATAAATGACTATGATTAAGCCTAGATTGCTCGGATCGGGCTTTTAATCGAGGAACTCATACTCAGCAGTAGTGCTTGCAATCATTAGACCAACGTTGTCAGAACAGTCTATTGAAACTACTGACACGACCACGAGCCATTGCTAAGATAGAAAAGATTACAGGAAAATTAAAACATCATTTTTAATTATCAATATTATTTATTCAAGGGTTTCACATTTTTCTTTTCTTTTACAGATACAAACTAAAAATTCAGTGTACATAAGGAATTTAGCTCAAGCTGTGGTCTCTTGATTGGAAGTATTAGAACCTTCCACTCCTTGGAGTACCTACTCAATGCTAAAATCAACAGTCAGTTCTAATATCGACATAAAACTAGACACAAATTCGAAATTAATAGCGTATCTGAAGAGGATTTCTGATGGATTTAAACCTAAAAAATCCTAAGTGTTCTCAGTCAAAAACTTGGGAGACTTTCGTTAATGAGGCACCCGACAAAGTCTTTCTTGCCGTAAAAGTAACTAACTATGTATATGGTGGATCAGTAAATTATATCCATAGTGTTTTAAAATGCGCATTTTATTGTAACCTTTCGTAGATACTTTTCTTATTCACATTCGGTTTTGTTACAGTTGGCTTTAATTTTCCGAGTACATGGAGGTTGTCGTGGCAATGAACTTTTAAAAATAACTGTTGATGATGTCGAAAATCACTCGGATGATTTACTGTTAGTAAAACTGACAGACACAAAAATAAAACTTAACCGATTCTTCGTAATCCGAGGAGAATACAAAACTATTGTACAGAAATGCCTGGACCTGCGTCCTACTGATATGAAGACCAAACGGTTTTTCATCCGTTATCAAAATGGCAAGTGCTTCAAACAAGTTATCGGGAAAAATAAAGTTTCTAACATGCCACAAGAAATTGCTACTTATTTGAAGTAACCAGATATCAAGCTGTATACAGGACATCGTTTTCGTCGTACTTCTGCCACCCTTTTGGAAGATTCTTGAGCGGACTTAACTGTTCTCAAGCGACATGTAGGATGAAAGTCGAGTGCTATAGCAGAGGGGTTTAAAGAAGATTCCATTGAGAACAAGGCGGAAACATGTGAACGCATCGTGGAGAACATTAAATTGCAACGTTCAGTTAGTCCGTCCATGCCACTGTCGCCGCGCCCATCTACATCCAAACAACGAGATTCCCTGTCCCATTTTCCTCAAAATGAGCCAGATTCGGACATTACTTCAAACACACAGACTATAAAATCTACAACAATCTCAAATCCCACTAAAACTATAAATTTCCATAATTGCGAAAATGTCTCAAATGTAAACATAAGTTTTTAGTTGTTTTATATTAGATACTATTTAATTTCAATTTAGTTGTAACTCTATGTTTTATTAAATAATAATATAGCAATAAAATATGAGGCGCCTTTTATTTTCTCATAGTGGGTGATGAAAAGTGGAGTGTATCACTCGGGCGTAATAGTAGTTTATGCAATGGTCAAATAATAGGGGTTATTAAAACACGAGCGTGGGTTTATGATAATGATATCACGCGAGTGTTTTAATACGTAATTATATGCCGTTGCATACACTACTTTATCTTAACTCATACAGTTGAAATAAAAAAAAAGTGGAAACGGAAAAAATATGTGCTATGGCGACCAATTTAGATTCTCATTGGGTATGACAGCGCAGCGCGCGCATCCATAGACACTACAACATGACACTACTTTTCTACATTAAGTCAAAGTAAAAGTGTGTTATAAAAATTAAAATGTTATTTTATGATACAGTTGTTTGTAAATAGAAGGGAAATGTTGCGCTGTAATGTATTTTTTTTTAATTTTACCTATCCACGAATATAAAGTACGTGTTTATACTTGATTTTGGAATTCATATTTGGAACATTACGCTGTGAGTGTAGATATATGTTTGGCTCGAGCGACGTACTTAGAATCCCTCGCTACGTTCAGGATTCTACTCTAGAATCCCTCACTTCGCTCTGGATTCAAAAAATCGCCCTCGCTGTAAAAATATTATTTTGCTCCCATACGACATAATCTACTATTTACCTGTGTGTGTACGAATATGCGTATTTAAACGATATTTACCACGGATGCTGCGTTGACATAAATCACACTTGTAAAGTTTTTCACCTGTGTGTGTACGAATATGCCTATTTAAATTCTTTTTAACACGAAAACAGCGCTGACATACATCACACTTGAAAGGTTTTTCACCAGTGTGTGTACGAATATGCGAATTTAACAAATATTTATAACGAAAGCTGCGTTTACATAAATCACACTTGAAAAGGTTGTCATCTGTGTGTGTACGAATATGCCTATTTAAATTCTTTTTTTCACAAAAACAGCGCTTACATACGTCACACTTGAAAGGTTTTTCACCCGTGTGTGTACGAATATGCGTATTTAAATCATATTTATAACGAAAGCTGCGTTGACACAAATCACACTTGAAAAGTTTTTCACCCGTGTGTGTACGAATATGCCTATTTAAATTACTTTTGTCACGACAACAGTGCTGACATAAATAACACTTGAAAAGTTTTTCATCGGAGTGTGTACGAATGTGCCTATTTAAAAGATTTTTCCTACTAAAACTATGCTTGCATACATCACACTTAAAAGGTTTTTCACCTGTGTGTGTACGAATATGCTTACTTAAATAAGTCTTATCAGCAAAATAGCGCTGACATACATCACACTTAAAAGGTTTTTCATCTGTGTGTGTACGAATATGGCATGTTAAATGATGCTTAAAATTAAAGCTCCGCTGACATATATCACATTCGAAAAGTTTTTCTTTGACACATAGACTTTGATGCTTATTTATATCATCATCTTTGTTCGATATCTTACATGTAATATCATCTTTTGTGTTATTATTACGTTTACTAATTTCAAAAGCAGTATTACTAATACCATTATCAACTCGGGGTTTCTCACTACGAGTTTGAGTAGTTGGGACAAATTTAGAGTGTGGTTTTTCATTGTTTCTTTGCTCTTCTGTAACTACTTCTCCAAGTATTGATCTACATCTGTCCAGTTTTAGTTTCTTCACGAGGACGACGGGCACTCCTGTAAATATAAATCTGATGAGCACAAAATTCAAAGTAGATTGGGGATAAGAATACAAGGTATTTGTATGGAATACATCGCATCGCCCTCTTACTCATGAGGGTTAGAACTGGGGCTTGAATGAAAAAAGGTTTCAGTCTGTACTTGGTAGTGTGGATCACTGATGTCACATTTTGAACCCCAGTCTGATTTATTCATAGATGTAGTGATTAAACCGTAGTAGTAGTGGTTGTTACAAAAAATACTTAATCCTAGACACATATATTATCGTCGGCAAATCTGGAAAATCTTAACATTGCGATTCAGAGATCGATCGAAATTGAACAAAGCCATCTAGTCATGAATATACGAACAAATTTGCATAACAATCGCGGTGTTTTCCGATATTGCTGTGCGGCTAGACAGTGAGTTTGTCGCATATGTCGCAAATCTCGCGTGTGTCGCGTGTGTAACATATTTCATTAGCTATTATTACTTATTGCGTCACTGGCTCTCTTTGATACTTGTTTTTCTTCCACTTCAATTTTTAAATCCGTCAAAGATACATCAGCTTCTGTATCCGAATCAGATTGATGGGCTGGTTTATCTCCTACATCTAAATAGCTGTTGTGTACATTTTCCAGCCCTTCATCTGTAAATAAAATACAAAAATGGTTAATCGTAATACTCAATAAATCAAGATTTCTTATTTTATTTCAGTATGTAAGGTGCTCTTCTCATTGAATTGAAACTAAATTCAGCACTCTCTCGCCAATCCTTCACCATTAAAATTTAAACCTTTTATTGTTCCCTCTGCTGAGGTAAAGGCCTCCTCTGTATGAGCGAGGTAATGGGTGGTAATGGGCTAGGGATATTCGATATACATCGATGCATCGAAAACATCGATGTTTATAATGCGATACATCGAATCGATATACTTACTCGATGTAAGATAAGTTTATTTTATAAGTTTATTTAAATGATGTTGGCAACACTGTACAAGAGTGAGTGACAATAAAAAAAAACTGATTTTGTTTGTCGTGTCGGCCGTTAACGTAAACGGTTTTATAAACTGTTGTTTTTGCAAAGTCTCTCAAAATTTTGTTGTAAGTTATAATTAAGATTTTTCTCATACACATGGCTTTTACTTTTTATAATAAACAATGTTTGAATTAGCGATGGTTTGCATGAAAAGTTGTGTAGAAGTAGTATATCTGAATGAGATGTACATATTACTTTTCACAGGACATAGATCAGATGATCAGATAATCTCATAAAAACAAGTCATGTTCGAAACCAATGTTTCGTCTTTTTTTTGTTGTTTGCAACACTGTGTCAACTCGCTGTCATCGATATTGACAGTTTTGGTTGGGTTGAAGTTGGCATTACTGGTAAACTTGTCATTGATATCGCGAGACGTAAAACGTTGGTCTTGAATTGGTTTTGTTGAAATTGGCATCTAACCACACCATACTGTGAATTGCCCGTGCATTTGTTTGTGTATATATTTCGCGCGCAGCGAAGTATTTTTGTCGGGAATGTGTCTAGCTGTCTGCCGGGTATCTCGGTCCAGACCACGTCGGTTGTCCCATATCATTATATATATTCTTCCCCTATAACCATCGACCGGACACGAGTCCAGATCACGGGGACAAATGTGAGTTGTAGCGGTAAGTTGTGCATGCTTGTATCACTTTCCACCTCTAAGGGAATCGGTATCCCAAAAAAAACCCCTAGCTACCGCTGCCGCGTATCGCAGTGGTTATAGACCTTGTAGGATCCAAGAGTCGCAGCATTTCTCATGGGCCCCAGTGTTGCCTCTTGGCTTGTGGTCCGCAGACCTGTATTCAACAGGTCATCTTTTCAAAGTGAATGTTTTTGTATGTACTAAAAGATTATGAAAGGAGTATAAAATAAGGGGTGTAAGGGGGGAACGGACATAACATCTTTCCTCATCTGCACGCGCTGAAAGGCGGTGGCTGCCATCTGAGGGTGGTGCTCCCTGCTAGATAACGAACGAGGCCATGGCGACCGAGATGTGGCGGGATAACCACAAACCCACTCGGGCGACCGGCCGGAAGAGGCTACAGCGGCCTTGGGATTTAAATAATCTGTAAAATGTCTGACGCAGAAGACAAGGAGAAACCACTGCGGTTACGTTCCCATGAAAGTCACATGAGAGCACAGATTAATGAGATACGATCGCCCTGCAAACCGATTAGCGACCGGCGCTGCGCTGCCGGAGCGCGCGGTGTGAAGTTGGCTACCGGCCATGGCAGGGTAGAAAACCAGGCCCTCCATGGAAATTCTACTACTGGAAACTCCATCAAACTACTGCGTCTCCAGATGATAGGAACTTGGAATTAACGCGGCCTAAACCAACTTGGAAAACTTACCGTATTGGAACGAGAAGTAATTAGAACCGGCGTGAACATCTGTGGACTAAGCGAAACACATTGGAAGAGCAGCGGACACTTATTGACAGATCACCACGTCATTTTATTTTCTGGCAACGTCATCAGCAGCATCAACGTTGTGGCCTTTTTAATACCTATTCATATGAAACAATGCGTGATGGGATACGAGCCAATAAACGATCGGATCATCAGCATTAAGATAAAGGCTTCACCAATGAATCTTAACATAGTTCAAATATATGCTCCCACCTCTACCGCAAGTGACGAGGCAATCGAGAAGTTTAACACCGATTTAGAATTTACAATAGCGAAGATGCCCAACAGAGAGTAACTAATCATCCTAAGCGATTTGAACGCTAATATCGGAGAAAACGCTCAGCAGAAGCGCGGGGAGATTTGGACTCGGGAAGCGGAATGAAAGAGGTGAACGCTTAATGCAATTCACTTCGGAGAGAGACCTGCTGATTTTAAATAGCCTTTTCCAACACGCGCCCTCGAAGTTTGTACACTTGGGTATCGCCTGACTGAAAAACTCGTAATCAAACAGATTACATTATGATTCGGTCGCGATGGAGATCATCTGTCACAAAAGACAGCATTGGATGACTGATGGTACCTTCTGGCTAGTCGAAGACCGCCGGAAGATGAAAGCAGCGGGCGTCGATATAAAGGCTCTCAATAAAATGTCCGCACAAATACAGCGCAAATGTAGACAAGATCATAATACCTACCTACGCAATATGTGCAAAGATATTGATAGATTCGTCAAAAAAATGTTATGATCTCATCATCAAATGTCAAATTCTTTATATCAATTATGCTATTGAGCGTGTGAGTCAAAAGTGTCACCAACGCCTGAACCAGGTCAGTATACACAATAAAGTAACTATTCAATAGATCATGGGGCACAGCGTTTCTCGAGGTAATGATGCGGTGGGTGAGCTCGCCTGAAGGGGCTCCAGTATGGCGGTAGTATGACTGGAGCCCATCGTGCCAATACCCTAAGGCTACCTCCACAAACTGTTAAGGAAACGCACCAAAGAACAACAACACAAATTGTGGAATGACCGCAAAAGTGCAGGCAGGACAAGGAGGCGCTTCTCTCTTCAGATGGCCGTTTTATGCAGAAGCCTGAGACTAACTAAACTACAGTTAGGTGCAGTCTCAGTTCTAACGACTGGCCATGGGACTTTAAACAAGCATTGTTTTGCCTTCAGGATCACGGACAGCCCACTGTGCAGAGCATGCATGGAAGAGGATGAGACTGCAGCACACCTGCTTCTAAGCTGCCCAGTAATCGCTGGTTACAGTGTCAAATATCTTGGTGACCCAGGTAATGTACAGGAGATAGTTGTCAACACCAAAGCATTGCTGGCATTCATCGAGGAGCTGGGGTGGATCGAGTAAGGACGACCAATCCCACCTGTACGAAAATATACGCTTATACGAGTTTCAGACACCAGCCCGTCTTAACTTTACTTCAGCCATTAAGCAACACTTTGGAATTTAAACATTTCAATTTATAAGTAATATTAATTGATTCTACCGTGCATTTAGAAAAGTGGCTTGTTAAAGAGAAAAACGGTCAAAAAAACTCCACACTAATTCTCTTAAAAAAAGTGTTTTATAACATTTACATACATACATTAATTCACATGTGTGAGGATGATGCACCCAGACTAACGCTACTATACTATGTATTAGATATAAAGTATTAGAAGCACTAACAGGTAATCATCAATATTATATTTTGTTCTTAAAAACATACCACCACTTTGATGTTCCTCCTTTGGATTAATAATACCATCTAGTCTCTCACAAACTGCTGGTAATTCTTGTTTGATTGTAATGCTTTTAATTTGACCAACATCAACAATACTTATGTTTTCTGTTTGAGTCATTACAAGACCGTAAACATTTTCTAGCTGGCCTCGATTCGTAAAGACATTTGGCTGTAAAAGTATAATATTATTATTAGCCAAAATAATGACCATTTATGGGCAATCCTTTCATTGTTGTATAGTCAATCAAAAGATCCTTCACAAATGGTGCAACTTAAGAACTACGACACATGGAAAATTGGTGCAATCCAGACAAGATAGGTTCATACCTATTGTGTCTGGATTGCACCTATTGATTTACACACACACATCCACACACACACACATCCACACTTACTAAATTTAGAAGTTATGAGAGTAAATGCCAGTTGGAGAATACCTCACCTCATTCATCATCTGAGCAAATATCTCGTCAGCTTCCCAACATTTTCTCTGCAGTTGACAGCATTGCTTTAGTTTGGCGTAACAGAAGAAACAAGCAAGCATCGGTCTACTGTCTGCAGTAACAAACTGTAACAAAACTTATCTTATAACATTTTATTTATGAACTAGCTTTTACCTGCGTCTTCACTCTCCTGCACTTTTCAGGATAAAAACAAATTAAGATAAAAAAAATATATAGTGTACAGTTCCATGTGGCCAAAGCCGTGGGGCAAACACTAGTAAATACATAAACCTGAAAATTTTACTCTACGTGGACTGGGAGAGTTGCCGGTATATCTTTAGGAATTTCATTATGTTTGGGTACAAATCTTGGTGACCATGAAAGTGTGACGTCACAGGTCTATTAGGGTTGTGGGCATGACCATTGTGCCCACAACAGTGGATCTGCTGTTAAATTGCACTGTCATGAGAAACAATTTCAGCTCAATCGGATACTCGGAAGTGGACCAAATTAAACTTGCATAATTTGATTACAGACACTGGGACGGATGAGTTAACAAAAGCTTGTAAGAAGCCTTGACACTAAACTATAGTGTACATTTATACCAGTTAAGCATTTTAGTAATCATATCAATACCTACTTCCACAGATTTATTTATAAACAAACAATATTGCTTCTTTATAAGTATGGTTTATCATCATGCTGTTCAATGTCCAAGCATACATTTGGTGGTAAGTATTGTTCGGTATGTCTATCCTCACACAGAGGGTCATCTTAGGACAACTTCTATAAAAACGTTTTGGAAGCCCACTGTAAACATGTGGTTTATAACGCTTTTTATGTCGTATACTTACGGGAATATCGGTCAGCTTCTCAAATAGTTCGTGCAAGTTCTTGTCGGTAACTTCAAACATACGAACATTCTCCACTAAACATAACCTACACACTGATAGTTTTTCCATATTTTTAAAAAAAAGAATTATCTTAGAAAGTTCGTATCAATAACATTTGAAAAACACTTTTGTCAATAACTAACGTGGTTATATCCCTTTTAATTCGTTTTAGGTCAGTGGGTCGTCTTAGGGGCGGAGTTCATTTTACATAAAGTATAAAAACACTTCATTTTACAAAAAGTATAAAAAAAATCGTTGATCGTGTGATTTTTTGCAATAGAAAGATAGTCTTAATTTATATTTTATAAAGCGAACTCGGGCTCTTCATGTAATTTGTACATATATGTTTGATGAATAATCCCTGAACACCGCATTATTAATAATTATTAATTAAAACCTGTTAATATTACACAAAAAAACAGCACTGGTTTTCAGTTTCACTCAAATATCACAAATTCACAAAATGACAGCCGGGCCGGGCTAGGGATGAGCAAATGGAAAAAAAATAACGATATTTATCGTATCGATATTTTTCAAATATATCGTTATATATCACCCAAGAAATATCGATATTTCGATATATCGATATTTTTTGCCCAATTTGCAATTATTTATAAAAATTGCCTAAATTATCGAAATTTTAAAGCAAATACACATCTGGTTGTTTCAACATAAGTTTTATTATTTAAAAAAAAATTTCGAATTGCTTGACATAAAAAAAAGAAACAAAAAAAAAACATTATTCAAACCAGTATTTGTCTGATATTGACATCAGGAGCACTCTTTGTTTGATGTGTTCCCCTGTTAATCTGCTCCTATCATTTGGCACAGCCAAATTTACCACTGAAGCTACCCTTTCAGATGACACTGAAGATCCTTGACAAATCAAATATTTTAGAGCGATATCCGAGAGAACCGGCGTGAAATGTTGACAATTTACCCAGAACTTTATTGGATCAGATTTTCTTTCTAAAAGTGGTAGGTCCAAATACTGCTTCAGTTCAATATTTTCTAAATTTAAGAAATCGGATTGGTCAAAATCATGATGTGACGCATGAGCAGACAGCAGAGCTTTAAAAATATATCGATTTTTATATCTGAAAATAAATATCGAAAATCGATATATCGCGGGAAAAAATATCGCTAATTAGTATCGATATTTTTTACTCATCTCTAGGCCGGGCGGATGAGCTCGCCTGCCTAGCTAGAGTAGTTTTTTTTTCTGGCAATCTTTCAACCATACTGCCTAGTCTTCGGTCTAATAGGTATTTTTTTTTTTTACCTAATAGGTTTAGAAATCACGTATTTCGTTTTTTTTTTTTAAATCATGTTTTAGTCATTTTAAGTTAGTCTTTGATTAGTAGTTAAAATCTTGTTTTTACAAAATTCCGTTATTTTTTGCCTTTGATGGCCAAGTTTTGCCAAATCGTGTATATTGTTTCTACTCTTCTCTCCCAGTTGAAAAGTATATCGACGGTTGAAAGGCTAATTGGTCTAAGCGACATTTTTTGCGATATTGAGTTATATACATATTCGGAATCAGCAAATTTTTCTCCGTCGTTTGAGTCAGGTTTCAATTTTATTTGACTACTTTTTTAGCGCTTAGCACCCACAGCAAAACAAGGCTCATTTCTAAGCTCATTGATTTAAACGACACAAAATTAGACAAATTTGAGGTCTAGATGACTTAAGCTATTTTGATTTTTCGATCTTTTATAACGTGTGTCGATTAAAGCATTTGGGTTTTTTCGCCATGGTTGTGGTTTTGTCGTTTGGCCTATTTTGCATTAAACCAAATCAATAAGCTATGTCGTTTGGCCCATTTTGCATTCAACTACATTAAAAAAGCGTGTCGCTTGAACCATTTTGCAATAAGTTATTTTAATTAACTATGTATCTTGAACCATTTAGCCTCTATTAAGGATAATGAGTAATGTCACTTCGGCTATTTTGACCTAACTATTTCGTTAGTGATAAGGCAGTTGAAACATTTTGATTAAATTCAGTATTTGTAAAATTGGCATTTCCATCATTTTATCTAATCGGTTTTAACACATAAGCCGTCCAAAAAAATCATGAGGTTAGCTACTCCTAGTCGCTTGGAGCTAAGTTCAATTTATTGCGCGCTCTGTGAAGTGTCCGTTACGGGACCTCACACGCCCGCGCGGGCGCGGGCGCGGGCGCTTTTTACGAGATTGTTATTTTTTTCTACTTTTGATTTATCACAAGTTACTGAAAATTTGTTTTTTTTTTTAATATTTATGTTTGATTGTTACTTACTAATTTAAATTAGGTACGTCCACGTTGAAGACTGATTTTGAATAAATTATAAATAACTAGCTTTCCGCCCGCAGCTTCGCCTGCGTGGACTACACGATTTTGGCCGTTTCGTTTTTTGCAGTTCTGGTGGGATATTGCAAATTATTATCCAAACATAGCTTTCCGCCCGCGTCTTTGTTCGCATAGACTACAAAATTTGCAGAACTTTACTGTCTAACTAATGGTTGTGATTTAGGAAGGGTTGATGTAGCGTAGGTTACACGCGTTTGAAGGTTACCAGCTTTATTTTGTGTGTTTACTTCACAAATGTCGAAGCAGAATTGTTGAAGAAAAATTATAGCATCTTCCGATAGAGTGATAAGTTTTGCGCCATTCTGTACAGTTTAGATATAGGTACTCCTGGGTACTCCAGTAAGTTTACGCTAACAAAGTCGTCATCAGGATGTTAGAATTTAATTATGCATTTCTTTGTATACCACATTGGTGTTTTTTCTGTCTGGTGCCGAAATGACCATACTGACTCTGGAACAGGCAACGTAAAATTGTCCGTGTGAGATGCAATCTTTCCTTAAATCTATACATGCCACCCTTAATGACTGACCCTGAGATTTATTTATGGTAATTGCAAAACAGAACTTAAGGGGGATTGTAATCGTTAAAACGGAAAGACAATCAGAGGGTATCAGTGGTATTCGAGGTATGAAACTGATTCCTCCCGAGCACATCCAGTAGGTGATCATTCATACAATTTTTACACCCTTTTTTACCCGTTTATGGGATGAAATTCAAAAAATGCTTAAGTACGTTTTTCTTTAATTGTATTGAAGAGCAGAAATACTAAGTTTCAAGTAATTTTGATGATAAACAATTTATTTTTCTTACAAACTTTAACACTCCTTAGTAACCCTTTAAGGGATGACATTCAAAAAATCCTTAAATATGTTTTCTTTAATTGTTTTGAAGAGCAGAAATACTAAGTTTCAAGTAATTTGATGATAAACAATTTATTTTTCATACAAACTTTAACACCCCTTTTTACCCCTTTAAGGGATGAAATTCAAAAAATCCTTAAATACCTTTGTCTTTAATTGTGATGAAGAGCAGAAATACTAAGTTTCAAGTAATTTTGACGATAAACTATACTCTTTAAGGGATGAAATTCAAAAAAACCTTCAACACGTGTTTCTTTAATTGTATTAAAGAACAGAAATACTAAGCTTCAAGTAATTTTGACGATAAACTATTTATTTTTCTTACAAACTTTAACACCCCTTTTTTTTTTCTTACAAAGGGTTTTGTGGGATGAAATTCAAAAAATCCTTAAAGAAGTGTTTTTTTATTTATATTTAGAGGCTAAATACCATATTTTATTCATTTCAAATTAAAAATGACAGAGTTTGATACAAACTTTCATCCCTTATTTAACTCCCTTAGGGTTTGAATTTCGAAAAATCCTTCTTTATTCCTTGTCTACATAATAAAGGAAATCTCTGTGCAAAATTTCAGCTTTCTAGGTCCAAGGATTTGAGCTGGGCGTTGATGAGTCAGTCAGTCAGGACTTGTCTTTTTATTTATATAGATAGATAGCAATTTATTTGTTGTTTTATTTTAAACTGATACTAAAGTACAATGTATTCCGTGGTTATACTACTACCTAAGCTTAGGGTCACCTTATCTAATAAGTTTTTCCAAGACACTTGGATCAACATCTAGAAAGATTCCTCTACACAAAAATGTTT
The DNA here is from genome assembly GCA_947562075.1 of Orthosia gracilis. NCBI lineage: Eukaryota > Metazoa > Arthropoda > Insecta > Lepidoptera > Noctuidae > Orthosia > Orthosia gracilis. Next base: position 10,391,271 of record OX387277.1, read on the forward strand.
TTTTTTAATAAAAAATATACAAGTCACTGTCTAAAATTGTATAAAGTGGCATACCGACCTCAAAAATATCTTATGGACTTTGCTGAATAGTGATAGCTTAAGCATCAATATCTACTATAATCTAGTAAGGATTCATTTCGTTTCATCCTGCAGTCCCTTTAAGGGGCATCTGCATCAAACTACCTCTCTCTGGTGCAACACCATCATGTTGCTCAGGCTTATTGGGCATATTTAATTGTCAGTCGACTTGGCGCTAAATTCATTTTCTCTCGTATTATTTTATTCTATGTCGTTGCTTGAGCCAGTTTACTTTCAGCTATTTTATTTACAGTAGGTATTTGGACCATTTTGCTTTTCTCAAAAAATAACAAAATTTGATGCATTTTGGGCTAACCAACATAAATTTTCTAAAATAATACAAAATTTTCAACAGTAATAACTTAAAAATCTTCCTTACTTAATAAGGGATATACTGTATTAAATAAATAAAAGTCTATCAAATGGTTGTTTTTTTATGATTTTTTTTTCGAAAAAAATAACTTTTATCCTACCTCCTGCAAGTTTTACAAAATGTCGCTTAGATCAATTAGCCTTTCAACCGTCGATATGTACCCAACTATTCAATGTTTCAACTGTTTTCATTTTGGTCACACACGCACTGTATGTCGATCGTAACCACGCTGTTTTAAATGCGGTGAAGACCACCCAGGTGATGGCTGCCAAGTCCCCACTTAATGTGCCTTTTGTGTTTCCTGTTCTGGACGTCACTATGCCACCGACAAGTCTTGCCCGAAGTTGGGTCGGCAAAAGGAAATAAAAGCACTGATGGCTGAGAAATCAATCTCCTATGCGGAAGCAATCCAGGTATTCCCACAAGATCTTATGCATTAAGATATTATCTTATGAAGTATTTAGATCATCTCCAAAAACAAAACCTATAGCTAGTCCTCTTCTGTTCCCCAGATCAACTCCCCAAACTGCAAAATCACACCGCAAATCTGTATTAATCAAACCAAAATCCCATGCCCCCCGTCACCTAGTTATGATAAGCGAGCTCACCAAGCCCTTATTCAAAATTACTCATTCACTCCTGTCCAAAATGGTGGTGCTTACCCTCGGGAAAGTACTAGCAGTCCTATTTCCTCAGAAAGTATTTTAAATATTATATCCAGTCTGCTAATGGATATATAAGCAAACCCTGCTCATTCACTACCTGACCACGTTGCTAACAAATTGACATCTATCATGAAATATATTCACAATGCTCCCCCTTCACCTTCTACAGTGGAACGTCAGGAGTATTACTCCCAGGAAACATGATTTACTTTTCCTCATAAACAAATAAAAAACCATCAATCTGCAGCATCGTTGAGACATGGCTTCGTTCTGATAGTAATTTCAGAATCCCATGTTTCTATGGTGTTCGACATGATAGATCAGATGGATATGGGGGATGTGCTTTGGTCATCAATGACAAAGTATTATTCTCCCCAATTCCTCTTCCCTTTGTAGTTGACAACATCAATGTTGTTGCTGTTAAGACTGAGCATATATTTGTTTTTAGTTTTTATATTGCATACCCACAAATTGATGATCTTGATATCATAAAAAGTTTGTTAAGTAATGTACAAGGCCCATTAATTATTATGGGTGTTTTTATTGGTCACCACTATATATGGGGGTCAGAAACCTGCGACAATTTTGGTATAGGTCTTGTGGATATATTAGATGAACTTAATTTATGTGTGATAAATGATGATGTGTTGATTTGACATTTTTTTCATCTAATATAGCCTGCCTTTTTAATTGGAGTCGCTTGAATATGACCTATGGGAGTGATCACTATCCCATCATGGTGAAATCCCTTCCAAAACTATCCCTGATAGAACCTCTGCTTCTCTTTTAAAATACCAACTGAACTCAGTTGACTGGGACCTTTACTCAAAAATTCTAGATTTACGCGTCTCCTCTCTTCCTTCCACTAATGATGAAAATGCTCAGGAATGCTTTTTGTGATTCTCCAACATAATATCAGCTACAGCAGATGACTCCTTCCCTTCCAAAAAACTGCCAACAGGCAAAATCCCATCTCCGCCATGGTGGGATTGGGAATGCTCTGCTGTGATCAAAGCTAAGAATGAGGCCGAAATGAATTTTCAACTTGGATATGAACCTGGAGAATATCATAGCTTTTCAGCATATATTGGCTAAGTCCAGAAAACTACTTAAGAAAAAAAAAGAGAAGGTTGGCGTAGGTATTGTGGGTCACTGAGTCCAGCCACTCCAGTTTCAGTAGTATGGCGTAGGTTGAAATCCTTTAGAAATAATTTGAGGCCTCATGGGGAGCTTAGTCACCAGTATTTTGCTAAGTTGGCCCCAGCTTATGTTCCTGGAAAATATAATTGCGTCTCTATGAACCACCAAACAGCATCAGATGATCCTTTGGACAGACCATTTACATTGGATGAACTTAAATCTGTCCTCGCCCATGTAAGGGACTCTGCACCTGGAGTGGATGGATTCCCGTATTCCTTCATAACAAAAGCTGGGGATAAGACCCACCAGTGTTACCTGGACTTGGCCAATTACTGCTTTTACTCTGGATATATTTCTCCTGATTGGAAGGTTCAAATTATTATTCCAATATTATAACCTGGTAAATATCCTAGTGATCATTAATCCTACAGACCAATTGCTCTATCGTCCATATTCATTAAACTCTTGGAACACCTTATTAAAAACCGTCTGGAATGATTTGTGGAGAGCAGAAATTGCTACTAACGACTCAATTTGGCTTTAGGAAAAGTCTGGGTACAGCTGATAGTGTGGGTACCCTCACATAGAGATCCGGCTGGCCCTTAGTAGGAATGAGTCTGTGGTAGCCGTTTTCTTAGACATTTCAGCTGCATAATTATGATTCTGTCTTCGTCCCTGTTCTCAGGCAGAAAATGAAAGAGCTGGGAATCCCGCCAAAAATACGTCAGATCATATCAAGTATGTTTTCAGACCGTAGTCTTAAATTAAGAATTTCTGGGGAGGAGTCTGCACCAAGGTTAGCTTGGCGGAGCCTTCCTCAGGGATCCGTTCTTAGTCCCCCTTTATGCAATATTTACACCTGCGATCTTCCTTCCTATTTAAATTTTAATTGTAAAATCCTCCAGTATGCTGATGATATTGCGTTATTGGTCTGTGGCCATTCCATCGTGGATGCTGCTCAATCTATAAATGTTTCTTTGTCCTCATTAAACCAATGGCTGTTCGATCATGGGTTATCTTTAAGTGCTTCAAAAAGTACATCAGTTATTTTTACTAGCAAACGTATTATCCCTTAAGTTGAGATTAATATTGATGGCCAAGCTATACCAGTCAAGGAGAGAAGCCTAGGTTTCTGGGTGTTATCCTGGATCCTAAATTGTCAGATGTGGATCACATTAATAATACAGTTAAAAATGTGAGCGCTCAGTTTCGATTCTTAAGGCTCTGGCAGGTGTCTGGTGGGGGCTCACCCATAAACCTTAAAACTGGTTCTCAATGCTCTGGTCAGAAGTGTGTTGGATTACTGTAGTTACTTAATTGAGCCATGTAATAAAGAAGCCCTACGTAAACTTCATTATGTCCAGGCCAAATGCCTTAGAATCGTAATTGGCGCCATGAAATCTTCCCCCATTAACGCTTTCCAGATTGAATGTGCAGATCTTCCCCTTAACCTTCGTAGACAATACTTAGCAGATCGTTTCTTGCCAAAAGTTTTCTCACTCTCATCCCATCCCTTACTACCCATTTTGGAGCAAATCAACATTACTTTTAATGTCTCTTCTTACTGGAATAATAAATGTATTTCATTGATAAATAGGTACAGGCAGCTTAAACAACTCTCTTCGCCTGTTTGTCAATAACCTTCTCTTCCAGTATTTGCTTCCGCATATGAGGTGGTCCATTTCAAGCCAAAGATCGTATTGGGCCTTGGTATCACTAAAAACTCCCAGGTCGTAAAAGCGGAGTTGGATCGGGCTATTGAGATATTCTGGAAGGGTTGGAATTCGTTTTATACGGATACATCTAAATTATCGACAACGGAATGTACAGGTGTTTCAACATACTTCCAGAACTCTAAAATAGCTCTTTTATTCCAATGCCCGCCAGAGTCTTCAGTTTTTACAGGAGCATGCATCGGTATCCTGGAAGCTATCAATTTTATAATATCGTACATTACCCAAAATTCTGTAATTTTATCAGATTCGCGTAGTTGCATCCAAGCTATAGGTCATAATCAATTAAAATCTAAAATTCACAGCAAGATTATTGTAGATATACGTAATTTACTCTTCTCTTGTCACAACAAAGGTTTAAACATTGAAATAGCTTGGGTTCCCAGCCATTTGGATATATGTGGCAACGAGTGTGCTGATTTTATGATATTGCAGAGGGCATACTGCTAGAGAAAACAATTATTATAGGTTTTCAATATTTATTTTTCATGAGCCATCTTCTACCGAATTACCTTGACACCTTTCATCTCCTTATAATATTTTCTTTACACCACAGACAAATACAAGTAGGTTACATACCTACTTAACACCCCACCTCGATTAATAGCGTTTTATTGAAAATCAAACACTCTTAATCGCATAAAAAAAATCAAATCAAAACATTCTACATTTGACAATAATAAAAAATAACTTATGGTGACACAAATTTTTCGAAAATAATAATAATATAATGGTCACCCTACCACATGGGAATACAATTTTTATTTATTTTAGCATATATTTAATTTCTCACACATTTCTTTGAATCTATCAACTCCTAAAGTCTTTGTAAAAATATCCGCTAAATTTTCAACAGTATTCACATATTCAATTATTAGCTCCTTTTTGAATATTAAATCCTTTATAAAATGATATTTTATATCAATATGTTTCGTCCTTTTACTATTTTCAAAAGTTTTAGTCATATCAATAGCACCTTTATTGTCAACATAGAGAACACATTGCACATCTTGGCTTTTGTTGGTATTCTTGCATAGTCCCTTTATATTAATCAAATCGCACGCACTAGTGGCTCCAGCGACATACTCGGCTTCTGCTGTCGACAAAGCTACACAATTCTGCTTCCTCGAGAACCATGCTACCACATGACCGTTTAACAAAGTAACAGATCCACTGATACTCTTTCTGTCAATGTGATTACCTCCCCAATCTGCATCAGAGTAGGTTTCAATAACATTCTTCTTGTTATTCTTAACATAGGTCAAACCACTAGTCTTTGTTTCTTTCAAATAACGGAGAACTCGTTTTGCTTGTGTCCACAGATTTAAAGTAGGCTTATCTAAGTATTGACTCAGAAATGTTGTACTAAAGGCAATATCAGGTCTTGATACCGTCGCCAAAAACATTAAACCTCCAATCAATTGTCTGTAAGGAACATCAACACACTTACTATCTGAATCCGCTTGAAAACCTTTTGTCATTGGACACTTCGTTCCATTCGCTTCAGTCATATTAAATTTTTCCAACATTTTATCTATTTGTTTTTCCTGTGTTATCTTTAGAATTTCTCCATTTCTCTGTATTTCCATTCCAAGAAACTTCTCAACTTCACCAAAATCTTTTGCTTGAAATTCTTTCTTTAACTTTTCTTTTACGTAAGTTATCTCTTCTTTACATCCTGTTACCAAAATATCGTCTACGAAAACAATAATCCAACATTTATCATTATAATACATGCAAAAATCATTATTTGATCTTATAAGTCCTATTTTCAGAATAAAATCATTCAATCTATCGTTCCAACATTTTGGACTCTCTTTCAATCCATATAAGCTTCTATTTAGCTTTAGAACTTTATCTTTTTGCTCACATTTTACTCCTTTTGGTATCTTTAAGTATACATCTGATTCTAGCATCCCATTTAGAAATGCTGTCGGAATGTCCATTTGATGGATTTCAAAATCATTTTGCACTGCATGTGATAAGAAAGTGCGGACAGTGCTCATTCTTGCGACAGGGGAATAATTAACCGTAAAACCATCATCTCTTTGTAGAAAGCCCCTTGCAACCAGTCTCGCCTTCTTTAGGTTATTATCTTTCTTCACAAAAATCCATTTAGCGTCAATTGCTTCTTTTCCATTTGGTAAATCAGTGATTGTCCATGTTTTCATATTTTCTAATGCGTTCAATTCTTTAACAATTGCATCATTCCAGCCCATTTTTATAGCTTCATTGTAACTTTTAGGAACATCTTCCATATATGTACTATAAGCATAGTGTGTCTCATATTCTTGTAGTCGTTTTGGTTTCACAATTCTTCTTCCACTTGTTGTATATTTTTCCTCTGGTAACTTTTCTTGTATTACCTCTTTCACTTGTTCAGTTGCATCATCAAATTTATCCTCATCATCACTGTCTTCATCATTTTCAGTCACAGTAGGACATTGTGAAACTTTAATCTTATCTTTACTTTTTCTTTCTATTAGTCCTGATGTACTTGATTTGCTTTCTTTTTCATCTAATTCTCTGTATATTATTGACCTTACATTTGCTCTTTCGATGTCTCTTATTCCATCATATCTCACATTTGTTTCATCAAAATGTACATCTCTTGAGATTTTAATTTCATTACTTTCTGGATCCCACAATCTATATCCATTTGGACTATATCCAATAAATCTCATTGCTTTTGCTCTTTCTTCAAATTTTGACTTTCTTGGCAATATAATCATCCACGCTTTCGATCCAAATATTTTCATATTATCTATTTCATATTTACCATAATACAACTCTGCTGGTGTTTTAAATTTTATAGCTGCTGATGGACATCTATTTATTTGATACATTGCACATTTAACTGCCTCTCCCCATAATTCTTTCGGAAGGTTGGATTCCATCATTAATGCTCTTGCTTTATTATATACAGTCCTATTCATTCTTTCTGATACTCCATTCATTTGTGGACTGTAAGGAATTGTGTACTCCATTTTTATCCCATTATTTATCGCAAATTCGTTTATTATTCTATTCTTAAATTCTCCACCATTATCGCATCTTATCCTTTTTACTTTATTTTGTTTCTGTCTTTCTAAATATCTCACATAATCTATTAAGTTTTGAGTTGCTTCATGTTTATACTTCAACAGATATATTACTCCAAAATGTGTATAATCATCTACAATTATCTGGTAATATCTTTCTTCATTTATGCTGGGTACATTTACTGGACCTGCAATGTCAGTGTGTAAAAGTTCGCAAACTTTTTCTGATCTTGGCATAACTACTGGATAGAATGGTAATCTCGTTGATTTTGCTCTCATGCACACGTCACATCTTTTCTTATCATTTGGTAAATTTAAAGTTCTTAACCCATTTCTATTCAAATGTCCTAGTCTTTGATGCCATAGATTTGTATCATTTGCAGTTGTATGACATTCATTCTCTGTTTTTATTTTCAGTTGTAGCTTGTATAATTTTCCAAATTTTTCTCCATACACTCTCAAGTCATTTTGTATAATTTTTACAATATTTCCTTGAAATATTACATGACTATTCCTCTCAACTAATTTACTTACTGAAAGTAAGTTTTGCGTTAAATTAGGCACGATTAGGGCTTCAATGTCTATGCATCTGCCTTTTACTTCTGTTTCTAACATTCCTCTCTCATTTGCTTCTAAATACTCGCCATTCGCAACTTTTATTTTTACTGGTTCCTTCAATGTCTGAATTTTTGTCATGTAATTTTTGTATTTATCCTTTACCATGTTGTCTGAAGCTCCTGAGTCTATTATAAACTCAATTACGTTTGACTCAATGTACTCATTTGTTATATGTATTGTTTCATCATACGCCGTGAACATATGTTTTGTAATGTTTGCTTGTCCATCTCTACTTCTATCATTTCTTCTGCCTCTTCCAAAAATATTTCCTCTAAAGTATCTACCTCTTTGGTTACTCCTGCATAGATATGCTTTGTGTCCTTTTTGCTTACATTTGTAGCATACTATATTTTCCGTCGAAAAACTTGTCTCAGTACCTGTCTCGTGGTTTCTATTTTCACTATAACTTTTCATTTTTAGCTCAGCATCTAACAACCTTGCTTTCACAAAATCAACTGTGATTTCCTTTTCTGTTGACATTGTTTCTAGTGATGTTATTACGTTTTCATAACTATCTGGCAGCGTTAATAATAAGTGACACACTTTATCAGACTCAGACATGCTTTCTCCAATTTCAATTTCATTTATTATGTTATCGAACCTTAGATAGTGTTCCTGAAGCTTTGTATCTTTATGACATTTCAAATTCAGCAATTTTCTTTTTAGTTGCAATTTATTGAAAACAGATTTTCGTTCAAAGATAGCTTCTAAACATTTCATCATGTCTAATGATGTTGTACATTTCTTTATATATGATATGTACTTATCTGATACACATTGTACGATAATTGACCTTGCTTTAACATCCATTTCCTTAGTTGGTTTCTCACTTTTTATCGCTTCAACAACTCCTTTTTCCTCCAACAGTAAATTGATTCGAAATTTCCATGTTTGAAAATTTACTTCCTCTTTCAGAAATGGCATCGCTTCATATTTTCTCATTTCCATTTTTATACTTTTGTTTTACTCTGACAGCACAATTTTTTTTTTTTCATTTAAATATTTTCATTTAATTTACCATTTTTCTTCTTTATATCAGCACAAATATGCGGCCCATAACCTTTTATGATATTGCAGAGGGCATACTGCTAGAGAAAACAATTATTATAGGTTTTCAATATTTATTTTTCATGAGCCATCTTCTACCGAATTACCTTGACACCTTTCATCTCCTTATAATATTTTCTTTACACCACAGACAAATACAAGTAGGTTACATACCTACTTAACAGCTGACTCTCTGGCTAAATTTGCTACATCCAAACCTGTGGATAGAAAACACTATCTGCTTCATAGTTACGACTTGCGCTCAGACACCAAACATAAGTTATTCAGCTCGTGGTCAGCGGAGTGGCAAGCACGCTCGAAACTCAAAGGGGCGTAAGCCAACATTCAACCTGACATCCAGCGGAAACCTTGGTTTTTCAAATGCCCTAAATTGTCTAGAAGAGCTGTTTCATCCTTGTGTAGGCTGAGACTTGGTCACTGCTGTAGTCCAGTATTTATTCCTAAATAAGACCCGTGTTCGTGACTCTTCCTTGTGCGAGTGCGGCCTTGATGATGGTACATTAGACCATATCTTTGTTTAATGTCCTTCGTGTTCCCACTCCTTTGACTTGTATCATATGCTTCCCAACATTAAAATCCCCCTCTCTATCAACTTCCATTCCCTTTTGACAAATTTCTCTCCTAAAGTTATCAAAGTCCTTTCAAAATTTATAAATGGCAATGACATCAAAATGTAGGTTTTTTTTTTATCAATTGCTATCTTTGTTATCTACCACAAAGGACAAAGTTCGTCTGCTCATCACACTGCGCTGTCGCCTCTACATGATACTGAAAGTCATCTGAAAGTATAGACAAAGCTCGACGGCTCGCCTCACTGGGCTGTCGTCTCTACATGACACTGGCAGAATAGTCAGCATCGGCTCAGTTGCCAAAGAAGAAGAAAAAAAAATACATTCGGGTTTTCTGGTTGTTTTGTCGTGAAATTGCTGAATTTATAAAGCTAAAGCTATTAAAAGTGATGCTCGAAACATTATTCTAAAAGTTAAAACCTTTTTTGAAGAAGAAGCTTGGGCGGGGTCTCCGATTATTCCATTTAATCAAATATACCAGAGAGTTTGTATAGTACAAACTCTATGAAATATACAAACGAATTTCGGCAGCGACAGGTTAGTGTTGTCAATTTTCTTATCTTAAATTACCCATACTTAACTAATTATTTAAGTCCACGAAATGTTCGTTTCTATTCTTGCTGCAGGTAAGCGTAACGGTAACGTACATCTATTAGGTAACCTGCTAAGTGAGTGAGCAAACTAACCTGCCAGATTTCAAATTTCTACTAACATTTATTTCATCTTATATTTCAGGTGTAAGTCAAGGACTAATAAAAATAGTTAAGGAAGGGCACGCAGCAGAAGAAACTGGTTATAAAATTCGGAAACCAGGCAAGGAGAGAAAACGTAAAAGTGGATTTGTGCATGTTGATGATTTTGACATGGGAGTTATACGGAGGAAAGTACATGAATTTACTCTATAAAATTTTACGCTAAAAAGAGGTCCCTACTGTTTAAAAGCTTTTAGAGGTCTTAAAGACAGAAATAAATTACACATGACAGCGAGAGAGTGCGAAAGCTGCTTCACAAGGTGGGATTTCGTTTTAAAGAATCTCAATCCAATCGGAAGGTTCTTATGGAGCGTAATGAAATATTAGCTTGGAGAGCTAAGTATTTGCATGCAGTGGATAAAAATAATAAATCTCTCCAGCCCCGGCCCATAATTTATTTAGATGAGACCTATATTCACTCTTCGCATACATCGGGTAAATGTTGGCAAGGAGAGGGTGAAGACGGAGTATTGGAGCCTGTATCGAAAGGGCAAAGATATATTATTGTTCATGCGGGCGGAGATACTGGATTTGTTACAAATGCACTACTTGTGTTTAAACCAAACTCAAAAAGTGGTGATTATCATGATGAGATGAATAGTACCAACTTTAAAAAGTGGGTTATTGAAAAACTTGTGCCTAATTTACGAGAGCCATCCATATTAGTGATGGATAATGCTCCTTATCACCGTATTTGTGTGAATAAAGTTCCAAATACGAATTCCTTAAAAAAAGGAAATGCAATTATGGTTGATCCAAAATAAAATTGACTACGGAGAGAATTTGACTAAACCTCAGCTTTTAGAAATAATTAAGATAAACAAGCCTGAACCTGTATATGAGATTGAAAAAAATTTAAAAGACAATAGACACAAATGCTTATATTTACCACCTTATCACTGTGATCTCAATCCCATTGAACTCATATGGAGCACAATGAAAATAAAAGTTGCTGATGTAAATATTGAGCACAAAAATGCTGGTATTTCCCGCCTAGTTAGAGAAGCTTTTGACGCTATTACAGTTCATGAGTGGGCACAGAATTGTAAACACGTTCGCAGGTTAGAGGAGAATACTTAAAACATGATTTGTATTTAGATAAACCTTTTATTATAGAAGTGGTAAGTGACACTGAAACCGAAAGCGATAGTGATAATGATGATAGTGGTACGGAAATAAGCGGAGTATGGCCTCACAACCAGGATGAAGTTGTGTATGCAGGTTCATCTAAAGAACACAATGACTGTAAACCTGGTTTTCAATAAATCATTGTAAAGCAATTTGTTTTTTTTTTATTACACTACACTACCACTAGGTACCACTGCTAATTATAATTAGTCAAATCTGGTGTTAGGGGTTAGATACGGTCATAAGTTCATAACTAAATGCTAGACATCAAGGTACCTCTTGCAGGGTACCTACTTAACTTCGCATTAAATGAAAGTTGTATTCCCCCCGTAGAACATTTTATCTGCTGAATTTCCACTTAATTGTATTACTTTTTAGATAAAGCCATTGTTTATTGCTGAGAGACTAAACTGTTAGCGTACCTACGTAACTGTAAATTATCAAATTCTTCTTATTTATTTTATCATTTTTATATAGGTAGGTATCAACGTTTTTTATTTGTAAAAACTGTAATTCTTATTAAACGATTATGTCTAATGTGAAATTTCCTTCTTGAAACATTACTCAATTTTGGGCACCTTATATTAATTAGCAACACTGAATCGACGGTGCCGTCCTTTTTCAGTTCACTGATAAGTTGGTAGGACTGTAGCCTGGAATCATTGACATAATGAATAATATTTATTTATATGTCAGTGCCTGGAATTGATTGACATTATAATGGAAATGACGTTTACCCTGGAATTGACTTATAATTTAATAAAAAAACGGAATTGTCTGAAAGCAAGATTTTAACTACTAATCAAAGACTAACTTAAAATTACTACAACATAATTAAAAAAAACGAAAGACATGATGATTTCTAAACCCATTAAGAAAGAAAAAAAATACCTATAAAGACTAGGCAGTATGGTTGAAAGATTGCCAGAAAAAAAAACTACTCTAGCCAGGCGAGCTCATCCGACATCCGGCCCAGGATGCAGGGTTGCCAACCGTACGAGGTTCCTCGTACAATTAAGAGATTTTTGGTCTTCCGTACGAGGTACGAGGACACTTTCAAGCTCGTACCTCGTTTATGTACGAGATTTTGATAATATGGCAATACGATCATTTTTTGAACCCATGTATAGTCGCACGACAACAGATAAAAAATACGGCAGAAAAAACCATGACAGTGAGGTTGTTCCTGACATAATATTCGAAGAGGAGATGTAAAGTAAGTTATCTTCCAAATTTTTGTAATAATAAAGACACATTTAGTTAGCTGCATATGTACGAGGGAATTTATTTTAAGGTTGGCAACTCTGCCCAGCTGTCATTTTGTGAATTTGTGATATTTGAGTGAAATGAAAACTAACAGTGCTGTTTTTTGTGTACCTAATATATAAACAGGTTTTAATTAATAATTATTAGTAATGCGGTGTTCAGGGATTATTCATCAAACATATATGTACAAATTACATGAAGAGTCCGAGTTCGCTTTATAAAATATAAATTAAGACTATCTTTCTATCGCAAAATATCACAAGATCACACGAATTTTTTTATACTTTTTGTAAAATGAAGTGTTTTTATACTTTATGTAAAAATTGTAAAATGAACAACGCCCCTAAGACGACCCACTGACCTAAAACAAATTAAAAGAGATATAACCACGTTAGTTATTGACAAAAGTGTTTTTCAAATGTAATTGATACGAACTTTATAAGTTAATTCTTTTTGTTTAAAAATATGGAAAAGCTATCAGTGTGTAGGTTATGTTTAGTGAAGAATGTACGTATGTTTGAAGTTACCGACAAGAACTTGCACGAACTATTTGAGAAGCTGACCGATATTCCAGTAAGTATAAGACATAAAAAGCGCAATAAACCACATGTTTACAGTGGGCTTCCAAAACGTTTTTTTAGAAGGTGTCCTAAGATGACCCTCTGTGTGAGGATAGACATTCCCAACAACACCACCAAATGGACTTGGACATTGAACAGCATGACAATAATAATTTTAATGGATAAGAAGTACTTATATATTTTCATCTGAACCAAACTTATAAAGAAGCAATATTGTTTGTTTATATGTAAATCTGTGGAAGTATGTATTGATATGATTACTAAAATGCTTAACTGGTATAAATGTACACTATAGTTTAGTGTCATGGCTTCTTACAAGCTTTTGTTAACTTTCATCTGTCCCGGTCTCTGTAATCAAATTTTGTAAGTTTAATTTGGCCCACTTCCGAGTATCCGATTGAGCTGAAATTGTTTCTCGTGACAGTGCAATCCAATAGCAGATCCACTGTTGTGGGCACGATGGTCATGCCCACAACCCTAAGACTTGTGATGTCACACTTTCATGGTCACCAAGATTTATACCCAAACATAATGAAATTCCTAAAGATATATCGGCAACTCTCCTGGTCAACGTAGAGTAAAATTTTCAGGTTTATGTATTTACTAGTATTTGCCCCACGGCTTTGGCCACATGGAACTGTACACTAAATATTTTTTTTCATATTTGTTTTTATCCTGATAAGTGCAGGAGAGTGAAGACACAGGTAAAAGCTAGTTCATAAATAAAATGTTTTAAGATAAGTTATGTTACAGTTTGTTACTGCAGACAGTAGACCGATGCTTGCTTGTTTCTTTTGTTACGCCAAACTAAAGCAATGCTGTCAACTGCAGAGAAAATGTTGGGAAGCTGAAGAGCTGTTTGCTCAGATGATGAATGAGGTGAGGTATTCTCCAACTGACATTTACTCTCATAACTTCTAAATTTAGTAAGTGTGGAAGTGATTTCTCTCAAGCATGAGCTTGAGAGAAATCAATTGGTAATCCAGACACAATAGGTATGAACCTATCTTGTCTGGATTGCACCAATTTTCCATGTGTTGAAGTTCTTATGTTGCACCATTTGTGAAAGATCTTTTGATTGACTTTACAACAATGAAAGGATCGCCCATAAATGGTCATTATTTTGGCTAATAATAATATAATACTTTTACAGCCAAATGTCTTCACAAATCGAGGCCAGGTAGAAAATGTTTACGGTCTTGTAATGACTCAAACAGAAAACATAAGTATTGTTGATGTTGGTCAAGTTAAAAGCGTAACAATCAAACAAGAATTACCAGCAGTTTGTGAGAGACTAGAAGATATTATTAATCCAAAGGAGGAACATCAAAGTGATGGTATGTTTTTAAGAACAAATAATATTGATGATTACCTGTTAGTGCTTCTAATACTTTATATCTAATACATAGTATAGTAGCGTTAGTCTGGGTGCATCATCCTCACACATGTGAATTAATGTATATATGGAAATGTTATAAAACACTTTTTTTAAGAGAATTAGTGTGGAGTTTTTTTTGCCCGTTTTTCTCCATAACAAGCTACTTTTCTGAATGCACGGTAGAATCAATTAATATTACTTATAAATTGAAATGTTTAAATTCAAAAGTTTTGCTTAATGGCTGAAGTAAAGTTAAGACGGGCTGGTGTCTGAAACTCGTATAAGCGTATATTTTCGTACAGGTGGGATTAGTCGTCCTTACTCGATCCACCCCGGCTCCTCGATGAATGCCAGCAATGCTTTGGTGTTGCCAACTATCTCCTGTACATTACCTGGGTCACCAAAGTATTTGGCACTGTAACCAGCAATTACTGGGCAGCTTAGAAGCAGGTGTGCTGCTGTCTAATCCTCTTCCATGCATGCTCTGCACAGTGGGCTGTCCATGATTCCGTAGACAAAACAATGCTTGTTAAAAGTCCCATGGCCAGTTGTCACGGCTGAGACTGCCCCTAACTGTAGTTTAGTCAGTCTAAGGCTTCTGCGTAAAACGGCCATCTGAAGATAGAAGTGCCTCCTTGGCCTGTCTGCACTTTTTCGGTCATTCCCCAATTTGTGTTGTTGTTCTTTGGTGCATTTGCGAGCTCGCCCACCGCATCATTACCTCGAGAATCACCGTGCCCCTTGATCTATTGAATATTTACTTTATTGTGTATACCGACCTGGTTCAGGCGTAGGTGACACTTTTGACTCACACGCTCAATGGCCTAATTGATATAAAGAATTTTGACTTTTGATGATGAGATCATAAAATTTTTTGTTGGTAAGTACTGATTATCCAACAAGTTCAAATTCGTTGTTTTTGCATGTCTATTATGGACTAGATGGTAAGAACAAGTTATATTTGTATTAATTTGACTCAAGAAAATGCAATGTCATGCAATATGGCTTCAAATTAACATAAAATATGTGAACAATTTTTGTGACATTCATCAACCTGCACTGGCTCCACGTGGCGGTCCATTTACCCATTACCTTGCTCATACAGAGGAGGCCTGTGCCCCAGCAGAGGGATCAATAAAAGATTAAAAGTTAATCGTGAAGGATTTGAGAGAGAGTGCTGAATTTAATTTTAATTCAATGAGAAGAGCACCTTACATACCTACTGAAATAAAATAAGAAAACTTTAGAATTATTGAGTATTGCGCTTGACCATTTTTTGTATTTTATTTACAGGTAAAGGGCTGGAAAATGTACAAAACAGCTATTTAGATATAAAAGATATATCAGCCCCTCAATCTGATTCGGATACAGAAGGTGATGTATCTTTGACGGATTTTAAAATTGAAGTGGAAGAAAAACAAGTATCAAAGAGAGCCAGTGACACAATAAGTAAGTAATGCTAATGAAATATGTTACACACCGCGACACATGGCACGTGCGACTCACGCGAGATTTGCGACATGTGCGACACATGCACTAAGTTTCAAGTTTTGCTAGCAAATAATAGCGATCTATTCCATACAAAGATCTTGTATTCTTATGCCCAATCTACTTCGAATGTTGTGCTTGTCAGATTTATATTTACAGGAATGCCCGTCGTCCTCGTGAAGAAACTAAAACTGGACAGATGTAGAATAAAACTAGGAGATGCAACAACAGAAGAGCAAAGAAACATTGAAAAACCACACTCTAAAGTTGTCCCAACTACTCAAACTCGTAGTGAGAAACCCCGAGTTGATAATGGTATTAGTAATACTGTTTTTGAAATTAGTAAACGTAATAATACCACAAAAGATGATATTAAAAGTAAGATATCAAACAAAGATGATGATATGAATAAGCATCAAAGTCTATGTGTCAAAGAAAAACGTTTCAAATGTGATATATGTCAGCGGAGCTTTAATTTTAAGCATCATTTAACATACCATATTCGTACACATACAGGTGAAAAACCTTTCAAGTGTGATGTTTGTCAGCGCTTTTTTGTTCAGAAGAGTATTTTAAATAGGCATATTCGTATACACGCAGGTGAAAGACCTTTCAAGTGTGATGTATGTCAGCACTGTTTTCGTGATAAAAGTCATTTGAATAGGCATATTCGTACACACACGGGTGAAAAACCTTTCAAGTGTGATGTTTGTCAGCGCTGTTTTGGTTGGAAGCAAGCTTTAGATGTGCATATTCGTATACACACAGGTGAAAAACCTTTCAAGTGTGATATATGTCAGCGCTGTTTTAGTCAAAAGAATACTTTTGATTATCATGTTCGTAAACACACAGATGAAAAACCCTTCAAGTGTGATTTATGTCATCGCTGTTTTCGTGATAAAAGTCATTTGTATAGGCATATTCTTACACACACAGGTGAAAAACTTTTCAAGTGCGATTTATGTCAACGCAGCTTTCGTGGCAAATGTGGTTTAAATACGCATATTCGTACACACACGGGTGAAAAACCTTTCAAGTGTGATTTATGTCAACGCAGCTTTCTCGCTAAATATAGTTTAAATAGCCATAATCGTACACACACTGGTGAAAAACCTTTCAAGTGTGATGTATGTCAGCGCTGTTTTATTCATAAAAATAGTTTAAATAAGCATATTCATACACACCATTGACCTCTAAAAAACAAGGTATCAGAGGTCAGTTGTAAACACACTGAAAACCTTTCAAGTGTGATATATGTAAGCGTAGTTTTGGTCAAAAAAGTCATTTAGACTAGCATGTTTGTACAGCAAACTGAGGGCAGCTAAAGAATTTTAATGGTCTTATAATAAATCAAACAGAAAACAAAAAGATTGTTGATGTGGGTCGAATAGAAATAATTGAAATTTAAAAAGAATTTTCACCTACTTGTGACACTCAGGTGATAAACCATGTGTGATGTATGTCAGCACTATTTGGCCTTATGAATGATATAAATGCATATTCGTACAAATACAGGTGTAAAACCTTTCTGGTGTGCTTTAAGTCAGCACAGTTTTTTTTGTAAGGATCATTTTAGTAAACTAAAACATGTAGGTGAAAAGCCTTACAAATATGAAGAAAATAACAAGCTCTAGTGACAAGAGGAAACATTATTAGTAAACACGCTTGTGGGAGACCTTAAAAAATGCTTACCATTATTGAATAGTGACAAGATGAAAATAATCTATACATATAATAAAATTCTAGTTAAGTGGTGTCTGTACAATGGAAATATATAAAAAAAAGTAGCAGGGGTTGTTATTATATCGATGCCGAACCCGAAACTGTAATTATTATTTTTTTTGTCTGTTTGTCTGTGTGTTTGTGCACGCTAATCTCAGAAACGGCATATTCGATTTGGATGCGGTTCACTAATATATTGTAGTAAGCTTCACTTAACATTTAGTGTTTATTTCATGTCAATCGGTTCATAAATAAAAAAGTTATGTCAATTTAAAGAATCACGGGGAACATTTGTTAAGGTATTCTATCAGAGTACGTACACGCCTCGCGCCTGCGCGTCCTTGGCTATACCGAGTTGATACGACAGAGGGGCTTTCCTTTAAACTCTAGGTACCATTTCCAAGCTCTGTACCAAAAATCAATTAAATAGGAGCAATAGTTTAGTCGCAAATGATTTTTTAAGTTTTTGCCCCGTTTGAACACGATGTATCTCTCCTAACAGCTGATTATGTCTATAAGAGTATAACCTACGATGCGTTGTTGCCGCTCTGACGCAAGTCATTGCAAAACATCCCGTGCGTAAAAGCTTAAAACGATAAATCTGAGTATAACCTACGATGCGTTGTTGCCGCTCTGACGCAAGTCATTGCAAAACATCCCGTGCGTAAAAGCTTAAAACGATAAATCTGAGTATAACCTACGATGCGTTGTTGCCGCTCTGACGCAATATCGTATACAGAGAAGCATTACTGTAAAGTAAATTTTTAGCTTCCCAAACGACGTTATATGTAATTCAAAATATGCTGCCCGAAAAGTCACTATACCACGCGGACGAAGTCGCGGGCTCAGCTAGTAAGAAATATTCCAAGACACATTAGTTTAAAACCTAAGTACGAAAGAGTTATAAAGTTTGGATCTCTTGATCGGATGCGCTGCCGGACACATAATCCTCGTCAACGCTGACGAATACTTCGACGCAAAAAAAAACCATTCCAGAAGTTTTCATACGATTATGTATCCGACACTGCATACCGCAGCGTTGTGCGTTCTAATACTTCCTATCAAGAGAAGCTTTAGCCTAGCTAAATTCCTTATGAATTTTAAGTTTGTACCTGTAAAAGAAAAGAAAAATGTGATATCCTTGAATAAATAATATTGATATTTAAAAATGTTGTTTTAATTTTCCTGTAATCTTTTCTATCTTAGCAATGGTTCGTGTCAGTAGTTTCAATAGACTGTTCTGACAGCGTTGGTCTAATGATTGCAAGCACTACTGCTGAGTATGAATGCCCGATCCGAGCAAACTATACTGCGGTTTTTAATTTCGTAGACTAAACTGACATTTCACTTTATCGTTACGTAAAAAATAGTGTCGTATCCCGACTAACCTGAGTGATCGAAAGTTAATCGAAAATCGAAGTAGATTGAAAATGAAACTATTTCACGGCCAAAAAATAAGGTTTGGAAACTAGCGGCCCTTATTTACTTTCCACTCATTTATGTCAGACTTCATTTTATCGATCGCATTTATTTTATTGTTGATTTCGTAATTAACACAAATTTTATCGATCGCACAATCAAAGTTTATGTACTATGTGTATGAATACTGTTATATTTATATTCATAAAACATTTATTTACACCAATTAGTAAAATTAAATTGAGGAGTCACATCACATCGATTCGATGAATCACTTATGATTGAGCCTTACCTACAACACTATACTCCGCGCTTGCAAGATTTAAAAAAAATAAGGTCAGTGGCAGCTGTCAGTTTAGTCTACGAAATTAAAAATCACAGTATAGTCGTAATCATAGTCATTTATTTGCGTTCCACAGTGTGAACATAAGACTTAAGTGAAGTCATTGCCTCAAGCAAAGAAATCATAATTGTACACTATGTTTGGTAACAGCATCATAAAACACCGTATTCTCTATTTTCAACCGAGTGGAGCTCGGTCGCCCAGGTACTAATACTTTATTTAAACATTCATTGAGCAAAAATACGGCTAAAAGGCATCGCATCACATCATCATAATAATACCAGCCTGTCCCACTGCAAAGGCCTCTTCTCTGATCAAACTGGCTTGAATAACAACATAATATGATTGTTTATGAAAATAATTAAAAACCTATAGTGTTACCACTGCTGGGACAATCATACAAGCAGTTTCCAGGCGTCATTTGCCCGACAGGTTAGCTGGCCAAGCATCGGAACAGCCAACTTTGTCTGAAGCCGTGACCGACCTCGCAAAATACTACAAAATATATAATTTGTATTTTTTTGCAAATTACAACGGGTCCAAAGAAGTATTCAAGGCGAAAAAAAATGAGACAAGATTCTTTGATTTATCTACGGTAATGCCAAATTGACAAAAAATCGTGGCGCCACCATAGATAGATAATCAATACATAAAATAAATCTCGACAATATTAAAAAAAAACATGGTGTCAAAGGAAAACCAACAGAAACCATTTCTAGCATTTTTGTCATTGAGGTATTAATGTACTACGCACTAGAAAAGTCGCCACACATCACTGCTGTGTTCCGTTCATTTCATATGCGGTGTGCGTACCGCACGTCACTCAGTTGCTTGCTAGATCTTGAGCGCCTATGTCATTGTTTCTTTTTAAACGAAAAAACGTTCAGACGCATTAAATATGCCATCGTGTGTTTTAAAATATTGCACTTATAATTCAACTAATACGGCGAAATGCAAAGGAATAACTTTTCATCGATTAGTAACTAGATAATTATTTTAAAATTGAATTTGAACAAAATATTTGGTGGACGCCATGTTGCCTCATTTGTCATAAAGACAAAAAATTAAGATGTGACAATTTGTGTAACAAGTGTAGGTAGAATAAGCTGACGTTTCTTTTTATAGCGCAACATAATAATCTTATATATATTCAAAAAGGAACTGACTGTGGTTATTCAAATAAATAGTTTAACAAATTTGGGTAGATAGGTAGGTTCGGTCTCAGCTTCGCGAGGTCCTGGTGGCGGAATGGCGGGACAAGCTTTCACGCCCTACCGCTGACCTCGTTACCATCGAGGCGGTCCGGCCAGTGCTCGAGCGCTGGCTCGGGAGGAGGCATGGCTCCCTGTCGTTTCGGGTGACGCAGGTGCTCTCGCTCATAGTTGCTTCGGGAAGTACCTGTGTCGCATAAACAGGGAGCCGGACGCCCGGTGTCACCACTGCGTCGACTGTCGGGAGGTCACGGCGCGGCATACGCTGGCAGAGTGTGCCGCTTGGGAGGAGCCGCGCCGTGCCCTCATCTCTGAAGTAGGCAGTGACCTGTCACTGCCGGCCGTAGTCGATTATATGGTCGGCAGTGAGGACTCCTGGGACGCAGGTATATCCTTCTGCGAAACAATCGTCTCGCAGGAGGCTGCGGAGAGGGAGAGGGCGATTTCATCCGCTCCCCCGATCCGCAGAAGACGCGCCAGGCGTCGGCGGAGGTCGGATAACGCTCTCTTCCAGCCCCCCTAAATGGGTCCAGGGGCGACGGACTCGGGGACGTCCGTCATCCCCCACACATAAGGACCTGAGGTGGTGGCGCGTAGTGATCCACGCGCGCCCCTGCGCGCGTCGCGGGGGCAGTCAAACATCTCACTCCCCCCAACCCGAGGTCGACTAGCCCGGAGTTGCGGAAGTATCGTTGTTCCCATGACCCCGCGGCGTAGGTGTTTGATGGAACACCGGGGTGCTTTTTTTGTCAGTAGGAGTCTGACAGATCCCTGCGCTCCCCAGGGCAGAGGACATCCAATGAGGATTTTTCACCCCGAAACAAAAAAAAGGGTAGCTTGGTAGCCAGTTGACGGGAGCGAAGTCGCGGGGGACTGCTAGTACCTAAATAAAGAAAAAGAAAGTTTCTATTACTTTCTTAAGGTTATTTCAACTAATAATAAATTTTGAAAAAATATGTGAATTCTAATGAAGCTTGTTAGGTATAAAACTATGTAGGTACCACTTATGTAGTCAGTCATCAGTTTAGTCTATATGAGTGACAAGTTGCTGCAGAATGTTGAACGAAACGCGTAAGCGCCATGAAAATCACGGCGCTTCCGTCTTTTTGATCGCGAGAAAATTATACCTTAGAAGTGCTCTAGCTCTGCCTGTTTATATATTGCTGACGACTAATTATTGTTTCAGCGCTGCAGCGAACTTTAGTTTAAGCTCTTGTCAAAATGGAGCATGTACTTTGCTTAGGATAGCTTCTCTAATGATTTTTGTCTGTTTATTTTAGTGATGGGCCAACTCGAGTTAACTCGAGTTGAAATTCACATAACTCGAGTTGAACTCGAGTTACGCAACTCGAGTTAGCAGAACGAAGGCAGTTAAGTTAGAATTAATTATGTATTTGTGAAAATCACTTTTTTACATATTTGACAGATAATTGGATGACTTCCTCGAGAATTGGTTTAATGAGGCACAACATCAAAGGAAATGGAAGGAAAGGGGGAAGGCATTTGCCCAGGAGTGGGATAATACAGGCTAAGAAAATAAGATTAAATAGGTAGGATTCAAATAAGAGAGGTTATTTTTAGTATAAATCTCATTTCTGTATTTTAGATTTTAGTCGGACTTATTTTAAATAATTACAATTTTATAACCAACAACAAAACTGTTATATGAAATAAACATCTCCTCATGTTTTTTTTCTTAGATTTTAGTGATAGTAACTCGAGTTCGGAAGATAACTCGAGTCAGGCGAAACTCGAGTTAACTCGAGTTGCACATCTCTAGTTTATTTGTGCACCTCATCACGTAACATGTATGAAACCAATGTCGATAACTTTTATACATAAAAATTGTGCGTAAGTTGATGTATTACTTAGTTTTTGTTTCATCGCAATCGGTTCAGTCTATCAAAATTATAATAGATGAATTTACGCTCGATCTAGGTTGGTAGGAAAGTAGTAAGGTCTAGGTAAGTAGGGTAGGTACAGGTAGGTAAGTAGGGTAGGACAGGCAGTTAACGGGGGCGAAGCCGCGGGCACAGCTAGTTTAAAATGTATCTATTCATATAATAATAAATCTAAATATACCCATGTGCAACACATAATGTGCATTTGCGCAAAATATGAACGCACCTTAGAATAGTGTTGTATGCTTTTTTTACAGCTTGACATTGCGATCATCTGCAGATACTTTTGGGACGCCTGAGTCTTAATCAACCCTCTCAAGTGTTACCACATCAGTCGGGTGAATTTCGGATTCCCTTGGCGTAAATGTTGAAGAGAGAGGGCGATGATTAGGTGTTTATTAACGGCTCATTTTTTATATTGAAGGACCAGTCCAAGGATCTGAGGCTCTTTCAGTGTAATGGCTCCTACGATGCCTTTACATTTTTTGGGACTTATTTTGGATGGAATCCTCTATGTTTCCCTCTACAACCGCATTGGACTTCCAGCCTCCATGGCACTTAAGGGACAGGAGATCAGCTCCTGAATTGGCCAAAACTGTGGCGGAAGTTCGTCAGAAACAATGACCCGTGTTGTTCGGGGTTGGGGTGAGATAAATATAAACTAGGATTAAAGATTATAAAGATAGGTATAATTCAGTAACTTAACTGGGATAATTATTAAAACTAATGAGGTGAATGAGATGAGGTTGAGTCGCGCCCGATATGCTGGCCGAAAGCGTACTGACTATTTTACTTAGGTAATACATAAAATATTCAGGGCATAGCGCGCGATGTCGCAATTATGCTGACATGTTTATTATTGTTCGGTGATTATCCCGAACATGCTCCCGAGGGAGAAAAGGATGAGGTTAGTAGGTAGGTATAGTTACATGGGTAATGAAATTAATACTAACAAGGTGAAAACAATGTTCAACTAATACTAAAATAGTTATGTAGGGTGAGTTATGTTAGTAGGTGAGATTAAGTTAACCTTACAAATTAAACAGAGTCGCTACAGTGTAAATCAGGAAGAGAGAACACGCGAAAGATCGGTGAAGAACCTCTATCTTCCTTTTTTTGTAAGCACTCACTAGATAGCGCTAGTCGCTTAGGATCACTTTTCACTGGTTTACTACTAGATTGCCCATTTTCCCTAATTTCACTACACTCAATCACAACACTATCAGCAACGGTGTGTGGAGATGGCACCGCAGTTGCCGCAGGGGCTGTAGACCGCTCTGCTGCAGAATTGGAGCGATTTCCTTTACGTTGCCTTTGACGCCAACGTTTAAAACAGTAAGCTGCCACCAATAACAAGATGCCCAATATGATGAGATATATAGCGGTATACTGGTGGACGTCGTGGTAGGAGATATTAGTGCTCAAAGGTTCACTCTGCTTCATGATCTCAAGACTTCTCTTAATGGCTTCAAATTGCCTGAGGTCATCTGAGTTATTGGGATTATGCTCATATGAGATTTCTGGCATAGTGATATTTATTATGTGATTAATTGGTGATATTTCAGGTGAGATAATATTTCTCGTCGTACTAATTTTACTAGACAATCTTTTGTTTGAGTACACCATAAAATTTTCTGTTTTTACTAGACAGCCTTCCCCAACACGCAACAGACCAGCATCTGATAACCTAACTGCCTCAACTTGATTTTCACATAGAAGTTTGACGTTACATTCATTGCAGCATAAATAATAATACTTGTTTTCTGATGTTAACTCTCTCCAGTCATCCTTGCACGGGGTAGTTTTAGTTTTACAAGTTCTTGTGCCTGGGATCGTCTCGCATAGACTATGATCATCTTTCATGTGGTGAATAGGCTTTCTGATATGACACAGAATAGTCACAAGGTTTTGTAATACGCATGACTGCAGATCCGTGTCTGTGATAGTTAAATAAGAATCCTTTCTCATGTTGATGGCTGCTAATTCAGAGATAGTTTCGACCTTCATCATCCTGTTATCTTTCACAATGCGTGGAACCGGGATAAGATTAAATACCTCGTAAATATCTCTTTCAATCAGGGGTATTTTTATTTCTATTATTAGGTATTTGCCAGAGTATTTGGCTCTTACTTTGAGCAAGCTGTACAGATCTTTAAGATTAAAGTTGTCGACAGGAACTACCAAGTCTCCAGATATTTGTGCTGATATTATGTTTAGCTCAGATCTGAGTTGTTTCGGCGATATCAAGTGAAAATCTAATTTTCCACTATAAATATCAGTTACTGTATCTAAAATTGAGTCCTGGATTCGTCGAAGGGTATACAACAAGTTGTTGGCAGTGAAAGTCGAGGTTATGAAGTCAGTGACGATGGTTATGTTTTGCACTTGCTGAGCGAGATTTTTATAAGAATCTTGCGCTATGCCCTGAATATTTTATGTATTACCTAAGTAAAATAGTCAGTACGCTTTCGGCCAGCATATCGGGCGCGACTCAACCTCATCTCATTCACCTCATTAGTTTTAATAGTTATCCCAGTTAAGTTACTGAATTATACCTATCTTTATAATCTTTAATCCTAGTTTATATTTATCTCACCCCAACCCCGAACATTGGTCCTTCGAGCCGTCGGAGCGGGATCATTACGCGCGCATCTACTAACTGTGCTGTGTGAGTGTCTCGCTTGGAATTTATTACCAGACCCTGGTAAACAGAACTGATCGGATTTACTTTCCGAAAAGTTCATCATCCTGCTGATCCTGATTGAACCTGGTTTATACGAAAGCATCGCGTCATCTCATTGCGCTGCTACTCCAGGTTTGTTCTTGCAGCCATCGCAAGGACATTTGATCTCCAAAGAAGCCATCAGCACAAGTAAGGTCTCTTTTATATCTTTAAAATGTCGGAAATGGATGACATTTTAGCAACCCAACAACAACTAATCGAAGCCGTAGATAAGCTCTTCACCAATTTCAAGAAGGATGGTGCAGAGCGCAAGACCGCAGAATACTTATGTCGTCGATTAGCTGTATTGGAACAATACTTTACAGAGTTCCATAATAATCACATGACTTTGATATCTTTTGGTGATCAATCTCATACATATTTCAGTACTGACCAATACGATCAAATGAAGGAGAAATATAACAACATTAAGACTATTATACAAAGCTATAACCCTCTCGCAAACAGACCGCAAACCCCGGAATTGAAACCTCCTTCGTTCCAACCTACTGCGGAATCTCAAACCTCGAACCTCGCATCCCACGCTGCTTCTAAAACCCCTGCTCTTGAAGAGAGTAAAGCTGAAACTCTCTTCAAAAAGCAAGCTACCAATTTTAAGGCTTTCTTGAGAACTTCTTCCAATATCAACCTTGATCTCGTCACGGAAAAATGGGAATTTGAAGATATCCTGAAGACTATACAATCCCGTTGGGCGGCTATTGACTCGCTTCATTGGGAGCTGGACAACGAGTATGGCGGATCAAACCCCAAATACGAAGAGCAATTCACCCATTACGAGGAGTATTATAACAAAATAAAGAAAGACATCAATAAGAAAATGTGGTCCGTTGCGCATATTGAAAAATCTACTCCCAAAATGGAGATAGTCACCTTTGATGGAAACTACAATAAGTGGATTTCGTTCAAAGACCTTTTTACCGAAGCAGTGCACAACAACCCCTCTTTGTCAAATGCACAAAAGATGCAGTTTCTAAAGAGTAAGATCAAAGGTGAGCCCGAAAAATTGATCCAACATCTCCAAATAAGCTCCAACAATTATCCCGTATGCTGGAATATCCTCAATCATCGTTATAATAATAAACGACTGATCTTTACATCTTATCTTAACAATCTCATGAATATCCCCGCAAACCAGCATCAATCATCAAATCATATAAAACGCATTCACGACACTACATATGAGAGCGTGAATGCTATCAGGAATCTGGGAGTCGATGTGTCTTCCTGGGACCCATTCCTGGTATGTTTATTGTCTCAAAAATTGGATGCAGATACATACGAGGATTACCTACAAGCCTTAAAAGCCCCGCGAGAGTTGCCCGTCTTGGAAGATTTCCTTAATTTTTTGGAAACTAAATTTATGATGCTGGAAACTTCACGTAAGAAGATTGAGAATTCCACGCAGAAATCACCCCCATCGCAATCCAACAACAATAATAAACCATCATTTTCAAAGGGTTCCAATTACAAACGAAATTATAATAATCCTATAAAGAATTACTCAACAAACCAAGTTTCGCAATCGTCAAAGTCCAAACGCAAAATTAACTATCGCAAGCAATGCCCTATTTGCGACTCCAATGATCATCGAATTCATGCATGTCTAAAGTTATTGGAATTGCAACCTAATGAACGAAAAAATGCAATTGATAACTTGAAACTTTGCATCAATTGTTTACATTATCACGAAGGCAAAAAATGCCCCCCGCAGATTGCGCAAGCCGCGGTTTACCTGCTGCTCAATTAGCCTATTATTCACTGTGGTGGCAAGGGCCCGACTGGTTACCACAATATAAGCCTACAGAATCTCATAATATGCCGATTTATACGAGCATTAAAAACGCACAAGTTTTCTTACTCTGCAAAATATAAAGACAGCAAGAGAAATGGTAATTAAGCACGTCCAAAACGAATATTTCTACGAAGAAAAAACGTCCTATCTCATTTTCAGCAATGGTTTTATCTTTGACATTATTTATGCTGACACTAATAAACACCACTCAAGCATCCTATAACTTCACCCCGCTGACAAACAATAGTGTATACTTTGACAAAGTATCTAATATGCACTTAATTAGAGATGATTGGCATTTAATAGTCTATTATGACACAAATCCATATCAAGAGAGAGTTAACATCAGAAAACAAGTATTATTATTTATGCTGCAATGAATGTAACGTCAAACTTCTATGTGAAAATCAAGTTGAGGCAGTTAGGTTATCAGATGCTGGTCTGTTGCGTGTTGGGGAAGGCTGTCTAGTAAAAACAGAAAATTTTATGGTGTACTCAAACAAAAGATTGTCTAGTAAAATTAGTACGACGAGAAATATTATCTCACCTGAAATATCACCAATTAATCACATAATAAATATCACTATGCCAGAAATCTCATATGAGCATAATCCCAATAACTCAGATGACCTCAGGCAATTTGAAGCCATTAAGAGAAGTCTTGAGATCATGAAGCAGAGTGAACCTTTGAGCACTAATATCTCCTACCACGACGTCCACCAGTATACCGCTATATATCTCATCATATTGGGCATCTTGTTATTGGTGGCAGCTTACTGTTTTAAACGTTGGCGTCAAAGGCAACGTAAAGGAAATCGCTCCAATTCTGCAGCAGAGCGGTCTACAGCCCCTGCGGCAACTGCGGTGCCATCTCCACACACCGTTGCTGATAGTGTTGTGATTGAGTGTAGTGAAATTAGGGAAAATGGGCAATCTAGTAGTAAACCAGTGAAAAGTGATCCTAAGCGACTAGCGCTATCTAGTGAGTGCTTACAAAAAAAGGAAGATAGAGGTTCTTCACCGATCTTTCGCGTGTTCTCTCTTCCTGATTTACACTGTAGCGACTCTGTTTAATTTGTAAGGTTAACTTAATCTCACCTACTAACATAACTCACCCTACATAACTATTTTAGTATTAGTTGAACATTGTTTTCACCTTGTTAGTATTAATTTCATTACCCATGTAACTATACCTACCTACTAACCTCATCCTTTTCTCCCTCGGGAGCATGTTCGGGATAATCACCGAACAATAATAAACATGTCAGCATAATTGCGACATCGCGCGCTATGCCCTGAATATTTTATGTATTACCTAAGTAAAATAGTCAGTACGCTTTCGGCCAGCATATCGGGCGCGACTCAACCTCATCTCATTCACCTCATTAGTTTTAATAGTTATCCCAGTTAAGTTACTGAATTATACCTATCTTTATAATCTTTAATCCTAGTTTATATTTATCTCACCCCAACCCCGAACATTGGTCCTTCGAGCCGGATTTTGAGAACAATTTAGGCGAGTCGAAAACAAAATCGATTGCTCAATTTTTCCAAATAGAGCGGAAATTAAGTAAGCAACCAGCTCTGGCATGTGACTATAAAATGTTTATTTCTGAATACTTAGAGCTCGGACATATGACACCCGTTGCGCCACACGTACAGCCGGACTGCTACTTGTCGCACCATTGCGTCCAACGATCTGAGTCATCAACTACCAAATTGCGTGTTGTCTTTAATGCCTCGGCAAAAACCTCGAGCAGATACAGCCTCAATGATCTCATGTGCCGAGGACCCAATTTACAACAAGACCTTCAGAGCCTTATCTTAAAATGGAGACAATTTAGATACGCTTTTACAGCAGATATAGAAAAAATGTTTCGCAAAATCTGGCTACATCCCGATGACCAGAAATATCAGAAAATTATCTGGCGAAACCATCAATCTCAACCTTTAAAAGAATACCAGTTAGCGACAGTTACCTATGGCACTAAAGCCGCACCATTTTTGGCCATGATGACACTGAAGCAACTGGCCATCGATGAAAGGCCAAACTATCCACAAAGTTGCGCTCCTGACATCTTAGAACACTCGTTTTACATGGATGATCTCATGCATGGTGAACACTCAGCGACAGCAGCTAAACAGCTCAAAGCAGAGATGATCAGCCTCCTCAAATCAGGCGGATTTAATCTCAGAAAATGGCGATCAAACTTGCCGGAATTAATAGATAGTTCAGATGCACTTCAAAAGGAAGACTTTGACTTTAAGCAACCGGAATCAACCAAAACATTAGGTCTTCGGTGGGAACCCAAAAATGATCAATTCATTTTTCATCCTATAGAATTTATCTCCAGAAACATCCTTACAAAAAGACAATTCCTATCTCAAATATCTAAAATTTTTGACCCCTTGGGCTGGTTAGCACCAGTCACAATAAAACTTAAGATCTTGTTCCAAGAATTATGGAAATCTGACCTGGGTTGGGACAACCCTGTCCCTCAAGAAATCGCGTCAGAGTGGAATACTATTAAAGCCGATCTATCTCATATATCTCGATTTAAAATACCACGTTGGATTCAAACCCAGGCAAAGGATATCATCGAACTCCATGGCTTTTGCGACGCTAGCACGAAAGCATACGCATGCGTCGTGTATTGCAAAATACAGAGAGAAAATGAAACTCATGTGACCCTTATTGCAGGGAAATCAAAAGTAATACCGCTGAAAAAACCACAATCGATACCGCGTCTGGAACTCAGCGGCGCTCTCTTGTTGTCAAAACTTATGAGAAAAATCATCTCATCCCTATCGAGCTACAAGGTGCATGTTTATGGTTGGATTGATTCAACGGCTGTTCTAGGTTGGTTAAGTGGTGAACCGGAGAAATGGAAACCCTTTGTTGCGAATCGAGTGAGGCTAATTACTGAAATAATCCCTAAAGATAACTGGAGTTACGTAAAATCCAAAGAAAACCCCGCAGATTGCGCAAGCCGCGGTTTACCTGCTGCTCAATTAGCCTATTATTCACTGTGGTGGCAAGGGCCCGACTGGTTACCACAATATAAGCCTACAGAATCTCATAATATGCCGATTTATACGAGCATTACAAACGCAGAACTCAGAAAGAAAGAGGCAGTAAATACGGTCATTTTTAACCCCGAAAATTCAATAATCAATCAACTATTACCAAAATATAGCACTTTAAGGAAAGTTACCCGAGTATTAGCTTACATCAACAAGTTCATCGACATTGTTGCTTACAAGAAAAAACGCACAAGTTTTCTTACTCTGCAAAATATAAAGACAGCAAGAGAAATGGTAATTAAGCACGTCCAAAACGAATATTTCTACGAAGAAATATCACGGCTGAAAAGGAATGAACCACTAAATAAGAAAAGCCAGATTCTTAATCTCAATCCCATACTAGACAATAATCAAATGCTCCGTGTCGGTGGCAGACTTAAACATTCGAATCTTGATCCAGAAATGAAGCATCCTATCATAATCCCGAATCAATCGAAACTGGCAGATCTAATCATAGATGAATCCCACGAACTTGTATTTCATGGTGGAGTAAAAATGACTACTGGATTTATAAGACACAAATACTGGATTCTTGGTGGAAATAGAGCCACAAAGAAACGAATAAGAATGTGTGTCAAATGTAAAAGAAACAATCCAATACTACAACATCAAATCATGGGTGACCTACCTCCAGCACGATTGATTCCTAACAGACCTTTTTACCACACAGGAATAGATTACACCGGACACATCCTTATTAAGGCCAACAAAGGCCGTGGCATTAAAACCAGTAAAGGATATGTCGCAGTTTTTGTTTGTATGGTGACCAAAGCCATACATTTAGAAATTGTCTCAGATCTCACAGCGTCAGCATTTATTGCCGCGCTTCGTCGAATGTCGGCTAGAAGGGGAGTTCCAGGGCACATCTATAGTGATCAAGGAACCAACTTCATAGGAGCCAACAAAATTTTAAAACAAGAGCTTGCCGAAATCTCCTATATCTTGTCGGACCAAGAAGTAACCTCGACAATCGCTGAAATGAATATTGAGTGGCACTTTAACGCTCCATCATGGCCATCTGCTGGCGGACTCTGGGAAGCTGCAGTGAAGAGCCTAAAACATCATCTCAAGCGGGTCGTGGGTGAGCAAAAATTAACCTACGAGGAATATATTACCCTACTAACCCAACTCGAGGCTTGTTTGAACTCCAGACCACTGTGCCCTCTGACAGAAGACCCTGAGGATTTGGATTTTTTGACCCCGGCTCACTTCTTAGCAAGTGGCCCCAACTTAACGATTTTCGAAACAGAGCATGACCTCAGAACACGGTGGCACTTGACGCAAAAAATCTATCAAGATATATGGGATAAGTGGAAGACTGACTACCTCTCGCAGCTTTCTACGAGAGTCAAATGGCGACAGCAACAAAGGAATCTCAATCTTAATGACATCGTCATTATAAAGGACGACAACCTTCCACCAGGAAAATGGAGTCTAGGTCGCGTAATAGCGCTGCATCCTGGAAGTGACGGACACATAAGGGTCGTCACACTTAAAACCAAAAATGGGGTCTTAAAACGCCCAGTTGTAAAACTGTCCTTACTGCCAACAAATAAAAATGATCAAGATCCAAATGGCCCAAAGGTTGATAATAAACTGCCAGCGGCGAAGAAAAAACGTCCTATCTCATTTTCAGCAATGGTTTTATCTTTGACATTATTTATGCTGACACTAATAAACACCACTCAAGCATCCTATAACTTCACCCCGCTGACAAACAATAGTGTATACTTTGACAAAGTATCTAATATGCACTTAATTAGAGATGATTGGCATTTAATAGTCTATTATGACACAAATCCATATCAAGAAGGAATGGCGGCACTAACAAAGTATATCAAGTACCTTGAAACCTTATGCTCAACGATTAGAACACAAACACCTTGCGACGGCGTCATGTTACAACTCGAGCACGAGTTCGAAGAAATCAAACATTATGATAATATTGTCATGATAAATGACTCGTTTATGACTAATAAGAAACGTCGGCGACGCGGCTTGCTAGACGGGGTAGGCTACGTTGCAAATAGTTTATTCGGAGTGTTGGACCAACGATTTGCAGAAAAATATGAGAAGGATATTGACCTTTTAAAGCATAATGAAAACCACTTATACAACCTCTGGAAAAACCAAACGTCGGTCGTAGAAGCTGAATTTAATTTAATGAAAAGGATTGAGAATACTATAAACAAACATCACAAAATAATAAATCAAAGGCTTAATTCTCTCCAGTCATCCTTGCACGGGGTAGTTTTAGTTTTACAAGTTCTTGTGCCTGGGATCGTCTCGCATAGACTATGATCATCTTTCATGTGGTGAATAGGCTTTCTGATATGACACAGAATAGTCACAGGGTTTTGTAATACGCATGACTGCAGATCCGTGTCTGTGATAGTTAAATAAGAATCCTTTCTCATGTTGATGGCTGCTAATTCAGAGATAGTTTCGACCTTCATCATCCTGTTATCTTTCACAATGCGTGGAACCGGGATAAGATTAAATACCTCGTAAATATCTCTTTCAATCAGGGGTATTTTTATTTCTATTATTAGGTATTTGCCAGAGTATTTGGCTCTTACTTTGAGCAAGCTGTACAGATCTTTAAGATTAAAGTTGTCGACAGGAACTACCAAGTCTCCAGATACCTATCTCAAATATCTAAAAATTAACCAACCTAGAACAGCCGTTGAATCAATCCAACCATAAACATGCACCTTGTAGCTCGATAGGGATGAGATGATTTTTCTCATAAGTTTTGACAACAAGAGAGCGCCGCTGAGTTCCAGACGCGGTATCGATTGGGGTTTTAGAAGCAGCGTGGGATGCGAGGTTCGAGGTTTGAGATTCCGCAGTAGGTTGGAACGAAGGAGGTTTCAATTCCGGGGTTTGCGGTCTGTTTGCGAGAGGGTTATAGCTTTGTATAATAGTCTTAATGTTGTTATATTTCTCCTTCATTTGATCGCATTGGTCCTTCGAGCCGTCGGAGCGGGATCATTACGCGCGCATCTACTAACTGTGCTGTGTGAGTGTCTCGCTTGGAATTTATTACCAGACCCTGGTAAACAGAACTGATCGGATTTACTTTCCGAAAAGTTCATCATCCTGCTGATCCTGATTGAACCTGGTTTATACGAAAGCATCGCGTCATCTCATTGCGCTGCTACTCCAGGTTTGTTCTTGCAGCCATCGCAAGGACATTTGATCTCCAAAGAAGCCATCAGCACAAGTAAGGTCTCTTTTATATCTTTAAAATGTCGGAAATGGATGACATTTTAGCAACCCAACAACAACTAATCGAAGCCGTAGATAAGCTCTTCACCAATTTCAAGAAGGATGGTGCAGAGCGCAAGACCGCAGAATACTTATGTCGTCGATTAGCTGTATTGGAACAATACTTTACAGAGTTCCATAATAATCACATGACTTTGATATCTTTTGGTGATCAATCTCATACATATTTCAGTACTGACCAATACGATCAAATGAAGGAGAAATATAACAACATTAAGACTATTATACAAAGCTATAACCCTCTCGCAAACAGACCGCAAACCCCGGAATTGAAACCTCCTTCGTTCCAACCTACTGCGGAATCTCAAACCTCGAACCTCGCATCCCACGCTGCTTCTAAAACCCCTGCTCTTGAAGAGAGTAAAGCTGAAACTCTCTTCAAAAAGCAAGCTACCAATTTTAAGGCTTTCTTGAGAACTTCTTCCAATATCAACCTTGATCTCGTCACGGAAAAATGGGAATTTGAAGATATCCTGAAGACTATACAATCCCGTTGGGCGGCTATTGACTCGCTTCATTGGGAGCTGGACAACGAGTATGGCGGATCAAACCCCAAATACGAAGAGCAATTCACCCATTACGAGGAGTATTATAACAAAATAAAGAAAGACATCAATAAGAAAATGTGGTCCGTTGCGCATATTGAAAAATCTACTCCCAAAATGGAGATAGTCACCTTTGATGGAAACTACAATAAGTGGATTTCGTTCAAAGACCTTTTTACCGAAGCAGTGCACAACAACCCCTCTTTGTCAAATGCACAAAAGATGCAGTTTCTAAAGAGTAAGATCAAAGGTGAGCCCGAAAAATTGATCCAACATCTCCAAATAAGCTCCAACAATTATCCCGTATGCTGGAATATCCTCAATCATCGTTATAATAATAAACGACTGATCTTTACATCTTATCTTAACAATCTCATGAATATCCCCGCAAACCAGCATCAATCATCAAATCATATAAAACGCATTCACGACACTACATATGAGAGCGTGAATGCTATCAGGAATCTGGGAGTCGATGTGTCTTCCTGGGACCCATTCCTGGTATGTTTATTGTCTCAAAAATTGGATGCAGATACATACGAGGATTACCTACAAGCCTTAAAAGCCCCGCGAGAGTTGCCCGTCTTGGAAGATTTCCTTAATTTTTTGGAAACTAAATTTATGATGCTGGAAACTTCACGTAAGAAGATTGAGAATTCCACGCAGAAATCACCCCCATCGCAATCCAACAACAATAATAAACCATCATTTTCAAAGGGTTCCAATTACAAACGAAATTATAATAATCCTATAAAGAATTACTCAACAAACCAAGTTTCGCAATCGTCAAAGTCCAAACGCAAAATTAACTATCGCAAGCAATGCCCTATTTGCGACTCCAATGATCATCGAATTCATGCATGTCTAAAGTTATTGGAATTGCAACCTAATGAACGAAAAAATGCTATTGATAACTTGAAACTTTGCATCAATTGTTTACATTATCACGAAGGCAAAAAATGCCTTTCCGAAATAAGGTGCAAAGAATGCAATAAGGAACACAATACCATTTTGCATGAATCTTTTACGTCACATCGATCAGGGTCAAATGCAGCCACGATTACGAAATCGCCTTCTCAGCAGCAAGAAACTAACACAGTTGCATCGCTTCGTAGAGAACCCTCAGAAATATTGCTTGCCACAGCAATAATTAACGTACAAGCAGTGGACGGATCTTACCATAAAATGAGAGTTCTTTTAGATCAAGGGTCACAGACATCCATTATTAGGGAAAGCGCAGCTCAGTTGTTAAGACTACCGCGACGGAAATGTAACGGCTATATCTCTGGAATAGGCAATAAGGAAAACAACTGCAAGGGCATGATTACCATCAAATGTTCGTCGCTGGTTAGCGATTTCACCTTTGAAACGGACGTTTATATAATGAATAGACTCATAAATAACTTACCCAGCTGTACCTTGCCTAAGCCAGACTGGCCTACTCTGAACCAAATAACTCTTGCAGATCCCGAATTTTACAAAAGTAGGCCTATTGATATCTTATTTGGGGCAGATATCTATTCCACTATCCTTATGGACGGTATCTGTCGATCAGAAGGTGTGTTGCCCATTGCCCAACAAACCCAGTTGGGATGGATCTTAAGCGGCAACTACAAAACGTACCATTGCAATGTGACCCTAAATAATATCGAAGATATGCAGCAATTTTGGGAAGTGGAGGACATACATGAACCTCTAGCAATATCAGAAGAAGATCAAAATTGCATCGAATTTTACCAAACTTCGACCTCCAGACGGGCAGATGGAAGCTACGTCGTTAAAATACCCTTCAAAGAAGATTTTGACTTTAAGCAACCGGAATCAACCAAAACATTAGGTCTTCGGTGGGAACCCAAAAATGATCAATTCATTTTTCATCCTATAGAATTTATCTCCAGAAACATCCTTACAAAAAGACAATTCCTATCTCAAATATCTAAAAATTAACCAACCTAGAACAGCCGTTGATCCATAGGTCGCTGGTTCAGATCCGGCTCGAAGGACCAATGTTCGGGGTTGGGGTGAGATAAATATAAACTAGGATTAAAGATTATAAAGATAGGTATAATTCAGTAACTTAACTGGGATAATTATTAAAACTAATGAGGTGAATGAGATGAGGTTGAGTCGCGCCCGATATGCTGGCCGAAAGCGTACTGACTATTTTACTTAGGTAATACATAAAATATTCAGGGCATAGCGCGCGATGTCGCAATTATGCTGACATGTTTATTATTGTTCGGTGATTATCCCGAACACGTGTACAACTGGAGGTTCTGGAATTTCAAGAAATGTTGCTATTTCTCGTGGTGGCCAATCACACTTTCCGTTGCGATATTGTAGAAAAAAAACGGTTGATTGGAATGTTAGGCGGGCGTAAGGCTTGATATTTCTCAACAATTGTTACGTATTCCTTGCGTATGACGAAGTTGCAGTCTCTTTTTGTCTTTGTATTGGGTAAATTTATTAACAGTATAAGTCATCTGAATGTTTCTCAATGTTTTTGACATTAAGTAGTATTAGTTCATTAGTTCGACATGCTCCGTTAATGCCAATAATAAGAACAACCTGTAACGTAAAGAGTATTGTAG
The DNA here is from genome assembly GCA_947562075.1 of Orthosia gracilis. Classification (NCBI taxonomy): domain Eukaryota; kingdom Metazoa; phylum Arthropoda; class Insecta; order Lepidoptera; family Noctuidae; genus Orthosia; species Orthosia gracilis. The sequence goes on from OX387277.1 coordinate 10,427,791, forward strand.
TAGATAAATTAATAAAATTGATATGCATGTATAATTATGCCTATCAACATCTACTGAGTACGTATTAGATTATGTTACGTAGTTGATTAATATACTTAAGTAGATACTAAATGAGCAACTGACTTACTTTTGCCGCCAAATATACGGAATCAGGTGCTTCGTTTAGAAACTTTTTAATTTCAGATGCTGTGAAAACCTTCGATTTTAATGGTTGATAAACAGATGAGGCTCTTTTTAAAAATGCCACTAATTTAGGATAGGAGTCGATATGTATGTCTTTTTTCATCTTTATTGTTGCTTTTAGCATTGAATAGGTACTCCGTATAGTACCTACTTGATTTCTTGGTCTCGGATAATTCAATTAAATATGCCAGCAAAACGTTTTCTTAGAAAGCTTTGGCTCCTTTAGCTAGTCGCCACAATCATGTTAAACATATCATACTGTTCCAAATACTTCTCGCGTGATTGTTGAGAGAGAAATCTCATTTGCGCATTATTAACAGTTTCAGTCAATTCTGTTGGCGTCAAATAAACTTCCTCGTCGCTAGAATCACTTATTTTAAGTTTTTCTCTTGTTTTCAAGTTTCTTGTTTTTAACCCAAGGTTTTAACAATATGACGTGAAAAGAAAATGGCGCGCGCAAAGCAAATTAAAAAAAATTACACCAAGGAGGTTCCGAGTATGGGTTTTTAACAAATTAAAAAAGGTTGTATGATAAATTCGGCACCATGGAGGTAGAAGTAAATAGGTTTAATGATGTTTTGAATTCACAAACTTATTGCACACGATGTTCTAAATTCAATTTACTTTATCCTCTAGCGGATAAAAACGGCTTTTGCATTCTGATATCGAAGAGCAAAAATACTCTTGCAGAGATGGGGGGAAGAAAAATCATAAACTAGCGGGCGGGGACAAACAAAAATTATAGAGAAACCTACCAAAACTTTGGTTGTTACCGACGGCAGCACTCTAATAATATTTATTTTCAGAGCACTTGTTTTTCTATTTTCAGTTAATTATTTTTAGCAGTCGAGTTGTTCGTTTTTATAATAATTTCTTGTATAAAAGTTTTATTTATCACTTTATAAATTAGCCACACGGGTCATTCCTCAAGGTTAAGTAACGATTGCCGAGGTCGGTCTGTGGATGGCAGATGGAAAATCATCAAGGATAGTCTCTAGTCGGTAAATCTGACACTGCTAATTTTTATCCGTGGTGCTAGGCAACTGGGCTTAATTGTAAACGACCCTTTGTGCCTATTGACCTTGTTTGTTCTGTCTCCTGCTTGGTATGGAGAGAAGTGGAAATTTGTATTTTTTCCTACTCCTCTGTTGTTCTTTTCTGATTAATTTCGTTGCGGGATCCAAGACAGTTTAATTTTTTCCGGTTTTCAGTTTCCGTGACTCCGTCGAGCTTCATTGCCTCGGCGCTTTTCTGGTGTTTGCCTGTTGATTCTGGCTTTCAGGAGTTGCAGTGGTTTGGGAATAGAGTGGTGGGAGTCCCAGAAAAAAAGAAAAAACTGTCACCGACACTAGTCTTGCCAAGAGGTATCGTGTTACCCAGTTACTGGGTTGTGGAGGTCAGATAGGCAGTCGCTCCATGTAAAATATTTGTACTGAGCTGCATCCGATTTGATTAAAAGCCGACTAAAGCCGTTAATAAAATAAGAATTATTAAGAAAATAAAATAAGATATAAAAAAAGATGAAATATAAAAAAAGCTATATAAAAAAAAGATGTTAGATATAAAACTTAGGGCCGGCTTCGTACGACGTACCACCCCTGCAATACGTCCAACTATGGAATCCGCTGTGGCCGTAGATGTAAGCGCCCGCTTACTTCAAGCTGGTGAATGGGTAACCTCACCAGTGCGGCGTGGTACGGCGCGACGGAACGGCTGGTGAAACACTACCATGAGCAGTGGGTCGACGTGAACGGCGTGCGCAACCTGCGCGTGCAGCTGGCGGGCGCGCTGTGGCCTCCTCGCGCTCTTCTGTAGTCTTGTCTGCTGCAGCTCATGCACCACGTACCGGTAGGTAGGCAGGCAGGCAGCAAGGAGTGTTGAGGATCCGGGCTGTGGCGTTACACGCCTAACAGCGAACCCTCCTACAGGGGCAGGCAAGGCGTCGGACAAATGATACGCAGTATTACACTCACACAATGTTTATTGTCAGATACTAGTATGTATTGAAAGTTAGAACACACAGGGGATACGTTAAATATACATGCTAGTTACACTGAACTGATCAGACTAGAATTCAAGAATTTAGACCAATTGTTTAAACAAAAAGACTCGAGCAACAAAAATTTAGCCTTCACTAGCAAAACCCAAAACCAAACGCAAAAACTGCAGCCTGGTTTTCCTCGTTCTGTGTCATATCTTCTGAATTTCAAATTCAAATCCCAATTAAAAGAAATCATGACCAGAACGAATAAAAAACGGTTTACAGAGGGGACAGTCTGCCGCTGTAATTATTTTGAAGATTAAAATGTACAACCAGCTTTATAGAAGGTCTAGAAGAAGAAGTGTCCGTGGTATGTTATGTCTATTGCTTAAGAAAATAAATTGGAACAGACAGATAAACGTAGTGTTACATACTCTTTGCAGACAGATGCCAGATCAGAGGAAAATGTGAGAGTATATAAAATATTCAAGTTTTACGAATTAGCTGTATAAAATAAGTTGAAGTATGCTTTTCATGTGCTAACAGTATCAAAGAATACATAAAAGTGAGTCACATGAGTTGATACAATTTCAAAAGATAAAAAGTTGTGGTTTGTATAGTATTATAAAACGTAAATAGACTAAAAGATGTGGATCTGTACTGCAGAATACCAGACTCCTTAAAGTTGGGCGAAGATTACCGATTTCTTTGTTTGTTTGACTGACTGATTGATTTTCTTTATAAGTTATCTTATTTCTTCTCAGTCTTCTGTTCTCTTCTCAACAGAAGCAATAGTCTTTACTCGTAGCACTGTACGCTACTTCTTCTTTTTGGGGCTGGACCGTCATGTCTTCTACGTTATTCATTAGTTGGACATCTGCTGCGCAATCGTCGACTATCTTCTGGAAGAGTTCCTCTGGAAAAAGTTGGATAAAGTATTAAACAAAAGTACAAATCAATCATCAAAATCTGTAGAAAATTCGTTTTTGTACATCGAAAAATTATTTTTGTCTGTGTATCTGTTTAGTTGTGCATGGTTCACGTCAAATGTACGAAACCAATGTAGATAACTTTTAAACATAAAAAGTGTGCGTAACTTCACACGATCAAAATTTAGATGCATTTAAAATGTTCAAGAAGTAAAATATTACAACACACGTAATTCATATACTCGGACAGTTGAACTTCATTTCGATAGATGGCGTTGTGCAGTTGACGTCATTTTCTGAATGGCGATGTTAAGATTCTCCGCGGAATAAATACCCTACAAAAAAAATTGTAATTAGGTAGGATAGCAAGGTAAATGGGGTATATAGGGTATAGGGTCCCTATAGGGTAGGGTCCCAGTGCAGTGTTGCCTGTTGGCTTGTGATCTGCTAGAGATGTTATATTAGGGTCATTTTTAGGTAATCCTATTATTGAATATATTAGTTAACGCATATTAGGATACCATACCTATTACTGGATATTAGTCAAATATTAGTGAACCGATTCATTATAGCTACTCAATCTAATATGCATATCTGCGTAATATCGGTAATAGTCTCCATAATAATTAATATGAAATACGAGATTCTACACGTTTATTATTCACGTATGCACTCCCCCGCCTCGGGTCGGTTAAACCGACTCGGTTTAGGCGAGTCTAGTCATCTCGCTCACTCGTCGGGCGCCGAGACAACCGTGAGTGAGTGAGATAACCGCGGTTGGCAAAATATAATAGCATAGCGAGCGAGCGGAGCTAGGCGAGTCGCCGCGAGGCGCGATCGAAAATAATCGGAATCGGCGCTATCATCAATCGCCGCGATCAGTCGCCTCGCTATTACGCGACCCTATTATTTGACTAATACCTGGTAACCTATTATTCTATATTCGCATATCCTAATATGAATATTCGTGGCTTGTATTATGATAGCTGTACCTATTACGAATATATTAGTCACACCTCTATGATCTGCAGACCTGTATTCAACACTCACATATATGTATTTTTTCAATAAGAATAATGTAACCAAAAAAAAAAAAAATGGTTGCCTGTAAAGTCGGTTTTACGGGCGAAGATTTTACGTGACAACGTATTTTTCTCGGTAGAATATTTATTGATATGAATATAATTAAATTGTACTGATTTTACGTTCATCCGATCGATTTCCACCAGACCGATCATAGTTGAGTGGGAGAGAGACGCAAGGCATTCGGCGGGCCTCTCTCTCGTTCGGTGACTCATCGTAACGTTACCGAGCGTTACACTTTTTCATAAGTGCCTCCCAGCCACAACCTAATTTAAGACGTTGTCACGTCAATAATTATAACTGATGGAAAAGAGTGTCCGTGGTGTTTCTTGCAAATTCTTCTCCATTGAGATCTACTGACGCTTGCGAATTTGCATCTAGAGCCACATTTAAAAATTTTTTTTTGTTCGACGATTCAAAAGTACCTCTAAGGTTTATTTGAAATAAAATATTTTGATTTGATTTGATATATAATAGAGAAAGGAGAATAAAATATTGAACCTCCTCTTGGACAGTTTTGTTTACAAAATATTCTTTGATTTACTTATGCTATATCAGTAACGAATAAATTCTAGCCATCAATTTTTCTGTATTAAAATATTTTTACCCATCCAAGTCGTTTTGGAGGAGTATCCAAAATTAGCAAAAAAATATCGTGTTGTTAATTATGTTTTAAAAGCAAAACTATTAGTTTACTATGTTTCACAAATAATTTACATGAATCAATAATATATTGTTCTATCCTAGCCCTTACTAAGGAGAACGCTTTAGGAAGTGAATGCACTAGAGCGATGCAAGGCCCTAATTTTGGCTGCAAGTTCGATCATGCATGGAGTACTGTTCTCATCTCTGGGACGGATCTGCCAAATACCAGCTTGATGCAATAGAGTCGATCGAAAAGCGAGCCAAGAAGCTCATCGGCGATGAGGCACTGGTTAAGTCAAAGCTCCAGAGCCTTGAACATCGTCGCCGAGTTGCCAGCTTGTCCGTTTTTTCTCGGTTACATTTCGGGGAGTGTGCGATGGAATTGCTGGATCTAATTCCTTCTAGCCCGTTTCATTATCGGATTACCAGACATACGGCGATGCGCCATCCGTTCATGGTGGAAATCCCTCCCATACGCACTAAATGTTCTGAGAATACTTTTATTATGCGTAAAGCTAAGGAGTGGAATTCCCTACCGGAGTGTTTGTTTCCCGATAGCTACAATCTAGGAGTCTTTAAGTCAAGAGTGAATAGGTTACTTCTAGGCTTCACCGTCGACCACATCATCGCGTCAAGAGCGAGCCTATCTATACACACATATAAATAAAAATGAATCCATATTTCCCTTGGTCACGGCATCATGCGTGAACGGATGGACCGAATCCGCTAATTCTTTTTTTGTTGTGTTTGTTATTGTTAGGAGAAGGTTCTTATGAAAGAAAAATTAAAATAAAAGAATTGTAGATAGGTAGGGCAGGTATGTAGGTAGGGTAGGTATGTAGGTAGGGTAGGTATGTAGGTAGGGTAGGTATGTAGGTAGGGTAGGTATGTAGGTAGGGTAGGTATGTAGGTAGGGTAGGTATGTAGGTAGGGTAGGTATGTAGGTAGGGTAGGTATGTAGGTAGGTTAGGTATATAGGTAGGGTAGGTATATAGGTAGGGTAGGTATGAAGGTAGGGTAGGTATGTAGATAGGGTAGGTATGTAGGTAGGGTAGGTATGTAGGTAGGGTAGGTATATAGGTAGGGTAGGTATATAGGTAGGGTAGGTATGAAGGTAGGGTAGGTATGTAGATAGGGTAGGTATGTAGGTAGGTTAGGTATATAGGTAGGGTAGGTATATAGGTAGGGTAGGTATGAAGGTAGGGTAGGTATGTAGGTAGGGTAGGTATGTAGGTAGGGTAGGTATTTAGGTAGGTATGTAGGTAGGGTAGGTATTTAGGTAGGTATGTAGGTAGGGTAGGTATGTAGGTCGGGTAGGTATGTAGATAGGGTAGGTATGTAGGTAGGTTAGGTATATAGGTAGGGTAGGTATATAGGTAGGGTAGGTATATAGGTAGGGTAGGTATGAAGGTAGGGTAGGTATGTAGATAGGGTAGGTATGTAGGTAGGTTAGGTATATAGGTAGGGTAGGTATATAGGTAGGGTAGGTATGAAGGTAGGGTAGGTATGTAGATAGGGTAGGTATGTAGGTAGGTTAGGTACATAGGTAGGGTAGGTATATAGGTAGGGTAGGTATGAAGGTAGGGTAGGTATGTAGATAGGGTAGGTATGTAGGTAGGTTAGGTATATAGGTAGGGTAGGTATATAGGTAGGGTAGGTATGAAGGTAGGGTAGGTATGTAGGTAGGGTAGGTATGTAGGTAGGGTAGGTATTTAGGTAGGTATGTAGGTAGGGTAGGTATTTAGGTAGGTAGGGTAGGTATGTAGGTAGGGTAGGTATGTAGATAGGGTAGGTATGTAGGTAGGTTAGGTATATAGGTAGGGTAGGTATATAGGTAGGGTAGGTATATAGGTAGGGTAGGTATGAAGGTAGGGTAGGTATGTAGATAGGGTAGGTATGTAGGTAGGTTAGGTATATAGGTAGGGTAGGTATATAGGTAGGGTAGGTATATAGGTAGGGTAGGTATATAGGTAGGGTAGGTATGAAGGTAGGGTAGGTATGTAGATAGGGTAGGTATGTAGGTAGGTTAGTTATATAGGTAGGGTAGGTATATAGGTAGGGTATGTATGAAGGTAGGGTAGGTATGTAGATAGGGTAGGTATGTAGGTAGGGTAGGTATGTAGGTAGGGTAGGTATGTAGGTAGGGTAGGTATATAGGTAGGGTAGGTATATAGGCAGGGTAGGTATGAAGGTAGGGTAGGTATGTAGATAGGGTAGGTATGTAGGTAGGTTAGGTATATAGGTAGGGTAGGTATATAGGTAGGGTAGGTATGAAGGTAGGGTAGGTATGTAGGTAGGGTAGGTATGTAGGTAGGGTAGGTATTTAGGTAGGTATGTAGGTAGGGTAGGTATTTAGGTAGGTATGTAGGTAGGGTAGGTATGTAGGTAGGGTAGGTATGTAGATAGGGTAGGTATGTAGGTAGGTTAGGTATATAGGTAGGGTAGGTATATAGGTAGGGTAGGTATATAGGTAGGGTAGGTATGAAGGTAGGGTAGGTATGTAGATAGGGTAGGTATGTAGGTAGGTTAGGTATATAGGTAGGGTAGGTATATAGGTAGGGTAGGTATATAGGTAGGGTAGGTATATAGGTAGGGTAGGTATGAAGGTAGGGTAGGTATGTAGATAGGGTAGGTATGTAGATAGGGTAGGTATGTAGGTAGGTTAGGTATATAGGTAGGGTAGGTATATAGGTAGGGTAGGTATATAGGTAGGGTAGGTATGAAGGTAGGGTAGGTATGTAGATAGGGTAGGTATGTAGGTAGGTTAGGTATATCGGTAGGGAAGGTATATAGGTAGGGTAGGTATATAGGTAGGGTAGGTATATAGGTAGGGTAGGTATATAGGTAGGGTAGGTATGAAGGTAGGGTAGGTATGTAGATAGGGTAGGTATGTAGGTAGGTTAGGTATATAGGTAGGGTAGGTATATAGGTAGGGTAGGTATGAAGGTAGGGTAGGTATGTAGGTAGGGTAGGTATGTAGGTAGGGTAGGTATTTAGGTAGGTATATAGGTAGGGTAGGTATTTAGGTAGGTATGTAGGTAGGTTGGGTATGTAGGTAGGGTAGGTATGTAGGTAGGGTAGGTATTTAGGTAGGTATGTAGGTAGGGTAGGTATGTAGGTAGGGTATGTATTTAGGTAGGTATGTAGGTAGGGTAGGTATGTAGGTAGGGTAGGTATGTAGGTAGGGTAGGTATTTAGGTAGGTATGTAGGTAGGGTAGGTATGTAGGTAGGGTAGGTATTTAGGTAGGTATGTAGGTAGGGTAGGTATGTAGGTAGGGTAGGTAAGGTAGGGTAGGTAAGGTAGGGTAGGGTAGGCAATTGACGGGAGCGAAGCCGCGGGCACAGCTAGTTTTAAATAAAAATCGAATAAAAAACCTGGAGGATCAAACCGTGCGGCTGTCATTACTCAGCCAGAAGTTTCTCAGCTTATAAATAAACAGAAAATAAATGTTTTATTGAATTTTTCTTCTACCTACCCACATTTTCGCCAGTCTTACTCGACGTTAAGTAATACCCGAACAGTCCCTGAGTGAAGGACGCTAAGATATCCTCTGGCACCTCTTGACTCACATACCCTCTGTCCAGAAGATCTTTCTTAGTTCCGCAGAGGTAGACTTTGCAGTTCTGGAAAAAATAGAAAGTAGTATGATTAAAAAGGCGACACCGGGCAGATTGGAAGGGTATGGAGAGACCCCTGCCCAGCGGTGGGAGAAAATAGTTTAATAAATAAAAAAAGGTTTTTTTTTGTAGGTATCGCTTTCCTAGGATATCATAAAGGTGCATGAATAATAATTGGTCCGCCACATCTTCTACCATCTTTGGCAGTACGTAATAATATTGTATTAAGAATGACGCCACTTAGCTAACTGGGCATTGTCGTCTAAAGCAAACGTGTTTGCAAAAATGTTACTCATTTAGTTGGTGATAATTGTTTTAACATTCAGTTGCTAGAGTTGACCCATACATAGGTACATACGAAGTAACAAGTTAAATAAAAACATTGGCAGGGGTAACTAAGTGTCGTTATTCTAAATCCAATATGGCGGACTCCGAAAGATGGCTGACCAATTATTTTTTATGCCCCCCATGATATGGCTATCAAATGAAAAGATATGCTGATTGAACGGACTTCTTAGATTGTGATGATATTATAAATGCTTATTTTTTTAAACTTTTTAGGCGTGACCAGTTTTCTTTGTTCTAGTATGACCTATGTACGAGTATGACCAAATTGTGGCATCATGGGTACTGACTGACCTCTTCAACACCTCTCAACTCTTGCAGCCAGTGTCTCAGTCGTTTCCACGAGGCCATGGACGAGGGTTCGTAGCAAATGATAGCGGCATGAGCTCCTCTGTAGAATATCTTAGCAATGGCTTCGTATCTGAAAAGTGTGAAAAGTTATGTTGAAATTGGTTCAGGTGTTTAAGAGATAAGATGACACAGACAGAACAATAACTATTTTTCTTGCGTTGTTGATGAGAAATCTATACTTCTCAACTTAAAATTATTTAAGTAAAAAATCTTCTAATGCAGTGATCGGATGACGAAAATTCTCTCAATCTCAAAGTTCAATTACGGGAAACCTACACGACCGGAGATACCCCAAAGGGAGTTATATAGGGGATAAAAGTTGTATGAAACTCTGTCGTTTTTAATTTGAAATGAACGAAATGTTGCATTTAGCTTCTAAATATAAAATAAAAAAATACGTCTTCAAGGATTTTTTGAATTTTATCCCTTAAAAGGGTAAAAAAGGGTGTTAAAGACTGTAAGAAAAATAAATTGTTTATTATCAAAATTATTTGTAATTTAGTATTTCTGCTCTTCAATACGATTAAAGAAACATTTGTTAAAGAATTTTTTGAATTTCACCCCTTAAAGGGGTAAAAAAGGGTGTAAAAGTTTGTAAGAAAAATAAATTGTTTATTATCAAAATTACCTGAAATTTAGTATTTCTACTCTTCAATAAAATTAAAGATACCCGTGTTTAAGGATTTTTTGAAATTCATCCCTTAAAGGTGTAAAAAAGGGTGTAAAGTTTAAAATGCGGGTTTGAGTCCCACATAGATGCGCTATCTCCCCGTGATAGCGCAGTATGCTTAAACACATCGCAGGCAAAAAAAAAAGGTTTGTTGTTTACGTTGGAAGCGTCATCGGGCCACCAAACGACTACTGTGGTCAACGAGGTTCCAGAGCCATAATCAACGCGTTTTCTATCCTTAAAAGGAATAAATATATTATTATTACCACTATCTTACCATCAGGTGAGATAGTTGTCTAACGCGAGCCTATTAATAAAAAAATGGAACTGGAGGATGAGGCACAACCGAAATTCTGAGGACTGCACTATCCGAACTTGCTCCGGCCGGTAAGATCGTCTGATTTAACTGTTCCAGGCTTCTTTCAATAGGGTTTTTAAGTCATGAATCTATGTCAACAAGCTTCAGACTCCTAAAGCCCTCAAAGATGATATACGCTGCATTAATCGGGCCCGAACGTTTATCAATTCTGGCGACGGCGCGGTCGTATCATTATTTCGACTTAATGGGAAAATAAATTAAGACACCAATTAAACATTATCTAGAAGCAGAACCAGAGTATTACATTCATAAAAAAATTACAGTCAAAGAACATCGGGTGATAACTTTTGCGCCAACCTGTACCTATTAATTTTCTATCGTGTCGGTAGTAGGATTAGGAATTTGAAAGCGAAGTGGTCTTTCACTATTTGTACCTTCCCGTGGAAATCGGTCCCACGAGACCTCCAGAATGAAAGTCCTACGCTCTAGGTATTAGAACACGACGGCAGTTCAGTTTATGCTTTTAAATCAATTTACATGTAATTTATATAATTCGATCAAATAATGAAGTCGAGCAAATTTTGTAGTCTACGCGAACAATGACGCGGGCGGAAAACTATGTTTGGATAATAATTTGCAATATCCCGCCAGAACTGCAAAAAACGAAACTGCCAAAATCGTGTAGTCCACGCAGGCGAAGCTGCGGGCAGAAAGCTAGTCATAAATACGTATAATATAACTTCACGATATTTTCGTGCCTCGGAAAGCACGTTAAGCCATTGGTTCCGGGTATCATTTGTAGATATTTGATAGTCATTACGGATAATACCAGAAAATCGACACAAATGGTTGGGAAAATGCTGGACAGATGATGCACGAAGTATCCACCACCCTGCTGCACAGGGCCCGCGTGGTGGATTACGGCTCGCTCTCTCTCATTTAGGTATGAGTCTCCGCATCATAAGCCTACAGCATTCCACTGCTGGACATATGTCTCTCCAATTGCACACCATGAAGAGCAGTGGCAGCCCAGTGGTAACGGCCGCGACTAACTAGTTGTAGGTCGTGGGTTCCTACCCAGGCAGGCGCTTTACTTTGTGTCAATTATTTCATCACTACTGCTCTCAAAACGGTGAAGGAAAACATAGTGGGGATAACCGGCATGTGTTAGAAGCATAAATTCGAAGGCATGTGACATCCACCAACCCGCACTGGGCCCACGTGGTGGATTACGGCCCATTCCCTCTCACAGATAGAAGGCCTGCACGTACAACGGACCAAATGGGATTCTTAATGCGGAAAACGGGGTCCCATTTATCCTTGCACACCATGTGTATCGGTCTTTGGCAACTCTCATCCAGCTGCTAGCCACTATGCGATGATCATCGCTCCACCTAGCCTGAAGGCGACCTACCTTACATTTACCAGTTAGCAGTCTCCACTCAAGAACACGTCTATCCCAACGGTCAGCAGTTCTGCGGCCAATATCGCCGGCCTATTGCCACTTCTGCTTGCTTATTCTGTGAGCTATGTCAAAAACTTCGATTCTCTGCCGGATCACCTGTGGGAATGTTAAATTCTGATAGGAAGTATACTATACCTTTCGCTGCCTGCAGTATCCCAGATGCCAATGTTGAAGGTCTTTCCATTAGACTGCATTGTTTTCACACAGAACGCTGCACCAACCGTCTGGCAAAAATAAAAAATTACAGATAAAATATTTATGAAACGTAATATTAGAATCATCATCTTCCTGCCCTTGTCCTATGTTACTTGGGATCGACGCAACACGTTTTCTTCTTCCATTCCATCCGTCTTGCCAATCGTCACGCTGGACTACCTTTTCTTTCATATTTTCCTCACACAATCTATTCACCTTGTCTTTAACCTCCCATCCATTCCATCTTTAGATGGGATTTTTTTTTGCCTTGGAAAATCATCCAATGACTAATGAAGATCAAAAATCAGCACAAAAGTATTTATGGTTTATGAGATAAAGATTATAATAATACGTTCAATCAATGGCAACTACAGCCCATGTGATTGTAGTAATGTGTACTCACATGTAAGCATAGTAAATAGAAATTGGACCTAGAAATTCCAATTACAGTACTGGTACTTAGTTAATAAGTTTCTTTAAGAAAATGTCACAACTTAGAGCTTGAGGAAAGGGATAGAATAATTATTTCGTACTTTTAAATGGGTACATTTTAAACTGACTAAAGTTTTTTATTCTATTTAAGCATGAGTGTCTTTGCACATCTAAGAAAAAAATACAGGCGTGGTTTATGACGTTTTTACAAATTAAATTTTTGCTAATTACTCACGTTTTGATAAGGAATATCAGCATTGAATCTGCAGTTCACGAATCGTTGAACTAAACTGGTTTTTCCCACATGTTCACTTCCCAATAACACAATTTTAAAGTCATATCTATTCATTATACAAGCTTTTATTTAACTTGCAAAGTATGAATGTATATAAGTGTGTTCAGGGAAAATCTTGCAACTAAATTTTAAAGCAGTTATCCTCAACCTATTAATATGAAATTTTGCATACACCTTTAATTTGGATGACAATGCATGGTTAGATAAGTGACCTCATTCTAAACCCAACATGGCGGACGGTCCAAGATGGCGGACTGGTTATTTTTTGTGCACTGCCATATATGGGTATCAAATGGACGGGTTTGCTGCAAAGAATACGAAAAAAGCTTGTTTTAAAAATATGTTTTCCACATTAATTATAAAGAGGAAGGATTAGTATTTATGAATGTAATGAATAAACTTGAAAACTACTGGACCTATTTAAAAAAAAAAACACTTATGGAAAGCTTCATTATTCCGGAGTAACAAAGGCTATAAATTATTTAAAAAAAAACGAGATCCTTATGAAAATTGCAATAATGTAACCCAAAGTAGCAAAATTTTACCTAAAAAAATCATCATTTGGCGTGCGCTGAGAAAAGTATTGAAGATACATAAAAATATATACTATATGATTAAAGAAGTCATTATTACCTACAAAAAAATCTGCAAGATAATATACCTAATTATCATAGTTACGTCACAATAGCAGCTTTTGTGTTCTATAATTTAACTAGCTGACCCCCGGTGCTTCGCTCCCGTCAATTGGCTACTTACCTACCTACACTACCTACCCTACCCTACCTACCCTACCCTACCTACCCTACCCTACCCTACCTACCCTACCCTACCCTACCTACCCTACCTACCCTACCCTACCCTACCTACCCTCCCTACCCTACCCTACCTACCCTACCCTACCCTACCCTACCTAACCTACCCTACCCTACCTACCCTACTCTACCCTACCCTACTTACCCTACCCTACCCTACCCTACCTACCCTCCCTACCCTACCCTACCCTACCCTACCTACCCTACCCTACCCTACCTACCCTACGCTACCCTACCCTACCCTACCCTACCTACCCTACCCTACCCTTTTAAACTATCCTATCTCTCAAGTTGGATCGAACTGCACATGGTGTGCGAATTTTATTATAATCGGTTAAGTGGTTTAGGAGTCCATTGAGGACAAACATTGTGACACGAGATTTATATATATTAAGATTAGGTCGCCGCCGCCGCCCGGCAGAAACAAAAGTTGGTTATATTCGTATTTTAGTATTAATTCTTGGTAAATCGGTGTATATTTAGGTTGGGTAGGGTAGGTGGGAAGGTAGGTAAGACCTTAGTAAGTGTTGCTTACCCTGGCAGGGTCACCCGTCCGAAAACAAGCGAACCAAAAAAAAAGTTTCAGCCATCTCAAGACTCACCTTAGTAAGTGCTGCTTACCCTGGCGGGATCAGCCATCCACAATAAACGAACCAAAAAAAGTGGTCAACCATCCAAAGTTTTGGGAATACTCTCATTATGCGTACAGCAAAGGAGTGGAATTCCCTGCCGGAGTCTGTATTTCCTGATAGCTACAACCTGGGAGTCTTCAAGTCAAGAGTGAATAGGTTTCTTCTAGGCAAGCGGGCTTTATCGTCGACCACATCATCGCTTACCATCAGGTGAGATAGTGGTCAAGCGCAAGCCTATAATCAATCTAGGTAAGTTTTGCTTAACCTGTATTGGGTCACCAATCCAAAAACAAGCAAACCCAAAAATAACATGGTTACCCATACAAAAACCGTTCTTGGTAAGGTTTGCTTAACTTGGCGGCTACACCAACCCAGCCGCTCAAGATAAAATACTATTTAAAGTTACTGATTACGTTTTAGTAGTGAATGAAGTGAATGGATACCAGCTAGGGTAGCCAACCGAAATAAATTGATGCCGATTATTCTACATATGTAAAGTGATTACGTAATTTTTCGATGATGCAGTTTTCAGAAACCGACGGACAATTGAGGCCTGGCTAATTTGTAACAAATTGTGAGCGGATTGGAGATGTGACATCGTCTACAGCAACCGGCCCTTAACCCGAGTTTCTCAGCTCAAAATTACCCGAGTTTCTCAGCTCACAATTGCCGCGTGGGACAGCTAGTTGTAATTAAAACAAGTTAATTTAAAAATCAAAAACCCGACGCTTTTTAAGCATTCTGATTTTTTATTTTTAAATTAACTTCAGACCATCGCAACCTGCTTCCGCTGGTCCACACATTGACGTCATCCGTAAACTGCAAAGGAGCCGTTGTCTTGCTTCTGCCGCGTCGGAAACCATGTTGTGCATTTGTTTATTAGAGTTGGGTCGAGATAGCTGTTCCACTGCAGGCAGCCCAGCCTGCCGCGCGCTGTTAAGATGTATCGGGAGACTAGCCACTAGTCGCGTCACCCATACGCACTAAACTTTTTGGGAATACCATTATTGTGCGTACAGCTAAGGAGTGGAATTCCATGCCGGAGTCTGTTTTTTCCGATAGTTACAATCTAGAGGTATACTACTGAGGGTAAGCCCTCAGTTTCCCAGCTCAAAATTATTGCAGAATTAATGTGACAAATTGTCAAGCACGCGTTATCTGCTGTGATTGGCTGTTGAAAATTCATTCAACCCATCACAGCTGATAACGCGTGCTTGACAGTTTTTACATTAATTCTGCGATAATTTTGAGCTGGCAAACTGAGGGTTAAAGTCAAGCGTGAATAGGTTACTTCTAGGAAAGCGTGCTTCACCGTCGACCACATCATCGCTTTCCATCACGTGAGATAGTGGTCAAGTGCGAGCATATAAGTTAATAATGATCCCACCAAAAAAAATTGAAAAGGCACCGAACTCGACGTGAACATAAATGTGTAAGGCTTAGGACACATTGGGATTTTTCTTCGCGCGTGTTTTTGTCCGCATACTAAATTTAACTAACTCGAACTGCGGACAAAAATTCCGCGCGATTTTTGTCTTCTTTTACCTGTTCATAGAGTTCAAAAATATTCGCGCGAATTTAATCCGCGCCGCGGTGCGGTGGATTCTATGGCAATACACAGCTTTCTTGCGGTATTATTTCCGCGCTATTTTTTTACAAAAATCGAGCGAATAAAATCGCAGAGCGTCCTACCTAACAGGCGCTGAGTTCAACGAAAAAAAGTTGATCTAGAAGGCTGACAAGTCTTGTAACGTTTTCTTAAACAAAGCTACAATGTACAATTTCGTCTATGGACCTAAAATAATATAATTTATTATTTTCTCTTGGAGCAGTAGTGGCCCAGTGGTATCGGCCGCGACTTACAAGTTGTAGGTCGTGGTTTCGATCCCAGGCAGGCGCTTTACTTTGTGTAAATTAGTTCATCACCACTGCTCTCAAAACGGTGAAGGAAAACATCGTGAGGAAACCGGCATGTCCTAGTACCAAAAATTCGAAGACATGTGACATCCACTCACCCGCACTGGGCCCGCGTGGTGGATTATGGCCCATTCCTTCTCACAGAGACGAGGCCTGTGTCCCAGCAGTGGGCACATTAATAGGCTGATGATGTCATCACATCATCAGCCTATTAATGTGCCCACTGCTTGACATCTCATGTGATGTGATTTTCTTTTATATTGAATTTTTTACTTGTCATCTTGAAAAATGTTATGACCTTTATAACTTAAAAACTAGCTATACAAATGCAACTTCGTTACAGTACTTTTTCAATATCGTGACAAACAAAGCACTTGTGACAGCCGCGATGGAGCTCTGTCCAATATTGCCTGAGAATCCCTGTTAAATCGTAATGTCAATGTGTGCGTGCAAAATAACGCTTTGTTCGTAGTGGCCTACCCTGTCTGCGGTGCGCCACCGCTTACATACTTTGTGCCGATGTCGACTGACGTCATGAATATTTTAAAGCTCATACACACTTTCAAGTTTACATGACGCTGCAAACTTGATCAAGCTGGCAGAATCTAAATTTAAATTTTTGCTTCAAGTAGACCTGTCATGCACACTGTTACCCATACATCATCAAATTAACCGGACGCCGCTTCAAGCGCGCTGCAAACTTGTCGGTAAACTGGATCGTGTATGGTGGGCATATGACGCGGGACGATGCTGACAATGTGAAACCCCGGCTCACCCCGCCACTGGACTGTTGCCAGTCTGCCGCCAAATGCGGATTGATGCGCATGCTCGATATTGTAATATTTTTGCGCACGCGGCCATCTTATTTTTGTTAAAGCGTAAATAACGTGTTTGCTAAGTTATCTCGTGTTTCTGTTACGTCACACCTGCTAGTTCCTGCAGCACCACCCCTGACAAAGGCCTTAAACGTACATCATCAAATCAGTTTGCATGTCCTAGGGTAAATATTTGTGAGACTTTTTCTGACTTTTTTATTTATAACTAGCTGTACCTTCCGTTTCCCTTCTGAGACCAACTCAATGGTAGCATAATTATTAGAACAATGTTTTCAAAATTGCATAAGTACGGCAACTTTCGGCTTAATCGATTCAGAAAGTGCTTGCAAAACACTGCTAGTTGCCGGCAACTTTTGAAAACAAGGTACTTTATATCTAGCTTTTAATGCAAACATACAAAAGTTGCAGTTTGAACCGACTTACCAAAAAGCAGGAGGTTCTATGTTCGACTTCATGTATGTTTTTTTTTTTGTTCGCCCTTATCTCCGTCGATGGTGGACCGAAATTGAAATTTTTTGTATGAAAGAGTATGTTTCGGAATTGGTCCCATTTTAATTTGGTGAAGAACTTCGAAGATATACAACAGAACTCTTCAATAAATAACGAAAAATCTTTCGGGATTGCTGCAATCGCATGTCTGTTTATTGTTTATACCATTTCATAACATAACATCACGCCAGTACGCTCTTGAGGGGTACGCAGATCTCTCATACACCCTTTATGTTCAAGTTTCATGATATTCGGCTTATCTATTCTGGCGTTAAGGTTTAACTTACTAAACAACTTGCCTATTAGGTAGGTACAACTAAAAGTGAAAAATTAAAAGCTTTTTTACAAAAAAAAAATACTACCGACTCCCAAATACGAAAACTACAAAGTGAAAAATAACATTATTTTTGGAAGTCGGTGTCCGTAACGCAAAAAAATGGTACCTACGAAAGACACCAACTTCCAAAACTAATGTTATTTTTCACTTTGTAGTTTTCTTATTTGGAAGTCGGTAGTATTTTTTTGTAAAAAAGCTTTTTTAATATTTAATAATAATAATAATAATAATCATTTATTTGCTAAAAACATGGTATAAAAGATGGTTATGTTAATAATGTGAACAAACATGTTTTGCTTAATAGATATAAGCGTGCAAATACGTGCATAACGAAACAATAAGTCATCATGCAATTTTATGTTCCAGGAACTCCTTAACATTGTAAAAACTATTAGCAGAGAGCAATTTGTATAATTTACTTTTGAACATTCTTGTATTTAATGTTTTTAATTCATTTGGTAGTTTGTTGTATACCTGGACACACATAAACATACAGCTTTTATTATATTTCGCAAGCCTTGGGAGGACATCTAACACGAGCCTGTAGGGGTCGCGCCTGCTGCGAGAATTTAGATCGCTTGCTTTCGCAAACAATTCCCTATGCCTCCACACAAACAAACAAATTTCAAAAATATAAAGGGACGGTAGCGGTAACAAATCAAGTTTCTTAAACATCGGCCTGCAAGATTCGTCAGGCTTAAGGCCACATAATGCTCTTATGCATCTCTTTTGTGCGACAAATGCTCTATTTTGATCAGTGCTGTTTCCCCACATAATTAAGCCATAGCGTAGCACTGATTCAACATATGCATGATATGTTGTTATAGACGTTTTAATGTTTGTTATGTTTCTAATCTGTTTTAGTGCATATACAAACTTATTAATTCGTTTGGATACTGTATCAACATGTAATTTCCAGTTGACATCTTGATCCAAAGTTACTCCTAAAAATTTTGTTTGCGTTACTTCGTTAATTCTATGTATATTCATTTTAATATTTTGTTTTGTATTATTTGATTTATTGAATTGAATATAAACGGACTTTTTTAGATTTATGGATAAGTTATTTTCCTGTAGCCATTTTATCAATCTTTCAATTACATTATTAATTTCTGTCTCGTGGTCTTTAATTGTATTACTTTTTTTATCAGATGTCACAATAATAGAGATGTCATCAGCGAATAGTATACATTTATGATTAGTTATAGTAGTGATAGAATTAATATACAATAGGAATATAATATTGTTCTTCTATTGTTTCTTGTTCCAGACAATAATGCGATCATGGGGGCTCGCTGCGTTCTTACTGTTCTACTGGTGATCACCGTGATAATCGTCGCGAGGGAACAGACACCACACTATGGTTAATATTTCCTAAGGTTTATTCCAGGGTTGGGGAAAATATTATTCGGTTTCTCATATGGAATTTCTCTATAGCAGCCCGATCTTCCCGACTTGTCTTCAGTTGATGCAACAGGCTTGTCCTCCCATAATACATGCAGGGTTGGGCTGAATTTGTATTACTTGTAATTGAAATATGTCATTGAAATATAAATACGTATTTGGTATTTTTAATTCAATTATTTCATAAAAGTGTAATTTGTAATTGGTATTTCAAATACCTGAGGCTGAGGTATTTTGTATAAAAACATTTAGCGATCATAATATTGAGTGTGTTCTGCCGAAAATAGCGCTTGATAAATTTCGTAAGCAAAATGGCGACCGCGTACGTCAAATTGTCAAGTATCTTGACAATTGTCATTTTCATTTCAAACGGATATTTTCACGAAACATCTGTGTATTAAATAAGTTTATTAGTATTGCCAAAAAAGAAAAAAAAAGAACCTTTATAAGTACCTACGAATATCACGATGGTTATCGACTGTATTTTGTAATTTGTATTTTAAATAAATGCAAGATAGTATTTTGTAATTTATTAAAGCAATGTATGTATTTAGCCCAGCTCTGATTACATGGGACTTAAATATATCTAGCGAAATGTAGGTATAGATACCTACTTTAGGGAAGCCTCTGCCTAACCCTTTGGCTAACCCCAGGCGTGATGTTATGTATGTTTATAACAGACAGAGCTGTCTGTCTTAATTTATGGGTCCTTACTGCAAACTCCCACAAGGTGGGACCGATGACCTGACAAAGGTCTCGGGGATCCGCTGGACGCGTGACGCACAGGACCGGTTGATTCATTTCAAATCAACATTTATTTTTAAACAGTTATACCATGCAATGCAACCTATTTCATGTTTTTTGCGAGACCAGTCTAAGAACTCGTAAAACCTGTTACAATAATTCCAATAACATGACCGAAGAAATTATGATTCATTTGACATATTCATATTAAAGGTCTAATCTAGTGTTTATACAAATAATATTTACCTACATTAGGTAAGCTGTAAGTTTTGTAATTTTTCTTTTCTATTTTTGTTTTGAAGCGAGAATCGTCATCATTAAAAATCGCTAAAGACAGGTCATAGTCGCTCGGACGTTGATCTTACTTCATAACGGATGGTTTTAACCGATTTAGAAACTCATTCTGTTTACACACAAATATACACATCGATTTTTATATAGGACCATGTATAGAATTTGTTTTTTCGTAACCCGTCATCATCCGTCTCACTTAGTGTAATAAATCACTAGATTGGAAACAGAGCTAGTACAAAGCAAGCCGGGAATCCAACGAAATCGGGTAAAAAAACAATCAACAATAAATAACACTCACGTGTAGTTGGTAATTTAGAAATAACACACAGTTTGGACTTTGAACTATGCTTTTTTTTCCAGTTCACACTAAGTTACCATCAATTAAATACAATGTATCCACTTAGGTCAATACAACCATCTTTCATGCTCGTCCCGAATAAACTGTCGAAGACCTAATCCACCTCGCGTCCGAACAATCTCCCTCCAAACGTCAACTGTATTTAGATGTGACGTCATTTGACATTCGAATATTTTCTAGGGCAATCAATTTAACAACTTTTAAATAGGTACTATTTCATGTTAAAAATAAATTAATTAAATCTTATTAAAGATGTATTTATCAAAGAAATTCTAACATTAGATACAAAATGAACAATTTTGTATGTTCACGGATCGTGGCCCCCAAGGGCCAAGGGCCCGTAGTATTATGCCCACTCTGCCACCACGCCACTGCTATCTTATCCGTAGGTACCCTATCTGATTTATCTTCTTTATTTCAGATAATGTCCAAGGTCCACAACAATTGCTCCAGCCATACCAAGGCAATGACTTCAACATAAACCAATACAATGGGGCAACCTCAGCCCCCACACTTAAGCAAAGGAACAGACAAGAAAGCAAGAAAAAGATTACAGAACAACGACATCAGAATGAGGAGAGGCGGTCAAAGAAATCTGCACCAACCAACCACTATGACTATGTCTTTGCTACAACTGAAAAGCCAAGTCAGCCATCCATCACGAATAGACCCGTGACCACCAATAATAACTCTGTCTTCAATAGACCGTCTGATCCTAGTTATATTAAGTTTACTGGTAAAACTGATCTTGAACCCGAGATCTTGATTGGACCTAATGAAGATGATATGACGGAATTGCAGAAACGACAATTTGAGGATAAGGCAGAGAGGAGTGAGTATTATTATTTAACCTTTTGGAAATCTTTTGTCGGGGTTTGGTAGTATAAAAACAAAAATAATTACCACTGCAAGGGTTTGCAATCAAATGTGCTTGATATGACACTTTATGCCTGTTGGCCTACGTCTGTTCTTCCTCCTGCTTGATATGGAGGCCAGGTGCATAGTACTCCTCCCCCCCCGGGGGGTTCCCGCATTGTCGAGGCGGGGGGCTCAGTAGCCGTGGATTGGTCACCCACGGTGAAGTGAAGAGGAACCCGAGGAGGGCCCGCTCGTCAGGCCTTTTGCCGATTAAGCCGACGACGTAGCGGCCAACCAGTAGGTTGCGGTGCCGCTTGGTAACAGGCGTCATCGCAACTGAGGCGGGCCGTGATGTTGTATGGAGCGTCTCAGGTCCCATACGATAGCGCGGCTGAGGTTTGGAGGCCGCGGCGGGAGAGGAGTGCCGGTATTGCGGTGCACCGCTCTCCCTACCTTCCGCGGCCTGGACGGGGTCGCCACCGTCTGATGGCGGACGCGGTGGGGCCGCAGGGGAAGATGTGTGTCGGTATTGCGTTGGCCGCTCTCCCTATCCCCTGCTGCCGAAAAATGGTAGGTGGTAGAGCCATTGACCTTGACCCGTCACAAGAGGACTAAGGGTGCCATACACGGGGTCGTCTGGCGCCCATGTGCTGGTTTGGTCCCTGGGGTGGTCACGGCATACAGTGTGTTCTGGTGCGCCGGTGATGAGGGGTACTCCCCAGAGGAGGGTCCGGTGACGGACAGCCGCGGCGGTTTCGCGTTGCGGCACAGGAGGACACCTTGGAGTTTTAGTGGGTTAGAGTCCCACATAACTGCGCTATCTTCCCGTGGTAGAGCAGTAGGAGCCTATGCATGAGCATTTCTACAAGATAAAAAAAAAGGTGCATAGTACTCATAAGAGCTATGCTTTTTCTTACTCCTTCGCTGTTCTTGTCAGATACATTTTGTATCGGGCAGTCTGAGACTCGTTGAGCTTCCTTGCCGCAGCGCTTTTCTGGAGGTCGCCACTTTTGATTCTAGCTTTCAGGAGATGCAGTAGTTGGGAATACTGTGCCGGGCTTATCCCAACAAAAAATCTTTATGCCTACCTTAACCATAACTGGTGTAATAAGAGCTTTCGTATTGGTTTAAACAATTTCATTATTCTAATATTAAATAATATTATAATATTATTCTCTAAGTTTATTTGTATTTTTAGTTATAGTTCAAGTCTCATCTTGTTTAATTTGAGATGTTGCTTGTAATTTTTTGATTCTGTTTTCTTTTTGTACATCACTTTTACCATTTCATAATTTGTCATTGAAGAGCGGGTGCTCCTAGCACAGATATATCTTTTACTTAAAAGGATGTCCCTATGTTTTAAGATTTACTGTAAAAGTGTACAAGTTTCTGCAATAAACCTTAATATTTTTAATATTCCTTCAATCTCTCTTTTCCAGTGTGTGACTACTACAGGTCCTTGACCGTGAGGACAGTGATGGCTCTTCCTCTTGTACCATCAGGTGGTATTACGAAACTCAACGTGTCGGATTGTACGCTTATGAGCGTGCCTCTCATCATAGGTGGCGACGAAGCCAGCATCCGAGACTTCCCCCACATGGCTGTTGTTGGCTGGAGGAAAGTTGAAGTAAGTATTTCAAAGCAAATCATCTGCCTCTGTCAAGCTTCTTTTTTATTTTTTAGGGTTCCGTACCCGAAGGTCCAAACGGTGCTCTGGTGTCTTGTCGTCTGTCGCACAGGTTTTACAGCTAAATGGTTGGAGCTACAGTCTTGAAATTTTCACCGATTACATAAAGTAAGAGGCGGCCAACGGCACGATATGGTATTGGTTGTTTGCTGCCATGCCGAGCGGCACAATCAATTTTTTTACATTAATCCGGTATGCTCCCTGTCGGGCATATCTATTGAAGAGCCCTTCCGCCCCCACTTCGTCAGTCAGTGTCACGGCTGCCAACTCTATAGTCACTCCCAGACCAATTGCTATACCATTTCCAGTTGCGAAAAGTGCCTGGTTGATTATGGCACCAAGGACTGCACGAGGAGCCTCCCAGCTGCGTGCTTTGCAGCCAAGTCAGGCACCCGGCCAACTACCGGGGTTGCCCAAAAGCCCCCAAATTAGCGCCTAAAGAGACCAAGCGTCTTACCGCACGCCAACAGTGCGAAGCCCCCATCACCTCGAGGCGTCCCTGCTCACCCGGTTACTACCCGTAAAGACAAAGACAATGCTTGTGCAGACTTTAATTTTCCCAGTGGTCGACTATGGTGACGTGTGCTACTTTGTCTTGAACGCGGTCTTGCTGGATAAACCAGATAGGGTCTTGAAAAACTGTATCAGATTTATATTTAACCTCAGAAAATATGACCATGTGTCGAACTACAGGTCTTAGTTAAAATGGCTGCCCATTCGCTAGAGGAGATGTCAAGTGATGTTACGAGCTTTGACCACACTTTTCCCACTACTCAACTCTCGCACCCCTCCTTCCTAACTTATGTCTAGCTTTCAATATCTATGTTCTTCACATGCTCGGAATCTGCGTTCTTCTAATATATCTCCTCTTACTCTGTCCTTCTCATTCGACTGATTTTGTTCACTCTTCCTTTCATATACAGTCCATTCTTCTTTGAAATGCGCTTCTTCCCGAGATCAGGACGGTCACCAATCGGTATGCATTCAAGCGGAAATTGCGGATATACTTTTAAAACAACTAAGCCGAGTCATCTCACTTTCATCTTTTCTGTTACTTTATAAATATATATATTTATGTAAGTACGAGTATGTATTATTTTTTTCAATATATATGTACGTGTATTTAAACCTATTTTAGTATGTTAAATAAAACTTGTTTTATCTTTATTATTAAACAATGCACCTGCCATGTTACCTCTTCACCAGCCTTGGTTGATTGGGAGAGAATGCCTAAGGCATTAAGTCCGTCTTTGTACCTTTTTTTGCATGAAGTCTAAATAAATATAATAATACTCTTTCTTTTTTTGATTTATGATTATGTTGCCAGCAAACCGGATTCTCCTGGAAATGCGGGGGCTCGCTGATCAGTGATCGCTACGTCTTGACCACGGGTCACTGCACCCACCAGGACAAAGACGTCAGCGTCCTGAGGTATTTCTAATTATTTATCTGCTTTGCTGGTTTCTATTCCAGGTCGGGTTATTGGGTTTTTCCTTTATAAATCTGTCATCATACATTAATTTATCTATTTGACTGAAGCAACGATATTTTCAGCGGTCCGCCTCAAGCAGTGCGACTCGGCTCCTCATACCTAGACGACCCTAACGCCCTGGTTGTGAAGATATCAGCCGTCATACGTCATCCCAAGTATAAGAAGAGAAGATCTTACCATGACGTGGCTCTCATCAAGATGGTGTCCAAAGTCAAGTGAGTGAAGTTTTGATATGGTTCTGGCTGTCATTTGAAGATATTTGAAGTTTGTTATAGGTAGTACTTAATCTCTTTCAGACTTCATTCTATAAGTATATCGCATTTATTTTATTGTTGTTTTCTTATTTATTATAATACATTTTTATGTAGTGTATAAAAAGAAAGAATATATATATAGTACTTTGATTTTATTATTTGAAATAAAAAGTTATTTAATGTTTTATTAAAGTAAGGTAACATACTCATCAGTGAGTGTTATTGAAGCAAAATTTGCAAACCATTATGTCACAAGTGGAACTATTTACCTTTACTATTTTCGTAAACTATTTCCCTAGGCCTGTCGAAAAAGATACACACTGGGGCGGAGGGGTTGGGAAAGTTGGGGAGTGAAAAAAATTCGGTTCTCTATAACTTCTCTAACTTCTAGATATGATTTTAGAGAATAGAAACAAAAATAAAATAAGTGGTGGTATTGGCAGGGCTTGGCTCTGACCGTGTTAACCTTAAATATACACTTTCCGTTATAATTTCTAAACAATTGATTCAATTTCAACCCCAAATACACCAGGAAAATTGATAACAATAGATGGCGCGGTTTTAAATTTCTGAGGCATACACTCGAGTTTTTAAGTTTGTTTTGTTACACATTTAGGTACAATGAAACTGTAAAAACGTGCAAAAAATACTATAAAACAAATCACCGCTGTATTTAAAAAAAAGCGTTCACGAACCGAGTAAACCCTTTTACTTGCAAGTCGCTGCTAACGTCATCTACATCCGTGAAACGTAACCGAACGCGATCGATGTTCTAAGAAAAATAATCAGTTTAATCAGACGAAAAAGTTGAGGCATCTGTATGCTAGTATTATATTATCTGTGTCCATGTAAAGAATAAACCTAGTGAATCTCTCTCCATGGTACTGGTAATCAGCTGAATCCGGTTAGACTGAAGCCGACCACAACATTTGAGAATAGGCTCGGATTGATTAATTTACATATATTAACTCTACATGTAATGCTTATAATATCAGGTTCTCCGAGGTGATCCGTCCAGCGTGTTTGGGAGTACCACCGCCAGAGGGCAGGAGCATCATCGCCACTGGATGGGGAAGGACTGAATATGGTAAGTTTCTTATCATAACTATTGGCTGTAAAGCAAAAGGCGTGTTCTTGGGACCAGAAAACTTATTATGATAGAAATTAATTCGAGATCATGATTTTTTGTTCGAGATATTTTAATAATTTTGATCTCAAATGAAAGGTATAGGCGAAGAACCATATTATCCGTTTAAATCATGTAAATCGGCTAACGCGTTTATGAGATATTAACTCGTAAATGCCAAGTGAAAGGGTCAAGGACGCCCCTTACCGCGATATGTTTGTTTTGACCGTGTTAGCGACACTGCCTTTACATTTTTTTCGTATCGTTTTTAAATATTGGAATACATTGGTAGAGGGTGGTTAACGACTTATCTGGCGGTGACTTTAGTTTTTTTGGGGCCAATGTTTTGTAATCAAGGTGAGTTTTTCAAATGGGCGTGGATGGTACCCATTTAAGAATTTTGGGAATCCGGTGGATGCGAGACGCACATGATACGTCAAAGTGGCGAGACTTGGTGGAGGCCTATGTCCAGCTGTGGACGTCTTTCGGCTTCTTCATTTCAATGAAGATGATGATAATCCTATAATCTTCTCGGTATCAATTGCAGGAGGTGACAACTCAATCGAGCTTCGCAGCGTATCACTGCCTGTTTGGAACATGCAGGAGTGCAAGGATATCTGGGGGGCTTTCGTGAGGTTGCCCTACGGAGTCACTGCTGATAGCCATATGTGTGCCGGCGAGAGGTCAGGGGGCAGGGGTACTTGTCAGGTAAGAATAACTTTTCACCCGAGTACGCCGAAGCCAAACGGATCTATTGAACACGTAATTGTGACATGATATCTTGCGAAAACACGCCGATTCAAATAGTAAAACGCTCTAAACTTTTGAACGGCTGAAACGATTATCACGAAATTAAATTCGGTCTATCCGTTTAGGAGCTGTGATGCCACAGACATACAAATACGTCAAACGTATAACACCCCTCTTTTTCTGTCGGGGGTTAAAAAATGATTCCGTCTGCGGTAACGTTACCTATCGGGGCCGGAAGTTATGTTTATTAATGGTTATAATAATGCCATCCTGTAACTGATCCACTTGAGGCCAAAGGATTGGATATCTTTTGTATATAAAATTCTCTTGTCACAGTGTTTGTCTGCAAAGTACTCCGAAACGGCTTGACCGATTCTTATAAAAATATTTGTGCATATTTGGTAGGTCTGAGAATCGGTCTTAAACTATTTTTTAAACCCCTAGTTAGGGTAGTATAGGTAGGGTAGGGTAGGTAGGGTAGGGTAGGTAGTATAATGACCAATGACCGTTTTATTTTCCACAGGGTGACTCCGGGGCCCCGGCGCAGATCAAAGATGACTGCGTATGGCGTGTTGTCGCAGTGACGTCTTACGGTCGATCTTGCGGGGCCCCTGACACTCCTACGTTGTTCGCCGTAATTCCACATGTATTTGTAGCTGCTCAGGTGTTTAACGACATATCATGACAACAAAATAAATATATTTATGAGTATAAATGCATTTTTATTTCAAAAAGTCGAGTCGTCATCCTCCAATAACATAGTGGACCAACTTAGGCCATCGTAGTCCATCGGGGCCCTTCGTGGTCTATAATGGGCAATCGTGGTTCATTATTGAACACGTTGGGCCACCTTGACCCTACAGTTAGTTCAGTTCACAACCTGACTGCAAGAATCTGTAGGTTTTTGGAATGGAGGACCTCCTTTCCAAAAACCTACAGATTTATCACAACTTGTAGTGCTAACACACGTCCGGATTTGGTACGGCCGGACTAACTCCGCCCACAAATCCGTTCTCGCTTACACACGCTCGGATATGGTACGGCCGGACTATCTCCGCCCACAAATCCTAGTGTTGCCTTATTTAGAACTTTATTTCCATTTTTATTTATGACTAAGTTGAATGTAAAAATAACGGGTGACAATATCCAAAATCAGTTGGACTGCCCTAAATCGGGGAC
The DNA here is from genome assembly GCA_947562075.1 of Orthosia gracilis. Lineage (NCBI taxonomy): Eukaryota > Metazoa > Arthropoda > Insecta > Lepidoptera > Noctuidae > Orthosia > Orthosia gracilis. Next base: position 10,455,472 of record OX387277.1, read on the forward strand.
TTTTTCAACGCTGGTCGTAGTTGGTACGGCTCAACCAGCCGACAACCGTCCACACGACCGGATTTGGTACGGAGCAGACCATATCCGATGTGAAAACAAGCGGACCGAGACGGATTCAATTAATAATAATAATGTCCGGCGGACCACTCTACAGACGCTCGGATATGGTACGGCCGGACTAACTCCGCCCACAAATCCGTGGTCCGGCCGTACCTAATCCGGACGTGTGTTAGCACTATTATAGTTCTGAATTGTTTGCGGGCTGAGGGACTAGACCTTTCGTAACTGTGTTCATATTGGTTTGACGTGGAATTGCAGAATAAAACACGTAGTAGTTGTCGTATAATCACGGTAAAGGTACACTAAGCATTTAGATTCTTATATTAGTCAAGGAACTAAACTTGAGAGCAATAAAATCGCACACCCCTTGTAATTTGGTTTAATACTGATTTTTTTCTTAAATCTAAAGACATTTAGTACAAATCATTAGGCAAAATTAAAGAATACAAGCTTAGCTTTAAAAAAACACAAAATTAAAATCATTGACCTTCACGTAACTTACAGAAACCAGCCGTACACCAAATTAGCCAAATTCACCTGTTAGCATAATAATAATAATAATCTTTATTCAAACTTGAAATTGGTAAAATATACTAATAGGTCTTATATATAAAGTGGGTACAATAATGTTAGGTGCCTGTACTAGGTAATCCTGTATCACAGGCGGCGGGGCTCAAACAATGTAATTGGAAGGACAAGGAATTTTTACAATATTTTCTTAACATTAGAATAGTGACAGAGATATTTTGATTTATTGATAATCTTAATTACTAAAACAGATTAAAATTAAATTCTATTAATAATGATAAACATATGATTCCTAACTTAGCTTAGATAACGTTAAATTGATTGTACTTAATTATTTACACACACGGACAACGAACTTTGAGCGTCAGCAGATATTTGAGCTGGGTTAACCACTATTGCAAAATGTTTTCAAGCCAAAGTACGAACGGCGGCAAATTTCCTAAGACAGCAACAAATCCAGGCGAAGTAGGTCAGTGCAGTGGCTTGTTCTTGTTGAGTAGGCATCACGTGTTAAACACGGAAGTCTGGCCTTGAGTGTGACGCTCTAGGCGCCCTCGTAATCGACAGAGTTGATGTATCTGAATTCCGCTATCTTCCTTGCAGGACACTCAGGATCTCCTGTTTTATGACTGCTGAGCTTTTTAAAGCGTGAGCAAGTTGCACATTTTGGTACATCAGCTTTCTTCGCGCATTCTGTCATCGAGTGCCCTGTTTCACCACAATGCCCACACGTCGAGTTGACCTCTCTGCACGTTTTTGCTGCATGACCATACTGATGGCACTTGTAGCACCGAGTGACCAGTGTAAAATCCCTGACAGGGCAGGACGTCCAATTAATAAAAAGTCTCGATTGAGCGATTAGGGCTTTACGTAAATCAGCTGGTACTTCAATGACGTAGTTGCAGGTCGACGCATCTCTCTTCCCAGATTTGTGGCTTAATTTTACCAAGGCCAGGAAGGATTCTAAGGACATTTCTTCAAACTTGTCGGCTACATTTTGTTCAAAAATGCATCTGAAGACCTCATTTTCAGACATGGAAGTCGGCACTCCTAAGACCACGATCCGGGGTTTGCGCTTGCTGGGTTCGTCGGCGATAAGTCCTGAAGTAGAGAGCTGGACTGCTTGCTTTACTTTATCAGCGTCATGTTTGGTCTCGGTGCTGATAATTACGCCTCCGTTTTTTGTTTTCCGGACACCACGAACATGCAGTTTCATTTGCTCCGGGCGTATGATCTTTCTCACGAGGTCTTTTGTTTCGTCACTCGATTTCAATTTATCTTGGGGATAAATTGCTACCGAGCTTAAATTATTGGGGCGAATAAAGTTATTTGCTCCCTTTTTTACCATTTCGGCAAAAGAAACATTTTCCGCAGTACCTGATTCCTGTATCGTCTTCTTTAGGTCCATAATGTGGTCTGACAGGTCACACTTTTCAGTAAGGGATTCAACCGCATTGTGCATTAAAAGAGATCTAGCCTTCAGTGACTGGTATAGTACTGCCATTTGTGAGGTACCGGATCCTATTTTACGGCAAAGGTTTGCGATTTTCATTTTCTGCTCCGAATTCAGTTTCCCATCCGCGGCAATAGAGCAGACTTCATTCAGATGCAGCTCAATAGAAGACATCCATTTTTGAATCTCGGGCGTAGTGACGATTTCAGGTGGCGCCGTCACAGGCGAAGCAAAGGAGAGCACTGGCCCCCTTGAATTCGAGGGTCTGTTTTCCATTTCATGCGTACACTAAATCACTTTTAATTGTTCATAGTTTGTAAATACACACATACTAAGCTAAACTAAAAGTGCAAAGTTACCAATACACTAAGGAGGTCACTATTATTAATAATTTATTTATTTCAACTAAATATTGCTTGTGGGCACGTCTGTACGCGACAAGCGCAGCAAATAATGATGCATTGTCACTACTTGCACCCCTTACCCGCAGTTATAAAAGGGTCGTTTTTTTAAAATTTTTAATCAGTTGCTTACCGAAGGTCAACGTGATAACAGCTCTACTGAAAGCATACGGAAAAATATGGATACCACGCCCGCAGAAGCCGCTCAAGTTATTGCCTTACTCGAAGCAGGCCATAATCAAAGTGAAGTTGCTCGACTACTAAATTTGAGCCGCTACTCTGTTCGTCGTGTGTACCAGAGGTTTCAAGAGACCGGTGGCTACATTCGGCGACCAGGATCTGGCCGGCGACGCAGATCATCAGAGCGTGATGACCGCTTTCTTGTGTCGAGGTCTTTAAGAAATCGGCAACTGAATGCGGTTCAACTGGGACAAGAGCTTCGAGAAGTCTGCAATGTCACTATAAGTCGGTGGACAGTCAGAAGAAGACTTGGTGAAGCAGGACTGACTTCACATCGCAAAGCAAATGGTCCCAAATTGACCACAACTCACCGACAAGCACGACAACAATTTGCCAGGGAACATTTAAATTGGACGTATGACCAATCTGTTATGTTCTCTGATGAGTGCAGAATGACATTACATGGTTATGATGGTCGCTCTAAGGTCTACAGAAGGTCATCAGAGCGTTTTTCACAATGCTGCATAAGCGAACGTGTGGCTTTTGGCGGTGGATCGTGTATGTTTTGGGGTGGCATAATGTTGGACACTAAAACTGACATTGTATTCATCACTGGGGCGGATACCGGCCCGAGATCGAGAGGTTTGACGGCTGCACGGTACGTGGCTTATGGCAGGAGATTTTGTCCTAATGCAGGACAACGCCAGACCGCACGTCGCTAGAACCGTTTGCGACTACATGGAAGACGTTGGAATCACCGCGATGGAGTGGCCAGCTCGTAGTCCTGATCTCAATCCGATTGAGCATGTCTGGGATGAGCTAAAAAGAAGAGTTCGAGCAAGAAGCCCTGCTCCTACGCGCCTCCGAGAGCTTCAACTTTCCATTGAAGAGGAGTGGAATGCTATGCCACAAGATTTCATGGTAAAATGAATACGGTCCATGAAAAACCGATTAAGAGCTGTGATTAAGGCTAGGGGAGGGAATACACCTTATTAATAAACAATTTGATCAAGAGTTTTGAGTTTGATTTTCATTATTTCTTAAGCGAAATTGGGTAATCTTACCCGTTTGTTGGGTTTTGTGCCGTAAAACCTCTTATGGGTATCTTTTTACACTGTATTTGATATCATTAGAAAGGTAATGAGGTAGACTTTCAATTAGTGGATGTGTTTTTTAAAATATTTATTCAGATTCATGAAAAAAACTGCCTTAACAAAAAAAAGTCAAGGTGTGCGATTTTATTGCTCTCAAGTGTATTTCTAATAACAACAATCGATAGTTAGAAAACGCGCGGCGGTTAGGAGCTAGGGCGCGCATGAGGGTTCGAAAAGTGTTCCTGCGTGTACTACGCTTGCGTCGGACGTTCATCGGCGCGCGAGCGTTTCGGTTGCGTTATCGCTCTCCCTCTCTTCAAGCCTCGAGTGCATAGTCATTAAAGTGAGAGGGAAGGCATGCGCGGCGGCGTTCGGAAGTGGGAGGGCTTGAATTATTTGCGACAAAACTATTTACTATGCAGTCGGAGGTTACATATTCACGATCTGGCTGACCAAAACCAGATGTGCACAGCAAGATTTTTATGTTGTTTACGTCTTTTAAGTTCGCTTTTCAAGCAGTCGGGTTTTTAGATTTTTTGAATTAACTTTTTTTATTTACAACTTTTTAGTAATTTTTTTTAGAATTAGGTACATTTAAACATATAAGTGTTTTATATTTTTGAAATCACGTCTTAAAACCCTTTACTTTGATACCCCACACGATAGGTTTGGATGGAAAAAAATTTGGTCGCCCACAATATGGCGCCCAAAATCCGCCATTTTTCTATTATCCAATCTTAATACAGCCAGCGTCACTCGCAGGGTTAAGACGAAACGATTGACGTAAGAATCATCGAAATCGCCCAACGCGTTTGTGGTCTAGAACGCCGCATTGGAACAAACATAAATAGACTTAAAAAAATACATTACCCTCCTTCGGCAGTCGGGTAACAAAGATTTTACCAAACTGTAGGACAGTTTGTTGGCAGACGCAACTTCCACAAATTATATAATTATTATCATCATAATCATTTCAGCCATAAGATATAAGACTGCTGGACATAGGCCACATTGACCGATCCCGTGCGTCGTCTCGCAACCTCGTCGTCGGTCCACCTAGTGGGAGGCCTTCCAACGCATCGTCTTTCGGTTCGCGGACGCCATTTAAAAATTTTCGGCCGCATAGGCCAAACGTTCTGCGAGCAATGTGCCCTGCCCACTACAACTTAATTTTCGCAATTGTTCGGGTTATGTCGGTAACTTTGGTTCTCCTGCGGATATCCTCATTTCTGATGCGATCACGCAAGGAAACGCCGAGAAAAGCCATCTCCATGGCCCTTTGAGTGGCTTTAAGCTTTCTGATAAGGCCCACTAAAAGCGACCACGTCTCGGTTCCATAGGTGATCACTGGCAATATACACTGGTCATAGACTTATGTCTTGAGACACACGGCAACTTCCCGAACGCCGCCTAGCCCAGTCGGATTCAACCAGATTCGACGGCTGACCTCTTTCTTGAAGTTACCCTACCCAATGATTATATTTATAACTAACTAGCTTCTGCCAGCGGCTTTGCCCACGTGAATGTCGAAATTCATCCCAAGGGAACGTAATCCCGAGACAAAAGTATCCTATGCGATGCCAAATTTCATACAGATCCTTCCTGCAGTTTGAGCGTGAAGAAGTAACAAATACATTCACACACACAGTCAATGTGCACACTCAGTCACAAACTTTCGCCTTTTAATATTAGTGTGATTTAGTGTGAAAGTATTTTTTTTTGCAAGTATTGTAAATGTTGGTAATACATTGAGTTTTTCGAGAAATTAGCACAAAGCTCGTCGACTCTTTACGTGACCAGAGGGCTGGCCTTTTCTTCGGCCAGAGAATCAGCATTGCCATCCAACGTGGCAATGCTGCCAGCGTTCTGGGCACGTTTCCCATTGACATCGATGTGGACGATTTTTTTGATGCACAATGAGCTCTTTTCCGTCTCCTTTTTTTATTTGTATATAGGTTTGTTTTCATTTCAGAATATTCAATTTGTATATATGTTAATAAATTTAGAATATGATTTTATGAATAAAAAAAATAAAAATTGTAATAATCATTAAATTTGCCGAGCATGGCTTCTTGAAAATTAAGACAAATATGATGAACAGGTTTTGTTGTACTTACTGGTTAATTTGCGACTGGGATAGTTATTTTGCTATGAAATATGGAAAATTTGCCGTGCAGTCAGTATTTATGCTATGTATGTAGTATTTTTGTACAAAAATAAATTTAACTGTATTGCATTATGAGGAAAAAAGTAATGTCATATTGATGTATAATTTCGAATTATCTGCAGTTGGGTTTTGTTAAACATTTAGTTTATTTGTAGTGAAGTAAATTATTTGATGTAAAAAGAATATAAATGATGAGTATGTATTGATAGGCGATTATTTATTTGATATGCAATTTATAATATCCCTTTTATGAATAATCATACATTATGTCATTGGTTAGTTATTGTAAGTTAAGTATATTCAATATTTTCCCCAAAGGTTTTATGGAGATACTTTCTCACCTGATTTTTAAATGCGTTTTTGTGGTACAGCTGCTTTCTATACCAACTGGAAGATTATTAAAAGTTGTCGTAATTAAATATTTTCTACACCAGCATCCAAAGTATAATATAACAAGTTATTACAAGTGGATATCTACTACAATATCTTCTTACGCTTACATTCCTTTGAGACCTTGTACGCATGCGGCATAATAATGTATAAACCCCTCACTACGAAACCGGTCTAAGGCTGATAACACCTCCACTATCTCATGGACTGGCAGCATCTTACATTCGAGTAATAACTCTTACCCCGAGTTTCCCAGCTCAATCATAAAATTCATTCAACCAATGACAGCAGATAACGTGTGCTTGACAATTTGTCGCATTAATTATGCGTTAATTTAGAGGTGAGAAACTCGGCCTAAGAGTTTCATAAATTTGATTTGTAGTAATTTCATTCTGTCTAAATATGTTTTAAATGAACAGTTATAGCAGACCAACTCATAAGAGAGTAGGGAGTCCACAAGTGCATAATAGACCTCGTACATTTTGGCCCTAACTAGTGTCTATGAAACTAAGGTGGTGGAATTTTACAAGCACTGCACACCTGCAGCCGTATTGCGTAAGTGAATAGGTACGGCAACGCAAAGAGTTTGACCGCTATCCAATCGAAAAAATCGACCAATCATATGTGAGATGAATGTCGCGATGTGGATTTTCCGTTTGTGTGATTGGTCGATTTGGTTGCCACATATGTATGAAGTGTGTATTTTCCATGAAAAATTGCTGCCTATAGTCAAAGCCAGGTACTAGTACTCCTCCACCACCTATATAGTTGCACACGCACACAACGACACTTGTTTACTGTATATGCTGATAACCTATGTCTCCATTATGCGCGGCAGGCACACTATGTTTTTAAGATAAGCAGATTGTATGCACATACATTTGGTTTTTTCTAAGTAAATATTATAGTAACCATTATCATAAGCCTAAGAGCATATTTAAATCCTTGTCAGTTTCTTCCCAAACCACTGCAACTCCTGAAAGCCAGAATCAACAGTGGCGACCACCAGAAAAGCGCGAGGCAATGAAGCTCGACGAAGTCCCGGAGAATGAATTTAACTGTCTTGGATCCCGCAACGAAATTAATCAGAAAAGAGTAATGGACGAGTAGGAAGAACTCAAATTTCCACTTCCCTCCATATCAAGCAGGAGACAGAATAAACAAGACCAATAGGCACAAAGGGTCGTTTACAATTGGGATAAGCCCAGTTGCCTAGCACCACGGATAAAAATTAGCATTAATATTAATGGGTCCTAACATTGTGAGCTGTTATATTAGATTCCAATAAGGTATGGCAAAAAACGTACATGTATATTCGACAGTTTGAAGAATATTGCACAGGCTATTAAGATGCATGATTGTATGCGACGGGACCATATATGGATCCGGTTGGCACACCACAAGTGACATGTCTGGGTTCGTCAATAACAGTTCTCAGCGACCGATCTGTGAGATAAGCATGAAACCACTTGTTCAACGGTCCCGCGATCCCACATTCCTCCATAGCTTGAAGCAGCTGGTGGTGTTTCAAAGTGTAAAAACTTTTTACCCGACTGCAAGGAAAGGGTTATATTTTTCGCGCGTATCTTATATTTATTCATTTACATATACAATTATTTTTATAACGCATTTGCTCGTAAAGGGTCTCTTATTTCACCAATTTCAATATCGTAATGTTTCTCATTACGTACTTGTGCGTTATTGTAATGTAAAACGCACGGTTTATCAAGATGCTCCGTCTAAAACGAACGGTACTTTTTTAAATCTTAGCAAAGAGTTTTTATGTCAAACAAGTGGTCAACATTTTATGAATAAAATTAACTGGGTAAAGGCTATACATATTTAAAGGTTATGTTATGTACCTGTCAAAGTAACTCTGTTTATGTTGTTTGGTAATCTTCGGCGATGTAGTGGAGCTATCAACGTATTGATAACGTTCTACAGCAGGAATGTCATTTGCTTGGCCTTCAAAAGCTTGAGGGCTCCGATTGCCGAAAATGAAATAAAACTTCTAACCTAAAACGTAAAGAATAAAAACAACACATTAAAGTAATATTCTCTAATTTTTTGTAAATAAGGACAGTAGCCATTGCGCTGCCAGCGACATCAGCTTTGCGTTCACATCCCTTTTTGTCACATTAATTCTGCGATAATTTAGACGTGAGAAACTCGGCCTAACTGCTGTAGGTTTGCGAATGGTTAAACATACATACAGAAGAGAAGATAATTTGTCGATTTCTCTTGTCATACAAATACGTTTAACAAACACTAATACCCTATTTGTCATTTTACCACCGCAATAGAAGAAAATCCAAAAATCAAAAAACCCCGACTGCTTTAGAAGCGAACTAAAAAGACGTAAACAAGAAGAAAATCATGCTATACAGTCGGAGGATAGGTACATATTCGCGAGCTGGCTGACCCCTTCGACTGCATTATCCTTTGGAATTCCGCCAAAGAGCAGGAAAAAATGTCCAACCGCTGAGATATGCGTAGTAATAATCGTAATTGCCCGACACACCGAAGCAAACTTTAATATGTTTGTACTGGAGTTTCAAATTGTAATATTCTACTGGAGTTTCAAAGTGTAATATTCTATATTACCTAGCTCATGTTATTCAAACCTCAAGAGGGATTATATAGTTAAGACATCGTTAGATACATTGACTGCCCAAGTGTTCTTAGATAGTTGAAGTTAAAAAACTTTTTTACTAAAAAATACTACCGACTTCCGAATAAGAAAACTACAAAGTGAAAAATAAATTTAATTTTGGAAGTCTATGTCTTTGGTAGGTACCAGTATTTTTTGCGTTATGGACACTGACTTCCAAAAATAAAATTTTCTTTTTAGTTGTACCTACCTAATAGGCAAGTAGTTCAGTAAGGTACCTATAATGCCAGAATAAATTACCCGAATATCATGAAACTGAACTTAACCGGTTAAATAAGAGTGTATCAAGGTAAACTGTACTGGCGTGATGTTATGTTATGAAATGGTATAAACAATAAACAGACATGCGATTGCAGCAATCCCGAGAGATTTGCCGTCATTTATTGAAGAGTTCTGTTGTATATCTCCGAAGTTCTTAATCAGATCTGCACCAAATTAAAATTGAAACATACTCTTTCAAACAAAAAATAATTTTCAAAATCGGTCCACAATCGACGGAGATTTCGTTGATTACAAAAAAAAAGACAAACATGAAGTCGAACATAGAACCTCCTCCTATTTGGTAAGTCGGTTCAAAAACAAACAAACATGTCCCAATTTTTTGTCCTCCGAATCTATTGTGTTGAGTAGGTCTTAAGAGGTGATTACAAAAATATAAACTTCTTATATGTTTAAAAGCAAATCGAAAAAAAAATTATAACTTTAGTAACAACATAACATTAACTTGTTTTATTTACAACTTATTAAAATCTATATACTATATATTAATATTATAAAGCTGAAGAGTTTGTTTGTTTGTTTGAACGCGCTAATCTCAGGAACTACTGGTTGGAATTGAAAAAATATTTTTGTGTTGGGTAGACCATTTATCGAGGAAGGATTGGCCGTGGCGTGATTTATATAGCCTATAGCTATATAAATCATGCTACGGCCAATAGGAGTGGAGCATAAATGAAATGTGTCGCAAAAACGGGAAAAAATTGTTCCTTTTTGAGAGCTTCCGTTGCGTGCGCTGCGTAAGCGGTTAAAGTTACGCAACAATCGTGTATGGAGTGTAGGTAGGGTAGATGGGTAGGTAGCCAGTTGACGGGAGCGCAGCGGTGTTACGACAATGCACATTTCAACTATAATAATAAAATCGAGATCTGTGTTTACTCTTGATACTTGTTTATTGACACCGCTGGCAGCAGTCGCTGTCGCAGCCATGTTGTTAAATTAGCCAGCTTATTGGACGCCTAGGCCGTTTATTAAATGCCTGAACATAATCCAATTGAATGGTTGAAGGACAATTAGCCAAGTCATTGAGCGCAACGTTTAACCAGATGGCTGAATGTCGTGTAGTCATTTAGTTAAATTGAATATTGATGAATTTATAATGTTTGGTTAGGATGACTAGATAGTTCAGACTCAAATATTTCGCGAAAACTTGCAGAAGACGTAGTATTATTCGGCACATACATGTTTTCATACTATTTTGACAATATCATACTTTATTTTCACTTTAAATTGCACACAAGAACGAAAAATAACATTGACGGTTTGCGCTGTTGACGCCATATTTGTTGTGGTGACTACTAGCGCCGCAATGGAAAAACTGAACTAAATTTTAATCACTTGGCTGAGTCATATTAGTATGTTAAAATGTACTCTGTGGTCATATTCTTACATCTTTAAAGGGCTGCCTTTCAATACAAGAAGTTGTTAAACGGTAAATGATTCTAATTCAATTAACTATCGACCTAGGCATCCAATTGGATGCCGGCGTTTCATGAACGGCCTAGGCGTCCAATTAGCTGGCAAATTTGACACAGACACAGACCAGATGGCTGCGAACTGTTTGACCTTTGGTCGACAAAATAATGATCTTCGATGAAACCTCCTTAGGAAGTTTGTGAATTTCCTTTCGAAAATTCGTGAGCGTGCAGAATTCCAGCAGCACAAGACCGTACAGTACGCTGTCCAATCACGCCGATCTGCAGAAACTTTTAATTTGGGAAACTTGGTGCTTCTTAAATCTCACATGCTCAGCGATGCTGCAAAAAATGTGACTGCCAAGTTCACACCAAAGCGCGATGGTCCATACCAAATCAAAGCGAAAGTGTCGTTTTCTTTATTGTTTCACTTTTTTCAGTCTAGTCCCTCAGCTCGCAAACAAATCAGAACTATAATAGTGCTAACACACGTCCGGATTAGGTACGGCCGGACCACGGATTTGTGGGCGGAGTTAGTCCGGCCGTACCATATCCGAGCATCTGTAGAGTGCTCCGCCGGACATTATTATTATTAATTGAATCCGTCGCGGTCCGCTTGTTTTCACATCGGATATGGTCTGCTGCGTACCAAATCCGGACGTGTGTACGGTTGTCGGCTGGTTGGGCCGTACCAACTACGACCAGCGTTGAAAAAGTCTCCGATTTAGGGCAGTCCAACTGATTTTGGATATTGTCACCCGATATTTCTACATTTAACTTAGTCAATAAATAAAAATGGAAATAATGTTCTAAATAAGGCAACACTAGGATTTGTGGGCGGAGATAGTCCGGCCGTACCATATCCGAGCGTGTGTAAGCGAGAACGGATTTGTGGGCGGAGTTAGTCCGGCCGTACCAAATCCGGACGTGTGTTAGCACCACAACTTGTGATAAATCTGTAGGTTTTTGGAATGGAGGACTCCATTCCAAAAACCTACAGATTTTTGCAGTCAGGTTGTGAACTAACTGTAGGGTCATGGAGGCCCAACGTGTTCAATAATGAACCACGATTGCCCATTATAGACCACGAAGGGCCCCGATGGACCACGATGGCCTAAGTTGGTCCACTATGTTATTGGAGGATGACGACTCGACTTTTTGAAATAAAAATGCATTTATACTCATAAATATATTTATTTTGTTGTCACGACATGTCGTTAAACACCTGAGCAGCTACAAATACATGTGGAATTACGGCGAACAACGTAGGAGTGTCAGGGGCCCCGCAAGATCGACCGTAAGACGTCACTGCGACAACACGCCATACGCAGTCATCTTTGATCTGCGCCGGGCCCCCGGAGTCACCCTGTGGAAAAAAACGGTCATTTGTCATTACACTACCTACTCTACCGATACTAACCTACCTAGGGGTTTCAAAAATAGTTTGCAACCGGTTCTCAGACCTACCAAATATGCACAATTTTTTTAATAAGAATCGGTCAAGCCGTTTCGGAGTACTTTGCAGACAAACACTGTGACAAGAGAATTTTATATACAAAAGATATCCAATCCTTTGGCCTCAAGTGGATCAGTTACAGGATGGCATTATTATAACCATTAATAAACATAACTTCCGGCCCCGATAGGTAACGTTACCGCAGACGGAATCATTTTTTAACCCCCGACAGAAAAAGAGGGGTGTTATACGTTTGACGCGTATTTGTATGTCTGTGGCATCACAGCTCCTAAACGAATAGACCGAATTTAATTTTGTGATAATCGTTTCAGCCGTTAAAAAGTTTAGAGCGTTTTACTATTTGAATCGGCGTGTTTTCGCAAGATATCATGTCATAATTACGTGTTCAATAGATCCGTTTGGCTTCGGCGTAGTCGGGTGAAGAGTAACGCTTACCTGACAAGTACCCCTGCCCCCTGACCTCTCGCCGGCACACATGTGGCTATCAGCAGTGACTCCGTAGGGCAACCTCACGGAAGCCCCCCAGATATCCTTGCACTCCTGCATGTTCCAAACAGGCAGTGATACGCTGCGAAGCTCGATTGAGTTGTCACCTCCTGCAATTGATACCGAGAAGATTATAGGATTATCATCAACTTCATTGAAATGAAGAAGCCGAAAGACGTCCACAGCTGGACATAGGCCTCCACCAAGTCTCGCCACTTTGACGTAGGTATCATGTGCGTCTCGCATCCACCGGATTCCCAAAATTCCTAAATGGGTACCATCCACGCCCATTTGAAAAACTCACCTTGATTACAAAACATTGGCACCAAAAAAACTAAAGTCATCGCCAGATAAGTCGTTAACCACCCTCTACCAATGTATTCCAATATTTAAAAACGATACGAAAAAAATGTAAAGGTAGTGTCGCTAACACGGTCAAAACAAACGTATCGCGGTAAGGGGCGTCCTTGACCCTTTCACTTGGCATTTATTTACGAATTAATATCTCATAAACGCGTTAGCCGATTTACATGATTTAAAAGGATAATATGTTTCTACGCCTGTACCTTTCATTTGAGATCAAAATTATTAAAATATCTCAAACAAAAAATCATGATCTCGAATTAATTTCTATCATAATAAGTTTTCTGGTCCCAAGAACACGCCTTTTGCTTTACAGCCAATAGTTATGATAAGAAACTTACCATATACAGTCCTTCCCCATCCAGTGGCGATGATGCTCCTGCCCTCTGGCGGTGGCACTCCCAAACACGCTGGACGAATCACCTCGGAGAACCTGATATTATAAGCATTACATGTAGAGTTAATATTTGTAAATTAATCAATCCGAGCCTATTCTCAAATGTTGTGGTCGGCTTCAGTCTAACCGGATTCAGCTGATTACCAGTACCATGGAGAGAGATTCACTAGTTTTATTCTTTACATGGACACAGATAATATAATACTAGCATACAGATGCCTCAACTTTTTCGTCTGATTAAACTGATGTTTTTCTTAGAACATCGATCGCGTTCGGTTACGTTCCACGGATGTAGATGACGTTAGCAGCGACTTGCAAGTAAAAAGGTTTACTCGGTTCGTGAACGCTTTTTTTTAAATACAGCGGTGATATGTTTTATAGTATTTTTTGCACGTTTTTACAGTTTCATTGTACCTAAATGTGTAACAAAACAAACTTAAAAATTCGAGTGTATGCCTCAGAAATTTAAAACCGCGCCATCTATTGTCATCAATTTTCCTGGTGTATTTGGGGTTGAAATTGGATCAATAGTTTAGAAATTATAACGGAAAGTGTATATTTAAGGTTAACATGCTCAGCGCCAAGCCCTTTATGCCAATACCACCATTTATTTTAATTTTGTTTCTATTCTTTAAAATTATATCTAGAAGTTATAGAGAACCGAATTTTTTACACTCCCCAGCATTCTCAACTCCTCCGCCCCAGTGTGTATCTTATTCGACAGGCCTAGGGAAATAGTTTACGAAAATAGTAAAGGTAAATAGTTCCACTTGTGACATAATGGTTTGCAAATTTTGCTTCAAAAATACTCACTGATGAGTATGTTACCTTACTTTAATAAAACATTAAATAACTTTTTAATTCAAATAAAAAAATCAAAGTACTATATAAATATTTCTTATTTTTTTATACTCCTAAAAAAATGTATTATAATAAATAAGAAATCAACAATAAAATAAATGCGATATACTTATAAAATTAAGTCTGATCTAAATGAGTAGAAATTAAAGAGATTAAGTACTACGAGTACCTATAACAAACTTCAAATATCTTCAAATGACAGCCAGAACCAACGTCCTTGCGTCCTTTCTTAATACCTTTAAGTATAAATAAAATATCAAAACTTCACTCACTTGACTTTGGACACCATCTTGATGAGAGCCACGTCATGGTAAGATCTTCTCTTCTTATACTTGGGATGACGTATGACGGCTGATATCTTCACAACCAGGGCGTTAGGGTCGTCTAGGAATGAGGAGCCGAGTCGCACTGCTTGAGGCGGACCGCTGAAAATATCGTTGTTTCAGTCAAATAGATAAATTAATGTATGATGACAAATTTATAAAGGAAAAACCCAATAACCCGACCTGGAACAGAAACCAGCAAAGCAGATAAATAATTAGAAATACCTCAGGACGCTGACGTCTTTGTCCTGGTGGGTGCAGTGTCCAGTGGTCAAGACGTAGCGATCACTGATCAGCGAGCCCCCGCATTTCCAGGAGAATCCGGTTTGCTGGAAACATAATCATAAATCAAAAGAAGATAAAGTATTATTATATTTATTTAGACTTCATGCGAAAAATGGTACAAAGGCGGACTTAATGCCTTAGGCATTCTCTCCCAATCAACCAAGGCTGGTGAAGAGGTAACATGGCAGGTGCATTGTTTAATAATAAAGATAAAACCTATTTTATTTGATTTATATAACATACTAAAATAGGTTTAAATACACGTACATATATATTGAAAAAAATAATATATACTTACATAAATATATATATATTTATAAAGTAACAGAAAAGATGAAAGTGAGATGACTCGGCTTAGTTGTTTTGAAAGTATATCCGCAATTTCGGAAATTCGGACTGGTGGCCGTCCTGATCTCGGGAGGAAGCGCATTTCAAAGAAGAATGGACTGTATATGAAAGGAAGAGTGAACAAAATCAGTCGAATGAGATGGACAGAGTACGAGGAGATATATTAGAAGAACACAGATTCCGGGCATGTGAAGAACATAGATATTGAAAGTTAGACATAAGATAGGAAGAAGGGGTGCGAGAATTGAGTAGTGGGAAAAGTGTGGTCAAAGCTCGTAACATCACTTGACATCTCCTCTAGCGAATGGGCAGCCATTTTAACTCAGACCTGTAGTTCGACACATGGTCATATTTTCTGAGGTTAAATATAAATCTGATACAGTTGTTCAAGACCCTATCTGGTTTATCCAGCAAGACCGCGTTCAAGACAAAGTAGCACACGTCACCATAGTCGACCACTGGGAAAATTAAAGTCTGCACAAGCATTGTCTTTGTCTTTACGGGTAATAACCTTCTCAAAAGATATAAGGATTGCAAACTGCCGTTGGCTCTCTGACTGACACTGGCCACCTGACTTTGACTAATTACGAACCCATTGAACGTCCATGTAGACACCCAGATTTGTAGAAGAGGACGCTGCATGAAGCGGGGGTGAGTACGCCTGCATTCCGAATCTCTGCATCCAGAGCTCGGGCCTGAGGGGTCGTCCATATTGAATACGCGCTGATAATGTTTTCAGCAGCGCTCAGATATGGCTTATGCCCGGTGGGGGTGATAGAGGGCGGGCACCACCTTGCGGCTTTGAGCGGGCATGGGGGTAGCAGGGGCCACTGGGTCAGGGATATAAGTATTGGCGCTGCGATGGGGTGGGCCATCAGCGCTGGAATGGCCTGAGGGTAAAACTGAGGAGCCACACTTTGGTGGTTCAGTTTAATCCACGGAGAAGTCCTCTGAGGGGCGAGTCTTTGAGGGACTTGTGAGCAGGAACGCCTCGAGGTGATGGGGGCTTCGCACTGTTGGTGTGCGGTGAGACGCTTGGTCTCTGGTGCTCGACTTGGCTGCAAAGCACGCAGCTGGGAGGCTCCTCGAGCAGTCCTTGGTGCCATAATCAACCAGGCACTTTTCACAACTGGAAATGGTATAGCAATTGGTCTGGGAGTGACTATAGAGTTGGCAGCCGTGACACTGACCGACGAAGTTGGGGCGGAAGGGCTCTTCAATAGATATGCCCGACAGGGAGCATACCGAAGTAATGTTAAATATTGGATTATGCCCCTCGGCATGGCTGCAAAGAACCAATACCATATCGTGGTGTTGGCCGCCTCTTACTTTATGCAATCGGTGAAAATTTGAAGACTGTAGCTCCAACCATTTAGCTGTAAAACCTGTACGACAGACGACAACAGACGGACACGTGAGTGATATCAATAGAGCACCGTTTGGACCTTCGGGTACGGAACCCTAAAAATTAAAAAAAGAAACTTGACAGAGGCAGATGATTTTCTTTGAAATACTTACTCCAACTTTCCTCCAGCCAACAACAGCCATGTGGGGGAAGTCTCGGATGCTGGCTTCGTCGCCACCTATGATGAGAGGCACGCTCATAAGCGTACAATCCGACACGTTGAGTTTCGTAACACCACCTGAAGGTACAAGAGGAAGAGCCATCACTGTCTTCACGGTCAAGGACCTGTAGTAGTCACACACTGGAAAAGAGAGATAGAAGGAATATTAAAAATAAAAAGGTTTATTGCAGAAACATGTACACTTTTACAGTAAATCTTAAAACATAGGGACATCCTTTTTAGTAAAAGATATATCTGTGCTAGGAGGACCCGCTCTTCAATGACAAATTATGAAATGGTAAAAGTGATGTACAAAAAGAAAACAGAATCAAACAATTACAAGCAACATCTCAAATTAAACAAGATGAGACTTGAACTATAACTAAAAATACAAATAAACTTAGAGAATAATATTATAATATTATTATTATTTAATATTAGAATAATGAAAGAGTTTAAACCTATACGAAAGCTCTTATTACACCAGTTATGGTTAAGGTAGGCATAAAGATTTTTTGTTCGGATAAGCCCGGCACAATATTCCCAACTACTGCATCTCCTGAAAGCTAGAATCAAAAGTGGCGACCTCCAGAAAAGCGCTGCGGCAAGGAAGCTCAACGAGTCTCAGACTGCCCGATACAAAATGTATCAGACAAGAACAGCGAAGGAGTAAGAAAAAGCATAGCTCTTATGAGTACTATGCACCTTTTTTTTATCTTGTAGAAATGCTCATGCATACTGCTCTACCACGGGAAGATAGCGCAGTTATGTGGGACTCTAACCCACTAAAACTCCAAGGTGTCCTCATGTGCCGTACCGCGAAACCGGCGTGGCTGTCCGTCACCGGACTCTCCTCTGGGGAGTACCCCTCATCACCGGCGCACCAGAACAAACTGTACGCCGTGACCACCCCAGGGACCAAACCAGCACATGGGTGCCAGACGACCCTGTGTATGGCACCCTTAGTCCTCTTGTGACGGATCAAGGTCAATGGCCCCGCCACCTCCCATTTTTCGGCAGCAGGGGATATGGAGAGCGGCCAACGCAATACCGACACACCTCTTCCCCTGCGGCCCCACCGCGTCCGCCATCAGACGGTGGCGACCCCGTCCAGGCCGCGGAAGGTAGGGAGAGCGGTGCACCGCATTACCGGCACTCCTCTCCCGCCGCGGCCTTCAAACCTCAGCCGCGATATCGTATGGGACCTGAGACGCTCCATACAACATCACGGCCCGCCTCAGTTGCGATGACGCCTGTTACCAAGCGGCACCGCAACCTACTGGTTGGCCGCTACGTCGTCGGCTTAATCAGCAAAAGGCCTGACGAGCGAGCCCTCCTCGGGTTCCTCGTGTCATGTCAAGCACATTTGATTGCAAACCCTTGCAGTGGCAATTTTTTTTGTTTTTATACTACCAAACCCTGACAAAAGATTGCCAAAAGGTTAAATAATAATACTCACTCCTCTCTGCCTTATCCTCAAATTGTCTTGTCTGCAATTCCGTCATATCATCTTCATTAGGTCCAATCAAGATCTCGGGTTCAAGATCAGTTTTACCAGTAAACGTAATAGAACTAGGATCAGACGGTCTATTGAAGACAGAGTTATTATTGGTGGTCACGGGTCTATTCGTGATGGATGGCTGACTTGGCTTTTCAGTTGTAGCAAAGACATAGTCATAGTGGTTGGTTGGAGCAGATTTCTTTGACCGCCTCTCCTCATTCTGATGTCGTTGTTCTGTAATCTTTTTCTTGCTTTCTTGTCTGTTCCTTTGCTTAAGTGTGGGGGCTGAGGTTGCCCCATTGTATTGGTTTATGTTGAAGTCATTGCCTTGGTATGGCTGGAGCAATTGTTGTGGACCTTGGAAGTTATCTGAAATATAGAAGACATATCAGATAGGGTTTAAATACCTATTGATAAAATAGCAGTGGCGTGGTGGCAGAGTGGGCATACAACTACGGGCCCCTGGCCCTTCTGGACCACTGAATTTCTTTGATAAATATATCTTTAATAAGATTTAATTTAATTATTTTAACATGAAATAGTACCTATTTAAAAGTTGTTAAATTGATTGGCCTAGAAAATATACGAATGTCAAAATATGACGTCACATCTAATGACAGTTGACGTTTGGAGGGAGATTGTTCGGACGCGAGGTGGATTAGGTCTTCGACAGTTTATTCGGGACGAGCATGAAAGATGGTTGTATTGACCTAAGTGGATATATTGTATTTAATTGATGGTAACTTAGTGTGAACTGGAAAATAAAGAATAGTTCAAAGTCCAAACTGTGTGTTATTTCTGAATTACCAACTACACGTGAGTGTTATTTATTCTTGATTGTTTTTTTACCCGATGTCGTTGGATGCCCGGCTTGCTTTGTACTAGCTCTGTTTCCAATCTAGTGATTTGTTACACTAAGTGAGACGGATGATGACGGGGTACGAAAAAACAAATTCTATGCATGGTCCTATATAAAAATCGATGTGTATATTTGTGTGTAAACAGAATGAGTTTCTAAATCGGTTAAAACCATACGTTATGAAGTAAGTATTTAAGTCAACGTCCGAGCGACTATGACCTGTCTTTTTTGTTTTTTTGACGTGACAACGTCTTATAATTCGATGGAGCCGGCTGCACGCACGAAAAAACATGACTCATGCGGCGTTACCTCTGAGGCGTTCCATTTAAAGCTTGAAGTGCAAGCGAGAGCGCGGAACGAGCGACAAAGAGGCACAATCGGCCTCCGCGTTCGGCAGCGTTCGACATCTGTCTCTCTCCTACTTGAGTGAGCGATGCGTCCGCGTGGACAGCTGCTATACAATAATACATTTACATGTTTTCATCAAGTATGAAGTGCAGTGAAAAGTGAATGTGGTGTCAATTGTTTATAGCACCGATAATTGCGGCGATAAAATGCAACCATTCCATCAGTATTTTCTTATGACGTTGTCACGTTCAACTATCGTCAGTAAACCGACTTTACAGACAACCGATTTTTTTTTTGACGTGACTACGTCTTATAATTCGATGGAGCCGGCTGCACGCACGAAAAAACATGACTCATGCGGCGTTACCTCTGAGGCGTTCCATTTAAGGCTTGAAGTGCAAGCGAGAGCGCGGAATGAGCGACAAAGAGGCACAATCGGCCTCCGCGTTCGGCAGCGTTCGACATCTGTCTCTCTCCTACTTGAGTGAGCGATGCGTTCGCGTGGACAGCTGCTATACAATAATACATTTACATGTTTTCATCAAGTATGAAGTGCAGTGAAAAGTGAATGTGGTGTCAATTGTTTATAGCAACGATAATTGCGGCGATAAAATGCAACCATTCCATCAGTATTTTCTTATGACGTTGTCACGTTCAACTATCGTCAGTAAACCGACTTTACAGACAACCGATTTTTTTTTAATGATGACGATTCTCGCTTTCAAACAAAAATAGAAAAAAAAAATTACAAAACTTACAGCTTACCTAATGTAGGTAAATATTATTTCTATAAACACTAGATTAGACCTTTAATATAAATATCAAATCAAAAGTCAAATGAATCATAATTTCTTCGGTCATGTTATTGGAATTATTGTAACAGGTTTTGCAAGTTCTTAGACTGGTCTCGCAAAAAAGATGAAATAGGTTGCATTGCATGGTATAACTGTTTAAAAATAAATGTTGATTTGAAATGAATCGACCGGTCCTGTGCGTCACGCGTCTAGCGGATCCCCGAGACCATTGTCAGATCCTCGGTGCCACCTTGTGGGAGTTTGCAGTAAGGACCCATAAATTAAGACAGACAGCTCTGTCTGTAATAAACATACATAACATCACGCCTGGGGTTAGCCAAAGGGTTAGGCAGAGGCTTCCCTAAAGTAGGTATCTATACCTACATTTCGCTAGATATGTTTAAGTCCCATGTAATCAGAGCTGGGCTAAATGCATACATTGCTTTAATAAATTACAAAATACTATCTCGCATTTATTTAAAATACAAATTACAAAATACAGTCGATCAATCATCATGATATTCGTAGGTACTAATAAACTTATTTAATACACAGATGTTTCGTGAAAATATCCGTTTGAAATGAAAATGACAATTGTCAAGATACTTGAAAGGCGAACGGCAGGCTTGTATGGAAACTTCGTACCGCAAATAAAATTTCGTGTTTTGGGATATTTTTTTGTTTTAATTGGTAGTTAATACGATAAATAATGCTTTTTTTAATTCTTAGATTTTTAGAACTTGGAACGTAAAAGTTATAGTCAGTTTTGTTTTTTAAGGTTATATACTAGTGTACCAATGTAAATTGTTACATATAGGTAAATGTTGCAGATTGTTACATAGGTAATGTGTAAAGTAAATTGTTTGTTGCTATCGTTGTAGTATTTTCCTTACGAATAAGTAGGTAGATTGAGATGAGGATCGTACCTACTCAGGGTATTACTAAATACCTATATCCACAAGCAGACTGCGACAGTTTGATAGTGATGAGTTTGGTTATATTTAATGTTATTTCTATTTCTAAATAATTAATTATCATTTCAATTTTGTGTTATTTTATGTAAGGCAACATCTAAAAACATAACTGCGTTGAGTGCACGATTTTATTGCGTTTTTAGATTAAAATCTTTTTATTGATATTATTAATTAATCCGAAGTTCTAAAAATAGTAAACTTACATGAAAATAAATGGCTTAGTTGCCTTTATTTATATACCAAATTCTATAACCGAACAACAAAAAAAAATATGCGGTACCAAATCTGCCGTTCACCTTTGACGTACGCCGTCGCCATTTTGCTTACGAAATTTATCAAGCGCTATTTTCTGCAGAACGCACTCAATATTATGATCGCTAAATGTTTTTATACAAAATACCTCAGCTTCAGCTATTTGAAATACCAATTACAAATTACACTTTTAAGAAATAATTGAATTAAAAATACCAAATACGTATTTATATTTCAATGACATATTTCAATTACAAGTAATTCAAATTCATTTATTATGGGAGGACAAGCCTGTTGCATCAACTGGAGACAAGTCATCGGGCTGCTATAGAGAAATTCCATATGAAAAACCGAATAATATTTTCCCCGACCCTGGAATAAACCTTAGGAAATATTAACCGTAGTGTGGTGTCTGTTCCCTCGCGACGATTATCACGGTGGTCACCAGTAGAACAGTGAGAACGCAGCGAGCCCCCATGATCGCATTATTGTCTGGAACAAGAAACAATAGAAGAACAATATTAAAAAAAGCTTTTTTACAAAAAAATACTACCGACTTCCAAATAAGTTTAAAGAACAAGTATTTTTTTTGTAAAAAAGCTTTTTATTTTTCACTTTTTAGTTGTACCTACCTAATAGGCAAGTTGTTTAGTAAGTTACCTTAGCGCCAGAATAGATTAGCCGAATATCATGAAACTTGAACATAAAGGGTGAAATGAGAGATCTGCGTACAAGAGCGTAGGTACTGGCGTGATGTTATGTTATGAAATGGTATAAACAATAAACAGATATGCGATTGCAGCAATCCCGAGAGATTTTTCGTTATTTATTGAAGAGTTCTGTTGTATATCTTCGAAGTTCTTCATCAAATTAAAATGGGACCAATTCCGAAACATACTCTTTCATACAAAAAAAGAATTTTCAAAATCGGTCCACAATTGTCGGAGAAATCGGTGAAAATACAAAAAAAAAACTTACATGAAGTCGAACATAGAACCTCCTGCTTTTTGGTAAGTCGGTTAAAACTGCAACCTTTATATGTTTGCATTAAAAGCTATATATAAAGTACCTTGTTTTCATAAGTTTTCGGCAACTAGCAGTGTTTTGCAAGCACTTTCTGATCCGATTAAGCCGAAAGTTGCCGTACTTATGCAATTTTGAAAACATTGTTCTAATAATTATGCTACTATTAAGTTGGTCTCAGAAGGGAAACGGTAGGTACAGCTAGTTATAAATAAAAAAGTCAGAAAAAGTCCCACAAATACTTACCCTAGGGCATGCAAATTGATTTGATGATGTACGTTTAAGGCCTTTGTCAGGGGTGGTGCTGCAGGAACTAGCAGGTGTGACGCAACAGTAACACGAGATAACTTAGCAAACACGTTATTTACGCTTTGACAAAAATAAGATGGCCGCGTGCGCAAAAATATTACAATACCGAGCATGCGCATCCATCCGCATTTGGCGGCAGACTGGCAACAGTCCAGTGGCGGGTTCGAGCCGGGGTTTCACATTGTCAGCATCGTCCCGCGTCATATGCCCACCATACACGATCCAGTTTACCGACAAGTTTGCAGCGCGCTTGAAGCGGCGTCCGGTTAATTTGATGATGTATGGGTAACAGTGTGCATGACAGGTCTACTTGAAGCAAAAATTTAAATTTAGATTCTGCCAGCTTGATCAAGTTTGCAGCGTCATGTAAACTTGAAAGTGTGTATGAGCTTTAAAATATTCATGACGTCAGTCGGCATCGGCACAAAGTATGTAAGCGGTGGCGCGCCGCAGACAGAGTAGGCCACTACGAACAAAGCGCTTTTTTGCACGCACACATTGACATTACGATTTTACAGGGATTCTCAGGCAATATTGGACAGAGCTCAGTCGCGGCTGTCACAAGTGCTTTGTGTGGGCGTTCGTCACGTCATTGACAAAGTACTGCAACGAGGTTGCATTTGTGTAGTTTTTAAGTTATAAAGGTCATAACATTTTTAAGATGACAAGCTAAAATTTAATAAGAAATTTATAAATTATTATAGGTCCATTGAATCCTTTTTTTGTTAAATATGCTCGTGCTTGACCACTATCTCATCAGATGGAGCGGTCTACAACGGTTGGCCAGCGGCGCACTGTGCCTCGGAACCTGCTTCTCTCCACGACTAGTCTCCCGATAAATCCTTAACACAGCGCGTCAGGCTGGCCTGCCTGCAGTGGAACAGTTATCTCAACCCAACTTCAATAGTTGGGTACATCGAGCGGTGAGTATCGTACCAGAACACGGCTAGGCCGCTTGGCGGTACGTCTTTGCGCAGTGGGTGGTCGCAAGCGTTCGGCCGAAGCCTATCACCAGCCACCAGTTAGTGTCACCTGATTTGCACCACCCGGGGACCACGCGTAGGGAATCAAATGGGGTACACTCCTACGGACGTGGATGACTCGGCTCCAAACAGTGTTTTATTGTAAACCCACAATATATTAACCGACGCGGCAGGAGCACGGCGACGGCTCTGTTGCAGTTTACGGATGACGTCAATGAGTGTTTGGATCAGCGGAAGCAGGTGGCGGTGGTCTAAAGCTCAGGTCAGTGCTTGTAAAATTCCACCACCTACAGTTTCGGACTGGATAGGGCCACACTGTACGTGGTCTAATATATACTCTCTTATGGGCTGGTCTCCTATAGCTTATCATTTAAAACATATTTAGAAAGAATAAAATTACTACAAGTCAAATTTATGAAACTCTGAGTAGGCAAAGTACAATTACTAAAAAACCGGTGTAAAAGTAGCATTTACTAACCCCGAGTTTCCCAGCTCAAAATTATCGCAGAATTAATGTGACAAATTGTCAAGCACGCGTTATCTGCTGTGATTGGCTGTTGAAAATTCATTCAACCAATGACAGCAGATAACGTGTGCTTGACAATTTGTCACATTAATTCTGCTATAATTTTGAGCTGGGAAACTCGGGGTAAGAGTTATTCCTCGAATGCAAGATGCTGCCAGTCCACGAGATAGTGGAGGTGTTATCAGCCTTAGACCGGTTTCGTAGTGAGGGGTTTACACCTCATGCCGCATGCGTACAAGGTCTCAAAGGAATGTAAGCGTAAGAGGATATTGTAGTAGATACCCACTTTTAATAACTAGTTAAAATATACTTTGGGTGCTGGTGTAGAAAATATTTAATTACGACAACTTTTAATAACCTTCCAGTTGGTATAGAAAGCAGATGTATCACAAAAAAAGCATTTAAAAACTAGGTGAGAAAGTATCTCCTTGAAACCTTTGGGGAAAATATTGAATATACTTAACTTACAATAACTAACCAATGACATAATATATGATTATTCATAAAATCATAATCAAAATTTATTAACATACGAGTATATTCAATTAAATATACTAAAATAAAAACAAACCTATCTAACACAAATACAAAAGGGAGACGGAAAAGAGCTCATTGTGCGTCAAAAAATTCGTCCACATCGATGTCAATGGGAAACGTGCCCAGAACGCCGGCAGCATTGCCACGTTGGATGGCAATGCTGATTCTCTGGCCGAAGAAAAGGCCAGCCCTCCGGTCACGTGAAGAGTCGACGAGCTTCGTGCTAATTTCTCGAAAAACTCGATGCGCACTCGGACCCCATGGACCTAATGTTTCAACCCCTTAACCAATGTATATTGAATATTACTAACATTTACAATACTTGCGATGAAAATTACTTTCACATTGTTCGGTTTTTGACCAACCTTTTTTAAGAAAATATTTGCTGGCGGCTTATGAACTTAAGAATGTGTATGTAAAGTATTTGTGGGTGGAAATCGCTCGTTTCTACTATCTCCGAGAAGGCAATTGAACACCACCTACCTCGTCTCAACTCCCGGGTCAGCAGAAGACCTGCGGCATGCACGGCACTTTACAGATAGGCAGTCTAGACGTACTCTGGTTTCAAAGGTCTGGAAGATCGCACACCACACGGTAGTGAGCCCACAAACACTAAAGATGCTAAAACGTTTAGCTTGAGACACGATCACAACAAGAGAGGAAGAAACGTTCATCCATCTCAGGGCTCAGATTTGCACTTCACGCCACGGATATATAGAACCGCGACGTAGGTCGAGGGCGAGTTTAGTGATGATTTACCAACTACTCTCAATTCGATAACAAGAATCGAACACACACTATATCACACAAATATTAAAAGGCGAAGTTTGTGATTGAGTGTGCACTTTGAGTGTGTGTATTTGTTTCTTCTTCACGCTCAAACTGTAGGAAGGATCTGAATGAAATTTGGCACGCAAATAGATTATAGCCTGGAATAACGCATAGGATACTTTTGTCTCGGGATTACGTTCCCTTGGAAAGAATTTCGACATTCACGTGGGCGAAGCCGCTGGCAGAAGCTAGTCAGTTATAAATATAATCATTGGCCTCGTTCTTCTCGCAATCGTGATCCTCGCGTGATCGCATCAGAAATGAGTACATCCGCAGGAGAACCAAAGGTACCGACATAGCCCGAACAATTGCGAAACTTAAGTTGTAGTGGGCAGGGCACATTGCTCGCAGAACGGTTGGCCTATGAGGCCGAACATTTTTGAAATGGCGTCCGCGAACCGAAAGACGATGCGTTGGAAGGCCTCCCACTAGGTGAACCGATGACGAGGTTGCGAGAAGACGCTGGATGCGAGACGCACAGGATAGGTCAATGTGGCCTATGTCCAGCAGTCTTATATCTTTTGGCTGAAATGATAATGATGATAATAATTGTAAAATTTGTGGAAGTTGTGTCTGCCAACAAACTGTCCTACAGTTTGGTAGAAGTAAAATCTTTTTTACCCGACTGCCGAAGGAGGGTAATGTATTTATAAGTCTATGTATGTTTGGCGATTTCGATGATTATTACGTCAATCGTTTCGTCTTAACCCTGCGAGTGTCGCTGGCTGTATTAAGATTGGATAATAGAAAAATGGCGGATTTTGGGCGCCATATTGTGGGCGACCAAATTTTTTTCCATCCAAACCTATCGTGTGGGGTATCAAAGTAAAGGGTTTTTTAACACCGTTGCTCGTAAAGCTGATGTAATTCCACCGGTTTTAAATATGTAAAGCGGGTTATAAAAAACGGCGCTGTTACCAAAGCAAATAGTTAAGTTATAGTCCATACAAATTCCATAACAGTATTATTTGCCATTTCGCGCGCTGTTGCTATTCAAATTTCGAACTAATCGCCGCGCGGCGCCAGTCAGTAGGCAGCGCTAGCGCGCTGTTAAAATGGCGGGAAAGCAACAGTGTGCATTCACAGATTCAATTTATTTAAAATAAAAAAATCTGATTATTCGGTAATTTAAAAACTTGGCTGCATGCTCTAACGTCTTTGCCAACATTTTCACGCAGCTACGGCAGAAAATAATCTTCGCGCCATTTTTCTCAAATTTTCTTTTCTTTGTACTTGTATTGTGAAAATTTAAATATGACAACTTTCAATAATGAAGAAGAGCCATATATTACTTCAACTCCACCGGATATACTAACAGAAGCGCGAACCGCATGCGACAGCTTGCTGCCGTCAATATCCAAAGACAGATACATAACCACGTATGAAAATTTTTTGAAGTGGAAAAACATGAAAAATGCCAAGTCATTTTCCGAAAATGTAGTTTTGGCGTATTTTAATGAACTAGCTAGTAAATATAAGCCTAGCTCGTTGTGGACAACATATTCGATGCTGAAAAGTACCCTCAAGATGGAAAATGGTGTCGATATTAATTTATATTCAAACCTCATTGCATTTTTAAAGAGACGCTCTGATGCTTTTATAAAGAAAAAATCTAAGGTACTGTCATCAAATGACGTCGAAAAGTTTCTAAGAGATGCTCCAGATAGCCAGTACCTGGCAACTAAGGTCAGTTTGCCTCCTTATTTTATGTATTGATCTACCTACTGTACATACTCTTTTACATATTTTTTAACGACCGTCTGTAAGCTAAGTACCTATACCTTATCTTACACATTTTTATTTCTTTTCAGGTTGCGTTAATATTTGGTATTAATGGTGCATGTAGACGGCAAGAGCTTCACAATATTACCACAAATGACATTGAAACTCAAGGCAAAATGCTTTTAATTAAAATCCCAAACACTAAAAACAAAATACCCCGATCTTTTATCATCAACGGCCCATTTTATGACGTGGTCAAAAAATATGAAGCTCTGCGTACGACTAAGGCAAAAAATAATCATTTCTTTCAGAATTACCAAAAAGGTAAATGTACTGCGCAACCTATTGGCATAAATAAATTCGGTGCCATGCCAAAGGAAGTCGCCAAGTTTTTAGGATTGCCGGACGCTGATTGTTATACAGGGCACAGTTTCAGAAGAACGTCAGCTACATTACTTGCTGATTCGGGAGCTGATATATTGACTTTAAAGCGGCATGGCGGGTGGCGTTCTAACGCAGTAGCAGAATCTTATGTAGAAGATTCCATCCAAAACAAAGCAAATATAAGTGCCAAAATAATTCAGGCAATAAATTTGGAGCCACAAACGAAGAAGTTTTGCCCTGAGCCGCGCCCCTCTACTTCTACTGAGGATATTTTTTTATTTACAACTAATGACGAATTACAATGCTCTTCTGCCGCCTTTCAAGAAGTTTCGTCGTCTCCAACATTTACCCTCACACAAAACAATGACATTATGAATAGTAATAATAATAATAAAAATTAATATTTAAATTATTTTAAATATTTAAATTATCTGTGGCCTGACCTGTCAAGTGTGACATATAAAATTTTCTCTCCAAATTTTTCAATTTAATCTACTACAATATTAATATAGAATAATACAATAGAAAAATGACTAAACGCAATAAAACAACGACAAAAAAAAAGGTAATGCAAAAGTTACAATAGTTTCAACATAAACCAAGAAAAATGTTTTGACAAGATGAGACAGTAAAAATATGTTCACAAGAAGCCAGGCCCGAGCACTAACCACACGCCCAACATCTTCGGGTTCGTCGCTCAGCTCCGCCTCGCAGCCGCCGGGACCACCTACAATCGTGAGTCAAGCTTTCCCGGATGCTGCAGTTGCGTCGAGCTCGAGCGACGAATACTTCTCTCCGCCGACGACACCACCACCTGCGCGTCGACGGGGAGGACGCCGGCCGCCGGACAGCCTGGGACCTCGAGGCCCATCGGCCTCTGACAGGGTCCCCGCTCCCGGTGGAAGTGTGCAACGCATGCGATGGACGCAATCGATTAATGAAAACGTCATGCGTGCATACTTTGGGGCTACTGAGGGGGGAAGTAACCTGACTGCGTACCGTGGTCGAATGCTCTCTCTGTTTCAGGTGCTTGAGCCAGCTGTCAACGTTTCGGCCCAACGTCTATCGGATCAGGTGCGGGTCATCCAACGTAACCGTATGTTGGATGACGCCGTACTTGATAGACTGCGTGAGGAATCACGGAGTAGCCGTGTCTCGCCTGCCTTGCCACCGGCCGCGGTGCAACCCAGTGTTTCACCGCGACCCGACGGTGTTGGAGAGGATGACGACGACGGGGCTATATCCGTGAGTACCCAATGCAATGCACGACTGAGGAGCGCTTTGGAGTGTGCATTCCGAGAGTATCGGTCCACACCGCCTGAGCTTAGACCTCGATTACCTCGTCTGCCTATGCATAGAAAAAATAGGGCGCTGGTGTGTGCTCTAGATTCGCAGCTATCAAATGTTTTTGATAGCAGCAAAGACCTTACCGATACCCATTCGATCTTGTACTGTGCGGCTGCAGCGGCATGTCGTGTAGCTAACGTCAAGTTTCCCAAAACTGACAGAGCTACACGACCAGCTATACCAGCTTGGCAGTGCAGGATTGAGCGTCGTATCGGTGAGGCTAGAGCACTCATCGGCAAGCTTATCTGCTTCAGGGAGGGCAACACTCGCCCTAGAGTGATGCGCTTTGTGAAGCGGGCGTTCTTGGGGACTGATATCAGTTCCCGAGATTATATGTCCCGCGTCGCAGAGCGTATCGACTTCCTGAAGCAGAAGATCTATGCATGGGCAAACCGTATTCGTCGGTACAAGCGGCGAGTGGAGCGATACACTCAGAATCGCACATTCCAGAGCAACGAAAGGTGGGTTTATAGGGATTGGGAGCGACCCGACCAAGGTGTGACTGATACGCGCCTACCGGATAATGACGCCATGTGTTCGTTCTGGCGCGATATCTGGTCGGTGCCTGTCAGTCACACCGAGGGTGACTGGACTCGGGAGGTCGAACAAGCGTGCGATCCGATACCACAAATGGGGGCAATTACCATCAGCCCCCAAGATGTAGCTCGTGCAGTCCGCCCGTTGCCTAACTGGAAATCTCCAGGGCCGGACGGACTGCACAACTTTTGGATTAAATGGTTCCAAAGGTCGCACGCTCGTTTGGCTATTCAGTTCCAGTCTTCCTTAGAGTCAGGATCGCTGCCCCAGTTCCTAACGACAGGAATAACCCACCTGCTCCACAAATCAGGTAGTACTACGGAACCTAAAAATTATAGACCGATAACATGTTTACCGACGGTCTATAAAGTTTTTACATCCATTCTGAGAGCTAAAATTAATCATCATATTGATACGAATTCAATTATGTCTGCTTCTCAGAATGGATGTAAGAACGGGTCCCGTGGTACTAAGGAGCTGCTCCTTATAGACATTGCCATAAGCCAGCAGGTTCGCCGTTCCCGAAGGGATCTGGCGACATGTTGGATAGACTACAAGAAGGCCTATGACTCAGTGCCACATACATGGCTCATGAGGGTGCTAGAGTTGTATAAAATTGATGCAACTCTGCGCACCTTCCTGATGTCGTGTATGGGGCAGTGGAGGACGGTCCTTCGCTATCCAGGATGTCGACAGATTCAAAATGACAGCGAACCTATAAGGATCGAGCGTGGAATATTTCAGGGCGATAGTCTGAGTCCACTGTGGTTTTGTTTAGCCCTGAACCCTCTTAGTACACTGCTGGAGGGTTCGGGCCTGGGCTATCGGTTGAGAAGAGGAGGTCAGGTCATATCTCACCTCCTTTACATGGATGATCTGAAGCTCTTTGCCCCCAACAACTTGCAACTGATGAAGTTACTGAAGGTGACAGAAACCTTCAGTGACGCCATCAGGATGGAATTTGGTGTGGACAAATGTGCAGTCATGCATGTAAAGCGAGGGGAGATTATGGAATCCGAGGGAATACAACTCTCGGATTCCATACACCTTCGATCCCTTTTCTCAACCGAAACTTACAAGTATTTGGGTATGTCGGAAGCATTAGGCATCAATGCTAGTGACGTGAAACAGTCGTTGAGGGAACGCTTCTTTGGCCGCCTGAAAAAAGTACTAAATAGTCTTTTATCAGGCGGAAACAAGGTGCGCGCCTTCAACGGTTGGGTCATGCCGGTGTTGATGTACTCTTTCGGCATACTCAAATGGACTCAGACAGAACTTGACGCCCTGGATAGGAGGGTCCGCGCGCTGCTTACCGCAAATCGTATGCATCACCCACGATCATCGGTTATGAGACTGTATATCCCGCGGAAGTGCGGCGGTCGTGGCTTTTTAAATGCTAGGACCCTGCACAACCGCGAGGTATGCAGTCTTAGGGAATACTTCCAGGCCGCCGACGTGGGTATGCATCGAGATGTGGTAGCGGTGGACAAGGGCCTTACCCCGCTCTCCTTGGCTAACGAGAACTGGCGCAAACCTATAGTATTAGATACTAATGACCGCAGGGAGGTATGGCAGAGCAAGGAGCTTCACGGACGCTTCTACCGGGTCCTACATGGGCCCGATGTAGATCTTTTAGCGTCCGTGGCCTGGCTGCGATTTGGTGACCTTTTCGGGGAAACCGAAGGTTTTGTCTTTGCGATTATGGACGAAGTTATGATGACGAACAACTACCGGAAATACATTGTGAAGGACGGCACGGTTGACATCTGTCGGGCATGTCACCGACCGGGGGAATCAATCCGTCACATTATCTCCGGTTGTTCTAGTCTGGCTAACGGAGACTATTTGCATAGACACAACCTTGTAGCCAGGATTATCCATCAGCAACTTGCTCTAAAATACAATCTTGTGGAATCGGAAGTGCCTTACTATAGGTATGTGCCCGACTCAGTTCTCGAAAATGGCAATGTCACGTTGTATTGGGATCGGTCTATCATCACTGACAGGACTATTGTTGCCAATAAGCCTGACATAGTGGTGATAGACCGACTAGAGCGTCGCGCAATGATTGTTGATATAGCGGTCCCCCATGACGAGAACCTCGTGAAGGCTGAGAGAGATAAGAAAAGCAAGTATCTTGATCTGGCTCGCGAGGTTGTCGACATGTGGGATGTGAATACAGCAGTCATTGTGCCGATAGTCGTGACGGCCAATGGCATAATAGCCAAGAGCCTCGACGATCATCTGAGGAGGCTCTCGTTGGGCAGCTGGATCAAGGGCTTGATCCAGAAAGCGGTACTCTTGGACACGGCGCGCATAGTCAGGAGATTCCTCTCTCAGGAGCCCTGACCACCGGTAGCTTGGACCCTGTTCCCGATACCGGTGGGCTACTATTTTTGTATTTTTAAATGTTTTTTTATTTTATTTTTATAGAATAATATTTAAAAATATAAAAGTATGTTTATAAAATAAATAAATGGAATAATAAAAACATAAAAACCAACTACAACTACGTATCATTTTAATAATTGTAATTTCACTAACTGTTTCAATAATTAGAAATGAACAAAATATAAATAGTTTATTTTTTCTGTTTCCTCGCAAATGTGTTAAAAAACGTCGTACGATATACGTGCGTATTGGTTATAACGAACTTATATCGTAATGTACTATTAAGACGTGATTTCAAAAATATATAACACTTATATGTTTAAATGTACCTAATTCTAAAAAAAAATAACTAAAAAGTTGTAAATAAAAAAAGTTAATTCAAAAAATCTAAAAACCCGACTGCTTGAAAAGCGAACTTAAAAGACGTAAACAAGATAAAAATCTTGCTGTGCACATCTGGTTTTGGTCAGCCAGATCGTGAATATGTAACCTCCGACTGCATAGCAAGATTTTCATCTTGTTTACGTCTTTTTAGTTCGCTTTTTAAGCAGTCGGATTTTTTTATGTGTACTATATTGAGAATAAGTAGGTAAATAGTTTATATTATTTATTTTCATGTGGAGTGAGGCCATCGAGAGACACGGGGAAGCGCTGGCCGTGACCCTCGACTCTCATCAATCGTCTCTCTCAAGACTTTCGACAGGGTCCGGCACGAAAGCCTTATTATGTAAGCTTCCTTCTTTTGGTATGCCGAGTAGTCTAATTGGATTGCAGACATCCTAAGAGATCGATCCATCCGAGTGGTTATCGAGGGCTGCTCTTACGGTTAGTTAGATATCAACGCCGGAGTCTTGAGGGGTCGGTGCTCTCGGCAACATTGTTTTGCAGCACATTCATGATCTGCTAAAACCCGTTGCCTAACTGAATACGGCAACGCAAATAGTTTGACCGCTATCCAATCGTTTCGGTTTCGGTTACGATCGAGTTTCGGCAAAAAAACGAGTTTCGGTTTCGCCGACAAACCTGCCGAAACTACGACCGAAACCGAAACTGCATTCGAGAGTTCTCGCGCTGTGATCGGTCATGTTCGGCGCGTTAAATTCCATCCAAGCGGGTAAGCGACGAAGACATTTAGCCGCGTCCACGTGCCTAATCATGTCGTGACTGGCTTGTGCAGTTCGTTTTGAGTTTTCGTGTGATTTATTTTGAATTGGGTAAGATTTATTATGTGATAAGAGTAGGTAGTAAACATCAAAGCAATGTCGAAGACTGCATAGCTTTGTGATTTAAAGATAAAAAATAAAGACTGACTGATTATATAACGTTTTCTTTATTTTTCCCTTAAAACATGATCCTTGTAAGGAAGTTTCAGTTTTCGTTTCGGCCGAAACTGATACTGTTGCCGAAATTCGGTTTCGGTTTCGGTCGGACACTAGACCAATCACATGCGAGATGAATGACGCGATGTGGATTTCAGTCTGTGTGATTGGTCGATTGGATAGCGGTCAAACTCTTTGCGTTGCCGTATTCACTTACGCAGTACGGCTGCAAGTAAGCCATCTAATGAAGTAGACTCATACCCACCTTGTCTGCCCATACGGGAAACTCATCGAAGAGATTCATTCGTCATCATGAGTTCGGATGTCGGAGGCAATAAACGAAAATGGGAACACCGACTGCCGAATTTGAATTTTTTTTTCACTCTGCAGTGCTTTTTTAAAGTAAGTCGGTTGTAATTCCTTATAAAAAAAGCTTTTTAAGTGGGTTTTCTCTCAAGGTGTATATATTCCACAATGTTAATACAGTACTGGCCGTACGCCCGCTCAGAGCCAGATTATCAATATTGAACCTCCTTTTGAACAGTTTTGTTTGCAAAATATTTTTTGATTTACATATTATGCTATTTCATTTATGAAGGAATTCTTGTCATAAATTCTGTGTAAAGAAGATATTTTAAACATCCAAGTCGTTTTGGAGGTGTATTCAAAAGTAGCGAAAAAATATCGTGTTGTTAATTCTTTTAAGCAAAACTATAAGTTACACGAAAAAATCATGTTTCAGAAGTAATGTACATGAATCAAAAATAAATATACAGGGTGATGGGAAGTTGGGTGCAAAGTTTTAAGGCAACGATAGTACAGACAGTTTAGAACCATTTAAGCCATTGTTGTCTTAGGCGAAGTCTTACCATTGTTTTTTAACCAAATTTTTATGTCCTTTTTCGAAAATTTCCAAAATTTTAACTAAACTGCTTATTCGTGGTTAAATTGAATGATAAATGAATTCATTTTTATTTTATTTAATTAAAGTTATGTGTAAGCAATTTAGCGAAACATGTTCTAGACCTCTATGTCGTTAGACATTTTTTTTTACAGACATGCCTTATAACAAAAAGCGGTTTAACCAAAACCCCGGTTTAAACCTTGTTTACACCATACATTATAGAGGTTTAAACCTGAGTTTTTAATAAAACCACTTTTTGTAATAAGGATGTTAAAGTTCATAAAAAAATTTCAAATTCATAATATATACTTTTTGTTAACATTATTAAAAAAAAAAAACGGAGCGTGCTTTTTTTGTTCGAACCTTTTTGAAAACATGCTTGGCTATCGCTCTTTCTTTTTGGTACCATTTACGCGGATATCTTACAAATTATTGAAATTAGGAAAGACAGCCAAAAAAAAAAATTCTTCGTCATATTGGATTGTAGGTCCTAATTTCAATAATTTGTAAGATACCCGCGTAAATTATACCTCAAAAGAAAGAGCGATAGTCAAGCATGTTTTCAAAAATGTTTGAACAAAGAAACATGCACCGTTTTTTTTTAAATGTTATTTACAAAAAGTATTTATATTTTTTTTTATTTTTTTATTAACTTTAAATGTCTGTAAAAAACATGTCTAACGACATAGAGGCCTAAAACATGTTTCACTAGACTGCTTAATATTACTTTAATAAAATAAAATAAAAACGAATTAATTTATCATTCAAGTTGACCAAAAAATTAGGTTTAGTTAAAATTTTGGAAATTTCCGAAAAAAAAAAATTATTAAAAAAAATTGGTAAGACTTAGACAACCATGGTTTAAATGGTTCTAAATAAAATAGTATATTTGTCTTAAAACTTTGCACCCAACTTCCAATCACCCTGTATATCTATTCCAAACCTTTTTAACCTAAACTCCATTTGAAATAACACTAGACATGTTTCCAAATCTTTTTACAGCCCGTTCAACCGATTTTGAGTTCTATCCCGTAAATATAAGGATGACATAAAAAGCATAAACCTGTTACCAAAACCAACTGTTTACTACAGCTACCATTTGTCGTATCACCAACGCAATAGAAGTCAAAATCGGTTGAACGGGCTGTAAAATGGGCTAATTTAAACGTCTAATGTTATCGCAAATGGAGTATAGCCGTTACTAAGGAGTAAGCGTTGGAAGGCACTTAAAATAAAAGTCGTTATTAAATAAAACTCTATATTAATATAATATAATAATTGTGTCGGTATAATCTGTGCTTGCACGCGCCCCGAGTGTGTCCTGGCTCGCTCACGGCTTCAGGCGCTTGTAGTTCGCGAGGTGGCTGTTCAGGTGCTGCGCCAGCTGGTCTGCTCGTGCGAATGAAGCCTGGAAAGAGAACAGATTAAGTTTCAGTTTCTGCACATCCCCAGAAGTCTCATCGAAGCCTTAGGGCCGGCGCTCATTGACGGCACGGCACGGCAAAGAATTTTTTCGTGGACTAATGATTTTCGACCTTGCGGCGGCACCGGCAATTTTCAGCATACCAAATCATTCTGCCGCGGCATTCGTGTAGAAATAAAAGAATTTCAACACTACAGCCATTGAAATAAAATCGATAATCATATGTCCATGAAAAAGACTTTGCCGTGCCATGCCGTCAGTGAGCGCCGGCCCTTAAGGTCAGGCGGTAATAGAGAGGGCTATGCTCGGCGTTTCCTTGCGTGATCGCATCAGAAATGAGGATATCCGCAGGAGGACCGAGGTTACCGACATAGCCCGAAGAATTGCGAAATTTAAGTGTCAGTGGGCAGGGTATATTGCTCGTGGAACGGATGGTCAAGGGGGCCGAAAAGTTCTGGAGTGACGAGTGCAAACCTGAAGACGCTGCATTGGAAGACGTTTCACTTGGTGGACCGATGGCCAGTAGCCTAATTGAGTAACTGAATTTGGCAAGGCAAAGGGACCCCATGAAGAAGTATGACAAATACTCTTTACATAAATTGTATTGTCAAAAAATATTGGACTCTTTCGAAAACAGTATCTACACCAATGAAAGCGTCCAATAATTTTTGGCAATACCGTATTATTTAAAGAGAATATGTCATGCTCTTTCAGGGGGTCAAACCCCCGCTGGATGCGAGACGCACGGGATCGGTCAATAACGCATGGGGAGAGGGGGCTATGTCCAGCAGTGGACGTCTTTCGGTTGAAATGATGTTGTTGATGCCCCCTTTTCATGAAATATCGTCTTTTACAGAGTCGAATCAACGTTTCTATGGTCTTCCCATACTCTTATAACCACCTTCATTTACATTCAAAACTGTTTTATTAACAAAACAAAATAATAAAATTCTTAATTTTCATAATAGTTTACCAACAACAGCTTATGAAGCTCTCGAACTAGAGGGGCTTATACAGGGTGTTTGGAAGGGAGCTGTACATACGCCTAGGGTAGAAACTAGGGATAGTCTGCTACCTACCCCCGCCCATTATATTGACCTTGGCCTCAAGGTTTTTTTTTAATTTATTTTTATTTTTTATTTGACTTTTTTGTGATTTTTTGACTAAAACTACCTGTAGCTCAAAATCTATCCATGGGACCGGTCGGCTAATGTCTTGTTTTAATCGTTAGAGTCTTAGGGTCCTGCAAAAAATTATTTTACACCAGAAAATTGTGGAGAAGAAAAGTTATGGGGCCTGAAGTACCATAGTAAGGTAAAGAAATAATTTTAAGGGCAACTTTCTATGGGATTTAAAAAAAACTAACAGGGTTGGAGTTCTTCTGATTTTTTTAAAACATCCTCAGTCCATGCCCTTTCTAACGATATGCTAAAAGTGTATTTATCACTTTTAGTTTTAAAGTTATTAATTAATTTCCGCAACTAGGGCACTTTTACCACCACGAGTCGACATTTGTAAGACAAATGTAATTTCCAGAATTTAAACCAGTTTGGCCTACAGTTGGCAAATTTGTTGTCTCACTCTTACACGAGAGCAACATGTAAGAGACAAAACATGTCATGTCATGTCTCTTTCGCTCTTGGGTCGACGGGGCCGGGCAGGTAACTCGTTGGGGTCTTTGTTAGTCAGTCGAGATTTACCCATCTTAGCTAACTTACGTACTTGCCGTTACGACGCTCCACTGTTTTCGTTAATTTTGTTGAGTTTGTTATTACTTCGTTTTTGTTAAGTTTTGTTATTTGTTACCTTGTTGTTGGCAAAATGGCTGGATTTACCAGTGAAGAGTACACCGACATGCTGGTGGTGTATGGAATGGCTGATTGCAATGGGCGCGAGGCACGGAGGATTTATCAAGAACGGTATCCTAACCGGCGAGTGCCTAACCACCAAACGTTTGGCTCAACTTATCGGCGTCTGCGAGAAACCGGAAATTTAAATTTCCGGGAACCAGCCGTGAACAGATTTCAACCAAATTTGGCTGCGGAAGAACGCATATTGGCTGAATTTGAGGAAGATCCGACCAGAAGCGTAAGAACCGTAGCCCGGACGCTTGGTTTAAGCGTGTGGAAAGTCTGGTCGGTTCTTCGCGAAAATGGACGTCATCCTTTCCACTACACCCCTGTTCAAGGTAATTTTTTACATAAAGTTTTTGTTTTTAGCTCTTATGTAATGAACTAGCATGTGAATTTCATAGGCAATTTTTAAATTAACATGAGCATGTGTGTGAGAGAGAGAGAAATGGAAAGACAGAGATAGCAATCAATGTTACATAGCTACTAATTCATAAGGAAACGTTGATATTTTTATTGTTTTAGGCTTAGAGGATAACGACTATGCAAGAAGGGTGGAGTTTTGCCGCCACTTGCTCCATACGGACGTGGAAGATATTAATTTTTTACGGAGTATTCTCTGGACTGACGAGTCCAAGTTTGACAAGGAAGGAATTGTAAATTACCACAATCTCCATCACTGGGCACCCAGAGATCAAAACCCGAGAGTCAAGAGGCACAGAGGTTTTCAACGAAGGTTCTCCGTGAACGTATGGGCAGGCGTCATCGGTAATCGGTTGATAGGGCCGCACTTTTTGCCAGACAACCTAAACGGGCAAAACTACTTAGATTTCCTCGAAAACGATTTGCCTGATTTAGCGGAAGAAGTGTTTGACGAAGATCGGCCCATAGTCTTCCAGCACGACGGCTGTCCTGCTCATTGGAGCCTAGCAGTGAGGGAGCTTCTGGACAACTGCTTTCCTAATTCTTGGATTGGTCGGGGTGGGCCAATTCCCTGGCCCCCAAGGTCGCCTGACCTTACCCCACTCGACTTCTACGTCTGGGGAAGGGCGAAAGAGTTGGTGTACGCAGAAGAAGTACCAACAAGGGAGGTTCTAATTAACAGGATCCACGCCGCATTCGATACAATGCGCGAGGAACTGCTGCTTAGAACGGTGACCGTGGAGATGAGGAAGAGGTGCCGAGCATGTTTACAGGTCAATGGTCATCAATTTGAACAAAATTTGTAATTAATTAAAATTAGTAATTAATTAAAATTTGTAATTTAATGACATTAGTCATTACCAAATTTTTTGTTTCATTTGCCATCCTTTTACGATCGAACACATTTAATTTTCATTAGTTGAAATTTTTGCTTGAAGTGCCCTAGTTGCGGAAATTAATTAATAACTTTAAAACTAAAAGTGATAATTACACTTTTAGCATATCGTTAGAAAGGGCATGGACTGAGGATGTTTTAAAAAAATCAGAAGAACTCCAACCCTGTTAGTTTTTTTTTAAACCCCATAGAAAGTTGCCCTTAAAATTATTTCTTTACCTTACTACGGTACTTCAGGCCCCATAACTTTTCTTCTCCACAATTTTCTGGTGTAAAATAATTTTTTGCAGGACCCTAAGACTCTAACGATTAAAACAAGACCATTAGCCGACCGGTCCCATGGATAGATTTTGAGCTACAGGTAGTTTTAGTCAAAAAATCATAAAAAAGTCAAATAAAAAAAAATTATAAATTAAAAAAAAACCTTGAGGCCAAGGTCAATATAATGGGCGGGGGTAGGTAGCAGACTATCCCTAGTTTCTACCCTAGGCGTATGTACAGCTCCCTTCCAAACACCCTGTATATCAGCATATCAGCATTTTCTTCACGACATTCTCCTCATTTATCCGCATCACATCGAAAAACAGTTTGGAGGTTTGCGGAACAGGGTGTAAAATCCTGCAATCTCCTTTGAAAAGTGAGGATCCTCAAACCAAACGAAGAAGACAGAAGCGCGGAGCCGGGCGGCGGCACTAGACTCACCTTGCAGACGACGCAGCGGTAGAGCTGCTTGGCGTGGTTGTGCATGTGGCGCGTGAGCGAGTGCGCGTGCGAGAAGCGCTTGCCGCACTGCGCGCACGCGTGCGGCAGGCGCGCGGAGCCGGGCGGCGGCGCGGCGCCGTGCGCGCACGTCAGGTGGCGGCGCAGCTGCTCGTACCGCGGGAACGTCAGCCCGCACTGGGGACATCGCCCTGTTGACAATGGAAATGTCGCTATTCATTTATCTATTTAATATTTCTGTCCTATTCAGTCCTTCAACCCCTCTTTATCTTAAGAAACGTTTTCAGATTCTCTGCGATTCCCACTCAAAATTTCTTAGGTCATCGGATAACTTACAACTTCAAATGCCAATGCATTCCACGAGTTTTGTGGATAAATCCTTTACTGTCCAGAGTACTCGTCTGTGGAATGCATTGCCAGACCCAATCAAACGCGCCAAATCGTTGCCTGTGTTCAAAAGACTCGTGAGGGAGCATTATTACCTGTCGCTGTGATTATGAATTGATTGTCGTCATTTTATTTATTGCCTTTATATTTTAGTATGTATGTATTTATGTATATATTACATAGCATATGTATGTATCTGCATATCTTTTATAATATCTTTTTTTGACACTGGTATTGTCACACCATTAACAGCCCCACTTCGTGTCCAGTAATTATTGTCCATGCCTGGTTGCCTGGAAGAGATCGCGGAATGCGATAAGGCCGCCCATTGTATGTATTTTTAGTTTTAAGTTTCCTTTGTAAATGTTACTTATGGTGTACAATAAAGTATATAATAATAGTATATTATGCAACTAGTGAATAAAGGAAGGTTTTAAAGCGAGGGCCATAGATGAATCACGAGCATAGCGAGTGATTCAAGTGTTAGAATCCTGAGCGACGCGAGTGATTCATGGCCCTCGATATAAATCCGTTTTATTCAAGAGTTGCATACTATATTTTATACCATGACTACGAGAAAAAGAAGGATTTAAGCCAAAAGCACAAGGAATAATAATAAATAAATAAATGGTTTATTACCTTCAAAATTTAAAGAAAATGTGAAACCTCAGGGCTTCACATTTTTTGTAAATTGAAGCTGAGCTAGGTAACAGCACCTGTGTTTCAGGGGCCAGTGACCACCTCCGTTACGTTACGTAATTATAATTAATTAAACACCAATGCAATTAATATTAGAATTACAATTCAAATAAATATCACTAAACATCCTAGACCAAAATCAAAATCATTATCAAAATCCTAAATATAAACAAACTCAAAATTAAATCGACGAAGGAGTTTGTAATTCGAATATTCTTTGTATGCACAAGAAGTTTGTATCGAGTATTTTATGCGCAAGTAGGTTGTATTGCATTGAGATGGAGGTCAAATATATATTGGTGTGTTCTAAATTCAAACACCAAAACAGTGATTAAAAGTGCTTTTTATTCACTGTTTTCAGTGAATAAAATAAGCTTTTTAGAGGGGGAATGGTATAAATAAATATTTCAAGTACACAAACGCACAGAGGCGGACTTCATTGCCTTAGGAATTTTCTACCAGTCGACCTTTGGGTGATACAGAGAAAAATAGTGGTAGGTGCAATATTGAGAATATACCACGATTAAGTAATATTTATTCAAATACAAAGATATTCATACAAGCTATAAATACATACAACATAAATAAATACAAAAAAAACAAGACACCTTCGCAAAAATACTGTTAATTTGTTGGCTTCTTATGTGTATGTTAGGCTCCAAAGACCGAAAACGCTCATTGAGTGACAAATTTCTCAGAACGCGCTGAGGCTCCTTTCAAATGGCCATAACGCGAATTTCGCGAACCAGTTTGCGAAATATGAAAATTACACCCATGACGTGAGTCTTAGATTTTCGTTTTGACTCCATATTCGTTATTAGCGACCCCAAAAACCAGGCAACTGATACCCATGACGAAATGTTCTCAATATTTGCCGGCGCCATCTGAGAGTTTGATTTTGACCACATATATCAGTTATTAGCTACCCCGAAAACCACGAAAATAACACTCATGACGCAAAATATGTTAATACCCGTCAGCGTCCTTACGTCCATCGCGAACTCGCGTTGTGGTTGCATTCACAAGCCAAAACCCGTTGTGGCTTGTGGCCGGTTTTAAAAGTGGGCCTATTTTTTCGCCCAATGTGCGTTTTCGGTCTTAAGTTTAAAAAGCATGAAATAAAAAATAAAAAATCTCCGACACAAAAACATCTACATACCAAAAACCGGCCCAGTGCGTGTCGGATTCACACATTAGGGTTCCGTACCAAACCGCAAAACCAAGTTGGTTGTAATTGGAAAAATGAGAGAATTTCAAAGAAAAATCATATTTATCAATGTATTGGTATTTGTTAGTAAAATATACGTAATAATAAACATTATCACCAAATTTGAAGTTCATAGGTCAATGGGAAGTTAAATTCTTCGAAAGAAAATTTTGAAAATAAAAAACTGACTTTGGTGGCTTCTCATTTCTTTGTTTTCCATTATTTTCGAAAATATAAAAATACAGTATTTATCTACTTAACGAGCTCTAAACAACGATGGGGTAGGTCAAATTTGAAGACTAGCTCCAACCGTGTGGCTATAAACCTGTGTGACAGACGACAGACAGACAGACGGACACGTGAGTGACAGCAATAGGGCTCCGTTTCGGATCTTCGGGTAAGGAACCCAAAAAAGAAGAATAGGATGACTTACCAGCTCGCTCATCAGCGGTGTGGGTGCGATCGTGCGCGGCTAGCTCCGCGTCGTCTTCGAAGCATTTCCGGCACACTTCGCACCGCACCGTCATGGCGCCGCGGTGCGCTGCCGCTCTGTTGGGCAACAGGAGATTTTAATAGGCGAAAATGAGAGGAA
Source organism: Orthosia gracilis (assembly GCA_947562075.1). NCBI lineage: Eukaryota > Metazoa > Arthropoda > Insecta > Lepidoptera > Noctuidae > Orthosia > Orthosia gracilis. The sequence continues at coordinate 10,497,949 of OX387277.1, forward strand.
TGTTTGGCTGTAAGAACATAAATCCAAGAACGATCAAAATAGAAAAAACTTTCATTCAAATAGGATTCCTAGATTCCTGGGTAAAAAAATATTATTATATTTAGTTCGACAGTTAGATTATTATCCAACAAGATTTTATCTATACTAATATTATAAAGAGGTTAAGTTTGTGAGTTTGTGACTTTGTAGAGGGTAATCTCTGGATCTACAGAAACGATTTTGAAATTTAGGTGTGAAATTTAGGGTAGGGTAGGGTAGGTAGGGTAGGGTAGGGTAGGGTAGGGTAGGGTAGGGTAGGGTGGGTAGGGTAGAGTAGTGTAGGTAGGTTATGGAGGGTAGGGTAGGTGTAGGTGTAGATGTAGGTAGGGTAGGGTAGGTAGGTTAGGTAGGGTAGGATAGGTAGGGTAGAGTAGCTAGGGTAGAGTAGTGTAGGTAGGGTAGGGTAGGGTAGGTAGAGTAGGGTAGGGTAGGTAGAGTAGGTAGGTAGGTAGGGTAGGTGGGTAGAGTAGGTATGGTAGATAGGTATCCAGATGACGTGAGCGAAGCCGCGGGGGTCAGCTAGTAATATTATTAAGAGGTAAAGTTTGTGATGTTGTGAGTTTGTGAGGTTGTAGAGGGTAATTTCTGGGTCTACTGAACCGATTTTGAATTCTTTCACCAGTAGAAAGCTACATTATTCTTGAGTGTCATAGGCAATTTATTGGCGCGCGCTGAGAAGACTGTTGATGATAAATAAAAAATATACAGTACTACATGATTAAAGTACTCATTACTACCTACAAAAAAGTCTGCATGAGAGAATATACCTAACTATCATAGTTAAGACACAGACAGCTTTTATGTTCTAAATTTTAATTACATCGCCGACAGAAAAAAAAGTTGGTTACATTCGTATTGTAGTATATTAATTCTTATTCAAATAAATAGTTTAACAAATTAGTAGGTAGGTAGACAGGGTAGGGTAGGAAGGGTGGGGTAGGTAGGGTAGGGTAGGGTAGGATAGGGTACGTAGGGTAGGGTAGATAGGTAGCCAGTTGACGGGAGCGAATTCGCGGGGGTCAGCTAGTAATAAATAAATGAATTGTCACAAGAAACAAATTTGTGAGCAAAATTCCAGCTCTATCGGACACCGGGTAGTGGGTCGAATTTAACTTGCAAGTTTTGATTGCAGCACCGGGAATTCCGGTCCGGGACAGGTGGAACTAAATGAAAGCTTGTTGAAGACTATCGAAGGAGGATAATGTTTTTCTCAATAATGCTTGGAAATTTGTGCATTTATTTGACAACCTTCTTCGGGATAAATCGAAATTGCTGTACTGGCCAAAGACATGCGAGTAGCGGCCAGCAAAAGTTTTATGAAAATCCATATCTGTCAAATAAATTACATAGTACTAAACTCATATTTGTTGCGTAATTTAAAAATGGAACGATCTTTTACTCCGAAGCATGGCAATCAAGGTTTTATTTAAATTTCGAACTGGCTTGCAAATAGAAAGCTGTTTATTGAAAAAAAGACCAAAAGGACACTAACGCTGGACCAATTATTGTTGTTCGTCATTGATTTTGAAAAGTAATTGTATTTGACAAAATGAGTTCTAGGTACTACTTATTTTTTTATATCCTCGCAATATTTGAGAAAAGTCTATACAAGCCTTGGGCCACAACTAGGCATTGATGGACTTAAGTATGAGTACCTCGGTCCACATTTACACGTTCGTCCATCAAAGCCTCTTGCTAGCCGCTGCAGTAATGTACTATAATATAAAAGAAAGTCATGTTAGTTACACTATTTATAACTCAAGAACGGCTGAACCGATTTGGCTGAAAATTGGTGGGGAGGTAGCATAGAACCAGGAGACGGACATAGGATACTTTTTATCATTTTTTTCTATTTTTTATTTTATTTTTTTCATATGTTCGCCATTACGGTCGGCCAGATCTCTTTATTAATTTTACCATTATTAATTAGGGTAGGGTAGGTAGGGTAGGGTAGGTAGGCAGTTGACGGGAGCGAAGGGCACAGCTAGTGTACTATAAGTCTATGTATGTACAGTACAAACATCTTCTAAATGTCCCTCAGCATACTTCGTGTTTCGTCAATCGTCGCATTTCTATCAGTTGCCCTTTGCACTTGGTGCAGACCGGACGTTCTAATAATCAATTTAGAAGTTTATAGAGTTATTAATACTCTATTAAAATAATGTATTTTTTTTTAAATGGGAAGAATGCTGTTACACGGAAATCAAAACAAAACAACAATAAAGTACAGTTCAACTATTTTCTTTGTCCCTCGGCAATCATCGCATTTCCGAATACAAACGAATGGTAATTTCCCTGTCCATCAATTATTAGATTTATCATGTATAATAATATGAATTCAGAACTCAGTACTTTCGGTAGTCGGCAGCAGTCGCATTTGTATCTGTCGGAGGAACGCGCGTGCGACCGCTAGTTTTCACCACCGCAGTTCTAGTAGTTTACTAAGTAGACCACGGTCTTCTCCTGAGTAGACCATAGTCTTCTCCTGAGTAGTCCAGTATATTCTCCCTAAATAGCATAGTCTATGTATACTTACTTGTGTTCATATAGTTTCTCGCGCCGGTTGAATGTTTCGCTGCAGCAATCGCACTCGTATCTGTCGGAGGAACGCGCGCGCGACCGCGAGTTGCCGCCACCGCGGTTCTGATGGACGCGGCGATGGATTCTGAGGAAGAACACAAATGTCAATAAACATCAGTCAAATTAGAAGCTGGGAAAGAAGTGAGAAAATATAACATGTGTTAAGTTTAAGTTTGCATAGAGACATAAGTCTGCTAACTCTAAGGTTGAAAATGCAATGCCTGGCGGCTTGCGTAGCGTAAGTTCTTCGCTATTCGCTAGGGATCAAGCAAATCGCATGCCAATGCTTTTTTAGAAGAGTTCATAGACGAAGACATTGTTTTAGTTCGAAATTAGTATGAGAATCTTGAGATACAGGCTAATTTCATTTTTGTAATAAAACTAGTATTTATTTAGATTATTTTCGGATTCAATAGCTCGACTGCTTCCTCCAATAGAAATTAACATTGTTTTCTATGTCTGGTGTGATGACAGCAGTGTCTTTTTAATCTCCAAATGAAAAGACCGTGGTCTATTTGGTCTTCTCATAGTAGACCGAGTAGACAACGGTCTTCTCAGGTATAAGCAATAAGTAGTAGCAATTTTCATGAGTAGACGACAGATATTATTAAGGGCCGTTTTCTGAATTGAGTATTTAGGGCTAAGAACGTTCCAAACTGTAATTTAAAGCCCAATTTTGAGAGATTTTCAGGCAGGAGTTTGACATATACTTAACATCAAATTCTTAATTCAGAAACCGGGAGTTATGCTCATCGTTCAGATACTCACTTGAGTGTCACTCTCGTGGAATACCACTTCGAACAGATATGGCATTGGAAGCTCTTATCCGCAGATTCGTTTTCGGATTCACTGATCTCATCGTGCGATGCTAACGCTGCCGGATCAGCCGCGCGCTCGGGATCCGAGTCGGATCCGCTGTCGGAAGCCGGCCCGCTGTACGACCATGCACCGAAAGACCTGTGGACGTGAAGACTATCAGTCTTGACGGGGTCAGGTGGCTGGTGTAAGAGGTTTCGTTCCGAAATGTCACTTATGTCGTTGATATGAGGTTTAAATTGCACTTGTCGGTGTCAGGTGGTTGGTGTAAGGGAATTCTGATCAGAAATGTGAAGATTGACCGCTATCCAATCGAGCAATCACATGCGAGATGAATGACGCGATGTAGATTTCCGTCTATGTGATTGGTCGATTGGATAGCGGTCAAACTCTTTGTGTTGCCGTATTCACTTACGCAATACGGCTGCCGGTGCTTCTCGCATCCACCCACAGACATAAATCTAACTAGATGACGCGATTGTATGTACTTCGCGTGCCAAAAAACGGACTAAAGTTACGATAAAAAATCGTAATCTGAGTTTTTCATTTAGCATTATCGGCACCGGATATCCACCGAAATCTAGAAAACCGTCCGTTTTATGCAATATTGAACTATAAAGAATGTATAGAAAAAGTTGGCCGAAGCATTGGAAATGTTTTCTTTCATTGGTAAGCAAATTTGTTTTTTAAAGTATTGTGTAAACGTGGCACGCTTGATTTTCATACAGCTGGAGGAACTTGCGTTATCTATTCAGATATATGTCTGTGCATCCACCGGTTTCCCTCAGCCTTTACCAGATAACTAATAAGGAGATTTTCCAACGTTGCGTCTTCCGGTTCGCAGTCGCCACTCCAGAACTTTCGGCCCATCGATCATCCAACATGTCGTTGACGTAGGGTTTAAATTGCAATAGTAAATAATCAATCCTAATTTGAGACGTTATTGCACATGCCATATTGAACTCTATCTCCATATCGTAATGCCCACATTCCTATCCAGATTCAAAGACAACATTGACAATGCTTACCTGTCATCCTCATTAGTAGTATGATTGGCCGCCGGTCCTGGTTCAGTCTTGGGTTTCTCGTTATCAGACTCTGATTCCGAGTCGGAACTGTCTGATGAACTGGAGGAGTCGGAGCTCGACGATGAACTGGATCCGGAGCTTGAACTGCCTGCGGAGTGGTGGTGCTGTTTAGTTTGGAAGTCGGAGAAGACAACTGGTAGTGCTATTCTGTAGACATCTAACCGTGCTCTGGTGAAGTGATTTTTCAATCCTTAGCATCATCGATTAGAATACGAGCTTACTTCACCTAAGTTATCACGGTGAGATGAATACCTACAGAATCAGATCTACAGAATCTGAAAATATATAAACACTAGCTGTCCCACGCGGCTTCGCTCCCGTCAACTGGCTACCTACCTATCCATTTACCCTACCTACTCTACATACATGATTGTTGCGTAACTTTAACCGCTTACGCAGCGCACGCAACGGAAGCTCTTAAGAAGGAATATTTTTTCCGTTCTTGCAACATTTTTCATTTATGCCCCGCTCCTATTTGTCGTAGCGTGATGTTATATAGCCTATAACCTTCCTCGATAAATTGACTATCCAACACAAAAAAAAAAATTTCAATTCCAACCAGTAGTTCCTGAGATTAGCGCGTTCAAACAAACAAACAAACAAACTCTTCAGCTTTATAATATTAAGTATAGATATAGATAAAGAACGAACAAAGAAGATTAAGGTAATAGTCAGTTTAAAGTAAACTTACTGCTCCTTGTGTTACGAGATCCGGACGTGCTTTGAGAGGGGGCCGCTTGCCGCTCTGGTGGAGAGCAAGGGAACACGTGAACATTGAGCACACACAAAAATTACTATTATATACATACTATACTCTCTAATTTCTCTCTGATGGTGGCACATGTGTTGGATCATTCGGTTCCCTTCATGATGGTTGAGCTGAGTGGTGCCGATCCATGCGTCATGTTCGTGAACGGGCGCCATCAGTTGGGATTGGTCATAACTTAGCTGCCTCGGAATTTTTTTGTTAAAATTGTTTGTTACTATAGACGCTTTTACGTGCACATCTTTTTGCATCGTTCTCACATATATGTATTTTTTTCAACTAGAATGATTTAACCAAAAACTTGTAATTGAAACTGATGGAAAAGAGTGTCCGTGGAGTTTCTTGCAAAGAACAATGGCAGGTGCCCATATATTGTTTTAGCTGAGATTAAATTCCTACGTCATTAAATGAGAAATATCTGGTTTAACTCAGGGTGATGTTTTGAATTAGTTTGTGCAAGAATTTTTGTTCGAGAACGTCGAGAATAATAGATATTCAGTCATAAAATCTTGTGTGTGGCTAACTTTTAATAATGTGATAATATTATTCAATTTCGTGGAAGTAAAAGGGCCATATCGCATTAATATTTCCCTTACCTAGTTATTTCAGTATGAAATGTATAATCTACTCTTTGTCAACAGTATATTTATTTAAACTAAGCAACTTTGACGTGTATCAAAAGTTCAACAACCAAGCTATTTATTTCTTAGACTTGGATACTAGTCTTTTTGCCAATCATTAATTGAAAGTAATTCAATTATTTCAGTTACACTACAATAATCTTACCTGCCTGCAAGGAACATCTATACGACATAAACTGTATTGTTAACTCATTTACTGCATTAAATACAATAATTATATTATAACTTAATATAGTTAATACATGTCACTTAGCAGGTAAAATATATAATGGAAACACTAAGCTAAAGAAATTAACTAAAAAATCAAATGACTTATTATTTATTATGATTTTTTTGTTCCGTTTTGAACCAGCCCATTTAAACTTTGAAAAACGTAGACAATTAATATAATTTCTTTCGTACATAACTCACTTTCAGACGCTCAAATTTAAGTCAGCTAAGATTTCGCCATTGTTCTTTTTCTCCATTGAGATCTACTGACGCTTGCGAATTTGCAACTAGAGTCATATTTAATTTTTTTTTGTTTGACAATTCAAAAGTACCTCTAAGGTTTACTTGAAATAAACTAGGTATTTTAATTTTGATAATACGCAAGTACTAAAACGTGTACTACTGTAGTTGGAAAGCATAACGGCAAAAAATATGGATAAATTTATCCAATGATGTTATATATATATATATACAGGGTTACAGGAAAAGTCGACCTAGATCCGTTAAGGGCGTGTAGTACTCATCATTTCTGAATGATTTCACTATGGAACCCCCCATCCTAAACTTAACCGTTTTCGAGATTTTCGAGTTTTAATTTTTTTTATGAAAATGCTCAATTTTTCGGCTATTGAATTGAATATTTTGAAAAAAACCAAAAAACCAAAAAAAAAACAAAAAAATTTTTCATGTAAAAAACCAAAAAAATAATCATAAGAGTCAAAAAAATTCAAAATATTCAATTCAATAGCCGAAAAATTGGGCATTTTCATAAAAAAAATTAAAACTCGAAAATCTCGAAAACGGTTAAGTTTAGGATGGGGGGTTCCATAGTGAAATCATTCAGAAATGATGTGTACTACACGCCCTTAACGGATCTAGATCGACTTTTCCTGTAACCCTGTATATATATATGTCGCAGCCATCTGGTTAAATTAGCCAGCTCAAATAACGCCTAGGCCGTTCATTAAACGCCGAAATCCAATTGGATGCCTAGGCCGATAGTTGATTGAACTAGAATCATTCAACGTTTAACAACTTGGCGTATTAAAAGGCAGCCCTTTAAAGATGTCTGACCAATACTGAGCCATGATGATTCAAATTTAGTCCAGTTTTTTTTTCCACTGCGGCGCTAGTACCAAAACAAATATGGCGTCAACAGCGCAAACCGTGAATTTAAGTTTTCGTTCTTGTTTAAAGTGTGATATTGCCAAAATTGTGTGAAAACATGGAGGCGCCAAATAATTCTACGTCTTCTGCAAGTTTTTGCGAAATATTTGAGTTTTTTTTTACATTGTTTTAATAGTCCGTTCGCATGGTATATACAAATTAGTTAAAAAGGGAAACCTGTTATTAGCCTTACTAACTGTTTTATATTTATTTGTAATGCATTGTATGTGTCGCCGTTGGTTTTCTAAATAAATAAAATAAATAAATAACCAAACATAACAAATTCATCGATATCCAATTTAACTAAATGACTACACGACAATCAGCCATCTGATTAAACTTTGCGCTGAATGACTTGGCTAGTCGTCCTTCAGCCATTTATTTGAAGGCATTTAATAAACGGCGTAGGCGTCCAATAATCTTGCTAATTTAACCAGATGGCTGCGACATATAAACTGAGGTAAAGGAAAAGCTTATATAAAATCGTGGATCAAACGAAACCAGGGCGATATTTGGGACTAAACACATCAACACGGTCTAGGGATATTTCATACTCAATTAAATAACTCGAAAATTACTGGCCGCATTGGAATCTTCTAAACACCGATTTGTTTGTAATTTATCTCAGACTAATTCCAAATTCAAATTTTTGAAAATTCTTTTGTTTTGGTGGCATAAAAACGTCTTGATGTGTAGGAGAGGGAATTTTCATTTGTGCGAAATTTAGAAAACAATACGAATTACGTTTAGTGACAGTTTTATTTTTATTTTTAAACGAAAGATAAAGTTAAAATTGAGGTATTGTAGCCATGCAACGCCAACATTTGACGAGGGCGGAGATGTTACGAGCTGTGGGAATGCTGGAAGCTGGGTCTGTTCAGCGTAATGTTGCTGAGGCCATAGGGACCCACCAAAATGTAATTTCAAGATTGTGGACACGCTATCGTGCCACAGGTGAAGTAGCGGAGAGGCACCGGGGGCCAAGTCGCATCACTACCCCCAGACAAGACCGATTTTTGCAAATTACTGCGCGAGCTCAACCAAATGCAACGGCGACTCAATTGGTCCAAAGGCTGCGAGTGGAACACCAAGTGCTTGTGAGTGACCAAACTGTAAGAAGGCGACTGCATGAAAGCAATCTACGCTCTCGTAGACCACTCCGGGTCCCACCTTTACGGAGAGGCAATCGTGGACGACGATTAGAATGGGTTCGGAACCACGTGGACTGGGGCCGTGAGCAATGGTCCAACGTGCTGTTCACGGATGAATCCAGGTTCGGCTTCCATCCAGATTCACGAAGGACGCGTGTTTGGCGAGTTCCTGGACGATGGAGCCGTCTTCAGAACCCTCAGGAAGTTCACCCATACCAAGGAGGAACAATTATGGTTTGGGCAGGAATTCGTCTTGGAGGACGGACGGATCTCGTTTGGGTGCGGGGCAATATGACGGCAGAACGATACGTCCAACAGGTGCTGGGGCCCGTAATCTTGCCCCACAGAACACAAATGGGGCAAGATTTCCTGCTCATGCACGACAATGCCAGGGCACACACGGCGAGAACGGTAGCAGCTTGGTTACATACACACAATGTTAGGGCCTTAGACTGGCCTGCTCAATCGCCAGATCTAAATCCCATTGAGCATGCGTGGGATATACTGCAAAGAAGAGCTCTGAAGGAAGTTCCTGAAAATCTGGCTACAGAAGATCAACTTTTTGCGCACCTCAGAAGGACATGGGACAATATGCCGCAGCAAGACATTGACAACCTTGTTCTGAGCATGCCGAATCGTTGCCGATGTGTTATGAACATCATGGGCGCTTTCTCAGACTACTAACATCAAGTTTATAAACACAAATTAAATGATTTTTCTATTTTTTTCAGTTTTTACTCATAAATTAAAAGTTAATTCATATACGGTTTCCGTCTATGCTTCATTTTTTTTCCATAAAATCCTGAAATTTTAATCGAAGTACCTTAACCATGATTAAAAAATGGTAGAATATTAAATAACGTATCTTTTAAATATATACATGTCATATAAATAATTAACACATTGATAGTAATTCGCTTTTTTTTAAAATATCCCTAGACCGTGTTAATGTGTGTATTTACAGCAGGTCAAAAAGAAACAGATTTTTTTTTTCCTTATCACCCCAACTATCGCCCTTCAATTTTTTACAATTAATCGATATTTTGCCCACCCTGTATATTTGCTTGCAATTTTTACATCTCGTTTGTTTTTCGATCAGTTCTGATTCTGTTATTCATTGTTACTGTTCCGTTTTTGTATATTTAACGGTTAACTGTATATAAAAAAATATTTTTTCATGAATATTCCCAATTTAAATAGCGTCGCGTCATCATGAAGGCCCCTTAGAGTCAAAGCACACTGACGCAGTGTCGAAGCGAAAATCTACAAATTTCTGCGTCAATGTTAGTGGGTTTAGTTACCATTTAAGGTGTCAAAAAACAAAGAAAAACGCTGTGCGATTTAGATTTTTCTTCTGTCTTCAGAAAGACAAAAGAACACATCACTCACCAGATCCAGAACTACTGCTATCGGAGTCGGATCCGGAACTGTCCTCGAGTTTCTCCACTCGAGTCTCCATCTCCTTTCCTGAGGCGCCTCCTGCAACAATAATTATTTATAGTTCTATGCCATGCAGTGATACCGTTGACGACCCGTCATTTATATCATACAGCACCTTATATCAAAATAAGTGTCGGCTCACACCGAGATGCGACGATGCGCGGACTTTTTAAGATAGCTATACAATAAAGAACTTTGTCTACACTCACAACGTAATGTTCCAAATATGAATTCAAAAAATCATGTAAAAAACACGTACTTTTATTCGTGGATAGGTAAAATTTAAAAAAAACCTTTACAGTGCAAGATTTTCCTTCGATTTTCAAACAACTGCATCATAAAATAACTTTTTAATTTTTATAGCCAACTTTTACTTTTTAATATACTGGCGCGTATGGGCTCATTGACTTAATGTAGAAAAGTAGTGTCATGTTGTAGTGTCTATGGATGCGCGCGCTGCGCTGTCATACCTAATGAGAATCTAAATTGCTCGCCATAGCACATATTTTTTCCGTTTACACTTTTGTTTTATTTCAACTGTATGAGTGAATATAAAGTAGTGTATACAACGGCATATAATTAGGTATTAAAACACTCGCGTGATATTATTATCACACCCACGCTCGTGTTTTAATAACCCCTATTATATGACCATTGCATAAACTACTATTATTTACTTCATTAGAAGGTATACATTCCAGTGAAAGAATAGAATTCCAATAAATTCGAATTTTAAATTCCGTGGGCTGTCTTCACACTCTCAACGTCACTATGTCTAAATTTTCGTTATCTTAAGACAATGACAGTCGCCAACGAACTTGAGGAAACAAAACGCGCACTCGTTTCACACCCGCACGACCCCAAATTCAGTAGTTTTTCGTACTTTCCTTATTATTGTAAAACTTTAAAGAAAACCGGCCAGGTGCGAGTCGGACTCGCGCACGAAGGGTTCCGTATCATTATCGCAAAAAAAGCGGCAAAAAAAACACGTATGTTGTATGGGAGCCCCACTTAAATATTTATTTTATTCTGTTTTCAGTGTTTTTTGTTTTACTCGTAGCGGCAACAGAAATACATCATCTGTAAAAAATTCCACTGTCTAGCTATCACGGTTCATGAGATACAGCCTGGTGACAGACAGACAGACGTACACTGGAGTCTTAGTAATAGGGTTCCGTGTTTAGCCTTTGGGTACGGAACCCTAAAAAGCTTTTGATCAAAATGTAGAAAATTAAATTGTCTTTGAGATGGTGAAAATTTAATTAAAATTTAATTTGGTGCGATTGTCATTTTTTGTCCGTTTTAGACATAACTTGACAAATTAATTACAGCATGTTATACAATAAAACTCAAAATGTTCATTGATGAAATTATTAAGAGAATAGTCTATTGCAACATATATTTTTTCTAAAACATTACGATTAGCCGTTTAGACGTGATTCTCATTTGAAAATCTGAAGCTACTGAGGGGTAACTGCTAACTTAAAAAGTGCGCGCATCGTCGTGAACTAACTTATTACTCATAGTTAATAAGTTGTATGGTTGAACTTACACATAACGGCATTATCGGACCAGTAAACTTTAATAATATACAATCAAAACTTTAAAAGTAATATCAAATTATAAAACGAAATAAGTTAACACCCGCCTACCAATTTTTCTAACTGGCAATATTTTTACCACACGTACAATTAGTACCAACATGAGCGAAGTTCGTCTGTTCTACAGCTGGAAAAAGGCAATTTTTCTAGGGCCTTTGATGGGTCTTCGTTTTCAATAGCTATGGGCTTCTGAGGCATCCTTCGGGACCGCTCTTCTTTTAACAAAAGTATAAAAATGCTCCGTTTTATTTAAAGTATAGAACCGGTATAATCCTTAATCACTTTTGTCTTTATTTAACCAACTGGATTGATAAGGCTTTTAGGTAAAAAAAGTCTTTTTCACCAAAAAATTGAACCTACGAAATAACAAATTGGAAAGAGAAAAATCAAAAAAAAATTGTTCTAGCATTTTGAGTTTTTTTTTTTTTCTTAATTTCAACAAAATCGGTTCACAATTGAAAAGTGGTAAAATTATCAATAAATCCTTTTTTATATCTTTACGGGTGGATATTATTTTTGAAACTTAAATGGGACCTTTGAGGAAAAAAAATCCTTTGAAATCGGACCACACTATAAAAAGACATGGTGGGGTCATAATGACAAATATATGTCGAATTGAGAACCTCCTCCTTATTTTTTTCGTCGGTTACAAAAGAATTACGTTTATTTTATTTTAACATTACAGTGTGGAAGGGACATCTTCAAAGAACCTGTTACAATGAATTCAGTAATACTGGCTCTTAAGGGTTGGTTTTTCGTCGACATTTTTTAGTGCCACGTTTTTTTTTCTAAATACTTAAACACACTGGAGTGTATTTTAAACCCGTTTTTATGCCATTATCTGTTTTATTAAGGTACGATAATGTTTATATTCTCAGTAATATACAGTTTAAAGTAAAAATAACTGCTGAAAATACCTAAAAAAATATGGAAACCCGAAAAAAAAAGGTTTTCGTACTTTTTTAATTTTTCTTAATTCTTTATCAAACACAAAATGGCATTTATATTTTTTTTTTGTATCTTGGCTGTATCATTTGTGCGACTCACAAATATATTTTTTCTAACGATGTGACCAGAATCATTTATTATTAACTGATTTGACAAATAATCCCTCGATGTCTCTTCCACCCAAATATTTTATTTATTTATTTATTTAATAATTAATGTACACACACAGTTTAATACATAAAGACAATAAATCAAGACAATACATCAAGACAATAGAGAACAAGGGAACTGCTTATTTCTTAAGAAATTTCTGCCAGCAGACCCGCGAAAAGGAACACATTCATCTAACAAGGTTCACATTTCATTACCACGGCACCAAAAAATTAAGGACATGTGACATCCACCAACAAGCACTGTGTCTGCAGGTTTACTAATGATAAGCATAAAACATATTTACATTATTTACATTGGCATAACGAAATTCAGCATAAAGATCATTACGCATAATGTTATTAGCATAAATACTTTGCCATAATGTAAATTGCCATAAATACTGTTGGCATAATAATAATGATGCATAATCTTATAAAGCATAATGATATTTTCTAATAATGTTCTTTGGAATAAAACGAACATGTTCGTGTCTCAAGAGTGGCCCAATGGCCACCACGCCGTACCTTAACCTAATTAATTTGAGTCCTTTTATCAAATATATTTAATTAGACATTTTAAGCTTAGGTAAAACAATTTTTCATCGTCATTTTCCTTCAAATCGACATTAAAATTTTCGATAATTTGGAAATTGACATTTTACCCGTACGTATTTTAATTTTCGACGTTCAAATATGTACCCATAAAATTATTATGACGAATAAATATTATACCTTAAATATTTATGCAAATCCAAATTATGGCAAAACAAGTTAGACCAAATGACATTTACGCTAACCCTTGCATTATGCCGCAGTATTATCATGCTGATAAAAGTTATGCGAAAACGTTATGCCAAACAACATTATGCCAAGAGGGGGATTCCCGTGTTTGCATGGTAACAGCCCACTCCCTCTCACATAGAGGAGGCCTGAATCCCATCAGTGGGAACATGACAGACTGATGCTGGTACTGACCTTCAGAACTCCTAACGGAGAGGACCTCATCATCGTCACCCCTTCGCAGAGAGTCGTGCGGCTTCTTGAAGTTGGCGGCTAGCAAGTGTGTACCGTAGAGATCATCCTGGAGACGGGAATATTTGTATTAGATATTTTAGTAATATATATGTAGGACGAATGACCTTTAACTTAATCATTCAGTTTTGTTTAATTGCCAACAATTCAAATCATTCAAATCTCAGTTCGATTTTATTCGATTGACAACACTTTATTTTTCTATGTCCAAATACTTGATTTCGATTGGATGTTATAAGCGGTACTTTGCCGGATGAGTTCTTTAGCCAATGAAAAGCGAGGAGGATCCACGCTGACTCTCTCGAGTGGAAGTCTCCCGCTATGTTTCGTTTAGATAGAAAAGAATCGCGCGGACGCGCTTTTTAGAGTTGAAAAGAGTTGTGAGAAAAAGAGTTGAGAAGTAGCCTAAGGTGGCGTGTATCAATTTGATAGTGTTTTTGTTGAGGAAAACCGAAACAATTGGTGACCAAAGCCGCTGCTTCGTTAATTGGACCAAGGAGTATCTCTAAAACGCCATAAGTTACCTGCTTTGCGCATGCATTGCCCACATTAAGCCCACAAGACCAAGGGTATATTGAAGATAGCCCTCCTGTTTCCGACATATATCTATATATATAAAAATGAAACCCGTTTTCCGTTGTCACGGCATCACGCGTGAACGGCTGGACCGATTACGCTAATTCTTTTTTTGTTATGTTTTCTATTGTTAGGAGAAGGTTCTTATGAAAGAAAATTTAAAAAAAAAGCAAAGGTAGGGTAGGTAGGGTAGGTAGGGTAGGTAGGGTAGGTAGGGTAGGTAGGGTAGGTAGGGCAGGTAGGGCAGGTAGGGCAGGTAGGGTAGGTAGGGTAGGTAGGGTAGGTAGGGTAGGTAGGGCAGGTAGGGCAGGTAGGGTAGGTAGGGTAGGTAGGGTAGGTAGGGTAGGTAGGGTAGGTAGGGTAGGTAGGGAAGGTAGGGTAGGTAGGGTAGGTAGGGTAGGTAGGGTAGGTAAAGTAGGTAGGGTAGGTAGGGTAGGTAGGGTAGGTAGGGTAGGTAGGGAAGGTAGGGTAGGTAGGGTAGGTAGGGTAGGTAGGGTAGGTAAAGTAGGTAGGGTAGGTAGGGTAGGTAGGGTAGGTAGGGTAAGTAGGGTAGGTAGGGTAGGTAGGGTAGGTAAAGTAGGTAGGGTAGGTAGGGTAGGTAGGGTAGGTAGGGTAGGTAGGGTAGGTAGGGTAGGTAGGGTAGGTAGGGTAGGTAGGGTAGGTAGTGTAGGTAGGTAAGTAGCCAATTGACGGGAGCGAAGCCCCGGGGGTCAGCTAGTATATTATATATATAAAAATGAATCCCTATTCCTCTTGGTCACGGTATCACGCGTGAACCGCTAGACAGATTCCGCTAATTCTTTTTACTTGTGTTTGTTATTGTTAGGAGAAGGTTCTTATGACAGAAAAAAATAAGGAAAATAGATTTGGCATGTAGGTAGGGTATCATAAATTTCAGATTAGGTATGTAGGTAGGTAGGGTAGATAGGTAGGTAAGGAAGATAGGGTAGGTAGGTAGGCTAGTAGGTATAGATTTGGTATGTAGGGAGGGCATAAAAAAAATGGTATGTAGTTAGGTAGGGAAGATAGGGTAGGTAGGTAGGGTAGGGTAGGTAGGGTAACGAAAATCCCTTTTGCTAGCAATAAAATCAATTATAAATATCCGTCGAACTTTTAATATAGGGTCTACATTTTGATAGTATTATTGTTTTGAATCATCATCAACATCATCATTTCAGCCGAAAGACGTCCACTGCTGGACATAGGCTTCCCCCAAGCGTCGCCACATTGACCGATCCCGTGCGTCTCGCATCCAGCGCCTTCCCGCAACCTTGATCAGAATTATTTTGAATACTTTAATAATATTGTATGGTAAAAACTACAAACCTTATCAATATTAGCATATTTCTCGTGAATATGTCTCAACGCTCGCAGGTTTTCGTCCAAACTCAGCGAGTCTGATGCTTGGCTTGGCGAACCTAGAACAAGAATAATAATAATAAAAAATATTAATTAAATATATTTTTCTAAAACAAGCTTTTGTGTATTCTTCTCAGCAGCCCCTTCATTTGATACGCATATCATGGCAGTGCAATAAAAATAACTAGTCCGCCATTTTGGGCCGTGACTCACATGGTTAGTTAGTGGACATAGGTCAATTTGAATAACTGTCTCTTTCACTCGCTTACGTTTGTCGCATCGTCCTATCTCGCTTACTCTATGCAGTATACTCGATGACAAACTGTTTCTTGCGCAATGGTTGGCCTAGACACAGGGCTGTTCTTGAATAAATTAAAATTTTCTGGAATTGAACATAAAAATTGTATGTTCTTGTTTAATCAACTCTCCTAAGTACAAAATCGTGGAATATTGGGCTCTTAATTCACATTTCAAAGATTATTTGAACGGATCATTTAAAATTGATGCCAATAGATGGCGCATTTGTAAATTTCTGAGGCATTCCACTCGATTTTTAAAATTTGCATTGTAACACATTTTGGTGCAAAAAAACGTGCAAAAAAATACTATGAAACGAACCTTCACTGTATTTAAAGAAAAAATATTCACGAACCTAGTAAACCCTTTTTACTTGCAAGTCACTGCTAACACCATCTATCTATCACCGTGAAACAGAACCGAACGCGTTCGATGTACAATAAAATATCAGATTAATCAGACGAAAAACGCTAGTTACGTCGGCACGGTTTCTTTGTATGGGATGAGGCATCTGTATGCTAGTATTATATTATCTGGGGCCTAACGGCCAACTTCAGAGACACAAAGATCCGCTGTGACTATAATACTCTTGTATGGATCAGCTGTTTCTCCATTATAGTTGGGCCGGTAGACAATGTACGTTACTGTAGCAAGAGAAGAATATTCTTGTTTGTTTTGACTTACCTAGATCAGGTTCATCATCACTGTCGAGTGTAATAGGTTCAGAGTTGACGGGCATCAGATTGTTTCTTACGCGAATCTCTGAAAATGGATAACAAAATAATGAAAACTCAAGTTGAATGTTAAAGGATACAGATTTTTTTTCCATCATCATCATCATATCAGCCGAAAGACGTCCACTGCTGGACATAGGCCTCTCCCAGGCGTCGCCACATTGACCGATCCCGTGCGTCCCGTTTTTTTTTTATAAAAGTCTAAAATAGAATACCAATAGTGAAAACAGAATCAAAATTGATCGTAAAAAAACCGGTCAAGTGCGAGTCGGACTCGCGCACGAAGGGTTCCGTACCGTTATCGCAAAAAAAAAGGACAAATAGTCATGTTTGTTGTATAGGGGACCCACTTAAATATTTATTTTATTCTGTTTTTAGTATTTGTTGTTATAGCGGCAACAGAAATACATCATCTGTGAAAATTTAATTTGTCTCGCTGTCACGGTTCATGAGATACAGCCTGGTGACAGACAGACAGACGGAACGTGGAGCCTTAATAATAGGGTCCCGTTTTTACCCTTCGGGTACGGAACCCTAAAAACGAGAGAGATATAAGAATTTAAAGAAATATATTTGTCCCTCTCTATGAAAACGCCATTTATATGGCAGCTGTATGGGCGTCGTGCCATCTGACGTCATGTGACACATCGGACTTCTCTTTTTAATTCTCAACTTTGACGCTTTATAACTTTGTCTCTGATCGAGATATTTAAAAATATATTTCAAATTTGTTACTAAGTTTTTCAATTAGTAAATAAAAAAATACATGCATATTATTAGCTGTATTTTGGTCGGGTGTAGGAAAATTGCCAAAAACACGAAAAAATTCGATAACTCGTAAAACTTAAAAAAAAAAAATACAACCGACTTCTAAATAAAAACACTACAAAGCGAAAAGTAACTTCAATTTCGGAAGACGGTGTTCCTGTTTTCGTTTCTTAGTTTTTTGACACCGACTTCCGACCGACCGAAATTGAAGTTATTTTCACTTTGTAGTGTTTTTATTTGGCAGTCAGTTGTATTTTTTTGTAAAATGGTTTTATTTTTCACTTTTTTGTGGTACATAATGGACAAGTTCTTTAGTAAAGTACCTATAACGTCCACAGTGACGCCAGAATAGATTAACCGAATAACAGTTAACTTGAACATAACCGGTGGAATGAGAGTAGGTATACCAGGGTGAACTGTACACATGTGCGTACCCGTTTATAGCATACTGGCGTGATGTTTTGTTATGAAATGGTGTAAAAAATAAACAGACTTGCGATTGCAGCAATCCCGAGAAATTAACTGTTATTTATTGAAGATTTCTGTTGCATATCTCCGAAGTTCTTCATCAGATCTTTACCAAATTTAAATGGGACCATTTCGGAATAACCTTCTTCCGAATAAAAAAAGAATTTTTCAAAGCCGTTTATATATGATGGAGTTATGCCCGAAAAAAATAAAAATAAATAAAAATCCGCATTAAGAACCTCCAACTTTTTGGGCAGTCGGTTTAAAACAACCCAATCTGGTATCTAAGTAACCGTTGTCAAAATTATTCAAGGAATGGAATTATCAATTAAAAAAATGTTTAGAAACAACTGTTTAGAAGTAGTTTTTTTACTATTCTTCTCAGTTACTTTGTAATTGTTGTGTCTATGTCGAATAAATGTTTTCTATTCTTCTATTCTATTCTGAAAATAATAACTTACTAGGTTGTTGTTGCAACTTGTTGTTTACTGCAAGTTGGTCCACCTTCCTCGGTCTGCCTCGTTTGCCCTTCACGCGCTGCTCCGTCGAGGGGGGCTGCCAGAGAAAAACACATTATTTTATGTCCAATGGCCTTTAATCATCTGGAACAATGTACCTTTCAAATCGCGAAAGATTTTTTCAAGTAGATGTCCAGAGTTTTTTTTTTAATCGGGACTTTCCCACCGCACTATTCCAAAACCACTACAACTCCTGAAAGCCAGAATCAACAGTGGCGACCACCAGAAGAGCGCCGAGGCAAAGAAGCTCGACAAAGTCCCGGAGTGAATAAATTTAACTGTCTTGGATCCCGCAACGAAATTAATCAGAAAAGAATAATGGAGGAGTAGGAAAAAATACAAATTTCCACTTCCCTCCATATCAAGCAGGAGACAGAACAAACAAGACCAATAGGCACAAAGGGTCGTTTACAACTGGGATAAGTCCAGTTGTCTAGCACCACGGATAATTTTTCGGTCCGGAGATTACTCTACATGTCTAAACAAACTCACAAGTCCCGATATATCTTGTTAATATTAGTTAAGACTAGATGTGCCCGCGGTTTCACTCCCGTCAACTGCCTACCCTACCCTACTTACCTACCTACCTACCAATTTCCAGTAGTCTATGGATTTATACGGAAGCGCGCGTATGTAGCGACGCGACAGCCGGGAATTTTTTTTATATTAAGGTTCCACTAGTCGACGGCACGAACTATTTTGTGCGCGAGATTAAAATGCATGCTATCTCATAAGACAACACGTGCGAAAGAGAGATGCTGTGACGAGCAGTAAGAATCTAGTTCGCGTACGAATTAACACTTTAGCAAATTTGTATCGAAATGAATGATGATTTAGGACGAAAACGAGCGCGCGAAATTTTATAAACAGACCTTTGGGAGTCTAGATATCATAAAAAAACGACTTAATGTATATTTCCAAAATAAAATTGTTTGCTTTGTTGAATTACTAATCTATCCCTGTATGGAGGCCGATTTGCAATTTTCCTTCTTCTTATGGTATTTATAACCGCCCAAAGATGCGTTAAAATTAGTGTTGAAATATGGAACTTTCGACGCTCATAACTTCCAAATATTTTTTTGTTTTACTTTTTTGTTTTCATACAGGTCTAGATAATGATGAGACAAATTGATATCATTTTTTTTTTTTGCACGTACATCCTCAAACAGTGGAGTAATCGCCAGACTACGTTTGTATGGAAGAATGATCGACTAGTGTAACCTTAATCCATAGATTTGAGGTGAGAGACAAATTAGTTGCCGAGACAAAAGTTGCTCGTGCACCCTATCTCTAAGAGGTAGCACTGCTCTCATGAACTCCTGCTTGCCAAGAAGCTGCAGTGGTAAGGATAACAGTGAGTTTTATCTGAAGGGTAGTTAGTACTTACAGTGTCTTTCTTAGCACTCGGCGTCCGCTTAGTATATTTTCTCTTGGTCCTCGGAGTAGATTCGCCAGCAGAAGACGAGGCTGCAGAATCTGCAATACAAGTTAAGGAGTCTAGTCAAATATTTTTTTTTTTTATAGTCTTTGTCCCACGCTAGGAATTTCTTCCGAGTATAGTGGGTGCGATTAAACTCAGATAGACAAGACACCCAGATCTGGAACAACTATCTGTAGGGCATACAAATATGGGTTCCGTGCGGGCATAGAATCCGCGACACGCAGCGCAACAGCCGATAGCTGAACCACTACGCCAACCGTGTCGTCGTAAAGAAAAAGGTAGGTAGATTTGAAGGAAAATGACGCTTTGAGCGAGAATAGTTTGGTAAGGAGTGAATAGCAACTTAGTAAGTTACATAGGAGGACACGGTGGAGGTCTGCCCCGTTTGGGCGGAACACCGCCGTGTTCTCGTGGAGGCGATCAACGGTGGCGACCTCTCGCGTCCGGCCCTGATTCATGCCATGGTACGGAGGGAGTGGGCATGGGAAGCTGTCACCTCCTGCGAAGCAGTAATGCTCGCGAAGGAAGACGCGGAACACATGAGGGAGACGCAACGGAGACGCCCTCACACCCCTAGCCACTGCAGGAGACGCCCTGGGCGTCGGGAGTCTCAAGCCGATTCCCGACCACCGCAGGCGCGGGTTTGCGGACGAGACGTCAGCAAAACTAGAGGGGTCCGTGAGGATCAAGGCCTGTCTGGGTCGCGGATAAATTTGAAAAAGAGTTACCGCAGCCCTGGCTCAAGCAACTGAAGGAACACGGGTGGGTTTTAGTCAGTACAAGTCTGACACGCTCTACCGCTTCACCCGGAGCGGGAGAAGTCGATGGACAACGAAAAAAAATATATAATATCACTTGTTGTAGGGCCTCAGGCCAAACGAACGTAGTTTTGTGAGTTTTTTAGTCGCGTTATTTAAATTCATCTGTAACATTCAACTCATTTTGCACCGCCATGTGGCAGAAGCAGAACGTTTGTATAAAACGTAATGTTGTGTAAATTGCGGGACTTACAAAACCCTTCTAACAATGTTTGAAGCAGGTACATTCCACAAATCAGAATGCAATGTAAATTAAACGGCGTAAATTAGGCTGGACGTTACCAAAGGCAAAAAATTAACACATGAATTGTCTAAATACGTTAAAATTAAGATGACATGCAAAATAATATAATCACATAATATTATAAAAATCATTGACACTTGAAAACGCCCGGATCTTTTTTATATAATTTTTTTTTTTTTTTTGATGCTATATAATTATATTAACCAAAATCGACCCTTAATAAGTCAAACAGATCTACTGTTCAGTACATTTTTGTTCACACAAAAAACTTTTGTGAACGGCAGATTTTTTTCTTTTTTAACAGTTGATCTCATTATTTATATTAAGCATAAATTAATTAAATTACATAAGTAAAAATAAAAACTGAAGCGGTATAAATGAGATATTGCGATTGCTTGAGTCTCAGAACCAGAGTGCCAACGAAGTTTTATAAAAAAAAAATGTATGGATATTATTTAAACAATCAGGCCCCAAGATCTGAAAAGATTTGAAACGCAAGTATCCAAGTCCTGGATTTTAACATGAATTTGTGATACAATTTTCGGTTAAAACGCGGGCAAAGTTATTCCGTATATGATTGTTATTACAAATCCTTAAAACACTTATTCAATAAGTTTATTTAAAAAAAATATTTATTATATATTAAAAAAATCACGTCACACATCTACCTTTCTTGCATAAAAAATCTACTGTCATGCTTTTTAAAATATTCTACCTACCTATATTAAATATTTTTTTAATATAATAAAATAACGTATATAAAGGTTTCATTAATTAGAAATTACAATTAGTTAATTCAACATAAAAAAGCATTTATTTATTTAAAAATTTATTAAGCCAAATTCTACACAATTCATGCGAAAATATTTAAATAATTTAAAAAAAATAAGATTATTATTATTACATATTTACATAGAAATATTTATTAATTTGAAAAGACTTCATTTGCGCTAGATATGACGCATAAAAACGAAAAAAATAAACTTTTAACTAATTTATAAGATGTACCGTCAGCGACACAAACACTTAAAATTAATTTTCTCTAATTTTTATTACGTATGAATACTAGAATTTAGCAGAATTGCTGTGTAAGCGCTTTGCTCTCACATAAAGAAAGCAGTAAAAATAATGTAACCAGGATTTTTGTAACATCATAATTTAAAAACAAATCCATGGATTCTCTTGCATGTTCTTTTCCATAGAGATCTATGCTTAGGAATGTGCAATTCGCTACATCTTACTGGCACATCTTTATCGACTCTTTGACAATTTTATGAGTGACATTTAAATAGTTTTATTGATGTAATTGCTTTGTGTTTGAGTTTTTGCACTTTATAACACTACCGAATTTTGATAGTCTCATTTCAAAAAGGTTTTTCTATATAATCTGCTAGCAAAACTGTTTTACTAGTCATTTTAACAACCTTAATTGAATACCACAGCATTATTTTAACAATGTGGGTTTCCATTCTCTACCACACCATACCAACCTTAGGTTTATCCCAAGGACAGAATTTTTCTGCGATAGGAGCCTTTTTGACCTTGCAAAGGTATTTTATATGCATATTTCTTGTTATTCTGTTAAATATTGTATTTCCCTTTATGAGTCCCAAACAAATGTTTCTTTTTTCAATTTAAAATTGATAGTCAATTCGTTTTCCATGTACAATAAAAACATTTTCTTAAAACAAGCAACAAACTATTTCTTCTGCTGACGGTACTCAGACGTCATTAAGACGCTGTACTATTTCATCTACCCACACAAGCCTAACTACTTCCATGCATCCGTTATTTACTTGTGTACAAAGTAGCCATCTTGGATATTTTGACATCTATTGTTAAATATTATCGTGATGTGGCCATTTACTCTTGAGAAAGATAACTTTTTTCAATGTAAGGGATTTATTTTATTGATAGGCACGCGCTTGACCACTATCTCACCTGATGGTAACCGATGATGTGGTCGACGGTGAAGAACGCTTGGCTAGAAGTAACACTCTTGACTTAAAGGCTCCTTCCTAAACTCCATTTGCGATAACATTAGATGTTTAAAGTAGCCCGTTCAATCGATTTTGACTTCTATTACGTTGGTGATATGACAAATGGTAGCTGTAATAAACTGTAATAAATGCCATCCTTATGTTTACGGGATAGAACTCAAAATCGGTTGAACGGGCTGTAAAAAGATTTGTAAATATGTCTAATGTTATTTCAAATGGAGTTTAGGTTGGAGCTATCGGGCAACACAGGCATTTTCAGGATTAGGTCAACTTTTTATCTGCAGGAATTCTGAAGCTACGGCGTCATACTGAATCTCTGAGACTTCCTAATGGGCCGGTTTCCGATTTGAGTATTTGGAGTTATGAACGTGTCGAACGTTGCTCCAATGCCAAATTTTGGTAGTTTGACAAATACTCGAAATCAGGAGTAAGAATTATATATACATATATACATTTGTATTACTCTGAAATTCCTGAGATTTGTTAGAGATGGAACGTTACCCAAAAATATCTCACTACTATCAACTCAACTAATATCTCAAGCCGAGGCTAAGTCATAATTGATCGTATCGAACACAATCCGACTTGCCGTACATAAGGCACAGCACTATTTTTGTTTTTAGGTCTGCCAACACACAACAATAGACGTCAAAAATTCAAACCACTCCACACACAAGAAAATAAGAACATATTTTTATCGTCCAAAAATTACCTTTTCTTTTTATAAACTTTCTGTTTTCAGCGCGCCTCACTAAAACCTTCCTATCTCCCGCCTTTCTGACGGTGTTGCCAGCTTTCTGCGGTATTTTTCTCATGGTAACACCGATTTTTTTATTGTTTGCTGGCAACTGGCGTTTTTTGACCCGCGATGACATTTGTAAGGCGGTTTTGGTGGTAGGTTTTGGTTTTGCTAAAGACGAATTGTTCGGTGTTAGTAAGCTGGATGTTGCTGAGAAGCGGAATTGCAAGACTATTTTTAACAATTATATAATTTAAGGGGTACACGATTCGATCGTATACGATTCTAGTGAAGAGACCGACAGTTCTCTTTTTAGACGACAGTCGATCATTTTTATCAAAATGTCAGTGTAAATGGAGGTTTGTCATCAATCGATTTGAAATATCGGATACATTTTAGCGCGATTTATACCGACTGGCGGGCGATCTTTTTAAAACATGGCGATAAAATAAATGCCCGGTAAATGAATTGTTGTACAAGAAACACACAGACGTATGACGTCCATCGCCCCTCACTATGTCAGCGTGGTGGATTATGTCTCACTTCCTCTCTCAAAGAGGATGCCTGAGTCACAGATAATATAATACTAGCAAACAGATACCTCATCCCATACAAAGATGTTTTCTGTTTTCCGTCTGATTATGCTGATTATTTTTATAAGCACTTCGATCGCGTTCGGCTCCGTTCTACGGCTATAGATGGTGTTAGCCGCGACATACAAGGAAAAGGGTTTTCTCGGTTCGTGACTATTTTTTTACTTAAGTACATTGACGATTCATTTTAGTCTTTTTTGCACGTTTTTACACTTTATTTGTAACAAAATGTGTCACAAAACAAATTTAAAAATTGAGTGGCATACCTCAGATATTTAAAACCGAGCCATCTATTAGAATAAATTTTAAATGATCCGTTCAAATAATCTTTGAAATGTGAATTAAGAGCCCAATATTCCATAATGTGCTTAGGAGAGTTTATTAAACAAGAACATGACATTTTTTATGAGCAATTCTAGAAAATGTTTATTTTAAACACAATTCAATAACAAATCGATGCATATCGCGCCATCTAGTGATATTTATTTGAACCAAATTTTCTTTGTTAGCGCTGAGACCCCGTGCCTTAGTCAATTTAATAACATGATTATGTATATACTTTCGGTTCCTTCATAATAAATAACAGTCTAACATAATCTTGTTAATGCTTTTATGAGGCTTCAGTATTTTCAAATAAAAAATACGTTTGCTATAAGCACCAGATTTAAGTCTTTGAGAGTCTTGCAATTCCGATTTCTCGTTTAGTGACTGCAAAGAAAACACAAATACAAGACTGAAGCAAGACTTGGAAAATAATCATTAGCTTTTAACATTGGCATACACTGTCCCAATGCTGCGCGAAGGCCTTCCCCAAATCCTTCCAAATATTCTTTTGCTGACCCACCTCGGACCAGCCTCTGCAGTGGGCATCTATACTCCATTTGAGATAACATTAGACATTTAAATAATCCCATTTTAAAGCCCGTTCCAACCGATTTTAACTTCCATTGGTGATATGACAAATGTCAGCTGTATTAAACAGTTTTGGTAACAGGTTTATGCTTTTTATGCTATCATTATATTTACGGGATAGAACTCAAAATCGATTGAACGGGATGTAAAAAGGGGTTGTAAAAATTTCTAATGTTATTTCAAATGGAGTATAGGTCGTCTTGATTACTTGAAAAAAGTGAATAAATAATAACATAATTTACTTGAATCAACTTGCTTTTGTCTTGAATAGTAATGCAACAATGATGAGTGTTAGGATTAGTGAAAAACTTCGAAATACTTTTTTATTTGTGATATATTACAACAAATGAACACTTGTGATGGGATAGGAACACCAATACTATATTAAATAGTGGATCAATTTAAGTGTACTAAAACTAAACCTGCATTTTTGCAGAATTCAAACCCATTCTAAAAAATATCGCAATTGTAACTAATTATACAATTTCAAAGTTGGTTCAATTTTGAAATTGTATATATACATGATACTTCACCCCCCAGAATTAGCCTGGTCCCATGTAAAAATTTGCTTAACATGTATACTTTCAACCATATTAATTTTTGTCTATGCAGAAAGAGAACCGTCATGAGATTTGAGGACGCAGCTGTGTTTAATTACCACAGACATAAATCTAACTAGATAACGCAAGTCCCTCCATCTGTATGAAAACTAAGCGTGCCACTTTTTTACACACAATTTAAGAACAAATTTACTTACCAATAATAGAAAACATTTCCAATGCCTCGGCCAACTTTTTCAATACATTCTTTACAGCTCAATATGGCATAAAAAGGCATTTTTCTAGATTTCGGTGGATTTCCGGTACCGATAATGCTAAATGAATAGCTCAAATTACGATCATTGATCGTAATTTTACTCCGTTTTCTAGCACGCGAAGTACGTACAATCGCGTCATCTAGTTAGATTTATGTCTGTGTTAATTCCGTGTTTCTTATGTTGACAACATTGTTACGTCATTATAGTGCGACTGTAACATCTTGATATTTTGAAACTATGTTAGAAATATTATTATAAAGCTTTCAGTGTGTTTTTGTAATATTTTTAGTTTTGTATAAAAATCATAATAATAATTCCATTTTACGCGACGACGGTTCTCTTTCCACACAGACTCTATAACCGCTAGGCTCGGGTTAGACCACTATCTCACCTGATGGTAAGCGATGATGTGGTCGAAGGTGAAGCACGCTTGCCTAGAAGTAACCTATTCACCCATGACTTAAAGACCCCAAGGTTGTAGCTATCAACAAACATTCCGGCAGGGATGTCCACTCCTTGGGCCCAGATTTTTCAATAGTCAGTAAACGTTACCGAAGGAATGAAAATATTCGTTTTTTTTTATACTTATACATTTTTACATAATTTCAAACAGACATATCTGTGCATCAGTAAAAAAAATGTCTGACTATTGAAAAATCATTATTTAGTAGGATTATAACTAAATTTATCACAGCATGTCAATATTGTTAATTTAAGAATCTTACCTCCGGTTGTGCGACGTTTGTACTCTCTCTTGGCCTTTCGCTCCAGTGCTTCTGTTAACAAACGGAATAACATGGAATTTAATATTATTATGTAATGTTTTTTTCCCTTTGGAATTATGTTCAGTCAGCCACAGGAAATGTGCAACAATATAATGTACATTTTGAGGAACGAAAATGTTACGCTTAACGGTAACGCTGCGTGCATTCATTGAGAAAATTCGGACATCATTTGAATCTTTCGGAATTCAAATCCTCTCAATGAAATGTGTACCTTTTCGCATAGTAAATAAAGTTTGTTATTTTAAAAAGAATAGAAAGGAAATATATTTATTTGTGACCCGCACTGACAGAGACATGAGATATAAACAAAAAAAAAGCAATATAATAATAAAAACAAAACAAAAAAAACCCCGTGCGAGACCAAAAAGGCTCCTACCTTAGAATGTGCAGTGATATTAAAAAATAATAAATGACGCCGCGCTGGTATTCTGGTAAGGCCCACTGTAGATGCTATTTAAAAAAAGCACGCAGCGTCGCGTCCTCTGTCGGCGTGAGCCGGTCCTGAAGAGGCTTATCCAATTCATTCCGCAACTGTACATCACACCTTCCATCGAAAACACAAATCTTACCTTAACCCAAACGACAATCATGTTTATTTTGTTCCGGGCGGGAATCGAACCCGAAATACATAGCAAAAGCGACCAGCGGAGTAATTCAGTAACACACAATCAATGGCAATGGCTTTCATTTTGAAAATTCAACCACATTCATTCCGAGCAGAATTTGTGGCATTTTTGAAGCAATGTATTACGAAATACTTTGGATTGTGATAGAAAGTGTGTTACATAATTAGGGTGCGGGTTGAGATGACCTATCCTTTGCCGGGAACCACAGGGCACCACAGCGATATTTACAATTTACATATTTACAACAACAACGAATAAAAAACCGATAAAAAACGAACCAACACCATACAAACCTTGTATTTTTTTATTGTTTATGTGAAAACTTACAAATGGGCAAACATTGACTGGCTCTTGTGAATCAGGACTGCCTAGTACAAGAGCCAGGGCTGCATTGATATTTGAGACATGAAGTGTGTTAAATAAATAAAATAAAAATATTAAAAAATATTTTTTTAAAACAAGCATTTTTTTATTCTTCTCAGCAAACCCTTTCATTTGATACCCATATCATGGCAGTGCACAAAAAATTACTAGACCGCCATCTTGGGCCGTCCGCCATATTGAATTTAGAATGACGTCACTTAGCTAACCACGCATTGTCATCCAAACCAAACGTGTATGCAAAATTTCATCTTAATCGGTTGAGAATAACTGCTTTAAAATTTAGTTGCAAGATTTGATTTGATTTAGACTGGATTCCGTGTCAAAATTCTGAAATTAATATCGCATTTTGGCTTCCATGTCGCGAATCTGAATTTCATGACATAATTTTTTGCTATAAATAACTACCATGTGACATTTCTTTTTTTTAATAATCTATGGGCTCGCGCTTGACCACTATCTCACCTGAATATATATTTATATATGTAAAATATATTTTTATACTTATAGATACAATCAAGCTCTGAAAACCACCACCGCACTAGCACAAATACGACAAGAATGTATGTATGTTTGTTTGTTACCTAACTCCCGTTCCCTCTTTCTAGCCAAATACTCTGGGCTAGTTTTGTCCACGCGTGGGCGTCCCCGCTTACGACATGATGTCTCAGTGTTCGGCGACTTATACCCGGATTCTGGAACGGAGATTTGTCGAAAAAATTAATTTGAAAAATTGTAAAGTGCCAAGGCGCTTGACGATTTGTCGATAATTCAATCAAACCACCGATTGACCGAATTATCCACAAGAAATTTACGTTTATTTTTACAATGTCGTTCCAGCACCCAAGGGTTAGTTTATTTAGGATTCTGAAGTATACATTTTTTTGTACTGTTACATTTTATTGGTTCTCGTTTACAGGATTTCATGTAGTGATTTCGTGTGGGATTTTTATGTCGTGTTACAGGATATCGTGTATCTTTTCTGGATTTTATGTCGAAAATCTGGATTTGATATATGTCAAGATTTCGTGGCAGGCGATTCGTGTTAGAATTTAGTGAATAAGGATTTTGTACAATGTATCAGGCATTTGATTAATGTTTTAGGATTTTGTACAATGTGTCAGGAGTTTGTGCCATTTGTTAGGAATTTTTGTCATGTGTTAGGATTTTGTACAATGTTCAAGATATTGTACAATGTATCAGGAATTTAATTAATGTTTTAGGATTTTGTACAATGTGTCAGGAATTTGTGTCATGTGTTAGGAATTGTTGTCTTGTGTCAGGAATTTAATTTATGTTTTAGGATTTTGTACAATGTGTCAGGAATTTGATTAATGTTTTAGGATTTTGTACAATGTGTCAGGAGTTTGTGCCATTTGTTAGGAATTTTTGTCAGGTGTTAGGATTTTGTACAATGTGTCAGGAATTTGTGTCATGTGTTAGAAATTGTTGTCTTGCGTTAGGATTTTGTACAATGTGTCAGGCATTTGTGACATGTGTGAGGATTTTTTGCATTGTGTTTTGACTTTTTGTCATGTGTCAGGTTTCGTGTCAATTTCACAGGTTTTTGTGTCAGCGTTTAGTTTTATGTGTAAGGATTTAGTGTCACTTGTCAGAATTTAGTTTATTTCTTTTCTTTTTTAAATAAAACGTTGCCCCACACTAGGAATTTCTTCCTATATCGTGGGTGCGTTAACAAACATATAAACTCACATACACAAACACCCAGAGCCGGAACAACTATCTGAAGGTCATAGAAATCTTTGTTCCGTGCGGGCATCGAACCCGCGACGTGCAGCGCAGCAGTCAATCGCTCAAACACGGCGCCAACCGTGCGCCCAATATGTGTTAGGTTAAGTGTTAAATGTCAGGATTTAGTGCTATGAGTAAGGATTTCGTGTCATGAATCTATATTTTCAGTCGGGAGTCTGGCTTTTATGTCCCAAAAACCGAGATAGCAGTGTTATTTACTGTTAAGCTCAAGCTACAATGATATTTTACTGTAAAAGCTAAAGTTAGTAGATATTTAAACTAAAACCAATCCCAAGTTAGTACAATGCAGTATGGATGTATGTTTGTTTGTTACCTAACTCTCGTGCCCTCTTCCTAGCCAAATACTCTGGGCTAGTTTTGTCCACGCGTGGTCTGCCGCGCTTACGCTTTTCCCCACTTTCTGGGGTCCTGTTATTCATCATTGCGGCTGAAAAAAAAAAGAATCGAAATATAAAAATAATGAAAAATCGAACCTCCTTGATTTGAAGTCGGTTTAAAAAGAGATAAAATTTCGGGTCTTCGTGTGGTTCCGAGCAATGTATAAGCCGAACTTATATTCTAAAGAAAATATCAGTTGCGGTCATATTCCCATGTCAGAAAATAATTTATATAGGGCATTCGTGCACATGTTATGGATTATTACGGCATTATTCCCAATGCCCGGGTAATTTGAAAAAAGCCAATATGAGTAGTCAATATGTTAAAAAAATATTAAAATAAATAAATTGACCAGGCTTTCAGAATAATGCCCATCACTTATTGGGCCTACCCGGCATTAAAATAATTTAATATGATGTTTTATTAAATTATTTTAATGCTGACATTGATTTTAATATAGAATAGGTAAGTAGGTACGATTATTATTTAAGCAACAAAGTCGACGGAGCCCCGCTGCGCGAGTTCGCTCGCTTTCCCCGCTCACTTCAGCTCCCATCATCCCCTGCGAACCTAACCTATCCATTTCAGGATGACCTAAGCTCCCGAGCTCGCTTCGCTCGCTCTTTGACTAATTCATTGACCATAATTATCGAATTGCCCAACCGTTACGTAGCAATATTCATAATGACCAGACAATGTGATGAATATAGAAGTTTAAATCAGTATCCATTACATTTCAAGATTTGACAGTTCTGTATTTCACAACATTCATTTTGAAGGATTTTAGGCCTTGGATAATTCGATAACCAAAAATGTCTAAAATCCAAGTGGGAAAAGAATCGTGGATCAAATGAAACAGGGCGATTGACGCTGTTACAAGCAAAAAAAAAATTAAGCCATTTCTACACTTAATATTATAAAACTGAAGAGTTTGTTTGTTTGTTTGAACGCGCTAATCTCAGGAACCACTGGTTGTAATTGATAAATTCTTTTTGTGTTTTATAAGTTCATTTATCGAGGAAGGTTATAGGCTATATAACATCACGCTACGACCAATAGGGGCGGAGCATAAATGAAAAATGTTGCAAAAACGGAAAAAAATGTTACGCAACAATCATGTATGTAGGGTAGGTAGGGTAGATGGGTATGTAGTTAGCCAGTTGATGGGAGCGAAGCCGCGTGGGACAGCTAGTTATAAATAAATAAAAATCGCTCTTTAGGACCTACTCCAAATAACCCCAACTATTATGTTTAGTTTGATCCACGATCTTTTGCCTCCCGCTAAAAAAACTATTGTCTAGTGTTATATTTCGATTCGTTTTCGTTGTCGTATTTTTTCTGTATACTGAATACTATGACAACAAACTCAACTAAAACATACACAAACACCCAGACCCGGACCAACTATCTACATGCCAAGTAGCTATTTGTTCCGAGCGGGAATCGAACCCGCGACTCGTAGAGCAGAGGCTTATTTACCAGTCACGCCATTCGAGTCGTCAAATCTTCACCGAAAAGCTTTTTAATTTGTCTTCAAAATTACTTATTTTACGGTCGATTGAAATAAATTATTAGTCTTTTGACTTTCGATTATATTTTTTGACTTTCTCAAAAATAATATTGACTGTCTCATAAGCTAATTGAAATAAATATTATGACACTCGATTATGACTTTTGACCATAAGTTTTATTTATTAAAACTTTATGCACAAGTAAAAATCACAGTACAAAAGCAAACAATGCCTTAGACTTGACTACCAGACGACTTTAGTTTTGACTTTGATTTTTTGACTGTCACTGTTTGACTTTGGCTTTCACTGTATGACTTTGACTTTCACTATTATAATTCAAAACATGACTGACCCATCTCCTTGGCCTGTTTCCTGGCCGCCAAGTTGGCGAGATACTCAGGGCTGGTCTTGTCCACTCTGGGTCTGCCCCTCTTTCGCTTGATAGGAGTCGGCGGATCGCTGGTTTCAGCTGAGAAAGAAGAGAAAAGTTTATTAAGGAGGCAGAGTGGAGATTAAAAGAGGCTGTGGCTAACAGCCACACGTTTAATAGCACGCTTAACCTTTTGTGTGTATAGGACGTGGATCCGGATGCCGGAGTCTGTGTTTCCCGATAGCTACAATCTAGGGGTCTTTAAGTCAAGAGTGAATAGGTTACTTCTAGGCAAGCGTGCTCCACCGTCGACCACATCATCGCTTACCATCAGGTGAGATAGTGGTCATGCGCGAGCCTATTCACAATAAAAAAAAAAAAAAAACCACGCGATACACAATGACTTTTCTATTGTTTCGCTAATTAGTGGCACACGAAAGGTTAAGCAACGCTTGCCGAGGACAGTCCGTGGATGGGTGACTATCAAATAGATACCAAGACTTCTCCGTGCCTCGAAAGCATGTTTAGCTGCTGGTACCGACAGGTATTTAGACATAAAAATCTGATACGTCTCGCCAACGATGTCACATATCTGGCACGTGGAGGTCAGTTAGACTGGAAATCCCTAACATAGTTGTGAAAAGGCAGCCAATTTGATTCGATAGACCGATAGATTTCACAGAACGAAAGTCTACCGTCAGAAGCACGGCGACAAACAGTAAGTTCTTACCGGCACTGATGGGCTCCTGTCTAGGCTGCCGCGCGTTGTACAGCTCGTGAGAAATGAAGTGTGACACGGAAGAGCGATAGTCCACCGTCAGAGGCACTGCGACAAACAGTAAGTTCTTACCGGCACTGATGCGCTCCTGCTTAGACTGCCGTGCGTTGTAAAGTTCGTGAGGAACGAAATGTGACACGGGAGAACGATAGTCCACCATCAGAGGCACTACGACAATCAGTAAGTTCTAACCGGCACAGCCGGCACTGATGGGCTCCTGCTTAGTATGCCACGCGGTGTACAGCTCGGGAGGAACGTAGTGTGACACGGGAGAGCGGTAGTCCACCGCCAGAGGTTTACTACCAGGCACTGCGACGAGCAGTAAGTTCTTACCGGCACTGATGGGCTCCTGCCTAGGCTGCCGGGCGGCGTACAGCTCGGGAGGAACGAAGTGTGACACGGGCGATCGATAGTCCACCGTCAGAGGCATACCACCAGGCACTGCGACAAACATTAAGTTCTTACCGGCACTGATGGGCTCCTGCTTAGGATGCCACGCGGTGTACAGCTCGGGAGGAACGTAGTGTGACACGGGAGAGCGGTAGTCCACCGCCAGAGGTTTACTACCAGGCACTGCGACAGGCAGTAAGTTCTTACCGGCACTGATGGGCTCCTGCCTAGGCTGCCGGGCGGCGTACAGCTCGGGAGGAACGAAGTGTGACACGGGCGATCGATAGTCCACCGTCAGAGGCATACCACCAGGCACTGCGACAAACAAGAAAGATATTCACTAAAGGTAGAGAAACAGATAATAATATCTAATTAGCAAGCGTGTCGGTAAGTATCATCATTAACTCATGTGCTATGAAACATTACGCAAGTTGATCGAACAGATGGCGCTTCGTAAATAAAGAGTGAACAGAACCAGTATAAAACATATATAAAATTCTCGTGTCACAATGTTAGTTACCTTACACCTCCGAAACGGCTTTACTGATTTTTACCAAATTTTATAAGCATATTCAGTAGGTCTGAGAATCGGCTACTATCTATTTTTACACCCCTAAGTGATAAGGGTTGTTCATCCTTTTTTTTAAATTTTGGGCAAATTGTTTTGTTTTTATTTTTCTATAATGTGGCATTGAAAAATACATACAACCCTAAATTTTTACCCTTTTATCACTAACCCCTATTTTTTAATAGTCATTTTAGTAAACTAATCATTTTTCGCGAGGGGGATCGCAAGAAACTAGGTAGGGTAGGTAGGGTAGATAGGGTAGGTAGGGTAGGTAGAGTAGGTAGGGTAGGTAGGGTAGGTAGGGTAGGTAGGGGAGGTAGGGTAGGTAGAGAAGGTAGGGAAGGTAGGGTAGGTAGGTAGGGTGTTTTTATGGCAAAACAAAGTTTGGCGGGTCAGCTAGTAACACATAAAATCACTCCTGAGTTCCCCCGAAGGGTGAATTTGAAGGTAATTTTTCTGTTCTTTTTTATATTTTCGGCGATTATTTCAATAGGTTCATCTGTATAAACATAAATATAAGTTATTACAATACCAAAAGGTTAAAAACACAGAGTATTTCAAACACAGGATAATCCCAAAAACAGTCACCTTACCACAGACGGGATAGAAGCCGTGTTTTTTCCACCTTGATTCAGTGAGACACCTAGCGGGCGAAATTAGCAGTACGCTTCCTTATACTGTCTATGGCTTTGACAGCCGAAATAGGTGTTCCGCGAGTGAGGACTCGAATACGACTGGGCCCTTCTACTTATCGAGGGACATTCTGCAATGATTATATTCCTCTTTGATACAGTGAGACATCTAGCGAAAGAAATCGGAAGTAAGGTTCCCTATTGAGATTTTGTCTACGACAGCAGAAACTTGTGCTCAGAATACGAGGGCTCGAATATGACTGGGTCCTTTCTCTTGACGAGGGACAATTTGCAATGACTGAAGAACGAGTACATTACCAAAGAAGAACCACATCGTTAGTCGTTACCATAATGATAAGAAATTAGCTAATTAGCTCCTAATATATACACGACAATAGGTTCATCAAATAATGTCTTAACCTGTTATCCATTAAATGCGTTAATTTCTACGTAACATCACGCCTGTATTTCCCGAAGGGTTAGACAGAGGTGAATCTACAGTACACCGACTTTTCAACAGTTTTTTTTATGGGTACCATTGTCGGCGGCATTAATTATTTTGTGGGCGGGGTTAAAACGCATGCTATCTTATCCGACAATACGTGCGAAAGGGATAGACGCTGTGATGAGCAGTAAGAAGCTAGTGCGCGTACGAATACATTTTTTCATTGCACCATACGTACAAAGTGTTTTGCGAATACTTTCATTGTGCGCACAGCTAAGGAGTGGAATTCCCTGCCGGAGTCTTTGTTTCCTGATAGCTACAACCTTGGGGTCCTTAAGTCAAGAGTGAATAGGCTACTTCTAGGCAAGCGTGCTTCACCGTCGACCACTTATCATCAGGCGATATAGTGGTCAAACGCGAGCCTATCGATAAATAAAATAAAAAATAAAACATATATAGAACGAAAACGAGCGCGCGAAATTTTATAAACAGACCTTTGGGTATTGGAAATCATGAAAATACTACTGAATTGTTCAAAATAAAATTATTTGCATTTTTGAACAACTAATCTATCCCTGTATGGACTGTTTTGCAATTTTCTTTCTTTTTATGGTATTTATTACCGCCAAAAGATGCGTTAAAATAAGTGTGGAAATATGAATCTTTCGACGCTCATAACTTTCAAATATGTCTTTGTTTTAATTTGTTTGTTTACACACAGAGCTAGAGAAGGATGAGACAAAACGTTTGATGCTTGGATGTTTCTTACTCTTTTTTTTTATTTGATGAAACTTTACAGTATTATCGCTTATATTTATTAGAAAAAAAACATATGCTACAGTTTATAAAGTTATTGGAACCAGGATAAGGGTGGCACAGGATCGTGGGGATTGGTACAAGAAAGAGAGGCCTATGCCCAACAATGGTCGACGTTGGGTAGCGGGTGACGAATATGGGGCAAGTCTATTGCCATCAAGTGAAGATCTGTTCGAAGGGGAACCGTTCACTGTGCTTAAGGCGTATATACTTGCCAATGTTAACGCAGTACAGGCCGTGCGCCCGCTCGGGGCCAGAATATCAATATTGGACATCCTTTTGAAAAGTTTTGTTTGCAAAATACTTTTTAATGTTCATAACCCATGTAAGTTAGAAGAGTTTAATTCTTACCATCAAATTTTTTGGTGTAAAAATATTTTTAAACATTCACGTTGTTTTGCAGGCGTAAGCAAAAGTAGCGAAAAATATCGTGTTGTTAATTATTTTTTTAAAGCAAACTATTGGTTATACGAAAAAACCATGTTTCACAAATAATGTACTATGAATCAATAATACCCTCTTTTTTTTCTTTTTTTTAACCTAGCTGTTACCAAGGAGTAGTCTTTCGAAAGAAACCGTTTTACGGTAATAAAACGGAGTAAGGCCCTTAAGACTCACCTTGATTTAACCCATAAATCTCCCCGTTGTGTTCAATCTTGGGCTTCTTCTCGGGCGTCTGCTGACTACCCTCGGAGCTGGGAGACTCCTCTCTCTTCAGCTGAGGCAACGCGGAGTCCAACTGACTTTCACATAGCGCCATTTTGATTATATTTTAATAAAACTGGAAAAGAATAATTGTTGTTGAGTTCGCGAGAAATAAAAATAGAATTATGTAAATAAAGGGAGGCTTTTGCACTGCAGAGGGAAAATATCGCACCTTCAGAATGAAAGTGATAGATAGATCATTTTATCTACACTCACAACGTAACGTTCCAAATATGAATTCAAAAAATATTGTATAAACACATACTTTATATATATATATTTTTTTATATTAGTTCCTAACGGAACAGGCTAAGGTCAGAGACCACGCTGCCTAGTCATCAGTATTTTTCTCTTCTTGAATTCTTTAGTATGCATTAGAATGCGGATGTAACAGATTCTAATGCTTTTTTGGAGTATTTGGCAGCAAATTGTATCGAATCAGCCTTCCCAGAAAGCTTTGCAGAGGTAGTCAATACTACAATAAAATTCTGCGCTCCACTATCCCGAGATCGCTTCTGTCAATGATTTCACATATTGTCCAGTTGCATAGACAGTTGAGACACAAAACTACACCCATTTTATATCACAATATCCACTAGGAATCAATTTGCAAATAATATTAACAGCCGCTGAACTACACTCGAAAATATCCCGCCAAAAACCCCCGTACTTTATATTCGTAAAATAAATTAAAAAAAAACCATTACAGTGCAACATTATCTTTCGATTTTCAAAACAACTTCAATCATCATAAAATAACTTTTTAATTTTTATAGCACGCTTTTACTTTTTAATTTATTGGCGCTTATGGGCTCACTTCACTTAATGAAGAAAAGTAGTGTCATTGTCTATGGAAGCGTACGCTGCACAGTCATGCGCAATGAGAATGTAAATTGCGCCATACCACATATTTTTTCCTTTTCCACTTTTGTTTTATTTCAACTGTATGAGTGAAGATAAAGTAGTGTATGCAACGGCATATAATTTGGTATTAAAACACTTGCGTGTTATTATTATCACATTCGGCTTGGCCCCATGTGATAAACCCAGGCTCGTGTTTTAATAACCCCTATTATATGACCATTGCATAAACTACTATATTTAGTGCACACAAAAGACACAGCACAACACACAAAATCTTAATTACTTAAATTATTAAAATTTACATGTGTGTCTAAATATGCGTTAAAACAAATACCAGTGGTATTAGTTGTTGGTATTATTAACACGCAAGAAATCATGTGAACGTACCAATGCAATGTCGCTTAATAAAAATCGCTTATCGGTGAGATATAAATTGAATCACGTCGAGCCATCAAGACGGTCACTTTGTATTAA
Source organism: Orthosia gracilis (assembly GCA_947562075.1). Classification (NCBI taxonomy): domain Eukaryota; kingdom Metazoa; phylum Arthropoda; class Insecta; order Lepidoptera; family Noctuidae; genus Orthosia; species Orthosia gracilis. The sequence continues at coordinate 10,535,360 of OX387277.1, forward strand.
TTAGTATGATATAAAGAAACCAATGAAGGGATGAAACCCTAACTTGTCCCCTTTATGTTGAATGTTGACTCTTAGGCCCAGTTTGATATTTAGTTAACTTAAAAAAATAACCAAAAAAATAACAAACAATAAAAAAAACAACAAAATAAAAAAAAATCTTAATTAAAAATGGTTTACCAATGGTTGCAAATTTTAGTTAAACACCAATTTTTAGGGTTCCGTACCCAAAGGGTAAAAAAACGGGACCCTATTACTAAGATTCCACGATCCGTCTGTCACCACATGAACCGTGATAGCTAGCCAGTTGAAATTTTCACAGATGATGTATTTCTGTTGCCGCTATGACAACAAATACTAAAAACAGAATAAAATGATGATGAGATTTTACAATCAAATTTGAGCATATTACAACTAATGTTTTCCTGTCAATAAAAATATTATTTAGAGTATTCGTTTTTGTACTCCTGTTTTTCCTGAGGTCATAACAACTTTTATCTACACTCACAATGTAATGTTCCAAATATGAATTAAAAAATATTGTATTAAACACGTAGTTTTTTTTTCGTGGATAGATAAAATTTTTAAATAAATCTAACCATTACAGTGCAACATTTACCTTCGATTTACAAACAACTGCATCATAAACTAACTTCATAATTTTTATAGCACACTTTTACTTTTTAATTTATTGGCGCTTATGGGCTTAATGTAGTAAACTAGTGTCATTGTCTATGGATGCGCGCGCTGCGCAGTCATGCGAAATGAGAATCTAAATTACCCGCCTTACCACATATTTTTCCATACACTATTTTGTGTTCATTCATACAGTTAGGCATAGAATTAGGGTATTAAAATACTCGTGTGGTACTATTATCACCAACGATAGTGTTTTAATAACCCCTATTATATGACAGTTGCATAAACTATTATTACAAGCAAAGAGTTTCAAAAACATTCAAAAATCTTTTCATGCCATTTGGTGAATATTGAAATTCAGAATAAGCTTATTATGCATATTTTACTTGTAAATAAATAAAAACTTTTACATTAGAGTCACAAAGTACGTAAGCGGCGGCGGCGGCAGCGCGCCGAGAGTTCTCAAATTAAAATTCCCAATTCAGAAACTTTTTTTAACAAACATTGCGCTACACTAGATTTTTTTTCCTTTATTGTGGGTGAGTTTACAATCTTTTATGCGATCTGTAGGCCATAGCAGCATTTCTTACATGCGGACATCGAATCCGCGACAAGCAGCTTAGCAGCCAATTGCTTAACCGCTGTTAAACATTCTTTCAAAATAAGCCTCATACACAAGCACAGTAGAGCACAATGGACACATTTACAATAAAGGCGGTTACGTACTACACGATCGCGTCCGTGATTTGAGTTCCGAGTTCAAAATATTCTGAATTATGACAGATTATGACGGATAGAATTCGGATGCAGTGCGTAACCGCCCTAAGGGTGCACCCTACCCTTCAAAAATGCACTTGTTCTCTTAATTGTTTTCTTTTGTAGTTTCCTAAATAGAGGAATTTAAGTAAACAAAACTTAATGGTTATGTTCTCAATTTAAAAAAAGTGAATTCAGAAACTGAATGTTCTTTATTATTTCTAAAAATAAATATGCTCTATGGCACAGTGCAACCTGTTCATGCATAGTAGAATACAATATGCACAATGCCTTTACAATAGGGTGCACCCTACCCTTCAAGTATTATGTCTTCAATGACACACCTGTTACCAAGACCCTTGGTTATCAGGTTTCTTTGAAATAAAAATAGAGGGTGAAACAGGTTAAAAAAAAGTTTTGTGATATGACTAACTAGAAGTATGTTAGTAAACATCTGGGCCGCCCTGAAGTTGTCTTTCCGATGCGCAAGGCACTAAACGGTGCTGTTTTTACCCGACTGCCAAGGGAGGGTAATGTGTTTATCAGTCTATGTATGTTTGTTTGTTCCTATGTGGCGTTCTAGAGCCAAATGCGCTGGCCGATTTTGATGATCCTTACGTCAATCGATTCGTCATAACTTGCGAGTGTCACTGGCTACATGAAAATAGGAAATTAAAAAAATGGCAATGTCAATGCAATTTTTAAATACAAGCTTTTTTTATAACATATTTTGTCTTCTTTTTTTAAGGCTTCAGTGCACTCTAGATGATTGGCTATGAAAGTCAGGACCCCTACAGTAAGTGCAGATAATGTATTTTCTTATCTTATCTGGGTGACTTAAACAGTCCCAAAGGGTCACACTAATCCAAAAAAACCGGCCAAGTGCGAGTCAGACTCGCGCACGAAGGGTTCCGTACCATTACCGCAAAAAACGGCAAAAGAAATCACGTTTGTTGTATGGGAGTTCCACTTAAATATTTATCTTATTCTGTTTATAGTATTTGTTGTTATAGCGGCAACAGAAATACATCATCTGTGAAAATTTCAACTGTCTAGCTATCACGGTTCATGAGATACAGCCTGGTGACAGATGGACAGACACTCGGATCGTGGAGTCTTAGTAATAGGGTCCCGTTTTTACCCTTTGGGTACGAAACCCTAAAAAACAAAATGCTGAACTATACCATCCTAGCAAGCACTCATGTGTTTTTTTAATGTTTTGATGATACCTTTGCAGTTTGTCAATTACAGATATAATGGTCAGAGGTTCATCCGTACATTATTGTAGTTCTTAAATGGATGGTGTAGACATTAAAATAATGGGTTTTTTGACCTTCACAAATATACATCCAAACAAATTTATTTATAGGCAGTTATTGTGACAATAAATACTTTTCTTTCTATTTAATACTGGTATAACACTCATAGCAGAACTTTGTGTCTCTGAAGTTGGCTGCAAGACTCTGTGCAGTTGCTATTTTTGTGTCAATGTTTAAGTAGAATACAGCATTGTATAACTGCCTCTTTCACTTGCTTACGTTTGTTGCATCATCCTATCCCACTTACTCTATGCAGTATACTCGATTACAAACTGTCTGATTGTGTCTTGCACAATGGTTCGCAGAGCCTACCTCAGAGACAAAGATCCGCTGTGACTATTATACTATAAATGCAAAAACAACTTTATCTGTTTATTTATTTATTTATTTATGTACACACAAAACACTTAAAAGAGAAAATACATATATAAAGATAGAAGAGCACAAAGGTGCTGCTTATTTCTAAAGAAATTTCTTCCAGCAGACCTGTTTCAGTGTTCCATACATTTCATGCTTTTACTTCTGAACCAATTTTGATGAATTCTGGTATTGAGATAGATTCGGCCTTAAAGAAGGACATAGGATAATGTATTCTGAGAATGTTGTCTACCTTAGAATTATTTCAGGTTTTCATGCAGGTGAAGCCACTGGCATAAGTTTGTTTTACTAATTTAGGCAGATTATTTTAATAAAATAACTTATGTCACACACCCACTGCGGAGACACTTTGCATTTACCTATACTAATATTATAAAGCTGAAGAGTTTGTTTGTTTGAATGCACTAATCTGAGGAACTACTGATTTGAATTGAAAAATTCTTTGTGTTGGATAGTCCATTTATTGAGGAAGGTTATAGGCCATTAAACGGCCCTTTTGAACATCAAATGTTTATAAGTAATAATAATTGATTCTACCGTCTGTCTTTGTTACCACATTGCCAAGTTTCATATCAATAAAGTTGTCAAAGCAAACATGGGAAATCAATCAGCACCTTAACTGTGTAACTTCAAAGAGTAGCGCACAGTATGCTTTCCTTGCATTCATAGCCTCATATGTTAAAAAATCCATCTACTTGACAACATCATATACGCAATGAATACTGTTGAGTTATCAAAATAAAAGGCAACGTGCAAGTGTGCTTCGTGCTCACGAAACAGATACACATTAGGGTTCTGGTCTTCCATTAAGGTCCCTGAAGTTGGCTTACCAATGCGCAAGGCACGGATTGGTGCTGTTTTTGTATGAGGTTTACTACTGCGCAGGCTTTGTAGACAACTTCAGGTCGGCCAAGAAGTGTCGTGAGAACTATAAACACGATAATATTTCTCAGCAGAACTGGCTTGAATACCACGATTATTACCCCTGTTGGGTCTTGCTTATAATAAACATGGTGTCACACAAAACTGCCCCATACATTTATGTTTGCATGATAATAATAATAATACCAGCCTGGAACTGTCCTGCTGCATTGTAATAGCCTCTTCTCATGCACGAGCGTTGATCATTACATGATGGTATTATTATTATATTAATAACGGTCACCGACCCACCTACACCTTATCCTATTCAATACCAATATGTGGATGCATGTGTGTTTCAATAAACATTCTTTTGCCTAAATATAACTACCTATTTTTATGTAAATGCTGTAATGTATTAACTATTTTTTGTCCCAAATAAACAATACACTTATTGACTTCCTAACAATAATCTGAACTCTACGCTCCACTCAAATCTCTGTGGTGCTTTCCTCAAAAGACCAGTTCAGTCATTAACAATGGTTCTCATGATTTGACACACAAAAATAAATCTAAATATATGATGCGATTGTATGTACTTCGCATGCCAAAAAACGGACTAAAGTTATGACTAACGGTCGTATTCCGAGCATTTCATTTAGGATTAACGGCACCGGGAATCCACCGAAATCAAGAAAATTACTTTTTATGCCATATTGAGCTGTAAAGATTGTACAGAAAAAGTTGGCCGAGGCATTGGAAATGTTTTCATTCATTGGTAAGTAAATTTGTCTTAAAATGGCCATGCTAAAAGACAATATTTCATGGTCCTTTAATATTTTACTAATGTTTTACAATACATAGATTTTTGTTTGGGCTTCTGCGAAGTGATACTAAGGAAAGGGTGATGACCACTATCAATCTGCTGAAGCGACACAATTATAACAGTTGTGGACAACAAAAATCAATTTGTCTACAGATTCACTTGAATAGACTTTTAAAACTTAAGAGAAGCCCTATTATGTAGTCAACCTCTTTTCACAATAGTCATAGACAAATGTAAACACTGGCAGGTTGCTGTACCTTCCTTGTTGTACCACCTGTTAGAAGAAAACAGGTTTGGCTCAGGAATTTTTGAGATGGGTACATGATACATACTGACTAATATTAGTAGGGTGATTATAATTGTTTGCAATATTTTCTCGTGTTATTTAATTTGATTTATGTGGAAGAGATGTATAGCATGGTACTTTTTATTGCCTAGAGAAATTTTAATTTTAGATTATGAGTAATTCAAGAAGTTTGTAATGAAAATCACAAACCAATCATGCATTTATCTAAATGGATACCATGGAAACGTTAATTAAACGCTTATCAATACTTCTTAACTACAAAAAGCATTAAGATACTTAGTTCTTACCTTATACATCAAACTCCATTGAATAACAAAAGAAACACTTAAATACCACACTCTATTACACTTAAAACTTACGATAAAACAATATTAATTAGATTTCCACACAATACAAACTTAATATAACAACAAAAACGCGTAAATTGTAAAATAAAGTTCCATTACTTATAATAAGTACAATCAATTTCCTTTGCCCGACTACTCATGTCGACGCGAACGCGAATACGCAAATGAACGACGGTTACCACTGTTTTTTTGTAACGTTACTACATCTTTGTAGTCTAAGAATGCTTTTAAAAGTGATTACAAAAGTTTTTAGCGTAGATTATCGAAGATATAAACAAATTTCACGGCGTATTTTAGGTGAACTATACGTCCATTGCTGTTCAGGCGACAACGCTACTGCCCGAAGCAGAAATTGAGATAGCGAATGTATTTTTTTTGTGGCAACATTCTGTGTTACTTTGCAAAGTCCCGTTACCCCGATGGCTTGGTCCGACTCGTCAACTTTGGTAATGATAAAAATAAAACATTAAGTTAATTTACTGTATTCTAGATAGGTATGTATTAGTTCTCTAACTTGTCATACAAATTCGTAATCATAATGAAACGTTAAATGCAGTAAATACAGGATAAATACTTGATATAACTTAAAAAAATACAAGTTTCGTTTTAGGCAAAGCAAAAACTTTATTGAAATTGCTTCATAAACCTTCTTTTGAATATAATATTATTTTATATTATGTTTGTTGCCCTCTTTTTGACACACATATTTTCATTTTATAGTATTTCTTAGTATTTTAATTCACTTTACTGCGCTGTCTATGACTCTCTGATGGAACCACGGACCAAAATTGACAGGTTCTCTCTTGAACACAATGACCTCATAATCTTTTCAATTTATCCGTATATTAAATAAAACCATCAAAATCCAAACAAAAACCTTAAAAATCAGAATATAAACATCAAAAATCTTGTATTTTTTTTTAAAACCATTTAAAATTGAATTGAAAAATGTTGGAGTGGAAAAATATTGTTGATTTTGGTGGCGTAACAAGCAACATTGTTGGGTGTGGGGCAAGAAGAGAGACAGTACGGAATAGCGATAGTTATAGGTAGGTCGAGCGTCGAGTTGGCATTGTAATAAACTACTTGACGTGTTTATCGCCAGCCGTGTTATCGCAGAGCGCTTTGTGCGGTTTCACCTTGTTACGGTCGCCTTTCAACTAGTTATAACTCTGACGTATTTCATCGTTTATTTTCTTATTTCTTCTAATTCCATTTTATATATTATATTGCATTATAATTCTATATTTTTTTAAATTAAAAACCAGCTGTGATTTTTTTAATTTGTGTTTTTCAAGTTTTCATTTAAAAGTATTTTATTTATTGCTTCTGGATAATGGTAATTGATTAATGTTCTAATATAATCACATGATTGCTGTGTTTCGTAATGCATTTAGAGGCTGCAATTTATGAGGCTTTCTAAATAATTATAACACAAAAATATATTCAATTATTTCATAGAATGATATCGTCATCAAACCGTTTCTTTTTTTCTAATCTGTTTGATTCCTTGTTTGAAAAAAACCTGCGTATTATCAGCTTCTTAAAACCTTCTTCTACTCATTTCATATTATTTGTTTTTATTTCTATCAAAAGTTGTACTGACAGCGTTTTCGTCCGCTATAGTGTTTCGGCATTGGCCAATGTTTGTCCTCTCTGTTATCAAACAAAAGATTAGTCAGTTTATTATTGATTTGTTTGCTTGACACAGTCTCTGAACGAAAATCAATAGTTTGCGAACAAAGTAGGGGCGGGGTTAGGTATTATCAGAAAGAGACAACGAGTGTTCCACATTCGAAAATAACAATGATTAAAACGAATTATTGTTGGTATTAAGTCTATTGTGAATATACCTAATAGAAAAGAAAAGAACGCATGACAATAGAATCATCATTATCTGCCTAGCTTTCCCCAACTATATTGGCTTCGAGCGTGTGCAAGCCAGCTGAATACCACTCTTTGGTATGGAGTGGAGCGACTGCCTTTTTGACCTTGATAACTTAGTTACTATGTACACTTTTCTATTCCGTGATGTACACAATTCCCCATGTAACAATAGGTTAGACTTGCTATGTCAAAATACATCATTACTTAATTATTTTGCTGGAATTAGGTTAAGTTCCGCATTAGTTAATGTGAAGTGTCTTTTTACATTAGCTTTTAAAAGAAGTAATACATGTTTAATGAGCTTTGTTAACAAAGCATCAATGGGACGACACTAAAATGTGTTCAAAATGACGTCATTAATATTCAGGATACTTGTAAGTACCTTACTCATTAAAAATACTTTTATCCAAAGCAAGGAGTCATAAATAAAAAAAAATAAAAAATATCTGTATCTAACTAAGTATGAATTGCTGTAACATAATAAAAAAATAATTACATAATAAAGATTGAAAAAACTCCTCCGTTTTACAGTCGGTAAAAATAGGCGAAATAAATTTCGAGTAAAATTAAAATCTTACTATGGCAATATTAATACATCTCCCCGACTCCCGTGACGTAATAACAAAATGCAGGTCGACAGAGGGCGTTCACTAGTTCATTTGAAATGTCAAAAGTGCAATGATCTGGTGCATAGATAAGAAATGTTTAATTTTATTTGTTAGCCAGTTTTTTTTTTTGGATTGGATGGATTTTCGTTACAATAACGTCAGAAGTTCAGGACTTCAGGACGGCTGAAAGGATCTGTATGTTTTTTTTTTTATTTCCACGCTGTTCCACGCGAACGAAGCGCATACCTACTATTTACAAAAGAGATATTATATGTCTGTAGGATTACAAACAATATGGTAACTGCTGAGAAGACGATTATATTGGTATAATTAATTGCTATTTATATCATTGTTTTAGAAATTATACTAAGTAATGTAATCTACATTTTTGTGAACGTTCCTACTTTTAAATAAATTATTATTATTCGTATTAGAAACTTAAGCAATAAAAATAAATTACCACATTTAATTTTCTTCCATAGGTTTCTGTTCGACCCAAACAAATTGGAATAAGAGGGCAAGCAAATGATGATGAGAGTTTTAAAAAAAACGGGACCATATTACTAAGACTCCGCGGTCCGTCTGTCTGTCGTGTCTGTCTGTCACCAGGCTGTATCTCATGAACCGTGACAGCTAGACAGTTGAAATTTTCACAGATGATGTATTTCTGTTGCCGCTATAACAACAAATACTAGAAACAGAATAAAATAAATATTTAAGTGATTTTTTTGCCGTTTTTTGCGATAATGGTACGGAACCCTTCGTGTGCGAGTTCGACTCGCCCGTGGTCGGTTTTTCTTTAGTACAGAGTTAATGAATGGGTGTGTATAAACATGAACCCGTCTCGTCTTCCTGTGAATGTTATAATAGACGGGAAAGCGTAGTGTTCGGTTGAATGAATATCGACACGGTTCGCCAGCGGTCACCAACTATTACTGGATCAGAGGTAGACTAATGCTGGCTAGTCAGCCACCTTTTACGTGACTGCCGAAGGAGGGTAATGTGTTTATCAGTCTATGTATGTATGTATGTTTGTTCTTATGTGGCGTTCTAGAGACCAAACGCGTTAGCCGATTTTGATGATTCTTATGTCAATCGATTCGTCTTAACTCTACGAGTGTCACTCTGCTGCATTAAAATGGGATAATAGAAAAATGGCGGATTTTGTGCGCCATATTGTGGGGGACCAAATTTTTTTTTCTTCCAAACCCATCCTGTGGGGTATCAAAATAAGAGATGATTTAAGAGATGATTTAAAAAATATCTATCACTTATATGTTTAAATGTACCTAATTCCAAAAAAAAACACTAAGAAGTAGTAAATAAAAAAAATATTAAAAAATAACAAAAAACCCGACTGCTTAAAAAGCGAATTAAAAAGACGTAAACAAGAAGAAAATATCATGCTGTGCAGTCGGAGGATTTTCTTATTGTTTATGTCTTTTTAGTTCGCTTCTCAAATTGGCCGGTTTTTAGATTTTTTAATTAACTTTTTTTATTGTTGCCTTGCTGGTTGAAATGGGCTTCTCGAAAAAATATACTACTAACTCGGAGGATATTAAATAGTGCACGATAATATATTTTAACTAGCTATTACCCGCGGCTATGCTGGTATCATATTAGCTGTGCCGCGGCTTCGCGCCCGCCAACAGGCTACCTACCTACCAGCGACCACATAGACCCTTTTTTCTTTTTTTTTTTTCCTTTTTTTTTTTTCTTTTTTTTTTTTGTTAGACGCCTAATAACAGGCGAGCGATGTCTGTCAACCCATATGACTAAAAGATCATATTTATACAGGTCTCCAGCGCCACTCGACAATTTCGAATTAGTCGCGACCTTTTTAGTCGCGACCACTTCTGTGAGCCGTAAACACGTCCGCGTCAGTCAATAAAAAAATGATGAAATAAATATTATAATGGCCTCTTGTACAGTGCGTTGGTATAGCCAGACCTCGAGTTTCCGGAAAAATGACATAAAATTTTATTGATAAGTTAATAATTACATAAACATAATTAGATTTATTTTCTGATATTATTTGTCGGAGTTCATATTGTACTGGTCATGTTTGTAGGTGAAAACGCCCACTGCATGTTTGCGTCTCTTTCTTTTTAAAGTAATTTTTTCACTATCTCTTCTTCTCTATTATTTCATAAACAAAACTAGTGATGCACCATATCCTATGACCAAATCTGTTATCAATAGAACTAGAAACCTTACAAATAAAGACATTAAATTAAATAGTTTTGTAATTAAGAATCGATTTTTTGAATACGCTTTTTACTAATATTTAATTTTAATATATTTAAGAACCAACAACCGAAAAAAGAATGTTACCTTTAGCATTTTGTTTTTATGTTAAAACGCCTTATAATTAGTTATAAAAAGGTAATATTAATTTAAAAATAGTATATTATGCAACTAGTGAATAAAGGACGGTTTTAAAGCGAGGGCGATAGATGAATCACGAACAAGTGAAGGATTCTAAAAACTGAATCACGACCGTAGGGAGTGATTCATGATGATTGAATCACGAGCATAGCGAGTGATTCAAGTGTTAGAATCCTGAGCGACGCGAGTGATTCATGGCCCTCGATATAAATCCGTTTTATTCAAGAGTTGCATACTATATTTTATACCATGATTACGAGAAAAAGAAAGATTTAAGCACAAGTACCTAATAATAATAAATAAATAAATGGTTTATTACCTTCAAAATATACAAGAAAATAAAAATCTCAGGGCTTCACGTTTTTTGTAAATTTAAGCTGCGCTAGGTAACAGCACCTGTGTTTCAGGGGCCAGCGACCACCTCCGTTACGTTACATAATTATTGTATAGTTAATTAAACACCAATGTAATTAGAATTACAATCCAAATAAGTATTCACTAAACGTCCCCGACCAAAACCAAAAACATTATTAAAATCCTAAATATAAAACAAACTCAAAATTAAATCGACGACGCGAAGGAGTTTGAAAATCGAATAATCTTTGCACAAGAAGTTTGCATCGAGTATTTTATGCGCAAGGAGGTTGTTTAGCATTAAGATGGAGGTCGAATATATTATATTGGTGTGTTCTAAATTCAAACACCAAACAGTGATTAAAAGGGCTTTTTATTCACTGTTTTCAGTGAATAAAATAAGCTTTTTAGAGGGGGAATGGTATAAAATAAATACAAATACTATTTATAAAATTATCGATACCATCCTGGTTTTATTTAAACATTTCCCACCCTTAATGAGGCGTATGATCTTGGTAAGGGAACAATCAGAGCGCAGTCGTCCCGTTCCTCATACCACACCTCATACCTCAGCTAGTTGACAGAATTTTTTTGATGTATTAGATCAAGCATTACCACATTTGAGGGCGTGTCGTGGCGTGGCGCTGAGTGTGCACAGTATGCTGGCGTGTCGTGGCGCGCTGTGGCGCTATTTCTGAATTAGTATACTAAACGTAGTGTTACATACTCTTTGTAGTTTACATCGAACCTTTGCAACGTGTAGACGTACATAATGTTTACTTCGGAATCGGATGATGATTTCGATGAAGGCTTTCAATTTATTTGTATGCACCTGCCTTATCTCCACCACCCTTGGTTGACTGGTAGAGAATACATCAGGCTTTAAGTCCGCCTATGTACCTTTATGTTGCATGAAGTTTTAATAAATAAATAAATTACTCCTAGCAATTAAACTTCTTTAGAGCACAGACGACTGACGACCGCACGTTTTGAGACCATCCTTGCGTTCATTTTCACTTAACCGAAATCTTTGGAGCCCTGTATTTTATTCAATTTTCAACATAATCCTTCCAAATTTGGGCTTCAAAGATAGGGTAGTAGGCACCTGTTTGCTCAACTTTTACTGTTTAGCCAAACACACATACAGGGAAGTACAAAACAGATTAAAATACTTAGAAAATAATTCGCTAATATGTGGTTGTTATCACATAATAATGTAGATGATGAGAAGCCAACCCTTCCAGTATAACTGGATACTGAGGAAGGCAATGACCAATTCTGGTTACAGTATCTGGTACACGGTACACTTATTAGTAAGATGACGGTTTCACGACGTAAAAAGAAAGCGTCGGCATATTTTTAATCCTGTCATTAGGAATGGACCTTTCAATAAGTACAAGCCTCTTTGTCCTTCTAGTTGCTATGCCATCCATTACCTGCCTTAGATGGCGCTTGCATTCCGTACCTTAGATGACGCATGGTGTGTATAATTATGTTATAGACCATGTGATTAATTTGGCATTATTCATAATGTAAAATAGTTTAATTAGCACAAGCCGATACGCATCAAGACGGTTTGACTATTTTGCTCTAAGCTTGATTGAAATAAAACATTTCTAAATGAATCACAAAACGTCAAAGATCACCCAAACGTCAGAAAAAGAAGAAAAAACGTCAAAAATATTTACAAAAGCTCATTCATTGTGTGGACGAAACGAGCGCTTTGTTTAAAAATAATATTGTTATAATTAATCTCGTTAATTGTCAACCCTAATATTAATATCGTAGTGCACTGTCTCAAATATATTTATAAATATCTGAGTCACGTAAACGATTAGGATTGTCCAGAGTTTCCTTCGTGTAGTGGAAAATTGGTGATATTAAGAAAAAAAACATCGCGTAATTTCTTAGAATAAAATGAGTAGATGTGACTTTAAAATTGTGTTATTAGGGAGTGAACATGTGGGAAAAACCAGTTTAGTTCTCCGATTTGTGAACTGCAGATTCAATGCTGATATTCCTTATCAGAACGTGAGTAATTAGCAAAAAAATAATTTGTAAACATGCCATAAACCACCCCTGTATTTTTTTCTTAGCTCAGATGTGCAAAGTCATTCATGCATAAATAGAATATTTAACTTAAGTCAGTTTAAAAAGTATCTATTTAAATGTATGAAATAATCGTAAGCAATATTAAATTAATTAATAACTTATTCTATGCCTGTCCTCAAGTTCTTAGTTATTGCCACATTTTCATTAAGAAACTTATTACTAATTAAGTACCAGTATTGTAATTGGAATTTCAAGGTCCAATTTCTATTTACTATGCATACATGTGATAACACACTACTCCAATCACATGGGCTGGAGTTGCCATTGATTGAACGTAATATAATCTTTATCTCACAAACCATAAATATGTTTGTGCTGATTTTTGATCTTCATTGGTATTCTAATTTCAAACTTATCTTCTTACCACAAGTTTAACTTTCCTAAAAAAGATTGAAGAAGTGGTATTTACTTATTTTTATATACAGGATACTGTGTATGATATGACTTTTTTACATAAGCCAATATTTGGTGAGATATGCGCTTCTAAAGTTACAACCGTTATATTTATCTATATTATGGTTGTATTTATCACTCATCGTGAAAAAGGGATCCAGTACTTTCTTAATTCTTAATTCTTTATTGTACACCAAAACAATACATTTACAGAAAGTGAAATCAATATTCATGTACAAGGGCGAGCTTAACTCCAAAATGGAGTTTTCTTCCAGCAAACCTTTGAGTGATAGAGATCATTATAATTGAGGGCAGTAATCCAGTGTACAATTTTGCAGTAAGATTTATTAAATATATAAATATATATATAATTAAATATATAATAATAATACATACATAAAAAAACTACATTCATAAATACAAATATACATATATATACGTATATGTCTACTAATATTATTTATTGCGTTGAAAGAAAATGCTCCTTAATTTTCCTCTTGAAGACATCGAGAGAAGGGCTATCGCGTAGGGAGTGTGGTAGAGAGTTCCAGAGATGCACTGCAGTAACAGAGAAGGAGCCATCATAACGGCTGGAAGTGTGACGCGGAGTTCGAAGAAGAAGCGAAGTGGCTGTGCGACAAGGTTTACCCCTCGGGACGAGGTACTCAAACCGTTCGCGAAGATATTGAGGAGAAGTAGGATTATGCAGGATAGTATAGAGAAGGGATAGGATGTGAGTATCTCGTCGACGCCGAATCGGCAGCCACTTCAATCTGGTCCGAAATTCCAAATACTTACTCAAATCCAAATACTCCAAATATTCCAAATACTTTGCGTTAGTCTTTAATAATAATAATAGTCTTCCAATCCGAATTCCGTTCCTTTAAATTCCTTTTTTTTTTTAATGGTATGTCACATTATTCCTTTGCCTTTTGGCATAGGCATCCAACCTTTTTCATTGAGCTCTGTCTAGTGCCAGTTTATTCCAGAGTGGTCTCAACGTTGGTTTTAGGTCATCCTTTCATCTTCTTAGGTTTTCTGCTGCCATCTCTCTGATACCAGAGGGTGACCTGTTTGCTCAACTTGTTTTTCTGGCAGCCCTGCACGTGGCCAGTCCAGCCTCACTTCAGATGGTCAATCCGAGAGAGTATGTCTGTGACTTTAGTTTTCCTTCTAACTTGAGTGTTCTTAATTCTTTATTATACACCAAAACAATACATTTACAGAAAGTGAAATCAATATTCATGTACAAAGTGTGTGTGTGTGTGTGTGTTCCTTATTTAGTCACTTAGTTTTATACCCAACATGCTTCTCTCCATTGATTGTTGGCATTTTGCGATTTTCAGTCTGAGTCTCTTCGTAAGAGACCAGTTTTCACAGCTATTATGTCAGGCAAGGAAGAATGCCTGTGTTTTAATATTTTTGTTTTGATGTGCATATTTAACCCTTAATTACTCGCATGGGGTCAAAGCAGTTTCGCACTTGCTGCGGTCCAAATTTCCCCATGTCCCGCTAGCTTCATAACTTGCTTCTAGTAGCGATCAAGTCATGGGAGGCACGGCAGCGTCCCACCAAACACTGCAAAGCGTGGGCGTTTCAACAACTGCCAACAGAAAAGCGATTGAAATGTAGGTACCAACAAAATGCACAAAATTTGTAAGCACTGCATTGATCACTTTGAAATATACTGCTAACAGTGTAATAAAAGTGATTCGGATTTCCTAAAAATATTTATAAATTTTAGCTTTGATCTCTATATGTTCAAATTCAAATTGTTAATTTTTGATAATTATTTTAATTTAAGTAGTTTGTTTTTGTTTCATTTGCATGTTTTCAAATATTTACACTTTTGTGTTATCGAGTCTCTTTTTCATGAACCATTGCCAAATGTTTTTCTTTCCTTGACCAATCCTCATTCCTTCTCTGTTTGAGAAGAGGCCTTGGTCCTCTATTGGGTCAGTTGCAGCTGATATTAGGAGGTAGTATATTTATGTTTTAACTGAGTGCAAATTTCAACACAGATAATAGAGGTATCATTGTCCTTCACTCTTTGAGATAAATGAATTATTCAGTTGTTTTAAAATGAGTTGTTTTTATCAATAAATTACGATTACAGGCCAGACTCATAAGTTTATTGGCAGGAGCTACAAGTGATAACATTTAGAAAACAATGTTTTCGGAAAAGAGTAATGAAAATGATTGTCCGCTCTTCTCCATAACAAACTACCTTTGCGAATGGACATTAGAATCAATTATTTTTAAATTTTTGACATTCATAAGTGCTGTTTATTTGATTTGAATTTCTTACGTCAATCGATTTGTCTTAAACTTTTAAAATAGAAAAATGGCGGATTTTGAGCGCTATTTTCGGGGGCATTTTTGTATTTTCTTCCAAAGCCTTCGTGTGGGGTATCAAAATAAAGGGTTTTAAGAATTGATTTCAAAAATGTATAACACTTATATTTTTAAACTAGCCGACCCGGCGAACTTCGTCCTGCCTAACACATTTCTAAAATAAAAGTATTTTCTAAAATAAACGTAGCCTAAGTTACTCCTTATTCCATCAGCTACCTGCCAATAAAAGTCCCGTCAAAATCGGTCCAGTCATTTCAGAGATTAGCCGGAACAAACAGACAGACAGACAAAAAGTAAAAAAAAATATATTTTGTTGTATGTACCGTATATATATTCATATACATGTAGTAAAAAACGGTTATTTCAATATTACAAACAGACACTCCAATTTTATTTATATGTATAGACTAGCTGACCCGGCGAACTTCGTTCCGCCTAAGAAATTAAAAAAAAAAAAGATTTTTTCTAAAATAAACGTAGCCTAAGTTACTCCTTATTTACTTCAGCTACCTGCCAATAAAAGTCCCGTCAAAATCGGTCCAGCCATTTCAGAGATTAGCCGGAACAAACAGACAGACAAATATTCAAAAATATGTTATTTTGGTGTATGTACCGCGTATATATTCATATACATGTAGTAAAAAACGGTTATTTCAATATTACAAACAGACACTCCAATTTTATTTATATGTATAGATGTACCTAATAAGAATAAATAGTTATAATTAAAAAAAGTTAATAAATAAAATAAAAAAACCCGACTGCTTAAAAAGCGAACTTAAAAGACGTAAACAAGAAGAAAATCATTCTGTGCTGTCGGAGGATACATCTGCTTTTGGTCAGCCAGCTCGCGAATATGTATTCTCCGACTGCACAGCATAATTTTCTTATTTTTTACAAGACGTTTAGTTCGCTTTGTAAGCAGTCGGGTTTTTTGGAATTTTAATTTATATTTTTAAATTAGTATGGATCAGTGGTGGGGAAACTTTCTTAATGGGGGCCCAGAAAGTTTAATAAAGGTGAACGGCAGATTTTGTACCGCATATCTTTTTTGTTGTTCGGTTATAGAATTTGGTATATAAATAAAGGCAACTAAGCCATTTATTTTCATGTAAGTTTACTATTTTTAGAACTTCGGATGAATTAATAATATCAATAAAAAGATTTTAATATAAAAACGTAATAAAATCGTGCACTCAACGCAGTTATGTTTTTAGATGTTGCCTTACATAAAATAACACAAAATTGAAATGATAATTAATTATTTAGAAATAGAAATAACATTAAATATAACCAAACTCATCAAAGTCAAAGTCAAAGTCAAAATTTTATTGCGAACTAAGTGTACAATGTTGATGTTATTTTATGTTGTTACTTAAGAGTTTAAGACTTAGCATTATTATCAAACTGTCGCAGTCTGCTGGTGGATATAGGTATTTAGTAATACCCTGAGTAGGTACGATCCTCATCTCAATCTACCTACTTATTGGTAAGGAAAATACTACAAAGATAGCAACAAACAATTTACTTTACACATTACCTATGTAACAATCTGCAACATTTACCTATATGTAACAATTTACATTCGTACACTAACATATATCCTTAAAAAACAAAACTGGTTATAACTTTTACGTTCCAAGTTCTAAAAATCTAAGAATTAAAAAAAGGATTATTTATCGTATTAACTACCAATTAAAACAAAAAATATCCCAAAACACGAAATTTTATTTGCGGTACGAAGTTCCCATACAAGCCTGCCGTTCGCCTTTCCGAGGAGGTCCAGAATTATAGAAAAAATGCATTTTGTGTTGAAACTTTTAATCATATAAAACATTACAGACAAACACTTGCACAAATGTTAAACATTTAGATTTAACTTTTATTCGAAGGCCCTGCCATGGTAGGCGTGTGAGACATATGAAATTGCTTTTGATTTGCCATATTACTACGCATCTTCGCGCCCGCGCCCCGCGACCCGCCACACAATCATGAACTACGTGGCTAGTCTAGCTAGCTCCAACCCTACCCTCCTAACCTCCTATCTTACCTATGCGTCTAATATTCTACTAAGTAGCTGTAGTATCGTCACAGCGCTAATTCTTTTTGGATAATATTTTTGTGTTCACCAAAAATCTAAAGGTACATCTATGTATGCATTTCTAAAATATTGATCTTAAACCCGTTTAATTGTTTTACTATAATTAAACTACTCGGCCAACAAAATATGTTACATCAAACAAATTCCAAATTAACACCAAGATATAACACTTTTTTATTGTAGTGCGCTGCAAATATTCTATTGTAACAATAACTATTTTATTCTTTCCCGAAAAATACTGATCGTGCACCAAATATTCCTGCTCGGGAGCTTAGGGCACCCCGACACGGACAGGTTAGGTTCGAACGAGATGACCGTCATCTCAGTGCATTATCTGAAGTAAAACTAACAAATAAATGCTTGTTTTTAAAATTAGGTGTATTACTATTTTTACAAATTTGCAACAGTTGTTAAATAGATGCTCGTTATGACATATTTTAATGAACATATTTTGGTGCACATTCAGTATATTTGGTGGAACACAGGCAAAATTAGGTAAATGAAATGGGAATAAATTGAAGTACTTTTAAATACCATCCATTCTTTTTTCTCCCTTGTCTATTTCAAATAATTGTTAAGTAGTACCTGTATTTAGTTTATTTGTTTTAGTATTTATTGTATAATTGAATTGTATTTATTTATAGCTTATATTTAGGCCTTGTCCTTGGCCTTGGCCTTACATTCCATTTTACTATCATAATTGCACCTACCACTATTTGTATCTCCATCACCCAAAGGTTGACTGGTAGAAAATGCCTAAGGCATTAAGTCCGCCTCTGTACGTTTATGTGCTTAAAGTATTAAATAAATAAATAAATCTTCTTTATACTTCTGGACCGTCAAAATATAATTATAGCAGGCCATGTACTATTCATGTCGAAGGACCGTCGGCGGGCCGAAGCTGGCCCGCGGGCCGTACTTTGCCCATCACTAGAATATAACAATAAACTCGATAACAGATTATTAGGTTCTAGCTGTGCCTGTGGCTTCGCTCCCGTCGTATAGATTATTCTAAAGTTGATTCACAGTATATTCAAGAGCCGTTAGTTTGTTTGTACTAGATTATCTCGGTGAGTCATTTGATTACTCACAAATAGCTATGTTGGGATTTTTCTTTTATTTTTTTGTATTAGTGCTCTACTGTTTGTTGCTGCGATAATACACGTATTTTATTAACCGACTTCGCAAAAAGAAGGAGGTTATCAATTCGACTGTATTTTTTTTTATGTTTGTTACCTCAGAACTTTTTATTGGGAGAACCGATTTTGATGGTTCTTTTTTTTTATTTGAAAGCTGGTGCTTGTTTATTTACTAGCTGTTGCCCGCGACTTCGTCTGCGTAGCATTAGTACTTCGAATAGCCTATTTTTAATCGACTTACCAAAAAGGAGGAGGTTCTATGTTCGACTTCATGTTTGTATTTTTTTTTGTGTATGTTCACCGATATCTCCGTCAATTGTGGACCGATTTTGAAAATACTTCTTCTTTTTGTTTGAAAGAGTATATCTCGGAATTGGTCCCATTTTAATTTGGTGAAGATCTGATGAAGGACTTCGAAGATATATGACAGAACTGTTCAATAAATAACGGCAAATCTCTCGGGATTGCTGCAATCGCATGTCTGTTTATTGATTATACCATTTAATAAGATAACATCACGCCAGTACGCTCTTATGGGGTACGCAGATCTCTCTTTTCACCGTTTATGTTCAAGTTTCATGATATTTGGATTAACTTACTAAACAACTTAAAAGTGAAAAGATAAAACTTTTTTAAACAAAAAAATTGAATAAATAACTAACTAACTAACACCATGCTGAGACCACCAAACAGTTACCATTACCTTTTTATTGGTAAGCTTTGCTTTAGACACTGTTGTGGCGTTTGACCTGTGGTCAGCCATTGCATTTTTCGCTTACGGTTATCGTAAAGAATCCACTTTTCATCACATGTCACAATTCGATCCAATATTCCTTCATTTCTGTATCGATTCAACAAGGCAACACAAGTTTCAACACGCGTTTCTTTCTGCAGATCAGTAAAATCATGAGGCACCAATTTTTCATATTTTTTTATTTTATTGATTTGACGCAAATGAGTCAATATTGTTGATAAGGTAACGTTAAACCATGCCGCTAATTCTTGGGTAGTTTGGCTTAAATCGGCCTCCGCCGTCTGTTTCAATTCATTGATATTCACCTGTGTGGGCGGTCTTCCACGTGGTTCGTTCTTCAAATCAAAGTTTCCATCACGAAAGCCTTTAAACCAAAATCGCACGGTGCGTCCATTAGCAGTCCCCTCTCCAAGCGAGCTGTTTCTGCCGCGTTAGTTCCGCGTCGGAACTCGTATTCAAATATCACTCGAATTTTCGAAATATGCATCTTTCTTGTCCAAGCTGAATAAAAAAAACAACGGAGAGTCGGTAATCGAATGTTGTATTTTTTTAAAGAAGAACTTCATAGGTACCATGTGAAAAAAGTTTCACTCAAAAATCTCAAACCATGAAGGTTCTATGTCAATTCGAAGTACCTATTACAATAAAACAGCAATTTCATACTTTAACCCCTATTATTAGTATGTACTAGCTGTGTGGATGCCCGCGGCTTCGCTCCCATCAACTGCATACCCTACCCTACTTACCTAGAACTACCTACCTACCTTACCTACTTACCTTGATATCTACCCTACCTACCTACCAACTTTTTTGCTGGGGTCATTCTTCCGCGGAAAATCTTAACACTGCCTTCAGTAAATGACGACAAATGCACATCGCCAGTTATCGAATATGGAGTTCAACTGTCCGAGTATCTGAATTGCGTGTGTTGTGATATTTTACGTCATGAAAACTTTAAATTCATATATCTTTTGATAGAGTGAACCGATTGCGATGAAACAAAACCTAAGTAATACTTCAAGTTACGCACAATTATGTGTAAAAGTTATCTACATTGGTTTCATACATTATACGTGATGCGTGCACAACTAAACAGCCAAAAAATCGAAAAAATGCTGGGTTCTGTTGGTTATCCTTAACACCCTGGCGATTTCATTTGGCAAAATTTTCGATGTACTAAAACGACTTTTCTACATATCTTAATATATATAAATCTCGTGTCACAATGTTTGTCCTCAATGGACTCCTAAACCACTTAACCGATTATAATAAAATTCGCACACCATGTGCAGTTCGATCCAACTTGAGAGATAGGATAGTTTAAAAGTAGTAAGGGTAGTAAGGGGTAGGTAGGGTAAGGTAGGGTAGGGTAGGGTAGGGTAGCGTAGGGTAGGTAGGGTAGAGTAGGGTAGATAGGGTAGGGTAGGGTAGGGAGGGTAGGTAGGGTAGGGTAGGGAAGGGTAGGGTAGGTAGGGTAGGGTAGGGTAGGTAGGGTAGGGTAGGGTAGGGTAGGGTAGGTAAGGTAGGTTAGGTAGGGTAGGGTAGGGTAGGTAGGGTAGGGTAGGGAGGGTAGGTAGGGTAAGGTAGGGTAGGGTAGGGTAGGGTAGGTAGGGTAGGGTAGGGTAGGTAGTGTAGGTAGGTAAGTAGCCAATTGACGGGAGCGAAGCACCGGGGGTCAGCTAGTTAATTATATGTATTGATTATTGATAGTCGCGTTTGACCACTATCTTACCTGATGGTAAGCAATTATGTGGTCGACGGTTAGATGTAACCTATTCAGTTTTGATTTAAAGACCCCTAGGTTGTAGCTATCGGGAAACACAGACTCCGGCAGGGAATTCCATTCCTTAGCTGTACGCACAATGAAAGTATTCTAAAAATTTGCTTGTTGGAACATTCTATTTCTATAATGTACCTACAAAAAATCATACGTTATGGATGTAGGTAGAAGCAGAAGGGTGACCCCTTAGTTAAGTTAAATTAAGACGAGCTGGTGTCCGCAACGCCACGTCTACGCGCGTATTTTGCATACGGGTGCGATTCGTATGCCTTACTCGATCCAGCCCAGCTCTTCGAGGAATGCCAGCAGCGCCTTGGTGTTGACGACTATCCCCTGTACGGTACCTGAGTCACCAAGGTATTTGGCCCTGTAACCAGCGATTACTGAGCAGCTTAGGAGCATGTGTGCTACTGTCTCGTCCTTCTCCATGCATGCTCTGCGCAGTGGGCTGTCCGTGATCCCTAAGACGTAAAGATGTTTATTAAAAGTCCCAAGGTCAGTCGTTCTGCGTAAAATGGGTATAGGTTAAAGACAAGGTGAATGGATTGTGTGAGGAAGGATAAAAAAGAAAAGGTAGTCCAGAAAATGTGTTGCGCTGATCCCGAGTAACATGAGACAAGGGCAGGCAGATGATAATTCTAATATTATGTTTCACAGAAATTATCTGTAGTTTTTTTTGTTTTTCCCAGACGGTGGGTGCAGCATTCTGTGCGAAAACAATGCAGTCTAATGGAAAGAACTTCAACATTGGCATCTGGGATACTGCAGGCAGCGAAAGGTATAGTATTCTTCCTAATCAGCCTATCACATTCCCACAGGTGATCCGGCAGAGAACCAAATTTGTCGACATAGCTCACAGAATAAGCAAGCAGAAGTGACAATGGGCCGGCCATATAAGACGTAGAACTGCTGACCGTTGGGCTAGACGCGTTCTTTAGTGGAGACTGCTGACTGGTAAATGTAAAGTAGTACGCCCTCAGGCTAGGATCTTCGCAGGGTAGCTAGTGACAGCTAGATGAGAGTTGCCGAAGACTGATACACATGGCGTGCAAGGATAGGATAGGATAGTTGAACCCCATTTTTAACCGACTTACCAAAAAGGAGGAGCTTCTATGTTCGACTTCATGTTCTTTTTTTTTTTGTTTTTGTTCACCTATATCTCCGTCAGTTATGGACCGATTTTGAAAATTCTTTTTTTGTTTGAAAGAGTATCGAAATATGTAATTAAGGTTACTTACTAAACAATTTGTCTATTAGGTAGGTACAACTAAAAAGTGAAAAATAATTATATATTTATGGAAGTCGGTGTCCATAACGAAAAAAAATGATTCCTACGAAAGACACCGAATTCCATAGATAAAGTTATTTGTCACTTTGTAGTTTTCTTATTTGGAAGTCGGTAGTAATTTTTTGTAAAAAAGTTTTTTCCGTATTTAGACTCCCAGTTGGTCCGTTGTGCGTGCAGGTCTCCTCTCTGTGAGAGAATGGGCCGTAGTCCACCACGTGCCCACCAAGTGTGGGGTGGTGGATGTCACATGTCTTCGAATTTTTGGTTCTAACACATGCCCCTCACGATGTTTTCCTTCACTGTTTTGAGAGCAGTAGTGATGAAATAATCTACACAAAGTAAAGCGCCTGCCTGGGTTGTAAACCACGATCTACAACTTGTAAGTCGCTGCCGTTACCATTGGGCCACCGCTGCTCTTCATGGCGTGCAATTGGAGAGACATATGACCAGCAGTGGACTGCTGTAAGCTTATGATGCGGGGACTCGGACCATCTCTCTGTGAGAGAGAGTTGGCCGTAATCCACCACGCGGGTGCTGTGCGGGGTGGTGGATACTTGGTTCTTCATGTGTCCAGCATTTTCCCAACGTTAATGACTATCAAATATCTACAAATGAAAGCTGGGACCAAAGGCTTAAGAGGACAACAGTCGCCAATGACCTCAGGGAACAAAACGCGCACTAGTTTCACACCCTCGCGACCTAAGATTCAGTAGTTTGTTATACTTTCCTAATTATTAAAAGGGAAATTATCAACCGGTCGAAAAATATACTGAACGGGCGACTATTATTCCTAGTAAGTAACTATTTATCCGGTTTGAGTAATACCTTTTAAGAGTTTTTTGTGAGCTGCGTTAATAATATTGTTACATACTTTAATTGTATTCTAATTTATCATATTATTCTTTTGAAAATAGCAACCATCGAGGCGACATCGGTGTGCAGCGCGGGAGTTCGGGTGTATTCGTGTTATCGATGAATTAGTCCAACAGCGAGCGAAGCGAGCTCGGGAGCTTATAGTACCTCGACACGGATAGGTTAGGTTCGAAGGAGATGACGGGAGCTGCAGTGAGTGAGCAAAGCGAGCGAACTCAGCTCCCGTCATCTGCTTCATGTTAGGTTACTTTAGACCCTGCAGACAGATAAAGAAGCTCCGTCGACAAACTTTTATTTTCTTGTCGCTGTTTTAAACATTTGTATTCGCCCACTGTTTGTCGCCCACTTAGTATTTCAGTAAGCCATATTCAGTATTTTGTACACCTTTAATTTGAATTTATTTTCGCTCGTTTAAATACTAGCCTTATTAAAAGGCTTAAAAAAAGATTTAGATAAAAATGTAGATTACTAAATTGTCTTTGCGATGGTGACAATTTCATTAAAATGCGTCCGGCGGTTTTGGTGCGATTGTCTTTTTTATGTCCGTGTTAGACATAACTTTACAATTAAATTACACTATGTTATACGAATAAACCTCATAATTTTCTGAAATCAAATTATTAAGAAAATGGGCCAATATAACATATATTTTTTTAACTGACTTCCCAAAAAGGAGGAGGTTCTATCTTCGATATTATGTATGTTTTTTTTTATGTATTTTCACTGATATCCTCGTCAATTGTGGATCCGGCGATTTCGATAATTCTTTTTTTTGTTTGAAAGAATATGTTTCGAAATTGGTTCCATTTTAATTTGGTGAAGATCTGATGAAGAACTTCGAAGATATACAACAGAACTCTTCAATAAATAACGGCAAATGTCTCGGGATTGCTGCAATCGCATGTCTGTTTATTGTTTATACCATTTCATAACATAACATCACGCCAGTACACTCTTAAATGCTTAAAATTCATGATATTCGGGTTATCTATTCTGGCGTTATAGGTACCTTACTAAAGACTTGCCTATTAGGTAGGTACAACTAAAAAGTGAAAATTAAAAATAAACTTTTTACAAAAAATTAAACCGACTTCTAAATAAAAAATACAAAGTGAAAATAACTTTATTTTTGGAAGTCGGTGTCCATAACCCCATAAATTGGTACCTACCAAAGACACCGACTTCCAAAAATAAAGTTATTTTTCACTTTATAGTTTTTTTTATTTGGAAGTCGGTAATATTTTTTTGTAATGTGTTTTTTTTTTATTTTTTTAAATCAGTTACTCTAGGGTATCTACGCCTTAACGTGCTTTCCGAGGCACGAAAATATCGTGAAGAAATATTATACGTATTTATGATTTTAAAATTCCAATACGCAGAGAGTGAGGAGATCATTGCACGCTCCTTCTTTGTCTAAATGATAAATAAGAGGCCTTAACCTTGCCGTGTGACAATCGCTAGCAAATAGAAATTATAATAACAATTATAATAATAAAGGGGTTCGTCAGCTCGTGCCTAAGTAACGACCACATGTGTCGATCAAAAAAAAAAAAAGCAACCAAAAAACCGGCCAAGTGCGTATCGGACTTCGCACATTTAAGGTTCCGTGCCATATCGCAAATTAAGTTGGTCGTAACAGGAAAAATGAGGGAACTTCAAAGAAAAATCTATGATATATGAACATTATCAACGAAATTTCAAGTTCATATGTCAAGAGAATAATAATGATGGTAGGTAATGAGAAGTTAAAAAAATTTTCGAAACAAAATATTGTAAAAAAAGGTGACTTTGGTGTGAGAAGACACCAAAGACATATTTTATTAAAATATTTTTTTGTTTAACAATATTTTTACATAAAACATTACGGTATTTATCTACTCAAGGAGCTCTTAACAACGATATCCCATTCTATAGGGTAGGTTAACATTATTTTTTGTCCCTTTTGCTGTACGGTATTAAAAACATTAATTTTTTTTTTTTTTACAATATGTATGAATGGATCAACAAGATATACTGTGAAAATTTGAAGACCGTAGTACCAACCGTTTGGCTGTTAAACCCGTGTGACAGACGACGGATAGACAGACGGAAACGTGAGTGACAGCAATAGGGCTCCGTTTGGACCCTTCTGGTACGGAACCCTAAAAATGCAAATTTTTAACACTTCAGGGCGCACACTTTTAACATAAATATATTAAAAAAAATATTAATAATGATTTAATTTTGTATATATAATGAATTTAACTAAAGAAATGAATTTAACTAAGCTATACAATATAGTTCTTTCATTTGTCGTGTTGTAATCGTCACTCGAGTCGAGCTTGAGTTGAGGTTCCGGCCCTTCCGGGCCAGGTGGTGCTATGTGATTTTGTGTTTTTGCATTAGGAATGTCTTATTGAAAACCCGGAGTTTGGAAGTTGGCGGTGTGAAACTCCCGTGCCTCGGAAATCTCGCTAAGCTGGTCCTACGCATCATCTCTCCCCGGTCTTGTAGGGTTCCCGTGCCATTAAACTTTCAGATTGAGAGAACTTTCGTCATGCGATCACTACATTCAAAATTTTTTTATTTCTTAGAAACCAAAAAAGTCACAACTTCAATAATATTAAGTTGAGAAGTTTAGATTTCGAATCCAAAACGCAAGAAAAAATATAATTGTTCTGTCGGTACCATCTTATCTCCTAAACCCCTGAATTGATTTCAACGCTACTTTTGCTCTTTACAGATATGAAGCAATGACGAAGATATACTACAGAGGAGCTCATGCTGCTATTATTTGCTACGAACCTTCGTCCGTGGCCTCGTGGAAACGACTTAGACACTGGCTGCAAGAGTTGAGAGGTGTTGAAGAGGTCAGTACCCATGATGCCACAATTTTGTCATACATAGGTCATTCTAGAGCAAAGGGAACTGGCCACACCTAAAATGTTTTAAAAATAAGCTTTTATACTGACGTAATTTTATTTTCGTATTTCTGGAGGAGAAGGAGGAGGAGGATTCTCTGAGGAGCTCGTGGCTAAATAATAACAGCCGCACGGGTCGATCTTCAAGGTTAAGCAACGCTTGACGAGGTCGGTCCGTGGATGGGTGACCATTTTCAACACACCGAGTTTCCTCCGTGCCTCGGAAAGCACGTTAGGCCGATGGTCCCGGCTGTCATTTGAAGATCTTTGACAGTCGTTACGGGTAGTCAGAAGCTTGAGATCTGACACCAGTCTTGCCAAGGGGTACCGTGTTACCCAGTCACTGGGTTGTGGAGGTCAGATAGGCAGTAAAACTTTTAATTTCAATAATTAAACTTCTATTTTAACTGTTTGATATGAGTTTCTTTTATCTACTATTCCTATAAGTAATAGTTGAAAGAAAAGCAGATTATGCACCTCGCCTTAAGTAATTTATATTGTCCTCGTGCCTGTTAAATCAGGCACTCGGGGCAATAATAAATTACTTTGTGCTCGATGCAATAATCTACTATTGTTAAACGCGTTTGTTTATTTTATTAACCAATTTTGTTCCACCGCTGTGCAAGGTTCTCCGGCCCATGCCCTTGCAATCTGCCCGGAGTTTCGCCTTTTTAATTATTATTATTTCTATTTTATCCAGAACTGCAAAGTCTACCTCTGCGGCACTAAGAAAGATCTTCTGGACGGAGGGTATGTGAGTCGAGAGGTGCCAGAGGACACCATAGCGACCTACACTCAGGGACTGCGCGGGCATTACTTTACGTCGAGTAAGACTGGCGAGAATGTGGGTAGGTGTAAAAAAATAAAAAACTTTTTTACAAAAAAATTCAACCGACTTACGAGATATTGTCGACTTTGTTGTGTTTATTTTTGTAAGACGGTTGTATTTTTTTGTAAAATCGTTTTTATTTTTCAATCAATAGTGGTATATAATGTTCAAGTTATACACCGTGAAATTTAAATGGTTGTTTTCCCGCAGCGAAATGGTTTTGTCTATGTAATACAATCGTTTCGTAGTTATATAAAATATTAGAAACAAAAACTGGCATATTTAACATTGTGAAAAACTAAACTCGAAAGCGATCACGAACCAATAGTATACCTACCGATATCTACGGCCGAACGACAGCAGGCCGTTGACCCGGGTGCTAGGTCACCGTCGAAAGGATTAGGTTCGAAGGCGGCTCCGTTTGATCATGTTACGCGCGGGCTAGATTATGCCGTATAATTACACGCGAGAGCTTATTTTACTTTAAACATTTAATAAATCGGTCTTTGCTTTGTCGGCTTGTGGCTCGCTCGTTTGTTTTGCGTGCAAACTTTTATGCCGTATCACCACGTGCGAGAGCTTATTTGGGTTTGACCATTTATGCATCGCTTTCCTTTGAGGGCTGCGGCGCCGGCGCGTGCGACGCCAGTATTACCTACAACAATACATGTTACGTCTAGTGTTACTATTAAAGGCCGCGAGGCCATTGACCCACGTGCTTTTCAATCAGCTGTTATCCAACATGTTATTCAATTTGACACTAAAACGCACTTGACACTAAAACGCACTTGATGCGCACACTCGCGAATAACGTGTGGGTTATTTATTGCCCAAAAATGTTCGTTACGCTGGTTGAAAATACCAACTCGCGTAAAAGTTGATTCGTCCGTCCACAAAATGTTCTTATCTTGGTTGGCGATCAACCACTGACAAAACGCAATTCTGTTCTGGGGGTCATTTTCGTGGAGAGCGTGAACACCGCGAAAATGATAAGGATGCTGTCCTTCAGAGTTGAGTAGTTTCCAGACGTGGTACTGGCTTACGCCAAACCTAGCCTCGGCCTGGCGCGTACTGCGACGCGGATCCCGTTCGAAGTACTCGATGATCTCCTCGTCGAGCGCTGGCAAAATAACGGCTGGTCGACCTCTGCCCTGTGCATGTGCCGGTGTATGGAACTGTCCATGATCTAGTAGCCGCTGTGTCGCCGCTACGATCGTCCGTGGAGATGGGACTTGGGGGTTCAGAACCCCGCGAAGACGGAGCGACTCCAAGTGTTGCCGCTCTGCGTAAAGTCGCCGGGCAGCATGGGAGTCATAATCAGCCCTAGCATACAGCTGCACCATAGCGACGTACTCCACATTGGTGTAATTGTAATGTCGATCCATTGCAGTTTACAGTGATGGCGCGTGCTGCGCGTACGACATTCGCGGGAAAACTAAGTAGGTCAGGTTCACAGTCGCGCGTGCCGCACGGGTAAAATAGGCGCCGGCGGCTTCGTTTGAAATTGTTGCGCGCAGGCTAGTTTATGCCGTATCACTACACGCGAGAGCTAATTTTACTTTGAACATTTCTAAATCGGTCTTTTCTTTGTCGGTATCGCGGTGATTTTTTGTATTGTTCCGTGCAAACATTTTATGCCTTATCACTACGTGCGAGAGTTTATTTTGGTTTGACATTATTTTGTGCATCGGTTTTCTTTGTAGGTGGTGACACGAGTAGTACCTAGTACCTACTAGTTACGTCTAGAGTTACTATTGTTACTCACTTTTTCGAGTTGATGAATATCTTTTTAATTATTTTAAAACAGAAACATCGTTATTTATTTACTTTAACTCTATACTTCGAAAGTACTCCTTAAGGCAAGTCGTTCTGCCGCGGGAAAACAACCAATTAAATTTCAGGGTGTATAGTAAGGTATCTATAATGCCCACAGTGTTGCCAGAATAGATTACCCGAATAACATGTAACTTGAACATAACCGGTCGATTGAGAGTGTACCAGGGTGAACTGTTCTCATCTGCGTACCCGTTTAGAGCATACTGGCATGATGTTATATTATGATATGGTGTAAACAATAAACAGACATGCGATTGCAGCAATCACGAGAGATCTGCCGTAATTTATTGAAGAGTTCTGTTGTATATCTCCGAAGTTCTTCATCAGATCTTTATCGAATTGAAAAAAAAAAACGGGACCATTTCAGAATAAATGAACTGTCGAACAAAAAAATAATTTTGCAAATCCGTTTTTATATGACGGAGTTATGCCCGAAAATACATTAAAAAAAAACTGATTCGGCATATTAAGGATTTTTTTATTGCCGAATTCGTTTTCCCATTCGTTTTGCGAACACAGCGCCGTCTCTGACATATGACAGAATACAGAATGGGTTTAAAAAAAGGTAGGTAGGTAGGTAGATAAGGTAGGGTAGGTTTGAAATAACATTAGACCTGTTTCCAAATCTTTTTACAGTCCGTTCAACCGATTTTGAGTTCTATCCCGTAAACATAAGGATGACATAAAAAGCATAAACCTGTTACCAAAACCAACTGTTTTCTACAGCTACCATTTGTCGTATTACCAACGCAGTAGAAGTCAAAATCTGTTGAACGGGCTGTAAAATGGGTAATTTAAACGTCTAATGTTATGACAAATGGAGTATAGAATTATATTCAGCTATAATATTATTAACTATTGTTCAATATTACCTTTGGACATTGACTCAGCACTCGGACTGGCTGACGCGCGACCCAGATAAAATACTGTTTGGTTGCATCTTACACGCAGAGGACACAAATAAATTTGTACATTAGTGTGTATTAAGACAAAATTGTATATTAACTGTAAAATATTGGAAATAAATCCGATTTGAATTTATATTCTTGTCTCAGTACCACCCCTCACTGTGGCCAAGACACCTTCAGCCATCTTTGATCAATCCTGTCATTCTGCTGGACTGGCAGTGAGTGTACCCTTCCCCAACCTGGAATTCCTGCTCATTATCCGTCTGTAACCTTAGGTCGCATGATGCAGACATCCTGAACTTATCTACATATTTATTTATCGCACACTAGGTATTTGGAAGGTTAGGGCTGTAGGGTTTGTTGGTCTTAGGGTCGTAGGAGCTGTAAGGTCTTAGTAGGTCCTTTAATTTATCATATACTTTCATGTACTGTCATACCCTTAAGGACCTACATCCGCTGTAGTGCCGTTAAACGGTAACTTTCTAAAGCATACTCTTTCGTAACGGCTAGGTTAAAAGGTTTGAAAAATATATATATTTATTATTGTTTCATGTACAATATTTTTTTAAAAAGGGTTTTTTCGTATAACAAATAGTTTAACTTTAAAAAAATAATTTGAAACACGATATTTTTCGCAACTTTTGGATACTCCTCCAAAACGAATTGGATGTTTAAAAATATTTTTACACAGTAAATTGGTGGCTTTTCATAACTGAAATGGCATTTGTATATCAAATAATATTTTGCAAACAATACTGTTCAAAAGGAGGTTCAATACTGATATTTTGGCTCCGAGCGGGCGCACGGCCAGTACTGCGTTAACATTGGGGCGTATATATCGCCTTAACATTACTGCGGCCTTGCGTGACGTATGTTATGGTGGGCGTACACTATTATGAGTTAAGCAAAAGAAGTATGTAAGGATCGTAGTAGGAGGCCTTCTGTAGTCTCTATATCACCCTGGCTATATTTTTTTTGAAATATTTTCTACTAGGTTCTGCCAGCGGCTTAGCCCGCGTGAAAAGTATTTTTCATCCCAAGGGAACATTATCCCGGGATAAAAAGTAGCCAAAGTGCCATTCCAGAATGTAATCTATCTCTGTGCCAAATTTCATCCAGATCCATTCAGCGGTTTTGGCGTTATTGAGTAACAAACATACATCCATCCAAACAAACTTTCGCATTTATAATATTACTCTTAGTAAGAGTAAGATGTACAAAAACGACTTTTCTACAGATTTTGATGATTGTTTAATACTTAAACCATCTCTTTCCAGAGGAACTCTTCCAGAAGATAGTCGACGATTGCGCAGCAGATGTCCAACTAATGAAGAACGTAGAAGACATGAGGGTCCAGCTCCAGAAAGAAGAAGTAGCGTACAGAGCCAAGAGCAAAGACTATTGCTTCTGTTGAGAAGAGAAGACTGAGAAGAGTAAAAATAACTTATTGATCAATCTTGTAATCTTTGTCCAACTTTAAGGAGTCGGCTTTTAATCAAACCGGATGCCCAGTATTTTACATGTAGTGGCTGCCTATCTGACCTCCACAACCCAGTAACTGGGGTTACCCTATCCCTCGGCAAGACTGGTGTCATATTTACTGACTTCTAATTGGCCTTCGTATTTTACATGGAACGACTGCCTATCTGACCTCAACAACCCAGTAACTGGGTAACACGCTATCCCTCGGCAAGACTGGTGTCATATTTACTGACTTCTGATTGCCCTTCGTATTTTACTTGAAACGACTGCCTATCTGAATTCCACAACCCAGTAACTGGGCAACACGATATCCCTCGGCAAGACTGGTGTCATATTTACTGACTTCTGATTGCCCTTCGTATTTTACATAAAACGACTGCCTATCTAAACCCAGTAACTGGGCAACACGATATCCTTCGGCAAGACTGGTGTCATATTTACTGACTTCTGATTGCCCTTCGTATTTTACATGGAACAACTGCCTATTTGACCTCCACAACCCTGTAACTGGGTAACACGATACCTCGATTGTTAAGACTGGTGTCAGATTTACTGACTTCTGACTACCCTTCGTGTTTTACATGGACCGACTGCCTATGTGACCTCCAAAACCCAGTAACTGGGTAACACGATACCTCTTGACAAGACTAGTGTCAGATTTCGGACTGGCCTTGACGACTTCATCTGCCTTCCACGAACCGACCTCGGCATCATTGCTTAACCTTGAGGATTGCCCCGTGAGGTTGTTTTTAACCGACTACTCAAAAAGGAGGAGGTTCATAAACGGTTTTGCAAAATTCTTTTTATAGTCCTCGCCAAACTTCTGGGCCGCCCTGAAGTTGGTTTACCGGTTTGCTCGAGGCACGAAACGGTGCGGTTTTTGTGTGATGAATACTACTGCGCAGCCGTTGTAGCCAACTTCAGAGCGGCCAAGATGTTTGGCGAGAACTATACTTAACGAAACGCTCCAAATTTTAAAGAAAATAGGCCACAATAGTACATTGTGTAACAAGAAGCCCGAAGTCGAAGACTGAGGGCTTTCTGAGTCGAGGTTCGTAATTCCCGTACCGACCGTGAAACACACAATGTTTTTCATCACATTTGCGAGTAAATACATAATTATGAATACTTTAATACACAAGTCAGCACAATAGTACATTGTGTATTAAGGGCGATAAGTAAGGAATTACGATCGAGGCTCTAGTAGAAGCCCGAAGTCGAAGACTGAGGGCTTTCTGAGTCGAGGTTCGTAATTCCCGTACCGCCCGTGAAACACAATGTTTTTCATCACATTTGCGAGTAAATAAATAAAATTATAGGGCAGAAAAAAGATTTTCATTAATTGTTTTTGCTGCATGGATAAAGTCTGGCGCATTTAATCACACTCATCGGACGACGACGGCGACATTTTTTATAACTGTTTTACTTGTCTTCAAATACAAAATGTAAATAATTATGAATTATAGCTTTAATACACAGGTCAGCACAACTGTTATTAGGAAATACGTGAACTTTTTTTCAAGCGGATGGCGGGCTTTTTGCCCACACAACAGATTATATAAATGTTTCGTTCGGAAACGTTAAGGGCAAATACTTACGACGTATACAGCCATGACGAAGTGTAAATAAAATATAATAATTTCGACGTTTTGATACAAAAATCTATTAAAATCGATTATTAAGAACATTAGTTGAGTATTTAAGTAACATGTAGCGAGATTGCAATGAAATTCCTGTTTAGATAACATTTTAAGACAATTTTACAATTGCGTGTAAACTCCTTGCTTGAACTTGCATGACCTGTGTGCTGTGCAACAAAAAAAAAAAAATACTGACCTTGGGTTTTGACAAAAAGAAAGCTCGAGGGTTTTATATGGGGTGCAAGTGTGATGAAAAAATATGAAAATGTATCGAAAGACTGGATCCGGATTGACCCAACCTCCAAGAAAGTCCAGTTAACTCATTAGTGAGTTCTAGAGAATATACATATATTGTGATAAAAAGACAGCTTGGAACTATGCTTAGAATTTTATAATAAAATACAGAAATTAAATATTTTTAACCGACGAAAAAAAAGGAGGAGGTTCTCAATTCGACATGTATATATTTTTTTATATGTGACCACGCATAACTTGCTTAGAAAAAGTATACCTCAAAGTTGGTCCCATATAAATTTGATAAATAAAATCCACCCCTAAAGGTAGAAAGAAGGATTTATTAATAATTTACCAAAGAATTTTCAATTGTGAACCGATCTAGTTGAATTTAGTAAACCGAAAAGCAAAAGAAATACTTTTTAACAAAACATTTTTAACCGAATAAATAACTAACTGAAAAGCAAAAAATTAAAATAATAAACTTTATGTTATGCATTTTGAGGCGGCGCCAAACATTTAACAAAGATAAATCTACCTACAATCAATTTGTTTGGCGCCAAGTATACAGGTTAAAAACCTTTTCCTTAAGTTTGACACATGCCATTACTTCCCAAAATGTAATCTTTGTTAGCGATACTATCGAATGGTGTAATAATACAGTATGTGTTTTTTTTCCAAAATCGACTAGTTCGATTCCTGGCTAGGAATATTGATTTTTCAAAAATCCAATGATGCAGTTTTAGTTTTCATGAAAATCGGCCTCGTGACTCCTTTGAGTGTTTTCCGCTTTTCCTCATAGTTCTGTATTTGGCCATCCACGCCCACTGTATCCAAGCTCAACCTGTATAAAGGTTCTGTGCTAATTTAACTTGCTTCTACTATATTTTGTATTACAATTCTAAACATCTGCCATGTCATTCTTATTTAGCATTTTAAATGTGTGTGTGACAAATAAATAATAAACCGGCCAAGTGTGAGTCGGACTCGCGCACCGAGGGTTCCGTACAAACCTCAGCTTAAAGGTATTATAGACCTGAGTTTTTGATATGAATTTCAATTTAATACCTCTACGCGTTCATTAGGAAAGGGGTAGTAAGTTTAAATTTTTAAAAAATATTTTTATTATATGATGTAAAGACAATTTTACGGCTTTCGCAATTATTCCTTTATCTGTGCTATTCGATGTTGCTTCGTACCAAATTTCAAGATTCTGAGTTCACGGGAAGTACCCTGTAGGTTTTGATTCCCTTGCGAGTGTCGAAAATTTGCGGAAATTTGCGGCATAAACGGCTGTATCTTTTGATTGAGTTGGCTTAGAAGTTTGTTTTTTTGTGTTTTCACAGCATTAAGGGACAGTAGACCTGAGTATTTGATATAAATTTCAGCTTGATTCCTCCACGCGTTCCTGAGAAAAAGGGTCTTGACAGACAGACAGACGGACAACAAAGTGATCCTACTGATAAGGGTTCCGTTTTTTCCTTTCGAGGCACGAAACCCTAATAAAATGAATTTCAGTAAGAGACAGCAATATATTATGTGCAGTTGTTGCCTTTCAATGAAAAAAATGAGTTAGTAATTCCAAAATTTATATGTTAAGTTATATTAAATGAGGTTCCTATTTAATTCGAAGTATATTTTTGTGATTTTGCTGATGCCATTCAAGAATACACTTTATAATCAGTGTTTTCAAGTGTAAAGTGGTACGAACAGCAACATAGACATCGAACGACTCCTCTGGCGATTTAGTTTGAGCTTTATCTAGCTGATTATAAGGTTTATTATGTAGTGCTAAAAAATAATGTATTTTGCGCTCTTTGTTTAGGATAGAAACCTAAAAAGTAGGTAACTTATAATGTTTTCATGCATATTTATTAAAAATATAGACTGTGCGGTGGGGGAACCCCCGTCATTGACGAAGTTTCTCATATAAACACACTAGAAATAGAATTAAGAGAGACACAAAAGTCCGTTTAACCGATTGTATGCTATAATTACCGAAACAATTAAAAAGCCATTGTGTCTCGCGTGGATCCATGTTTCAGGTACTCAAAAGATTAATAAACACAATGATGTAAGCAAGTATGGCGGCCAGCGCTTAACGATAATAACCGAACTACGCCGGACAGAACCGACCGTCTCTAGAGGAGCATAACGCTTTTACGTTACGTGACGATTTCTACCAGCAACTCCTACCGCAAGCCGCGTTAATAAACTTCGTTCCTAAAATGTATAAAACTATATTTTTTAAGTACTTAGGTACTTATATATAAAATGAAAACTTTAATTATAGTAAATTATTTAATCTTTAGTGTTGCTATCTAATTTTAAGGACGTATGAATATTAATTTTAGATCGAAAGCTTTAAATTGTACTTAGCTAAATTATTTGTTGCCAGTGTATTAAAAAGTTAATCCTAATAAGTTCATGAAGTTGCCGGTGACATTCATAAACGGAAGTGACGCGATAACTATTGGTGAAATGTTCAAATGTATTAGCCTAAGAGACGTGGGAGATCGACCTTCACCCTTCGAATAACTTGAGACATATTTTTTATCAAATATAATTTATTAACAAACATGCCTATAATAACTTGGCTATTGAAAAGTTTACATAGCTATTTTTAATTGAATTAAATTTTAACCGACTTACCAAAAAGGAGGAGGTTCTATGTTCGACTTCATGTATGTTTTTTTTATGTTTGTTCACCGATATCTCCATCAATTGTGGACCGATTTTGCAGATTCTTTTTTATTTGAAATTGGTCCCATTTTAATTTGGTGAAGATCTGATGAAGAACTTCGGAAATATACTACAGAACTCCTCAATAAATAACGGCAAATCTCTCGGGATTGCTGCAATCGCATGTCTGTTTATTAATGAGATGACAAATTAATGAAAACATTCTACTAATAAGATGATTCGTGAGTAGGTCATTTTGAGAATGTGACGTTCTGCTCATAGGTCGTTTTGCGAATAGGACATTTTGATACATAGTCGTCGAAATAGAGGTCAATAGGTATGCTATATTTTTTTTTTGCGTTTTGCTTCGACTTTCTCTTGTTGTGGTTTAAACCTAAACGAACCCAACTAACAAGAAAGCAGTTTGTGGTAATCAATTTTAAAGAAATAACGAAAGAAATTGTGCGTATAGGACGTTTTGTAACCCTGTATGTTTCAAACAATTTGGCAGCAGTTTTCTATGTGAATAAAACATAAACATGAATCTTACTAGATACCGCAAGACCTTCCCATCTGTATGAAAACCGAGAGTGCCACTTTTTAAAGAAAGAAAGAAAGTGCCACTTTAAAAAGAAAGAAAGTAAAAAAAAGGAAAATTATTAATTTGTGAGCCGAACAAGAGAGACGAGAGTTAAAACAAAAGATTAAACAATAATTTAAAAAGAACCCCGTGCGAAATAACAAAAAATAACTACACACACAATTTAAGAACATTTAAATTCCCCGTTTCGAGAAGCTATAATTTTTGTAAATAAAGAACTTCTACTAAACGAAGCGACAATTCGATCATCGACAAATACTCCCAAATTCAATCAACTCAAAGTAACATAAGTGTAATACGAAACTAACGAGCAATTTCATTTGGTCGGGTTATATTTTAGCGATATAAAGCGCTGTAGTCTTATGTTTTGTGGTACTGGAACGTTCCTTGAGTCAGACGCGTTCCAGTATTTACAAAATTTGTAGCATTATTTGACGGAGACTTTACTTACCGATGAAAGCAAATTTTTTCATTGTGTCGGACATCTTTTTTTTGTAGAGTTTGCAGCTGAATACGGCACATTTACGCATTTTTACAAGCTTTTATTTAACTTGCAATGTATGTATGTATGTTTGTAACTGAATTTTTAAGCAGTTATCCGATTAAGATGAAATTTTGCATACATGTTTAGTTTGAATGACAATTCACGGTTAGTGACGTCATTCTAAATCCAATATGGCGGACTAGTTATTTTTGTGCACTGTTATGATATGGGTATCAAATGAAAGGTTTTACTGAGAAGAATACGAATTGATTTTTAAAAAGATTTTATGATTAATTTTATTCAGGATTTCGGTTGATGTCTGGTGCCGATAACACTAAACGTAAACAGCTCAAAGTAATATCACTGCTCTCACTTTTACACCTATTATTTGACACGCCGAGTATAGTAGTCACAGCTGATCTTTGTGCCTCTGAAGTTGGCTGCAAAACCCTGCGCAGTTGCTATTTTTGTTTCAATGTTGAAGTAGAAGACGGCTTTGTATAACTGCTTCTTTCACTCGTTTTCGATTGTCGCATCGTCCTATCTCGCTCACTACATGCAGTTTATTGGATGACAAACTGTTTCTTACGCAATGGTTCGCAGATACTACTTCAGAGACACAAAGATCCGCTGTGATTACTGTATACATATTCGTGTTATCTAGTTAGATTTATGTCTGTGGAATAAAGCGTATTGTACTTCGTAGCACGACCATGAACGCATTCAATATAACTTTAGATGGTACTAAAATCCTTTTAATTTGTACTATGTTATACCACTAATTAGAAATTTTATACCTCTCAATCATCGCAGATATAAAGGTCGTGGTGGCAAGATACTTTCCCAGCACGACGACGCTAATATTCCAGTTGGCATAGAAGTGATGAAACGGGAGCATGCCTAAAAATTTGTTCTCATTATATACTTCTATTTAATGGTATAAAATTATTATTAATAGGTATAAAATTTCTAATGAGTGGTATATAATAGTACAAATTAAAAGGATTTTAGTACCATCTAAAGTTATAATGAATGCGTTCATGGTCGTGCTACGAAGTACAACACGAATAAAGATTATTGTAAGCCAAAGTTTTGAACTTAACTTATGTTTAACATATAAAGTTGTACATGTAACGTAATAGTATAGTATTTTGTAAGAAGTCAAAATAAAGCTTTATATTTGATGACAGTTTCGTTTTTTTCACAATCACATGGGCATTCCCTCTTACCTCACTTGCATTATCAGCTGGTCACGTAATAGGGTGCAGGCGAGCAATATGTCGTCCACTGCCACTTAAGTGCTCGTTCACACAGAGGTCCGTTTTACAGGACCGCTTTATCGAACACGTTTTTATTTGGCGCTGACTTACGTAGTTGTATGAGCGAGTTCACACACATGACAGTATTCAAAAATACCGATCCGACAAAATATACTGCAGTCTGTTTTACAGGTCCGCTTTATCTTATACGTTTCTATTCGGCGATGGCGTAGGTATTTGAATGAGCGAGTTCACACACACGACAGTATTAAAAAACAAGTTAATTAAAAAATCAAAAAACCCGACTGCTTAAGAAGCGAACTAAAAAGACGTAAACAAGAAGAAAATTATGCTGTGCAGTCGGAGGATACATCTGGTTTTGGACAGCTAGCTCGCGAATATGTATAGAGCCCAGAATCCGCCATTTTTCTATTTTCCAATGTAGTCAGTAACACTGGCAAGGTTAGGACGAATCGATTGACGTAAGAATCGTCAAAACTGGCCAACGCGTTTGGTCTCTAGAATGCCACATAGGAACAATCATACATAGACTGATAAACACGAGAGAGGTAATGGGCCTTAATCCACCATGCGGGCCCAGTGCGGGTTGGTGAATGTCAGTCATGCCTTCGAATTTTTGGTTCTAGGACATGCCGGTTTCCTCACGATGTTTTCCTTCACCGTTTTAAGAGCAGTGATTATGAAATAATGAGGGTATTCTGAAATCATGTACCACTAGGTGGCATCACTGAGACGTGAGGTCCAAGCTGCTGTCAAATGCTTATGTTTTTTGACATTAGTCAAATTGACGTCAAGCAAGTTGATGTCATAAGTTAAATTTTCCAAGTAAAAGACCTCTCACCAATGTGGCGCCAACTAGTGGCGTGAATTTTCTTAAAAACCCTCATTTACACAAAGTAAAGCGCCTGCCTGGGTTCGAACTCACGACCTACGACACGTAAATCGTAACCATTAGCACTGGGCCACCACTGCTCTCTGTTTTGTGTGAACGTATTTTTTTTGGTAATTCTTCGGAAACCTTGACCACTTGCCTTGACCTTGATCTTGTTCGGCGGATATTGCCATCATCATCATCATTATTGTTACAAGTCAAAGTATATATCTATTGACGAGAGGAAGATAGAAGCTAGTAAACGCTAGTACCGCCATCTCATATCGAATAGTAGAAGTTATCTTCTCGAAAGTTCGTGTCGAATTGAAATTTCTAGAAGTTTCTCATCGCTTCGGGAAAATTTCGAGAGTCTTTCTCGGTCGCGAAAATTCTCGAAGCATCACATCAAGAACGGTCTAGAGCGTTTCCGTGCTATTTATAGGACGCGGGGTGTTAATAAAGTGTGATCAATTAAAGGGTGCTGTTTGAATAATTTGTCCCTGAGCCCCACCTCGTAACTTTATCATTTCAGCCGAAATACGTCCACTGCTGAAAAAAGACCCCGCCCGAGTATCGCCACATTGACCGGTCCCGTGTGTCTCGCATCCAGTGGTTGCCCGCAACGTTGCGTGTTCCGGTACGCGGTCTCCACTCCAGAACTTTGCGACCCCATCGACCATCCTTTGCTAGCTTTCGGACATTCGTTAGTCAGGTCACAGAATGCTTTGCAGTACGAGCATCGAATGTGATTTCGTTTATCGTAACAGTTAGAGGTGGGATTGCAACCTAAGGTTGTGCTCGGACTAGGAGTACTGCGGTCAAAAATGATCTTATTATGTTGCCCAGGATCAATATTATTATGGATAATTTATACTCAGAATTCTTTATGAAAAAAATACAACCGACTTCCAAATAAAAACACTACTTACAAAGTGAAAAATAACTTCAATTCCGACAATTTGGTGTCAAACAACGAAGGAACCAAAAGTGGAACACCGACTTCCGAAAATTAAATTATTTTTATTTGGAAATCGGTTGTATTATTTTTTCATAAATAACTTTGAATATTAGTTCTGAATATAAATTATTTATATTATTATTGATCCGCCTAGGAACACAAAATATTTTATTTCAAAATTATCAAAAGTGACCAAAGACTTTAATGACAAATGGCTGATTTAGTCCTGAAATTAAGTTTGTACATTTACTTTTTTTAGGTTTCATTGCTCAAAATACCAGTGGTCGTAAAAACAGTTTATGTGTTTACATGTACTGTTTTTATAAGTATTTATGTGTATACTTTTTTTAAAGAACAGTAAAAAGTATTAAAATTGAAAATCTAGGATCATTTTCTTTCGAAATGATATAATATTAGTATATGTATATATATTTTGTACTTATTTATGTATATTTATGATTTATTTTACGTTATTCTAAAATTGCACACTGGACTACTTCTCTTCTCCCTTTTGTAAACTCTCTCTATCACTCTAAGGTTTGCTGGTAGAAAACTCTTCTTAGAGTTACTCAAGTTGTATATGTAATTTTCTTTTTGTGTACAATAAAGAATTAAATTAATTAAATTAACGAGCGACAAAAGGATAAAACTGTTTTAACAGTATGATTGGGAACCCTAACTGGGCCACTTGTGGCTATGTCACGGGCAAATTCAGGTATAGGCAAGGTTTAGGTATATTTGGATAACAAAATAAAACACGAATATTTTGTTATTGTTATTTAATATATCCGCATCATATATTACTTTAAATCTAAGTCATATGTAGTTTGCTAAGATAGGTATAGGTACAGAGTATATTTCATCTTATCGTTAATACAATATCAACTCGTTTCCACAATACATTACATGAAAATTAACATATTTTTCAATAAATCCTTTTGTGGAAATACCTTTTTTTTTCTTTATTGTTACCTGATGGTAAGCGATTTGACGCTATTGATATCTCTTATTGACATGATAAATTAAAAAAGAAATAGAAGAGGTTTAGAACCGTCAAAGTTAATGTTAACGCTTGCCTGGACGTAACCTATTTATTCTTGATCCTCAGGTTTTATCGGCATATAACCGAAAAAAAATGGAAGGTATACGGGGCGACAGAAGTGAAAAGTTACACAGGTATTCCGTCTTAAATCACATTAGCTGTCAAATTATCATGTTACGTGAAGCGTCATTTTGGCCCTAGAGTTAAAGAAGAAGTTTTGACTTAAAATTGTACATTTCGTGTCGAGCATAAAAAGTCGAGATTTTAACACGAGCGATGTAGCCAATTTCGACGTGAACCGAAGGCGGACGTCGAAAGCTGCATGCGAGTGTTGAAATAA
This sequence comes from Orthosia gracilis, assembly GCA_947562075.1. Lineage (NCBI taxonomy): Eukaryota > Metazoa > Arthropoda > Insecta > Lepidoptera > Noctuidae > Orthosia > Orthosia gracilis. Next base: position 10,576,909 of record OX387277.1, read on the forward strand.
AGCCTTTTTATGCGAGACACGAACGTTTCTTTTTCCACTACCTGATGAGCTTACTTAATTAAATGCAAATAAGTTCCAACAACAATGTATTAGAAACGTTCAGAATAAAAACCACAGACTATATACACACAATCAAAGCGCGCTTTTCGAGAGGTAACAGGTTCAGTATCATTCTGCCGGATGGGGCGGTGGAAAAAGCGCGGACGTAGCGGCAGAATGCGACTACCAACAGTAGCCTATTCAGTTAAGAAAAATAATTACGTTGTAGTTACATAGTGATATCAAAACTCCATACAAAAATCATTTCGTAATTGTTATTATGTCATTTTGTTTTTTTAATTTTATAATCTTGTGTCTAAATGTTCATATTTTGAAACGAATTTCTTAGGCAATGTATTACATAATAGGTAGTGGAAAATAGTAGTTAATGCAATGGTCATATAATAGGGGTTATTAAAACACGAGCGAGTGTTTTAATACCTAATTATACGCCGTCGCATTCACTATTTTAACTTCACACATACATTTGAAATAAAACAAAAGTGGAAACGGAAAAATATGTGGTATGGCGGGCAATTTAGATTCTTATTGCGCATGACTGCGCAGCGCGCGGATGCATAGACATGATACTATTTTTCGACAATAAATGGCCAATAAATTTTAAAGTAAAAGTGTGCTATAAAAATTAAAAAGTTATTTTATGAAGTAGTTGTTTGAAAATCGAAGGAAAATGTTGCACTGTAATGGTATTTTTTTTTTAATTTTACATATTCACGAATATAAAGTACGTGTTTATACAACATTTTTTGAATTCATATTTGGAACATTACATTGTGAGTGTAGATACAATCCTTATTATGGATTGCAGCTCAATCTCTCTCACAGAGAGAAGGCCCGTGTATGTATCAGCAACGGTAACATTATAGACTGATTGTGATCTCACTTTGTTTTCATAACTTTGTAGCACACTAATAATTTGCAAGCAATAAAAGGCAGTTGCTCCATGTAAATACAGGTATTTGCTGCCTCCGGTTAGACTGCAATCTGACCATAATATAGTTGAGAGAAGCCAGGGAGGTGATGATGAGAGGGATGACTAATGGCAGTGGCGTGTTCTTGAGTGGTGATCCCGAATTGGCAAACGTAAAGTAGGACGCCCTCAGGTTAGGTGCAGCGAGGATTTTAAATACCAGAGTGCCATGTTTGCAACTTATGATGATTTTTAGAGAGATGGGAAACTCGTTACACAACTCGTCACTCGTTACAAGGATACTACTAGTAACACAGAATTTTAAAAACTCGATAGGCTTTAATGATATCAGCATAACCTATTTACTCGCTTACAGAAGAAGAGTGACATACCTCGACTGACACAGTAGCGTAGTGGGTCTCCTGCACAAAATTTTTAAATAGTTTAACTATTTCTGACAGCCAAGGTCTAGATTTTGACAGCTAACAATTTGGTTTTGACAGCTAAGAACCGACGAACTTAAGATACGGATATGATCATGGAATTAACAGGTACCATACTGAATGAGGATGGCAGAGAACCAGGTGTTTTGGTGCAAGAGATAGGCCTATGTCCACCAGTGAACTATAACAGGTTGATTTCAAAAATAACTGAGTTAAGTAAAAAAGTATTTCCACAAAACATTTAACAATAACGTCAATAGTTTAACAAAAAGACAGTTAAAACTTAATGTCAGATGAAAACTTGAAACATAACAAGCATACATTAGTCCTTAATATTAATCTTAACACTAATTATCTTCTAAATATCTCACCTAATTATGTTTACGCGAAATTATTTAAATTATATCAGGGGGGTATAAAAAATAACTAACTTATGGACGCATAGGATTTTTTTTAATCGAAAGTGCGTTTTTTTTAAATGGGTTTTTGACATTTTTTTTTTGTAATTTGATGAGTTAAACTTTTTGAGTGATTCTGAATTTTTGTTAGCAATAATATTTTTGTAGATTTTTTTTAACGGCTTTCGATCAAAAAGTCACTTGTTAGGGTCCGTTACAGTATGGTTATATAGTAAGATCTTAACATCACAATAATGATATAAATATTAAAAAGATGAAGATGTAGGGAAGATAAAAATCACTAACTCGTTCGTGGTCGTTTTAAGTTCGAAACATCACATTTTTTTTAGAAAATAAATAAATAAGAAAAGCTCAAATTTCTTGTCACTACCAAAGTTCAAAACTGTGCGTTTGAAATTCTTATTTCGTTGAAAAATAAATATCGTTTGAGCTCTGAAAAAAGAAACCTATTTCTACTACAACACCCATGGACGGTAGAAATAAGGGGGTAAACAAGAAAAAAATGTGCTATAAATTGTTTTAAGATTTTTTATAAGTATTTTTTAATATATCCAACAGAATTTCGAAGAGATATAGAAATAAAAGATTTAAGAAGTTGTTACTAGCGGTACGAAAAATAAAAAATCTACTTTCAACACCTATTGCGTCATTATTGCTGTGATTTTTAATTATTTTTATTATTTTGTTGATAAAAATCGAAGTGCTTTATTCTGCTTATACTCCTTACTACTTTTTACAAACTATTAAAATTACAGCGACAGCTGATAGTATTCTTACATTAAGTATCATTAACAAAAAAAAAAAAACAAGAACGAAAGTCTCCAGCAAAACACTTCGCACATTTATAAAATGTACGTTTTCACGGAGTGCAAAAAAAAAAAACAAAAAAAATTTGTTAAACAAAAAAAATGTCGTGTAAAAATTCTCATAGAACTTTTTACCAACAATCCAATTTGCTACTTCGATTTTTATCACAAAAACTATTATTATAAGATATTGCTAATCAGGAATTTTAAAACGAAACACTACGACACCGAAACACGAGTACAAACACCAAATCCTACTGAACAGGTTCGAGCCAGCAAAACGTTCTTATATAATGTAAATAGCCGTTGCTCCTTATTTAAGTATCTTACTCCTTTTTTCAACCTTCTTCATGTTACAGGTTATATTGTATTGCTTTGTCTGTCTCTCGCTCTGGAATGATAATGCTAGATGGCGCTTACACGTCATAGAACGGCCCCTGTAGTGTTCTGTAAAGATCACTTACCCAACGAACCGTAATAAAAAGCCAACTCATTTGTTTACCCTCAAACTTGCAACAACCGTTCGAATTTTGAAGTGATATTTAAAGAAGAAGAACAAGAGCCTTGCCTTATTACTGATCAAACTGGCAGTTTTCTGGCAAGTAATTTTTTGTAGATATTATTTCTTTTACTAACTTTTTTTGAGCTTTCTCGTTAGGCGTACGTCATGTCAGTGAGCAAACAGCTATACTGCAGAATTATCTTGAGACTTTTTAATATTTTTTGGTAGTTGGTATCACTGTACAAATCAGCTGTCAGGTTGACACCTGTCAGAGATGTTTATTTTTTTGTTTTAGCCCCAAATGATAGAAGTTCGATATTAATTTGTTACAAAAGATTTTCTTGTCATTATTTTTTGCTGGCTCAATCCGAAAGACAAATAAGGGGACAGTTCATAGATTTTTATTTATTTATACATTTCAAAAAATATGTATATCATTATATTTTCATGTCGTACGTAGCTTTGTGTTAAAACACAAACTCTTAGCATCTTAGCCATTGGGACATTTAATACAAAACATCAAAAATCTAGCTCATTCTATAAAATAAAATTAAAACGACTACGTGCGTGCGTTCAGACGTTGCAAAAATCGAGAAAAATGTATTTTCAGAAGCTGTTATTCAGTTTTACTTGTTAGATCTGACACCAGTCTGGCCAAAGGGGAATCGTGTTACCTATTTACTGGGTTGTGAAGGACAACCAGCTAGTCATTCCGTGTTAAAAACTGACAAACATCCGGTTAGATTAGAAGCCGACCCCAACATGCGTTGTTTGGGAAAATGCACGATTGATGATTCATTGATTGCCACTAGTACCATGGAAGAGGCGAAGTATTGTGCCAACTTTAGTTGAATGTTGAACGAAAAAGGAGACTTCTTTTTGTTCTTGTTAGTATTTTTTTTTGCTAGGCAATTTTTGCAAAGGTCTTTACCTGTTTTTGTCAATATAATCCCTTTTTTAGACTTGTTTAGTGTTGAGCTTTGCTTCCGCTCCTGGTTCGCTCTGTTATTATTGGCGATTATTAAATGATTTTTTAGAGGTTGACAGCTTGTCAACGACTTAAATCGTTAACCCTCAGTTTCCCAGCTCAAAATTATCGCAGAATTAATGTGAGAAATTTTCAAGCACGCGTTATCTGCTGTGATTGGCTGTTGAAAAATCATTCAACCAATAGTAGCAGATAACGCGCGCTTGACAATTTGTCACATTAATTCTGCTATAATTTTGAGCTGGGAAACTGAGGGTAAGTCGTTAAGATTAAAATTCACTTACTTTTGATTAGTTGAATCAGGGCGGCATCGGCAGGAATTGAACTCACGATGGGTAGATTTTTAAACATTTTGAAACAATAACTTAATTCTAATAACAATGTGCTTTTGTCACTTTGATAGGTCTTTAAAAACATAAATTTGAAAAATCTACCCGCCGCCGTTTTTTCCAAAGTAAAAAAAAAAAAAAAATTTTTTTTTTTTTACCTCTGAAGGAAAATGTATTTTGTCTTTACCTTTGCAAACATTTGGACGCACACTTAAGGACATAAGAACAGAAAACACACTGAGTAACACTTAATACATGTCTATACTACAATTTTTCTTACAGTTTTACATGTATTTTCATTTTATACACAAATATTTTAGGGAAAAATGTATTGCAGATACTTTGTATCTTTTAATCACAAGTGTTTGAAAATACGACAGAAAATTCCTCAATATTTCACAAAAAGAAGAATAATGTGAAACAGCCATCATGTTAAATTGTTAGCATAGCTAAGTTATTCGTACCAAGATATGTATTTATATTATCCCAAAAAGAAATATTTGTCATATAAAATTTAAAATACACATTAAAATTTTAAGAAAACGCATTTTTAGAAACGTCCTTAGAGGATTACATTTTAGTCTGATTTTTTGGTGTTATACTTTTAGCTGAAATAGACGGATGTCAAAATGCGAAATAAGAAAAAGAAAAAAAAAAAATGTGTGAAAACATTTTTTGGCACTCGCCTCGTTGAGATTGGTGTGTATATTCTATAATAAACAAAAAAGTATTTTATGTAATTTTATCATCAGTTTTGAATTAGCTTATTAGTAACGCAGCAAAATTAATCTAATTTTAATTTACTTTATTCCAAAAAAGATCACAAAAATAAAAAATAAAAAAAAGTAAACACACCAACCTCAATTAATTGTGACTTAAAAAAAAGTAAAAAAAAGGTAAGGCATCCTAGTTAGATATAAGTCCGAAATACTATATACTTTACATACATATATATCCAATTCTACTTTATATATTAAGGATTACAATATTTGGTGTTCTCGGGAGCTTACTATACTTATTCAAGGAATAATTTAAAAAAATAAAAATAAAACTTAAAAAAAAAACAAATTTATTTTTTTAACTCAAAAATAATTGAATACCCTATCTAACTTATTTTTTGTTTTTTTAATTAATATTATATATTTTGCATTTTTCACCTATCTAAATACCTTAAGTAGAGCAAAGCCTTATGATTAATTTATTATTATATATGATTAAATATTGAAGGAAGTAGGTTTTGAAAAGGCAACGACTCTTTTCCGGTCGGCATTTTTTTTTATTGGTTATATACGTCTACAAGCACTTAGGCATAAACGATTTTTCTAGCATACATGTTATCTATATTCTAAATTTGACTAGCTAACATTATATTTTGTGATATTGGAGGTCGAACCTCCGGTGGTGTGTGGAGGGTATACGAAAACGGATCAATTATATATTGAAATATATACTTTTAGAGAAACTAGTACATTGTTGTATATAAATTCGATTAAAATAAAAAGTAGGTTTTTACTAAGGCTTAAAATTAAAAAAAAGGTTTTATTATTATTATATATTCATTTTTTTTTGTGTAATATATATTTGATTGATTTATTGATAATTCAATCACTGTTTGATTTGAGTTTAAAACAATTCTTTGTGTCTATCCCACCTCTCAATTTCCAACCTCAGCAAGTTCTGAAAGCCAGAATCAACAGTGACGACCACCAGAAAAGCGACAAAACCAGACGAGCGCCAAAACAATGACACTTGAAAATATATAAAATCCGTTTCTGTATACCCGAAACAAACCGCCGCCTTCCTTGATTGACTGAATGCCCAAATTGACTCAACAGCTTCCCTCCCAAAGATTTTTCACACTTATCTTTTATTCTACAATCTTGGCAGCTAACCTATTGTTAACTACCTTTTCCTAAACGGGTATATAATATGCAATATACGAATATTCTTGCATCTCTACGAACTAATATGACTTCATATCATTCTGACAAAACATTTCACTGCAATATATATATATATATATATTATTTAATATAAATATTTTTCCATACGATTCTTGTTTTATCAAGACAAATTTATGCCCTCATATCGACTAATTCAAATATGATTAATTCTTTCCATCAATGACTATACTTCTACATTATGTAGTCGGCTCTACCGTCAAACTTTTGACTGTCAAAGATGCATTTTTTGACTGTCAAAGATGCATGCAAGATACGATCCGAGATACAGACTGCCGCCTAGTTCGGATGCAGTAAGACCTATATGTACAAAATCCTAGTTGTAAATTCTCATTTTTTTCTGTCTTATAATTTGTGTAATTATCTTTGTTAAATAAATATTATTTGATTTGATTTGATTTTCTTTTACAATTAGAGCCAATATGAGAAGAAAATGATTGGTATAGAAAGGAAAGCCTTCCATTTTCTTAAAATATATATGATTAATATATATTATTATATATATGGTTGACATTTATAAACTACTTTGATATATAATCATAAAATATATATGTACATGTTATATTTACTTTAAATTGCCTTTTCAGCTTTGATAAATGATGAAGCTTTGATTAAATAAATCCGAGAGTACACATGTTAGTAACTTGTACAAGAATATGCAAGTAGCTTGCATGACAATTGTGACCATCATCAGTCACAAGTTACGATAGCACAATGCTTGCCGGGAGACGTAATGTTAGAAGGTCCCTCCTCCAAATTAACCGATGACCCGGTGAAGGCCGCGGGTATCTGAATGAGACATGCACAGAACCGGTAGATATGGCGATGCTCTGGGGAGGCCTATGTCCAGCAGTGGTCTTTCGTCTGATTTTAACTGGTGAATGTGCTTCTCAGCTACTGGTATAGAATTGGGATTGTTACTAGCATTTGTATACCTGGCATATAGCTTCACGCAATTAAAGTTGAAAATCATCGTTTACTGCTTCTATAACTAACTCTTTAGTCAGAATTTAATTACTAACATTTTTGGATATATATATCCCATTATATACTTTGAAAATCAAGTAAGAGCCAAGTCAAGATAGTATTTAACTTTACTTCTTATTACTACACACACAAGGTCTTAATTTAAGGGACATTTTTTATATATATTGGTGTTGAGTTATACATATAATGTATATTTAAGGACTAGCCTTTGAGAGGCGAAAGCTTAGCGAAGTAAAGCACGTTATACACAGGCTTGTAACTTGCTCAATAATATGCAAGAAGCTTGCATGCTATTGTGACATTCACTATGACACAAGCCGTTATGATACAAAGAGTACTTGCATATTTTTGTGCAAGTAAGGATGTGTATTTGCGGCTTAAGAAAATAAGTCGAGCATTGCTCAAAGTTTTCGTACGAGAACAGTTAAAAGAAATATAAATAAATATATATGTAGTTATTATAAAGAAAAATAATAAAAAATACAGTACGTTAGATAGAGATTAAGTGTGAAAATTCTTTAAGTCATGAAATAAACTATATATGTAGAATATTTTTAGTATATAGTAATATATTATATAATATCTTATTTATAAGATTCTAGCGATATGTCTGCCAAATTTTTACTACGCTGAAGATAAAATAAAAAACAGCTAAATTTCGAAATAAAAGATCTAACAGTCAAACCTAAATGTTTGGAAGGTTTTTGTTACTTTTAATTTTAGTTACATTCTTTTTATACTTTTTATTTTCTCTTTTATATCTTTTTCAGATTATTTAGTATAATTATGCTCAGCCTATCACTAGTTCTCTTCTTGATAACTATTTAATTTATCTTGTTTCTAACAATACTTACTTTAAGTAAAAATTGGTATTTTCTGGGATAAGTGGCATGTTTAGTGTTTTTTATTTGTCTTCATAAGCTGTTTAAAGGACAATTAAAGGCCTTGAGAATGTTTTTATATCAATGTAAAGAGAACTGTAATCTTTCCTCATTTTCAATTTTTTTTTCGCCCAACCATCTAAGCGAAAAGTAACAAAAAACGTCCGAACAAATATAATATAGTTTTTAATTTAATAATTAATGTATAAAATACGATTTTTTATACAAAGACACGTCAGGTGGCACAAGCGTACCGCCGACTAAAATGTTTCAAAAAAGACGTTCCCAACTAGTAATAGCGTTTTAGTATTTTTTTTTATCAAACACTAGCCTCCGACGAGGGAAATATGAAAAGGAAATAGAGAAAAAACTCTCTTAGGAAAAAAAAAAACAAAAAAAAATTAAGAAAAAAAAGAAGTAGCCGAAATCACGCTTTGTCAGCGTTGTCCAAACCTTTTTTTTGAGAGAAATAAACTTTTTTTTTTTGTTATAATTTCCTCTAACTACAGTAAACGGGTATTATACTTATTATCTAGGCAATAAATATTTTTTTCTTTTCACTTATACGTTAATATTAATAAATAAATCTAATTTTTTTTTTCTCTACATTTTCTCGGATCAGTAAGTAGTGTATCTTTTATCTAGACACAACCATTTTATAACAGTATTTTTTTATTTTACGGATTTCTGAATTTGGCAATGGCTTTCCAGAAAGAAAAAAAATCGTGACTAAATTTAGAGATGGGTGACTTTGAAAGTCGACTTCAAATCATTCAAAAGTCGTTTTCCCGACTTGAAAACTTCCTTCACTAAACTAATCGAAACTCTGAAAGTGTGCGCATAAGAGAAAGAACAGATTTCTCGATGTTTTTAAATATAAGTAAATTGCCGACTTTTAACTTCGTCTAAAGACGATTTTGAGTCGTATCGAACGACTTTTCGAACTTCGACTTTCACACAACATCGGAGTTGAAGGCCAGAAACCGACATACAACTCGCATCAAGCTCTACTCGTAGATATAAGTCGATAACTTCGACTTTCATAAACCTACTTGGCTATCGACATTATAAAACGCCCACCGTTAAAATGGTACCCGACTTCAAATCGGGAAAGTCGTAAAGCCGACTTCTTTCCTAGCCCATCTCAAAAATGTTTGTCTTTCCCTACTCGTAGTCTACCAATCTCTACTAGCTTCTTCGGCATATACATACTTATAAAAGTTTTTTTTTTATAAAATTTTCTCACTCGGATGTTTCATTCTATTTTTACTACTAAACATATCTCCAAAAATCTAATTTTTTACTCAATATTTTTTTTCTTATTTTTACAACTTGTGCTGACAGATGGTTCGACCGTAAAAAAAAGTTTTTTATTCATTTATTTTGTTCGCAACCCCGATTTGGCCCGCGTGGTGATACTTTCTTAGAACTAACTTATAATTTATCTTATATTTAATTTCTATATATTTTCTAAAAGTATGTTTTATACGTTTACCTTGCACTCATAAGAAGCAATAGAGTAAATCTTTCGATATTCTTGACTCACATTTTTTTAAGTTTTTTTTTCTTATATTTCGTCCCATTGTTGGGTGATGCTCTAAGACGTTATACCGCGTGAACGAATTCCTGTTGTATATTTCTTGTTTTCCCAAAGCAGAGAATATATTTAAAAAAATTAACATAAAAATAACAATTAAAAAGTCATTAATTGACTAGATTTGTTTGAGAATCTTTGGTTTATCTTTAAAAACAAAAATTATGTGAGTACATGAGTTCAAGATTTCTTAAAAATATACTTAAAATTTATTTTAAGATAGCCAAGATGTCTTTTCTTAAAGAATACGAAAAATGTTTATTTTATCTGTCATATTTTTTTTCAATAAATAACAAATAACATTTTTTTTTATTTTAGCTTTAACTAAATACAACGAAAATCCTTGACTTTTTGACTAAAAATATGACTAGATTCTGGCAACAACAGTTATATTTCTTTGAGAAACACTTTGTAATTCCAAAACGCTATTAAACTTTTAAAATTAACAAAAATCACATCTTTTTTTTTTAATGTCAACTCCAAAATGGTATTAACAAAAGCATTTGTGTTTTAATAACAATTTTTGATCAAAACGTCTTTACACTTAAAACTTAGTTTATTATGAAAAAAAAGGTCTTTTATGAGTATCACATTTTTTTAAGATGCTTTAAACGAAAACCGTTTTTAAATAAATTAAAATTCGAAAACCTAACAAAGCTAAGACATAAATACTAAATATTTTTCAGAATTACTTAAAACTTTTCGGAATTTCTTCGACACTATACAATATTTGAGAAAAGTTTTACTTTCAAAATAAGATATTAATAAGTTAAACAAATCACAACAGTATTTTCAGATAAATAAATTGCTTCAATTAAACAGCCTTTACAAAACCTCACGTTTAAAAAGAGACGTAACTCATAAGACTCTGAAACAAAAAAAACACCTCGACGATAATAAGACTGTCCAAAAAAGCCTCAATATAATTAAGGCTTTACAAAAGACCCTCAACGAAATTAAGAATTTCCAAAAAAGGTTCGCCAGAATTAAGACTTTCCAAAAAAGACTCGTCAAAAGAGACTCGGAACAGTTATAAACCAAGGCTAACAAGTTAAATCCAGTCTTTATGCACGCAACAACAGGAAACAGGCGGCTGATGTGATGGTCCTCACACCAGGAGGCTGGGGGCAAGCCATTCATCATCACCGATCTGGAAACAAATAAAAATGAAAATGTTTTGTGTTTGTACATAAAAAAAGACGTTTAGTTGGTATGAAGAAGCCGTTCAGTCTGGTGAAAAGTGGTCAATTCAACATAAGCCCTTTTGAAGAAAAATTCCTCCACTCAATAGGAATACAAACGGAAAAACCTCTCGATTAGTGTCAATAAAAATCGACTTTTAATTTTATTAAGTCGAGTGTGACATATGACTTGGAATATAGAGGATATCTATGGACGTCTGCAATATGAGACTAGAGACATGGTTAGTGCCGCTACTTCCCAGACAAAGTGGATGTCTCCAATCTACTTCGTGGACAATCTTGCTCACTGTGTACAAGGCTGATATGACCCACCTAATTCCTTGAATACCTACCAACCTTTTTATCCACGTCTATTGGCCCCATGATTTGGTATTCCGTATTCAGTCAGGCAACATTGTGTTCACATCACATCATAAGACCATTAATGTTCCCACTGCTGGGACACAGGCCTCCTCTCTGTGAGAGGGAATGGGCCCTCATCCAGCACGCGCGCCCAGTGCGGGTTGATGGATGTCACATGTCTTCGAACTTTTGGTTCTAGGACATGCTGGTTTCCTCACGATGTTTTCCTTCACCGTTTTTGAGAGCAGTGGTGATGTAATAATTTACACAAAGTAAAGCGCCTGCCTGGGTTCGAACCTACGACCTACAACTTGAAAGTCGCGGCCGATACTACTAGGCCAACACATTTTTTTTTTCACTTTTGATGGGTTTGCTCTTGACTCTAGTCTAGGTCATAGATGACAGAGACAGAGTCGACGATGGAGTGAGCTTACCCAGAAGAAGCCTGTTCACTCTAACTTTGAAGAGATTCGGGTTGAATGCGTTCGGAAACACAGACGCAGGTAGTGAGTTCCATTCATTTGCTGTGCGCATTATGAAGGATGTTTGGAAGCGCTTGTTTGGATGCTTCGCGCACTGCCCCTGAAGTTTTGCATTTAATGTGTCAAATAAATATATTTCCCTTTTTTCGGCCTTTTTTATCCCAGAATGCTGCGTTCCATTTCTCTCTCGTTAACCCTAAGTAAAGTTACAAAGAACTTACCGGCTGCACCTGAAAATGCTGCACGGGATAGTGCAGCACTTGGGGCGGTTGTGACATGGCGGCCACTCCACCCACGGAACCCACTCCCCCCACCCCGGCTCCCAACGCCCAGGGGAGCTGAACTCCACCCATGCTGGAGCAGGCAGTCGTGTTGGCCCACTGGTTGTAATCTTTGCTGTAATGGAGAAAGGGAAGGGGTTAAGATTTCGCGCCTGGCGCGCAAATACACAATTTTTCTTTCTTTATTTTTTTCAAGGTACAGTCTAAAAAGGCGTAAGTAACTGTCTGTCTGTTTGTCACTTAAACCACTGAACTAATTGATGAATTTTCATACAGGTGTAACGAAAAGATATGATCACAATTTTCTCCAAGTAAGACCACAGATGATATAATACTAGCATACATTTTTCATCCCTTACAAAGAAACCGTGCCGAAGTAACTAGCGTTTTTCGTCTGATTAAACTGATTATTTTTCTAAAAACATCGATCGCGTTCAGTTACGTTCTTCGTTTATAGATGGTGTTAGCAGCGACTTGCAAGTAAAACTCGGTTCGTGAATACTTTTTTTTTAAATATAGCTATGATTTGTTTTATAGTATTTTTTGCACGTTTTAACAGTTAATATGTACCAAAATGTGTTACTACAAAACAAATAAAAAAAATCGAGTAGGTAGATGCCTCAGAAATTTAAAACCGCGCCATCTATTGGGATCAATTTTAAATGATCCATTCAAATAATATCTGAAATGTTATTTAAGAGCCCAATATTCGTTAATTATGTGCTTGGAAGAGTTAATAAAACAAGAATTCATATTTTTTAAATTTTAACTCAAAACTCAATAACAAACCGAAGCTTATCACGCCATCTAGTGCAATTTATTTGACCTAAATTTTCTTCACGTTGGGTGCCCGTGTTAAGATAAAGTCAATTCTCAAAACTTCCTTGGAGAAAGCTGTTCATTTACAAAGACAGAAAGCAATTTTTACAATAAGATCACTCGTCTCTGTTACAACCTATAGAGAAAGATTAGACCTTGTAGAAGGACGTAGGAAAGTTTTCATCCGGGGAGCACTTTTCCTTGGCATCATTTTACACAGGCAAAGCCACTGTCAAGCAAGTACGATAAACATTTTCGACTGCATAGGATTTGCAGAGACTAATATTACAATAATTGGATGTATTCAAGGTTCTGGACATCAACCTTAATGGCGAGTACATCAGTCACCTTCGGTTTGCCGGCGACATATTGGTCATGGCTGAGACCATGGAGAACCTCAGTAAAATGCTCGATGACCTCAGTAGAGCTTCCGAAAGAGTGGGTCTTAAAATAAACATGGACAAAACCAAGGTCATGGTGAATGCCCATGTAGCACCCACTCCTATCAAGATCGGAAACTCTACACTCGAAGTTGTAGACGATTATGTCTACCTGGGACAAACGATCTAGTTGGGTAGGGCCGACTTCGAGAAAGAGGTCAACCGTCGAATCTGACTCGGCTGGGTGGCGTTCGGGAAGTTGCGTGGTAACTTCTTGTTCAATTTATCGCAGTGTCTCAAGACCAGTGTGTGTTGCCAGTGATCACCTATGGGACCGAGACGTGGTCGCTCACAATGGGCCTTATCAGAAAGCTTAAAGTTACCCAAAGGGTAATGGAGAGGGCTATGCTAGAAATTTCCTTGCGTGATCACGTCAGAAATGTTGATATCCGCAGGAGAACCAAAGTTACCGACATAGCCTGAAGAATTGCCAAACTTAAGTGGCAGTGCGCAGGGCATTGCTCGCAGAACGGAAGGCCGATGGGGCCGAATAATTCTGCAATAGCGACCGCGAACCGGAAGACGATTCGTTGGAAGGCCTCCCACTAGGTTGACCGATGATCTTGTTAAGGTTGCGGGAAGGCGCTGGATGCGAGACGTACGGGATCGGTCAATGTGGCGACGCCTGGGGGAGGCCTATGTCCAGCAGTGGACGTGTTTCGGCTGAAATGATGATGATGGTGATGATGAATATTTCAACAACCTCATTCCTCTTCCTGTTTCATGGTAGCTATGCAAATATCCTGTAACCCTCTTTACTGCTTCATAATAGACCAGGTCTATAGTAGGATATTTTTATTTCCCCACGGAAATCTTGTTTGTGTATTTGTTTATTTTTGTATATGTGTATCTGTCAGAGGCATCATAGCTCCTAAACGGATGAACCGATTTTGATTTAGTTTTTTATGGTGACTTTTGCGTGCCATATTGTGAGGGTCCCAATTTTTTTTCTTCCAAACCCTTCGTGTGCGGTGTTAAAAGGTGATTGATGAAATTAAGGGTTTTAAAAGGTGATTACGAAAATATATAACACTTATATGTTTAAAAGTAAATCGAAAAAAAAAAGTGAATTAAAAATGTATAAAAAAAAGTTAATATAAAAAATCTAAAAATCCGACTGCAGAAGTGAACTAAAAAGACGTAAACAAAATGAAATCATGCTGTGCAGTCGGAGGATACATATTCGCGAACTGTCGACCAAAACCACATAATTATGTATGCTGCGACTGCACAGCATAATGTTCTTCTTGTTTACGTCTTTTTAGTTCGCTTTTAAAGCAGTCGGGATTTTTGTTATTTTTAAATAATTAGTTCACTTCTTACGCAGTCGCGTTTTTTATTAATTCTTTCCGTTCGTAGAGACCGTATCAAAATTCGTGACGTGGTTTAGAATTAGTCAGCGAAAAATAAGAAATGACGTCGTTTTATACTATTTAGGCAGAGTTTCTCACCTCTAAATTATCGCAGAATTAATGTGACAAATTGTCAAGCACGCGTTATCTGTTGTGATTGGCTGTTGAAAATTCATTCAACCAATCACAGCAGATAACGCGTGCTTGACAATTTGTCACATTAATTCTGCGATAATTTAGAGGTGAGAAACTCACTTGCACGAAAATCGTAACTAAGTTACTAACACGAAGTTAAATTGACAATATTGTACGACAAATTGTATTGCAAAGTTTGTTTGTTTGCCCAAGTCTTACAGCAGTAAAACTAGTATACCACTATACTCACCCCATATACTGCTGCTGGTACCCAGCAAATGCCTGTCCAGCATAAGTGTATCCTTGCACTCCCTGTACTCCTTGGAGGAAGCCCCCCAGCTGCTGCGGGTAGGTGTTGTACCAGTAAGAAGTGGGGGGTACTCCACCGGTGTACGTCGCGCCGAAGGGACTGTAGGCTGTCGGGATCTGTTGAGAAAAGTGGATGGAATGGGATTAGAAATGATTTTTATCACATTTATTCAAAAAGAGCTAGTTTAATCTTCGTAAACGGGGACTAAAATTGCTCATTAATCATTAGGGACTAAAGTGATTTGAATTTGGAATGTGGATACTGTTAGTAAATGTTCCAATCAGCAAAGAGATTAATCACAAACCATGCGCATTTGCAGAATTTTAGAAAATACATTAAATAAGGATGAAATTATGTCTAAACTAGCTTCTGCCAGCGGCTTCGCCCGCGTGAATGTCGAAAATTATCCCAAGGGAACATATTCCCGGGATAAAAAGTGCCTATGTGCTATTCCAGACTATAATCTATCTCTGTGCTAAATTTCATGCAGATCCATTCAGTAGTTTTTGCGTGAAAGAGTAACAAACATACATCCATCCTCACAAACTTTCGCATTTATAATATTAGTAGGATATTGACTTTTGTGGCTCAATACAAAAATCTTGCCCTTTGTGTGTTAGTTGAATAATAATTTTGGATTTTGTATGCTACTGCCGTAAAAATAACATTAAATCTATGCTCCTGTGAGATCTAGAGCCAAAGTTATGGTTGTTAGGCTATGCCTTTATCGAAGTAATTAAGTCAGATACTAAAATTGCTCCATACTTGAGGGGGTGGGTGTTCGGAACCAAACGTTTCGTTCCTTTTTTTGTTATTTTGTTGCAACACTGTGTCAACTCGCTGTCATCGAGATTTGACAGTTTTGGTTGAGTTGACAGTTGACACAAGACTCAAACAAAAATGTGATTGAAAGCGTGAGACGTAATGCGATGGTCTTGCTTTGATTTTGTAGTAATTGTAAAATAATCAACCTATCGCTACTCGAAATTAGTAAATAGTGGTATTGTTGGTCGCCTGTGCATTTGTTGGTATGTGTATTTCGCGCGCAGCGAGGTACTTTGTGTCGACAACGAGTCTGGTTGTCTGCCGGAGATTCGGCCCGGAACACGTCGGCTGTCCCTTATTCCCTTAATATTATATATTTCCAAACCCTCGACCGGCCACGAGATGGAGCGAGCCCGGGGACCACCAAGTTGTGCACCATTGTACTACCTTCCACCTGTCTGACAGGAACCAGTATCTCAAAGAACAAACCCATAGCTACCGCTGCCGCGTATCGCGGTTTCGCGGTTATAAACTTAATAAATCCAAGAGTCGCAACATTGCTATGGGCCCCAGTGTTCGGCTGTTGGTTGTGGTCTGTAGGCCTGTACCTACTAAAGAAGGAGCCCTTTTGGTATTTTATCGATAAAATTAGTTGTATTTTAAGGCCTTAGAGTATTATGACTTGAAGTCCAGACATACTTATTATTAACAGAGACAGTCACAAATAATGTTAATTGACTATCTTCTAAATGTTAATGAGGGACAAGATATTTTAATCTCTATCTAATTAAAGAGAATTCGTAATGATTGTAAGGCAAGATTATGATCTTTGATGTTTTAATAAATAAATATGTAACTTAAGTAATATAGATGTTTATTTTTTATATAATTAATTAGTAAATGGTGGACTGAAAGTATTTTTTTACTTATATATACTGTGATTTTTAATTTCGTAGACTAATGACATTTGGGGGGTTGTCATTTTATCGTTTTGTGACCGGACAAAACGAATTTCAACGAATCGGTTTGTGACCAACAAGGATGTTCGATTTTATTAGTTTTATTTTTGTGTATTTTCACTGATTTTTCCGCCTGATATTATATTTTTTTTGTTTGAAAGGTATTAGTCAATGGTATACTTTCGAGGTGGTCCCATTGTCACCAAGTCAGGGTCTGACGAGAGGAACCCATGGAAATACGGATGTATCCTGGGTAGAAAAACGATTTTTCTATTTAGTCCGTTAATGAGATTATCTAATATTATTGGACCCGTATTTTTTGCTTCATCAAGTAAATAAAAAAGGGTAGTATTTAAACGAGCGACAATAAATTCAAGTTAAAGATGTAAAAAATACTGAATATGGCTTACTGAAATACTAAGTGGGCGACAAACAGTGGTCGAATACAAATGTTTAAAACAGCGACTTGATTAGTACTTTGGCAACATAGTCGACGGAGCCCCGCTGCGCGGGGCTCCTATTTCCGTCCGCAGGGTCTAAAGTAACCTAACACGAACGAGATGACGGGAGCTGAGTTCGCTCGCTTTGCTCGCTCACTTCAGCTCCCGTCATCTCGTTCTAACCTAACCTGTCCGTGTCGGGGTGCCCTAAGCTCCCGAACTCGCTCCGCTTGCTCTTGTACCAATTCGTTGAAAACACAATTATACCCGAATTCCCGCGCTGCACAGCGATGTCGCCTTCATTTACGATGAAGAATAATATGCTAATATAGAAAAAATAGAACCCCAAATACAATTATAGTATGTCACAATATTATTACTGCAGCTCACAAAAACCTCCTAAAAGGTATTCCTCAAACCGGATAAATAGTTGCTTACTTAGTATAATAGTCGCCCATTCAGTATATTTTTCACCCGGTTAATTATTTCCCAATAAAAATTGACAAAGATAAAGCGCATCAAAGTTCAGGAGTGGGGTCTTGTGACGTCACTATGTCAGTATAGAGTTTAGTACACCGTGACGTCACGCGATATTTCAGCGTCGTATTTTTTTTGTTTACGTGGCAAAAGATAAAATACGAGTCCAATATTTTTAGATTTTTTATTTGACGGACTAAATAAATATTTTTTGTCAACTACCCTATTCATTTATTTATTTATTTAAGCTTCATGTACAATGGTGATACATAGGCGGACTTAATGCAGCAAGGCATTCTCTACCAGTCAACCTTTGGGTTAAAAAGGACACAACAGTGGTAGGAGTACAAAATAAAAAAATAAAAAAGAACAAAAGGAACCCTATTGAAGGTACTCCTCAAATTTAATGGGCATACATATGTAGTGATTTTGGTATTTTCAACATAGAAAGCATTTGAATTCAGAAAGAATCATTTGGTGAAGTGGAATTGATTAAATCGACGTAATAAAACAATGTTTCCCAGTCATTTTAGGCTTGATAGAATTGTTATGAGAAGCCCATATCAAATCATATATATCGAGACTTCTCCGTGCCTCGGAAAAAACGTTATAAATTACGTCGATAAGCGTTAACATATTTTTAACCGACTTCAAAAAAGAAAAGGTTATCATTTCGACCTTTTTTATGTATGGTGAAGCAATTTTGTTGATTCTTATCATTTATTTGAAAACTGATGTTTCTCGTGCGGTCCCATTTAATTATATTTAGTTCGTTTGTGGTGGTGTAGGTGCCGCTGCACTCCTTCACGAAGAGCTCTTCCACTATCTCTGTCTCTGTCTTACCTGTCCCTGTGCCTGAGCATTGTTGGGGTCCCCTGATTCCTTTCCCCAGGAGCACTTGACGGGCTGGCCGTTCACATCGGTGTTGTGGACCGCCACGATCGCGTGTGTTGCACTCTCCTTGGTGGAGAATCTGTTGAGGTTGGAGAATAGAGTTTAGTACAATCAGCGGTTAATCAATGGAGGATAAGGAGAAAACGCATATGACTAAGGGCCGATTTCACCAATGAAATTTATCGCGATTAGTTCAACTAAACTAAGTTTATGCAAATACAGCTTTCTGATTGATTGAGACCACTGAGAAACTAAGAATCACAACGATTTCCGATTGATTGAGACCGCTGAGAAACTATTAATCACATCGCGTTATTTGCATAAACTGAGTTTAGTTGAACTAATCGTGATTAGTGTCATTAGTGAAATCGACCCTAAGAGAGAACAATAGTTGATAGATGCAAGGGGACAGATCAGAGAATAAACAATAAGTCTCGACTAATTGTGTGAGTGATGACACAAAATGAGGGCCATACGTATGAACGGTCACAAACCACGATGCAAACTTGACTGTTGCGTATTCGCGCGATAATCACTTTGTATAAGTCCCCGGCATGTATATTGGCAAGGATTTAGCGTAGTGCGGTTAAGTTCGCACATATTTCGCGAACTGACCAACCATCACATAGAACGAACGGAACGTGGCCGCGACGCTATTGGTCAAGCAATCCTTGTCAACTGACCGACCAATCACGCGATCGGAACCTTCTACGCACCCCGTTTTAGTACCAAAGTGATCAAAAAACGTCTTCTGGGCATATAACGACTCTTGCCAACTTACGTGTCGGGGATTATACCTGACTTTTTCTGATAATTTACAGCTTTTATCTCCTGGGAAAAACAAATTATGATTAATCGCACGTCTATTGTAACAGTGTTGCCTTAAAAAGCAGAAAGTATGGTATTCGTAATTCAATTATATGACGTGGTTGTTTAGTTGGCCAAAATGTATGTCTTTTAAAGGTTACCTGAATTTTTTTTTTTGACCAAGACAATTGCAAACTCACCTAATAAAAGCATATCCCTTATCCTTGAATACGCGGATCTCTTGGATGGTGCCGAAGGGCTGGAAGGTCTTCTGCATCAGCTCCTCAGTCAGCCCGGTGGTGAGGCCGCCGCAGTACACCGTGCAGTTCGTCGGGGAACTCTGGTTGTACACCTCGTCGAACGTCAGGGGTTTGGAGTTCACTGGAACAGGCCAGAAACTGGGTTAATTTGGTAGAAGCAACAAGAAAGAAAGTAAATTTAATTCACATAAACTGAGAGACAACATGTTTTCTGGACAAACAAAACAAAAAACATGAGGGAAAGTGTCCCTCTTGGCTGCATCAAATAACTCCAGATTTTTTTTAAGCTGTGCCCCTTACTGGGAATTTCTTCCAATACCGCGGGTGCGTTTACAAACATTAAAACTCACATACACAAGACACTCCGATCCGGATCAATTATCTGTACATTATTTAACCATTGGTTGAGTTGGAAAACTGGGCCTTAGTAGATATGGACTACCTCGTAGGTCCAGCGCTCACAACTGCTACTGCCGAGCATGAAGTTCGAGGTTCGATGCCCGAGTCGGGTAAAGTGTACCTGACTAAAATGTGGCAGATTAAAATGGTTGCTAATATTATCTAGACAAGCGGCAGCGTGTCAAGCCAAGTTCAAGCAAAAAAGAGAACTGGCGACGCAGCAGCTGTGTGTAATATTACACGAACCATTTGCAGCCACTTTTGTCATCTTAATAACTCAAAATCTATTTTACATAAACACATGAAATTTAGTTTATGTATTAAAATCCCTAAGATAAACTATAAAACAAAATTTCACAAATATTGCTCAAATGGTTATTTACATATTAACGTCGAAAAATCGTCAACCAGCCTTGTCAAATCTTGTGCTACAATTTATCTGCTATATGTAAAAAATTGCCCAAGTGCGAGTCGGACTTGCGCACGAAGGGTTACCGTACCATTATCGCAAAAAACGGCAAAAATACACGTTTGTTGTTTGGGAGTCCCACTTAAACATTTATTTTAGTCTGTTTTTAGTATTTTTTGTTATAGCGGCAACAGAAATACATCATCTGTGAAAAATTCAACTGTCTAGCTATCACGGTTCATGAGATACAGCCTGGTGACAGACGGACAGACAGACGGACCGCGGCGTCTTAGTAATAGGGTCCCGTTTTTACCCTTTAGGTATGAAACCCAAAGGGTAAAAAACGGCTGGCTGTAAAAGACAGAATAAAATAAAGATTTAAGTGGGGCTCCAATACAACAAACGTGTTTTGCCGTATTTTGCTATAATGGTACGGAACCCTTCGTGCGCGAGTTCGACTCGCACTTGGCCGGTTTTTTGTTAATGTTTTTTGTTAAATTTAAAATTATAAAAAAACCTTAAAAAAACCAAAATTAAAAATTAACACACAACCCCACAAAAAATCAATATCAGTCCCCAGTAATCAGTACTGAGTAATGTGAGGCAACACAGCAGGATATGACGTCACAGCTCGGCAGGAATTACCGCGCACCGGAAATTAACAGTCACAACCATTTCTATAGAGTTGTGCGCCCGAAATGGCCTATTTTATTTTTTTAAAAGGTAATTTTGGCGTCGTTATGTATGATAATAAAAGTCACAGGTCTATTTTCAAGGTTAAACGACGCTTGCTAATGTCTTGGATGGGTGACCGTTCAATATATACCATTGCTGGGCAAACACGTTTTAAATTGCGTCGACCGGCGGAATCGCGAACGTAATTTTTAACCGACTTTCCAAAAAGGAGGAAGTTCTATGTTCTATTTTACGTTTGTTTTTTTTTTGTGTATTTTCACCGATATCTCTATCAATTGACCGAATTAAGAGTATGTTCAGAAATTGGTCCCATTTTAATTTGGTGAAGATCTGATGAAGAACTTTGAAGTTATACAACAGAACTCTTCAGGGATTGCTGCAATCGCATGTCTGTTTATTGTTTATACCATTTCATAACAAAACATCACGCCAGTACGCTCTAAAGGAGTACGCAGATGTGTACAGTTCACCTTGGTACACTCTCATTTCACCGGTTATGTTCAAGTTTCATGATATTCGGGTAATCTATTCTGGCATTATAGGTACCTTACTAAACCACTTGCCTATTGTAGGTACAACTAAAAAGTGAAAATAAAGAAGCTTTTTTACGAAAAAATACTACCGACTTCCAAATAAAAAAAAAACTACAAATTGAAAAATAACTTTTCTTGGCAGCGGTGTCCATAACGCAAAAAAAATGGTACCTACGAAAGACACCGACTTCCAAAAAGAAGGTTATTTTTCACTTTGTAGTTTTATTTTATGGAAGTCGGTAGTATTTTTTTTTGTAAAAAGCTTTTTTTATTAAAGAAAATTTCAAATGCAGAACGGGCGAATTGATTCGCCGCTAGAGGCGCTGGTGTGGCGTGAGGTCCCCGATGTCAAATTTCATAGATTGTTGGCTTTTAGCGCGAGATTGTTTACAATTTTTTTTATTGTTGTGTATATTTTCCAAATATGGTAAGTTAAGATAGGTACGGGCTTTACCAACCACTGCTTTAATAGAGTTTAATGTCTCCTTTTTTTTAAAAAAAAATCTGGTCTGCGCAAAACTGCAGCATTCTCGATTTTATATTTAATCACACTTTTACGGCATTACAAATCTGAAAAAAGTAGGCTATTTTGTGTCAGGAATATAGAATACAGATTAGTCCAGATGAGCAAAGCCGCGGGCAAATACAAGTAAACACATAAACTGATCATTTTCAAAGCTTCACCTAATTTGAAACAGAATATTAAATTAGCAAAACAAAAATAATTTGAAAGGTATTAGCCTCTCCAGAAAAATCTTACTCTGTGCAAAATTAACGGCAAGATCAAAGGCAGATGAAACTGTTAAAATTTAAACATTTCGCTTTGTTATTCTCTTTGAGTATTTACCGAGCGAACACGAAGCGAGAATTTGAACAGATCGTGAAGAAAGTATCTATGTATTTTGGTAGGAGAAGAAAGGACAACAACACGTCTAATGGTTGGATTTCGAATTGAGAATTTCGAGTATGGAACGCGTCAAACTCTAATGTCAAAATTTGGCAGGTTTTTAACCGGAGTTCTCAATTCGATTGTTTTTATTTTTAAAGTGTTAGGGCATGGGCCGTAATCCAACACGCGGGACATGTACATGTTCGTGGATGTCACATATCTATTTGTTTTATTATTTTTGTTACCTCAGAACTTTTTGATAGGTGTAGCAATATTGATGATTCTTTTTTTTTTCAAAGCTGTTACTTCTCACATGGTCTCCCATTTAAAATTTCTCAAGACCTGATCAAGAACTTTGGAGATACACTACAGAACTCATCAATACACTATGCACTAGAATCGATCGAAAAGCGGGCCAAGAGACTCATCGGCAATGAGGCACTGGTCAAATCAAAGCTCCAGAGCTAGACCATGGCACATATAATATAATACTAGCATAAAATGCCTCATCCCATACAAAGAAACCGTGCCGACGTAACTAGCGATTTTCGTCTGATTAAACCGATAATTTTTTGTCCATCAATCGCGTTCGGTTCCGTTCCACGGCGATAGATGGTGTTAGCAGCGACTTGCAAGTAAAAGTGTTTGCTCGGTTCGTGAATATTTTTTTCTTTAAATACAGTGAAGGTTTGTATTATAGTATTTTTTGCACGTTTTTACAGTTTCTTTTCACCAAAATTTGTTACAATACAAATTTAAACAATCGAGTGGAATGCCTCAGAAATTTAAAAGCGCTCCATCTATTGGCATCAATTTCAAATGATCCGTTCAAATGTTCTTTGAAATGTGAATTAATTTTGTGCTTAGGAGAGTTGATTAAACAAGAACAAACAATATTTATGTTCAATTCCAGAAAATGTTAATTTTACACACATTCAATAACAGATCGGTGCAAATCGCGCCATCTAGTGAGATTTATTTGAACCAAATTTTCTTTCTTAGCGCTGAGATCCCGTGACCATGGCCAGATTACTTTTTAATTTGTGAGATAATTTTCAACAATCACGCGGGGAAAGCCGTTGGCAAAGGCTCGTGTTTAAAGCAAAAAGGAAAATTAATGTATTCTTTTTTCTTAAACAGACTGGCATTTTCTGCTAATACCCGTTAAAGATTAGCTGTCAGTGAAAAACTGAGAAATTCTTAAGTTGTCAGCTAAGAACGGATTACTTTTAATACAAAAATGTTCGTTTTCGCAACCCTTTCAGAATATTAATTCTTTCAAATTTATTTTCTACTAGCATCTGCCAGAGGCTTTGCCCATTGTATTAGTACTTCGCCCAATATCTTTATAAATTATAGCCTATGTGTTATTTTGATGTATAAGCTGTATATTTATTTTTTTATTTTAATAGAATAGAATAAAATAGAATACTCTTTATTATGTACACCATAAGAGTTACAGAAAGTATAGAAGAAGTAAACATTACACTTGGTGACACAATGGGCGGCCTTATCGCTAAAAGCGATCTTTTCAAGACAACCTATGGCTGGATTTTAAAAATGAAAGGAAAAACAGTACTGTAGGTAGTCTTTGGTGTACTATTAATTTTAAATTTCTTCAAACTCCGTTCAGTAGTTTTTGCGTAAAAGTGTTACAAAGATCCATCTAACCTCACAAACTTTTACGTTTATAATAGCAGTAGAATCTAGGTCTTAGTGGAGGCTTCGCTTTAGTTGCCTATTCTACAGGAACCATTTGCTTTTCCGGGATAGAAGTTAGCGTATAGCACCCAACGAGAGATTAATTTTCTATTAGGCTGTGGTCTCATTAGTGCGTTGCGTCGTCGCATCGGATCAACGCATTCTATGCCACACCTATGTTGCGACGACGCACGATGACGCAACGCACTAATGAGGCCTCAGCCTGAAATACCTTTTTTATATACTCTTGGATCTGTATTTTCAGATATCACCAACAAGCCAAAAAAAGTAAATTTAAAAATCAAAAACCCGACTGCATAAGAAGCGAAGAAGAAGCTTTGATTTAAATTAGTTTTCTTTATTTGGAACTTTTTTATTCTATTTTTTTTTTAATTCCTTTTGAACATATTATAAGTGGTATATATTTTTGTAATCACCTCTTAAAACCCTTCATTGATACCCCAACCGATGGATACCGAAGAAAAATAGTTGGGACTCGCACAATATGGCGCCCAAAATCCGCCATGTTTGGTTTTTTTGAACTTCAACTATCTAAGAACACTTGGGAGCTCAAGAAGTATCTAACAATATCTTAATTATATGAATCTGTCTAGTGGTTTGAAAGATACGAGGTAATAAAGAATATTACATACAAACATACAATATACCTACGCTCGAAAAAAAACATAACCCATTCCTTGCAGTCGAGAAAAAATTACCTTTTTATTAGTTTGAATTTAGATTGATCTAAGAATACCTAATTTATTTTACATTTTTGCGACCCTCGGTTTTACCTGCATCTTTTTTTTTCGTCTTGGGTATAAAATACTACTTACCAGGATATAATATTTCTGCCATCAAGAAGCGTTGCTATATTCAGGCTCGAAGGACAGTTTGTATCTAACTACACCGTCACTCATACCCTTCAAAACGATACAATAATCGTAGTGAAGCTGTGAAAAGATAACTTACATTCATTCTTGGGCGCAGGCGGCTTACGAGTGGCCCAGTTGGTTCGGATCGATCTGGAACCTAGCCACTGTCCGTTCATAGACGTGATGGCAGATTCAGCCTCCTGGAACAAGAACGAAGATTCATCAGATTACATAATGGCTTTGTGCGTATTGCATGTTGTGGTCGACAGTCGTCTCATGTAATGGTACTATATGCAACGGTCACATAATAATTATATGCCGTTGCATACAAAATTTTATCTTCACGCATACAGTTTAAATAAAACATAAGTGGCAACGGAATAAATATGTGGTATGGCGTTGGTTATATGGCGGTGATTTTGATTCTAATTTTAATTAATTCATAATTATTAATATAATTTTTATATTTTCAAATGTTAATTTTTTTGTATATTTTTTTAGATTAATATTTAAAAATTTAAAAGAATGTATATACAATAAATAAATGGATTAATTTAATAATAATAATCAATTTAATTTAATTTTGACTGCGCAGCGCGCGCATCCATAGACAACGACACTATTTTGTTACTTTTTATATCCTTAAGAGCCATTAATTTAAAAAGTAAAAGTGTGCTGTAATTTTTCTTTTTTTGATGCAGTTGTTTGAAAATCGAATCAAAATTTTGCACAATAATGGATTTTTTTATGTTTACCTATCCACGAACAAAAGTACGTGTTTAGACACCATTTTTTTTAATTTATATTTGAAACATTACGTTGTGAGTATAGATAAAATACTTTAATACTACATTTCAAATAATAATAATAAGATTTTTATTGAGGAAATACTAGTTTGACACAAGTTAAGGCACACATAAAACTCACAATGGTACAGGAAAAATGACAGCAGAGATTGTGTACCTACGAGAAATTGGTTATACATGTACGGTCAATACAAAATTCGAGCCCTGACTCCTAAACTAGGACAATCCTGTATCTTAGGAGTCAGTGTCTTCGCATAAATAATGGACGAACAGAATATGAGCGTACTAGCAAGAGAACTAGAAGAATATATGTTATAATACATTGTTTTTTGAAGAACTAAAATGTTTGTATTTAGTGTATGGTGTGTAGTGTAATTTGGTGGAGTGTCGTGTCATGTGCAGGTGTTGTGTGTGTGGAAGGGAGAAGCGAGTGTGGTGTGGTGCGTTGTATGGTGCAGTGGTGTGGTGTGACGTGGTGATGTGTGGTGTTGTATGGTGTGGGGGTGTGTGGTGTGGGGGAGTGAGTGTGATGGTATGTGGGTGGGAATTTATGGAAGCTGCTTCCGTGTTTGTGCTGTGAATTAATTAGGAGATTTGTGATTTAGCGCACCCAAGTAAGCAGGCTTTCAGTTTTTTCGTAGTCTTGGTTTTTTATCCATTCCTTAATTTTAGCTTTAGCCCTATATGTATTTAATTCAATTATGTTTATTTTTTTATTTATTATTGTGTATAGGTGTGAGCTTAGGACATAATGCTGGCGTTTAGCAAAAGCGGTCTTATGAGTTACCGTGAGGGTAAGAGGTTTTTTCTTACGGCGTGTTGGGTCTGGTGGGGGGACCTGTGTGTGTTTTCTTAGTACGGATCGTAGCACAAACAGTTGCCTAACAGTAAGGACATTTGCATCTTTGTATAATTGTGTGGTGGGATACATAAAATGCTTCTTAGACATTACCTTGAGAACAGCTCTTTGTGCTCGTTCCAACTTGAGAAACTTAGTCCGAGCTGCGCCTCCCCACACTGTGATGCAATAGGTGATAACGGACTGACAGATAGCAATACACCATTCTTATCGTGTTGAAATCAGCAAATAATCAAATAATTGTGCGTTCTTCTCCATAACAAGCTAGTTTTCCGAATGCATGGTAGAATACATTTTTATTACTTGTTAATTTTAATTGTTGACGTTCAAAAGTGCCGCTTAGTTGAAATAACTATAATATTTGACTTTGACTTTGACATTTGTTAGTCTAACAATTCATGAATAAACACTTCTTAACGAAATTTGAAATCATTGGCTAGCATATTTTAACCGTTGGTTGAGAACTACGGATCAAAAACTGGGCCTTCTAGGAACTTATAAATTATCAAGGAGTCGGTCAGGCAGAAAGATGACGGCTCATAGGAGAAAGAGAAGAGATGAGAAACAAAACAGAACGAGCAACAAACTCAATGCTCATTCTTTAAAATTAAAAATTCTTTTAGAGTTCTAGAGAGAAGATTATAAGCGTAAGCACAGTTTTTCTGAGTGTTAGTCGCTGTCCTAATACAACGCAATCATCGCTTGAACACGTTACTATCGCGTATATGTCATGGGCGTACCCAGCATTTGCTTAGGAATGGCAAAAGTAAGACAACTGGATAAAACTATTATAAAGTATTTTCGAACAATCGCCTACTTTTCGGGGTGCGTCTGTTCCTGTGGCTGATCGGCTCGAGCTCCTAGGCATGGAGTTGACATCCAGTCTCAACTTCGGCACCTCCATTGAGTACAAAGCCCAAATTGCGGCCAAAAAACTGGGCATCCTTAATAGAGTGAAGCGATACTTTACGCCTGGACAGGTTTTTACCCTATACACAGCGCAAGTCCGATCCTGCATGGAGTATTGCAGCCACCTTTGGGATGGCTCAGCTAAGTATCAGCTTGCCGCGCTTGACTCGGTGGAACGCAGAGCCAAGAGGCTCATCGGCGACGTTAAACTGGTAAATGCCAAGCTTCACAGCTTGGCTCATCGCCGCAAGGTTGCCTGCTTGTCGGTCTTCTACAGACTGTACTTCGGTGAGTGTGCTCAAGAACTCCACGATCTTATCCCAGCAGCCCCCTTCTACCATCGGACATCTAGACGCACTGCAAGTTACCATCCTTACCTTGTTGCCATTCCACCAATTCGCACCAAGCGCTTCCAAACATCCCTTATAATGCGCACAGCGAAGGAATGGAACTCACTACCTGCGTCTGTGTTTCCGAACGCATTTAACCCGAATCCCTTAAAGTTAGAGTGAACAGGCTTCTTCTGGATAAGCTCACTCCATCGTCGACTCTGTCTTTGTCATTGACTTAGACTAGAGTCAAGAGCAAACCCACCAAAAGTAAAAAAAAAAAAAAAAAACTTGAACTAACTAGATAATGATCTCTATTACTCAAAGGTTTGCTGGAAGAAAACTCCATTTTGGAGTTCAGCTCGCCCTTGTACATGAATATTGATTTCACTTTCTGTAAATGTATTGTTTTGGTGTACAATAAAGAATTAAGAATTAAAATAGTAGACAATTCAGAAGCGGACTAAGCTTGTTGGGGACCCATGGTGGCTAAATCAACTTGAGCCACTCGAACATACATATATGCAGAAAAGCATGAGAGCGCTGAATGAATGTGCGAAAAACGCCGTTTTAGTTTGCGGCAACCCGCCGTTACCGTGAGATGCAACTGCACAATTTGATTCCGCCTAGCACTTTCCATCATCGGACTATAAGACGTAGGGCAATGCGCCATCGGTACATGGTTGGTATCCCACCCATACGCACAAAGCGTTTTGAAAATACTTTCATTGTGCGTACAGCTAAAGAGTGGAATTCCCTGCCTGTCTTTGTTTCCTGATAGCTAAAACCTAGGGGTCTTCAAATCAAGAGTGAATAGGTTACTTCTAGGCAAGCTTGCTTCCCCTCGACCACATCATCACTTAACATCAGGCGAGGTAGTGGTCAAACGCGAGCCAATAATAGTAAAAAAATAAAAAATCCCTACTGCTAAGAAGCGAACTAAAAAGAGGTAATCAAGAAGAAAATCATGCTGTGCAATCGGAGGATACATATGTACGCAGAGCGGTGCCCTTCACCCTAGGGCTTTGCAAGCCACTTAATTTTTCAGTGCTCATTTAGTGCTTCCCAAATTATTTGGATTTAGATTTTGTGCTCCAAAGATGAAGGAGTGGAGCTCACTTCAAGCAAAACTACCGCCAGCTAAACCCTCCTATATTTACAAAATTAAAGGAACGAAACTTATGTAATAATTTAGTGTATTAGACTATATTTAATATTTCTTAAAAACAAAAAAAGTATACGATGAGCAAAATAAAAATTCGTAAAATTATAAAATAAAAATTAGTAAAATAAAGTACCAAGAACACAATTTTTCGTAAAATAAACTAATTTGTAATTGTTTCTGTGTTCCTATAAATAGTACAATTATAATGTAATTAAATATCATAAGCCCTAGGTCCGTATGTACATGAGCGGTCCAACCACTTGACGCGGTCTCATCGCGGTTGGCCGCCATGGCGGTGAGCCGCTATTCCAACCGAGTCAGGCGGCTGACCGCTCAAATGAACCGCCTAGGCCGCCAACCGCAAGTGCGTAAAGGGCTATTAAAAAGATTGACTTTGATTGAGATTTGGTTGTCTGTGGTCCCTTCACACTACGCGTAGATTTCCATGAATAAATGAAACGTTGGCCGTCAATCGATATTCATTTATTATTTATACAAATGCAGTGTGTCCCATAGCATAGACTTAAGGGTAGGTAGGTTAGGTAGGTTAGGTAGGGTAGGTAGGGTAGGTAGGGTAGGTAGGGTAGGTAGGGTAGAAGCTGCAATTGTGACTTACTATGATAGTGAGATATATCTCGCAAACTTTTTTCTAGTAAATAATGAGTACTTTAACCATGTAGTACATAATTTTTATTTACCATCAATAGTTTTCTCAGCGCACGCCAAATAATGAATGTTATAGGTAAAATTTTGCTACTTTAGGTTACATTATTGGAATTTTCATAAGGGTCTCTAATATTTTTTTAAATAATTTATAGCCTATGTTACTCAGGAATAATGTAGCTTGCCGTAGGTCAAAGAATTTTTAAAACCGGTCCAGTAGTTTCTGTGCCTATTCGGCACAAACAAACAAAAAATATTTCCTCTTTATAATATTGGCATAAATTGGCATCCAGTTAGACTACAAACCGATATGTGTGCGATGGAACTGCACAATTTGATTCCTCCTAGCCCTTTCCATCATCGGACTTTGCGAATACTTTCTTTGTGCGCATAACTAAGGAGTGGAATTCCGTGCCAGAGTCTTTATTTCCTGATAGTTACAACCTAAGGGTCTTAAAGCCAAAAGTGAATAGGTTACTTCCAGGTAAGCGTGCTTCACCGTCGAACACGTCATTGCTTACCATCAGGTGTGACAGTGGTTAAATAAAAGCCCAGTATAGTTTGGAAAAAACAAGGCAGATGTTTGTTGTGGAACAGTTATATTAGCCACTAACTGTTGCCCGCGACTTCGTCTGCGCAGCATTAGAACTTCGAATAGCCTATTTTATATCACGCCATAATATTTTAGATGTATGGGCCGCCTTATTTGAGAAATTATAGAATAGAATAGAATATACACCACTATAAAAACTTCCATCCTTTTCAGGATGATTGCCGGGATAAAACTATCCTATGCCCTTTCCAGGGTCACAAACTATCTTCATACCAAATTTCTTCTAAATCGGATCAGACGTTTAGGCGTGAAAAGGTAACAGACAGAGTTACTTTCGCATTTATAATATTACTAGTTTCTACCAGCGGCTTCGTCCGCGTGAATATCGAAAAAAATCCCAAGGGAACATAATCCCGGGATAAAAAGTATCCTTTGTACTATTCCTGACTGTAATATATCTCTGTGCCAAACTTCATTCAGATCCGTCCAGACATTTTAGCGTGAAGAAGTAACAAACATACAAACACACACACACACTAACTTTCGCCTTTATAATATTATTAGCTTTTACTCGCGGCTTCGCTCGCAGTGAAGCCATCAAAAAAAAAAAAAAAAATTTATTAAAAAGTATTCTATGTTACTTCTAATACTAATAATGATCGGTTCAGTAGTTTTTGCGTGAAAGCGTAACAAACAAACTTAAATTCACATTTATATTTTTTTTTTTTTTTTTTTTTTTTATCTTAACACTAATCCCGGCTACAAAATTTGGCGCCTATTCTGTGCTTTACCTCTGACATTCCATTCCTTCTTTTATGCCTCTCGTACTTTCATTCCGCATACTAGTTCTTTCTTACATTCATCATCTTTCATTCTGTGGGTGGGATGCCCACTTTATATAGTCTAATCTAAGGGCATAATTTAATTATTTATCACAGGTTTTTACGAATAAAATATACAAAGTGCTGATCATTTTACAAATATACAGAGGTGCTGTTTATCACACAATTTATACAGTTGGTGCTGTTTATCACAGATCAAAATATTAAAGCATTAGGGATATATAAACATAAAAAAGTGCAGTTATCACAGTAAACAATTTATCACATAATATCTTACACAACTAATTAGGTACTAACTTAACACATTACTGTGCTGCAGTCTGTGCTTACATTTGAATATAGTTACATATTCATGAAGCACAGTGCGCATCATGTTTTATTCCGGTGTATAACCACTGTAGCTACATTATGGCAGTATGCTAAGAACCTTTCCCTATTTTGCTTTGTCATGAACCCACAGATACTCTCGCTCTTCAGTCTCATGTCCAGCTCACATTCAAGTTGGTAGCGTTCCCTGATAAATAACGGGCAATCTACAATTTTGTGCTGGACACTTTCTTTTAATATTGGTATGATTGTGATAAGTATGGATGGTTTATTAAATTTTCTTTTCTTCGATATTTATTCTTCTTTAGACCGAATTATCAAGCGTAGGGCTGTTATACTTAATAAGAGGGCAACATTGTAATTGGCGACTATTTTACTTAAACTTTCGGCTCAGTTTGACATTTCTCCGAAACGGCCCGGTGTCTTGTGTCCGTTTAACAGAAACTTATTATTGTTGTTGGTCTCTTTCAAATTTATGCTTGGTTAATTATACCTACAAGTAAAAATATAGCGTAATAGATAAACGGCTTATAGGTTAAAATTAAATTATATTTTTTTAATAAAAACATTAACTTTTTTAAATAAGATTTTTAGCTGGCCGTGTCAATCAAATGCATATTTTTTTTATTAGGACAATCTCACCGCACTATTCCCAAACCACTGCAACTCATGAAAGCCAGAATCAACAGTGGCGACCACCAGAAAAGCGCCGAGACAATGAAGCTCGACGAAATCCCGGAGAATGAAAGTAACTGTCTTGGATCCCGCAACGAAATTAATCAGAAAAGAATAATGGAAGAGTAGGAAAAAGTACAAATTTCGACTTCCCTCCATATCAAGCAGGAGACAAAAAAAACAAGGCCAATAGGGCACAAAGGGTCGTTTACAACTGGTGGGATAAGCCCAGTAGCCAAATGGGTATGCAAAATTTAAGCTTTATCGGTTTGGGAAAACTGTTTTAAAATTCAGTTGTAAGATTTGTCCCTTACATACTAATTAACTAAGGCCCGATTCCGCCACCCTGCGTTATCTTACAAACGCCGAGTTAGTAGCTACCCGGCCAATTATGTATGACATATTATGTTATTCAACCTTTTTTTTTTTCCCGGGTGGAAAGTCCTCATTGGATGTACTCCGCCCTGGGTGGGCGGAGGAGTCTGTCAGACTCGTACTGGCTAAAATCACCCCGGTGTTCCTTCTCACACCTACGCCGGGGGTCGCGGGATCATGCGATACTTCCGTAACCCCCGGATAGTGCCTCGGTCTCGGGTTGGGGGGGAGTGAGGTGTTTGACTCCCCCCGCAACGTCTAAGAGGGGCGGGCGCGGAACACTACGCGCCACCACTTCGGGTCCTGATGTGTGGGGGGCGGCGGATGTACATATGTTATTCAACCTCGTGTAAGTTAGCAACTAACTCTGAGTTAGGTTGTTGGCGCAAGTGAGCCTAACAAGGCAAGTTAAATAAAAGCATGTATACAGATTTAAGGTTTACTCACCGATTTTTTCAAAAACGAGACGAATCCATATCCTTTGGACTTCAGAGTTTGAGGATCACGCACCACACGGCAGTCACTGCGAACAAAGAAAAACAATAATTAATATTTAATGTAAAGCTACACTTGACAAGGTCGTTCCATGCAGGTGACCTTCCATTTCGCACAGAGACTCCTCACCTTACTTAAGGAGGAGGAGCCCTTGACTAAACAATAATAATAACCCCGGTCGATGTTCTAGTTTAAGCTAGGCCTCTCCACGGAGGGTTCCCGCATTGTCAAGGCGGGGGGGAGGGGGGGGGCAGTAGCCTTGGCTTGGTCACTCACGGTGAAGTGAAGAGGAACCCTGGTGGAGACCAGACACGGGGTCGTCTGGCACCCATATGCTAGTTTGGTCCCTGAAGTGGTCATGGCGTGCAATGTTTATCTAGTGCGCCGGTGATAAGGGGTTATCCCCAGAGGAGAGCCCGTGGAGTTTTAGTGGGTTGTAGTCCAACATAACCACGCTATCTCCCCGTGGTAGCGCTGTATGCATGAGCACATCACAAGCAAAAAAAACCGGCCAAGTGCGAGTCGGACTCGCGCACCGAGGGTTCCGTACAAACCTGCAAGGTTTACAAAGTTCGTTCATTACGACAATCGAGTCATAACTATTGTAATCTTATTGCAAAATGAAATTCATAACATTACAATTTAAGGTTTTCGGAATTTTTCCTTTATGTGTGCTATAAAACGTTGCTTCATGCCAAATTTCAAGATTCTAGGTCGACTGGAAGTACCCTTTAGGTTTTGATTCCCTTGCGAGTACTTGCGAGTTTCAAAATATGCAGCTTAAATTGCTGTTTCTTTTGATTGCGTTGACATAGAAGTTTGATTTTGTTACAGCTTAAAGGTATTATAGACTTGAGTATTTGGTATGAATTTCAATTTAATACCTCTACGCGTTTATGAGGAAATGGGTAGTAAGGTTAAAATTATTAAAAAAAAATATATTATGTGATGTAACTAAAAATTTATGGTTTTCGTAATTTTTCCTTTATCTATGCTATAAGACGTTGCTTCGTACCAAATTTCAAGATTCTGAGTTCACGGGAAGCATCCTGTAGGTTTTGATTCCCTTGCAAGTGTCGAAAATTTGCGGCATAAACGGCTGTATCTTTTGATTGCGTTGGCTTAGAAGTTTGATTTTTTCACAGCTTCAAGGGACAGTAGACCTGAGTAATTGATATAAATTTCAGCTTCATACCTCCACGCGTTCCTGAGAAAAAGGGTCTTGACAGACGGACGGACGGACAGACGGACAACAAAGTGATCCTATAAGGGTTCCGTTTTTTCCTTTTGAGGTACGGTACCCTAAAAATGTATTTATTATAGGAATATATATATGTATTTAGTATAGGGAATATGTGTCTATGTTTATTTTAAATATTCTTCAATTTTACTTTAATAATTATTTATATTTTGTACTAGCTTTTACCCGCGGCTTCGTTCTAGTGAAGCCATTATTTTTTAAATAAAAAGTATCCTATGTTACTTCTAATACCTCCAAGAATATATTTACAAAGTTTCATGATGATCGGTTCAGTAGTTTTTGCGTGAAAGCGTAACAAACAAACTTACATTCACATTTATAACATTAGTATAGATAGTATAGATGCACTAGCCATGTTATCTCTCCACCATCCTTGGTTGACTGGTAGAGAACGCCTCAGGCATTAAATCCGCCTATGTATCTATATGTTGAATAAAGTTTCAATAAATGAAATTTTGAGGATCTTTGACAGTCGTTACGGTAGACAGAAACCAGTAAATGTAACACGCCAAGAGTTATTGTGATACTCAAGTAGAGAAAGAATGAAAAAATAAACTATTTTCCTGTATCCTTTTTTTTATTTTTTTTTTAAATTCTATATCTGGTTTGTGGAGGTCAGGTAGGCAGTTGCTCCATGTAATACACTGGTACTCAGCTGAATCGAGTTGGACTGGAGGCTGACCCTAACATAGTTGGGTATTGTATCTTGTAAGCAACTTATTATTATATTGTTTTTTCTTTTGCTTTCCACAGATAAATAAAAAAAGTTAATACAAAAAATCAAAAAAATCCGACTGCTTAAGAAGCGACGTTAAAAACAATAAATCATGCTGTGCAGTCGGAGAATACATATTCGCGAGCTGGCTGACCAAAACCAGATGTATCCACCGACTGCACAGCATGATTTTCTTCTTGTTTACGTCTTTTTAGTTCGAATTAGGTACATTTAAACATAGAAGTGTCATATATTTTTGAAATCAGCTCTTAAAACCCTTTATTTTGATACCCCACACGAAGGGATTGGAAAAAAAATTTGGGCCTCACAAAAAGGCACCCAAAAGCCGCCAATTTTCTATTTTGCAATTTTAATGTAGCCAGTGACACTCGCAAGGTTAAGACTAATCGTTTCACGTAAGAATCATCAAAAACGGCCAACGCGTTTGGTCTCTAGAACGCAACATAGAAACAAACACACATACACAGACTGATAAACCATCACCCTCCTTCGGCAGTCGGATAAAAAATGCACCTGCCATGTTAAATCTTCACCACACTTGGTTGACTGGTAGAGAATGCCTAAGGCATTAAGTCCGCCATTGTATCTTTGTGCATGAAGTTTAAATAAATAAATAAGAGGTAGGCTTTGATCATGAAATTATGGCCATGTTTGCACTAAACATATTTGTTTACAAATAAACAATATTGTTTATGCCGTTATCTTTGCTAAGCAACGCTTTACAACATAAACAATGCACTGTTTACAATATAATCATTAATTTACATTATCTACTAATAATACGTTTGTGTTTTCGCAACTATTGGTAAACAGACTTTACTTCGGTGAGTGTGCTCATGAACTCCACGACCTCATCCCACCGCCCCCTCTTGCCATCGGACATCTAGACGCACTGCAAGTTACCATCCTCACCTGGTTGCCATTCCACCAATTCGAACCAGGCGCTACCAAACATTCTTCAAAAT
Organism: Orthosia gracilis; assembly: GCA_947562075.1. Taxonomy (NCBI): domain Eukaryota; kingdom Metazoa; phylum Arthropoda; class Insecta; order Lepidoptera; family Noctuidae; genus Orthosia; species Orthosia gracilis. Next base: position 10,613,216 of record OX387277.1, read on the forward strand.
GCGCACAGCAAAAGAGTATAACTCACTACCTACGTCTGTGTTTCCGAACGAATACAACCCGAATCTCTTCAAAATTAGAATGCACAGGCTTCTTCTAGACTAGTGACAAGAGCAATCAATCTGCCTAGCCTTTCCCCAACTATATTGGGGTCGGCGTCCAGTCTTACCGGATTCAGCTGAGCACTAATGTTTTACGTGGAGCGACTGTCTATCTGACCTCCACAACCCAGTAACTGGGTAACACGGTACCCCTTGGCAAGACTGGTGTCAGATCTCAAGCTTCTGACTACCCGTAACGACTGTCAAAGATCTTCAAATGACAGCCGGGACCAACGGCTTAACGTGCTTTCCGAGGCACGGAGGAAACTCGGTATGTCGAAAATGGTCACCCATCCACGGACCGACTTCGTCAAGCGTTGCTTAACCTTGAAGACGACCCGTGCGGCTGTTATTATTTAGCCAGACTAGTGACAAGAGCAAACACATAAAAAATAGAAAAAAAAACTGCCTCGTTTGTCAAAGTCCCATGTAATGTGTCCCAATAGGAGCATATTGGCATGAACCGGTAACAAACCCAGGCTGCAACTCAAAAATTCAAGATGAAGAAACCTTATAAAACTTTGCCTGACCTGGGAATCGAACCCAGGACTTCATGTTTCGTAGTAATGATTGCAACCATTAGATCAACAAGGCAAGTCGCTTACACTAGATCAGCGCTTCAAAAACGGGCCGAAAAATATGGCCACAACTACGGTTGTGATCTAATTTCAAATTAGTATGGTCCAATCATAGCCAACATTAAGACGTTAAAAATGCCGCGATCTGCTTTCAAAAATTGTGCAATTAACCACCTTGATTTTGGAAGGGATGTCTTTTTTTCGGTAAATTTATATCCTGAAGTATTTTTTATAAAGAAGAAAAACCGAATAAAATAGTAAATATGAATCAATTACCAAATAAATATTGTCTGACCAACGTTTGCGTCGACAACGCGCCAACTATTGTAACAAACATCGACTGTTCAAGAACTTTGTAATTTAGATTTTAAAACATGCGTGTAAAACTAAATTTGTTTTGATGTATGTCGAGCAGCAAAGCAAGCGCATAAAAATTTAATTGCATTTTTGTGAATACAACTTTAAACAGTGCATTCAAGGTTGAATTTGCATTAATGTAAATTAATTTCAACTAGAATTCTTAGAATTGCCTAAACACAATTGGCGTCAGTTTAACAGAGAAGTTTTGTATGGGATTGTTTATCTAGTATATTATTGATCGAAGGCAGGTCGTCATATTTTCCGACGGCAAATTCCATTGGGCATTCGGCTTATTCAAAGCGGGAAACCGACCGTATGTGAAAAAAATATTCAGTCAACCAGACCGAAAGATATCTACAGAGAAAAAGATAAAAGATAAAATATTTGCCAGAATCTCAAGATGGGCATAAAGCAGCATTTTTGGCTTATTGACAAATATGAACTATGTCACTGGGGTAGTGGTGAGGTGTGACTGATAGCGGTCTTATAAGCGGAGCGGATATGGCTCTTTTACATTAGGTCGGTTTTGACAGATTCGGTTGCAGCCCGTATTCGGTCACCGACTAGTGTAAAAGGGTTTTTGGTTAGCTGTATTCTGACACCGACTAGCGTAAATAGGTATTCAGTTCGGCTGAATGCGGTCGCTGAATTCGACTAGTGTAAAAGGGTTTTCGGTTAGCCGTATTCTGACACCGACTAGCGTAAACAGGTATTCAGTTCGGCTGAATGCGGTCGCTGAATCCGACTAGTGTAAAAGGGCTTTCGGTTAGCCGTATTCTGACACCGACTAGCGTAAACAGGTATTCAGTTCGGCTGAATGCGGTCGCTGAATCCGACTAGTGTAAAAGGGTTTTCGGTTAGCCGTATTCTGACACCGACTAGCGTAAACAGGTATTCAGTTCGGCTGAATGCGGTCGCTGAATCCGACTAGTGTAAAAGGGCTTTCGGTTAGCCGTATTCTGACACCGACTAGCGTAAACAGGTATTCAGTTCGGCTGAATGCGGTCGCTGAATCCGACTAGTGTAAAAGGGCTTTCGGTTAGCCGTATTCTGACACCGACTAGCGTAAACAGGTATTCAGTTCGGCTGAATGCGGTCGCTGAATCCGACTAGTGTAAAAGGGTTTTCGGTTAGCCGTATTCTGACACCGACTAGCGTAAACAGGTATTCAGTTCGGCTGAATGCGGTCGCTGAATCCGACTAGTGTAAAAGGGCTTTCGGTTAGCCGTATTCTGACACCGACTAGCGTAAACAGGTATTCAGTTCGGCTGAATGCGGTCGCTGAATCCGACTAGTGTAAAAGGGTTTTCGGTTAGCCGTATTCTGACACCGACTAGCGTAAACAGGTATTCAGTTCGGCTGAATGCGGTCGCTGAATCCGGTAAACCGACATTTTAAACGAATGATGTCACGGATTAGTGATCGACTTAATATAAACAGTCCAATTCGGTAAACCGATCCGGTTTAAACGAAAGCGGTCGCCGTATACGGTGGTCGACCTTATGTACATGCGCCATAATCTTCTTGACGATGACGCATTAATAGTTTTTAATTTCGATATTGTGCTTCGATTAGGCGGGGCGAGCACAGAATACTGTTATAGGCTTGAGTCACACGTTTTTATCACAGTTTGGTAGGAAAAACTGTGATAAAATGCGTGACTCAAGCCTAATACAGAGGCCGTGCTCGCCCCGCAGAACTCAGCCACGTCGACAGCCCTAGCGCTGGCCTCGCACAGAACTTGCAGCGCATAAAGGTGAGTATAGACTAGAGCTTTTACTTGTAACAGAACATCGAGCATTCGCAGTTTTAAAATTAACTCGAACCACTCTTCGAACATGAAGCTCGATGTTTTGTTACAACCTGATTTTAAAAACCAACGCGCGTTTTGGTGTAATATTTTATCGAGCAAAGACACGAGCGCGGGTGACTTATAGTGAGGTCAATAATGAACACAAGTTACAAAGAAATGTTACAGGTAATGGTCACTTGCCATGAGCATTACGTCGAACGCAGCGTCGAACATTCGCAAAAACGTTACATCACATGGAAATGGTTTAAGAAACTGAGCATTAGTCTGTATTGTACCATTCATAAGAACGTTACATTACATTGTAATACTCGCGAAAATGCTCTAGTGTATACTCACCCTAATGGAAATCATGCATTTGTTTTGTCAAGTGGAATTAGTAAATAATAAGTATTGACGTTTTAGTGATACACTGAGATACTTAAAAATAAGCTTATTACCACTTTAAGATTTTGACAAGAGATTGCTTTTCGTACTTTTGAAAGAAGTGCTTATGAAAAGTAAGACTTGAACTATTATTGTTTGTTCTTTACAGGAAAACCTAAATTTCATACAATATTATATCAAACTTTTATTTATAAGGAGTAGTTTGGCGTGATTTAAGTGCAAATGCAGATATAATAATATATTTCCTTTCTATTTTAAGCACCCTCTTCATTGACCTTTCTTTACTTCATTACAAGCATTATTATAATACACTTATGTAAAACTTGTCTTTTTTTGCCGATTAATTAACTTATTTTATATAAAACTGCTAATATGTGCTTTATTTTCAATGCAATTAAACACTAAGAATACTGCTATTACACAATGTTTTATTAATGGAGTAATTATCGTTCGTATATTGATGTGTGTGTAGGAGCTCGTGGCTAAATAATAACAGCCGCACGGGTCGATCTTCAAGGTTAAGCAACGCATGACGAGGTCGGTCCGTGGATGGGTGACCATTTTTCAACATACCGAGTTTCCTCCATGCCTCGGAAAGCACGTTAAGCCGTTGGTCCCGGCTGTCATTTGAACATCTATGACAGTCGTTACGGGTAGTCAGAAGCTTGAGATCTGACACCAGTCTTGCCAAGGGGTACCTTGTTACCCAGTTACTGGGTTGTGGAGGTCAGATAGGCAGTCGCTCCACGTAAAACACTAGTGCTCAGCTGAATCCGGTAAGACTGGAAGCCGACCCCAATATAGTTGGGAAAAGGCTAGGCAGATTGATTGATATTGATGTAAATAGCTTGTTTCAATTCAATAAATATCATGTTTCAATGCAATAAATATCATGTTTCAATTCAATAAATATCTGTAATAAATATGCGTTTTAAATGTACGTACTAAAAGACGAATTCTGTAAAAGTTGCTACCTAATGGCTCAGGTTAAAACGCTGCCTTCCTAAGCGGAATTAACCCAAAAGCCATACACTACCCGCTAACACTGCGCCCCCACCCTTTTGGCGGTAATCCAAGCCTGTCGGCCGCTACATGTCTTCTCATACTTTAAGCACTCCTCGAGAGATGGGGCTCCGACTTATTGCTGATTTACTAATGTGAATATTATCTTTCTAGTATTTTTACATATAGAAGAGGTCTGTGTATGATATAGGGTCGGTTTCTAGATTGAGTATTTAGATTTAAGAACGTTTCGAACGCTACTTGAATGCCAAAGTTGCATGATTTAATTCCACCCAGCCCGTTCCATCATCGGACAACCAGACGCACGACGATGCGTCATCGGTACATGGTGGACATCCCACCCACACGCACAAAACGTTTTGGGGACACTTTTATTATGCGTACAGCTAAGGAGTGGAATTCCCTGCCGGAGTCTGTGTTTCCCGATTGCTGCAATTTAGGGGTCTTTAAGTCAAGAATGAATAGGTTACTCTAGGCAAGCGTGCTGCACCGTCGACCACATCATCGCTTACCATCAGGTGAGATACTGGTCAAGCGCGAGCCTATAGATAAAAACAACAAAAAAAAATTACACGTTTTCTAGCGTAGAGACAAATACTCAATAGGGTAGTTGACCAAAAATATATATTTAGTCCGTCAGTTAGATAAAATAAAAATATTGGATACGTATTTTCTTTTGCTACGTAAACAAAAAAATACGACGATACAGTATGTTGAAATATCGTGTGAAGTCGCGATGTGCTACACTTTATACTGACAAAGTGACGTCACAAGCCCCCACTCCTGAACTTTGATACGCTTTACATTTGTAATTTTTAATTTATTTTATAAATTAAAAATTTATAGGTTCAATATTGTTTGATAATCTCACCGACGGACTTATTAGAATTATTTTTTTTTTTACCCAGGAAACATCACTATTCAAGTTCTTACTTCAGAAATCAGGTGAAGTCAATCCTTAGGAACCTTAATTTGAGAAGGTTTTCTGAGACTGTAAAAGTTAATAAAAAAAAACATTTTTAACAAAAATTCAAACCGACTTCCAAAACAAAACAATACAAAGCGAAAAATTACTTTCTTATCCGAAGTCGGTGTCTTTTGTACCCATTGTTTTACGTTATTGGCATTTTCTTGTTATTTGAAAAAATAATGAATTAATGAATATAAAAATGTCGCCCGGTGCAGTATTACGCGGAGCTGTTAAAAATCTCCTAAGCTCACACAGAAAATAAAAATATAAAGAAGAATATGGGTATAATCCCCGGCATGTAATTTGGCAAGGCTTTGAACTGACCAACCACCAAATAAAGCGAACGGAACGTCTGTCGATCCTTGTGTCAACTGACCAACCAATCGCGCTCTCGGAACAATGCTAAACGTTCCCCGCGTCCCGCTTGGTAACCAAGAGACCTTAAGGCGCCTCCCCGAGTAAAACGCCGCTCCAGCCGTTTTTGTGCAGTTTTTAAGAGCTATCTACTCGTTATTTAAAAATAAATATCAATCAATAAAAATACATTAAATTTCTACATAATATTGATTCCAAAATGGTAGTATACATTTTTTTTAAGAAGTATTTGTTTCACTAATCTCCTTCCAACAAAACCATAAAAATGAGAAATAATGATTGATAGCATACATCTCCTCGTAAAGTGTTCATTAATTATTTTTTGTACTATCACTAATGGATAGACAATTTGATAACGAACATTTTGTAAATTTTTCATTTTTCTAAACCCCAATATTCGATTTTATTCTAAACTCTGGGCGTATTCACTACTGTAAATTCATGCGCCACCAGTGTGCCGCTAGGGCACTAGGAATGCTCAAGATTTTTTGGTCAGGCTACGGCCTTAAAAAACGACTTGTGCGCATCAAGAGACTCTTGCCAAGTTATGTGCCGACAGATTTAAGTAACTTACGAAATCTCTCCAAAGGGCGCGAAGGCATCTCTCAAGCTTTGAGTCTCGATCTCAGGACTCAGGTCTCCGACGAAGATGTGGTAGTGCTCTGAAACAATACATTTCTTTCATTAAAATTTAATAAATAGCATTGTCAGTGTATAATTGTTAGAGGAGCTCGTGGCTAAATAATAACAGCCGCACTGGTCGATCATCATGGTCAAGCAACGCTTGACGAGGTCGGTCCGTGGATGAGTGACCATTTTCAACATACCGAGTTTCCTCCGTGCCTCGGAAAGCACGTTAAGCCGTTGGTCCCGGCTGTCATTTGAAGATCTTTGACAGTCGTTACGGGTAGTCAGAAGCTTGAGATCTGACACCAGTCTTGCCAAGGGGTACCGTGTTACCCAGTTACTGGGTTGTAGAGATCAGATAGGCAGTCGCTGCACGTAAAACACTAGTGCTCAGCTGAATCCGGTAAGACTGGAAGCCGACCCCAATATAGTTGGGAAAAGGCTAGGCAGACTTGTCAGTGTATACTTATATAGTGTAAGGAACCGTCCTGATAGTGCGGATCAATTTAAATTGCTTCGTTAAGCAATATCGCGCACGTGATATTGATTGAATTGCACCACATTGCGTCCTTGTGAACGTACTTGAAATTTCGCTTATGGTGGGTCCACACTACATAGACTTTGCTCAGTGTTTCATCAACTTCTATAGAATTTTGTTTGCGCAAAACATGCAGTACAAACAAATTTAAATCTGGCTTTTACAAAAAGACTTCAAACGTCTGCAATGCTATTTCAGCGAGATATCGGAGATAACGTGTTTTTTGCCGTTTCATAGGCGCGGCCATGGGGTTTTAGTTTTACAGCTTCTAAAATATAAGCCTAGGATTTTTTTCTATATTTTTACAAATTTCTTACAAATTCAATATGTTATTTACCTCAATTTCAGGTTTCTGAAACGCTTAGTTTTAAAAATCTCCATGGCCGCGCGGTTCGCTGCGTTTCAAATGTCAAATTTATGGTTTTGGGAATAAACGTTTACAAATTTTTACAAAATGGTGGCATAGCTTTTTTTTTTAATTATCGCTGTGGCCGCGCCGTCGAAACGCACATGTGGAATGCGGGACAGCTCCAATACCGTTCTGAGTATAGCAGATAGGTTGGCCTGTCCTTATGTGCGACACTGTTGTGACGGACAAGTTACAAATAGTGTTGCACGTAATATGAGTTGAATTTGATGTATCTCATTTGTGTGTTGATGTTGTATTTATATTGTACTAGCTTCGCCCGCGCTGAATGTCGAAAATTATCGCAAGGAAACAAATTCCCGGGATAAAAAGTATCCTATGTGCTATTCCAGAATAAAATCTAACTCTGTGCCAAATTTCATCCAGATCCGTCCAGCCGTTTGAGCGTAAAGAAGTAACAAACATAAAAACACACATACACACACACTCACAATCTTTCGCTTTTATAATATTGATATAATATAGTGTGGTTCATTCGTATGTATTTATTTATGTGTGATTTTGTATTTATTATTAAATAATTTAAAGATATTTTCCAATCTGGGTTATGTGGTACCTGTTTTGGGAACTGAAATAAATGTTTTCTTGTTTTTTTTTTGCATTTAACTATCGGTTTGATATAAATCGAATAGCGTCAGGCTTCGCTATCTGACAGCCACTGATGGAACACATGCCTCCTATCTGTGAGAGGAACCGAGATGTAATCCAACTGGCGAATATTAATGTGATTAAAACGTAACATCACGCCTGTAACACCCGAAGGGTTAGCCAGAGTTGCACTGTACACCCCCATAATGCGATTATTATCACTAATATCCGTAATATAATATTCGTAATTTGATCATTTTCTAATCAAGTTGAATAGGAGTTCTGAATTAAGCATTCGAAGTTGAGTATTTGTCAAACTGTACTTGAGCCTGAAAGTAGGATTTGACACGGTCTTAACTCTAATTACTCAATTCAGAAATCAGGACTCAGTTTCGCATGATTCTACTACGAAACTCACAATATACTACGCGGTGCTACGGCGTAGCACCGTGCTACGCCGTAGCTCACTTTGCTTGCGTTTTTCTACGGAGTCAAACTTTTAGTCTTTAAGGTTACACTAGTCGATAATTCTTCCATACAAACGTAGTCTCGTGATTACTCCACTGTTTGACAATGTATGTTCAAAATAAAAAATGATATCAATTTATTCTCATCATTATCTAGTCCTGTATGGAAACAAAAAAGTAAAAATATGAAATATTTGAAAATTATGAGCGTCGAAAAGTCCATATTTCAACAATAATTTTAACGCATCTTTGGGCTGAAATAAATACTATAAGAAGAAGGAAAATTGCAAAACGACCTCCATACTGGGATATATTAGTAATTCAACAATGCAAATAATTTTATTTTGAAAATATACATTACAGGGCACTATGTATAATGCCGGGCGTTATGAATCAAGTCAAGTCAAATCTTGCAATGTAATGAATACTGATTTAAACTTCTATATTTATCACATTGTCTGGTCATTATGAATATTGTTCAGTACCGGTTGGAGAATTCGAAGATTATGGCCAATGATTCAGTCCAAGAGCGAGGGAACTGAGCTCCCTTCATCTCCTTCATGTTAGGTTACTTTAGACCTTGTAGACAGAAATAGTGCGCTGACTTTGTTGCTTAAATATTAATCGTTGTTACCTACCATTAAAATCAATGTCAACATGAAAATAGTTTTTACAACACATCTTTTTAACCGACTTACCAAAAAGGAGGAGGTTCTATGTTCGACATTATGTATGTTTTTTTTATGTTTGTTCACCGATATCTCCGTCAATTGTGGACCGATTTTGAGAATTCGTTTGAAAGAGTATGTTCCGAAATTGGTCCGATTTTAATTTGGTGAAGATCTGATGATGAGATATATAAATTTACTTCGGAGATATACAATAGAATTCTTCAATAAATAACGGCAAATCTCTCGGGATTACTGCAATCGCATGTCTGTTTATTGTTTATTCCAATTCATAACATAACATCACGCCAGCACACTCTAAAGGGGTACGCAGATGTGCACAGTTCACCTTGGTACACTCTCATTTCACCGGTTATGTTCAGTTTCATGATATTCGGGTAATCTATTCTGGCATTTTAAGTACATTATTTAACTACTTGCCTATTAGGTAGAAACAACAAAAAGTGAAAAAAAAAAACTTTTTTACGAAAAAATACTACCGACTTCCAAATAAGAAAACTACAATGTGAAAAATAACTTTATTTTTGGAAGTCGGTGTCCATAATGCAATAAATTGGTACCTACCAAAGTCACCGACTTCCAAAAATAAAGTTATTTTTCACTTTGTAGTTTTCTTATTTGGAAGTCGGTAGTAATTTTTTAGTAAAAAAGTTTTATTATTATTACCCTGCCCAATAAGTGATGGGCGTTATTCAGAAAGCCCGGTCAATTTAATTATTTCAATCGTTTTTATCATATTGCCTACTCATATTGGGCATTTTTCTAATTGCCCTGCCATGATGAACAATGCCGTATTAACCACTTGGTCTATAATTTCTACATGCATGTACTCATGCCCTTTTCCCATGGAGTAGGCAGAAACTTCAGAACGCCAACAGCTACAATCCGTACATACATATCAATCAATCTGCCTAGCCTTTTCCCAACTATATTGGGGTCGGCTTCCAGCCTTACCGAATTCAGCTGAGCACTAGTGTTTTACGTGGAGCGACTGCCTACCTGACCTTCACAACCCAGTAACTGGGTAACACGGTACCCCTTGACAAGACTGGTGTCACATCTCAAGCTTCTGACTACCCGTAACGACTGTCAAGGATCTTCAAATGACAGCCGGGACCAACGGCTTTACGTGCTTTCCGAGGCACGGAGGCAACTCGGTATCTTGAAAATGGTCACCCATCCACGGACCGACCTCGTCAAGCGTTGCTTAACCTTGAAGATTGACCCGTGCGGCTGTTATTATTTAGCCACGAGCCGAATCCATATATCCATCCTTTTATTTCATTTACATCTAGTCATACACGCAAGCCCGTTATGGTAACTGCGCACGTGGCTTTTCTGAGGGACATTACCAATAAGATCATAGACCCGGCGTTTCCATTTATTATTATTTTTAGCCTATCCTGTCCCACTGCAGGGCAAAGGCCTCCCCTTCTTCTGTCCAATCCTCTCGGTTTAGGGCAACTGTGGACCAATCCCGTCGATAGGCATCAAGATCATCCCGCCATCTTCGCCTGGGTCTGCCGCGGTGTCACCTAACATTTCCATTTACTTTTGGCTTCGACCTTTTGTTCATTTAAGCTCTCAACATGAACATACCAAATTCTTCGTAATTTCTCGTTTATAATCTATACCAATATTGTAAAGAGAAAATATTTTTTTATTTGTTTGTTTGTGCCGAATAGGCTCCGAAACTACTGAACCAATTTTAAAAATTCTTTTACTGATGGAAAGCTAAATTATTCCCGAGTAACATAGGCTATAATTTATTTTTCAAAAAAACTAGAGATCCTTATGAAAATTGCAATAATGTAACCCAAAGTCGCAAATTTTTGCCTATAAAATTCATTCATTGGCGTGCGCTGAAGATTATACTGATGATACTTAAAAATTATGTACTACATGTTTTTATTAAATAATAAAGTCTGCGAGATAATATATCCCACTATCATACTTAAGTCACAATAGCAGCTTTTGTGTTCTAAAATTTAATTAGATCGCCGGTAGAAACAAAAGTTGGTTGCATTCGTATTTTAGTATTAATTCTTATTCAAATAAATAGTTTGACAAATTGGTATGTAGAATAGGGTAAGTAGATTGATCGGTAGGGCAGGTGAGTAGGTTGGTAGGTAGGTAAGGTAGGTGGATAGGTAGGTAGGGCAGATAGCCGAGTCGAAGGGAGCGAAGCCGCGGGGGTCAGCTAGTTGTAAATATTCTGTTAGAAGCTATTTGAATGAACCATATTTAAACATAAAACAACTAATCTTCAGACTTCACAGATCTATTTTAGCAAAGCAAACTGTTTGAAAGCCGTGTCCCATTATATGTATGTATGTATGTCCCGGTTTCAATCTACGCTCTGCTCTGATCAGGCATTGCTTGTATTATGAATACCTTTCTCACTGTAGGGTTGTCAACTAACGTTGGATGAACTGGGTAAGAAAATAATTTAGAACTTTTCTTTTTCCGAGTCTTATGCTACTGGCAAAAAAAGAACAAGAAAATGCAATAAAAAAATGTGGGCAGTAGGCTTTTTTGTGATGTTTTTTTATATTATTTGGTACAATAAAAGCATATATTTCATACATTTAATTACTATAATCTTTTTGTGTGAAATTGAACAATTTATTTTAGATATTACAACAAAAATTAGTTATGCAATTGAGTTCAGTTAAATTGTATTATATCGTGTATAAAAAAAAACACGTGTGAAACACGCGGTAGAAGTGAAACGTTCAAATTATATTTCATCTCTTTCTCTCGCACATAAAATCCTACAGATGTTTGTGTTTGTCTCTTTTTAATGTCGCTTTATAGGTTCATCGTGTTTCAAATAGAAAATAGGTTTTCGTCATTTTTTTTTTTAAATTTTTTGGCTCGTGTTTAACCACTTTCTCACCTGATAGTAAGCGATGATGAGGTCAACGGTGAAACACGCTTGCCTAACTGTATCCTATTCACTCTTGACATAAAGACTTAAATTATGTAAAATAGATTTTTATCAGAGGTGGCAGCCCTACCTAAGCTCTGAAGCTTTTAGGTTTGAATTAAATTCAATCGGCGCTCCCCGGATTATATCATAAAATGTTACTTCACTATGAGAGTGGTGCATACTCACGCCAGATATGTTGGTAGGTAGGCAGAGTTCGAGGTCAAATCGATAAGATGCTGTAAAGCTTTATAATGCGTACATAAGGACCAAAAGTTCTTGGAATATTTGCCTTAAAAAGAAATGTATTTTGAGGAATGTAATCCACGAAATTTTGAACCTTGCTATAGGTATTTAAGGTGTTTCTTTTGCTTAAAAGAAGGGGGGTTATAAGTTTGACGTGTGTACCTGTGTATTTATGTATCTATCTGTAGCTTCATAGCTCCGAAACGGATGAACCGATTATGACTTAGTTTTCTTTGTTTGAAAGGTGACTTTATCGAGAGTGTTCTTAGCTATGCTTGACGAAAATCGGTTCAGCCGTTCGAAAGTTATGGACTTTTTACTGTTTAAATCGGTGTGTTTTCGCGATATTATGTGTCATAATTACATGTTCAATAGATTGTCGATCAATGCGTATACTAGATAGAATAAGTAGCATGAAATATGTCGGAGATTTTATTAAATTTTACTCGTCTCAATTTCAAATTCCTAAATAGTATAAAACAAAGTCTATGTCTGTTTGTCCGTTTACTTCTTCTAAACCACGCAACAGATTTTCATACGAATTCACTAATAAGAAAGAGCTATAACAGTTTTGTGTATGAAACTTGTCCCGGTCAAAGGCAGGGCGGGTCACTAGTTAACTTTTAATTCCTATCTTACTAAAATTCGTAATAACATTACAATTATAAAAGTTTGTATGTTTGTGTTTCAATCACGCACAAACGGCTAAACGCAACCTGATTGCGTAAGTGAATCGGCAAGGCGAAGGGCTTGACCCCATGAAAAATCATGACAAATTCTATTTAAATAATTAGGTATTGTCAAAAACTATTGGACCCTTTCATTGGTGAAGATTTTCTTCTCTACTCTCTACAAGAGTCCAATAATTTTTGGCAATACCTATTTATTTAAAGATAAATAGATAGATATATTTATTTGCTGAAACATGTGTATACATGCAAAAATACATATAATGCATGCAGGATAACATTAAAAAAACAAAAAGTTCGGACATGTTTGCCACCTAATATGGCATGCAAATGTTTTAAAAGTTAATATCATTAACAGTTTGAAAATGAAATCACAGAATGAATTTAAACACAATAATTAAAAATATCAACAATAAAAAAAAATGTAAATAAATAATATAATGTCAAAATATCAATCAAATGTCAAATAAAAATGTATGTCAATTCTTTGTAAAATATCAATGATATTTTTGTCTTTAGCAATTATAAATAAATTTAAACAATGATTACTAAATATGAATTCAAAATAATACAAAAACTATGTAAAATATCAAATAAAAATGAATGTCAAATCTATGTAAAAGATCAAACAAGTGAAAATGTAAATACCCATGTCAAATTTATGTAACATTTATCAAATATCAATAATAGTCTTTTATTTTGTCATACTCTTTCATGGAGTCAAACCCTTTGCCTTGTTGAATTCACTTACGCAATTAGCCCGCGGATGTGGATGAAATTTTGCACACAGACAAGACAAAAATTCTTTATTTCAACTAGGTCATTAAACGGCACTTTTGCAAGTCAAACATATTAATTTAAAGTTAATAATAATTGATTCTACCGTCCATTCGGAAAAGTTGCTTGTTATGGAGAAGAATAGACAAGAAAAAGTGTAAAAAAAAGTGTTTTACAACATTTGTTTTCATTTCATAAAAGTGAAAACGATGCACCCAGCACTACTATACTACGTATAGACAGATAATTTATATCCTTGATCAACACATAAACCATTTTATACTATCCCGTTAAATTCGGTATAATGATCCCTTGGGATACTAAAAACACTTTTTTACGGTGAAGCCGCAGGCAGAAGCTTGTTAAGGCGATATATACACCCCAATGTAAACGCAGTACTGGCCGTGCGCCCGCTCGATGCCAAAATATCAATATTGAACCTCCTTTTGAACAATTTTCTTTGCAAAATATTATTTGATTTACATATGCTATGTCAGTTATGAAGAAATTCCAGCCACCAATATTTCTGTGTAAAAATATTTTTTAACATCCAAGTCTCTTTGGAGGAGTATCCAAAAGTTGCGAAAAATATCGTGTTGCTAATTATTTTTTTAAAGCATAAAAATTTGTTATACGAAAAAACCATGTTTAAAAAATAATGTACATGAAACAATAATAAATATATATTTTTTTCAAACCTTTTACCTTAGCCGATAATAAGGAGTATGCTTTAGAAAGTTACCGTTTTACGGCACTAAAGCGGATGTAGGCCCTTAATGACTAAACATCATGAGTTTTGCAAAAGTATCTGTTTTTTTGCCAATTGTATTTTTGTTTTGTAAATATAAATGACTTGAACAACAATCGAACGTACACCATGGCACAGATAATATAATACTATCATACAGATGCCTCATCCCATACAAAGAAACCGTGCCGACGTAACTAGCGTTTTTCGTCTGATTATGATGATTATTTATGCCTTTAGTAAGGTACTTATAATGCCAGAAAAGAATACCCGAATGCCATGAAACTTGATCATAACCGGTGAAATGAGAGTGTAATAAGGTGGACTGTACTCATCTGCGTACCCCTTTAGAGCGTACTGGCGTGATGTTATGTTATGAAATGGTATAAACAATAAACAGCCATGCGATTGCTGCAGTCCCGAGAGATTTGCCTTTATTTATTGAGGAGTTCTGCTGTATATCTCCGAAGTTCTTCATCAGATCTTCACCAAATTAAAATGGGATCAATTTCGAAACTAACTCTAACAAACAAAAAAAGAATTTTTAAAATAGGTCCACAATTGACGGAGATATCGGTGAACATACAAAAAAAAAACAAACTCGAAGTCGAACATAGAACCTCCTCCTTTTTGGAAAGTCGGTTAAAAAACGATGCTTTTTTTGAAATCAATAAAGTGGTATCAAAGTTAAAATCTTAATCAAAGTATTGTTCCCATTCACCCCTGCATCCCTTTTCATCCCGTTTGTAGGTATTCCAATTTATTTGGGGATGGGCCTTCTTGTGCGTCTGCGCCAGGATGGGTCGTCTTGGATTGTCGATGGAGTTATATTTCGCTCCTATAGGTCTCGCGCGACAGTGAGCCTCTTGGTGGGCTGGTGGTCTGCCCGTTTTTGCCGTTAATTTTAAGCATTATTTTCAGTGCTTACAGCCGTCTATCACACAAGCACTATTATTTAACGCGGAGCTCTAAATAAGCAATTGCATTTCGATCACGATGCAAATTGATTCGAGAATGCGCTGTTATCCCATGAATACAAATGTTCGGTTTTAGGGTAAACACACACAGGGGCGCAACGCGATGAGGAGTGCGTCTCAATTGCCCGAAGTCCGCTTGACCAAGTAACTGTTGTTTCAATGAAAGATACCCCGAAGAACTTTCGCTCGAAAGTTTGATTAAAAACAAAAATGAAAAATGGAACAATACGAAAAATGGTTGAAGAACTATTCGTCTTATAAATAAAACTTGCGCAATAAATTTTCGTATTTTCCTTTGTACTATAAGGGTCAAAAGTGCAGTCACACCCAAAACAGAAAAATCTTTTTTTTTTGTAGGCAGCAGGATTTCAACTTTTCGCGGTTTGTAGGAATAATCTATACTTTATTTTCTATACAAAATATTGAATCAGTTGTGGATAATTTAACTTCTTCTGCAAAAAGTAACCATTTGAGTTTTGGGAGAGTATGACTGCACTTTTGACCCTTGACTGTTCATAAATTGATTTGTTTGCTAAATTGCGCGGTTTGTAGTGGTGGGAACTTACGAAGACAGACATCCATCAAGACCCGCACGTGCTTTGTCGCGTGGTTAACTGAACTTTTACTGAAGGCCTCCCTTGCAACCACTCCCGCCGAAGCCTTAATAGCAGTCGGAAGCTGCTCGGTTTTATGTTCCGTGAGTTATGTTGTGTTGGAGCTCGTGGCTAAATAATAACAGCCGCACGGGTCGATCTTCAAGGTTAAGCAACGCTTGACGAGGTCGGTCCGTGGATGGGTGACCATTTCAACATACCGATTTTCCTCCGTGCCTCGGAAAGCACGTTAAGCCGTTGGTCCCGGCTGTCATTTGAAGATCTTTGACAGTCGTTACGGGTAGTCAGAAGCTTGAGATCTGACACCAGTCTTGCCAAGGGGTATCGTGTTACCCAGTTACTGGGTTGTGGAGGTCAGATAGGAAGTCGCTCCATGTAAAAACTGGTACTCAGCTGAATCCGGTAAGACTGGAAGCCGACCCCAACAATAATTGGGAAAAAGGCTAGGCAGATGATGAGTTATGTTATCTTTAAACTCTTGACGCTATTGTAGGGTTCGGCTATTAGGCAAACTGGCTATTACGGACAAGTCGAACTGTCGAACGAACGAATGATCGAAAAATGTTTGCCTATCATTTCATTTTTAGTAGTAGTAGAGACTACCGTTTCCTCACTTAGATTCCCATTTGGTTCGTTGTGCGTGGGGGTACTGACTAACATAGCCAGCCTAGCTCCGTCCAAAAGCACAGAAGATTCCTTGGAGCTTCACAGGCTTCACGGAGTGACCTCACTGTGCCGAGGATTTCTTCGCGTTGAGATGCCACGGCCTCGCATTCCAGGATTACGTGGATGACTGATTCTTCGGCGGTAAAACAGCCCCTGCAAAATGTGGTCTGTGGCGCCTATGTTGAATAGATGTTTGTTAAGGAGGGTGTGGCTCGTTATTGTCCCTATGAATATTTATATTTATTTAGTTTATTTATTTATAAGGCTGAAAGCAAATTCTCATTTAAAAGAAAAGTTCGTGACCTCTATTTGAGTCAGACTAAATAGCTCTCATCTAGAGACAGAAGTTTAGTCATAATAATTATTAATAGGTTTCTCGTTTTTTTTTGGTATTTATTAGTTTATTTCATTTGTATATGTGTATTATTAATATATATGTAAGTATATACATTTTCGTATACAAGTTGTTATTTTTAACCGACTTACCAAAAAGGAAGAGGTTCTATGTTCGACTTCATGTATGTTTTTTTTTTTATGTATGTTATCCAATATCTCCGTTAATTGTGGACCGATTTTGAAAATTCTTTTTTTGTTTGAAAGAAAATGTTTCAAAATTGGTCGCATTTTAATATGGTGAAGATCTGATGAAGAACTTCGAAGATATATGACAGAACTTTTCAATAAATAACGGCAAACCCTTCGGGACTGCTGATTGAAATAACTTTATTTTTGGAAGTCGGTGTCCATATGGCAGTAAAATGGTACCTACGAAAGACACCGACTTCCAAAAATAAAGTTATTTTTCACTTGGTAGTTTTTTATTTGGAAGTCGGTAGTATTTTTTTGTAAACAAGGTTTTTATTATATATATTTTTTGTTCACAACGTTGTCCTTTTTATCCCACAGGTTGACTGGTAGAGAATGTCTTGGGGCATTAAGTCCGCCTATGTACCACTATTGTACATGAAGTTTAAATAAATAAATCAATATTTTTAGGTTATTTCTACTTAGGCAGAGAAGTTTTTAGTTAGACGCGGGTATACATTTGGCAAAGCCATTTCACTGCATGTTATATACTGGTACGGAGCTGAGAGAGAGACTGGAAACTGACCACAACATTGATTGATTGTGTTGCTATCAGAATAAAAAAAAAAAAAAACAGCAAAAAACCAGAATGCTTAGAAAGCGAACTAAAAAGACGTAAACAAGAAGAAAATCATGATGTTCTGTCGGAGGATATATATGCGCGAGCTGGCTGACAAAAAACCAGATGAGTCCTTCGACTGCACAAGATTTTCTTCTTGTTTACGTCTTTTTAGTTCGCTTTCTAAGCAGTCGGGATTTTTGTTGTTTTTATTTATTTTTTATTTACAATTTTTAGTTATTTTTTTTGGAATTAGTTACATTTAAACATATAAGTTTTGTATATTTTTGTAATCACCTCTTAAAACCCTTTATTTTGATACCCCACACGACTGGTTTGGAAGAAAAAAGAATTTGATTCCCCAAAATATGGCGCCCAAAATCCGACATTTTTCTATTTTCCAATTTTAATGTAGCCAGTGACACTCGCAGGGTTAAGACGAATCGATTGATGTAAGAATCATCAAAATCGGCCTACGCGTTTGGTCTCTAGAACGCCACATAGGAACAAACATACATACATACATAGACTGATAAACACATTACCCTCCTTCGGATGTCGGGTAAAAAGCGTTGCGTCGCTTCGCATCTCGGTGTGAGATGGCCCTTACTGGACAATACAATGATAATATCCTATTTGTATTATCGACACAGGCTGGTAAAATTATCAGCTGTGCGATAATGGGTTGCTCTTAACATAACATTACTCTTGTTTGCCCTGACGTGGTAAGCAGAGTTGTGTAATGCATTCACATTTTGTTAATTATCATCATCATCAAATATACCGTGCGAACTGTAACGTTATGTAACTAGCGTTTTTCGGCTGAATAAACTGATATTTTTTTGTACATCGATCGCGTTTGGTTCCGTTCCATGGCGATAGATAGATGGCGTTAACAGCGACTTGCAAGTAAAAGGGTTTACTCGGTTCGAGAATATTTTTTTCTTTAAATACTGTGACGATTTGTTTTATAGTATTTTTTGCACGTTTTTACAGTTTCATTGCACTAAAATATGTCACCATACAAATTTAAACAATCGAGTGGAATGCCTCAGACATTTAAAACCGCGCCACCTATTGGCGTTAATTTTAAATGATCCATTCAAATAATCTTTGAAATATGAATTCAAAGCCCAATTTTCCATAATTTTGAGCTAAGGAGAGTTGATTAAACAAGAACATACAATTTTTATGTTCAATTCCGGAAAATGTTAATTGTGCACACAATTCAATCCAAATCGGTGCATATCGCGCCATCTAGTGAGATTTATTTGAACCAAATTTTCTTTCTTACCGCTGGGACCCGGGATTATGTATAAGTCCTCCTCGAAAGGGCAAACAAAGTTGTACAAACCATTCGCATTTCCAAATTTTAATTCCATGTGACAGAAACTGTGAGTCTATTACCATCAAACGGGCAGTGATCCAGGTTTCGGACTGCTACTGATAAATGTCTCATGGTAAATCCATGAATACTTTGTCGGACCAGATAGGCAAAGTCACAATCTAAAATTTCGTTGTAATCATTGAGATAGGAAAAACATGGAGGCGCCACTATGGTCTATACATACATTAGCTTATACAAATATTAGTGAAATACGATACAGAATGTGAAACATCGTGTTGTTTCATTCTTTACAATTTAGTAATCATATTTGATAAAAGAGACAACAATATTTCAGTTGTTGCTCATAATGGCAACATTTTGTTGTGACGTAGTGACAGTTGTAGGTAAGTGCCATATCCGTCATATTAGGTGACGATATTTGTGCTTGTGTTCGTCGTAGGCCTGCTTTCAAATCGTTGTTTACTTATTGTATTACTGAGATTTGTGGGTGTGTGTGTGTTCCTTGATTCACACAACCCTAGCATCGGCAGCCATTTAAGTGACATTTTAAGGTGTAGGTAGGCACCTTTTTTGTAGGTAATTCCAGTCCATACTATTTAATATGTTTATGCGTTGTTACTAATACCTTGTAACAAACGAATGTAGGTAATCTTTTATAGACATTCACAGTCATCATCTATTGTGTACGAAAAGTAATAGATTTAAGTAACAATAGATGCCGAAATCAATAGAATCTGCAATTACTTTAAAACGGTATTATTTGACTGTGAAAACTCACTGTGAAATAATCGTACAAAGAAAGAAACATAACCCTCCTTTTGAGCTTTGCTTCAGTCGGGTAAAACAGCTTTATTTTTTAATTTCTTTAATGTTTTTAACCACCGACGGAAAAAGAGGTGTGCTATAATTTTGAAGTGTGTGCCTGTGTATTTGTGTATCTGTCTGTAGCATCTTAGCTCCTAAACGGATGAACCGATTTAGTTTGAAAGGTGACATTATTGGGAGTGTCCTTAGCTATGTTTGATGTAAATCGGTTCAGCCGTTCATAAGTTAAGAGTGATTTACAAGATATCGTGTCATAATTACGTGTTCGATAGATTGTCGATGGAAGCGTGTCTGCTATTAGATAAATTATGTAGTTTAAAAAGAATGAAATGAAAAAAAAAACGGGGTTTTGGAATTTTTTATTTTTACTTCATCATCAGCCTTATAATGTTCCCACTGCTGGGACACAGGCATCCTCTCTGTGAGAGAGGTAATGGGTCTTTATCCACCACGCGGGACCAGTGCGGGTTGGTGGATGTCACATGTCTTCGAATTTTTGGTTACAATACATGCCGGTTTCCTCACGATGTTTTCCTTCACCGTTTTAAGAGCAGTGGTGATGAAATAATTTACTCAAAGTAAAGTGCCTGCCTGGGTTCGAACTCACGAACTACGACACGTAAGTCAGGGCCGTTACCACTGGGCCACCATTGCTCTCCCCAATTTTTTGTGTTTAGTGAATTAATAGTAGTTTATGCAATGGTCATATAATAGGGGTTATTAAAACACGAGCGTGGATTTGTGATTATAATAACACACGATTGTTTTAATACCTAATTATATGCCGATGTATATACTACTTTATCTTCACTTATACATTTGAAATAAAACAAAAGTGGAAACGGAAAAAATATGTGGTATGCGCGCCTCCATAGACAATGACACTACTTTTCTACATCAATTCAATGAGCCCATACGCGCCGGTAAATTAAAAAGTAAAAGTGTGCTATAAAATTAAAAGTTATTTTATGATACAGTTGTTTGAAAATCGAAGGAAAATGTTGCAATGTAATGGTTTTTTTTTATTTTACCTATCCACGAATATAAAGTACGTGTTTATACAATCTTGTTTGAATTCATATTTGGAACATTACATTGTGAGTGTTGATAAAAGCATATATGGTTCAATGTGTCAGCATTTTCCCAACTAAGTCGGGGTTGGCAACCGTATTCTGCTGAGACCAGCATTCTCCATGGAGCGATAGCTTCTTTACCACCACAACCCTATACGGAGAAATCTTGCTATGTAAAGATGGATGGATGGATTCCTTAGCCAAACGTTGTTCAAAAGAGTTATTAAGCTACGTCGTTTGTGTCATGCTCAGAGCACTATCATTTTAATTAACCGACTTATCAAAAAGGAGGAGGTTCTTTGTTCGACTTCTTGTATGTTTTTTATTTGTGTATTTTCACCGATATCTCCGTCAATTGTGAACCGATTTTGAAAATTCTTTTTTTTTTGAAAGAGTATGTTTCGAAATTGGTCCCATTTTAATTTGGTGAAGATCTGATAAAGAACTCGTAAGATATACGACAGAACTCTTCAATAAATAACAGCAAATCTCTCGGGATTGCTGCAATCGCATGTATGTTTATTGATTATACCATTTCATAACATAACATCACACCAGTACGCTCTTAAGGGGTACGTCAATCTCTCATTTCACCGGTTATGTTCAAAATTCATGATATTCGGGTTATCTATTCTGGCGTTAAGGTAACTTACTAAACAACTTGCCTATTAAATAGGTACAACTAAAAAGTGAAAAATAAAAAACGTTTTTACAAAAAAATACTACCGACTTCCAAAAAATAGAACTGCAAAGTGAAAAATAACTTTATTTTTGGAAGTACACCGACTTGCAAAAAATGGTACCTACAAAAGACACCGACTTCCAAAAATAAAATTATTTTTCACTTTGTAGTTTTTTTATTTGGAAGTCGGTAGTATTTTTTGTAAAAGAGTTTTTTTTTATTTTTTGACATTCTTCAGTGACTATTAAGATCGCCACATTCCCTTACACCCTGTATAAGCGATAACTTTTTACGAGCTTTTATTTAACTTGCAATGTTTGTATGTATGTAAGTGTGTTCGGGTCAAATCTTGCAACTGAATTTTAAAGCAGTTATCCTCCATCGATTAAGATGAAATTTTTCATAAAGGTTTACTTTGGATGAGAATGCATGGTTAGCTAAGTGACGTCATTCTAAATCCAATATGGTGGACGGCCCAAGATGACGGACTAGTTATTTTTTGTGCACTGCCATGATATGGGTAACAAAGGAAAGGGTTTGCTGAGAAGAAATATAATATATTAAAAAAAAAAAAAAATTTCAATAACAGTCGCACGGATCGATCTTCAAGGTTAAGCAACGTTTGACGAGGTCGGTTCGTGGATGGGTGATCATTAACCGTGTGATATTATTCCGAGTTTCCTCCGTGCCTCGGAAAGCACGTTAAGCCGTTGGTCCCGGCTGTCTTTTGAAGATCTTTGACAGTCGTTACGGGTAGTCAGAAGCTTGAGATCCGACACCAGTCTTGCCAAGGGGTACCGTGTTACCCAGTTACTGGGTTGTGGAGGTCTGACAGGCAGTCGCTCCACGTAAAACACTAGTGCTCAGCTGAATCCGGTAACAATGGAAACCGACCCAAATATAGTTGGGAAAAGGCTAGGCAGAGAGAAAATCCAATTTGTTTCCAATGGCTTTTTGTTGTTCTGCCATGTTAATTTTTATTTTTGACATGTATATAATAGCTTTAATAATTTAATTTTAATGTTCAAAATTGCACAATTTTATGGAGAAATAAATAAATATAAAGATCCTCGACCCCTGCGACTGGTCTCTCGGCTCGAGCCACGCACGAGCTCCTGTGAGCATCCATGAGTTACACCAACTTATATATATAAATGAGATACATCTATTTTGTAAAACATGAGTACAGTATGAAGGTCTTATATTAATATGAGGTGGCTACATGTTTTGCCATTTATGGCGTACAAAATTAGTTGCACTAGACAAACAGTACAAGAAAAAATACAATATCAAAATTTAAATTAAATTGAAATTACGATGTCAAAATTTAAATTCAATAAAAAAATCACTATGTCAAAATTTTAATTAAATACAAATTACAATGTCAAACTCTAAAATCAATAACTTAGCCACTGTAGTAGTACTCCCGTCGCACTGGTTATCATTTATGAACGGACATTGAAACCTGTAACAGCCAACCCGCTTTGAGCAGAGTGGTAATCAATGCTCGTGCATTCTCAGTAGGAGAAGAGCCCATAATTCCGCAGCGAGATCGTAACCGGCTAGTATTACAATGACAATTGGCACGCCTCTAGAGCTGGCGCAAAGTACACACTCCAGCAGCCCAATTCTCCTTATTATTAACCGACTGCATTCCAATCACCGTATCATTAATGAGTTCCAAATAATCTTTTTAACATAAAAATAACAAAGTGAAAAATAACTTTCTTTTTGGAAGTCGGTGTCATTGTTTCCTAATCTTTTTCATTTTTGACACCGACTTCCGAAAAGAAATTTGTTTTTCAGTTTGTAATGTTTATTTTAATAGTTATTTTTTAATATTATTTTTGTTAAAAAGTTTTTTTGACAATATTAGTGATCATTTAATTAAATATATCTTGTACCCAAAACATACCAATCGTTGAGAAGTTCCAGTGGCTATATTCTGTGGTCTTCTTCATCAGTTCCACTACACCAAATGATATTTTCTTAATACAAATGCTTGCCATATTGATGAAAATACCAAAATCGCTATGTGTAAGCCTATAAAATTTGAGGAGTGCCCTCAATTTCTCCAAGAACCCATCAACAGATCCTGACCTGATGACCATGAGACCGCTTAGGAAGTATACCCTTTCAAACAAAAGAAGAATTTTCCAAATCGTTCCAGGCATCTTTGAGTAATCGGGCAAAATACATAAAAAAAGAGATTCTGTCGAATTGACAACCTCCTCCTTTTTTGAAGTCGGTTAAAAAAGGGGTTCAATCGCATTCAGTAATTTTTGACGTTTTGAATAAGGAGAATTGACCTCCTGCTTACTCTTTCAGGAATACAGTCGAGATATATAAAGGGTTTTTCAATAGGGACGTTCGAATTTTGACAGCGCATAGCGGCCTCTCTCTTGCCTAGCCTGTTCCCAACTATATTGGGGTCGGCTTCCAGTCTTACCGGATTCAGCTGAGCACTAAGTGTTTTACGTGGAGCGACTACCTATCTGACCTTTACAACCCAGTAACTAGGTAACACGGTACCCTTTTGGTAAGATTGGTGTCAGATCTCAAGCTTCTGACTACCCGTAACGACTGTCAAAGATCTTCAAATGACAGCCGAGACCAACGGCTTAGCGTGCTTTCCGAGGCACGGAGGAAACTCGGTATGTTGATAATGGTCACCCATCCACAGACCGACCTCGTCAAGCGTTGCTTAACCTTGAAGATCGATCCGTGCGGCTGTTATTATTTAGCCACGAGCTCCTCGAGCGGCCATCTTGGTAAATTTAAATCTTGGAAATTGTTAAAATTTATTATCAAAATCAGTGCTCTATTCGCCTAACGTTCCGTGCATTGCGTCCAATTTATGAAAACATGTCCAATTTAACATGTGGTTGCAACAGGACGGTGCCACTTGCCATACAGCACTGGAAACATTCTTAATTCTTTATTGTACACCAAAAACAACATTACATACAGTGTGATAATAAAGTACATGTACAAAGGCGAGCTTAACTCAATGTTGAGTTCTCTTAATGCAAACCCTAGGGTGACAGAGAAAGATGATATTATAGAGGGCAGGATCCAGTGAACAATTTTAAAATAACTTAAGACAAATTGAATTAAATATACTTACATAAATACATATTTTTATATACATATAATGTTATGTCACTGCGCAAGGAAATACTCTTTGATCCTCCTCTTGAAGACCTCCAGAGAAGGGCTGTCGCGTAGAGAGTGCGGGAGAGAGTTCCAGAGACGCACTGCAGTAGCACAGAAAGAGCC
This sequence comes from Orthosia gracilis, assembly GCA_947562075.1. Taxonomy (NCBI): domain Eukaryota; kingdom Metazoa; phylum Arthropoda; class Insecta; order Lepidoptera; family Noctuidae; genus Orthosia; species Orthosia gracilis. The sequence goes on from OX387277.1 coordinate 10,638,151, forward strand.
ATCATAGCGGCTGGAAGTGTGTCGTGGAGGGCGAAGGAGAAGAGAACTGGTAGTGCGACAGGGTTTACCCCTCGGGAAAAGGTACTCATAGTACATTTAATTTATTGGATGAGAAATTCGAAGGCTTCGTCGTCTCGCGTGCTGGCGACACCAACTAGCCACCGAGATCGTGTGACTTAACACCGATCAACTACTTTCTGTGGGGTTACGTGGAGTCTCTAGTCTATGCAGACAAACCACAGTCAAATAACTCGCGCTCTTCGTGACATTGAGCCCCATTTATGCGAAAATGTCATCCAATATTGGTCCACTAGGATACACCACCTACAGCGGAGTCGCGGCGGCCATTTGGCTGAAATTATATTCCATACATAATGTCAGCGAATATCCTTTAAAATATAATAAATATTTTGGTAATATCACTTAAACAGGTTTTTTTATTTTATTTTTAAGTTCAAGCGCTCTTAATGAAAAACATTATCAACAATATAAGGTAAGCAGAAGACGTGATAACCCGTCAACTGCTTTCGAATTCTCTGAAATCTGCCACAAATCCCGTCTCGGCACGCTAGAGTACATCAGTATGTATCGGGGTCACCAACAGACGCATGTTGGTTCATAATTAAGCACGAATTTGCATTACAAGGCGTCAGGTACGTAAATTTACTTACTTCACGTCGAAATTTGTTATTTTTACCTTGTATCTTGTATTTGAGTGGGTTTTTGAGAAGGGAGTGTGTCGGAAATTTCTTAGATAGAAGATATATGCAGAGATACTCTTAAAGGTGCGACGAGGCTTAGCGACAACGATGCGACATCGCATTTTCTTACTTTTTTTTTATTTGTTGTACGCTCGCGCTTGACCACTATCTCACCTGATGGTAAACGATGATGTGGTCGACGATAAAGCACGCTTGCCTAGAAGTAACCTATTCACTCTTGACTTAAAGACCCCTAGATTGTAGCAATCGAGAAACACAGACTCCGGCAGGGAATTCCACTCTTTAGCTGTACGCATAATAAAAGTATTCTCAAAACGTTTGGTGCGTATGGGTGAGATGTCCACCATGTACCGATGACGCATCGCCGTTCGTCTGGTAGTCCGATGATGGAACGGGCTGGTTGGAATTATATCATGCAATTCCATCGCACGCTCCACGAAATGTAACCGATAAAATACCGACAAGCGGGCAACTCGGCGACAGTGTTCAAGCTGGAGCTTTGATTTAACCACTGCCTCATCGCCGATGATTGTTCATTGTTCTAAAAGTGCACTGCAGTTGAATAAAAAATTCTATGAATATGTGTGACAACGCGACAGCATCTGTCTACTGTAACCTTAACCCAAAAATCTACAGTACAAACATTTTCTTAACGTCCCTCGGCAAAATTCGTGTTTCGTCAGTCGTCGGATTTCTATCAGTTGCCCTTTGCACTTGGTGCAGACCGGACGCTCTCAATCAACTTGGAAGTATAAATAGTTGTTAATACTCTTTTAACATAATATAATTTAAGTAATAAAAAAAGTAAATTCAAGAAATCAGAAATCCCGACTTCTTAAAAAGCTAACTTAAAAGACTTACTTACATCTGGTTTTGGTCAGCCAGATCGTGAATATGTATCCTCCGACTGCACAGCATGATTTTCATCTTGTTTACGTTTTATAGTTAGCTTTTTAAGCAGTCGGGTTTTTAGATTTTTTGAATTATTTTTTTTATTTATAACTTTTCAGTTCTTTTTTTTTGAATAAGTTACATTTAAACATAAAAGTGTTTTATATTTTTGAAATCACGTCTTAAAACCATTTACTTTAATACCCCACACGATAGATTTGGATGAAAACAGAAATTTGGTCGCCCACAATATGGCGCCTAAAATCAGCCATTTTTCTATTATCCAATCTTAATGCAGCCAGTGACACTCGCAGGGTTAAGACGAATCGATTGACGTAAGAATAATAAATAAATACTTTGAGTTGCAATCCAGTGTTGTGTGTTATTGAAGTTCACCCGTTCCTATCAAGAATGAAGAAATTGCCTCTATGCATTGAAGTTGATGATGGCGGTCTTATCATTCATAGATACTTCGTCTTGACATACATAAGACGCTTGTGGATAGAAAAGAAAGTTGATTATTTACGGCTGAATAGGCAAAAGTTAATTAAGTTAATTTTAAGTTACTGGATGTAAAATTATTTATTTATTTTATATTATTAATAATACAGAGTAGACTTATAAGCTAAGCACACTCCCGCAAAACTGCAAATACAGTTTGACTGTGGGATCATAAAAATAAATATGTAATAGGTAATATCTTACTTCTTACTAATATAATGAATGTGAAAGTTTGGATGGATGTGTGTGATTTGTATGTTTGTTACTCAATCACGCCAGAACGGCTAGTCGGATCTGGATCAAATTTGGCACAGACACAGCCAATTATACTAATAATATAATATTATATCGACGTGTTCTTCTTCCTCCAATAGTATTTTGATAACTTGGCTTGCCATTGCAATGTGGCATATTAATTTTCAAGAATATATCTAATTTTAACGAAACAATACGATAATCGAGGAGAGTTTGTGTTGCGACAAATGTCTCGGTCTCGCCCGCGAACACAACATTGACAGTTACCCACACTTTAAAACAGCGAAAGGTTACCCAACGAATAAAAACAAATAAAATCATGAACTTTTTAATTCACCCTAAGTAAATACAAGCCATCCCCGCTGGCACGAGTCGAGAAAATCTCTGGGCAAAAATGAAATATACAGATTTTTTTTTTCAACGAATTGACAACCGGACTGTGAAATTTCCCCTGTGTGTCTGAATTACATGATTGGTCAAATTTTTCCAAACTTTTTTGCTTCCATATTGTTTTTTTCTGTTGGAGCCCGGTTCTTTTGTTTGTATACCATTATTTTTTGGCGAAGAATTTTCGACATCGAAGCTGGGGTATTGTATTTTTATGTTTTTTTTTTTAATGTGGGATACTTATCCGTGTTTTTTATGTAATTTGAGGCAGTATTCAAAGTCACTGTTTTTGTACCTACTACAGAATAGAATTTACTTTATTGTAAAACAAATTAGTTAGACAACTTTTTCCAAAAAATCTTTAATTCTAGGGGTACAATGGCGATCTAACAGCGATCATTACCAGGTAACCTTTGCATGGACTGAAAGAAGTAGAATAAACTGGCCAAGTGCGAGTCGGACTCGCGCACCGAGGACTCCGTACAAACAGCTACATTTACCAACATAATTAGGTAAAAATACTGAATTTCATAAACAATGACACCACCGAAAACAAAAAAATAATACTTTTCCAAGTACATCTTACAAGTTGGTAGACTATTACTCGTAAACTAGTAAAGCCTACTTAGCTGTGTTAGTTTTCCTTTTTATTTCATTATAAATAGGGAAAACCAACCTAACGGTGGCACCCCTTCATTTATTGGCACTTCTGAGTTTATAGGATAAAAATAAATTTATATATATTTTTTTTTTTTTTATACAAGTTTCTTTCACATTCTTCTCAGCAAACCCTTTCATTTGATACCCATATCATGGCAGTGCAGAAAAAATAATGAATTCGCCATCTTGGGCCTTCGGCCATATTGGATTTAGAATGACGTCACTTAGATAACCATGCATTGTCATCCGAACTAAACGTGTATGCAAAATTTCATCTTAATCGGCTTAACTGCTTTAAAATTTAGTTGCAAGATTTGCCCCGACCACAATTTTTTTTTTTCTTGTAATGAGTTTGCTCTTGACTCGAGCCTAGGTCTTACATACATACATACACACAAACATACATTGCAAGTTAATTAAAAGCTTGTAATAAGCTAAGTCGGGGGACCTTTAACGAACTGTTCCAAGGAACCGTCACCGAACTGCAAAGAAAAGATTGGTTTGCAGTCATTAAGATTTTTTTTTTACTTTTTAGTTTAATTTTTAATTCATTTTTTTACAAGGCAGGCGTGCTTTTTAATTTTTATTTTTTTTATTGCATACCTATTAGTGATAAAACGATATTTTTGCAAACGCACACATTTTTTTATAAGTTTTTTATGCAATATTGAGTAGTACCTACTGTTATATTTATTTATTATTACCTATTTTGTTATGTTATTAGTGATCGAATGTATATTGGATACTACTGTTATATATTTTTTTTATGTACTAAGCAAGCTCTAGAAGTCTAGACAATGATAGTATACGTAGTTTTTCATGAACCATGGCTCCCCCATTATATTTTTTTAATTTAATCCACCCTAATGTACCTGGGATAACGCAACGCTTCTAACGATACCACATACATTGATATCGGTTGAGCCGTTTAGAAGTTATGGTGGAATAAAGAAACGCACAAACATACGTGATCCTTGAAAGCATAATACTCCTTTTTCAGGCAGTCGTGCAAAAAGATTTTTCCTCTTAAGGCACAGATATCCATGAGTAGCTGATTTTAAAATGAGAATCACGTCTAAATGGCTAGTCGTATATTTAAAAAAAATATATATATGTTACATTAGACCATTTTCTTAATAATTTGATCTAGGAAATTTTTGAGTTTCATTCGTATAACATGGTGTAATTAATTTGTAAAGTTATGTCTAAAACGGGCGAAAATACGACAATCACACCAAAACCGCTGGGCGTATTTTAATGAAATCGACACCACCTCAAACACAATTTAATTATCTACATTTTGATCTGAGGTTTTTTTTTAAGTCATAGAATATTAAGGACAGTACAAAAAACTACAAAATTTTGGGTCGCGCAGGTGTGAAACGAGTGCGCGTTTTGTGCCCTCAAGGTCGTTGGCGTGAGTCGTCGCCTTAATTATTTAAAACATTAGTGGTGATAACCTACTCCTGTTTGCCGAGGACAGTGACCGTTGTTGTATTTGTTGAAGCATTATTTGTGTCAAAAATTTCGCAGTTCGAATAACCCGTGTATTTCTGATAATTCACAAAATTCTTTTAAGTTATTATCGTTGTTAAATAATTGTGTTATAATTTCTGTAAAATGGTTAAATCAAATAATTTTAACGTTAACATTTCTTGTGGTTTCTAAAGAAATATAAAGGATGACAGGTGCGACGCGATGACAATGCGACAAAAATGTGACGCCCATTTTTAACTGACTTCAAAGAGGAGGTTTTCAATTCGACTGTATTTTTGTAATGTTTATTAATGTTTGTTATATCAAAACTTTTTGCTAGATGAACCAATTTTGATGATTGTTTTTAATATGAATTGCTGGTGCTTCTCACATGAGAAGCACCAGCTTTCAAATTTAAATTTTAATGGGACCGCCTGGTCCCATTTAAATTTGATCAATATCTGACTATTAGTTTTTGAGATATCCTTAATAATCCGCTGCGAGAGGTTAGCCGCAAGATATTTGCATCTGCTGCATCTTTGAAGAGACTGCGTAATTTTCTTCCGACTACCACCAGGATTGCGCTTGCACAATCTCTTCTTCTACCCATCCTTGATTATGCTGATGCCAGCTATCTTGACCTTACTCAAGAACAACTTGAAAAACTTGAGCGGCTTCAAAATGTTTGTATAAGGTTCATATTCGGTTTGCGAAAATATGATCATGTCTCCGAATTCCGTGTGAAGCTCAAGTGGTTGCCAATTCGCCTTCGCCGGAATGCTCATATTCTTTCACTTTTATATAATGTGCTATTCAGTCCTTCCACCCCTCTATATCTTAAGAAACGTTTTCAGTTTCTCTGCGATTCCCACTCAAAATTTCTTAGGTCATCGGATAACTTACGACTTCAAATGCCAATGCATTCCACGAGTTTTCTGGATAAATCCTTTACTGTCCAGGCTACTCGTCTGTGGAATGCGTTGCCAGACCCAATCAAACGCGCCCAATCGTTGCCTGTCTTCAAAAGACTCGTGAAGGAGCATTACCTGTCGCTGTGATTATGAATTGACTGTCATCATTTTATTTATTGCCTTTATATTTTAGTATGTATGTATTTATGTATGTATTATGTAGCATATGTATGTATCTGCATATCTTTAATAATATATATATATATATAAGTATATATATATATATTGACACTGTTATTGTCACACCATTAACAGCCCCACTTCGTGTCCAGTAATTATTGTCCATGCCTGGTTGCCTGGAAGAGATCGCGGAATGCGATAAGGCCGCCTATTGTATATATTTTTAGTTTTAAGTTTCCTTTGTAAATGTTACTTATGGTGTACAATAAAGTATATAATAATAATAATAATAATAATAATAATCCATATGTTCATGGTAATGTAAGGTACCAAAAAACTTTTTAACAAAAAAATTAAACCGACTTCCAAAACAAAACACTACAAAGCGAAAAATAACTTTATTTTTGGAAGTCGGTGTCAAAAACGAAAATTCTGAAAAGGAAGTTATTTTGCGCTTTGTAGTGTTTGTTTTTCGTAAAGTTGGTATTTTTTTTTGTTTAAAAGTTTTTTAGTATCGAAATGAAGTCGTTTCTACGGGCATATTTACCGTAGAACAATAATTATATCCGTATTGAGCTGGGGAAAGGGGAACGAGAATATTAACGTTTTCAATATCGCGACGCTTTTTGCTTTTTATTATATAATAATGTAAGCGACAAAACACATACTAAAGAAGCGAACTAAAAAGCGGTAAACAAGAAAAATCATGCTGTGCAGTCGGAGGATACATTTTCGCGAACTGGCTGACCCCCTGATCCTCCGACTCCACAGCATGATTTTTTCTTGTTTTCAGCTTTTTAGACCGCTTCTTAAGCAGTCGGGTTTTTGATCTATAAATTAACTTTTTTTATTTACAACTTTTTACATATCATATATTTTTAAATTGCTTCTAAACATATAAGTGCTATATACTTTTGAAATCACCTCATAAAACCCTTCATTTCGATACCCAACTCGATGGGTCTGGCAGAAAAAATAACACACAATATGGCGCCTAAAATCCGCCATGTCTGTTTTTTTTGAACTTCACCTATCTAAGAACACTTGGGCGGTCAAGACGTTTCTAACGTATTATATAAAACCGTCTACCGGTTTGATAGATATGAGGTAATAAAGAATATAACATTCATACATTCATACAAGACCCACGCGAAAAACATAACCCTTGCCTTACAGTCGGGTAAAAATAACTCCATCACTAAAAATCGCTACATTTAGCTCTGCCCACCCCTTTACACACGCGTGTAAACGCGTGTCTAGTAATACCAACAGTCGCACAATGACCCCGATAATAAATGAATGTACATATAAAGGCAAATGTTTGGATGGATGGATGTTTGATACTCAATCACGCCTGAACTATTGAACGGGTCTGGATGAAATTTGGCACATAGTTAAATCATAATCTGGAATATCACATAGCGATGAAAAAGGAAGGGATCTTCCTTGCAGCAATAAAACTCTTTTCAGGCGGTCGAAGCTAGTGGGATATAATATTTTTTAACGAAAAACGGTAGTTACAATAGTCGCATTGTCGTGACACGTTACGTTCGTCTACGGGAACCACAATACAATTATATAATCAACAAAATTCATTTCCAAATAACTCTATTACCAAAAATCGTTACGACTTGCTCTGCCCACCCCTTCACACGCGTGTCTACTTATAGCAAATAGTCGACACAATGACCCCGATAATACAGGAATGTTTTATAATCACGCAAGCGACGGTGTTAATAGGCATGGAAAAAATTAACGGGTTGGGGTTCCGTGGGGAGAGAACCCTTATGTTAGAACGAAAGGATTAGTTTTTATGTTTTTGAAATTTAATACTCGTACAAGCTTTTGTATAAATCGCATTGTCTCAAAATAATAACGTGTGGATAAATTTTTAGCTCAATTGCGGTGTTCGGAAGTGGGTCAAAGGAGATGTTCCAGGTTTCAGAAAATTTTTGGAACCTGGGCTATCACTATGTACACTACATGTAAATATCGCTATTATAGTAACCTTTTTTAACCGACTTCACAAAAAGGATATTAATTCGACTGTTTTTGACTACATAATATTCGTGATAGTTCAATGTGCGCTGAGCACATTGTCATAATCACAGTTAAAATAGTCACTTTCGACGAACAAACGGTGGCATTCACTGGCACACTTAGTTTTATGGAAAGTATAGACAATTAGGGTCGGCACAAACGGCCCACCGACCACAACCACTAGTGGCCGGCGACAGCGACTTAACACACTTTTCCATATATTTTGTATAGACGCAACGCACACGTGTAAACGATGGCGCCCACTCGCTTCAGCAGCGTCCACGACTCGCCACTTGTGCTCGCTGTGGGCCACACAAGACGCCGACACCCACCACTGTCGCGCTGCTCCATCTCCGCGCAGTTAGGCGTTAGTCATCCTACGCGACGCACGCGACACCATGAAGCACGATGACGCTTAAATGGATATCGATATTTTCATATGGAAATCCAATTACGTCCTGCTATTTGGGGTTCACATTCTGATCTATACAGCAACAGAAACGTGGCAGCTTCCGAACACCGGTGACTGTCGCGTACTTCTGCCACTGTAACAAATGCGGCTGTAGCGCGCGACAGCCACCGGTGGCTGTGGTCTATGGCCCGTTTGCGCCGAGCCTTAGGGTGTTTATTGAGAAATGTTTCATATTACTTAGAACTCAGGTGATACCCCTCTAAATTAAATTACAACCAAGGGGGTAATATCAACTGTCTTTGAGATCATAATAAAAAACGTTTTGTGTATTTCTTCGTTGCCATGGCAACCGCGGGTCCTGCCATTCCCAAGGGTGTCATGAGATACTTTGAGATATTGTATTAAAGGATGGTCTTTGTTAACCCTTGGAGGAAACAGGATTTTATGTTCGAACTGAAGGAATATCTCTGTTGTATATTAGTGACTAACCGTCCCACGCGGCTTCGCTCCCGTCAACTGGCTACCTACCTACCCTACCCTACATACATGAATTTTGCATAACTTTAACCGCTATGCAGCGCACGCAATCGAAACTCTCAAAAAGGAATCATTTTTTCCGTTTTTGCAACATTTTTCATTTATGCTCCGCTCCTATTGGTCGTAGCGTGATATTATGTAGCCTATAACCTTCCTCGATAAATGGACTATCCAACACAAAAAGAATTTTTCAATTCCAACCCGCAGTTCCTGAGATTAGCGCGTTCAAACAAACAAACTCTTCAGGTTTATAATATTAAGTATAGTAAGCATTGGTTTTTCCATCTGGAATTTATTATTTTGTTGATGGAAATAGGATCGCCCCCATATTACATGGCACTTAAAAACAACTGGTAAAATGTGGGTACACTTCTTCTTGACCCTCGAGCTTTAACTCGCTTCTTCTCTAGCGGACATTGAGGTAATAACGTACTACGATACATATTATCTCAATGCTAGCGGATACCATTGTTGATTCTGGCTTTCAGGAGTTGCAGTGGTTTGCTTCGGGAAATACAGGTGTGTTGTTATCATTATCAGCCTTTTAACATCCCACTGCTGGAACAAAGGTCTCTTCTCTGTGAGAGAGAATGGTCCGTAATCCACCACGCGGGCCCGGAATGGTGGGTGTCACATGTTTTCGAATTTTTGTTTCTATAGTTGTCAAAAAATAAAAGGCCTGTTATGAAAGCTATAAAAATACTTAACAATAATTAAACTTGATGCTTGCGAATGATACTCGTTGTTGTAGTGTATAGGTAACATAGTAATTAATTAGGATTATGAATTATTTGGCGTTGCATTATGTGTTTTTCACTTTGTACTTTTCTTATTTGGAAGTCGATAGTATTTTTTTGTAAAAAAGTTTTTTATTTTTCACTTTTTAGTTGTACCTACTTAAAAGGCAAGTTGTTTAGTAAGTTACCTTAACGACAGAATAGATAACCCCAATATCATGAAAATTGAACATAACCGGTGAAATGAGAGATCTGCGTACCACTTAAGAGCGTACTGGCGTGATGCTATGTTATGAAATGGTATAATCAATAAACAGATATGCGAATGCAGCAATCCCGAGAGGTTTGCCGTTATTTATTGAATAAGCTAAGTCCAATCGAGGAAATGATTCAGGAATATGGATATATTACAGAAATACAACTAGGTACATTCCCAACAATGTATATCCGCCATCTTTCCCATACACATATGAATATTCGCACAGAATTGAATTATGTAGAGCCCGCGGGTCGAAGGCAGGCAATCAATACAGGTTATCTCAGGGGAACGGATTCAATTCCATCTCGAAATATATGTAGAACTACTGCTATTACTAAATTGACATCTCAAATAGAATATGTTAATGTGAACGCTAGACTTGGAACTGGAAATATGGAGAGAGTATTGTAGCGATCAATAGAACGACAACGAAATACGAAACAGCAAATTCTAATCAGTCTACCGGTTAAATTATAAAAAAAATATTGGACACGTTTTTTTTTCTTATTCAATTCAATAAAAATTCAACAAGATAAAGCGCATCAAAGTTCGGGAGTGCGGGATTGTGACGTAACTCCTGTGTAAAAAGTGTACCAAGGCTTGATGTCATGAGATATTTTAACGCACTGTATCGTCATCATTTTTTGTGAACGAGGCAAAAGAAAATATATGTGTAATATTTTTTGGCAATCTAACTGACGTACTAAAAAGATTTTTTTTGTTTTCATCTCCTATTCTCCATGTACGAGAAGACTCATTCGATGTCATTGATGGCGCTGGTAGAAATGCCAAAAGGGACACGTGACAAATCGATTGTGTGTGACATTCCTAGACATTTTTGACATTTTTCCAATCGGTATCCAAACTCATCCTACTAATATTAAAAAGGCGAAAGTTTGTGAGTGTGTAAGTATATTTGTATGTTTGTTGCCCTTTCATGCAAAAACCACTGAACGGATCTGGATGAAATTTGGCACAGAGATAGATTATAGTCTGTAATAGCATTTAGTATACTTTTTATCCCGGGAATCACAATAACATTAAAAAGGTGAAAGTTTGTGAGTGTGTAAGTGTATTTGTATGTTTGTTGCCCCTTCATGCAAAAAACTACTAAAGACATCCCCTTTAGCAGTTCAGGGGCAGTTGGTAAAACAACTTTGAGAAGGGGCTAGCAGAAGAATACAACTGGGCTGGGCGTCGTTTGGGAAACTTCGTCGAGTCTTCTCGTCGCGTATTCCACATAGCCTAAATACCAGGGTGTTCAATCAGTGAGTCCTACCTGTTATGACTTACGGCGCCGAAACGTGAACACTCACGGTACGGCTGGTCCATCAGCTTAGGTCGCGAGCTATGGAAAGGGCTATGCTAGAAGTCTTTCTGAGGGATCGAATCCTGAACGAAGTGATTCGGAAGAGAACCAAAGTTGTCGACATAGCTAAGAGAGAAAGCAAGCTGAAGTGGCAATGGGCCGATCATATTAACCGTACAACCGATGACCCTAACAGACGCATTCTTAACTGGAGACCACGAACTGGCAAACGTAAGGTAGGACTCCCTTAGGCTAGGTGGAGCGACGATCTTTGTAGGTTAGCTGGTAGCAGCTGCAAGAGAGATGCCGAAGATCGAAGCAAATGCTGTGCAATTGGAGAGGTCTATGTCCAGCAGTGGACTGCTATAGGCTAATTATGATGAAGAAGGGGCGGGTCGCTAGTTTCTTAATAAAACAATACAGCACCAATATTATCAACCTTCATATACAAACATAGTTCCTACTCTCATACATATTGTATGAGCCTTTGTTTTCAATACAACACAATGTTGTCTCAACTGCGAAACCCGCACTGAAGCAACAGTTTATGCTTGGCCGATTTGTTGGAAGTTAACGGTACAGTCAAAGGTAAAACTTGTATTGCGAAAATCGATCTTATTGCTATGTTATAAGCGCGTTTGTCAAATAGTTACCGTTGACGTGTGTACATCTTTGCGCACCTGATTATGCTCTTTAACTTTACATCAACCTCAAGTTTACAGCATAAATATGCTACACGTACACAAGATTAAAAAGTAAATAGCAATAATATTAGTCCACCTGGTGGGAGGCCTTCCAACGCAACGTCTTCCGGTTCGCGGTCGCCACTCCAAGAATTTTCTGCCCCATCGGCCTTCCGTTCTGCGAGCAATGTGGGCACATTGCCCACTGCCACTTAAGTTTGGCAATTCTTCGGGCTATGACGCTAACCCTGGTTCTCTTGCGGATCTCTACATTTCTGATTCGATCGCGAAAGAAAACGCCGAGCATAGCCTTCTCCATTGGGTGACTGTAAGCTTTCTGATGAGGCCCATTGTGAGCGACCACGTCTCAGAGCCATAGGTTATCACTGGCAACACACACTGGATTTTGAAACGATTACAACTTTGAAGGCATTTTCATGGTAATTTGATATCGATAATATACTAAATGAGTAACATCCTAATTTTTTAATACTTCTTTAGAATTTTGCGAAATTATAACATAATATTTATGTTTGTATTTTTAACCGACTTCAAAAAAAGGAGGAGATTATCAATTCGTCGGAATCTTTTTTTTTATGTATGTTCTTCGATTACTTCGGAAACTTTTCTTTCCTTTTTATGTATGTTCCCCGATTACTCAAAGACGCCTGGACCGATTTGGAAAATTCTTCTTTTATTTGAAAGGGACTACCCAGTTGGTCCCATAGTCATAAGGTCAGGATCTGATGATGGGATCTTGGAGAAATCGACGGAACTCCTCAAATATTATAGGCATACATATAGCCATTTTGGAATTTTCATCAACAATGCAAAATGATTGCATTATTGATGACAATCCCAAAATGGAATCGCACTCAGAAAGTATCATTTGGTAAAGTGCAACTGATGCAGAAGACTACAATGGCCACTGGAACGCCTAAATAAAACAATGTATCTTAGTCGTGTTCATTTTGCAACGTGCCTCGGCAAAAACGTGAAGCCATTGGTCCCGACTGACATTTGTACATTTTGACAGTTGATATGATAGTGAGAAGCCAAGAAATCTAAAACCAGTTTTGTCAAAGGGTTATCGTATTTTGCAGTTACTGGGTTGTGAAGGTTAGAGAGGCAGTCGTCACCATCATCATCAGCATTATCATTTATGCCAAAACACGTCCACTGCTGGACATAGGCCTAACCAAAGCGTCCGTTGGTTGTCCGACTTTCATGATTGTGGAAAACCATTAACGGCTGTAAGTTCTACGAATCATAGGCTTGAAGCACGGAGGGGCTTTATACGTGGACATACATAGTTAGATCGCTTAATTTTAAAAACATTTTAAAAGCTTTTAACTCAAAAGATTTATATCTGAAGGCAGGGATTATCTTTTCAACTCTTTTCTGGCGTAATCTTTTAAAACTTTACGCTCTCAGATGTCATATTGAAATATCTTAGGCCACCAGCGGACAGTCGCGGCGGGTTCGCGGTGAGTGCTAACGCGTGCCCGTGTTTCCGCCAGAAGTGGCACAGGAGGACACCGTGGAGATTTAGTGGGTTGGAGTCCCATGTAACTGCACTATCTACCCGTCCATATTCTCCGCGACAAAAAAAAAAGAAAAGTGCCATCAGTTGGAGTAAGCTATGGCCGGTTTGAAGGGTTTACCTATTTACAGGCACATGAGATATTACAGTTTTTGGCTCTGGTATGGTAAAGGGGCTGCGATGCTTGTGGTATTGTAGTAAGAATAAATTCTACGGCCTTTATGGCTCAAAGGAAGACCTCCCTCTAGGTGGATCGATGACCTGGTTAAGATTGCGAGAATCAGCTGAATACGAGACGCCCGGGATTGCGGTCTATGTGGCGACGCTTGGGGGTGGCCTATGTCCAGCAGTGGACGTCTTTCGGCTGATATAATGATGATGATTAAATATGTTTCGAAAAAGTTTGATTAAGTGGAGCAGGGGTCACCAATTACTTTCATATGGGGTCCGCGTAAAATAAAGGCCCCCCCCTCATCAAGAGTATATATGTTATTTTTTGCATTGATATGAACTATCCGTCCGAAGTTTGGACTAAAGTTGATGCAGGCTATTTTCAGGCGGGAGGACACGGCGCGGCATACGCTGGCAGAGTGTGCCCTTGGGACGAGCCGCACCGTGCCCTCATGTAGGCAGTGACTTTTCGCTGCCGGCCGTAGTCGAGTCTATGGTCGGCAGTGAGGAATCCTGGGACGCGGTGGTATCTTTCTGCGAAACAGTCGTCTCGCAGAAGTAGGCTGCGGAAAGGGAGAGGGAGATTTCATCCGCTCACCCGATCCGCAGCAGACGCGCTAGGCTTTGGCGGAGGGCGGACAACGCCCTCTTCCAGCACCTCTAAATGGATTTAGGGGCCACGGACTCGGAGTCGTCCGTCGGCCTCCACACAGCAGGACCCGAGGTGGCGGCTTTCTGTGGTCTTCCTTTAGCCCTATAGGCAACCTCTATTTTTTATTTATTGGCTCACTAGCGCTTGACCACTATTTCACCTGATGGAACATCATCTGTGGTCGACGATAGAGCACGCTTGCTTAGAATTAACCTATTCACTCTTGACTTATAGACCTCCAAGTTATTGGTTGCTACACAAACTCCGGCAGGGAACTCCACTCCTCTGCCTATAATTTATCTTTAAAGCCCAATGTGTCACATTAATGGCGGGGTATATCTTTTAGAAAAAAAAAAACCTAAACATAACCTTAAAAACTTACAACCCTGCATCTTTAGAAATTGACAAAATTTATAAAAGCGCCATCTATCGTCGCGCTTTGGCAACTCTCGTTTATCAACGCTGTTTAAGAAGTCACAAAACAAGATGGCTGCCAAGGGGCAGTTAGAAAATTTCCTCTTTTTGCATAAAATATTAATGTTTTAACAAAATACAGAAGTTCGGCAGTTTACGCGTTTATTTTTTTATAGCCGTTTAAAAGTTAGGTTTTATAACCTTGGCAGTTTGATGGTTGATTGTTACAAACGTGTTTTTGTAAACGACTTTAACGTAAGATTATTTTGTTTGAGGAGTTCAGGAAATAATGATTATGTTATAAGTTTTGTTTGATGTGTTGAGATAGGAACGTTTGATGGAGCTTTTCTTATGATTTACAAAAAATAGTAAAAGAAGTTGCAATGGGTACTACATGTCTAAAGTAGGTACCTATTGTCTCTTCAAAATTTTACAAAACTGTGTTCGTTTTATACGAGTTGTGATTGACTTTGGCCTCACTTCCAGGAACCGTGCATTTTCCGGAACAAAAAGGTAGCTTATGGCCACAACGTTAAAAGGAGGTCGACTTCGACTGGCTATAACTTGACTGCAGCCGTATTGCGTAAGTGAATACGGCAACGCAAAGAGTTTGACCGCTATCCAATCGACTAAACCGACCAATCACACAGACGTAAATCCACATTGCGTCATTCATCTCGCATGTGATTGGTCGATTGGATACGGCTGCTGGTTACTCAAAAATCGTCAACACAAAATTAGCAAGCAAGGTCATCAATGCTCGTTCATTCGTAGTGGGATACTAATAGGCTGATTTGATAACGTGAAGTTAGCACTGGAGCTCTCTAAGATGCATTTTTTGTTAGAAAAATAACTTATCAACACGGCAGTATTCTCCGAAGGGTTATACAGAGGTCAATATAGCACTCCCGCACTCCCCAAGTTATGTTTAAGTTCCAAGCAAATCTGTTGCCATAAACCGGACAAAAATCCAGACTCCGGTACTACAAACTCAACATTTTTATCTAAACGAAAGTCTTTAACTTCGAGCAGCGAAAGAAACCATTACGTCCTGCAGATTAGCCACGTCAAAGATAAAAAGTTTCCAACTTAATCTTTTTTTTAAAGGGATCTTTTATCTTTTCGGCTGTCAACACAGTGGAGGAAAGATATCGGACAGTCTTTTCCCAGCTATGTGCAGTTAGGGATACGAATTGTTTAGCACTTTCAGGTTGAATGTTATTTGTACTCAACTTCTTATGTAGTAAGGACAGGACGGAGTTTCTGACGCCATAATTTGGTCATACATAGATCATACTAGATCGAAACGAATTCACCACGCGGTTGACTGTCTTCGGGAGCTGTCGTCGTATTTCTTGTATGGTTAAAGCGTTTTGGTCGCCTGTATCTTTACTTGGATACGACCTATCCTGTAGTCTACGTGTGGAAAAGGGGTCCATCTATTAGGATAGATGGACCCCTTTTCGCACGTGGACTATAGGATAGGTTCTATGGACTAAATGGGAGTCTACGTGTGGAAAGTGGGTCCATCTATTAGGATACTTTTCCACACGTAGACTACCATTCATTCCTTTGTGCGTGCTGGCCTGTATTACGACCAATTCCCTCTGTGAGAGGGAATTTGTAAAATACACCATGCGGGCCCAGTGCGGGTTGGTCGATGTCACATGTCTTCAAATTATAGGTTCTAAGACATGCCGGTTTCCTCACGATGTTTTCCTTCACTCTCAAAACGTAATAATTTATACAAAGTAAAGCACCTGCCTGGGTTCGAACCCACATTCTACAACTTTTCAGTGACGGCCTTTACCACTGGGCCACCACTGCTCCTCGAATCTTTACTATTTACATAAATCTATGCCGTCCTAAAACATCAAGAGGGTCTAGACCAGTTGTAGTCAACCGGTCCATCGCGAATACACGCTGTCGGCCTGACCAACTACTCACGCAGTTGCGACTCTATTTAGTCCTGTCAATCAATTGGCAACGCTAATCCAAGTGCAGTACCCCGCTAGCCCATACCTCGGCTAGATCTTCAAGATAAATAACTGACATTATTAGGGGCTAAAGAATCGATGCTATTAAGAGACAGGAGGACGTAGCTACGTCCTCTTAACATAATGCATTAGTTCCCTTTCACGAGACCCAAGGGTAAATCGAAATTTGAAGAGTCTTGACAAAAAGGTCTGGATCGGCCACTCGAGAGGAGTTTGGACATTTTAATTTTATCCTTCTTGGACACGGAATCTTGGTACTTTATAAATATACAGGCTTCCTAGACATTGTATCGACGAAAGTGTCGTGGTAACTATTTGAAAAATCTTTTTTACAAAAAAAAATCTACCGACTTCCAACTAAAAACACTACAAAGTAAAAAAATAACTTTCTTTTTCGAAGTCGGTGTCTTTGGTAGGTACCAATTTTTTTCGTTATGGACACCGACTTCGAAAAAGAAAGTTATTTTTCACTTTGTAGTGTTTTTAGTTGGAAGTCGGTAGAATTTTTTTTGTAAAAAGATTTTTTATTTTTCACTTTTTAGTTTTACCTATTAAGCAACTTGCCTTTAGTGAGGTACTTATAATGCCAGAATAGATTATCCGAATGCCATGAAACTTGATCATAACCGGTGAAATGAGAGTGTATCAAGGTGAACTGTACACATCCGTGTACCCCTTTAGAGCGTACTGGCGTGATGTTATGTTATGAAATGGTATAAACAATAAAAAGACATGCGGTTGCAGCAATCCCGAGAGATTTGCCGTCATTTATTGAAGAGTTCTGCTGTATATCTCCGAAGTTCTTCATCAGATCTTCACCAAATTAAAATGGGACAATTTCGAAACATACTCTAACAAACAAAGAAAGAATTTTCAAAATCGGGCCACAATTGACGGAGATATCGGTGAATATACAAAAAAAAAAAAATCGAACATACATAGAACCTCCTCCTTTTTGGTAAGTCGTTTAAAAAAAAAAAAACATACAAGAAGTCGAACATAGAACCTTCTCCCTTTTGGTAAGTCGGTTAAAAAATAACAAAAATGTCTGAGGATGTATTTCAAACGCTAACAAAGTTAGAATTGAGACGTGTATGTATTTTTTTTTGTAATTCACAAAACTGATGTACAATCGAGTATGCAAAAAAAATATATATACAACAAAAAAATACTGATTGGCGCCTAGTAGATGTGATGTGTGTGCCTGTGATGTGTGTGTGATTCACATTATAAAAACACTTATTATTTAAAAAATGATTCAAAGAATTTCAGATAAAGAAAATACATTTTTAACTGCCAACAGATGATAGAAAATAACATAAAATTAAAACAAATATAATCAAAAATAAAATCAAATCAAAATTGATTGAAATCACAGCAAAGTATTAAATAAATCAAAACAAATTAAAATTAAATCATAATTAAATAAAAATCAAATTAAATGGTAGTTGAGTTAAAATTAATCAAATTATATTAAAAAAATAACTTAAAATAAATCAAAATTAAATCGAACTGAAATAAATTATTGATCAAAACCAATACAATAATTTATTAAATTAAATATAAATAAAAAACCAAATTATAATAATATCTAATAACTAAAACAAAATCAAATTAAATAAAAACATATCAAACTAAAATTAAATAATCAAACAAATCCCTAAGTTTGCTTCTCACTGAGGCTACGGAACCAGCAAAGACATCTATTTCGCTACGAATGCCATTGGCAAGAGATAGCATGCGGCTTAAGGGTGAAAACTAGCTACATTAGTAAGAATATGAGGTAGGTCGAACGTTCTTCGGTTGATTAAGCGTCTACCACTACTTGGGATACTAATATTTACTTTCTCCAAGATCTCGAATTCGATATTGGAATAGATTTTTGGCCGGACGTGTAAAGACTTATTCCACGCGCACCTCATAAACGCGTCTCGAGTATTTAAGCGTATAACGTTTGACACGTAGTCACGTACTACCATACTCGCGTCTAGTGTTTGCGGCGGGCAGCTCGGTCAGTTCCGGTGACATTCGGAGACGTTCGGTTCGGCAATCGAAGTTTGCTAGTCGATTTATTTATTTCGCGATTCTTAACCACTGCTACAATATAATCACTGTTACTTTGGTAGGCAGAGTTCAAAATTTTTATCAATGTTTGTTTTATAAATCAGTACGTCACAATACGTCACAGGAACGGTACCTATTGTTAACGTGAACGTATGTTTAAAGATTAAAAGTGACTTTGATGTCTTACTTGTTTAGAATTT
Organism: Orthosia gracilis; assembly: GCA_947562075.1. Taxonomy (NCBI): domain Eukaryota; kingdom Metazoa; phylum Arthropoda; class Insecta; order Lepidoptera; family Noctuidae; genus Orthosia; species Orthosia gracilis. The sequence continues at coordinate 10,657,152 of OX387277.1, forward strand.
TAGATAAATAATTTAGTCAAGCCAAGAAAACAAAGTGTTTCACTCTCTCCACCAATCCCTGTCAATATTTAATGTACAGAAGCGTGTACAATTTTAAAATGTAGAAAAGATACGAATACCAACGCGTAGTCTACTATACGCTAATAATCCATAAAACGAAAATACTCCATTATGTTACTCCGACTAGCGACTACTCGATCTCGATATTACGAAAACTCGCTAGCTATGGAAACGTCAATTAACTAGAGACGCCTAAATACTCGTGGACCTAGTTTTTGGAATAAGTATTTAAGCGGACGCGTACTTCTAAGACTCAGTACTCATTATACCTAGTACGTCTCTCTTCTAAATTCGAAATGTCACTTGATCAATCCTATACATTGCGGCATTTTGATTTTGACTTTGACTTAACGTCGAATAACACTTGGTCAAGGGATCTTATTTCTGTCTGCAGGGTCTAAAGTAACTTAAAATGAAGAGGATGACGGGCGCTGAGTTCGCTTGGTTTGCTGGCTCACTTCAGTTTCCGTTATCTCCTTCGAACCTAACCTATCCGTGTCGGGGTGCCCCAAGGTCCCGAGCTCGCTTCGCTCGCTCTCTGACTAATTCATTGACCATTATCGAATTGCCCAACTGTTACGTAGCAATATTCTTAATGACCAGACAATCTGATAAATAGACCTTTAAGTCAGTATTCACTACTTAGCCCGATTTGACTTGACTAGATTCAGAATGCCTGGGCACTATACATAGTGTCTCGACTAGTCCTTAGGTCTATGACATAAATATATATATTTTGTAAAGTGTAAACTAGAGTAATTTCGATGTTTCCATCATCCTGGAAGATGGGTGTAACATGGTACTGCGGTTGAGCATTTACCACCGGGTCACTGCTAACCAGTGATATTTGGACATATAATTGGACGTTCTTGTCCCCAAATAAATACGGGTCAAAATCAATTCTGATCAATAGCTTAATGGAGGAAAGAATCAAAGAAGAATGTAGTATATTAGACGGCCATTTTTTTTTAAATAAAATGTCCGGACATTAAAATAAACCCGGAATAGAATGAGAAGTAGTATAAATCAAGTACCATAGACGGCAATTTTTTTTTAAATATAAAAAGAATTGGACACATAAACCGGATATGTCCGATAAAATCCAGATAGGGAAGGAAGGGGACAAATTAATGAAGTTGTCAGTACCTTGGACAGAAATCCCGTGTTGGCCCCAGCTATGACCGGGTCGACGCATTTCTTCCCATCCTATGTGAGGACAAAAAAAACTCTAATATTATATCAGATGTACAAACACACTTACTAACACAGTTCTAAACATTGATCTAACTACAACACATTTTGGGTTTTCATGCTTTGGGAAGGGGAATCTTATTGTAAATACTTTCAGTTCAATTCGCATTACATCGGCAAATGTTTTTAAGATCTTTTGGAGTTTTTGGGGAACATCGATTTTAAGGTTATGTTATCTTATAAAATTATTTTTTAAATTTTATTTTTATTCCGGTCTTGATCTCGATCTCGTCTGATGGTAATCGATGGTCTACGACAGGGACGGCGAACCTTTATTAGTGACCGTGCCATTTTCCTATTAAAACCATAATAATATTGCAATGTCGTGCCGCCAAAAATCATGACTGAGTCATTGAAATAACAAAATAAAAAAACTAGGTATCTACTAGTGACTTAAAAGTCTTTTTACAGCAAACCCGAAATTTTTACATCAATCATAATGTATGTAGTATACTGCTTCAAGTTTCAATTAGAAATTCTGAATGTGTGGGCCTATTTAACATCAAAAAAGAAAATAAAAAAATAAAGTATTATAAATATTAATACAAACATTTCTTTTTTGATCAAGTAGGTACACAGATTTGTAAATTTTGCGTGCCCAAATTCTTTTGTCGCTTGCCACTATTGGCACACGTGCCATTGGTTTTCCATCCCTGGTCTACGATGTTGCGAGCGCACCCAGAAGATACTTGTTCATTCATGTTTCGATAAATTATAATTGATTTTAGATTGCCATTGTTTAATAGTGTTTATTAATAGTTTTAGCCGTACAAAAAAAAGAGAAATGTCTAAGCATATCTACATAGTGTCTAGGAAGATGACACGGTTGGCGTAGTGGTTGAGCGATCGGCTATGAACCCGCGACAGGCAGGGTTCTATTCCTGCACGGCACAAATATTTGTTCCGTGCGGGAATCGTGTTATATTTGAGTTTATATGTTTGTGTGTGTATTTATGTTATTTTTGATTATTATTTACGTTTTGAATTGCTATTAATTTATTGAAATTGTTATTTTAAATTATGTATGCATGGTATTCTATATTATTTTAATGTAATTAATTTTACTTGTTATTCTAATTTAAATTGAATTCTTGTATTATTATTAACCAATTGTACATCCAATACCTACTGTTTCATGCTGATTATTTCGAAAATAATGTAAATAAAAACTACAAAGTGAAAAATAACTTTATTTTTGGAAGTCGGTGTCTTTTGTAGGTACCAATTTATTGCGTTATGGACACCGACTTCCAAATAAAAAGTAATATTTTACTTTGTTTTTTTTTTTTTTTTTTTTTTTTTTTTTTTTTTTTTTTTTTTTTTTTAAAAACGAATTGAATTTTTTGACGCCCCGTAATTTTAAATATTAAACTCCTAATTTAGTTCCTAACTCTAGTTTACAAATTATGTACATATGTAAATAAATAAAACTTTTTACTTTGTAGTTTTTTTATTTGGAAGTCGGTAGTATTTTTTTGTAAAGTTTTTTTTTTTTTCACTTTTTAGTTGTACCTAGGTAGGTACATACTTACTAAACAACTTGCCTATTAGGTTAATAGGCAAGTTGTTTAGTAAGGATAACGCCAGAATAGATTACCCGAATATCATGATACTTGAAAATAACCGCTGAAATGAGAGATCTGCGTACCCCTTAAGAGCGTACTGGCGTGATGTTATGTTATGAAATGGTATAAACAATAAACAGACATGCGATTGCAGCAATCCTGAGAGATTTGATTGAAGAGTTCTGTTGTATATCTTCGAAGTTCTTCATTTGATCTTCACCAAATTAAAATTGAATCAATTTTGGAACAAATTATTTCAAACAAAAAAATAATTTTCAAAACTCGGTCCACAATTAACGGAGTTATCGGTGAACATACATTAAAAAAAAACATAATGTCGAACATAGAATATCCTCGTTTTTGGGCAGTAGGTTAAAAATCAAATAACACAGGGTTTAGTTTGATGCCAATTAATATTCTTTTTACGCAGTCTTCTCAATACAGTTTCAAATGCTTTATATCTTTATACTATTGATATATATGTGTTCTGAATTGATAAAAGCAAGGAATTGAAAACTGACCAAGGTATGAACGACTAATTATATTTCATAGCCTCGCGTTTCACCATTATCTTACCTGAGTGAGCACACTTTGTTTTAAGCCCGTACTCTGACCAAAAAACCTTGAGCATTCCTAATGCAGCGGCACACTGGTGGCGCATGAGTTACAGTAGTGAATACGCCCAGGGGGGTGACCATAAGCTCTTAGAGTAAGGTTATTTTGATATCGCGTAAGTGACAGATGTATACAAGTCATATAAATCTGTCCCTTACACGCACTCAAAATAACCTTACTCTAAGAGCTTATGGTCATCCCCCAGATATTAGAACAAAATCTATATAAAATCGAATTTTGTTTTTTTGGAAAAAAAGTTACAAAATGTTCATTATTAAATTGTCTATCCATTAGTGTTGATTACACAAATTAATTAAAGAACACTTTACGATGCATGCTATTTTCTCATTTTAATAAAAAGAAATCTACCGTTTTGGAATCAATATTATGTAGAAACTAGCTGTCCCACGCGGCTTCGCTCCCGTCAACTGGCTACCTACCTACCCATTTACCCTACCTACACTACATACATGATTGTTGCGTAACTTAAACCGCTTACGCAGCGCACGCAACGGAAGCTCTCAAAAAGGAATAATTTTTCCCGTTTTTGCAACATTTTTCATTTATGCTCCGCTCCTGTTGGTCGTAGCGTGATGTTATCTAGCCTATAACCTTCCTCGATAAATGGACTATCCAAAACAAAAATAATTTTTCGATTCCAACCAATAGTTCCTGAGATTAGCGCGTTCAAACAAACAAACTCTTCAGCTTTACAATATTAGTAAAGATTTAATGTATTTCAGTAGATAGCGCCTAAAAACTGCACAAAAACGGCTAGCGCGGCGTTTTGCTCGGGGAGGCGCCTTAAGTCAAAAATAGTCATTGAATTCGAACGAAAATCCACAGTCTAAATACAGACATAAAACATAACGATAAATAATAATACAAAAAAATCTTTAATAAAATTACATTTGCCAAAAAACAAATTATGAAGAAACATAGTTATACATATTGTTGTATCTCAGACGGATTCGGTGTCCCCTCTTAAAGATAAGTAATTTCAATTATATTGTCTTTTCTGGGCCCCACTTGGGTATTTCAGTTTGGGGCGCAGTGTTGAGGAATAAGCGGTGAGCGATTTTTAGGTAAGAAAAATCCACGACTGGCAAAAAAATGTTTTTCAGCCATGAAGGCATTTTCAATGCATTTCAGCTATTGTTCATGTTGTACAGTGCTAGATTGATGCGGTAGAAATATTTTTTATATATTTATTTTTTTACTATCTGTACCCGCGGCTTCGCTCCCGTCATCTGTCTGCCAACTTACCCAACTTACCTTCCTACTTACTCAACTTACCTACCTACCAATTTTTTTCTAGGGTCATCATTCGTTCTCGGAAAATCTTAACACCGCCATTCAGAAAATGACTTCAAATGCACAACGCCATCTATCGAATATCGAGTTCAACTGTCCGAGTATTTGAATTGCGTGTGTTGTGATAATATTACTTCTTGATCACTTTAAAATCATCTAACTTTTGTTAGAGTGAACCGATTGCGATGAAACAAATACTAAGTAATACATCAAGTTCGTTACGTACATTTCACGTGATCCGTGCACAAATAAACTGACAAACAGATAAAGAGACAAAAAATCCAAAAATGCTGGAAATGGGTTCTATTGGTTATCCTTTAACAAACTGGCTATTTTTTTTGGAAATATTTTCGATGTACAAAAATGACTTTTCTACAGATTTATTATATGTATGTATTAAATTGCAGGCAATTGTGGACCCTGTCGATAGGCATCAAGTTCATCCCGCCATCTTCGCCTGGGTCTGCCGCGGTGTCGCCTGACATTTGCCGGTTATCAGTCTATGTATGTATGTATGTCTGTTCCTATATGGCGTTCTAGAGACCAAACGCGTAGGCCGATTTTGATGATTCTTACGTCAATCGATTCGTCTTAACCCTGTGAGTGACACTGGCTACAGTAAAATTGGAAAATAGAAAAATGATGGATTTTTTTCCTTCCAAACCCATCGTGTGGGGTACCAAAATAAAGAGTTTTAAGAGTTGATTACAAAAAAATATAATAATTATATGTTTAGATGTACCTAATAAAAGAAAAATAACTAAAAAGATGTAAATAAAAAAATAAAATAATAATAACAAAAAACCCGACTGCTTAAAAAGCGAACTAAAAAAACGTAAACAAGAAGAAAATCATGCTGTGCAGTCGGAGGATACATCTGGTTTTGGACAGCCAGCTCGCGCAATTGGGTGATGTCGGCGATTTGTGTTTTGGAGCGCAGAACTGTGTTTCTGATGCGGTCCATTAATCTGACACCCAGAATTCTGCGCTCCATTGCTCACTGGCTAATCTCCAGCCTGAACCTCCGCTGCGCCGTCAAAGACCAGTTTTGAGCAGGATAGGGAGACTGCACAATTCTTTATGTTTCAGAGAAATATTTTCAAATTTTCACCAACATCAAGCATCGCAACGTCTAGTAAGGATATGTCTTTTTTTTTTTTGGTTTGGAAATCGTCCAATGACTTCTCCCGCTCTGGTTGAAGCGGCAAGGTGTGTCAGACTTTTACTGACTAAAACCCACTCGTGTTCCTTCAGTTGTTTCTTGTGCCAGAGCCGCGGTAACTCTTTTTCAAATTCATCCGCGACCTAGACAGGCATCGGCCCTAGCAGACCTCGTCAATTTTGCAGACATCTTTTTAAGGCGCGTGTGGAACACTACGCGCCATCAACTCGGGCCTGAGGGTCTAAGCACGAAGTCCGTAGTTTTGGCCTTCGTTACGTGGTGATGTTTATCGTAAGCAGTGTTGTTAAGCACCGCTCTTGTTTCACCGTCGTTCACAGTAGGCACCTATTTACAAAACTTCAACAAAAACGAAGCTACAAGTCGCTGTATTTACTTCACGCCCTATGAATACTTTCTCTCATTTTTGACGTGACAACGTCTTATAATTCGATTGAGCCGGCTGCACGCACGAAAAAACATGACTCATGCGGCGTTACCTCACTCTGAGGCGTTCCATTTAAGGCTTGAAGTGCAAGCGAGAGAGCGGAACGAGCGACAAAGAGGCACAATCGGCCTCCGCGTCCGGCAGCGTTCGACATGTGTCTCTGTCCTACTTGAGCGAGCGATGCGTCCGCGTGGACAGCTGCTATACAATAATACATTTACATGTTTTCGTCAAGGATGAAGTGCAGTGAAAAGCGAATGTTGTGTCAATTGTTAATAGAAACAATAATCACCTCGCTCACCATCAGTATTTTCTTATGACGTTGTCACGTTCAACTATCGTCAGTAAACCGACTTTACAGACAACCGATTTTTTTGTTTTTAAATTTTAACTTATTATTTTAATTTTTGTTAAGCCTAATATTTTGAATATGATTTACAAAATAATTATAAAAAAAAAACTGTAGCTACAAAAAAGGTATGAGTTATTTTAAGACTGCCATTAGCAGCTATTGTAATTAATTTACAAACATCATTCTAATATTGAATGTAAGTTTGTTTGTTACGCTTTCACGCAAAAACTACTGAACAGATCATCATGAAACTTTGTACATATATTCTTGGACGTATTAGAAGTAACATAGGATACTTATTATTAAAAAAGAAAAAATGGCTTCACTGCGAGCGAAGCCGCGGGTAAAAACTAGTATAAGATTCACAAATTCACTACTTTGCATCATGATTGACCCTAACCGCTATTACATATAAAACATAGCGATACAAGACTATGTGGCATGATTTTTTGATGCATAAATGATCAATCAAAGAACAGAATTCAATGATATTCTAGTAAACAGATACGTTACACACTCACAAAACAACAGAAAAAAAAGTGTTCCGCACAGCAGCGACAGCACACATACACACTTTTCATTCATCTGACATTTCAGTACAAGTCGAAAGGGGTTGCCTGATAAAACCAACAACAAAAAAGAGACGGCTAGTGTTTGTCACTTGCGTGTGAATGTAAACAAACATTATTCTGACCATACATGTTTTTTTCTTTTTCTAACCTCCAAATATCAGAAAATTAAGAAAAAAAAATTAAAAATAAATTGAGGTGTATTGCGTACTTATATTTGGTATGAGATCCCTTCTCTTTTATGTACTTTGGTATCATAATTGGTACACTTTCTAAATATACTGATGGCATTTTTAAAATTTTGTTTTTGTTTCAATAAAGCGTATCGCTCTTCGCCATGCGTGAGATAGACTAAAGACTATACGTCCCAATTGGGACGTATTCGAGTCTTCACAATGCGCGCGCTCATAACATATCTGTTTACTAGAATATGTTTGACAAAATTGCTATCGGTTGACCTCAGTCTTAGCGGGTCAAATAGGGTGATGAACTTTGTAAACCTATGAACAAAGCCGCGGGGAACAGTTAGTAAATAATAAACGAGTACCGGCAAAACCATGTAACTCCTTTGTAGAATTATAAATTATTCTTCTTCAAGTAATCAATGGTCGAGTGCTAAGTGGTCACCGCTGCCTAAGGATATCTGTAATACTAGGGACATTGCTGATGTTTTTAGAGTTCCGTAATCAACAAGGAACTCTCATAGTTTCGCCATTTCCGTCTGTCTGTCCGTCCGTCCGTCCGCAGCTTATCTCAGAGACTCTCAGAATACATATGCGCGAGCTGGCTGACCAAAACCAGATGTATTCTCCGATTGCATAGCAAGATTTTCTTCTTGTTTACATCTTTTTAGTTATTTTTTTTAGAATTACAGAATTACATTACACAGTACATTTAAACATATAAGTGTTATATATTTTTATAATCACCTCTTAAAACCCGTAATTTTGATACCCCACACGATGGGCCCAAACCCAGAAAAAAAAAATTTGGGCCCCCACAATATGGCGCCCAAAAGCCGCCATTTTTCTATTTTCCAATTTTTATGTAGCCAGTGACACTCGCAGGGTTAAGACGAATCGATTGACATAAGAATTATCAGAATCGGCCTACGCGCCTTGGTCTCTAGAACGCCACATAGGAACAAAGTAAACATACATACAAACATAGGCTGATAAACACATTACCCTCCTTCGGCAGTCGGGTAAAAGTGTTTTTTCATCCCATGGGAAAATTATACCGGAATAAAAAAAACATAAGTAACTAAAATCTGACTAATGAAAAATCATGCTCTAAAAAGTATGAAACAAGAAAATATGCCCGTAAATTTACCGTAGTCGTATGCCACCTACCGTAACAAAACAAAACATTTGTTCAATTTGTTAAATTATGATAAGTAGTTTAGAAGTTATGAGGGAACCGATTAACATACATACATACACATACCTGTCTAAAACATAACCCTCCCTTTTGCTCCGCCGTAGTCGGGTAAAATATAGCATGGACATACTTTCCAGACTATAATCTATCCCTGAACCAAATTTCATCCAGATCCGTTCAGCCGTTCTGGTGGATTGAGTATCCAAACTTTCGCGTGTATAATATTAAGTAATTAAGATTAGTCAGAAACGTTTTTCAAGGTATCTCAGCTCAGCTCGCTTTCCGCTCGTCGCTCACACCGCTCCCAACCAGCAAAGCGTGCCAGGACGTTCGTTTTGTTTCTTTTTCTACAAAGTTTTGTTTTTTTAATGTTTCGCTGGGAATCTTTTCTTTCACAAAGGCATACTGGCTTATTCAGTGGAAACACACGGCCAGAGAATTGGTGCGGGCACGTCAAACGAGGTCGTGTCGTGTTGTTGTGAATACGGCCGTGAGATGACAGATTTCTGTGCCGTTTTTTTTGTTTAAACGTCTTGAATTTTTGCTTTTTTTACGCATTAAATGGCGTCTGGGCCTGATGATGTTAAAGATTCTTTTCGGGCCACTTTTCGACTTTTTAGGGCTCCGTAACCAAGGTGTAAAAACGGGACCCTATTACTAAGACTCCACGGTCCGTCTGTCTTACTGTCTGTCTGTAATCAGGCTGTATCTCATGAACCGTGATAGCTAGACAGTTGAAGTTTTCACAGATGATGTAATTCTATTGCCGCTATAACAACAAATACCAAAAACACAATAAATTAAATATGTAAGTCGGGCTCCCACACAACAAACGCGATTTTTTTGCCGTTTTTTTTGCGATAATGGTACGGAACCCTTCGTGTGCGAGTCCGACTCGCTCTTGGCCGGTTTTTTCGTCTTAGTGTGTCGATAGGAAATACGATTTTTAAATGTTTACTGGCGACCGCGTGGTTTACTAAAGATAAGCATAAAATACATAGTAATAATTTAGAATGGCATAACGAAATTCAGCATACTGATCATTACGCATAATACTAATAGGTACAAATGTTTTACCATAATGTTTATTGCTATAAATACTGTTGGCATAATAATTATGAAGCATCCTACTAATATTATAATCCTACTTCCTACTAATATTATAAATGCGAAAGTTTGTGAGGATGGATGTATGTTTGTTACTCTTTCACGCAAAAACTACTAAATAGATTTGGATGAAACTCAGTGATATAGGTTATACATCAGAATAACACATAGGCTACAATTTATAATGATTTTTATGCAATTTGGTCATAATATAACGATAAATATCAAGTAAGTCGGAAAAAATTCTGCCCTCTGAAAGCTATCTTCGCATGCGCTGCCTAAACAGTTGCAGATACACAAATATAATGTACCGTAGGATTGTTTATCTTAGATAGTTCTAAATAAAAATCCTTGAAAGCATATATCTACTTTTTATGTAGAAGCCACTATGACCAAAAAAATTATAGATTCTTATGAAAATTTCAATAATGTAACCCAAAGTAGCAAAATGTTGCTTATAAAATTCGTTCTTTGGCGTGCGCTGAGAAAACTATTGATGATACATAAAAATATGTACTACATGATTAGGTAGGGTAGGGTAGGGTAGGTATGGTAGGTAGGGTAGGTAGGATAGGGAAATTAGGGTAGGGTAGGTATGATAGGTAGGGTAGGTAGGTAGGTAGCCAATTGACGGGAGCGAAGCCCCGGGGGTCAGCTAGTAATTTTATATAGCATATTGATATTTACACGTTATAAAAATCATCATCATCATCATTTCAGCTGAAAGACGTCCACTGCTGGACATAGGCCTCCCCCAGGCGTCACCACACTGATCGATCCTGTGCGTTTCGCATCCACCTGATTCCCGTACCCTTAATTAGCAGCCTAATTGCCTCAATGGGATCGGCAGAGGGAAAATTACTAGACTAAGGACTGATAAGAATGAAGAATTCCCTTTAAATTTGTTCGGTATAACCAAAAATTATTGGACGCTTTCATTGGTGAAGATACTCTTTATGAAAGAATCCAAGGAAGGCAATCTAAGAATGTTTTGCAAAGAAAACTGTCCAAAAGAAGGTTCAATATTGATATTCTGGCTCTAAGTGGGCGCACGGTCAGCATTCATCACCATTGTGCTAAATTTCGTTATACCAATGTAAATTATGGGAATTTATTTTATGCTTATCATTAGTAAACCATCATACTAATATTATAAATGTGAATGTAAGTTTGTTTGTTACGCTTTCACGCAAAAACTACTGAACCGATCATCATAAATCATGAAACTTTGTACATATATTCTTGGAGGTATTATAAGTAACATAGGATACATTTTATTAAAAACAAATAGAAATTTAATGGCTTCACTGCGAGCGAAGCCGCGGGTAAAAGCTAATATTCTATAAATGAAAGTTCGTATGTTTGTGTTTCAATCACGCAAAAACTGCTGAACGCATTAGAAAGAAATTTTGCGTACAGATAGTTTATAACCTGAACATAGAACACTTTATATCTCGAAAACACGGTGTAATGATCCCTTGGGAAAAAAAGCTCTTTTTACGCGGGCGATACCGCGGGCAGAAACTAGTTACACATATATCCGAGGCCACGGTGGTGGTCGAGCCAAAGTAAGAAAAAGTAAGTAAAAATCTAAGAAGATTTAAGCGCCAAAATAGTGGGTTTTGGATTTGACAGATAAAAACGAGGCTGTGCGCCAGGCTGCGAGCGACTTCGACGCTGTTTTTTCTTACGGAATACCAAAATGTATGAAGATGTATGGCCCCTAAGATTTATAACAAAATACCTCAATCTTACAGAGCACTGACTACAAATTTATTTAAAAAAAAGATTAGGAATTTATTAACAGACAAATGTTACTATAATATTAATGACTTCTTAACAGATACCTTTTGACATAAATGATACCTTTTGACATATTACAACTGTCAACATATTGTACCTTTGACTTATTCTACCTTTTTGACATATTTCAATTCTATTATTCACGACAATTGGACGATTTGCATTTTTTATTATTATTTGTATTTGTATAATGTAATTCGAAGAAAGTAATACCGACGTCAGTTATAAATATTATTATGAATGTACTCAAAAAAACAATGGCTAAAATAGAAACTTTATAATCTGTATAATTGTAATAAAAAACAAATTTGTACACCTCACCAGGTAAAAGCATGTACGGACCTACCCTACTTAATAAGATCTTACATGCTCAATTTTGTATGTAAACGCATGTTTTAACAAATAAATTATCTTTATCTTAGAACTGTCAACTAGTGTCAACTTGCTCGACATTGAGTAGTTGTAACTCACGGCCGTCAGAGCTAAGAGCGCTAGTGTCGCTATTCGCGGCTAAGCGAATACCAAACTGTAGATTCGTCGCTGGCACAGCACTGCGCTCGAGGCTGTTTCCTTAGATAATAGCACTGGGCACTACCAACCTTTTCTAGAAGCGTTTTGTCCTATTATTTTTATTTTATTATTAGAGGTTAACTAGCAGTTTTATTTCTACGAAAATAAACGTTTTCAGATTGGTGCAGAACTCGGTTACGAAACGTCGAACTTTTAAGTGTCAATTAAGCTCAATACCTTCCTTCCTAGTTTTAGTGAAAACAGGGCTTCGCTGTTTCTCGTTTAAAAGCGCTGTTATTTTTATTTTCGTATTTATTTAATAGTTTTTTCTCAAGGTTTACACCTGTATTCGTAAAATGTGAACACTCCCATGATAAATTTTAACATTTTTCCAATCTTGTCAAGCTCATACGGTGTTTTTAGCGAAACCTCTAACCAGCTTACCATAGGCCATCACTCCGCTTAAGTGCCGTAAATCGTTTACATATCTATTTCTTAATATCGGCTAAAAGGTTTGAAAAAAAAAACATTTCCTATCACATTAATGTACATTAATTGTGATAGGAACTCGTGGCTAAATAATAACAGCCGCACGGGTCGGTCTTCAAGGTTAAGCAACGCTTGACGAGGTCAGTCCGTGGGTGGGTGACCATTTTCAACATACCGAGTTTCCTCCGTGCCTCGGAAAGCACGTTAAGCCGTTGGTCCCAGCTGTCATTTGAAGATCTTTGACAGTCGTTACGGGTAGTCAGAAGCCTGAGATCTGACACCAGTCATGCCAAGGGGTACCGTGTTACCCAGTTACTGGGTTGTGGCGGTCAGACAGGTAGTCGCTCTACGTAAAACACTAGTACTCAGCTGAATCTGGTATGACTTGAAGCCGACCGCAATATAGTTGAGAAAAAGGCTAGGCAGATTGATTTGTGATAGTTTGTTTTTTCTTATGACAAATACTTTTGCTTAAAATTTTTTATTAACAACACGTAATTTTTCCAAAAAATAAAAATGATGGTTAGAATTTCTTATCCTACACAGGATATGTAAATCAAAAATATATTTTAAAAACAAAACTGTCCAAAAAGAGGTTCAATATTGATATTGTGGCACCGAGCGGGCGCACGGCCGCGTTAACATAGAGGAATATGTACGCCTTAACTTTAAAAAAAAACAAGAGACCATAAACAAGTGACATCGTCAAGCGCGAGCCTATTGATAATAAAAAAAAAAACCAGGATGTCCTATTCAAAAATCTCCCGGTACTCTTTTTACACTTTATGATTCCAGCCTCTGTAATACTTCCTCATAATTATAATCTCCTGGTACTTAAGTTTGTCTTTACCGGTAATGATTCCAGCCCCGCAAATATTAAGACTTCTTCATGACTCTGGCCTCCTGGTAGTTTGGGTATAAATGCTTATAATGTTAACATCTTACTAAAAAAGCAAAAGCGGAAATCATATTTTTACCATATTATTAAACTCTCTACTGATTTTATGTTTCTGACGCTAATTGCCCTCAAAAAAAGGATTCGTCCGAAACACCACTCAAAAACATTAATAATAATGAAATTCCTGTTTCGACCAGATCGGACGAAACTCAGCGGCCGAAACGCCTACAACAAACTACCTGAAAAATGTATGGAATGTAAAACGCTATCGAAATATTACGTCATCAATCCCTTTCTCCTTCGAAATTCCAAAGTGGCATTGCGAACATTGCCATCGCTGACATCGAATGACACTTGTTCAGAGCCTCAGTTCACTAACAAAATCTCTTCACTAAAATTATTTATTTACGTTCGTTTTCGCCACCCCCACGGCCCCATACACTCACGGGATTGAATTCGCTCTCAATCGATACCCCGGACTAGGGAGGCGCTCTCGAACCCCCTTGAATACCACAGAGCATCGAGACGCCTTGCCGGCCACTGAGAACGGTATTGCTGAAGCTTTTCATAAAAACGAAACTTGGACCTGGATTGAGCTTATAAGCCCGTCATGTCCCACTTTACTGACTGACTGTCGTTTACTATTGTAGGTACAGAGAGGCATTTTTTTTTTTTTTGTGTTATCTATAGGCTCGCGTTTGACCACTATCTCTCCTGATGGTAGGCGATGATGTGGTCGACGATGGAGCACGCTTGCCTAGAAGTAACCTATTCACTCTTGACTTAAAGACCCCTAGATTGTAGCTATCGGGAAACATAGACGCCGGCAGGGAATTCCACTCCTTAGCTGTACGCATAATAAAAGTATTCTCAAAACGTTTAGTGCGTATGGGTGGGATGTCCACCATGTACCGACGACGGCGCATCGCCGTACGTCTGGTAGTCCGATGATGAAACGGGCTGGGCAGAATTAGATCATGCAATTCCATCGCACACTCCCCGAAATGTAACCGATAAAAAACCGACAAGCGGGCAACTCGGCGACGGTGTTCAAGGCTCTGGAGCCTTGACTTAACCAGTGCCTCATCGCCGATGAGCCTCTTGGCCCGCTTTTTTGCTTTTTGCTAAACAGTAGGACATATTAACAATATTAGCTTCTGCCAGAAGCTTCGCTTGCGTGAAAAATTAAATAAATAATAATTTTCTCAACACAAATGTTGCAGGAAGGTGCAGAAAATGCTTAAAATAAAACAAAAAAAAAAACATTTGTGAGAGACTGGTGCCCGAAGAAGGTTTCGAATACCTGTGTTACGGATCACCAGCCTCCTTAATTCTTAAATTTGACTTTGTATGTAATAGATCAAGTATGAACGAGGTGTATGATGATGAAGTTTTCAATGCATAATTTATGACATTTACAAAAATGCTGATTCTAGAATGGATATGATATCAGTTATATGTTTGTGTACAGGTGTTTGTGAGTGAGTGTATGTAAGTAGGTGTGTTTGTACAGGTGTATGTGAGTGAGTGTATGTAAGTAGGTGTATGTGAGTGGGTGTGTGTGAGTGTGTGAGAGTATTTGTGGATACGAGTGTTTGAGGGTGTGAATGAAATTGTTTTCTTATCCCAAGAGAACATTATACCGGGGTGCGAGCCTATGTGCTATTCCAAACTATGATCTATCTCTGTGCCGAATTTCATCCAGATCCGTTCACCCGTTCTGGCGTGATTGAGCAACAAACATCCATCCATCCATCCAAACTTTCGCATTTATTAAATAAACTAGCTACCGCCCGCGGCTCCGCCCACGTTGTGTTAGCACTTTCACCAATATCTTTTAAAATTATAGCCTATGTGTTATTCTGATGTCTGTGATATTACTGTAAAGTTTCATCAAAATGCGTTCAGTAGTTTTTGCGTGAAAGAGTAACAAACATCCATCCATCCTCACAAAATTTCGTATTTATAATATTAACTAGGTATTGCCTGCGACTTCGTCTGCGTAGCATTAGTATTTTGAATAGCTTATTTTTTAACCCCCAGTTTCTCAGCTCAAAATTCTCGCAGAATGTATGTGACAAATTGTGAAGCACGCGATATCTGCTGTGATTGTTTGAATGAATTTTCAACAGCCAATCACAATAGATAACGCGTGCTTCACAATTTTCCACATAAATCCTGCGATAATTTTGAGCTGAGAAACTCGGGGTAAATCGCGCCATAATATTAAAAGTGTGACGGCTGCCTTACTTGAGAAATTATTAGTTCACCAAATAAAATTCTAGCCCCCTGTCTACCCCCTAAAGGATGATTTCCGTGATAAAAACTATCCTATGTCCCGCCCAGGATCTCAAACTATCTCCATGCCATTTTCATCTAAATCGGTTCAGCTGTTTAAGCGTGAAAAGTTAACAGACAGACAGACAGACAGATTTACTTTCCCATTTATAATATAAGTACACAAAAGGATGGAATGGATGTATGAATTAATCAAATGGATGCGCATGAGTTTTTCAAGAAATTAGCACAAAGCTCGTCGACGCTTCACGTGACCAGAGGGCTGGCCTTTTCTTCGGCTAGAGAATCAGCATTGCCGTCCAGCGTGGCAATGCTGCCAGCGTTCTGGGCACGTTTCCCATTGACATCGATGTGGACGAATTTTTTGATACACAATGAGCCCTTTTCCCTCTCTCCTTTGTATTTGTATATAGGTTTGTTTTATTCTCTAGAATATTCAATTGCATATCAATACTTATATATATATAATATTATAAAGCTGAAGAGTTTGTTTGTTTGAACGCGCTAATCTCAGGAACTACTGGTTGGAATTGAAAAAATATTTTTGTGTTGGATGGTAAATTTGTCGGGGAAGGTTATAGGCTATATAACATCACGCTACGGCCAATAGGAGCGGAGCATACATGAAAAAGTCGCAAAAACGGGAAAAACAAAATCCTTTTTGAGAACTTTTGTTGCGTGCGCTGTGTAAGTGGTTAAAAATACGCAACATTCATGTAGGTAGGGTAGGTAGGTAGCCAGTTGACGGGAGCGAAGCCGCGTGGGACAGCTAGTATGTTAACATATTTGTTGCTTTAATAAAGAAATACGTTCATTAAGTTATTGATAAAGGATGGATATTTGCAGAAAAGTAAGATGAACAAATACTGTTAGTAATGCCTTGTCTAGTCTATACCGACGCGGTTTTTTGTACTCAATCAATCATAAATCGGCCTAGACGTTAGCTTCCAGCTAATCAGAATATGCCTTTGCAAGAGTGGTGTCATATTGTCGCATCCGTTAAATTAGTCAAAGCGGATCTTTGTGTCTCTGATGTTGGCTTTGCCAACCATAGCGCAAGAAACAGTCTGTCATCGAATATACTGCATAGAGTAAGCGAGATAGGACGATGCAACAACGTAAGCGAGTGAAAGAGGCATTTATACAATGCTATCTTCAACTTCAACATTGACACAAAAAAAGTTAATTAAAAAAAAACAAAAAACCCGACTGCTTAAAAAGCGAACTAAAAAGACGTAAACAACAAGAAAATCATGCTGTGCAGTCGGAGGATACATATTCGCGATCTGGCTGACCAAAACCAGATGTTTCCTCCGACTGCTCAGCATGATTTTCTTCTTGTTTACGTCTTTTTTGTTCGCTTTTTAAGCAGTCGGGTATTTAGATTTTTTTTTTTTTTTTTTTTTGGATTTGGTACATTTTAACATATAAGTATTATATATTTTTGAAATCACCTCTTAAAACCCTTTATTTTGATACCACAGACGAAGGATTTGAAAAAAAAAAATTTGGTCCCCCACAATATGGCGCCCAAAACCCGCCATTTTATTATTGTCCAATTTTAATGCATCCAGTGACACACGCAAGGTTAAGAGGAATCAATCAACGTTAGAATCATCAAAATCGGCCAACGCGTTTGGTCTCTAGAACGCATAGGAACAAACATACATAGACTGATAAACACATTACCCTCCTTCGGCAGTCGGGTAAATAGGTACTGCAAAGGGTCTTGCAGCGAACTTAAGAGACACAAAGATCCGCTGTGAGTATTATACAACTGTCATAAATGGTCACCCATCCACGGACACACCTCATCAAGCGTTGCTTAACCTTTAAGATCGACCCGTGCGACTGTTATTTATGTATCCACGAGTTTCGCCTCTCGGGATTCCGTACTCTGCGCCTTATATCTTTAGAGGGGCGCACGATACCTGGGCTTTGTTACATTCCCCGGGATCTCTATTATAAACGAAGATCAGCTTACAGGGATTTGAGCTCTGAGCTTTGGTTGTTGTTTCCTTTTTTAATATAACCTCGGCTTACGTGCTTGAGGTCGTGGGTTCAAATCCGGTGCAGTATAAATGTGACTTTTTCAATTCATATCCTATCTACACTATTCAACTAGCAATTTATTTGAAATCAAGTTCTCGAAAACGGCTCTAACGATTTTGATAACATTTGCAATATAGAGCGAGAAATTATGATGTTGGTGATGATTGCAATTTTTGACGTTATGCGCATTTATCTGTTTGTAATTTGGTTGTTTTGCTCCTGTTATCTTGCGCACATTGTACATTTTGCGACTACACCGCCGCGCCTGTATGAGCGTACCCTAACGCCCTGAAGCTAATTCCATTGCTTGAAGTATTAATTAACTACTAAATTATTAATAATTATGAAATTGAAGACGTTCATATTTACAGAAATCTACTCTGTATTAATAATATACACACAGTGTTATACTATACGTATTCGCTGATATTAACGAATCAGAAAATTAAAACAACTTTTCTCAATTGCACGATTTTTATTACGTACTCACAAAATTAACATCTGTCCATTATAACTGTTCGACGACAACTAACTACTAAACACTCGCAACACACCCCACCACATGTTTTCAACACATACGGAAGTGATGCACACTAATATACAATAACGTAACAATATTTAATCGAATTCGCAAAAAGGAGGAGGTTATCAATTCGACTGTTTTTTTTTAATCTTTGTTACCTCAGATTTTGATGATTCTTGTTTTATTTGAAAGCTGGTGCTTGTCATGTGTGTGTCCCATTTAATTTTTATCAAGATCTGATGAAGAACTTCGAAGAAATACATCAGAACTCTTCAATCAATGACGGTAAAACACTCGGGATAGATGCAATCGTATGTCTGTTTCCGAAATTCACCGACACCGATATCAACTGCCCAAAGTTGAAGTTATTTTTGTCTTTGTAGTGCGGAAAATACGTAGTTATATGCACATCACCATCACCCTTTTAATGTTCCCCCTGCAGGGACACAGGTCTCTCTGTGAGGGGGAATGTGCCTTAATCCAGAGAGCCCAGTGCGGGTTGGTGGATGTCACATGACTTCCAATGTTTGTTTCTAGAATATTCGGTTTTTCGATGTTTTTAGAGCAGTGGTTATGAAATAATTCACAGAAAGTAAAGCGCCTGATGCCTGGGTTCGAACCCATGACACGTAAGTCGGGGCCGTAATGTATAAAATAAAAGAAGTCCCCTAATGCGGCTTGCGGTACTAGTTGCCTGGTAGAAATCGTCACGTCACGAAAAAAGGTTATGCCCTCTTTCGAGACATTCGGTTCCGTTCAGCGTAGTTCGGGTAAAATACATTCGACATTTAAGAAAGGGCGTAAGGCGAACGCTTTCAGTTCCTCTGTGACACACATTCTCGGTCCTTGAGATCATCGGAAAACCTAAAATTAAGCATTCGTATGCATTCCACATCCTTCTTCGACAAATCTTTCACGGTTCAAGCAGCTCGTTTGTGGAATGCATTACCTATTGAGGTAAGGCGTGCGCAAACATTACCTTTATTTAAAAAAATGGTGAAGGAGCATTTCCTTTCTTTGTAACTATTCTTCTCCTTTCTCTGCCCTATTTTTTTATATGTATTAGTATATTATTTTATTTGTATGTATGTATTTTATGTTGTATCTAAGTAATATTATTTAATATAGTTTTTATACACTGACAGCCCTATGTCTATCTCCTCTAGTTCTGTCCATCCAAAGGTTGTCTGGAAGAGATTGCCCTGTGCGATAAGACCGCCCATTGTACACTGATCTTAATAATGTTTTGTCCTGTAATTATTTAAGTGGTGTACAATAAAGTATATAATAATAATAAGGGACTTCCATTCTGGCAGGGGAACCCCCACCGCACACGATTTCTTTTACCAAAACTTATCTTTCATGATCTCGTTAGGTATGTGCCAGAGATATTTTTGGTAAGGAAGAGATGACATAACAAATCTCGCGATACTTGGGACAATCCCACCGCACTATTCCCAAACCACTGCAACTCCTGAAAGCCAGAATCAACAGTGGAGACCACCAGAAAAGCGCTGAGACAATGAAGCTCGACGAAGTCCCGGAGGATTTAACTGTCTTGGATCCCGCAACGAAATTAATCAGAAAAGAAAAATGGAGGAGTAGGAAAAATTCAAATTTCCACTTCCCTCCATATCAAGCAGGAGACAGAACAAACAAGACCAATAGGCACAAAGGGTCGTTTACAACTGGGATAAGCCCAGTTGCCAAGCACCACAGATAAAATTAGCTCTAATATTAATGGGTCCTAACATTGTAAGCTGTTATATTTGATTCCAATAATAGGTATGACAAAAAAAACGCTTGAACGCACGGAATTTTGTTCTAGTTTCCACAAGGTACTATGTAAAATTATTGAAAAATCATCAAAATCTTTGCACCAGTAACTTTTAGAGAATGGGGCGAGCTAAAATTATATCCTATCCATTCCCGGTCGAAAAGGTCTTATCTACCTAAACGGAAAGCTAAATTCACCGTGAATATACCTACCTACTGTTGCCACCCAGAACCCCTCCAATCAAATTTACACCTTCAGCGTGTTCACTTAAAGTCCAAATATCATCACAAGGATCCACCCCTTGGAAATTTCGTTCTACCTCCTCCATTGTAATATGGACTTTATTTCTTTGAAAATACGGTTGGAAATTGAGTGGAGATTGATGTTTGAAGGAGATATACAGGATGAATTTTTTATGTCCC
The DNA here is from genome assembly GCA_947562075.1 of Orthosia gracilis. NCBI lineage: Eukaryota > Metazoa > Arthropoda > Insecta > Lepidoptera > Noctuidae > Orthosia > Orthosia gracilis. The sequence goes on from OX387277.1 coordinate 10,677,744, forward strand.
AACTTGCGGATCTAAACCGACTTTGAAAATGAAAGTCATGTAATTTGCCTGGTAATAGTTTATGTATGGTGTTTAAATGTTTGATTAAGGCTTTATTAGACGATGTTAATTAGTTTTGTTTTCGCTTGCTGTAATTAGTGACTCTTAAATGAGTGGCGGTGTCGGAAATAGTTTACAGTGAAGTGTGTTTGGAGTGGAGTCTCTATTTCCTGATACTACCTGGGATTCTTTAAGTCAAGAAGGAAAGAAAGAAGCAAAAAGTAAGTGGTACACAATCAAATTTCCTGGAAAAAAAATGTAAAAATAAAATGTAACAAAAATATGAGAGAAAGTGTACCCCAGAGTGAATAGGTTACTTCTAGGCAAGCGTGCTTCACCGTCGACCACAGCATCGCTTACCATCAGGTGAGATTAGTTTTCAAACGCGAGCATATGAACAATAAAAATATTTAAAAAAAAAAAAAAAAAAAAAAAAATTAATGACCCTATGGAAAGAATATTTGATTTTTTTTCTTTTGTTAATAAACTGACGAACCTGACTAAATGAAAAATGTGGCTAATTTTTTATACAAAAAAAAACAGGTTGTGCAAATAAAAAAAAAAAATACACAACCTGATTTTATCGAGGCACATTTTATCGAGATATTCGAACAAGAATGTATTGAACAGCAGATTTTTTGTCAATATCACTGTATTCATTGCGTATTTTGCGTCGTCAAGCAGACGATCTTTGAATTTAAAAAGCAATGGATTATGAATTCATTCAGTTATGATTAAATCTGTGATTTAGTATGTCACGCGACTAATTAAAACTTCAAATATCTGTAATTCTAGATAAAGACAAAAATTCTTTATATCAACCAGGCCAAGCGGCACTTTTGAACGTCAAAAATATAAATTTAAAGTTGATTCTACCGTCCATTAGGAAAAGTAGCTTGTTATGGAGAACAACGGAGAAGAAACGCCATACTTTTGGAATTGGTCATGGGGGCGAAACCGCGGGAAATTGCTAGCTATAATTATGCAGTGAGCAAGCACAATGATCAATACACCTTCCACATGACTAAAGGCCTTTTCACACCACAACAGCCAAATTCAAATATTAAAATAAATCATTTTCATCCAGCTGCCCGAATTACCAACTGAACTGTATTTTAAAATAATCCCGCATCAATAAAGACTCAACCTGTATATATGTAAATTATAACATCAAGCGGCGCTCGGTTCGTTAAGCCTTCCTTTTACCACCACCCTGTATAAGTGACGAGAGGCGGCGGGAATCACTCTGTATACTGTTAAAACCTATTTGCGGAATAACGTATAAAAGATAATAGTTTCATAGATATAAAGGAAGGTTAAGTTACTTTTCATGCGGCCAATTTTTTGATGGGTTGTAAGGAAATATTTGTTTTTAAAACGGCGGTGATGGAAAATGTCAAACCGGTTTACGTTCCAAGCTTAAGAGGTAGTGGGCAGGGCACATTGCTCGCAGAACGGATGGTCACGAGGGCGTAAACAAAAAGAGAAGAAAAAATAAAACATAATTGTAATTATGAATTTAGCCAGTTTGATTTTGTCTACACTAAAGATTGCCCTATGGAGCAGGACCTGCATGTTTCCAAGTATTCCTATCTATACATATAAATAAAATTGGAGTGTCTGTTTGTAATATTGAAATAACCGTTTTTTACTACATGTATATGAATATATATACGGTACATACACCAAAATATTTTTGTTACAATTTTTGTCTGTCTGTCTGTATGTCTCTTTGTTCCGGCTAATCTCTCAAATGGCTGGACCGATGTTGACGGGAGTTTTATTGTCAGGTAGCTGATGTAATAAGGAGTAACTTAAGCTACGTTAATTTTAGAAAAAATCTTTTATTTTAGAAATTTGTTAGGCGGAACGAAGTTCGCCGGGTCACCTAGTTATAAAGATTGCCCTATGGAGCAGGACCAGCATGTTTGCAAGCATTCTTATATTGAATGTAATCATCTAATTTTGTAAACCTTTTAACCTAGCCGTTATTAAGGGACTGCTTTAGTAGTTTTGACGGCACTAAAGCGTTGGAAGGCCCTTAACTTCAGCGTCTATAACCTCTTTTGTTCGGGTAGTATTTACAGTATCCGAATACTGCAAATAAATACTACCTGGTCAAAACAAACGACAGTAGACTTATAAATAAAGCTGCAACAATACTTTATTTATGCGTATCAATATTTAACATCAGTATTCAATCGTATCGGTGATATTCATATGGCCACAGAGCAAGGAGACGCCTTGGCGGGCACTGCTATCTTGTCAGTGGGTGTCACTGTTTAGGCGCTTGTGGATCAGCGAGTAGCGAGTAAAACTAGAAACTAAAAACGAGTTGGCGAGCAGAGAGAAGCGACTGTGTAGATTCAATAGTTTTGTAGCTGGCTTTCACTCAGGATGGCCGCACTGTGTGTAGAAATAATCGCGTCTCTCCGCGTGAGTTCTGACCGCCAAGCGAGCAAGCGAACATCCCTGAGAGAGTATAACTTTGATAGCTCATTTCGCTGCGACAAACTTATCGTGAGAGAGTACTCGCCGGCAGTGTGAAAAGACAGCGCTCAACTCTTACTATATGTGAGACACATACAGTAATAGTTGAGCGCTGTCTTTTTATTGACACGGGATGTTATATCTTTTGTACGTTTCTTTAGCGAGAAAATTGTCGGTAGCTAATTGCGTACTCGTCGGCGTTTGGACAAGAGCCTTGTGGATAGAAATTGACGGCCCGTAACTATTCTAACTATAGATAATAAAATGATAGTTTCTATATAGATTTAGTTAACCGATGTTTTCCAATTTAAAAAAAATAAAAATAAAAAAGTGTCAAATGTCCCCAGTTCTTTTCACACGGTCTTCTCCAAAATGATTTACACTTTCGAATGTGTAACTAGCTTCATTTTTCTGACTGACCAACTCCTAGACAGTTCAAAGTGCCTATAACTGGTTTATTTGAAATAAATGATTTGAGTTATGTTTGTGACGGTCGAAACTTATGCTCTTTGCGTGGGTACGAGTATTGTTAATAATGACACGTGTAGTCACTAAGAAGCTCGATCGAGACTGATTGACTGCTCCAGTCGATTCGTTACTCTTTGGCTTTTGTGGACAATATTCATATGGACCGGACTTTGTGGACAGTCACATGAATTCTATAGATTTTAAGGTAGCTTACCGTGTGGATTGGCGTTTTTTCATTAAAAATTTCTTTTGTGAACACGCTGAATAAGTGACGAGAGATAGCGGATGTTTTAATTTTAATTAGCATTTTTGTCTATCAAAACTGTCGTCAGTTCTGTACTCAAATTTAAAAAAAATAGCTTTTCTTTTAAATAAAATTATTTATTAAATTTTTTTTTTAGAACAAACTTTTTTCGTATTTTCTCAGCAAACCCTTTCATTTGATACCCATATCATGGCAGTGCACAAAAAAGAACTAGTCCGCCATCTTGGGCCGTCCACCATATTGAATTAAGAATGACGTCACTTAGCTAACCATGCATTGTCATCCAAACAAAACGTGTATGCAAAATTTCATCTCAATCGGTGGAGGAGAATTGCTTTAAAATTCAGTTGCAAGATTTAATCCGAACACACATACACACATACATTGCAAGTTAAATAAAAGCTTGTAAGCTTCCAAATAAAAAAACTACAATCTGAAAAAAAAAAAAAATTTGGAAGTCGGTGTCTTTCATAGGTACCAATTTATTGCGTTATTGACACCGACTTCCAAAAAAAATTTTGGAAATAAATTGGTACCTATGAAAGACACCGACTTCCAAAAATAAAGTTATTTTACACATCGTAGTTTTTTTATTTGGAAGTCGGTAGTATTTTTTTGTAAATAGTTTATTTTGGAATATTTTCGATGTACAAAAACGACTTTTCGACATATTTATTAAATGTATTTATGATGATGATGACTAACGACAAAACTAATTTTGTAATATTTTATTAAAGTTTAATTTCAACTAAAGTTTGCTTAAATTTTTCCAACCTATAAATTTGTATTTTTTTTTACAAAACTGTAGATATATCTTTGAAAAAATTAAGCAAACTTGGCTTTTATTAAAAACTCAATTAAAATCAACCCTAAGACTAACATCAAACAAGAAACTAAGATGAAAACCCCAGAGAGTTCATATGAAATTCACGTTCATTAAAAAGCATCACCCAGCATGGCCTATTGTGTGAACAGTCTCGCTCAGTATTGATTAACCCCGGCGTTGCGTGGCGACGGGAATTTTGCTATCTGTTGCATGATACAGAGGTTGTATACACACGCTTGTTTGGTACAGAGGTGTAGCAGGGTTGCAAGTGTAAATGTTTGATAGACATTTGTAAGAGAATGGCTGGTTTTGGTAGCTGAAAATTTGGGAATAAAATATAATACCAACAACAATTTAGAGGCGGTCTTTTGTGTTTTTTTTTTTATTTTTTTTATTATCAATACGCTCGCGCTTGACCACTATATCACCTGATGGTAAGCGATGACGTAGTCGACGATAAAGCACGCTTGCCTAGAAGTAACCTATTCACTCTCGACTTAAAGACCCCTAGATTGTAGCTATCGGGAAACACAGACTCCGGCAGGGAATCCACTCCTTAGCTGTACGCATAATGAAAGTGTCCCCAAAACGTTTTGTGCGTATGGCTGGGATGTCCACCATGTACCGATGACGCATCGCCGTGCGTCTGGTTGTCCGATGATGGAACGGGCTGGGCGGAATTAGATCATGCAATTCCATCGCACACTCCCCGAAATGTAACCGATAAAAAACCGACAAGCTGGCAACTCGGTGTTGGTTATATTTGGTAAATATTTTAGAAATAGTTTATCATCATCATCATCATCATCATCATTTCAGCCGAAAGACGTCCACTGCTGGACATAGGCCTCCCCCAGGCGTCGCCACATTGACCGATCCCGTGCGTCTCGCATCCAGCGCCTTCCCGCAACCTTAACCAGGTCATCGGTCCACCTAGTGGGAGGCCTTCCAACGTATCGTCTTCCGGTTCGCGGTCGCCATTCCAGAACTTTTCGGCCCCATCGGCCATCCGTTCTGCGAGCAATGTGCCCTGCCCACTGCCACTTAAGTTTAGCAATTCTCCGGGCTATGTCAGTAACTTTAGTTCTCCTGCGGATATCATCATTTCTGACGTGATCACGCAAGGAAATTCCGAGCATAGCCCTCTCCATTGCCCTTTGGGTGACTTTAAGCTTTCTGATAAGGCCCATTGTGAGCGACCACGTCTCGGTCCCATAGGTGATCACTGGCAACACACACTGGTCAAAGACTTTTGTCTTGATAGTTTATCAGTTGTCTAATAATGTTTTTTAAGTGGACGTTGATGGCCAAATGCGAAACTATAGATAGCGAAAAACACTCAAAGGAGTCACGAGGTCGATTTTGATAATGATAGGATAGATGGACTCCTTTTCCGCACTTAGACTCGCATTTGGTTTGTTGTGCGTGCAGGCCTTCTCTCTGTGAAAGGGAATGAGCCGTAATCCACCACGCGGGCCCAGTGCATGTTGGTGGATGTCACACGTCTTCATTTTTGGTTCTAAGGCATGCGGGTTTCCTCACGATGTTTTGCTTCACCGTTTTGAGAGCAGTGGTGATGAAATAATTTACACAAAGTAAAGCGCCTGGGTTTGAACGCACGACCTACAACTTTTAAGTCGCTGCTCTCGATGAAAATTATAACTACATTATAGGACTTTTGAAAAATTATATTCCCAGCCAGAAATCGAACATGTTGATTTAAAAAAAAAAACACATGCCGTTTTATTACATCATTCAATAATGTCGCTAATAAGGATAAAACTCTGGGTAGTAATGTCATGCGGCAAACTTGAGGAACGACCTCATTTTACAAGCTTTTATTTAACTTGCAATGTAGCAAGTGTGTTCGGCTCAAATCTTGCAACCGAATTTCAAAGCAGTTATCCTCCACCGATTAAAATGAAATTCTGTTTATAATTTTAGTTTAGATTACAATGCATGGTTAGCTAAGATACGTCATTCTAAATCCAATATGGCGGACGGCCCAAGATGGCGGACTAGTTATTTTTTGTGCACTGCTATGATATGGGTATCAAATGAAAGGGTTTGCTGAGAAAAATATGATAAAAGCTTCTTTTAAAAAAGATTTTTAACAAAAAACCTAACTACAAATAGATAATTTTCTTTGCTTAAAGATACTTTACGAAGATCTAAATAAGGAGCGATTTTTGGCAGTCGCAAAACTTCTCGATCCGAGTCAGCGACATACTAATCTGAAGTGTGTCGGAATGACAAATATTAAAGTTACAGTTACGAGTATTCCAAAGCTAGTTTTTATTTCTGTCGGCAGTTCCCACGACTGCCTAGTTTTTTACCGACTTCAAAAAAAGGAGGTTATTATCGACCCTACTTAGCTCGTGGCTAAATAATAACAGCCGCACGGATCGAACTTCAAGGTTAAGCAATGCTTGACGAGGTCGGTCCGTGGATTTTCAACATACCGAGTTTCCTCCGTGCCTCGGAAAGCACGTTAAGCCGTTGGTCCCGGATGTCATTTGAAGATCTTTGACAGTCGTTACGGGTAGTCAGAAGCCTGAGATCTGACACCAGTCTTGCCAAGGACTACCGTGTTACCCAGTTACTGGGTTGTGGAGGTCAGATAGGCAGTCGCTCCATGTAAAACACTGGTGCTCAGCTGAATCCGGTAAGACTGGAAGCCGACCCCAATATAGTTGGGAAAAGGCTAGGCAGAAGGATATTATCGACCCTACTTTTTATCAAAGCTATGCCATAAAAACATATTAAATTATATCTGCCAGAGCAAGTTAACACATTGGTATCACGCAGGCACACCCTCTGTTAAGTCATTTATAATATTAACTAACGGGGCTATTCTCATGCGTGAGGTGGTAACTAAACATTTCATGTTTTATTAAAAAGTATTTTTAGGGTTCCGTACCTTAAAAGGTAAAAATAGGAACACTTTTAAGATCACTCTTTTGTACGTCCATCCGTGTGTCACCACCGATTTTCTCTGGAACGGGTGGACCTAGCAAGTTGAAATGTATACCAGTTAATGAGTTCTAATAGTCCCTATTAGGTATATAAAAATCAAGGTCCTGAGTCAACACGATAAAAAGATGTGGGCAAATTTAGATTTTCGCGAAAACTTGTAAGTACCAAAATTTACCTTAGTTTTCAAATATTTTTTTTCGGAGTTATTTTTACTTGTGCTGTAAGACCTTGTTTTTAACCAAAATTGACAGTCCTAGGTCAAACGGAAGTACCCTATAGGTTTTGGGCCGAAAAGTCCTGTTCACCTAGAATCACGAAATTTGTCAAAAAGTAAAGTCTGCACAAAAAAAGAAAAATTTCCAAAAAATAAAAAGTGTTGAAAATTAACGGGTGTCCCCATACTTACATAGTTGATGCCACCCCGGGTACGGAACCCTTCATGCGCGAGTACGACTTGCACTTCGTTTTTTTTTGTCCTTTGCGGTTAGGGGATTGAAGTCTAGTGTGTATTTACAATGGGGCTGTTTAAAGAGAATGGGGTTTAAGAATTAGTTTAAAAAAATAATTAGTAAGGGTAACTAAGGTTAAGGAGTCAATTTAAATAATTTGTTAGCAAAAATGGTGCTATCTATACTGATATTATAAAGCTGAATTTTGTTTGTTTGTTTGAATGCGCTAATCTCAGGAACTACTGGTTGGAATTGAAAATTCTTTTTGTGTTGGTTAGTCCATTTATCGAGGAAGGTTATAGGCTATATAATATCACGCTACAACCAATAGGAGCTAAATGATGCAGAGATAAATGAAAAATTAAGGCAAAATTATTCCTTTTTGAGAGCTTCCGTTGCGTGCTCCGCGTAAGCGGTTAAAGTTACGCAACAATCATGTATGTAGTGTAGGGACGGTAGGGTAGGTAGGGTAAATGGGAGGTAGGTAGCCAGGTTCACGGGAGCGAAGCCGCGTGTGACAGCCAGTTTATAGATAATGGGGTTCGAAAACTTGCGATAAAAATAATTTAGATCTAAGTAATAAAAAAAATAACCAGAAGACTCCCAGGTTGTAGCTATCAGGAAATACAGACTCCGGTAGGGAATTCCACTCCTTAGCTGTAAGCATAATAAAAGTATTCCCAAAACGTTTGGTGCGTATGGGTGGGATGTCCACCATGTACCGATGACGCATCGCCGTACGTCTTGTAGTCCGATGATGGAACGGGCTAGGAGGAGAGATTAGATCTGATGAGACATTTAATTCAAATCCATTGAGAATTTGAATTTAGAATCGAAAGCCCTGGCTGGAGGCTCTACTTCAATCTGCACAGAATCTTTAACCAGTTGCCAATCACTTTGATTGAACTGCGAGGGGCCGATAAAAAACAAAACAAATCAGATTTTTTAGTAATCGTCTCAAAAACTCATTACAGGGTTTTCCATTTCCAAGGTAAAGTTTATGGAATGAACATTGATCTTATTACTGCGTCGTGTCAGTTGCCCACTTCTCGGAATTTTAAGTATTTTTTCATTCTTCTCTAAGAGTAACGTATAAACTATGCCATCACGATCATGGTTATCCAAAATGCGAAGTTCAACAATCAAACATCTGATCATCATCAGCCTTATAATGTTTTCACTGCTGGAACACACACATCCTCTCTGTGAGAGGATGTGTGTGTGGCCTTAATCCACCCCGCGGGCCCATCTTCGATTTTTTGGTTCTAAGACATACCGGTTTCCTCACGATGTTTTCCTTCACCGTTTTGAGAGCAGTGTTGATGAAATAATTTACATAAAGTAAAGCGCCTGCCTGGGTTTGAACTCACGACCTACGACACGTAAGTACCGTTACCACTAGGCCACCACTGCTCTCTGTATATATATAAATATCTGATATGGTGGAAAAAATAAACAACTTGCATTGAAATACATTTTTAAGTAATAGTTACTGAATAAAGGTTTGTTAACTGGTTACGAAATTATTGGGGTTTGCTAACTTTATCTTACTAACAACGACACAGTGTTGTGCTATTTGCTAATCAGTTGATTATTTCGTCATCGTTTATTTCTAATGCTTAAAGAAGACTCGTCATACGTGACCCAAAAATCGACAAGACCCCGCACAATAAAAAACCGGCCAAGTGCGAGTCGGATTCGCGCACGACGGGTTCCGTACCATTATCGCAAAAAAACGTTTGTTGTGTGGGTCTAGGAGTCTAGTTAAATTTTGTATTATTTATTTATTTATTTTCAAGTCAATTACTCCTTGCACTTACAGGGTAACCCAACACATGCAAAGAGTCAATGGTATATAATTATTACATTTACAATAGACAAACAACACACAAATGGGCCGTGACGAGTCCTCTTTAAAGTTACTAAACTTGTTCGGCTAATTCTTACTTTTCACTAAAAAAATTAATAGCATTTGGACACATTTATATATTTATTTAGACTTCATGCACAAAGGTACAAAGGCGGACTTAATGCCTTAGGCATTCTCTACCAGTAAACCACGGGTGGTGAAGAGACAACATGGCAGGTGCATAACTTAATAATAATAAAAAATCCTTTTTACAAAAAAAATACTACTTCACTTTTTAGTTGTACCTATTAAGCAACTTGCCTTTAGTGAGATACTTATAATGCCAGAATAGATTATCCAAAGTCAAAGTCAAAGTCAAAGCCATTATCCGAATGCCATGAAACTTGATCATAACCGGTGAAATGAGAGTGTATCAAGGTGAATTGTACACATCTGCGTACCCCTTTAGAGCGTACTGGCGTGATGTTATGTTATGAAATGGTATAAACAATAAACAGACATGCGGTTGCAGCAATCTCGAGAGATTTGCCGTCATTTATTGAAGAGTTCTGCTGTATATCTCCGAAGTTCTTCATTAGATCTTCCCCATATTAAAATGGGACCAATTTCGAAACATACACTAACAAACAAAAAATAATTTTCAAAATCGGTCCACAATTGACGGAGATATCGGTGAACAAACACACAAAAAAAAAAAAACATACAAGAAGTCGAACATAGAACCTCCTCCTTTTTGGTAAGTCGGTTAAAAAGTAGTTAGTAGTAGCTAGTAGTTATTTTACTAAAATAAGTAAAATACACGTACATAAAACACACAAGAAGAAGAAAAGAAGAAGTGCTCCTGCACATTCATTGTGCAGGAGCACTTCTTAACATTATATTTTTTTTTTTTTTTTATTGTAACTTGGCTCGCGCTTGACCACTATCTCACCTGATGGTAAGCGATGATGTGGTCGACGGTGAAGCACGCTTGCCTAGAAGTAACCTATTCACTCTTGACTTAAAGACCCCTAGATTGTAGCTATAGGGAAACAAAGATAACAAAAATTAGTAAACCGTCACTTTCCTCATACTTCAAAACATCCCCCAAAAATCTCAACCTAAATAAAACTTTGTAAGTAATAATAACAATAATTAAACCGCACGAGAATGACCCTCGTCGGATACAATATAGGTCGCGCTTATAATTAGTTAAATTTACGATGTTGCCACACCCTGGTGGGGTAGCGGGTGGGGGTCAACCCACCCTTTTACATAGGTAACACATTTTTAACCCACTTAGTATTACTACTTTTTAACTGATCTAGCCGACTGTAGTTAGCTGGTTACAAGTAAAATTTAAAAATATTTTTTCACAAAAAAATACAACCGACTTCACCAAAAATAAAAAAATAAAAAACTTTTTGGAGGTTTTTAAATTTTTAATTTAATTTTTATGATATCGGAGGTTAAAAAAATATGAGTATCATCAAAAATCCATTCTCCATATTGAGATAATATAAGTGCGATAGTTATTCTGTCTTTTTAACTAACTTTGCAAAAAGGAGGAGTTTTTATGTTCGACTATAAGTTTGTATTTTTTTTTGTTTGTTCACTGATTTCCCCGTCAATTGTGGACCGATTTTGAAAATATTTTTTTGTTTGAAAGAGTACTCTCGAGCTGGTCTCATTATCACAAAGTTAGGATCTACTGAGGGGATCCCATGGAAATTTAGGGAACTACTCAAATCTTCTAGGCATACATATAGCGATTTTGGTATTTTCATCAACATGGCAAGCATGGTGAAGTGGAGCTGATGAGGAAGACCACAGATGGCCAATGGATCATCTCAATGAGAAGTATGTTTTGGGTATACGATATCTCGAATAGTTAAATGACTTGATGAAGCAAACTTAACCAAATGGTTCTAATGAAAATGGTACCATCGAACTGATCTGGTGATGAAGCCGGAAGGTAGGTACTCTGTGATAAAACAATGTATCCCGGTCATGTTTAGACTTGTTACAATTGTTATGAGGATAAAATAAATAAAATTTAATGTTAATGTAAGGTACCAAAACTAAAAAGAGAAAAATAAAGATCTTTTTCATCAAAAACATTAAACCGACTTCCAAAACAAAACACTATAAAGCGAAAAATAACATTCTTTTCAGGAACCGGTGTCAAATAAGAAAACAAAAATTGTATCAAAGACACAAGACATCGACTTCCGAAACGAAAGTTACGAAAACTCTGCCTAATCCCTTCGAGATGTAACAAAACAATGTATGGTGGGATATTCATCTTTTATAAATCGAGTTATCGCGAAATAAAACTAACGAGTGCGAAAATAAAATCAAGCGCGGGTCCCACGCCGATGACGCGTCCTTACGACTGAAAAAATATGTAGACATAATAACTATGTTCTACTATCCGTGCGAAGCCGGGTCAGGCCATGGTCCTCGGAACGCGTCACCACCGGGTTCCCAAATAACGGTAGGAGGGGTTCACATCGGCGTCGGGTTGACGATGAAGTATCTAGGACTCGTCCTCAACAGCCGGTGGAATTTCGTGGAACATTTCCGACGTTTGGCACCCAGACTGGAGCGGGCCGGGGCTGCCTTCAAGCGACTCCTGCCCAATCTAGGGGGTCCAAACGCCTCCTGCCGGAGGCTCTACGCGGGGGTCGTGCGGTCCATGGCCCTTTACGGTGCACCGGTGTGGGCGCGTTCCCTGAGGCGGCGACCAGCCCGCTGGTTGAATGCGTCCCAAAGGGTCATGGCCATCCGGCTGGTCCGGGGATACCGCACGGTCTCCAGTGAAGCGGCGAGCCTCCTTGCCGGATTGCCGCCATGGGATCTAGAAGCAAAAGTCCTCGCACAAATTTGGGAGTGGCGAGGGGAGGCGAAACGCCGGGGCGAAACCCCACTGCCAAGACAAATCGCGGCTTGGCGGACAGAACTCCGGCAGGATCTCATGGCGACATGGGGAGAGCCACTGTTGCAACCCAGTGCTGGGCACGCCACAATTGCGGCGATAAGGCCCCTCTTTGAGGAGTGGCTTGAGAGGCGCCACGGCGTCCTCACCTTCCGCCTGACGCAGGTCCTCACCGGACACGGCTGTTTCGGGAGGTTCCTGTACAGGATAAGGCGGGAGGAAACGCCCGGGTGTCACCATTGTGTGGATCGCCCGGAGGACACGGTAGAGCATACCTACGGTGGAGGTCTGCCCCGCTTGGGCCGAGCACCGCCGTGTCCGTATCAGCGGTGGCGACCTCTCGCGTCCGGCCTTGGTTCAGGCCATGGTACGGAGCGAGAGGGCATGGGAAGCTGTCACCTCCTTCAGCGAAGCAGTAATGCTCGCAAAGGAGGAGGCAGAACGCGAGACGCCCTCACGTCCCTAGCCACCGCAGGAGACGCCCTGGGTGTCGGGAGTCGCAAGCCGATTCCCGGCCACCGTAGGCGCGGGCTTGCGGACGGCGAGTAATAGGTAGTTCGCCGTCCGATAAGGACCAGGACCGAGTCGACGGCGTGTAGTGTTCCACGCGCGCCTCAAAGAGATGTCAGCAAAACTGACGGGGTCGGCTAGGGACGATGCTTGTCTGGGTCGCGGATAAATTCGAAAGAGAGTTACCGCGGCCAAGGAAAAAAAAAAAAAAAAAAGGTCCCCCATTACATCGATTGAAATAGAGATTGTCAACACAGAAATAACTTACACCTACGAATGTGTGATGGTGTTTGTGGATGGTGCGTAAGTGTGTGTGCGTGTATGTGTGCATGTGTGTGTTGCATGTATGTGAGTGGTATGTATAATAATTTATTGTACTTAACTATTATATTAATATATTAACATAGAACGTACAAAACCATAATACTACATAGATTTGCACCCGCTTCACGATCCCCAGGAAACTTCAACTTAACCAATCAAAAGACTCTGTTCCAGCCAACGTCATTACGCAACGAGTTTTGTAGTCAATCAACTGCGTCGGAAGGCGCCACGACACGCCACGCCACGTTAGTGTGGTTCCGCCTTTAGATTAGGACATTTGATAATTGTTTTCCCGGTGGTTTTATATAATTTATTTTCCCTTGGAATAATAAAACAGTTTGACACTTAATAAAATTAAATTACTTAATTTAAAGTACTTATTTCAATTTAATTTTAATTTATTTATTCCAATTTGATTTTAATTAATTTATATCAATTAATTTATTTTAATTTAATTTTAAATTCTTTTCAATCAGTTATTTCGATACAATTTAAACTTAAATTCAATCATTTGTATTACCTATTTGTATCCTCATGACTAACATATTTTTAAGATAATGTAATACTAACAAAATATGGACATTTAAATGGTCTGAATTAAGCGATTTTTTTTAATAACCTACGTTTTTAAACTTTAATTAGCTTCCAAATAAAACCTAATTTTAAACTGAACCTTCTAAATACGAGTAAGTAATTTAAATACCAATTATTTACGTTTTTAAATATTCCTTGAAACAACACACACAAGAACCCGTGATTATCTTGGAAATTATCATAGGCACGTAACCGAGGCATCATATTATACTACGCATAATTAACGGCTATTAAGTTTTATAAGCCTTCATTATATGATATTATAATGTGTATGTATAATTATGAAATATGGCTAAACATGATTAAACCTCATGCCTGTACTCCAGGGTTAGACAGAAGTGTTTATCACGCCGACTCTTCGCCTGACGATGGGCTATCATTTATGATTTTCGCTTGGATATTTTTTTTTTTTGTTTAATACTTTAAGTAAAACAAATGTACAGAATATATCTTATATCTTTTTATATTAATAATAAAAAAAACCAGCCAAGTACGAGTCGGATTCGCGCACGGAACCCTTCCGTATCATTATCATTTATTTATAAACAGAAAATTTGACTTCTCGCAAAAAACAGCAAAAGATCACGTTTGTTGTATGAGAGCCTCACTTAAAAATTTGTTTTATTCTGTTTTTAGTATTTGTTGTTATAGCGGCAACATAAATATATCATCTGTGAAAATTTCAACTGTCTAGCTATCACGGTTCATGAGATACAGCCCGGTGGCAGACAGGCAGACAGATGGACAGCGGAGTCTTAGTAATTGGGTCCCGTTTTTACCCTTTGGGTACAGAGCCCTTAAAAGAGGCCGTGTTAATGCCTTACGTAATACGAGCAGGCCTTTAGTAACCTTTTTTATTATAGTTTGGCCCGCGCTTGACGACTTTTTCATCTGATGGAAAGCGATGATGTGGTCGGCAGTGTAGCATGCTTGCCTAGAAGTAACTTATTCACTCTTGACTTAAAAACCCCGAGGTTGTAGCTATCAGAAAACAGACTCCGGTAGGGAATTCAACTCTTTAGCTGTACGAATAATGGAAGTATTTCCAAAACGTTTGGTAAAAGTATGGTAGCGATGTCCACCATGTACCGATGGCGCATCGCCGTACGTCTTGTAGTCCGATGATGAAACGGGCTAGGTGGAATAAGATCATGCAATTCCATCGCACACTCCCCGAAATGCAACCGATAAAAACCGCCAAGCTGGCAACTCGGTGACGATGTTCAAGGCTCTGGAGCTTTTACTCAACCAGAGCCTCATTGCTGATGAGCCTCTTGGCCAAGGGGCATCGTGTTACCCATATAATGTGTGTTGGAGGTCTGAAATGCAGTAGCTCCATATAAAGAACTGGTATTTAGACTGTAAGCTGACCACAAACACGGGGTCCCAGCGCTAAGAAATAAAATTTGTTACAAATAAATCTCACTAGATGGCGCGATATGCACCGATTTGTTATTGAATTGTGTGTAAAATTAACATTTTCTGGCATTGAACATAAAAATTTGTATGGTTTTTGTTTAATCAACTCTCCTAAGCACAACATTATGGAATTTTGGCCTTCATATTTCAAAGATTATTTGAACGGATCATTTAAAATGGATGCCAATAGATGGCGCGGTTTTAAATTTCTGAGGCATTCCATTCGATTGTTTAAGTTTGTGTTTTAACACATGTTCGTGTAATGAAACTGTAAAAACGTGCAAAAAAATACTATAAAACAAATCATCACTATATTTAAAGAAAAAAATAATCACGAACCGAGTAAACCCTCTTACTTGCAAGTTGCTGCTAACACCATCTATCTATCGCCGTGAAACGCAACCAAACGCGATCGTTGTACCAAAAAAAAATCAGACGAAAATGCTTGTTACGTCGGCACGGTTTCTTTATATGAGATTGAGGCATCTGTATGCTAGTATTATATTGTCTGTGCCACAACATAGTTTGGTTAAGCAGGCATATCATGGTGATTTAACCACGTAAAAGGGACGAGTCCATTGCTTATCTTTCAGGAAATTAGTTTCCCGTGACGCCCGCAGACTAGATTTGTGCCAGGTTAATGATTTGCGAAATGCAAAGCCAAAGCAGAGCAGAGAGGCTCATCGGTGACGTTAAACTGGTAGATGCCAAGCTTCACAGCTTGGCTCATCGCCGCAAGGTTGCCTGCTTGTCGGTCTTCTACAGACTGTACTTCGGTGAGTGTGCTCAAGAACTCCACGATCTCATCCCACCAGCCCCCTTCTACCATCGGACATCTAGACGCACTGCAAGTTACCATCCTTACCTTGTTGCCATTCCACCAATTCGCACCAACCGCTTCCAAACATCCTTCATAATGCACACAGCGAATGAATGGAACTCACTACCTGCGTCTGTGTGTCCGAACGCATTTAACCCGAATCTCTTCAAAGTTAGAGTGAACAGGCTTCTTCTGGGTAAGCTCACTCCATCGTCGACTCTGTCTCTGTCATTGACCTAGACTAGAGTCAAGAGCAAACCCATCAAAAGCAAAACAAAAAAAAAAAAATGTGGGTGAATTATTGGACCTGTCAACTATGTTTCAGCCAATATTTAACTAGCTTCTGTCCGCGACATTTTCCGCTTCAACTATGACTAATATCTCAATTTTTCTAAGGTACTCGGCAATACTAAAATGCTTTCTATTAAGGAAATAGTTTTTGTAATCGGGTCAGTATTTTTAAAGTTTACCTCTTAAAGGTAAACAAACAGTTTTATGTGTATGCTCGTGTATAAAATTATTTAAGTGGACTGTATAATTTTGGCGAATGGGTTAATGCCGTTTCGTTACAAATGTAAACTGTACCAAACAAATACGATTTTAGGAAGAGGTGTCGACTGTCGCGGTGGAGTCCGTAGTAGCGAGATGTTTGCCGAGCCGCGCTGCGTACTCACGCACCAATTCCGTGTGGGTCACTCTCAAATGTAACAAACCGTGTATTTTTCGGGATAGATAACGTCTAAGACACACAGGATAATGTAGCAAAATCAGTGTATGATTTTTGTAATCAAATCAGGGCTTTCACTTTTATTAGAATCACTTCATGTTTTGGCCGACCATTTCATGAAATTATTGTATTGCATGAAGTGGCAAATACCCCACATATGACATGGTCTGGCCAGATCAATGAATAGTTATTCAATTCAATACTAAAACTTGTCTTGAATACTATTACTTGTCCTCTCTTACGTAGCTCGGTCTTCGTCACGGTTATTATAATTAAATTTCTGTTTCATTTAAAATAATAATACGGTATTTATTATAATATTTATTAGTCTATTGTTTTAGAAAATATTTATGTATTTTATTAGTTAGATAGTTTATTAATATCAGATTTTAATAATTGTTCTTTTTTATTTTGTACTCCTACCACTGTTGTGTCCTTTTTAACCCAAAGGTTGACTGGTAGAGAATGCCTTGCTGCATTAAGTCCGCCTATGTATCACCATTGTACATGAAGTTTAAATAAATAAATAAATAGTTAACATTTGACGATATGAACCGATAAACGCACGGCTACTCCATAATAAATGGACAAATATTTAGTGATCATATCGTAAAATAGTCACATTGTCCACCGTTAAGAGACGCTGATATCGTTTTGTTTTTGTGATGCATCATGGCGGCGTACAAATTATTCTGATAAAGAATGCACCAATTGGACATACAAATGAAGTAAAATGTTGTTACGGCACAAAATTGCTTAAGGGCTACATACGCTTTAGTGTCGTAAAACGGTAACTTTCTAAAGCATACTCCTTAGTAATGGCTAGGTTAACAGGTTTGAAAAAAAAAAAATTTTATAATTGTTTCATGTACATTATTTTTGAAACATCGTTTTTTTCGTATAAGAAATAGTTTTACTTTAAAAAATAATTAGCAACCCGATATTTTTCGCAACTTTTGGATACTCCTCCAAAAGGACTTGGATGTTTAAAAATATTTTTACATAAAAATATTGATGGCTGGAATTTGTTCATAACTGACATAGCATATGTAAATCAAATATTTTTTTGCAAACAAAACTGTTCAAAAGGAGGTCAAAATTGATATTTTGGCATCGAGCGGGCGCACGGCCAGTACTGCGTTTACATTGGGGCGTATATATCGCCTTAAAATACGAGCGTAACTTAAAAGAAAACTTGGATTTGAATGAATTTCACAGGCGTTTTAATTAATGATATAGCCGAACATAGATTCACATATCATTATACGTTGACTTTTTATGATCAGTTTTAGCTGGCCACATCATGAAGTGATAAATTCTAAGATCTGGACAAGACATACGTATTTTGATAAATATAATCTCTGAAAGTCCTGATTTGATTACAAAAAATCATAAAGCAACTTTATCCTGTGTGTCTTAGGCTTCTATCCTATCGCGAAAAATGCACGGTTTGTGAGAGATTCACCTCGGGTAAGACGCCACGGGAAAATGTTAGTCTTACAAAGAAACAGGAAAATGGCAAGCTCGCACTAAAATGTCAGTCTAAGGGAAAATGTTTTAAGAATCGGAAGCAAGAAGACTCATCAAGTTCTCGTTACTTTCTTATTTCAACGTTCCCTGCTTTTCAATTGTTTTTTTTTTTCTAAATAAGTAGTCTCTGAGCTTTTGAGCAGTGGTGGCCTAGTGTTTACGGCCCCAACTTACGAGGGGTCTCATGGGTTCAAACCTAAGCAGGCGCATTACTTTGGTAATTTCATCACCAAACCGTGAAGGAAAGTAATCGTACTGATTATGTAACTATAAATGATTCGACTACATTTTACATCTACCAACCGCACTGGGAGGGAGAAGGCCTGCGTCCCAGCAGTAAGAATATTATATTATATTTAAGGGCTCGCGCTTGACCACTACCGCAACTGATGGTAAGCGATGATGTGGTCGACGATGCAGCACGCTTGCCTAGAAGTAACCTATTCACTCTTGACTTAAAGACTCCCAGGTTGTAGCTATCAGGAAATACAGAATCCGGCAGGGAATTTCACTCCTTAAGCCAGGTCCACACTAGCGAGCCGCAACCGTAACCAGCGTGATACAGTAACGTGGTTTTAGTGTGTACGCGAGTAACAGCTTAGGCTCTCGAAGTCGCCCAAACGCTTTCACCGAGCGTACACACACTTCACATTAGCGAGCTGTAACTGTAACCAAACAGAAACAGTAACGAGATTCTAGTGTGTACGAGACGTCCACATTACTGTAACCGGAACGACGAGCCGGATCTATCCGCAGTTTTGGTTTGTCACTCCACAATGTTCGACGAAGTGTCTCTCACTTGTGCAGCATACATACTTGTAGATGCTTTACTCGGAGATCATAAACGGCCACGAAGATGGTGGAAACATGGAATGTATCGGGAAAGAAGTGATCTACTTACTTTTATTTAAAAAAAAAAACAAGAAATTAGTTTACCAAAAAAAAACACATTTACAGAAGACATTTATCCTCTGACCATTCTCTCATGACGAATAACTCGAAAGTATTTGATGGTTCGCAGCGGCGTGTACCTTAACTCTTGACGTCCATGAGCCCACAGCGATTGATTCGCGCCTTTTGATTCGCGGCAAAAAACGATAATCGTCGGCTCGCTGTGAGCGCTCGTGTAGCTCTTGTTGCAGGCTCGCGAACCACGTGCAAACTATGTTTTTTGTAACAGTAACGGTTACGTGCAACGTTACGGTTACAAAATGTGGACGTTTTAACCATCTGCTCGCTGCTAGCTGCACGCGTACAGCTCGCAGCAGGTTTGCGACCACGTACATACTATGTTTTTTGGTAACAGCACATGCAACAGTTACGGTTACGGCTCGCTAGTGTGGACCCGGCTTTAGTTGTACGCATAGTAAAAGTATTTTCAAAACATTTGGTGCGTATGGGTGGGATGTCCACCATGTACCGATGACGCATCGCCGTATGCTTTGTAGTCCAATGATGAAACGGGGTAGGAGGATTTAGTTCATGCAATTCCAACGCACACTCCCCAAAATGTATCCGCAGATCTTGATGAAATTTAAATGGCACCATGACAAGCTGCAGCTTTATATATTAGAACACAAAAAAAAAACATCAAAATCGGTTTACCTAGTAAAAAGTTCAAAGTTAACACAAATACAACAATAAAAAAATACAGTCGAATTGATAATCTCCTCCTTTCTGGGAAGTTGGTTAAAAAACCGACAGGCTGGCAACTCGACGCCTATGTTCAAGGCTCTGGAGCCTAGACTCGACCAGAATCTCATTGCCGATGAGCCTCTTGGCCCGATGTTCGATCGACTCTAGTGCATCCAGCTGGTACTTGGCCGATTCGTCCCAGAGATGAGAGCAGTACTCCATGCATGACCGATCATCACCAATGCTTAAGCTTACTATGCTAACTTAATATCACTTGATTTAGATTCCCTATTTTCAACATGAAACCTAGAAATTAAATAGACATATATGGTACACCTTAATAGTGTTGTCCCCTCAACAGGTCTGGCAATAATATTGTCGAAATAATGTAAAGAGATGTTCTGTACATGATTTATGGCAAAACTAGCATGGTTTACGTTCCTACCTGGCCATAAAAATGCCATAAAATGGTAGGTATCGGTATTTTATGAGAAAAATAAAGTGTTGAGTCGCTCGTTGCTTTTGGGCTTCTTTTTACTTATATTGAGCAGCTATTTATATATTTAGGTAAGTCAGCCTTTCCCAAAGTGGGCGATAACGCCCCCATGTGGGCGCTGCAGGCCTAAAGAGGAGCGGTAAGGGACTCAGAAAAATAATATAGCTCACAATAATTGATTAATTTAATTTGAAGTTATAGTGGTTTTTAAGTAGGTGAAAAAATGGGGGCGCTAAAAATAATTTATTCTCAAAGTGGGCAGTAGACAAAATAAGTTTGGGAACCCCTGAGGTAAGTTATGATGATGAAGAAATGTGTACTAGGATGAAAGCCGAACAGTTGCCACACTTTTTGAAATCACTCTATATCTCTTAGTAAAAAAAGAAAAAATACTTTATTTGTAATACTGACCGGTACTTATATATCCGCGACCCAGACAGGCATCGGCAATAGCGGACCCCGTCAGTTTTTGCTGATATCTCTTTGAGGCGCACGTGGAACACTACGCACCGTCACCTCGGGCCTGGTCCTTACCGGACAGCGAGCTTTACTCACCGTCAAGCAGCAACCCCGCGCCTTCGGTGGCCGGGAATTGGCTTGCGACTTCCGACGCCCAGGGCGTCTCCTGTGGTGGCTTGGGGCGTGAGGGCGTCTCCGTTGCGTCTTCCTCATGCGTTCCGCCTTCTCCTTCGCGAGCATAACTGCTTTGCAGACAGCTTCCCATGCCCTCTCGCCCCGTACCATGGCCGGACGCGAGGAGTCGCCACCGCCGATCGTCTCCAGGGCAACTATACATCTGGGACAACTATCCTGATTTTATCGAACCATAGATGCACCTCAACCCAACCCTTCGAGGAAAACAGTGTTGATGTTATGTTACACCGTATGATGTACCCCTCAATGCCTCGGGAAGCACGTTAAGCTCGGCGGTCATTAGTAGATCTTAACCAGTCGTTACGCTGGCTCCACACGTTGGCCCCAACGTAGGTCCCAACGACACTTGTCCAACGTGTGGATCTAGAAAATTGCGTCGCCAACATTGGGGCGAGCGTTGAAAGTTGGCCGGCGCGTGTCGGTTATATCAAGAAATCTGTGCCAACGTTCGCGATCCGTCCACACGTTGGTGATTTGCTCAGTCCTGTTGCAACACGCGTCGAGTATTTAAGTGTTTATGTTTATGTCGTCACCCACCATCTTCTTTGACGTGATTTGTCTTTTTATTCAGTAACATATATAAATTATAATATGCTTACAGCAATTTTCGAATCGGACAACTTCACATTGGCTCTGGCGAGACAGATCTAGTTTAATAGCCAACATGTGTCATCATCATCATCATCAGCCTATTAATATGTTCTCGCTGCAAGGACACAGGCCTCCTCTCTGTGAGAGGGAATGTGCCGTAAAACACCACGCGGGCCTAGTGCAGGTTGGTGGATGTCACATGTCTTCGAATTTATGATTCTAAGACATGCTGGTTTTCTTACGATGTTTTCCTTCACCGTTTTGAGAGCAGTGGTGATGGAATAATTTACTCTAAGTAAAGCACCTGCCTGGGCTCGAACCCACGACCTACAACTTGTAAGTCGCGGCCGATACCACTGGGCCACCACTGCTGCCAACGTGTGTACGCCTCACCAATTAACCAACCAACGTTTGTGAGAGTGGAGCTGGGATTACGGGTAGGCACACGCCGAAAATTCAGACGAACCAGTATTACTTGTGGGAGTCGCTGATTTGTTCGGTCGGTCTATGTGAAATACGGATGGAAAAACCCAATAAAACTTTGATCGACCCGGGCGTCGAACCCAAGAACTCATGCTGAGCAGCCGCTAGCGGCCACTAGAATAACGAGGTAGTAGCTAAACATAGCTGTAATCAGCTTATAGCGATCCCGCTGCGACACACGCCTCGTCTCTTCGAAAAGGAGTGGGCCGTAAACGCGGGCTCAGTGCATGTTGGATAATGTCTAGAGATGCCATGCGTATAGTGATTTTTCCGAATACCAAATATTCGGCTAGGCTCTCTGTCGAAGTGCCGAACATTCGATGACACTTAGTACATTTCGCGCGTGACAAGTTCCAACCTGCACCTTACAAGTGATGGTCAGCAAACACAAAACATTATCCAAGCCTAGCAGAATTTCGTAAGATTTATTTATCTTCTCCCGTTCGCAGTGTAAACAGTGAGCAGCTATGAAGCAGGCATAATTTATGCGGCAAAGCGCAATCGTTTGCTATCAACAAAATGCTGAAAACATGTTCATCTTAACTTACCACTGATAGCTGTGAAGTATTAAATGTGCTGACTTTTTCCTAATATATTTTTTTGCTAGAATATTTTGTTTCCGCGTAATATTATGTGTTTATTTTTCATTATTTGGTATTCGGTATTCGGCAGAATGTTTCGCAGTATTAGGCCGAATACAGAATAGTAGCCGAATATTCGTGGCATCTCTGTAATGTCACCTGTCTTCGAATATTTAACTCTAGGACAAGCCGGTTTCCTCAAGATGATTTCCGTCACCATTTCGACAGCAGTGGTGATGAAATAAAATACACAAAGTAACGTCGAGGCAATCTTCATCCAAAAATCCAGATAAACTTCCGTTAATAAAACAAAACACTACCGCGGCGTCTGCTTGTCCCACAAAAGTAATGGGGGTGATAATACGCACGTATTACACTTAATGTGGGGGCAGCAAGACGTATAACCCACTTAGAGCTGCCACGAGGCCGTTTTTAGCAGGATATGTTTGTTTTTCGACGACATATTACTTTAGTGGCTGCAAGGGAATTTATTTGTTTCATCTAGCCTCTTAAGACCCGTCATATTTCTAACTCAAATCAATCAATCAAACTGCCGAGTCGTTTTAGGGTTCCGTACTCGAAGGATCCAAACGTAGCCTTATTGCTGTCACTCGTATATGGAGCAAACGTGGAGTTTCTTGTCCATTCTTCTCCATAACAAGCTACTTTGCCGAATGGACGGTAGAATCAATTATTATATGATCTTTAAATTATGGACGTGCAAAAGTGCCGCTTAATGACTGTCACACAATTTTGTGCCGAAGAGTTTTTTAATAATGTTTATTTTTACGTATAATTTATTAACGAAAGACGTCCACTGCTGGACATAGGACTCCTCCAGGCGTCGCCACATTGACCGATCCCATATGTCTCGCATCCAGCGCATTCCCTGAACCAGGTCATCGGCCCACCTAGTGGAATGCCTTCCAACGCATAGTCTTCCTGTTCGCGGTCGCCATTCCAGAACTTTTCAGCCCCATCGTATTTCTTTGGTACGGAACCCAAAATGTGCGAAGCCCGACACGCACTTGGCCTGATTTTCTAACAATGTTGGTGTCAGCTTCCACCGGATCCAGCTGAATACCAGTATTATACACGGAGCAACAGTCTGTCTGTGCTCCAAAACCCAGTAGCTGGGTAACACAATACCACTTGATATTACTGTGGTTAGATTTTCTGACTTCGGACTTTACGGTAGTCACTGTAACTGTCAAAAAATTTTGAAAGCAGCCGGGAAAGACGGCTCAAAGCCTTTCTTTGGAAGACCTCCCACATGGTGGAGCGATAACCTAGGGGAAGAAAGTCACGGGAGAACATTAGTTGCGAGAAGCACAGGACCTGTCGATGTGGCGACGCTTAGGCTATATCCAGCAGTGGACAATGTGAATCACATGATTTGATTTAAGGCATAGTAATCATAGCATACAGAAGTATACATAAGTTTGTAAGGTGTGTTATAAAGATAGTTAATATTCTTTTTATTTGGATAGTATTTAAACGAGCTAAAATAAATTCAAATTACAAATGTAAAAAATACTGAATATGGTTTACTGAAATACTAAGTGGGCGGCAAACAGTGGGCGAATACAAATATTTAAAACAGCGACTTGAAAATTAAAGTTTGTCGATCTTTTTATGTCTGCAGAATCTTAAGTATCCTAACAAGAAGGAGATGACGGGAGCACTTCAAACCTAATCTATGCGTGTCGGGGTGCCCTAAGTTCCCGAGCTCGCTTCGCTCGCTCTTGGACTAATTCGTTGAAAACACGAATACATCCGAACTAGCGCTCTGCACGACGATGCCGCCTCGTCGGTTTTTATCCTATTTTCAAAAGAATAATATGCCAACATAGAAAAATAGG
This sequence comes from Orthosia gracilis, assembly GCA_947562075.1. Taxonomy (NCBI): domain Eukaryota; kingdom Metazoa; phylum Arthropoda; class Insecta; order Lepidoptera; family Noctuidae; genus Orthosia; species Orthosia gracilis. The sequence goes on from OX387277.1 coordinate 10,702,270, forward strand.
ACCCCAAACACAATTAAGGTACATACCTTAATAATATTATTGATGCATCTCACAAAAACATCCTAAGAGGTATTACTCAAACCGGATACACACATACTACGTATAATAGTCGCCCATTCAGTATATTTTATCAATAAAGTAAAATATTAAAATACCTTCCTATTAAAATACAATTTTAGACGTTTATTTGAAAGTTTAAAATATTAAATTTGAAGGAGAAAAATATAAATTTTAGTCAAGTATCGGTAACGCTTCAGCGAGGTTAAAAAGTTACCTGAAAATGAACGGGCGCAAGCCCGACAGTGGGAAAATACAGGTAGTAAATACGACAACATTAACAATCAACTAAATACAACAATACTGTCTAAATAATTAGTCATACAAGTCAATATATATTTTTTCAGTTATGTGAATATATCTGGAAATACTCAAGTTGTAAAAGCCATTTTTACGTATCTTGCATATTAAAAAAATCTTGCATGTTACAAAAACAAAAGAATAAAAACGTAATTATTTCATGCAAGATGCAAGTCTAGTTGACTTGGATGCTTCTGACACAAGAAACATCTTGCATGCAAGTTAAGTTACTTAATAGACTCATATTACATGCAAGTTACACGTTGGCATCTGTGTGCCGTATTTTTGTATTGCAGTTAAATCAACTAATATGCAGATTGATTAAATCCTTTTTAGATTTATTTAATAAGTAATCGAACTTGTATGACTCCACACTGACATGTGCCGATTTGTGAACACATCTTTAAGAAATCTACCACCCTCTTAGGCTGTGACAATTCACAAGTAACGTTAACAGTCATTTTCAAACGTTTTATTTGCAAAGGTCATCAAAAAACTTGCGTTTTGCTAGTTGCGAGATTGTCACAATAAGTTAGGGCTTTCAAATTAGTTTGAATGACATTAATTTTGTGCTAGACGTGTAAAATATCATGAGTATGACGTAAGTGTAATGCCGCCTCATATGCCGGCAATCAAATTATATTTGTGTTTTGTTTATACTTGGAAATAAAATAATATACATCTACTTTATTTAGTGGTCTTTTTACCGCCAATTCGGCCTAGATAGGTATACCGATTGATTTTTATTTACTTAGAGTAGCGGTAAATTTGGGAACAAATCTAAAATGTACGGAACTCGATCTGATAGTAGCAAAATATAAGAGGCAACAATTATTAATACTGTTTAGGGTTGATTTTATTTAATACAATTTAGGACAGATTTTACTAAAGAATGATATTTATTTTTAATGCGAGAGATTAAATTGATAGTTGATTGGTATTAAATAAAAAAAAATAAAAATAATCGCAGGATATAATTATTTATTTTTATTTTTTTTACTGTCTATAGGCTCGCGTTTGACCACTATCTCACCTGATGATAAGCAAAGATATAGTCGACGGTGAAACACGCTTTTATTGATTTTTAATAATGAATCTTTATTTTTTTGTCGAATTCAACCTTAACATGCAAAAGTTTGTAAGTGCAAAAAAGAAACAGCAATATGTCTCAAAGTATTTAAGCGGAGGCGGCGCGTATATTTTCTTTTTTGTGATTATATTTTTTGACAGTTCGTAAATTGATTATTAAGAGAACGACAGTCGCCAACGACCTTGAGGGAACAAAACGCACACTCGTTTTATACCCGCGAGGCCCAAAATTCAGTAGTATTTTGTACTTAACTTATTATTCTATGACTTAACAAAAAATCCTTGAATCAAAATGTAGATAATTAAATTGTCTTCAAGATAAAATACACCCGGTGGTTTTGGTGCGATTGTCGTTTTTGTTCCGTGTAGACATGACTTTGCAATCTAATTACAGTATGTTTTACGAATAAAACTCAAAATTTTCTTACATCAAATTAGTAATAAAATAGTCTAATATAACTTATATCTTGTACAAAAAAAATCGATTGGCCGTTTAGTCGTGATTCTCATTTTAAAATCAGCTACTTAGGGGTATCTGCGCGTCAAGGATTTTTTTTTTTTTTTTTTGATCATAGTCTTGCGCTTGACCACTATCTCACCTAATGGTAAGCGATGATGTGGTAGACGATGAAGCACGCTTGCCTAGAAGTAACCCATTCACTCTTGACTTATTTTTAAGAGAACTCAAAATTCAATTAACACACGTCTAGTACACACAAAAATGTCACTCAAACAGCGCCTTAATGACTATTACTTACCAACTTTATTATTATTATGTGGGTGCTGGTGATGATGGGGTTGCGGCTGTGGTTGCTGCTGCATCTGTGGCACCAGGGCTGGGTGAGGAAGCTGCAGCAGCTTGGGTTCCAGCTTCGTTGCAGCAGCGACAGGTATCGGTCCAGCGTTCGTCATTGTCGTCATGGTGGCAGCAGGCATCATCAACGTCGACATTGTTAGCATTTTGGCTTGCCCGCAATTTAAACAAAACCGTACGACCAGATTCGATTTTCAAAAATCCATGTTTTGCTCGCAACTTTGCCCGAACGATTTTTTTTTTTTTGGTACGTCACTGATTTTTTTTTCGAAGTTATATTTTTTAAATATATTTTTTTTGTTGTTGGATGTATATAACTACTGTTGTTTTAATAGAAAGCTAAATCACATAGTTTTATTCACTGACATAATTATTTATTTTTATGTTTAACATCTAAACTATAGTAGATCTGTGGGAATCGGAAAATTATTGAAGGGTTTTTGGAAAATAAAACTCGAACTTAGTTTCCTAATATTCTTGCTTAACCGTTCAAAAAAGGACTCCATATACTTTTTTATACTGTGGCGTTATGTCTGTCTGTGAAAGCCATAATGCCGCTGTATAAAAAAAAAACTGTCACGTTTACTTGCAACCTCACTCAAGCGAGCGCACACAAAATTCCGAAAGCGAACTCATTGTTTTTAAAAGTAAATCATCGCGGATTCACAACGAGACACCGTTCGAATTTCGAACGTGATGTATTTGGAACCTAAAATGCGGTATATTTATTTTTGTCACAAATTTGATGGAAACAGATTATTAATAAACTATTATACTACGTAATAATAGCATTGCAACACTATAGTTCGCTATAGGAGAACTTACGAGCATAGAACTAAACTGTTCTAGATTAAATGGCTTAGTTGTTGAATATTTAGCATAGCCGTGAACGGGTTAGCGAGAATATTAATAGAACAACTATTATCTAGTGCTTGCAGGTTGTGTGCAAGTACTTGCAGAGGGTAGCAACGGTATTAGAAATTAATTTTAGCAATATTTATTTATTTTATAAGTGCCAGATTGGGTTGATTGCAATGTCCCCTGACTTATCAGCTAGAACTAAATTAGAATAACTCATGCCAAAGTAAAATCGCCTTTTTGGACAAGCGTTTAATATAGTTTTTAAAACGTGTAAATGGTACGCTACTTTCTGCAAGTACCATGATCCTGCAAGAACTATAATAGAATCAAAATAAATGAATGTTGGACGAAGAATAAATAGATATCCTATGCAACGCTTATTTTTGTGTTTCAGAACATTTTTGTCTTAGAACGAATTGTGGCTTTTTTTCATTGGCAATAATCGGAATAATAACGGGGAGCTTTAAAAGGAAATGTTTTATACTTCATAAAAGATAGCTTGATCTCTATGACATATGTCAAACTGACGTATACGTTATTGTGACGCTATTGTTAGCCTGTCATGCGCTATTGTTACTGTATTGATACTGACAGCTGTCATAGAGATCAAGCTATCTTTTATGAAGTATAGTAAAATAAATTTTGTGTCACATTCTGCATTAATGATGACACTGACAGTTCTTGAACGAAAATTTAGTCGTACCGGTCGCGTCCAATCTCATTAGTTAGATAATTGATCCTTAGTTTTAAACCGACGAAAACGAAAAGATGGGTCCTAATTTGGGGTTTATCAAAACAGAAGCTTTAGAGATTATTAATAATCTACTAATAATCAAAACACATATACGAAAAAGCCTATCAAGATTTTGTTCAATGAAGAACAACAAAACTAGGAGACACAACTGTGTTGGAATCCGTCCTTTAAATTTATTTCGAACATATAGCAGAGACTCGAAAGTCTCCCAGCTTTGGAGCATTTATTCAATGCTCATATCTACAGTAAGCATCAAACACAATATTCAAATCAATACATATAACAGATCGAGGGCTTTTTTAAATTATGGAGCCCTGGCTTTTTATTGTCTCGCAGAAGGTGTGAAAAGTAGAGTATGCTCCTCTGGGATAAATCCTGTCTTCGTTTTAGGCAGCTTAAACCCTTCGCGTCACTCAGGACTCTACGTAAATCTAGAGTTCAATATGCCGCCCATGACGTAAAACACTGCTTTGGTATGGCGGGCAATGCACCAATTGGTGCATAAGCTAACATTACATTGGTAGCACCTGGCATGTTTAAGACCCATATGCCCAGTCAATTTTCAGAAACTTCAATCTAATCAGTCGCTATGTAAACGAAAAAGTCCTCGATTAACGTGATAATATTTTTTATCTACACTCACAACATAATGTTCCAAATATGAATTAAAAAAATATTGTATACACACGTACTTGATATTCGTGGATAGGTAAAATTAAAATAAAAAACATAGCATTAATAAACATAGCATCATTTTCCTACGATTTTCAAATAACTGCATCATAAAATAACTTTTTCATTTATGTAGCACACTTTTACTTTTTAATTTACTGGCGGGTATGGACTCATTGTCATAATGTAGAAAAGTAGTGTCATTGTCTATGGATGCGCGCGCTGTGCAGTCATGCGCAATGAGAATCTAAATTGCCCGCCATACCACATATTTTTCCGTTTCCACTTTTGTTTTATTTCAACAGTATGAGTGAAGATAAATTAGTGTAAACAACGGCATATAATTAGGTATTAAAACACTCGCGTGATATTATTATCACTCTCGTGATAAGCCACGCTCGTGTTTTAATAACCCCTATTATATGACCATTGCATTAACTACTATTTTATAGTCGTGTATGAAGGAAATGACTTAGAATACGGGTTAGTTATGACAGGGGACGCTCAATGTAAGTAAACAGCCTTTAGGTTTTTGTAGTATGTCGCTTACTATAGTTCCTACTTCCAGGCATCAGATGTTGCTTTATTAAAAATAGGTATCTACTAGAAAATCCTTTTAGTACCCGAGCCCCTGCAGAGAGCCTCATAACGTACATTGTAATAAGAAAGACGGCTTGGCTCAGATTTAAGACTATGCCTTGGTATGTATACCTACTACTTTCTTGTTTCAAAAAGTTTTTATGAAATATTATGCTGCAGGATCAAAGTTATTTACCCTGCATAAGGTGTGTGTGTTGATGACATTAGACTTGGTTTTAAGTTTGGAAAAACATACCGTTTCACAGATTCACAGTTATTTAACGGAAACCGAAGCCCTCTTGCGGCATGGGTCATAATTCTGGCACACACACTCCAGACGCATTCGCACACATACACTCTACAGGTACCATCACACATACACAAAACACCTACCATTATGTTAGTTTAAAAAAAAATATTCATTAAAAAATCTTTTTTTAATACAAGATTTTTTTTTATTCTTTTCAGCAAACCCTTTCATTTGATACCCATATCATGCTCACCCTGTCATTTGAAATCAGTGCACAAAAAACAACTAGTCCACCATATTGGGCCGTCCGCCATATTAACAATATTACAAGCTTTTGTTTAACTTGCAATTTATGTATGTACCTAAGTGTGTTCGGTTAAAATCTTGCAACTAAATTTTAAAGCAGTTATCCTCCACCGATTTAGATGAAATTTTGCATACACGTTTAGTTTGGATGACAATGCAAGTTTGCTAAGTGAAGTCATTCTAAATCCAATATGGTGGATGGCCCAAGATGGCGGACTAGTTATTTTTTGTGCTCTGCCATAATATACCAATATCACTGAATTTTGGGCCGTGTGGTGAAACGAGTGCGCGTTTTGTTCCCTCAAGGTCGTTGGCGACTGGGGTCGGCTTAACTTTGAAGATCGACTTATGCAGTTGTTTTTTTAGTCACGATCTACTCAAAGTAGGTCAATCATCTATCACCAAAAAAACTATAACTCCATATGTTTCATTCCTAATATCTGTCAATTTATTAAAACTTGTCGCATGATTTTTGCCTTGAGCTTTCGTGATAAAAAAAGCACTCATGACGAAAATACTCTGTTTTTGTACACCCCTAACAAATGTGTACAAATTAATTCCACTGACAACCCAGCTCGAATTATGTATGGCTGTCAAAATGTGTAACAAAAATGTCAGAGGCTTCTCGCGATGTATTAATATGAATGAATGAGTAAAAAGAGCGTAATGGCCCAAATGGGTGCGGAGCATGGTTGACAGACAACCAGTCTTTATAATCACCGGCACGTAAGTTGCCAAGAGTCGTTATATGCGCAGAAGTTGTTTTTTAGGTATCTTTGGTAGTGAAGCGGGGAACATTTAGGACCGTTCCGAACGCGCTTTATAAGTGTAATGGTGATTTTGTGTTGGTCCTTAGTTAGAAATTGATTTAAGTTTGTCTTTAATATTTTTTGTAAACATTCAGACACAGTGTAAATTGATAATGAATAAATGAAATGAAATGAAATGCGCGATTGATTGGTCAGTTGTCACAAAAATCGACAGACCAATCGTATCGCGTCCACGTTCCGTTCGCTCTTTAATGGTGGTTAGTCAGTTCGCGGAATATGCGCGAACTTACCCAAAACCTTGTCAACTTACGTGCCGTGGAATACAACGGGTAAGGTTTTATACCCAGTTATCCGGTTGTGGTAGTCATTCCGTGTAGAATGTAGAATACTAGGTATAAATTCATCCGGTTAGACCGAGTATGGATTTTGTGCTATTAACCAATGGAAATTTATTTAAACTTCATTCACAATAGGTGGTACATAGACGGACTTAATGCTAGAAGGCATTTTCTACCAGTCAGCCTTTGGGTTAAACAGGACAACGTTGTGAACGGGTACAAAATAATATCAAAAAAATCAAAAAACCCGACAGCAAAGATGTAAACAAAAAGAAAATATTGCCGTGCAGTCAATTTACAACTTTATAGTTATATTTTTTTTTTCGAATGAGTTTTAAACATATAAGTGGTATATATTTTTGTAATCAATTCTAAAAACATTTCATTATGATAACCCACATTTGTTGTTTCGAAGAAAAAAAAAAACAAACCCTACAAAATGGCGTCCAATATCCACCATGTTCCTTTTTTTAACGGCACTTATCTAAGAACACTTGGGCGGCCAAGACCTATCAAACGATGTTTTAATTATAAATATCCGTCAAGTGGTTTGAAAGATACGAGGTAATAAAGAATATTACATTCATACATACAAGATATGCGCGAAAAACACAACCATTTTCTTGCAGCCAGGTAAAAATAACATCATGTATACGAAAATGTATATACTTACATATATATTAATAATAAACATATACAAATAAAATATACTATTAAATACTTCAACAAATACCAATAATAAAACGAGAAACATATTAATAATTACTATGAGTAGATGAGAGTTATTTAGCGTGACTTAAATAGTGATTACCAACTTTTATTTGAAAAATAAATTTACTTTCAGCCTTCTTTAATGCCAAAGGGTAGCGCGTTCCAGAGCTTTATTGTTGAGACAGCGTATGAATAGGACATAAAACAAAATGAAATATGATTGGAATGATGTTCTTTACTAAAATTATCAAGAGATAAATGATTTGTTAGGGTTCCGTACACTAAGGGTAAAAACGGGACCCTATTACAAAGACTCCGCGGTCCATCTGTCTATCTGTACGTCTGTCACCAGGCTGTATCTCATGAACCGTGATAGCTAGACAATTGAAGTTTTCACAGATGATATAATTCTGTCGCCGCTAAATATTTAAGTGGGGCTCCCATACAACAAACGTGATCTTTTTGCAGTTTTTTGCGATAATGGTACGGAACCCTTCGTGCTCGACTCGCACTTGGCCGGTTTTTTTAGAAGGTAATCTGAAGAAGTTCTAAAAACACTTTCACTGATAGAAAGTTACATTATTGCTGAGTGTCGTAGGTAGACCACCTGAAAAAATTACGTAACCTCTATATAGCATAAGTACAATAAACAAAGCCACGGGAAAAGTCAGCTAAGCCAAACCTATGCTTTGTTACGTAAGGGCGAAGGGGTTGCACTTCCCGCAGCGCCGGAGACAAACTTTAAATTGTTTTAAACACTGTTTATTGCGTTGTTTTTGTGTACATAACTTCAAAACTGAAATATAATGGAAGCTAGTTATTTGCTATGTTTAGGAGGGAAAGAGGGTAATCCCTAGACCCCCCACCCCCCAACGTACGTTATAATTGTCTATAGATTTTACGATCACTTTCGGAGATATAGGTTAGGACAAAGTCTATTTTATCCTTCAAATTGTCTGGCTTGATCGAGTGGGTCCATTGATTGAACGGATAGAATACCTAGGTATAACCGGTGAACCGAGATAAATATCCACCGTATCCAGTAACGTAGGTTGGCTAGAAACTTTTCTCTATCAACGAACCGTACCAATTTGTTCTAGAATTGTTTCGCTTTAAAAAGATAAAGATTTTTTATTATCTATACTAATATTATAAATGTGAATGTAAGTTTGTTTGTTACGCTTTCACGCAAAAACTAGTGAACCGATCATCATAAATCATGAAACTTTGTACATATATTCTTGGATGTATTAGAAGTAACATAGGATAACTTTTATTAAAAAAAAAAAAAAAAAAAAATTGGCCTCACTGCGAGCGCAGCCGCAGGTAAAAGCTAGTAAAAAAATACAATCGGCTTCGAAAACCACTACAAAGATTTTGTTTCTTCGTTTTTTGATACCAACTTCCGAAACTGAAGTTATTTTTCACTTTGTATTGTTTTTGGAAGTCGGTTGTATTTTTTTTGTATTGGTATTTTTATTTTTCGCTTTTTAGTTGTGGTACATAATGGACAAGTCCTATATCGCCCCAAGTGATGCCAGAATAAATGCCAGTAAATATTTAAAATCGGTCCACAATTGAAGGAGAAGACGGTGAACATACACAAAAAAAATACATGCATCAGAACATAGACCCAAAAAAATAAATAAATAAAATCGAGATTGGCCTCAGTCGGTCGGCACGATGTAGATAAAAATGACTCTTTTCTACTCTTAGGGACGTTGTTGATGGCGCGATGCAATTTAAATTGTGTCGATTGACGATACAAGTAATTTCTAGGAAAATTTCAAGTGCAAATCAGTCGAAATGCGTCGCATTGCGACCATGTGAACGTACGTTCTTAGGTGTGATATAAATTTAATCACGTCGAGCTTTCAGGAAGATCGCTTAGTTGTTTAACCTTTATATTTTTTTACTGCACGTTATAAAGAAAAGGTACAGAGCCAATGCACGCAATACTCAGTACCAAATTACATAAAGCTCTGATAAATGCTTGTTTAAACAATAGGTTTTAATGTTTAGCCGTTTAAAGTAAATGTCAATCACAGTCTATTAACAGTCTATTCGAGTCTTACAAAACAAAAGCACTTATTAAAAACATTAAGCCCTTTTTAATCTAAACTCAGTAATAAACAGGATTTCATGGCCTGAAAACTTTTCTCAAGAAAAAAGCTTCCGAAATCGACGTAACAACGGTATACAAAAGACTTTATTACAACATTCACTGAAATTGAGGGTAGCTAAAGAAATCCAGTTATCCCTCTACGGCGTAGCATAGCTACGGCGTAACCCTCTACGGCGTAGCATTTGAAGCTCGCATCTAATTATACAGTGTGAATTTTTAAAATATTCGGACAAGTTAAATTAAAAGTGTGTGTACAGGGTGTGGTTTTTAACTGTGACATGCCGTGACACGGGATTGAGGCAAACGGCTGACCCTTTTATCGATTTGTTTCGTGGTCGACGCGCCGAGAGAACGTTTAGTAGCGTTTTCATGCAAATATATACAAGTACGGCTTTTATTATTGTGACATTAGTTATGTTTATCTTTTTGTGACCAGTCTAACCAGATGTAACTGGATACTAGTATTTTACATGAAACGACTGGTTATCTCACCACAACCCAGTAACTGGATAACACAAAGCCATAGGCAAGACTGGCTTCTGAACTCCCCGTAACAAATGTCAAAGACTTAAAATGGCAGCCGTGACCATCTTATCGTGCTTTTGAAGGCGCAGACTCATAGAGGAATCTCAGTAAATAATTGATGGTCACCCATCCACGGACTGACCTCGGCAAGCGTCGCTTAACCTTGAAGATTCACCCGTGCGACTGTTATTACTTAGCGACCAGCTCATCCAATACCCATATTATTAATATTTAATATTGCAGATTGTAAGTTTAATATATTATTAAAACATAATTGAAAAATAACAGTGTTCGTATCCACCTAAGGGAAAGGCAACCCTTTTCACAAATGGCCTGGAGGAAAATTATGTATTTGTACCCGCCACAGAGCTCAGAGACGCTGCGCTGGGCAGGTGGAGTCACTCTCAAAGATTAAATTCGGAACGAGTATGTACGAGGCAAGCAGTGGTCGCGACGTAAAAGTTGAAGGTCGGTTCCAACCCTAGCAGACGCTTTACTTTGCGTAAATTATTTCATCGCCATCTATCTACAAACGGTGAAGTAGAACATCGTGAGGAAACCGGCATGTCCTAGAACCATAAATTCGAAAACACGTGAATTGGGCCCGTCTGGTGGATTATTTCCTCTCACAGAGAGGTGGCCTGTGTCTCTGCAGGGGGAACATAAAAAGGCTGATGCTGATAATTACGGGGTAGTGCCTCTCGTCAAAAAGCTAACCTTATCCAGACATAGATGGCACGGTCACATAGTGCGGCAAACCGACGAGACGACATAATGAAAAATGCCTTTCCATGACGATACAAAAGAGAGGGCGAGGTAGACCGCTGACATCTTGGATGACGAGAAGGACAAGAAAAAGTGTGGGTTATCTACTGACGATGCTTAACAGCAGAACAAGTGGCGCCTCATGACCAGGAAAGCCGACCGCGAGTAATGGAAAGTGGTTGTGGAAGAAGAAGACAGAGCTTCAAGACGCTTCGGCGACCATTGCTAGAGATGGCATTGTCAAAACTTTCCATACAAACCGAGTGTGTCAATGAGTGTCACCATTTATGAATGACGACCCGTGGTAGTAGAAATGGTGACAAAATAAGAACTAAATTTACTATTTGTTCCGTTAGTCGGATGATAAAAAAAAAATAGACCCGTTTTGCTTAGTGTATTTTATAAAAAAAGTACTAAGACAAAGCGCATTAAAATTAGGGATTGGAGGCTTACTACATCATAATATATATTCGTATAAAATGTACAAAAACGTAACGTTATGCGACATTGCGACAGTGTTTCGCCGTAAGTTTTTGTTTACCTACGTAAAACAAATTCAAGAAGAAAGAAAAGGTATTTATTGTCACAGAAACAGACATCGTGTCCAATATTTTTTATTAATATTTAAACTAGAACTACCAGCGGCGCGGAAAATGTTTTATCATCACTAGGGAACATTATACCAGGATGAAAAGCTCATGTACTATTCTAGACTATAGTCTGTGACAAATTGACTGTGGCAAATTTCACCCAGATCCGTTCAGCCGTTCTGGCGTGATTGAGTAACAAACGTACACACACACACACACATCCATTCAAACTTTCACATTTATAATATTAGTAAGATTTTGTTTTTTTTTGTCGTCGTCCCCATACTGACAGCTGAAACTTGTGCTTGCACGAGCACGAATATCATGTGTGGCATCTCTAGTCACTTTCCGTGTTCTGTGATTCGTACCCATACACTAATGTATTGTACATTTAAAATGTATTTCCTAAGATCCCTCGTACCGTTAAGACTGTAGTTAGAAGTCTGACAATCAGTCATATCTATCATATCTGCCTGCCGTATTATGCGGGGTGAGTCCTATCGCCAGGAGCTCCTGGCGCAGTTGTTGAGGCTGTTTGTTCCTATTGTGCCCAAACAAAGCTTAGACCGCGAAGTCACCGGCTTTTGGCTGTACCTCCGGCACGTACGGTATCTCGAGCTAACTCGCCTCTAGTTCGGACGCCCACAATGCTAAATGCCCTTCTGACATCAGCACCGGAGTGTGACCTGTTTGCTGGGAAATGGATAGATGTGTATCGTGAATGTGTGTTTTTGTGAGAAGGTGGATGAAGTTAGATTAGTGAATAATTGTTTATGTATTCTTTGTAAATTTTTATCTCTTGAAGGTTTTTCTGTTATCTTTTATTCTTTTGAATTTTTTTTCTATGTTGTTTTGTTGTATAAAAAGCAAAATTTCAAAGTTAGAGTTAACAGACTTCTTCTGGGTAAGCTCACTCCATCGTCGACTTTGTCTCTGTCACCTCTGACCTAGACTAGAGTCAAAAGCAAACCCATCATAAACTAAAAAAAAATGGAGTTTTTATTTGTATATAGATATATTTAATGTTGTGTTTTTTTTTCATCTTCTTACTGTATAACGCCTTAACCTATAAAGTTATATATGTATACTTAAATAAATAAATATCGAGAGATAATGTGTTTTCCACTTTTCAGAGTTTCGTTGTGGAGTCAGGCTGTCACCCCGTGTGAAATATTGGTAATCAGCTGGGTGAACTGGAAGCTGCCCCAAAATATTAATGTCTTTTTGTTAATCGACTTCCGAAAAAGGAGGAGGTTCTCAATTCGGATGTTTTTTTTTTTATGTTTCTTCGGGCATAACTCCGTCATATATAAATGGATTTGCAAATTTGTTTATTTCAAAGCGGTCCCATTTAATTTTGGTAAAGATCTGATGAAGAACTGACAGCAAATCTCTTGGGATAACTGCAATCGCAAGACTGTTTATTATTTACACCATGTCATAACATACCATCACGCTAATATGCTCTAAATGGGTACGCAGATGTGTGGTACACTCCCATTCCACCGGTTACGTTCAAGTTACATGTTATTCGGGTAATCTATTTTGGCTTCACTGTGCGCATTAAAGGTACCTTACTATAGAACTTGTACATTATGTACCACTAAAAAGAGAAAAACATATATATTTTTTTACAATAAAATACAACCGACTTCCAAATAAAAACACTACAAAGTGGAAAAATAACTTCAATTTCAGAATCACCGACTTATGAAATTGAAGTAATTTTTTCACTTTGTAGTGCTTTTATTTGGAAGTCGGTTGTATTTTATTGTAAACATTTTAAAAATTTTGTTCCTTTCATTCAACCTCGTACCAAAATGATGACACGGTTGGCACAGCGGTTAAACGTGATCGGCTGCTGCGCTGCTTATCACGAGTTCGATTCCCACACGAATCAAACATTATATTTGAATGGCCTGCAGATAGATGTTACAGCTCTGGGTGTTTGTGAGTTTATATGTTTGTAAACGCAACCACGAGAAATTTTTAGTGCGGGGCAATGTTTTTTATTAAACAAATAATTCCTACCCATAATAAGTACTCGCTCATATCTAGCAGCACTCAGTAGAGTTCCAGCGCAACTATTTAGGTATTCCGTTTCAGTCTCTCTCGACTGAAATAGACTTTTATTTAGTCTCCAAATAGTCAAAGGTATTTTTCAAAGGTTAAAAAACTTGAGTCAGATTTATTACCGGTGAGTATATTTTAGAATGTTATAATACCAGTCTAGAACGCTAAAATATAAATTGGACTCATCAGCCAAATAACCAGAAAAGTGTTTTTAACCGACTTTCCAAAAAGGAGGAGGTTCTATATTCGACTTCATGTATGTGTTTTTTTTGTGTATGTTCACCGATATCTCCGTCAATTGTGGACCGATTTTGAAAATTATTTTTTTGTTTGATAGAGTATATTCCGAAATAGATCCCATTTCAATTCTGTGAAGATCTGATTAAGAACTTCGGAGATATACAACAGAACTCTTCAATAAATAACGGCAAATCTCTCGGAATTGCTGCAATCGCATGTCTGTTTATTGTTTATACCATTTTATAACATAACATCACGCCAGTACTCTCTCAAGGGGTACGCAGATCTCTCATTTCACCGGTTATGTTCAAGTTATTCTGGCATTATAAGTACCTTACTAAAGGCAAGTTGCTTAATAGGTACAACTAAAAAGTGAAAAAAAAAACCTTTTTTACAAAAAAATACTACCGACTTCCAACTAAAAACACTACAAAGTGAAAAATAACTTTACTTTTCGAAGTCGGTGTCTTTGGTAGGTACGAATTTTTTTCGTTATGGTTAGTTAGAAGTCGGTAGTATTTTTTTGTAGAAAAGTTTTATATCGGTTATCTTTTGGGAAGTGTGCGATAAAATTGCGCAATTTGATTCCATCATCGGACTACAAAACGTACGGCGGTGCGCGATCTGTAAATAGTGGACATGCCACCCACAGGGAATATATTCATTATGCGTAAGAAGTAGAAGAGTTTGTATAAGGAGAGAATTTCCTTGAAGGATTCTATATTTCCTGACAGCTATAGGTAACCTTAGGCCACGATTTTTTCGTTACTGAAATAGTGGGCAAACTATTTATAAAATACCGGCCTAGTGCGAGTCGGACTCGCGCACCGAGGGTTCCGTACAAACCTAAGCTTAAAGGTAGACCGGTAGCTAGATATTTGATATGAATTTCAATTTAATACCTCTACGCATTCATGAGGAAAGGGGTAGTAAGTTTAAAATTATTAAAAAATATTTTTATTATATGATGTAACTAAAAATTTATGGTTTTCGCAATTATTCCTTCATCTGGGCTATAAGACGTTGCTTCGTACCAAATTTCAAGATTTTGAGTTCACGGGAAGTACCCTGTAGGTTTTGATTCTCTTGCGAGTGTCGAAAATTTGCGGCATTAACGGCTGTATCTTTTGATTGCGTTGGCTTAGAAGTTTGATTTTTTCACAGCTTTAAGGAACAGTAGACCTGAGTATTTCATATAAATTTCAGCTTGATCCTTCCACGCGTTCCTGAGAATAAGGGTCTTGACAGACAGACAAACAGACGGGCAGACAGACAACAAAGTGATCCTATAAGGGTTCCGTTTTTTCCTTTCGAGGTATGGAACCCTAAAAACTGTCTTTGTCGGTTATTTTTTTAACGAAACATTTTCTTACATACGAGTCAACATATCCCTATTTATTTTACACCAATAAGTACAACATCTCACACTATTCCAAGACGATGTTATACCACAAAATAAATAATGTTTTACGCTTAATTTAAACATAAAAAAATTACAATAAAAATGAAAAAAAAAACAAAAATGAAAAAAAAGAAACTATTCAAATTTGTATGCCTCCTTCAATGCACCTTTGTCCCAAAGAACATGGCCCACCGAATTATAACCCACCAAACATAACCCACGAATATAAACCAACTAATACTCGTATAACCCAACGAACATAGCTCGCTTGTTTATTGTGACGTAGACTTTAGTTTCAGCTCGTACCCGACAAAATATTCATTACTAAATTCAGAGTAGGGTTGAGACACTTACGCAAAGTTATCGATAAAATTAAATTTTAATGTTTGACAATATTGGAGTTTGCATCCATTTCGAGAAGTGGTTTTCTCTGTTATATGATGCACACCTGTATTTCTCGAAGGGATTGGCAGAAGTGTTTTAATACTGCTATCATTCGGAAGCAATGTTTAAATCCCCTAACATTGAGGGCAAAACGTTAATTGGTCACAAATTCTAATGGTAATATCGAATAATGATTAGCGTGACTACTGGAAGAGCTCGTGGCTAAATAATAACAGCCGCACGGATCGAACTTCAAGATTAAGCAATGCTTGATGAGGTCGGTCCGTGGATGGGTGACCATTTTCAACATACCGAGATTCCTCCGTGCCTTGGAAAGTACGTTAAGCTGTTGCTCCCGGCTGTCATTTGAAGATCTTTGCCAGTCGTTACGGGTAGTCAGAAGTCTGAGATCTGACACCAGTCTTGCCAAGGGTTACCGTGTTACCCAGTTACTGGGTTGTGGAGGTCAGATAGGCAGTCGCTCCATGTAAAACATTGGTACTCAGCTGAATCCGGTAAGACTGGATGCCGACCCCAATATAGTTGGGAAAAGGCTAGGCAGAAGAAGATTAGCGTGACTAGTAGAATGAACCCAGGATATCGACGATTAGCAATCGTGCTCTCATAGCTAGATCATAAGGACCTTAATTTCTGTTTTTAAAGTTTATATTAGCACTGTGACATGAATCCTGTGCATGGAGTACTGTTCTCATCTCTCGGACGGATCTGCCAAATACCAGTTAGGTGCACTAGAGTCGATCGAAAAGCGGGCTAAGAGGCTCATCGGCAATGAGGCAGAACCTTGAACATCGTCGCAGAGTTGCCAGCTTGGCGGTTTTTTATCGGTTGCATTTCGGGGAGTTTGCGATGGAATTGCTTGATCTAATTCCGCCAAGCCCGTTTCATCATCGGATTACAAGACGTACGGCGATGCGCCATCGGTACATAGTGGACATCCCACCCATACGCAATAAACGTTTTGGAAATACTTTCATTTTGCGTACAACTAAGGAGTGGAATTCCCTGCCGGAGTCCTTGTTTCCCGATAGCTACAATCAAGGGGTTTAAGTCAAGAGTGAATAGGTTACTTCTAGGCAAGCGTGCTCCACCGTCGACCAAATCATCGTTTACCATCAGGTGAGATTGTGGTCAAGCGCGAGCCAATACAAAAAAAAAATAAAGCGGTTTTTTTTTGCTTGTTTATTTTTTAATGTAAAAGACTGAATAAAAACTTTTATAAACGATATTCTTAAATTTTCGGCAAACACAGTTTGTGTGGAATAAACTACGTAAACAAAGCTCCTGGAAAAGCTAGTGTAAGTCAAAAAAAAATTAAAACTATTATCCCAACGAAGGTTTTTTTAGACTATTTTACCCGGCCACAATAACGAATCGATTGCCACCTTAATCATCAAAATCGGATTAATAGTTTAGGCGCTACGGAAAACATACTTAAATACAAACATACATACATTCACACATAGATTGCCAAAATCATAATCCTTCCTTTTGGCTTACAACCAAATACAGTACCTGGTCCTAAGCAGCAGTAACTTCAGCTTATTACATTTGCAATATTGCTTTAAGTCACGTTCACACCTAAGACGTCACGTATCTGTTATTGCATCGCATCCGTCAGTAAGAGACGAAATTAAAAAGTCTCATGTGTCTGTAATTACACCTGCACACATACACATAGTACTGCAATACAGCAACGCTTTTTCTTACATTTTATAATATATATTTATTGATTTGTCAAATTATAACGATGCAGAAAAGACCGAGTTGAGAACCGGATGATCTGGCGCAATTTGAGAAAGAACTAGGTCTAGTAGCCGCTCTGCTAGCTAGAGGTGGGACTTTTCGACTTTCGAATTCATTGAAAATCTTTCGGGGCGAGAAAAATCTCGTGAATATGAACAATATAAGACCAACTTTAATATTTGAAAAAAGTATTACGTAGCTGTTCTTAAGATACTGTCGAGTTCAACCAAAGACCAAACCGCTGGACATAAGCCCATAGGACTCCCGCAGCTCTTACCAGGTCAGAGGGCCACTTTGCCAAAATACGTGAATTTTAATAGGTATACCGAACAGCATTTTTTTTAAAGATCGGTTAGAAGACACCCTGTCAGCGGATTGCGAAAGGCGGAGAAGATTGAAACATAATATTGACAAAAAATGGCCTACCCTACCTTTTTACCAATATCGCCGGAGCATCGACCCTTTCATGACGACCCATGGGATGCGTTGCCGTTACAATTAAATGTATACGCCTCTACCTCGTTGCTCTTAGGTCGCAATTGGTACTGCTGAACTTGAGATCCTGAGTTCGAGTCTCGGGTCAGGCAAAATATTATTTATGTATTTATAAAACTTGATGCACAAGTACAAATGCGGACTTAATGCCTTAGGCATTTTCTACCAGTTTACCTAAGGGTGGTGCAGAGATAAAATTTAAAAATAATGTATATAATTATTAATTCTTGTTCCGAGTCCGGAGTTTAGACTTGTGTCCCATTGATGGCAATTGACTTGACACCCACAGATAACATGACAGTTAAAATAACTGGTGAAATGTGGGTAGTATGGAATTTCTCAGTAGCAACCCGGAATGCTTATTACTTAAGAAACAGAAATTAGCAATCATTGCGCGATCAAACGCTTTATGTCATAATACTCGTATTTGCAATTAGCTACAGTATAGATAGGTTCTACACAATCGTTTTCTAATCGCTCGTTGTTTTTCAAAAGCACTTATTTAAAAAAAAACGAAAGGAACTTGCATGTCCATTTACCGCAGTTTCTCAAGACAAAAGTCTATGACCAGTGTGTGTTGCCAGTGATCACCTATGGGACCAAGACGAGGTCGCTCACAATGGGCCTTATCAGGAAGCTGAAAGTCACCCAAAGGGCAATGGAGAAGGCTACGCTCGGAATTTCCTTGCGTGATCACGTCAGAAATGATGATATCCGCAGGAGAACCAAAGTTACCGACATAGCCCGAAGAATTGCCAAACTTAAGTGGCAGTGGGCAGGGCACATTGCTCGCAGAACGGATGGCCGATGGTGCCGAAAAGTTCTGGAATGGCGACCGCGAACTGGAAAACGATACGTTGAGCCTCCCACTAGGTGGACCGATGACCTAGTTAAGGTTGGGAGGATCTGATGGATGCGGGACGCACGGGAGCGGTCAATGTGGCGACGCTTGGGGGAGGCTTATGCCGGTGTTTATTAGGGTAGCCGAGTCCAATCCGGGGATTCTTCGCACCCCTTGCCTCACCATCACCTCGACCGCTACCATAGTCGAGGTTAGACGTAATGTCGGGCACTCGGGGCGTCATTTTGGTTTAGAAGGTTTGCCATAATTGCAACGCTTGGCATGCGGGTTGACTATCGCAGTTTGTTGTTAAATTGCACAGATAACGCTGCTGCCCATTCTCTGGTGTTTCCATTAGTCACCTCTACTGAAAACACCTCTCGTCACCTCTCGTCCATCCACGGGAAATGCTAAGTCTAGCATTTGTGCCCTGTTGATGGCAATAGACCCCTACTGTATTGGGTTTAACTTAATTTGCTAAATATAGGTGTACTCCTATCTAACCCTTTTAGGTATACAAGCGCGTTGTTATGTATATTCTCTTAGGGAAACGTAACGCGTCCTGCCTGTCGAGTTTGACGTAAATTATTGCTTTCATTTTTTTTTTGACTTCAAAATTTTTGTTGATAAATTAAAGTCAACAGGCGATACATTTTATCTGTCTATTAGGGTAAGACAATAGGGATGTTACCTGGGCAAAAAAATGATAACTGTAATTTTTTCGTCAGTGAGATTATCAAGTAATATAGGACACGTATTTTTTGCTTTACCAAATTAATTAAAAAAATAAATAAAGATAAAGCGTCTCAAAGTTCAGGAGTTTGTGAGGGGGAGTACAGGGGGCTTGTGACGTCACTATGTCAGTATAAAGTGTACTAGCGGCGTGACGTCACATGATATTTCAACGCATTATATCGTCGTCACTTTATGTTTACATGTCAAAAGAAAAATACGTGTCCAATATTTTTTATTAATTTACCTGACGGACAAAAACAAATTTTCAGTATGAGTGACTGATTTTCAAAGTGTGGTTTGTATGCCGTAGCAAGGGATATGCTGTGAAACTTGTTTTAAAGAAGATTTAATTTGTGTTTAAACATATCGCTTGCCCTCCTATCCCATCCTCTTAGATCAGTATTTTGTTGAATACAATGGATTTGCAGATGGTCATGGTGGACTGTTCTGCAATTTAGTTCATGGTACAATCAATAAGAAATTTAAATCTTATCAGGCGAAGCCGCATGCGAAAGCTAATTAAGACACTTATAAAACTTTTTTGTTTTCCAAAACTTAAAAAAAAAACTTAAAAGGTTTTTTACCGGCAGCAAAAAAAAAACTATTATCTTGGAATCGCAAATCCTATTTGACTCAGCCGTGAAGTACATTTTCTGTATTTTTTTTTTTATTTTGTTTCAATTTTTATTTTTGTTACCAGAAAATGTACATTAACAGTTTTTCAAATTTACAGTTTGTGCTAAATATATTTCTTTTCTTTCAGTACTAGAAAATAGGTTTATAAAAAATATAAATTCTTTTAGTAATTTTAAAAAGTAATGATCCGTTTACAAAAACTCGTTTATTTAAAAAATACTACCGTTGAATGCAAACTAGTTTTATATTGAAAAAGTATTGCCCCACACTAGGAATTTCTACCTGTATCGTGGGTGCGTTTACAAACATATAAACTCACATACACAACACCCAGAGCCGACACAAAAAAAAAGCAAATATAAAAAAAAATGAAGCTACAAATAAACAATTGCTATTTTTTGAGTTCTAGCTCTCTAGAACTCATTTCGAACATTGTTACACATACAATTCTTGCTCAACAAATTCACTCAAGGCCAGTCTATTTCACAACCATTTTAAAAAGTCCATGAACTAACAAATACCCAGACACTTTTATTACTTATTACTCCCTAAAAATTAATTAACCCTAAAATGTCGCGAGTCAAACAAAAATTTAACCCATTACTGTTTATCGATGTCGATACGTTTACCCATGTCCCAGCCCTACTTGTTCTAATTAGTGACTTGACGGCTTTTGGTAATGAAATTTTGAACACCAGCCACACAAGGGACATAGCTCGAAGTTCGTACGTCAAATATTTTGTTTATTAGGGTTTATGGGGTGTATTCAAAATTAAAATTCTTTTTAAAAAGACTATTAATGGAGTTAAAAGTACGAACTGTATCACTTGTTAATTCATATCCTAAACACGATGGTAGTATTTAGGTCCTAAAAAAAACCAGCCAAGTGCTAGTCGGGCTCGCGCACGAAGGGTTCCGTATCATTATCGCAAAACGGCAGAAAAATCACGTTCCTTGTATGGGTGCTCCACTTAAATATTTATTTTATTCTGTTTTTAGTATTTTTTGGTATAGCGGCAACAGAAATACATCATCTGTGAAAATTTCAACTGTCTAGTTATCACGGTTCATGAGATACAGCCTGGTGACAGACAGACAGACAGACAGACGGACCGCGGAGCATTAATAATATAGGGTCCCGTTTTTACCCTTGGGTACGGAACCTTAAAAAGTGTCATTTTATCAATGAAAGCGTGGCGATAGCGATTCGTAAAGTGTAAAAAATGTATGGAAATGTTAAACGCTGTCGAAATGTCACATGACCAATCTCTTATATTTTGACATTTCGATTATCGTCATCTTAGACTATAATGAATTTATAAGCGTATATAAGTCCGGAAAGAGCCCACAGCAAAATGATAATTCTATGTAGACCGTCAGTGAGATTATCAAATAATATTAAACACGTATATATCGGCTTAACGGCTGAAGGCATTTTAATGAACATTGGTACACGGGTTAGAACATAGTCAACTCTGGGTTTTGGTTATAGAATGCTTCTTCTTTTTTTGTTTCCTTAGGATGACTTTCGAACTAAACGCGGGCGAAGCCGCTGGCAGGAGCTAGTCTATGATAAAAGTTTCATAATATGTTCAAAAATAACCTTGGTCCTTGTTCCCTTTTGTAACTAGGCAGCAATCTGAAACAAACAGGAAAAAAGAATTTAGTATTTTATGCCGCAAGCCCACTGTTAAGGTTACACTAGTCGATCAATCTTTCATACAAACGCAGTCTGGCGATTACTCCACTGACGGTGTACGTTCGGAATAAAAAATTATATCAATTTGTCTCATCATTATCTAGCACTGTATGGAAAAGAAAAGTAAAAAAAAAATTGAAAGTTATGAGCGTCGAATGTTCCATATTTCAACAGTAATTTTAACGCATCTTTGGGCGAAAATAAATACCATAAGAAGAAGGAAAACTGCAAAACGGCCTTCATACAGGGATAGATTAGTAATTCAACAATGCAAATAATTTTATTTTGGAAATATACATTTAGTCATTTTTTCATGATATCTAGACTCCCAAAGATCTGTTTATAAAATTTCGTGCGCTCGTTTTCGTCCTAAATCATCATCCATTTCGATACAAAATTGCAAAAGTGCTAATTTGTACGCAAACTAGCTTCTTACTGCTCATCACAGCATCTATTTCTTTCGTACGTGTTGTCGGAGGAGATAGCATGCATTTTAACCTCGCGCACAAAATAGCTCGTGCCGTCGACTAGGGGAACCTTAAGCGTAGAATCTGAGGGTCTGACCCCAGGTCAGGAAAAGTGTTGTAGGTTTTTTCTGTCATACATTTTTAAGTAGTAGGCCAGAGATTAACTCGCGTAAGGACTAATTGGCAGTTATCTAATGCCTTCAATCGGGCACAAAGTATAAAAAGAAGGCTAATTTAAAAAAAAAAACTGGCCAAGAGCGAGTCGGACTCGCGCACGAAGGGTTCCGTACCATTATCACATAACACGGCAAAAAAAACACGTTTGTTGTATATGAACCTCACTTAACTATTTATTTTATTCTGTTTTTATTATTTGTTGTTATAGCCGCAACAGAAATACATCATCTGTGATAATTTCAACTGTCTATCTATCACGGTTCATGAGATATAGCCTGGTGACAGACAGACAGACGAACAGTAGATTCTTAGTAAATTATTAAAAATAAATATTTAAGTGGGGTTCACATACAAAAAACGGGATTTTTTTGGAACCCTATTAAATAGGATCCTTTTTTTACCCCTTGGGTACGGAACCCTAATAAACAAACAACTAGCAAATGTGTATTATCCTCTGCTTACTTTAGGAAATACAGTTAGGCGTGATTGTATGTACCACTTATGAATAAATGACCCAGGACAAGAAAACATTTGAGATCCACCAACCCGCAATGGGCCCACGTGATTATAGCCCACTCCCACTCACAGAGAGGAGGCCTGTGTCCCAGCAGTGGAAACATCTTGGGCTGATTATGCTTTTTACAAGTTTTTTTTTTAACTTGCTATGTATGTATGTAAGTGTGTTCGGGTCAAATCTTGCAACTGAATTTTAAAGCAGTTATCCTCGACAGATTAAGATGTAATTTTGTATTTATGTTAAGTATGGATTACAATGCATGGTTAGCTAAGTGACGTATTCTAAATCCAATATGGCGGACGGCCCAAGATGGCGGACTAGTTATTTTTTGTGCACTGGCATGTTATGGGTATCAAATGAAAGGGTTTTCTGAGAAGAATACGAAAAAAGCTTCCTTTAAAAAAAGATTTGTTAAATGAACAATTTATTATAATAACGTCGCGACTGATCGTTGGACTAGTGGTAACGTGTAGTCAAGACTACTGAGCGTGGGATCCTGAGTTTGGTTCCAAGGTCGGAAAAGTATTATTGGATTTTTATATTAGCAATTTCTAAGTAGCAGCCTTATGCACTCCTAGGGGGTTACTCAATTGCCATTAATCGGGCATAAACTACATGCGGCTTGAACATAAATGAAATGTGTATTACACTCTCTGCTTGCTCCATCATCCTTTTATTTACAGGGATTTATTTGTTTTACCCTCGCACTGGAACGCCTTGCAGCAATTACACCAGTGGAGCACAAACTTACAAATACCAACTATAAGTCCAGGTTTCCTCACGATGTTTTCCTCCACCGTTCGTTCGGTGTTCGTTTTCGTTCGTTATGTATATTGCGACATAACGTATTTATATAAAAACTATGTACAATCGCGTATAAAATGGAGACAGACGAAGGGGGTTCATTGTTCGTCAAAAAATTCGTCCACGTCGTTTTTAACGGAAAAACGTGCATAGAACGCTGGCAGCATTGATCAGTTGGATTGCAATGCCGATTCTCTGGCCGATGAAAAGCCTAGCTCAGGTCACGTGAAGATTCGTCTAACCGTTTACTGATATCTCGAAAAACTCGATAGCACTTGGACCCTTTGGAAATAATGTTTCAACCCCAATGTTTTAACGTAAAATAACATAATTCATGTGCAAATGCCCTATAAAAATCGTATTTTTTTTATTTAAAAATAACAAAATACCCGCTGCTTTTAAATATTTTTTTATTTACAATTATTTGTTATTTTTTTTTAGAACTAGTTACCTTTAAACATATATGTTAGGTATATTTTTGTAATAATCTCTTAACACCCTTTATTTTGATACCCCACAGGAATGGGTTCAGAAGAAAAAATATTTGGGCCCTCACAATATGGAACCCAAAATCCGCCGTTTTTCAATTTTCCCATTTTAATGTAGCCAGTGACACTCGCAGGGTTAAGACGAATCGATTGACGTAAGAATCATCAAAATCGGCCAACGCGTTTGGTCTCTAGAACGCCACATAGGAACAAACATACATATATAGACTGATAAACTCATTACCCTCCTTCGGCAGTCGGGTAAAAAGTGATGTCATTCAAAATTACTGCATCATCATCCCCCTTGCCTTATTCCAATTTATTAGGGGTTGGCACAGTATATCTTTTCCTTCTATATATCTCTATTTGACGTCATTTTAACGTCTTTAAGATACTGCGTAATTTTGGTATTGAACCCCTTGAGTGCCTAAAACGTGGATTCACGCCAGACACAACGGTTTTTTAAATGTTTTTTTCTGTTACTTTTGCGCTTGATTCCTATGTCACCTGAATGTAAGCGATGAGGTGGTCGACGATGAAGCAAGCTTGCCTAGAAGAAACCTATTCACTCTTGACTTAAAGACTCCCAAAACAAAACATTACAAAGCGAAAAAATATTTTTGGAAGGCGATATCTTTGGTACCAACTTTTTTTTTGTTTTTGACACCGACTTCAGAAAAGAAAGTTATTTTTCGCTTCGTAGTGTTTTTTTTTGGAAATCGCATTATTTATTTTTTTAAGTATATTATTATGAAAATACGCTTTATTTATTTATTTATTTATTATATGCTTTATTGTACACCTTAAAATACAATTATAAGAAGAAACTTAAAACGCTACGCTACGCTTTATTAGGGATCACTTAAAAATTACTCCTCAGATCTTGATCGTGTAAAAACATCGCTACCATCAAGTGAGATAGTGGTCAAGTGCGAGCAAATGAACGTTTTTACAGGACGCGATTGCCTGAACTTCAACAGCCCAGTAACTGGTTAGTACGATCACCCTTGGCAAAATTGGTGTCAGATTTTATGTCAGCTGACTATCTGTAACTACTGTCAAAAATGTTTAAATGACATGAGCTTAACGTGCTTGCCGAAGCACGGAGGAATCTTGGCAAGAAAAGATGGTCACCCATCCACGGACCGACCTCGGCCAGTGTTGCTTAACCTTTAAGATCGATCATCGAACTATTTAGCTACGAGCTCCTCAAAACTACATAAGAACTAATTATATTAAATCCCATCTATTCAAAGGTACTAAAGATCAAAGTTCATCAACCAAATTAATTTTCGCGGCGAGAAACTCTAACATTCAAAAAAAGTAACAGTTATTTAACAAAATGATACCTTTTAAAAACATTATCTGAACACTGCAAACTCATTATAGGTACATACATACGGAATCTAGCTATATACCGCTAAAGGAACAAAGAAATACTTAACACGCATGCGCGAGCAGAGAGAGAACACACTACGGTCGAACACTATAAGCACCAACACGTTAGAGAGAGACCGCTTATGTCATAAATTCAACAGCGAATTCGCAGGGTGTGTTAGATATTATTATTAAATAATTAGAAGTTATGCTTTTTCGAGGAAAGATGTGAAGTTTTTCTGTCCCGTGAAAGGACTTACTACTTCCATGCATGTCTCTCCTGTCAAGTTGCTGTGGTCCGCTTTGAAAGGTAGTGTGCCGATAAGTCAAATGAAAGGAATCAACTTTTTCTTGTGGGTTCATTGCTTCGTGTAACCTTTTGGTTTCACAGGTGGCTGTTAGCAGTTTCATCAGACAGATTTTGCGTTTGTGTTTTCTTAAATACTAGCGACCCGCCCCGGCTTCTCACGGGACAAACTATGTACACAAATCGTTCTCGTTTATCATTCTTTGTATTATTAAAATCCGTTGCGTGGTTTACATGTAGGTGAAAAAGATGGAGGCAACAGCGACTTTGTTTGTTTGTTGAAAAATAAGAGTTTAACCCCTGATTTCTTAATTATGTATTTGAGATTGAGTATTTATCAAACCGTAAATTAGCCTGAATACCTGTCAAAATTCGACACTAATGTAAATTTTGACACGTTCTTAACTCCGAATACTCATTCAAAAATCGGCACTTAGATAGTTACAGTTCTCGCCAAACTTCTTAGCCGCCTATTTTTTTTTTTCCGATTGGAATTCATCGAATGACTTCTCCCGCTCTGGGTGAAGCGAGCGAGCGTGTCAGACTTTTACTGACTAAAGCCCACCGCGAACCAGACAGGAAACTTCTTGGCCGCCCTGAAGTTGGCTACAATGACTGCGCCGTAGTAAATCTCAAACAAAAAAATTACAACCGACTTCCAAACAAAAACACTACAAAGTGAAAAATAACTTCAATCTCGGAAATTGGTGTTCTTGTTTACGTTTCTTCGTTTTTTGACACCGACTTCCGAAATTGAAGTTATTTTTTACTTTGTAGTGTTTTTGTTTGGAAGTCGGTTGTAATTATTGTTTTTCTTTTTTTTTTTTTTTTTTTTTTTTTTTTTTTTTTTTTTTTTTGAAACTTAATCAAAACCGGTGCAATGAGAGTATGCCAGGGTGAACTGTTCACACCTGTGTAGGGATACAGTGGTGATGAAATAATTAATAAAACTGTAAAGCGCCTCATTGGGTTCGAACCCACGACATTCAAATTGTAAGTCGCGGCCGTTACCATTGGGCCGCCACCCCTCCGCGGTCATTACCTGTGAAAAAGGTGAATATTGTAAACACAAATTCTAGCGGCGTATCTATTCGATCACAACCAACTAAATAAGGGTAGAATCTTTTAACAAGGTAGATCGGATGTCCGAGAATTGGAGCTCTCACCCTACTTTCGGGGACCTCTCACATAAATATCTTTAGGGTGACCAACTCTCATTCTCGGCTTGCAATTATGAAAGGGTTTAGTTTGAAGTTTTGCTTCTACCCTCAAATTTTTAGGTGGACATAGTTTCATTAAATAATGTTAGTCTTGCGTAGTCTTATTACAGACTAGCCGTTGACCATTGTTTTGTTTGTATGCTAAATTCAATGCCATGTATAACTGAAAATGCCTTTCACAAGATTAAATTTAAAAATTCAATACCTCCGTGACTGTTAACCCATGCTTTTTGAAGTATGTAATTTATTTAGTAGTAGACACGCTTCGATCGACAATCCTTCGAAATACGTAATTATAACACGATATCTTGCAAAAATACCCAGCATCAAAGACTGAAATGTGCATTGCTTTTGAACGACTGTAACAATTTTCAGCAAACATAGTAACGCACACTCTCGACGAACTCATATTTCAAACAAGAAGAACTAAATCAAAACTTGTTTGATCCATTTAGGAGCTACCCTACCTACCCTACCTACCCTACCTACCCTACCTACCCTACCTACCCTACCTACCCTACCTACCCTACCTACCCTACCTACCCTACCTACCCTACCTACCCTACCTACCCTACCTACCCTACCTACCCTACCTACCCTACCTACCCTACCTACCCTACCTACCCTACCTACCCTACCTACACCACCTACCCTACCTACCCTACCTACCCTACCTACCCTACCTACCCTACCTACCCTACCTACCTTACCTACCCTACCTACCCTACCTACCCTACCTACCCTACCTACCCTACCTACCCTACCTACCCTACCTACTCTACCTACCCTACCTACACTACCTACCCTACCTACCCTACCTATCCTACCTACCCTACCTACCCTACCTGCCCTACCTACCCTACCTACCCTACCTACCCTACCTACCCTACCTACCCTACCTACCCTACCTACCCTACCTACCCTACCTACCCTACCTACCCTACCTACCCTACCTACCCTACCTACCCTACCTACCCTACCTACCCTACCTACCCTACCTACCCTACCTACCCTACCTACCCTTCCTACCCTACCTACCCTACCTACCCTACCTACCCTACCTACCCTACCTACCCTACCTACCCAACCTACCCTACCTACCCTACCTACCCTACCTACCCTACCTACCCTACCTACCCTACCTACCCTACCTACCCTACCTACCCTACCTACCCTACCTACCCTACCTACCCTACCTACCCTACCTAGTCTCTCGCGATCCCCCTCGCGAAAAATGATTAAATTACTAAAATGGCTATTAAAAATTAGGGGTTGGTGATAAAAGGGTGAAAATTGAGGATTGTATGTATTTTTGTACTTATGTTGTATCATAAAAAAATAGAAATTAAAATTTTTGTCTAAAAAATAAAAAAAAATATTTAGGGGTGGACTACCCCTAACATTTAGGGGGATGAAAAATAGATGTTGGCCGATTCTCATAGATACCGGATAAGCACAAAAAATTTCATCAAAATCGGTCAAGCCGTTTCGGAGGAGTATGGCAACGAAAACTGTGACACGAGTATTTTATATATTAGATTCAAACGAAAGTAAATCGAAGATCTTTGAGTGTCGTAAATTTGAATTTTGAATTTGAATCAACCGGGCACAGGCTCAGACTGCGGACTGGTACTGAGCCATTAACAGGGAACAAAGTATAGGATTAGATACGCATTCGCTCCATCGAAACAAATAATATATAAAGTGTTAAAATCGTTTGACCTCAAACTATAGTCATGATCCACTTGCTGTCCCACAGCGACGTCCCGCGTCATTCAGTTATGTCTTTGGCGTTTGACTTTGACATTTGATATTTGACTTTGACGTAGACTTTTGACGTTTACTTTTGACGATGACTTGACTTTGACTTTTGACTTCGACGAGCGATGTCCCGCGACGAGGTCCGTATCCCACAGAGGGTTGCCCTCAGCGTGGTCGCTTTGGTTAAGCTTTTGTGCCTGGCTGGTTAAGCAGTTAGCAAATGACTTTGATTTAACTGCGAGAAGAAACACAAAAAAAGAAGCTCTCAGTTCATCTTGTCCATTCGCCACATAAGTACTTGCCGAATGGATGGTAGAATTACTTAATCATGATCCAGCGATTGTTGTCCCTCCAGCGACGCCCCGAGCCGAGATCCGTAGCCCACAGGGGGTTGCTCTCGGCGTGGTCGCTTAGGTTATGCTTTTATGCCTGGCTGGAGGCTCTCGGTTAATCTCGCTCGCTCTGTTAAGCAGTAACATATCATATTGATTTTACAGCGAGAAGACACCAAAAAAATGACCTCATTTACGAGAGATGGAGTCTTAGACAATGGGCCGCCACGACAGATGGATTTTGTGACATATTACGGTATCATTCCAGGAACATAACAAATCCCCACATCATTTATTAAATTCATAATCAATTTCATTTAAGTTCAGTGCAAGTACATATCATAAAAAAATATAACAAAAAACCCGACTATCATGCTGTGCATGTCGGAGGATACATATGCGTGAGCTGGCTGACCAAAACTGGATATATCCTCCCACGGTAGAATCAGAACGTACGACGGTGAACTGTACACATCTGCGTATCCGTTTAGTACATACTGGCGTGATGGTAGGTTATGAAATGGTGTAAACAATAAACAGACATACGATTGCAGCAATCTTGAGAGATTTGCCGTCATTTATTAAAGAGTTCTGTTGTATATCTCCGAAGTTCTTCATCATATCTTTACCAAATTTAAAAGGGACCATTTTGGAATAAACTTCTTTCGAACAAAAAATTTTGCAAATCCGTTTATATATGACGGAGATAACTCCGTATCAATAAAAAAATAAATGTTAACATCCGAATTGAGAACCTCGTCCTTTTTGGGCATTCAGTTAAAATTCGTCCACATCGTTGTCAACGGGAAAAGTATCCAGAACGCTGGTATAGTTTCCACGCTGGAATGCAATGCTGATTCTCTAGCCGAAGAAAAGCCCAGCCTTCTGGTCACGTGAAGAGTCGACTGTCCGTTTCCTTACATCTCAAAAAAACTCGATGAGTCAAACCCCACCAAACTCAAACCCCATGGACGTAATGTTTCAATTTCAGTCGGCTCAAACATATAACTAGACAGATTGATTTTCACTTTGTTCTTGTGACAGCGTGCATGTTTTTCCCACTGTTGGGTTAGAATAAACATCAGCTAACAACACATTGTAATAAAAGTTCTTTCTAATAATGTGTTTTTTTTATTTGACATGACTACATCGCGTGATTTTTTTTTTTTTATTTATAAATAGAAACCGTGATTTGAATGTAATAAGGATTGTGTTCCAGTGTGTGTAAGCTATACATGTTTGTGTTAAAGTGTTTGTTTGTTGTGTTGTGTGCGTTGGATCCCAGTTTTGAATCCCATTTTAATATTTCTGGCGTTGGATCCCACAAAACATTATTATGTACTTCCGCTGGAGCCCAAATTTAAAAAAAAATATTAATGAAAACGTTCATCAACAAAATTGTTTGTTGTATGTTGATTGTTTGTTTTTGTTGTTTGTTTTGTTTTGTTTTTTTTTTGTTTTGTTTTGTTTTGAATGAATGTGAACTCCATTTGAAATAACAATAGACATGTTTCCAAATTCCTGATTGTAGCGTGATGTTATAACCTTCTTCGATAAATGGACTACCCAATACGAAAAGAATTTTTCAATTACAACCAGAAGTTCCTGAGAATAGCGCGTTCAAACAAACAAACTCTTCAGCTTTATAATATTAGTATAGATTTAAATAAAGGCTTGTAAAAAGGAGGAGTATTTTCCCCTGCAGTGCGACAACAGATGCTAAAAAAATGTCTTCATACGTAACACCCAAATAAAGTATAGCATTCAATACTCAACAAACTTTTCGTATTGCTTGCGTGAAAACTTATCGTGGCGTATAAAAAAAACAAACAGTTCTATTTTACAAATGGCGCCGTTTGCTGGCGGATATGTCTCATTTCAATGAAATTAGGACATGGTCACCCATCATTTTACGGACCTCGACTTTCAAAGTCAAAGTCAACTTTCACGTTCATTTCACCTTATTCATCGCGGTGAGATTTTACTGAATAGCGCTTAAAGTATAGAGGTATTTGTACCTCTAATACATCTAATTTCACCAGTTATGTTAGGCTTAGCATGCATTGCGATTTTAACCGCGCGAATTTCTGTTTGCGTACCTACTGAATCTAACTAACACGCATTGCGGTTAAATTTCCGCGCAATTTTTGTAAATCTATTAAATGTTTTGTAAGTGTACCTAAGTGTACCTTTCTTATGTATATAGTGTTAGTAATTAGGTTTAGTAAATTTTGTATAGTTTACTTTTGTTTAGTGTTTACACCTCTGTTTTACAAACCAAATTATATATTTTTATTTTTGTATCTTTCTACCTGTTCATAGAGCTCGAAATATTTGCGGTGGATTCTGTGGCACGGGTTTCTTGTGGATTTTTTTCCGCGCAAATTTTTTACCGCAATTCGTGCATATGTCGTAGGATAATTTGATACTTCGAATCTTCGCGAAAATCCTAGGGGTTTTGCGAAAACGCGGATAATTAGACATAGGCGAAAAATTATCCAAGTACGATAAGTACTTTGGCAACATAGTCGACGGAGCCCCGCTGCGCGGGGCTCCTATTTCCGTCCGCAGGGTCTAAAGTAACCTAACACGAACGAGATGACGGGAGCTGAGTTCGCTCGCTTTGCTCGCTCACTTCAGCTCCCGTCATCTCGTTCGAACCTAACCTGTCCGTGTCGGGGTGCCCTAAGCTCCCGAGCTCGCTTCGCTCGCTCTTGGACTTTTTCCAGTAAGACTGAGAAACAGTTTCGCCATTGTCTAAATATCCGTGTTTTCGCAATATCCCTAGGGTTTTCACGAAAATTCGAATTATCAAATCATCCTACGACACATACAATTCCATAGGTCCGCAGAATGGGCGGGAAAAAATCGCGCGAATAAAAACCGCAGTGCGTGTTAAGCCTTAATCTCTCATGAAATAAGATCAGCAATATGACACCACTATTTTTCCGTAGCTTCGTTCACGCGGAAACACAGCAATATTCGGAATAAAATATAGCCTACGACACTCACTGATAGTGTGACTTTTTATCTATAAAAGAATTTTCGCAATACGATCAGTATTTCCTGACACATTTATAAACACAAATAAATATATTATTTTAGTTTTATTAAATTAGTTGGTAAACATAATGCCTGCGTTTAATGTAATGTTTAAATAAGTTTCTCCTTTACTTACCTCATATTATTTTTAACACGCTTTAATACGCTTTTATTAACTTGGTATGTATGTATCTATGTAACGGAATCTTTGAACGTGATTTTCACCCCTTTCAAAACGTTGGATTAATTTGAAACTTTGCACACTTATCAAAGACCGATGACAATGCAATAATTTAAATAGTTTCTCCCATTATTCTCACCACAATCTTCAGGATTACGGATTGAACTAAAAAGTAAAAAATAATAATAGTTAAAAATACTAAAAAACACGCTTAAATAGATAACTAAACTAAAAAGTAGAAAATAAGTTTCAATAACTTTAAATTAAGAATAGTGTGACCACCAAAAAAAATATTTTATTGTAAAAAAGCGTGGTGTGCTTTTTAAGACATTTTCAAAATGAGTTTTTTACCAATATTTGCCAATAAAATATTATAACAATTGACACCAAGCACTCCACGTTTTTATTACAATGAAATACTTTTTTTTTTGTTTATCACGCTATTCTTAATTTAAATTTATTGAAACATGGCAATACCTGAAAGATGACATTATTATATTCATCACTATGAAAACTATTAGTAAAGCACCGATCTTCACGAATAACGACCTCACAAATGATCACCATGTCACCATGTCGTGGTTGCCCAGTGGCTAAGACGTACCAATGCATGTGACTTTATCAAATTCATATGTACTTTCTAAGTTTATCTTGGACATCACAGGCAACGGTGAAGGAAAACATCGTGAGGAAACCTGGAATTATATAGTTAATGTAAGTCTGAATTAGCCAAGTCAGAGGCCTGTGGGGTTCCCAGAGGCGGCTTTATTAACTCTGACACCAGAGGTGGCCACATCCTCACACGAAAAGAAGAAGGAGAAGACGAAAGATCACAAAATATCTGCTGGAAAAATTGCAAAACTCGACAAACTGTGCTGACGTATTTTATTGAGTTATGCAAACAAAATGTATGCGGCAGTTAGGAAAAAAAATAAAAATAATAATTTGCGCCAAACACGACGAAACGAAAAAAAAAACACTAAACAGTTGTTTTTTTGTACACTCTGTAATTGAGACTATAAAAATGATGATATTGCATTGTCATCAAAACCTGCAGAGTTGTCAATTAATTCCAACCCAAGTGGATTACGGGACCTATTTGAAAAATCTATCAAGAGATTCGATGGGTGTGAAACCGAATAAAACCGGTTTCAAAGAGTTTTATAACCCGCCTAGCTATTCTCAAATATGTTGTGGACGGCTCTAGTGTAACTGGATACGGCTAAAAAAAAGTATTTTTGATGTAGTGATAGTATATATGACCCACATAGCACAGTTACTGTGAACATGACACTGCTTAGGCTCTTGACAAGTGTCATTTGTTGTCAGCGAGGCCGATAGCTGAAATGTCAAAAGGATTGATCACGTGATTTTTCGATATCGCTTGTCAATTCCATACAATTTTGCTTTTTTAAAACGCTTTTATTAGCTTGGTATTTACGTTTCTATGAATCTATGTAACGGAATCTTTGAACGTAATTTTCACACCCTTCAAAACGTCGGATTAATTTGAAACTTTGCACACTTATCAAAGACCGATGACAATGCGATAATTTAAATAGTTTGTCCCATAATCCTCACCAAAATCTTCAGGTTTAGCGATTGAATTGAAAAGTAAAAAATAATACTAATTAAAAAAAAACTAAAAAACACGCTTTAAAAAAAATATTTTCTACTTTTTTGTTTTGTTTTCTACCATACTAAAAAGTAGAAAATAATTTTCAATAAATTTAAATTAAGAATATTGAAATAAACAAAAAAAAAATTTTTTTGTTAATCATACTATTCTTACTTAAAATTTATTGAAAATTATTTTCTACTTTTTAGTTTGGTTTTCTATTAAAGCGTGTTTTTTAGTTTTTTAACTATTATCATTGAGCTTTCGCCATGCTTTCTTGTAGAATGTCTCTTGTCTAAGACCTCTTGGCATGAATTTAAAATCAATTCTGAATGGGTTAATTCTAGGCAAGCGTGCTTCACCGTCGACCACATCATCGCTAGCCATCTGGTGAAATGGAACTCAAACGCGAGCCTACCAATAATATATTAAAAAACATACTAAATTATGGTTATTTTAGCACAAAATAAAAATAAACTTAGATTTAACTTTTCGACTAGTTATTTGATAAAGAGTAAATTGGTTAAGTGCGTGTCTGCAACACATTATTTTGGGATTCCGTACGAAACCGTAAGTTAACTGAACCGCATTTTTCATTTAATGTCCATATTTTTTCGTTTATTTAATAAGGTGGCATTTAAGTCAGATTTCCGCATTTTTTGTTGTAATCAAATTGTGGTTTTTTATGTTGGTAGGGGGCAAACAGGGCGATGACCGACAAAGCAAAGTAAAATCTATATTCAATGTCATTTTGAAGGAAATTTCTCCACCCCACTCAACTGTCGCTGTGACAACGGAAGAAAACATTCAACAAAAACGATAGATAAGTAAGTGTCAGTACAATAAATTATTATACATACACCACTCGCATACACGCATACACTCACATGCACACATACACGCACACACACATACGCACCATCCACAAACACCATCACTAATTCGTAGGTATAAGTTATTTCTGTGTTGACAATCTCTATTTCAATCGATGTAATGGGGGGGGCCTGGAGTTCTGAAATACAGGCCTAGGCTTAGTTTAGACTCTAGATCTCCCACAAATTACATTTTTTGTAAAAAAAAACTGTCAACATTAATAGTTAAGATAAGCATGCAATTTGTGGAGATGAATAAACGGTTTTATTATTATTATTTTATTATTATTAATTTCATTGAGTTGAGAATATTGAGATTAAGTCGAGTGGAAGAAATGATTACCATTAGTCACTAAATCCGCCATTGTACCTTTGTGCTTGAAGTTTAAATAAATAAATAAATGATTGAGAGGTAATTATCTAGGCATAGACAACTTAAACTTTTGCCATAACAAATAAACTTGACGAATATTTTTTGACTATTATTTTGCTAGCATAAATGCTTAATTAATCAAAGAGATTAGCCTAAACTTGCAATACTCTCACGTGGTCTGTCGTATTGGAACTGAGCAATTTTTTTGGCTTATAGCTAAAGCACATTCTTTGTAAAAGTATGTCGATCCGTTGCTCTTTAAGTACGAGCAATAGATCGAAATCATTTTAGAAAAAAACTAACCAAACTCAAACAAATAAAAAAAAAACAACGAGAATGTGTAAAAACTCATCCGGGAAAATACTTGTATCATAGCAAATATATCGTTTCATTTAATTTTGAAGGACAAACCGGACAAAGTTTCTCACAAGAGCTGGAATCGAGTTGGCCGTTTGTAGATTTGACTTGTTAACACGCGTAAAAATATCTACTTTACTTAAATAATATTCAAATGTTTGTAATACAAAAAAAAGTCTGTTAAACACAGTTCAAACTCATTTATTTCTTCGATCTCTGACCTATCGACCGCTGGTCAACACCTATACGCTTAACGCTTACTCGCCCCTATTTCAGAGAAACTAATCGAGAACCGTCTCAGATGGTATGGTCTCGCGATGCGAACAGACGAAGAGCAGGTAGTGAAGAAAGCATTGCAACTACCTGAACATAAGACAGATTGAGGACGATCTCCGGCTACGTGGTGGACTCGCGTGACGAAACTCTTGGTGGCGGCAGAACTGCTTAACCCTACACCCCAGGAGAGACTGTCCTGGCGGCAAAAAAGGGTCGCCTTTATTAATTTTCTGCCGCCAGGACAGTTTGTAACTAAAACAGGATAGTGTAAGGAGTAAGCATACTACAAAATAGTCTGTTATAAACAGTTCAACATACTTTCATTGAACTCTGAACTTTCGACCGCTGGTCAATACCTACTTAACTCTACGCTACGCGTTACAAAATGCATGGAAACACGATGAATTTGAAACTGAAAATGCGTTTCAATTTGTTTATATGACAAAATTATAGCTTGAATGTAGGTACACGCGCACTATTTTCCCCAAATAGGATTGGCAGATAGATTATCTACAAAAAGATACTTGGAGCAAACTTATGTGCCTAGTAAATAAGTGACACAATGGGCCGTCTTATCGCTAAAAGTGATATTAAAAACTGAATTGATTTAAAATCGCTTAAACAAAAAATCCTTTTTAAAAAAAATTACAACCGACTTCCAAACAAAAATACTAACAAGGGAAAAATAACTTCATTTTCGGAAGTCGGTATTCCTAATTCCGTTTCTTCGTTATTTGACACCAACTTCCGAAATTAAATTTATTTTTCACTTTCTAGTGTTTTTGTTTGGAAGTCGGTTGTAATTTTTGTAAAAAAGAATTTTATTTTTCACTTTTTATTAGTGGTACATAATGGACCAGTTCTATAGGCTAGGTACCTACGCGTATTGTGCCCAAAGTGAAGCCAGAAAAGATTAACCCAATAACATGTAACTTAAACAAAACCGGTGCAATTAAAAAAATATACCAGGGTGAACTGTTCACACCTGTGTACCCCTTTAGAGCGTACCAGTGTGATGTTTTGTTATGAAATGGTGTAAAAAATAAACAGACATGCGATTGCATCTATCCCGAGTGACTTGCCTTCATTTATTGTATTTCTCCGAAGTTCATGACAAGCACCAGCTTTCAAATAAAAAAGGAATCGTCTAAATCGGTTCACCCAATAAAAAGTACTGAGGTAACAAACATTAAAAAAAAACAGTCGAATTGATAACCTCCTCCTTTTTGCAAAGTCGGTAAAAAAAAAGATAAAACCGACATCCAAAACAAAACACTACAAAGTGAAAATAAAAATCTTTTCGGAAGTCGTTGTCTTTGGTAGACCGTACTACTAAAACAAAAAAGAATAGGTACCTATTCTGTTTTGTTTTTTGATAACGACTTCCGAAAAGAAAGTTATTTAACATTTTGTGGTGTTTTGGAAATCGGTTTTATTTTTTTGTTAAAAAGTTTTTTATTTTCTCTTTTTAGTTTTGGTATCTACCTTACATTACAATGAATATCATTTACAGTCAAAGTGCCTTCTCATTACAATTCTAAAAACCTATACACGACTGGGATACATTGTTTTATTATGAAGTTTCGGTGCCTACCTTCCGGCTTCATCACCAGATCAGTTCGATGGTACCATTTTCATTAAAACCATTTATATAAATTTGCTTCATCAAGTCATTTAACTATTCGAGATGTGAGAAGTATGTTTTGGTTATAAGATCCCATAACATACTTCTCATTGAGAAGTTCCAGTTGTCTTCCACATCAGTTCCACTTCAACAAATGATGCTTTTTGAATGCAAATGCTTGCCATGGAACGGTGTTTTGTAAAGTATAATTTCGCCAGTTAGGATGATAGTCCTATTGCCCCGGCATTAATTGTCCAGGACAAAGAAGCGAGCCAGCAAATCAACTAGTTCAGAGCGTCAATATTACTACGGAGCATCTTGCAGGTTATTGTGAGCTGATCTTGTGCTCGCCTTACCTCTAGCGAGTTCGATAATCGAGATCCGAGACAACCCAGCAAAAGTTTAGTCGCCAGTAATCCATATATCGGAGAGCAGTGGTGGCCTAGTGCTAACGGCCGCCACTTACAAGTTGTAGGTCGTGGGTACGAACCCAGGCAGGCGCTTTACTTTATGTAATTTATTTTCATCACCACTGCTCTCAAAACGGTGAAGGAAAACATTGTGAGGAAACCAGCATGTCTTAGAACCAAAAATTCGAAGACATGTGACATCCACCAACTTGCACTTGGCCCGCGTGATGGATTACGGCCTCTCACAGAGAGGAGGCCTGCACGCACAACGGACCAAATGCGAGTCTAAGTGCGGAAAAGGGGTCCATCTATCCTATCGTATCCTAAGCCATACATCATATACGTGCTCTGGCGATGGTAATTATTTCTGACAAATCTAATCTAGTAGACTTTTTACCCGACTGACCGAAGGAGGGTAATGTGTTTAAAGGTCTATCTATGTATGTATGTTTGTTCCTATGTGGCGTTCTAGAGACCAAAAGCGTTGGCCGATTTTGATGATTCTCACGTCAAACGATTCGTCTTAACCTCGCGAGTGTCACTGGCTACATTAATTTGTTTTTTGTTACAAACCCATCGTGTGGGGTATTAAAATAAAGGATTTTAAGAGGTGTTTATAAAAAAATATAACACTTACGTGTTTAAATGTAACAAATTCTAAAAAAAATAACTAAAAAGTTGTAAATAAAAAAAATAACAAAAAACCCGACTGCTTAAAAAGCGAACTGAAAAAACGGAAACAGGAAGAAAATCATGCTGTGCAGTCGGAGGATACATCTGGTTTTGGTCAGACAGCTCGCGCATACGTATCCTCCGACTGCACAGCATGATTTTCTTCTTGTATCCGTCTTTTTAGTTCGCTTTTTAAGCAGTCGGGCTTTTTGTTATTTTTTATTTCAATATATGTTACGATCGTCTTGCTTACCGGATGCAGCAGAAAGGCAGTATTTTACATGTACTGAAAACCAATCTGAACCACACAATTCAGTAACTGGGTATCAAGACACCCCTTCATAAAAACTAATTGTCAAACTTTCAGGCTTCTGACCACTAGTAACTGCCGTCTACGAATGACAACAGGGACCGGCGGTTAAAAGTGCTATCCGAGGCGCGTAAAAAAAAAAGGCCACTGAACTGTCTTTTAAAAGTATGTCAGTACATTATGTATTCATTTTGCGAAAGCTCTTTTTTCCTCAGTGACACTTTTAATTTACTTTGGAACGTGTTTTTTTCGTTACATGAAAAATAGTGACCAAAAGGTCACTATAGGCTAATAAAAAAAACTTTTTCTCAAAAAAATACTATCGACTTCCAAATGAGAAAACTACAAACTGAAAAATAACTTTATTTTTGGAAGTCGGCGTCTTTAGTAGGTACCATTTTCTTGCGTTACGGACACCGACTTCCAAATTTTTCACTTTGTAGTTTTTTTTATTTGGAAGTCAGTGGTATTTTTGTAAAAAGTTTATTTTTTATTTTTCTCTTTTTAGTTGTTCCTACCTAATAGGCAAGTTGTTTAGTAAATTACTTTAACGCCAGAATAGATAACCCGAACATTGAACATAACCGGTGAAATGAGAGATCTGCGTACCACTTAAGAGCGTACTGGCGTGATGTTATGTTATGAAATGGTATAATCAATAAACAGACATGCGATTGCAGCAATCCTGCAAGATTTGCTGTTGTTTATTGAAGAGTTCTGTCGTATATCTTAGAAGTTCTTCATCAGATCTTCACCAAATTAAAATGGGATCAATTTCGAAACATACTCTTTCAAACAAAAAAAAAAGAATTTTCAAAATCGGTTCACAATTGACGGAGATATCGTTACACATACAAAAAAAAAAAACGGATACGAAGTCGAACACAGAACCTCCTCCTTTTTGGTAAGTCGGTTAAAAATAGCCTTAAATGATATGATGACTCAGTGGCTTTCGCCTCTCGGGCTTGAGATCGTGTGTTCAAATCCGGGCAAGGACTATGGTGACTTTTTCATTTCAAATTTACTTACTAAGTTTATTTTGGATTTCGTTGATAACGGTGAATGGAAACATCATGAGGAAACCAACAGCCTAGATTGCGTGAATGAATTCGACAAAGAACACGTTTAGTTAACGGTGAAGACACCTTTAAAATAACGGCTTTCTTATTGCGTAATAAACTCTAAAGGGGATAGATTATGGAAACGATAATTATGTGAGTGCAATGCGTGGGGTGAAGGACGAACCCTTACTAAATAATTTACGCAATACTGAAAAAGTTTGAAGGGAAATTATGTCATACACTTTGATGGAGTATTCTCTTTGCCCTGCCGAACTCACTTACGCAATTATAATACATGTATTAATCAATAAATACTGGAATAGATTAGTAGTTCAATAATGCAAATAATTTTATTTGTTAAAAAAATAAAACCTCACTACTGTAAATTCACGCTGTAAAAAGTATGAAACAAGGAAATATTCCCATCTGATATTGTTACTCGTATGTACACACTATTCGATATGTATCGGGTTTTAAATAAACAACTTACAACATCAAAATAATCAGCCTCTTTAATGTTCCCACTGCTGGGACACAGGCTTCCTTTCTTCCACAACAAAAATTAACAACAACAAACATACAACACACAACATACAACTCTAAACAACTTAGATGTTATAAATAACATTCTTTTTATTCGTAGTGGTGTTCAAAGGATAACCGTGGTCATATGCCTCCTACAATACATTCTGCAAAGTAGCATGCAACCACACTTATACTTTGAACATCGTGGGGCGTATTTACTATGACGTCACATAGCCTGTAACCAGCAGCCAAACAAGACGCTGCCAACGTCACCTCTTTTGTGAAATTATGATAAGTAGTTTAGAAGTTATGAGGGAACAGATGAACATACCGGTCAAAAACGTAACGCTCCGTTTTACTTTGCCGTGGTCGGGTAAAAAAGCAGGGAGATTGGTTGAAAAAGAGTGGCTTATTTTTGGGAATGCACAGACAAAAATCTAGGGGTCTTTAAGTCAAGAGTGAATAGTTTACTTCTAGGTAAGCGTGCTTCACTGTCGACCACATCATCGCTTACCATCAGGCGAGATAATGGTCAAGCGCGAGCCTATATTTAAATACAAAAAAAATGTCTGCAGTAACAAAGGTATCACAGATTCCTTGCCATCACAGGGGCAAAGATGAAATTTTTCATGTGCTGTCTCGAAAGTATCTAACTCTGTCTGTTTGTCTGTAGGTATATATATATTTTTTTAATTTGTTATAGGCTCGCGTTTGACCACTACCTCGCCAGATGTTAAGTGATGATGTGGTCGAAGGTGAAGCACGCTTGCCTAGAAGTAACCTATTCACTCTCGACTTGAAGACCCCTAGGTTGTAGCTATCAGGAAACAAAGACGCCGGCAGGGAATTCCACTCCTTAGCTGTACGCACAATGAAAGTATTTTTTTTTAAGAGTACCTTTTCACACCTTTAAGGCTGTTTTGTATAAAACTTGGCACACGGGTGGATTATTATAATACCTAGTGTACCTTAGGAAAGGATGGATGGACCCTTTTACCGCACTTAGACTCGCATTTAATCCGTTGTGCGTGCAGCCTCCTCTCCGTGAGAGGGAATGGGCCGTAATCCACCACGCGGGCCCAGTGCCTTTTGGTTGATGTCACATGTCTTCGAATTTTCAGTTCTAAGACATGCCGGTTTCCTCACGATGTTTTCCTTCACTGTTTTGAGAGCAGTGGTGATGAAATAATTTACACAAAGTAAAGCGCCTGCCTGGGTTCGAACCCACTACCTACAACTTGTAAGACGCGGCCGTTACCACTGTGCCAGCACTGCTCTATGTACCTATGTACCTTTAGAATATACCATTCGCGTGAAAATGGTTTTATATAAATACACTTTAAACACGGGCAAAGCTGCGGGCAGAATACTGGGCAGTACTTCCCCGGACGAGCTTCACTTAAAGCTTTACTACAAATAATTTGATCGATAAGTACCTCCTGCTCAAGAATCAGAAATGCAAAGATCGTCCCCACCAAATTGAAAACACCAATCTTTCATGACCCCTTTAAA
This sequence comes from Orthosia gracilis, assembly GCA_947562075.1. NCBI lineage: Eukaryota > Metazoa > Arthropoda > Insecta > Lepidoptera > Noctuidae > Orthosia > Orthosia gracilis. The sequence continues at coordinate 10,744,328 of OX387277.1, forward strand.
AGAACATTTAACATCGTTTGACGGGTCTTGTTATAATAGGCCATTTTTATTAGACCCCTCGTATAGAATAATTTGCATGTTGGCAAGGGTCTTTTCAATTTGGGCGTTTGTTAGGGTATTTTTCATTCTGACAAGGAAGTCGTTTTTTTCGCAAACTCAACAGGTATTCTGTCAGTTGATATTATTTTCTGGGAGTTTACTTAGTTATGGTAAAAAATCGTTTGACACTAGGCGATTTGCGTCAGATAAAAATTCTTACAGCTACAATTTTAAGAGCAAATGTTCGATGAAACGATGAAATGATATATGATGATATGTACTCAATTGAACGATGAAACTAAATATTTACGGCCACACGGATCTAAGTCAAGCAACGCTGGGCGAGGTCACTCCATGGATGGGTGACCATTCAATTAATACCAACACCAGCTGTCATTTGAAGATCTTTGGCAGTTGCTACGGGTTCAGCGTCCGCTTAGATTGGAAATCGAACTCAAAACAGATGGGATATTCTATTATATTCTATTCTATGCCATTCTATTCCATTCTATTCTATTCTATTCTCATCATCATTATCATGATCGTGGCATATGGACATAGGCCTCCCCCAAGCGTCACCACATTGACCGATCCCGTGCGTCCCGCATCCAGCGGATCTCGCAACCTTCACCAGGTCAACGATCCACCTGGTGGGAAGCCTTCCCCAACGCAACGTCTTCCGGTTCACGGTCGCCACTCCAGAACCTTTCTGCCCCATCGGCCATCCGTTCTGCGAGCAATGTACCCTGCCCACTGCCACTTAAGTTGAGCAAGTCTTCCGGCCTTGTCGGTAAAGTGGAGAAGATGAAAATGAAAAAAGTTCTCTTGCGGAAATGCAGAGATCCGCAAGAGAACCAGGGTTCTCTTGCGGATCTCTGCATTTCTGATTCAATCACGCAAGGAAACTCCGAGCATAGCCCTCTCCATTGCCCTTTGGGCGACTGTAAGCCTTCTGATGAGGCCCATTCGGAGCGACCATGTCTCAGAGCCATAAGTTATCACTGGCAACACACACTGGTCATAGACTTTCGTCTTGAGACACTGTGGTAAGTTGGACGAGATTCACTTACGCAATAAGACTGCTGGTCGATGTTTGACTATGGATTTCTTCAAAACAATAGTATTTATGTAAAATTCAGAAGTCAATTTGGCACTATTTCAACGTCATATCAAATAGGTTTGCATTAAAAGAGTTGCCAGTAGTAATAAAATATTTTAATAAAACTTTGACTTGACATCATGCCAATAAGATGTGATTCTAGTTAGGTCAAGAGATTCCGTCAGTTATTATTATCATAGCCTCTTTCTTTTCTTAATAATTAATCTGATAATTAACATTGCAAAACATTATGATGTAAACTTATTTACTTAACAATCCAATTAATAAAACAGTAAAAAATAAATAGATTTTTCATGTCAACAATATTATTTCATTCAGTTTGTATTTCATTTTTAATTCGAATAAATTAATTCACAATTTGATCAGTAAATTAATTACTTCAGAATATAGATAGATTGCAAGCATTTACAAAATAATAAAATAACTTAAGTAATTTTTGGTATTATTAAGGACCTCTCAATGAATAAAAGCCTCCTCCATTTTTCTCATCCAGTCTGTATCAGCAATCTTGTTTATCTCATCTGCACCCAGTTTCCGTCAATACTGCAATTTATTGCTTCACCTCGTGTTAGCAACTAAGTCTGAGTTACTTTTTTCGTGCAAGTGGACCTAAGACCACTCGTATTTATAATCTGCATTAACCACTAAAACGTCCCAACTGCCCGCGGTGACTTTTTAAACCGGATCGTCTATTACGTCGCGGTGACATTTTGAACAATGGCAACATTTTCCGGTTTGTACCACTATTTCTCGTATTGGCAGTTAAGCTGCTTAATATCAATAACTCACTATCATAGTTAATGATAGTGAGATATACTCTCTCGCAGCCTATTTTTTAGTTAATAATGAGTACTTTAATCATGTAGTACATATTTTTTACGTATCATCAATAATTTTCTCAGCGCACGCCAAATAATGAATATTGCTACTTTGGGTTACATTATTGCAATTTTCATAGGCAATTTTTAGGGTTCCTTAGCCAAATGGCAAAAAACGGATACCTTATGGATTCGTCATGTCTGTCCGTCCGTATGTCACAGCCACTTTTTTCCGAAACTATAAGAACTATGCTGTTGAAACTTGGTAAGTAGATGTATTCTGTGAACCGCATTAAGATTTTCACACAAAAATAGAAAAAAAAAACAATACATATTGGGGGTACTTAGAATTGAAACATAATTTTTTTTTTCATCAAACCCATTCGTGTGGGGTATTTATGGATAGGTCTTCAAGGTTGAGGTTAATAATATTATTTTTTCTAATTTGAATAGTTTGCGCGAGAAACACTTCCAAAGTGATAAAATGTACCTTCTAAAATAAAAGAATGATAAAACTAAAAAAAAAATATATGATGTACATTACCATGTAAACATCCACCGAAAATCTAGTAAGTATTTTTTTTAATACGTCATAAATCGTAAACCGCAATGTAGCAGTCACGGAACCCTTCGTGCGCGAGTCCGACTCGCACTTGGCCGGTTTTTTTTTTTAATAATTTTGATACTCGGGAATAATGTGGCTTTCCATAGGTGAAAGAATTTTTTAAATCGGTCCAATAGTTTCGGAGCCTATTCGGTACAAACAAACAAACAAAAAATCTTTCTCCTTTGTAATATTGGTATAGATGAAACGACAGCTTAATTGGTCGCCACAACCCCGTTATGGGTTACTATAATATCACAATAACTTCAATAAAATTCCCTCCGATTGCCTATTACAGCAATATCATGTATATTAAACTTTTCTGGCGAACAGTCAAAGGTAAAACTTGCTTTGACCAATCACATGGAAAGCAAATAAAAAATATTGGGAGAATTTCTGTCCATCTTAACGTTGGCTGTCAGAAATTGCTATTATTTAGACCTTTGAAACGCATTCATACAATTTATAAGTTTTATTATTTGGGACTAGCTTTTCCCCGAGGCTTGGTTCCCGCGGCCGTAAATTTAACGGGGTGTTCCTCGAAGTGCACCAAATGAAGCGCACCAAAAGTATTCCTCAAAACGCATCAACGATAAAACATAGAGAAAATCATGAAGGATTCGTAATCTATACTAATATTATAAAGCTGAAGAGTGTTTGTATGTTTGTTTGAACGCACTAATCTCAGGAACTACTGGTTGGAATTGAAAAATTATTTTTTTGTTGGATAGTCCATTTATCGAGGAAGGTTATAGGCTCGATAACATCACGCTACGACCAATAGGAGCGGAGCATAAATGAAAAATGTTGCAAAAACGGGCAATATTATTCCTTTTTGAGAGCTTCCGTTGCGTGCGCTGCGTAAGCGGTTAAAGTTACGCAACAATCATGTATGTAGTGTAGGTAGGGTAAATGGGTAGGTAGGTAGCCAGTTGACGGGAGCGAAGCCGCGTGGGACAGCTAGTAAATGATATCAATAGACGTTTTAAAATTCAACTGTCCTAATTGTTTATATATTAAAACTACCAGGAAAGCAGAAATGAACTGGAATTAGGTGCATAAGCGAATTACTACTAAGCTCAATAATGGTTAATTACAGGTTTTTAAATTGAATTGTTTGTTGGTCTGATAAAAAACTTTTTTAGTTTAATAAATAAAAATCTTTTAAAAAGTTTATTATTATTCACTTTTTAGTTGTACCTACCTTATAGGCAAGTTGTTTAGTAAGTTACCTTAACGACAGAATAGATAACCCCAATATCATGAAACTTTAACATAACCGGTGAAATGAGAGATCTGCGTACCCTTTAAGAGCGTACTGGCGTGATGCTATGTTATGAATGTTATGAAATGGGTGACAGAAATGAAAATAGGCGAAACTAAACGATCTCACTAAGTAATGCATCAACTATTAAACACAAAGAGGAACATATTTAAATTATTCGTTATTATTCACTATAACGATTTAAGTCTTTTAATTAAAAAAAAATACACTGACATTACACACGATGACTTTTAACTTTTTTGTGCTATGTAGTAATTCGCTTAAGCGCCTAGATCCAATGCATTTCTGCTTTCCTGGTACTTTTAATAAATAAACTGCGAATCGATAAACAAAAATATCGCGGACATACGGGTCGAACAAAGGAGCTTCTATTTTTTTAGTCGGCATAAAAAAAAACTCAGAAGCCAATATTCTCGTACAACAAAAAAAGCATTAGAATTCGCAGTATCATCATATATTATTTATTTTGATATTAATTATCTATAGGTTTTCTATAATTTTATTTGGATGCAAATCTGACAATAAACAATTTCATTTCATAGCGACAATCAATGTAAATAAAATACATTTCAAAAGGTGTGTTTGACAGATTGCGACTGTGATGCGTATATGAACATTCCCGATAAAAATGCGAGTATTTTCCCTCCGTCTGTCTATACACTTCTGTACGTCAACCGTGACAAGCGATTTGAATTTGCGAACAGAATATGTGACACATATACGTCTGTTATGTTTCACCCCTATGATGCCATTATGGTCTGTTTTGGTAGAAAACTATTTTTATTTTTTATACATGGTTGAAAACTATTTTATTTTGTATACATATACTAGCTGTGCCCATGGCTTCGCCCCCGTCAACTGCCTACCTACCCTACCCTACCTACCCTACCCTACCTACCCTACCCTACCTACCCTACCCTACCTACCCTACCTACCCTACCCTACCTACCCTACCTACCCTACCCTACCTACCCTACCCTACCTACCTACACTACCCTACCCTACCCTACCTACCCTACCTACCCTACCTACCCTACCTACCCTACCTACCCTACCTACCCTACCTACCCTACCTACCCTACCTACCCTACCTACCCTACCTACCCTACCTACCCTACCTACCCTACCTACCCTACCTACCCTACCCTACTTACCCTACCCTAATCTAATTAATAATGGTAAAAGTAATAAAGAGATCTGGCCGACCGTAAAAGTAAAAAAAAAAGGATAAAGGGTATCCTATGATCGTCTCCTGGTTCTAAGCTACCTCCCCACCAATTTCAGCCAAATCGGTTCAGCCGTTCTTGAGTTATAAATAGTGTAACTAACACGACTTTCTTTTATATATATATATAGATATGCATATATGTGTATATAGTTGCATATATAAACTCACGCCTTTAACCCATGGGGGTAGGCAGACACTACAGAACACCTCCTGCTACGATCCTTGCATAATTCTTGTGCTTCACTTACGCTCATACATCTTGTCGTATACGCAGGCCGGTTTTGATTTATTCTTAGTGTCTATATTTTTCCACTGCTGGGCATATGGTCCCCCATAGCCTTACCTACTTAACCAAAGCCGTAAACAAAACCTTATCCCTCTTTTTTCGAAGTCGGTTATAACAACGAATTTGACCTCCGTTTTTCCCGTCAATATTTATTTGTATAATGAATAGTAATTAGCAACAACGTCGTTATTAATAAACTAGCTGTCCCACGCGGCTTCGCTCCCATCAAATGGCTACTTACCTCCACATTTACCCTACCTACACTACATACATGATGTTTGCGAAACTTTAACCGCTTACGCAGCGCACGGAACGGAAGCTCTCAAAAAGGAATAATTTTGCCCGTTTTTGCAACATTTTTCATTTATGCTCCGTTCCTATTGGTCGTAGCGTGATGTTATCTAGCCTATAACCTTCCTCGATAAATGGACTATCCAACACAAAAACAATTTTTCAATTCCAACCAGTAGTTCCTGAGTTTAGCGCGTTCAAACAAACAAACTCTTCAGCTTTATAATATTATATATATATATATATAAAATAATAGATTTATATCGAGGCTGTTTAAAATAATTTACTTAAATATCCGAATAGTACGCAAAATAGAGAAAAATACAAAGATGTTCTTTTCGTGTGAGAATGTGCTCTAGTGTCAGAGTTAATTAAACCGCCTCTGGTAACCCCACGGGCCTCTGACATGGCTATTTCACACTTACATTAAATATATAAGTCCAGGTTTCCTCACGATCCTTCCTGATAGCTACAACCTAGGGGTATTCAAGTCAAGAGTGAATAGGTTACTTCTAGGCAAGCGTGCTTCACCTTCGACCACATCATCACTTAACATCACGCGAGACTATAACAAATAAAAATAAAAAAACGACGTTTTCCTTCACCGTTGCCTGTGAACTGTGAAGTCCAAGACAAACTTAGAAAGAATATGAATTTGAAAAAGTCACATTGGTACTTGTCTGGATTTGAACCCACGCTCTCAAGCACGAGAAGCGAGGTCTTAGTCACTGGGCCACCATGACAGCAATACAAAGTGTCACTTGGATACGGTGACAAGTGAATTGAGTGCTCGAACAATTTGACATATTGCGGTTAGTCGTCTATCGTCCCTTTTACTACCCGACTGCCGAAGGAGGGTAATGTGTTTATCAGTCTATGTATGTATGTATGTCTGTTCCTATGTGGCGTTCTAGAGACCAAACGCGTTGGCTGATTTTGATGGTTCTTACGTCAATCGCTTCGTCTTAACCTTGCGAGTGTCACTGGCTACATTAAAATTGTAAAATGGCGGATACATCTGGTTTTGGTCAGCCAGCTCGCGAATGTATCCTCCGACTGTACATCATGAATTTGTCCTTGTTTACGTCTTTTTAGTTCGCTTTTCAAGTAGTCGGATTTTCGATTTTTTAGAATTAACTTGTTTTTTTATTTATTTATATATCCTTTATTGTAGATAACATACTGTTCAAAACTATTAATCCAAGTAAATATAACTCATTCACTTCACGTAGCCAAAGGGCTGGCTCTTTGTTGCCCAAATAATCAGCATTGCCATTCAACGTGGCAATGCCGCCATTTTTCTGGGCACGTTCCCAGATGGCAGTGATTTGGAGGAGTACTTCGACAACTAGGTGTATCTTGCTTTTGTATTTATGTAAGTAGTTAGGTTTAGTATAAGTTAAGTAGTAAAGTTTAGTTCAATACAATTATTCAAGTATGTACAGTCAAGCAGGTTGATTTATGACCCATTTGGCCGATAATTCGTTTGACACCTTCAAAACATTACAGTTTTCTTGTTGTACCATTCATGGTGCACATAAGACGTCTTAAATAATTTCTAAAACGGTGTCAATGCGGACATAGGGTTGTGCAATTTTGAGCTGTGTGCTCATTACGATTTTCAATTGAATTAAAAGTATTTTTTGATAAGTTAGAAATTATGTTTTGAATTTGGAATTATGTGTCGAGCAGCATTGTATGGACACAGAAAGAAGTATAGAACAATATTCTATTTCAAAAACATATACAAACTATTTAGATAACAGAAGCAAATTTTGTAATTAAAAGAAAAATTCTAAATCTGTCTTTATTTACATATATACAATTGAATATTCTAAAATAAAAACAAACTTATATACAAATACAAAAGGGAGACGGTAAAGAGCTCATTGTGCATCAAAAAATTCGTCCACATCGATGTCAATGGGAAACGTGCCCAGAACGCTGGCAGCATTGCCACGTTGGATGGCAATGCTGATTCTCTGGCCGAAGAAAAGGCCAGCCCTCTGGTCACGTGAAGAGTCGACGAGCTTTGTGCTAATTTCTCGAAAAACTCGATGCGCACTCGGACCCCATGGACCTAATGTTTCAACCCCAAACGGCTCAAACATGTAACTTCCAATAAGGTTGTTATATTTGCGCCGTTTGAGGTTTTCTGCACCGGCAGCAGCCGCCCCAGCACAGCCCGCCGTGCTAAGAAGATGGGATGGCGCAAGGGTGTCGACACATGTTGCATCCCACACCAAAGGCCTACCCACCTTCCAAGGCATTATGGTCATCCCGTCTGGTCTCTTCCCATCGTCGCGGGCCAAGCCATTGGGTTCTAAAACAGCTGGCACCCCGGCGGTGACAAGAGCCCAACGTATGATGTCATTAATGCTGGCGTGCCGTGCTATCCGGCCAGCGCTCCTACTGCAGGATAGGCCATGATGACCGAGGCGGTCGACTGCTTCACCACATTGACAACGATGTGGAGCTCCGCTAGGAGCACCCAAATGCAGACATGTAGCGATCCGGAAGGTGTTGTCACTCAACATAGTACCTATGTTGAGTGACGGTAGTGCCTAAATTAAATTCTAAATAATAAAACGTCAAGTAGATATTAAAATGGTGATATGTCATTGAAAGGACAGAAAGATGGGTGATTTAATTTTCAATGTATTATTAAAGCGATAGGTAGCAAGTTTGTTGCTAAGGAAATTATTACATTTAAGCAAAATTCGACCTAATTGTATGAGAATGTCTGTAGGTCTGTGGTTTGTTAAAATTTGCTGATGGTGAGTCAAGAATAAACTTTGTCGACAGTACATAGATTTTCATAATAAAATCTCAATTTTAGTAAATACAGAAAGGAGGTGAATTCTTAGTAGACGTCTGTTATAGATGTATGGATGAAGTCATGCTGCGCTGACCGGTATATTGACATTAGGGAAATAATGATGGGTCGCGGATAGATTTGAAAGAGTGCTACCGCGGCCCTGGCACAAGCAACTGAAGGAACACGGGTGGGTTTTATTTATTTATTTATTATATACTTTATTGTGCACCACTTAAATAATTACAGGACAAAACATTATAAAGATCAGTGTACAATGGGCGGTCTTATCGCACAGGGCAATCTCTTACAGACAACCTTTGGATGGACTGAACGAGAGGAGGTTTTAGTCAGTAAATGTCTGACATCGTGCTTCATCCAGACATGAGAAGTCATTGGATGATTTATCAACACAAAAAAGGACAATAATTATGATGCAATAAATAAAACGTATTATATGTGATGGTAGTTACAAGCTAGGGATCTTTAAGTCAAGAGTGAATAGGTTACTTTTAGGCAAGCGTGCTTCACCGTCGACCACATCATCGCTTACCATCAGGTGAGATAGTGGTCTAACGCGAGTCTATATTTAAAAAAATATAATGTGTGCTTTCTAGCAAGTATCAATAAAATATTAAGACAAGATGTAAAAATGTAACCTCCTTTTTTGAAGTCGGTTAAAAAACACATAGTTCTTTTTTATGGTTTCGTACCTAATAGGTAAAAACGGGACCCTATTATTATATACTTTATTGTACACCACTTAAATAATTACAGGACAAAACATTATAAAGATCAGTGTACAACGGGCGGTCTTATCGCACAGGGCAATCTCTTCCAGACAACCTTTGGATAGACAGAACTAGAGGAGATAGACATAGGGCTGTCAGTGTACAAAAACTAAGACTCCACGATCCGTCTGTCTGTCTATCTGTCTGTCTGTCACCAGAAAATATCTCATGAATTGTGATAGCTAGACAGTTGAAATTTAGATGTATTTCTGTTGCCGCTATTACAACAAAAAAAAAATAGTATATATTTAAGTGGGGCTCCCATACAACAATCTTGATTGTTTGCCGTTTTTTGCGATAATGGAACGGAACCCTTCGTGGGCGAGTCCGACTCGCACTTGGCCGGTTTTTCAATAGTTAATTACATCGTGTATAACCGTTATTATAAATACATCCTAACTCTCCCCTTATATTTATTTATTTTTTGAACAATTATTATGACCAAGATGGTGTTTTAATTACTTGTCAAATTGTATGTTTGTTTTCTGATTGTTTATTAATATGAGTGTATTGTTATGACTTTATGAATGCGGCTACAAATGGACATTTTATGTTTAACCTTTTTTTTAACTGTTAAAAAATTCTAACCTATACTAATATTATGAAGCTGGAGAGTTTGCTTGTTTGTTTGAACGCGCTAATCTCAGGAACTACAGGTTGAAATTGAATAATTCTTTTTGTGTTGGATAGTCCATTTATCGAGGAAGGTTATAGGCTATATAACATCACGTTACGACCAATAAGAGCGGAGCACAAATGAGAAATGTTGCAAAAACAGGCAAAATTATTCCTTTTGAGAGCTTCCGTCGCGTACGCTGCGTAAGCGGTTGAAGTTTCGCAAAAATCATGCATGTAGTATCTACACTATATATATGATTTTTGCGAAACTTTGAGTAGGCTAGGTATGGTAAATGGGTAGGTAGGTAGCCAGTAAACGGGAGCTAAGCCGCGTGGGACAGCTAGTAGCCAATAATTTGAGTACGCGATTTTTTTGACACATTGCGGTCTGTCGTTTATTACACATTTTTTCCTCGTTAATAAGGAGTATTGGTAGCATATAAAAATACTCACTCAAAATGAAATAAGAAGTATGTAAAAACAAATCACAAGATTTGTAACAAAAATACTAATAATAATTAGACCAACTCAAAACATAACCTATTCCCTTTTTAAAGTCGGTATAATTTTGTAACCAGATGGGGTCTTAATCTCGTCTCTTCTGCTTGCTATTTATTGTGTTTGTTTAAAATAAACTTTGCCCACACCTGAACAACTATAAGTAGGCCATACAAATATTTGTTCCGTGCGGGAATCGAAACCGCGACACACAGCGCAGCAGCCGATAACTCAACCACTGCGCCAACCGTGTCATCATTGTACATAAATAACCCGTTGTTAATAATTTAATTATTATAACAAAATTTGATTAAAAAAACAATGTCTATTACCACAATGACAAGCTATTTGAGCCGGCGAACAGTTCGGCACATTGCGGTCTGTCGTGTTTCACCCCTTTTGTCCCTGTTAATAAGGGATGAGGGACAGTTTAGCGATCGATAGGGGGTGAAACGTTGTAGGCTTTTCAACGAATTGAGTTTCTGCACGATGTTTCTGTTTCAACGTTGACATGCTTGAATGCCTCGATATTTAGCTTCAACTAGCTTCATCTTTTCTTCTTTCTTTCTTTCTTTTTCAAAAAAAAACGTTGCCCCACACTAGGAATTTCTTCTTGTATCGTGGGTGCGATTACAAACATATAAACTCACATACACAAACACCCAGAGCCGGAACAACTATCTGTAGGTCATACAAATATTCGTTCCGTGCGGGAATCGAACCCGCGACACGCAGCGCAGCAGTCAATCGCTCAACCACTACGCCAACCATGCGCCCTACGCAGCAAAAGCCTGTAGCTTGAAAATTACAACACAAGGTATAAAGTCCAGTTTTTTGATACGTCGTTAACTCTCTAACTTATTTGACAACTAGCTTCTGCCAGCGGCTTCGCCCGCGTGATGGTCGAAAATTATCCCGAGGGAACGTATTCCCGTAATAGAAAGTATCTTAAGTGCTATTGCTAACTATAATCTATCTCTGTGTAAAATTTCATCCAGATCCGTCCAGCCGTTTGAGCGTCAAGAAACAACAAACATGTAAACACACACGCACACACACTCACGAACTTTTTAATATTTGTGTGACTATAATCTATCTCTGTGTTTAATTTCATCCAGATCCGTCCAGCCGTTCGAGCGTGAAGAAGTAACAAACATACAAACACACACACTTACAAATTTCGCATTAATAATATTAGTGTGATTTGGTGAGGCTAACATGAGAACGGGACTAGGAAATTAAAACGTCTCAAGCGCCGAGTAGACAGTGAGTATATTTGGTGCATTGATATATCTTATAAACACTCACACAAGTACAGAGTGAAAAAAATTGCTATAAATACCAATTTTTTTTTTTTTACATAAAAATACTAGTCGAACCGACTTCCAAATAAAACACTACAAAGTGAAAATGTTCTGTTTTCGTTTCTTCATTTTTTGACACCGCCATCCGAAATTGAAGTTATTTTTAACCGACTGCCCAAAAAGGAGGAGGTTCTACGTTCGACTTCATGTTTGTTTTTTTTTTTTTTTTTTGTGTATGTTCACCGATATCTCCGTCAATTGTGGACAGATTTTGAAAATTCTTTTTTTGATTTTTAGAGTATGTTTCGAAATTGGTCCCATTTCAATTTGGTGAAGATCTGATGAAGAACTTCGGAGATATACAGCAGAACTCTTCAATAAATGAAGGCCGATCTCTCGGGATTGCTGCAACCGCATGTCTTTTTATTGTTTATACCATTTCATAACATAACATCACGCAGTACGCTCTAAAGGGGTACACAGATGTTTACAGTTCACCTTGAAACACTTTCATTTCACAGGTTATGATCAAGTTTCATGGCATTCAGTTAATCTATTCTGGCATTACTACCTCACTAAAGCAAGTTGCTTAATAGGTACAACTAAAAAGTGAAAAATAAAAAATCTTTTTTACAAAAAAAATACTACCGACTTCCAACTAAAAACACTACAAAGTGAAAAATAACTTTCTTTTTCGAAGTCGGTGTCTTTGGTAGGTACCAATTTTTTTCGTTATGGACACCGACTTCGAAAAAGAAAGTTATTTTTCACTTTGTAGTGTTTTTAGTTGGAAGCCGGTAGTATTTTTTTTGTAAAAAAGATTTTTTCACTTTGTAGTGTTTTTATTTGGAAGTCGGTTGTATTTTTTTGTAAAAAAGTTTTTTTATTTTTCACTTTTAGTGGTACATAATGGACAAGTTCTATAGTAAGGTACCTATAATGCCCACAGTGATGCTAGAATAGATTACTCGAATAACGTGTAACTTGAACATAACCAGTGGCATGAGAGTGTATTAGGGTGAACTGTACACATCTGCGTACTCGTTTAAAGCACACTGGCGTGAAGTTATGATATGAAATTGTGTAAACAATAAACAGACATAACATTGCAGCAATCCCGAGAGATTTACTGTCATTTATTGAAGAATTCTGTTGTATATCTCCGAAGTTCTTCATCAGATCGTTAACAAACTTAAATGAGACCATTTCGAAATAAACTTCTTTCGAACAAAAAATTCTAATTTTGCAAATCCTTTATATATGACGGAGTTACAGACACAAAAACAAATAAACATCCGAATGGAGAACCTCCTCCTTTTTGGGAAGTCGGTTAAAATAAAAACACTCGCTAATTTATTCTACGGCTACACCTCGTGTAAGAAGGAAATGAAAAGTGAAACTTAGAGATGAATAAAAAAAACTTCTGTACAAAAAATACTATTGACATCCAAATAAAAAAAACTACAAAGTGAAAAATATCTTTATTTTTGGAAGTCGGTTTCATTCGTAGGTACCAATTTTTTGCGTTATTTTATTTAATATTTCACAAATATTTCTGCTTCATTTACGTCCATACATCATATACGCACGCCGGCCGTTTATACTACTGGGCACCAGGCCTTTTTTTGGGGTTTTTCTATCAACAATTTTCCGTGTTAGCCCGGATTCGTGCTATAGGTACCTAGGAAGTTTGATTGCATGGTCGGTCAAAGCCCCTAACCTACCACTTGCTAAGTCAAAGTCAACGTCGAAAGTCAAAGTGAATGTCGAAAGTCAAAGTCAATGCCAAAAGTCAAAGTCTAATTTCTTTATTTCAATTAGGCTATTAAGCGGCACTTTTGAATGTCAAAAGTTGGAGTTTTTGATATGGAATTTCTCAGTAGCCCGCAGTCTCGGTTTCTGTCCATATAATGGCAACAGACAGGCTGTCCCATTTGTATTAGATTTGAACATAACTGGTAAAATAGTAAGCCAAGTACCAAACGTTTCGTATCGAATCTCTTTCTATAATGGTTAACCCCGCCGTCTATTCGTATGGTCTAACCACGTGGCTTAAGGTTACACTAGTTGATCATTCTTCCATACAAACGTAGTCTAGCGATTACTCCACTGTTTGACGATGTATGTTCTAAATAAAAAATTATATCAATTTGTCTCATCATTATCTAGCCCTGTATTGAAACTAAAAAGTAAAAATATAAATTTTTGAACGTTATGAGCTTCGAAAGTTTCATATTTTAACACTAATTTTAACGCATCTTTGCGCGGCAATAAATACCATAAGAAGAAGAAAAATTGCAAAACTCCCAAAGGTCTGTTTATAAAAATTCGCGGGCTCGTTTTCGTCCTAAATCATCATCCATTTCGATACAAACTTGCAAAAGTGCTAATTCGTTCTCGAACTAGCTTCTTACTGCTCATCACTGCAGCATTTATCTGTTTCGCACGTGTTGTCGGATGAGATAGCATGCATTGTAACCTCGCGCACAAAATAGTTCGTGCCGTCGACTATGGGAACCTTAAGGCGATTTTTGTTTCCTGATTGCTACAACTTAGGGGTCTTTGAATCAAGAGTGAATAGGTTACTTCTAGGGACGTGTGCTTCACCGTCGACCACATCATCGCTTACGGCGAGATAGTGGTCAAACGCAAGCCTATCGTTAGTAAAAAAACTTTTGTACAAAAAAATACAACCGACTTCCAAAAAAAAAACACTACAAAGTGAAAGTAAAAGTGTTTTTACTTTTTAGTGGTAATAATAATAAATAATTTATTTCAGATTCATGTAACGATTACATCCATATTTGTTAGTACAATTGCGAGCTTACAAACTAGTGTTAGTAATTATTAATTAACATCTATAATATAAAAATGAATCGCAAAATGTGTTGGTAAGCGCATAACTCAACAACGCCTGGCCCAATTTTACCAATTAATTTTTTTTAATGTTCGTTAAAGTCCGAGGATGGTTTTTACGGCGAGAAAAATTCGAATAATTGCCGGGAAAACCCTAAAAACAGCCCTTTTCTTTTTCCCATGCAAACGTTTTCTAAATAAACTGACATTTTCATGTGATCTGACGTCTGTTTGTCTTTAGGGTAGGTAGGGTAGGGTAGGTAGGGTAGGTAGGGTAGGGTAGGGTAGGGTAGGTAGGGTAGGTAGGGTAGGGTAAGTAGGGTAGGGTAGGTAGGGTGGGGTAGGTAGGGTAGGTAGCCAGTTGACGGGAGCGAAGCCGCGGTGGTCAGCTAGTACAATAAAAATAATTATATCAATAACATTATTTCGTGACATTCAATAAAACAGTAATTGGCAGGTCCGGGTAGACTTCCCGATGACGGTACCTAATGAACAAGTTCAAGTAAGGTACCTACAATTCTCACAGTGACGCCAGAATAGATTACCCGAATAACATGTAACTTGAACATAACCAGTGGAATGAGAGTGTACCAGGGTGAACTATACATATCTGCGTACCCGTTTAGAGCATACTGGCGTGATGGTATGTTATGAAATAGTGTTAACAAAAAACAGACATGCGATTGCAGCAACCCCAAAAGATTTGCCGTATTGTATTGAAGAGTTATGTTGATCTTTACCAAATTTAACGGGACCATTTCGGAATACACATCTTTCGACCAAAAAAAATAATTTTGTAAATCCGTTCATATGTGTAGGAGTTATGACCGAACACATACTAAAAAAAATGTATTTAAGAATCCGAATTCAGAAACTCCTCCTGTTTGGGCAGTCGGTTAAAAAAGAATACACTTTGTTCTTGTGTACGTTTATTTGGTAGATTCACTAACACTAAACAATAAGTCAAACGGTTTTGATCTCTTATATTAGACTAGCTGACCCGGCGAATTTCGTTCCGCCTAACAGTCGATTCTTTTTTTTTAATTATTATGATACCTACTTAGTTTCATTTTAATTTTACTTCTTCCACATTAAGTTATATTTTTATTGACAACTAGCACTTCGCCCGCGACTTCGTTCACGTGATTTTGTTTATCTTTTGAATGACTCTTATGTGCAATTAGTGAAGGCCACCAAAAATAAGCTATAATTAAATCTATAAAAATGGGGTATCGTAGATATACAGGGTTTATTGGTTTAGGACGATTCGTTATTTGACTTAACGAATAATAAATTTTAGGTTACCGCCACAAAGTCAAATCCTTTCCTAAAAACTTAATAACCCCATTTAATAATAAGATTTTTCATACAATCTTTCAACCCCCTCTTTACCCCCTTAGGGGTAGAATTTCCAAGAATCCTTTCTTATCGGATGCCAACGTCATAGAAAGAATACAACCTCCAAGTTTCAAGTCTCTACGATTAGCGGTTTAAGCTGTGCGTTGATCCGTCAGTCAGTCATTCAGGACAAAGCATTTTATATGTATAGATGAGCTGCGCGCGTTACTGGACAGTACTTGGCCACTGCAACATTACTTTATTTTTCTAAAATAAAATAATGTATCTAAAATAAACGTAGCCTAAGTTACTCCTTATTACATCAGCTACCTGCCAATAAAAGTCCCGTCAAAATCGGTCCAGCCATTTCAGAGATTAGCCGGAACAGACAGACAGACAAAAATTTAAAAAAATGTTATTTTGGTGTATGTACCGTATATATATTCATATCGATGGGTCCTATGTATATGGCCAAACTAACAATTTGGCCATTTTTACTTTTTTATGGTAAACGCATCTTATAGATGTAATTAATTAGGTGATCTATTAAAAAAATATATTTCTGCATAGAAACACGTTTTTTTTATTACAGTATAACGGCATATGTAACGTGAATTTAAACGTACAAGTTCCTAAGAGTAGTTAGAGTCTTATACGTGGGGAATTCCCGCGCGTTTGTTTCGTAGTTTGGGCCAATCAGCTGATTTGATACTTATACGTTGAACAGAGCAACGGCTACATTGATGAATACATAATGTAATTTCTTGTGTTTTTGGTTTACAACTTAGTTTAATAAGTAAAAGATGGCATTCAATTATCGCACTAAGTTGTCTAGAGGTCGGAATTTAGTGAATTTGGCATTGGGAAATGAAAATAACAGTGCACAGAATTAGCGTAATACGCGTATAATGGCCAATATGATACATTGGCCCTTTTAGGGTGTTTTTAAAGAAAATTATTTAAACAAAAACTAACGTAAAAGAGCCAATGTGACGTAAACAAAAAAACTATATATGTATATATAAAATACTTTAGTATAAATGAGGAGGACAGTTGTCTTAGCAAACGAGCAAATAATCGTAAAGTTCGGTTTTATCAATCTGAAGTTATAGTAAATTTAAACTTTGGAAGCCTCTCCTGTAAAGTTGTAATTTTGCATTTTGGCCCATATACATAGGACCCATCGATATACATGTAGTAAAAAACGGTTATTTCAATATTACAAACAGACACTTCAATCGTATTTATATGTATGTATAGATGTATAGATATTTCGAATTTCTCTATTAAGAGACTCTCATCCTCCACATTCGTACTCAAAATGTTCACTTTCGCACGACATAATGCGCTAAAATCGCAAAACCGGCTTGATTTGCTTACCGATACAATACTGTTAAATGAAAGGGACGCAGGACACTTCTATGCACCTATCTCTTTCATCATCGCTTGCAGGATCGATATCTGATGTGAGAGTTGAACAGGAACGCTTGGATGATTTTAGAGTATTTTCAGGTCGGCTTACGTATAGAGTTATTTTTATATGGCAAGCAGAGCCTATTCTGCCAATGTCTAAAGTAAATTGAAAAACAACTGTGCATGATATTAGTAAATAAAAACGAGAAAAAACTGTAGACACCTAAACTCAATTATTTTTCTTGATACAGTTGTACACTTGATGGGTTAATAAAGAAAAAGTGTGTTTCAATTCTTTTGATAGACAATGCCAACAATAATATTTGACAAAGGTGTCATTTGCCGGTCAATTTTAGTTCTTTTTTCAAATAGTATTATTTTATTTATTAAAAATTGCATGTATTTAAATACAAAATATTTGTAAGTCGTGTATTTGAAATATAAAATACAGTATTTTAACTATTTTTTATTTAGATTGCAACACGTCTTCGTAGGAACACTCGGTTTTATGTCTCCTGTTCAACATCTTGCATAACCCCTCTTATTCTTCCTACCTGCGTGAGCGATTCTCTTACGCTCGCCCCAGAGATGCACTGTGCAGATCACATCTCAAATCTCTCTTTAAATCCCATCCACATAAAACCAGTATTCCTATTCCTTCTCTGTCCATGCTGTAAGATTGTGAAACTCACTTCCGCCTAGCATCAGAGATTTAAATACTATCTCAGTATTCAAAAACGTTTAAAAGAGCATTATCTATCCTCTCAATTCTGATCTTTATTTATATATGTATTTATAAATTATACATAAGTATCTATATATTTTACAATTATGTATTGATATTTGTATATATCCACCATTACACTATTTGTGTAGGTGCGCTAATTTTTTTTTATTTCCCTGTTCTCACACACTTTTGTCTACATTTCTTTTTCATTTTTCCTTTTCGCGGGTCTGCTGGCAGAAATTTCTTAAGAAATAAGCAGTTCCCTTGTACTCTATTGTCTTGATGTATTGTCTTTATGTATTATACTGTGTGTGTACATTAATTATTAAATAAATAAATAAATAAAACTACTTATTGTATTAATATTGTATAGATAACTATCAAACTATGAAAAGTCATGGTACATATATGGGGGTGATTAGCATAACCCCAATGATATTCTAGTAAACAGATACGTTATACACTCACAAAACAACCGAAGAAAGTGTTCCGCACAGCACAGCAGCGGCAGCACACATACACACTTTTCATTCATCTGACATTTCACTACAAGTCGAAAGGGATGGCTTGATAAAACCAACAAGAAAAAAAGAGACGGCTAGTGTTTGTCACTTGCGGGTGAATGTAAACAAACATTATTCTGACCACCAATGTTTTTTTTCTTTTTCTCAATCTGCCTAGCCTTTTCCCTACTATATTGGGGTCGGCTTCCAATCTTACCGGATTCAGCTCAGCACTAGTGTTTTACGTGGAGCGACTGCCTATCTGACCTCCACAACCCAGTGACTGGGTAACACGGTACCCCTTTGCAAGACCGGTGTCAGATCTCAAGCTTCTGACTACCCGTAACGACTGTCAAAGATCTTCAAATGACAGCCGGGACCAACGGCTTAACGTGCTTTCCGAGGCACGGAGGAAACTCGGTATGTTGAAAATGGTCACCCATCCACGGACCGACCTCGTCAAGCGTTGCTTAACCTTGAAAATCGAACCGTGCGGCTGTTATTATTAGGCACGAGCTCCTACAATGTTTTTTTTTTCTAACCTCCAAATATTAGGAAAAAAAAATTAGTAAATTGAGGTATATTGCTTACTTACATATGGTATGAGATCACTTCTGTTTTATTTACTTTGGTATCATAATTGGTACACTCTCTAAATACACACGATAGCATTTATTTAATTTTATTTTTGTTTCAACAAAGCGTATCGCTCTTCGCCATGCGTGATATGGACTAAAGACTATACGTCCCAATTAGGACGTATTCGAGTCTTCACAATGTGCGCGCTCATAACATATCTGTTTACTAGAATATCATTGCATACCCCACAGAACGAGGGACCTACATTTTTTTTTATGTCAATGTTTCGGCCATCCTGTATTGTATAAATTTTCACTACGAGTTCTGTTTTTCCCGCACTTTTGCCTAATCTTTCATGGAATATCAACAGGCGTGATTTTATGTGCCCGCAATTTCGCTCCTGTGGCTTATCTGCGAAACTGTGCATTTTTTCCGGGAAAAATTGTACTAGTGTCAAGAGCAGTGGCAGCCCAGAGATAACAGCCGCGACTTACAAGTTATAAGTCGTGGCTTCGAACCCAGGCAGGTGCTTTACTTTGTGTAAATTATTTGATCACCACTTCTCTCAAAATGGTGAAGGAAAACATCGTGACGGAACCGCCATGTTCTTGCATAAAAAAATCGAAGACGTGACATCCAACACGCACTGGGCCCGCGTGGTGGATTACAGCCTGTTCCCTCTCACAGAAAGGACGCTGACGCACAACGGACAAAATGGAAGTCTACGTAGCGACCATACGAACCCGCTCCAACACAGCTCCCGCACAATACCGCCTAATGGAGTTGACTGCTCGCTGTCCAGTGCGGCGACCGCTTTCGACAAGCTAGCAACGTGCTTCAAGCGAGCAGTCGGCATTCGTACACCGAGCGATTCGCCCGCTTGAAAGCGAGCTGTCTGCTAATTTGAGTTGTCAATGTTAAGCATGTCTACAGACGACTCCCTGAAGCTCACATTTTAATGAACATTATCTTGCCATATGGGAGCGATGGCCCTCAAGTATGGATCAGAATGTTGGGCTGTGAAACAGATGGATGAAAAGAGATTGCATGTAGCAGAAATGAGAATGTTGAGATGGATGTGGTGTTGACGCTAGATATCTGCGTTCCTCCGCTAATCTTCGCCTACTGTGTCCTTCTCATACTACTGATTTTGTTCATTCTTCCTTTCATATTTAGTCTATTCTTCTCTGGTACGCGCTTCCTCTCGAAATCAGAACGGCCACCAGTCGGTATGCTTTCAAGCGGATACTGCGGTTTTATTTTCAGCACCCCTCTGTGGGGTCGTCTCTATAACTGCTTTTCGTTACTTTATCAATATATATATATATATTTATATAGGTATGTATTATCATATGTATAAAATATTTGTGTTTAAGCGGCTTATAATTATTGATATTTTTAACCGAATTACCAAAAAGGAGGAGGCTCTAAGTTCGACTTCACGCATGTTTTTTTTTTTGTGAACTTTCACCGATATATCCGTCAATGGTGGACCGATTTTGAAAATTCTTTTTTTTGTTTGAAAGAATATGTTTCGAAATTGGTCCTATTTTAATTTGGCGAAGATTTGATAAATAACTTCGAAGATATGCGACAGGACTCTTCAATAAATAACGGCAAATCTTTCGGGATTGCTGCAAACGCATGTCTGTTTATGGATTATACCATTTCATAACATAACATCACGCCAGTACGCTCTTAAGGGGTACACAGGTCTCTCATTTAACCGGTTATGTTCAACTTTCATGACATTCGGGTTATCTATTCTGCCGTAAAGGTAACTTACTAAACAACTTGCCTATTAGGTAGGTACAACTAAAAAGTGAAAAATAAAAAAAACTTTTTCACAAAAAAAATACTACCGACTGCCAAATAAGAAAACTACAAAGTGAAAAATAACTTTATTATTGGAAGTTGGTGACAATAACGCAAAAAATGGTACCCACGAAAGGCACCGACTAAAAAAACATTTTTACAAAAAAATATTATATTTGTAGTTTTCTTTTGTTTTGTTGCATTCTACGGTTTAAACAATGCACCTGCCACGTTATCACTTCACTACCCTTGAATTAAGCCCGCCATTGTACCTTTGTGCATTAAGTTTAAATAAATAAATAAATAGATGTGCGAAGTGACGAGAATGGATAAAGTGAGAAATGAGTATATTAGAGGAAGTTTGAAAGTGGCGCCAGTGACAGAAAAGTTGAAAGGAAACCGTTTGTCCTGGTGTGGTCATGTGATGAGGAGGGGTGAAACGCATGTTACTAAAACATTTATGAATGTAAATGTGGATTGATGGAGAGGGAGGGGACGGCCAAAGAAAAGATGGATGGACTGTGTGAGGAGTGATTTGAAAGTACAGGGAGTCAGTGATAGCGTGACGGGGGACAGGACGGTGTGGAAGAAGAAAACGTGCTGCGCCGACCACAAGTCACAATGAGACAAGAGCAGGAAGATGAGGATGATAGAGCGGTGTCGTAAAAGTCGGCTACGACCTTTAGTGCGGGAAAGGGGGTCCATTTATACATCTTGCTACCCTCCAACCTAGTTACTGAGATACATGAAAGACGGGCCTTGGCAAGACTGGATGACAGCCGTTTATACTTCTGACAACCCGTAACAGCTGTCAAAGATCTACTAATTAATGATAGCCGAGACAAACGGCTTAACCTGTTAACTAAACACCCATATTTAACTTCAGCCTCTTAACTGTAAATACGTAAACATATAAAGTAATTTCAGACAGAGCGTCTTATCTGTCGGCGTATCGCTTTGATGTTAGAGCTTTGTTGGCTTCCTTTGATGTTCGGCTTCGAGTTCGAATATCTTAAGTTGTCAAGTAGTGTTTAGTTGTAGAGGGTTAAAAATGTTAAGGGTTGTTTGAGTTGGAAATAAGGTCTTATAATGATAGTTTAAATAAATACTTTAAACGGATTTAGTACTTGTTTTAACCGACTTCAAAAAAAGGAGGAGTTTCACAATTTGTCGGAATCTTTTTTTTAAATGTATGTTCCCCGATTACTCTAAGACGCCTACACCGATTTGAAAAATTCTTATTTTGTTTGAAAGTGTTTTGTTCACAGGTGGTTCCATGGTCAAGTCAGGGTCTTATGATGTGATCCTAGAGAAATCGAGGGTACTCCTCAAATATTATAGGCATACATATAGCGATTTTGGTATTTTCATCAACAATGCAATCGTTTGCACTCAGAAAGTATCATTTGGTGAAGTGGTACTGATGAAGAAGACCACATATAGGCAGTCGAATAACGGAAAACAATCAGTACAAAAGACACCGACTTCGGAAAAGAAAGTTATTTTTCGTTTTGAAGTGTTTTGTTATGGAAATCTAGATTTTTATAGATACCAAGTATCACAAGTATCACAAGTACATCCATACTTTATTAACTACTTATTCTAGCGTTATCCGCTACTAAGTCGGTTTAGACTCCTTTTTTATTTGTTACTGGTCGTTTATAATTTTTTTTTTCTGACCGATTGTCATTCATAGAAAATTCATTGCATAGAAGTTTTCAATCAAATCTATACTAATACTATAAAGCTGAAGAGTTTGTTTGTTTGAACGCGCTTATCTCAGGCACTACTGGTTGGAATTGAAAAATTATTTTATGTTGGATAGTCCATTTATCGAGGAAGGCTATAGGCTATATAACATCACGCTACGACCAATAGGAGCGGAGCATAAATGAAAAAAGTTGCAAAAACGGGCAAAATTATTCCTTTTTGAGAGCTTCCGTTGCGTGCGCTGCGTAAGCGGTTAAAGTTACGCAACAATGTAACATGTCTGTAGTTTAGGTAGGGTAGATGGGTAGATAGGTAGCCAGTTGAGCGAAGCCGCGTGGGACAGCTAGTTATTTATATAGCGGCTCTTAAAAGCGTACATTTTATTTGAAATGTTGAGCAAGATGTTCAGACGGGCTCTAGTCGTGGCACCGGTTTCTCTGGTGAAATTGAAACCACTCGTTTTAATCGATATGGTGGCAACTAAAGCGTTAATTATGAAAACTGATATGCAACGTAATTATTCTTTGGAATGTCACTTCTTCTGATATTTCAGATCCTTTTGTTTCATAAATTTGATTGTCCGTTTCTTTGTCTGTAGATATCAGTTGATAGAAGTCGACGCTGGCTTCACCCCCCGGGCAAAGCGCATGTCTCCTTGTGTGCTAGCAGTCTTCGTGATTCTTTACATTTTACAATGGTTTCTGTAGATTATTCATCTCTGTTTTGCTACGAGAACTGTGTCGCGGTCTCAGCTCATAATCCAGTTTTGGAATGCTACTACTGAAGGCAGTGTTCTTTGTCCAGCGCAGATTTCCCCGAGTGACTGAAGTATCAGTTTTTATTTATATGAAATTTTTGTGTTAGAAATAACCTAGTATGTATGAGTTACTGTGACTCGCAAGGTAGTTACAAAAATTAAAAACTGTGTTGGGTAAATAGATATTTAAAAAAGAAACAGCTTTGTCTGTAGGTGTTGCCCACAACATATAGCAATGACAAGTAAAGGCCACAGAGTATCAACTATATTTTATTTTAATAGCCAATAGGCAAGGGAATTCCCAGTAAGTCATTAGAATAATTAGTTTGACATTGTTTCCAAAGAAATTTATTTATTAATTGTGTTTTTAAATTTATTATTATGTATTATGACAAGTCTGATGTGTTACCCAGTTACTGGGTTGTGGAGGTCAGATAGACAATCCCTCCATGTAATATTCTGGTAGTCACCTGCATACAATAGTCTACCCGAGTGCCAATGTACATATGAACCCGTTCAGCCTTTGAGGCGTGAAAACTTAACAATCAGACAGATAGACAGGTCTCGTTACAATAGTAGTAGGATTGTATTGTTGTATTATTTGTAGGGTTACAAATAATAAATAAGGTTGTATGCGCAGACATAAATTTAAATAGATAACGCAAGACCCTCCGTATGATCCCTTTCATCTGTATGAAAACCCAGCGTGCCACTTTTTCACAAACAATGTAAAAACAAATTTACTTACCAATGAAAGAAACATTTCCAATGCCTCGGCCGGCTTTTTCTATACATTCTTTACAGCTCAATATGGCATAAAAAGGCATTTTTCTAGATTTCGGTGGATTTCCGGTGCCGATAATGCTAAATGTAAAGCTCAGATTACGATCATTGGTAGTAACTTTAGTCCGTTTTTTGGCACGCGAAGTACATACAATCGCGTCATCTAGTTAGATTTATGTCTGTGGTTGTATGTCACAAATCATAAAACCACGTCTACTTGTCTATGCGATAGTTATATAGATATGTTGTTTCAACCTTGAACTTTCAATTTACCGACAAATGATTTGAAAACTGTTAAAAATTTATTTAGTTTAACTTTTCAATTGTCGGGCATACATAAATGTGACACATTATTATTATATAAATAAACGATTTTTTTTTTATTTTTTTTTTGTTCGTCGTTGATATCCCACCCATACGAACAAAGCGTTTTGAAAATACTTTCATTGTGCGTATAGCTAAGGAGTGGAATTCCCTCCAGTCTTTGTTTCCTGATAGCTACAACCTAGGGATCTTTAAGTCAAGGGTGAATAGGTTACTTCTAGGCAAGCGTGCTTCACCTTCGACCACATCATCACTTAACTTCAGGCGATATAGTGGTCAAACGCGAGCCAATAAGAAATAAAAAAAATTGCTTTATGAAATGACAAACAGGAATAAATTAGAGATGACGTTCAACAAAGTCAATTTTAACACGCTTTTGCTAGCCTGGTATGTATGTATCTATGTAAGGAAATCTTTGAACGTGATTTTCACCTCCTTCAAACGTCGGATTAATTTGAAACTTTGCACACTTGTCAAGGACCGATGACAATGCAATAATTTAAATAGTTTGTGCCATTATCCTTACCAGGATATCCAGGATTAGGGATTGAAGCAAAAGTAAAAATGGTACTCAAAAAAAAACTATAAAAACCAAACTAAAAAGTAGAAAATAATTTCCAATAAATTTAAATAAATAACAGTGTGATTAAAAAAAATATTTTATTGTAAAAAGCGTGGGGTGCTTTCATAAAATAAAATATCGTCAATGTGTCAATAAAATATTATAACAAAAATTTTGACATCAAGCACCCCAGCAGTCTTGGAGGTGGGGCATATCCTGCGAAGGGGTTCCACACTCGCACTGTGATTTGGATGGGTCTATGACACGCCTGCGTTTATTTTTTTTTATTGTGGAGGAATGCTTGTGCATACTGCGCGACCACGGGGAGATAGCGCAGTTATGTGGGACTCCAACTCACTAAAACTCCACGGTGTCCTCCTGTTCCGCGAACCTGCCGCGGCTGTCCGTCACTGGACGCTCCACTGGTGGGTACCCTACATAGCCGGCGCACCAGAACACATTGCACGCCGTGACCACCCCAGGGACCAGACAACATGCCCGCAATCGGTTTAGGGATTTGCAGATTGGCCATTGCAGTTCGTGTTTTTAATATAGATTCGGCCTTTCACGCCAACGAAGTCGCGACCCAATTGAAAAGTAATACAAAGAATATAATATTTTTGAACAGCTCTGCTCTAACAGAACCCAATATTTAGTAAACATACTCGTACTACCCACTCACCGCCAAACAGGTGCCTGGCAGTACGCCAAGAGGTAGCCAACCTTATTTGAATATTATTATCTAGTCTATGGACACTCTTATGGAAAAATATAGAGTTACTATGTCTCTGGTTATTGGATGCCGTAACTTGGATTGGATGTTCAGTTATTGCTAGTCGTAATTCAGACTGGAATGGGAAGGAGGGGTTCCTATATGGAACGCGACGTTAGAGTTACCGATGCTCTGATAAGATTTTTTTGATAATTACCAAAGGTTTGGTTGCTAGTTACGAAGTAAATGAAACTTGCGAACCTTTTTTTACTAGAAACAAAACAGAGTTTTGATTTTGCTGATGAGATATTATTAATTTCACATCACATAAATAATAACCTATCAATTTATTACCATCATTAATATCTATACTTTTTTACATAATAAATACTGACTACGCAACAAATTAACCAGAGCGTACAAACGTTATACTCATACATATAACAAAATAAGACCAGGAGCGAGCGAAGCGAGCTCGGGAGCTTAGGGCACCCCGACAGGGATAGGTTAGGTTCAAAGAGGATGACGGGACTTGATGTGAGCGAACTGAGCTCCGTTCATCCCCTTCATGTTAAGTTACTTTAAACCCTGCAGACAGAAATAGTAGCCCCGCAATTTTTGCTGAAATAAGGTAACTATTAAGCTGTGTTATCAGTATTTTTGATTGGAATTCGGCTTATTTTCATATAACAAAAACGCAAACAAAAAAATGCGATGACTGCTCTTCCAATCCCCTGCGGCCGAAAAATTGTAGGTGGCGGGGCCATTGATCTTGACCCGTCACAAGGGGACTAAAGGTGCCCATACACGGGGTCGTCTGGCGCCCATGTGCTTGTTTGGTCCCTGGGGTGGGTACGGCGTACAGTGTGTTCTGGTGCGCCGGTGACGGGGGGTACTCCCCAGAGGAGGGTCGCGGTGAGTGCTAACGCGTACCCGTATTCTCGCCATAAGCGGCACAGGAGGACACCGTGGAGTTTTAATGGGTTGGAGTCCAACATAACTGCGCTATCTCCCCGTGGTAGAGCATTTCTCCACGCTAAAAAAAATAAAGGTGTTCTCACAATTATTTACATATTTATTTAATACTTTTAGCACATAAACGTACAGAGGCGGACTTAATGCCTTAGGCATTTCCTACCAGTCAACCTTTGGGTGATGGAGAAACAAATAGTGGTAGGTGTAATTATAATATGAAAATGGATTTGAACACAAGGCCTAAATATAAGCTATAAATAAATACAATTCAATTATACAATAAATACTTTAACAAATAAACTAAATACAGGTACTACTTAACAATTATTTGAAATAGACAAGGGAGAAAAAAAATATAGCGCTGTGACGATACTACTGCAAACTTCTTACGAATGTGTTCGCGAACTCACACACAATGTTTTCCTTTACCGAAATCAACGTTGTCTTGTTTATCAGAATGGAATGCGACATCTACGAGTAACTGAGAAGTGTCTCACCAAGCTAAAGAACTTATACAAGATATCAAACAGATAAATGGCCTATTTTTGCTTTCAACAGATTGCCACGAGGCGGAAAGAGAGCAGAGAAAAAAATTAAAATTAAAAAAGTTGTCTAATATAATCTTAGAAATTACTTATCAATGAGGATGAACTAATTAACGTCAGTTTAAACTTGGAAAGTTGACTTAAGGTCCGGCAGAATAGCTGTCAAAGTTTGTTACATACCTATTACGGTCGTGAAAACCAAATTCAAATCAAATCAAAATTTATGTATTGGAACAAGAAACAGAAACGTTTACACGACTTTATAATAAACACTTCAACAGTGTGGACTTATTCATTGGCTCCAAGAATGATTTTAAAAAACGCGTTTTGCTTGACTTATTATCAAAATAGGCTATTTATATTTCTCATCAACATTACACTAAATGGCTGGTTATTTAATTGGTATAATTAGTATATTTTTACATTTCTGTATATATTTTATTTTTCTTCATATATATATATATATAGTGATTCTATTCATATATTTGCATATGTTATTCTGTAATTATATTTATTTATTATATGATATATTTTATATCTTAAATATACTTATCGCTTCATAGTTGCCCAATCAACTTTAATGTTGACAGGTTATTTTTAGTCTAAATATCACATCCATCCACCCTGTATATCTGCCGTGGATAACTATAATTGGCTACCCATGTTATTCAAGATAAGTACCTAGTTAAGTTTTGACAACTGTTGTTATACCTAAAAATAAAAATAACAGTTTTGTAAGTTTGAATTCGTTAACAGCCGCATTAGTATGGAGTACTGTGTCGCGTCCATTAGTGCCCACCTCCAAGAAGGGAGACGACAGCGGTCCAGGTATACATATTAACAATTAAATATATATGTATGTAAGATTTTGTGGGATAACAATGTCAAAAAAATGCAAACTACTTAGAATATACCAACAAAATATACAAAACATAAAATTTAAAAATAATATAATTTTATGCACTAATTATATTACTTTTTGCATGTGAGTGTGTGTATATTAGCGTGAGTGTAAATGTAGTGTGTATATGTATGAGGGTGAGTGAATGTGTGAGTATGTGTATATGTATGTTTGTCTGTTTATGTGATTTGGAAAGCAGTGGGAATGACAGGTTTTTTTTTTTGTTTTCCTTTTTTAGATTTTTACAAGGTGTTCAAGCTCTTCATAAGATTTTAATTATTAATTTTATTAATTTACATTTAAATCATATTTAATACCTTAAAACACTGACATTCATTGATCCGTAAATCAAATTTGCTATATCTAACCCGAGCTATCGCAAAATATTCACCACAATAATATTATTAGGAAAAATCTTTTTAAAACAATCTTTTTCGTATTCCTCTCAACAAACCCATTAATTTGATACCCATATCATGGCAGTGCACAAAAAA
This sequence comes from Orthosia gracilis, assembly GCA_947562075.1. Lineage (NCBI taxonomy): Eukaryota > Metazoa > Arthropoda > Insecta > Lepidoptera > Noctuidae > Orthosia > Orthosia gracilis. Next base: position 10,773,019 of record OX387277.1, read on the forward strand.
TAACTAGTCCGCCATCTTGGGCCGTCCACCATATTGGATTTAGAATGACGTCACTTAGCTAACCATGCATTGTCATCCAAACTAAACGTGTATGCAAAATTTCATCTTAATCGGTGGAGGATAACTGCTTTAAAATTCAGTTGCAAGATTTGACCCGAACACACTTACATACATACATAGATACATTGCAAGTTAAATAAAAGCTTGTAAATACCCGCCAAATCACAACACAAACAGTGGAGTTTAACATATTGAAGACCTTACGTTACACCAGTGCCTCCAGTGGCGAATTCATACGCGGTAGATCCGATTGAACAAGTCACATTGTTACTTGCCCGGATTTGAATCGAAACACGAAAGGCGAGGTCTTAGCCACTGGGCCACATTGACCTACTTGAAAAACATAACCCTCTTTCTTTGGCAGTCGGGTGATTATTTTCTCATCTAAGGTAACCTTTTCGACTTCCTTGCTTCCTATAACAATATTCAAGGTTTAATTCCCATCTTGTCGGCGAGATCAAAGACTGCTAGAACAAAGGGCGGATTTCAAAGAAAATTTTTGTTTCTGTAAGGTGGGTAGGTGGATTGTTTTTATAGGACGGTAACTGAGGAAATACAGTTAAATTTTACTAGGAAATCGTTTGATTGTTGTTGTGAATGCATCTGAAGAAGTTTAGTTACCTATTTCGGTAAAGTATAAATATTTTGGAAACAGTAAGTAGGTTGTGAAGATACGCAGTCGCCCCGGCTGTCGTTTTTTAACCGACTTACCAAAACGGAGGAGGTTCAATGTTCAACTTCTTCTGATGTTTTCTTTTTTCTTATGTATGTTCACCGATATCTCCGTCAATTGGTCCACAATTTTGAAAATTATTTTTTTTGTATGAAAGAGTATGTTTCGAAATTGGTCCCATTTTAATTTGGTGAAGATTTGATGAAGAACTTTGAAGATATACAACAGAACTCTTCAATAAATAACGGGCAATCTCTCGGGTTTGCTGCAATCGCATGTCTGTTTATTGTTTATACCATTTCATAACATAACATCACGCTAGTACGCTCTTGAGAGGTACGCAGATCTCTTATTTCACCCTTTATGTTCTAGTTTCATGATATTCGGCTATTCTGACGTTAAGGTAACTTACTAAACAACTTGCCTATTAGGTAGGTACAACTGAAAAGTAAAAATACTTTTTTTTTTACAAAAAAATCCTACCGACTTCCAAATAAGAAAACTACAAAGTGAAAAATAACTTTATTTTTGGCAGTCGGTGTCCGTAACGCAAAAAAATGGTAATGTGACTACACGCCATTTATCTCTATATTTTGGTTACCGAATATTATTTTATATTTCAAACTGCGCGTGGCCGCCATATGTACGAAACACATTGAAGCACGGACGCTTGAGTTTAAAGATCGGTTTGACAGGCAACGTCATAAACTATGAGACAATATACATTTCTAAAACAAAACCTTTTAAAGAAACTCGTAAATTGCCTCTTGATGTAAAAACTGTCAAGACAAAAGTAGTATTTCAACGAAATTCTAAAGAGACTTTGAATATCCGATAACACGAACCCGAAAACCATAAATTAAGATTTGGACAAAAGTGGCTGCAAGCCGTGCAACAGGGAACGTGGTGAGACGGAGAGAGAGTCAGGGCAGGCAGCGAACTCAGGGAGGTTGGGGTAGACTCTTAGCTTTAGGCAGGGAAACAGGACGGACTGATTTTGAGAGATCAAGAGAAGTCGGGTTATAGGGTATTACTTTGGAACCAATAATTGAAAGTCGTGTCGTTGTAAATATCGTGGTAACGAGTTTAACTATTAAGTTAAATTATAATTTAGTCTTATTTCGTAATAGTATTGTGTGAGTGAGTGCCGGAATGAATGGGTAAGTTTTAATCCTTATATAACGTAGGTAGGGACAAATCACTAATGTACACTTTATTCTAGCATGGCGAGAACTTGTATTTATCTCCTAATCCTCACCTTGACAGATATTTGTCACTAGCATTTGGTCTAGGGAAACGGTGAAGTCTTCCTTCACACTTACAAGCGCAATTTCATAAATTGTTACACTCTACAATTACTCATTTGACTATGGACTATTATTGACTTTTAACTGACATTACATACATGGAAGGCGGATCCGTTAATATTCACTACTGTACAAAACAGGCTATATGTCGCTCTTAATTGGAAACATAGGACAACCAAATGTTAGTTGGTAAATTCTGTGTCCTATAGAAGGTCTGACTGCGGGTCTCTTTGCATTGCACTTGATGTATGTACACTTGTAAACTAAAGGGGGTAGTCATTGCTGAACATCACAAACTGGGATATGATCATTATAATGAATGTTAGAGTCGTGTCTCGTTAAATCACACCAGGCTTTCGGGCCAATATCTGAATAAAAAAATAATATTTGGCGAGACACGATGGATGCCCTGTGGAAAGCCCCGTTGTTGACGTCGCACGGCTGTCAATTACACTGGACCATCCTCGAAATTGGGAAGTTTAAAGAAGTGTGAAGTGACGATTTAATCCATTTCGACGTATAGCAAGGCAATTGCGTTGAACCTGCATCAGACCGAGTCTACGAAACGCTTGCATAGTATTGTATTGGTTTAATAAAGGTTGAGTAGGTCGAGGGTGAACTATTTATTATAGTGCGCGTCCAGTAATTTCTGGGAACATGTCTTGTTCAATGACAGGGGCGCTTAGGCACAAACTGTCCTCTGTCTTAGGATTGAATAAGACATGTTTAAGTTTAGGGAAACATGTATTGCTTGGACCGTTGCGTAGCCTTCTCTAAGGCCTCGTGTTCTAGGACCAGCATTACACGTACGACGTGCCTGCTGTACAGACGGTCTCACGTCACTCGGGTGGGAAATCTAGACTATTATCAATGAACTCATTAACGTAAATCAAGTAAACATATTTAACGCAAGCGTAGCGTTCCTATCCATTTCCTTCCGTTAGGTAAATAATGCATTTTGCAACCCTTTGTCTAATTAACTTCATACATTATTATTGTTTTACTTAAAGTCCTTATGGCTAACAGACAGAAATGTGTGCTGGGAGTTTGTTTCATCATTTCTTCTTACCAGCTATTGCACATAGGAAATGATGGTGGGTTGGGCGCTTTTGGGGCTGTCTTTAGGAGAGTTGATCTAATCAACTGCAGTTACTTCTACAGTTAAAACTCTCTTACAAATTATTTAATTGTATTTTGTATTAATTCTTGAATGTATATTCACTACCCGTGACCACTATTCGGTCTTTGATGTAATACTCTATACATTAGTGTAAAGAGTTTCTCACACAAGATTCAGTTAATTATAACAATTTAGTTAATATCCCCTTAGTTACATTTTATCCTTCTAAACCACTTCCAAGTTATAAATTTATAACTGTGAATTCCAAAACAAAACAAAATATAATTTGGTATTCACTATAATCGGAAGAGAACCGTCCAGTCAATGGTGCGAGGTTCATTAGACAGCGCGGCATGGCGGGGCGCTGTCTCTCTTTAATCAAAAGAGCCGACCTTAACTCTAAATCTAGAGCACGTTTAGGAAAAACTAAATTTTTATCAGCCTAGGGTCGTTTAGGAACCGTCACAGTAACTACGAAAGACACCGACTTCCTTCTTTTTCACTTTGTAATTTTCTTATTTGGAAGTTGGTAGTATGTGTTTGTAAAAAAGTTTTTTATATATTATTGACAGTAGTTACGGGTAGTCAGTAGCCCGAAAGTCTGACAATCAGTCTTACCAAGGATGATCATGTTTCCCAGTTACTGCGTTGTGGAGGCCAGATAAGCAGTCGCTCCAACTGTCGTCTTTGACAGCCGTTACGGGTAGTCAGAAGCCCGAAGTTCTGACAGCGAATCTTACGAATTGATATCGCGTTACCCAGTTATTGTATTGTAGATCCATGCCGTTCTGGCGTGATTGAGTAACAAACATATATCCACCCTCACATAGTGAAGAATCACTACCTCTGTCTTTAAAAGTTGTTTTTCTTGATTTCTATGTTTTTGTTCAATACTTATTACTATATTTGTCTATATAATATTTATATTTATATATGTCGGGTTTAGTCAATAGTACGGACGTCAAAACAAATCACGAGCACGCCACCTGTCGGCAAATCAAGAACAACTACGCTGTGGCGCGCTTTCTCTAACGACTTGCGAGGTGGGGACACAGAATATAGGAGTTGAGTACTGACCGCCCTAGCGCTAAGACGTTGTAGAATCAGTATCAATCCGTAATATTAGTAAGCAAGATTGTAACTGTGAACTATTTAAATGAACCCAGTGTATAGAATAATTTGTGTTATTTCATTTGCACGACTGTACCCACCGACCTGCCCACACACGATATCTTAACCATCGGTAAGTCATCGTGACTTACCGATGGTTTGCACATATCGGCCAGCCCTGATGCTACATATATATATGTATTTATTCATATATAAATAGTACACCAAAGACTACCTACAGTACTGTTTTTCTTTTCATTTTTAAAATCCATCCAAAGGTTGGCTTGAAAAGATCGCTTTTAGCGATAAGGCCGCCCATTGTGTCACCCAGTGTAATGTTTACTTCTTCTATACTTTCTGTAACTTATATGGTGTACATAATAAAGAGTATTCTATTCTATTCATCCAAACGTTCACACTTATAATATTACTAAGAAAATATTTTGATCAATGTTTAATAAGAATTTTCAATATTGCCATCTCAGTTCTAATGTATAGGAAAACGCTGACCAATAGAACATATTGTATTGCTTAGAAGTTGAATCTTATTGGTTAAATATATTTATTCTAAACTGCAGCAATCGTGCCTGCCTGCGGTTAGCTGATTCAAAACTTGACGTGTATTAAATTTATTATTGTATTTTTAGGGTTCCATACCCAAAGGGTAAAAACGGGACCCTATTACTAATACTCCGCGGTCCGCCTGTCTGTCTGTATTATTTATTTATTAAAACTTCATGTAACATAAATGAACATAGGCGGACTTAATGTCTGAGGCATTCTCTACCAGTCAACCAAGGGCGGTGAAGAGATAACATGGCAGGTGCATAAAAAAATAAATAATAATATTATAAACGCAAACTTAGTACAAAGATATATAGTTAATATAAACATATTTAAATATGTACTATAATAAATAATATATATAAAATAATATATACATATATATATGTCTGTCACCAGGCTGTATCTAATGAACCGTGATAGCTAGACAGTTGCAATTTTCTTAGATGATGTATTTCTGTTGCCGCTATAACAAAAAATACTAAAAACAGAATAAAATAAATATTTAAGTGGGGCTTTTTTTTGCCGCTTTTTGCAATAATCGTACGGAACCCTTCGTGCGCGAGTCCGAGTCGCACTTGGCCGGTTTTTTTATGGTTTTGGTGCCGCTACTGGGTGCTTTTGTATGATTTTAAAAGTTTATGTATATATTCTATGCACTCGCCTATTCTATTATGAATAATGCCGTATTAATCCATAACATATATAATACTAACTCCAAGAATGAGAAGCCAGAGTAGGACTGAGGAGTTTCCAAATAAAACCAACACAAATTAACCTCTTTTTCACAGTCGGTTAGAAACTACACAACCTAACTGAAATACGTTTATTGAAAGTTCCGTTCCAAATGACAGATGGACTAAAGATGGCGGCTTGCCAAACAAAATGGCTGACATTTGGCGCCAACGTTCAGAAGTTAGTTATTCCAGTTTCTGGTAAATGGGAGACACTATGAGATGGATAATAAAATGTAGTAGTTAGCGGTAGAGGAATTTGTGAAGAAGTTCGGCCGGGGAAGTACTAACACCATACTTGTTTGGGTTACAAGCTGTATCAGGAGCTGTTTACTATGGACCTTGTGAAAACTAGATCAAATTTCCGCGCGTTCAAGTGTTTTTGCCATATCTATTATTGGAATCAAATATAACAGCTAAAATTTTTAGGACCCATTAATATTAATGCAAATTTTTATCCGTGGTGGGTATTGGTCTTGTTTGTTCTGTCTCCTGCTTGATATGGAGGGAAGTGGAAATTTGAATCCGGGACATCGTCGAGCTTCATTGCCTCGGCGCTTTTCTGGTGGTCGCCACTGTTGATTCTGGCTTTCAAGAGTTGCAGTGGTTTGGGAATTGTGCGGTGGGATAGTCCCAAAAAAAAAAAAACTTGTTTGGGTGCCAAGCTTTGCTGTGTGATGGTTTGACGGGACTAAGTGACTTTACACAGGGACATGGGATTTTTCCCCTTGTGGAAAAACCTTTATCTAATTTTATTGACATTAATCGAGAATTATTCCATAGTCATGGCGACTAAGTCGAGTGAGAGCCTTTAAAGTAACTTGGAAATGGGGCATTTCGCTTTAAGTCTAGGTGAACGAAACGAGACTTAGTAAGGCTCTGCTCATAAGTGTATTCATACATACATACACATTTTATATTGTTTTTTTTATCTTTAAAATTTAATTCATAATATAGGTAGCCTTAAGCTTGGGCACGCCACAATTGCGGCGGCCCCTCTTTGAGGAGTGGCTTGAGAGGCGCCACGGCTTCCTCACCTTCCGCCTGACTCAGGTCCTCACCCGACACGGCTGTTTCGGGAGGTTCCTGTTCAGGATAAGGCGGGAGGAAACGCTCGGATATCACCATTGTGTGGATCGCCCGAGGACACGGTGGTGCATACGGTGGAGCTCTGCCACGCTTGGGTGGAACATCGCCGTTTCCTCGTGGAGGCAATCAGCGGTGACGACCTCTCGCATCCGGCCCTGGTTCAGGTCATGGTACGGATCGAGAGGGCATGGGAAGCTGTCACCTCCTTCTGCGAAGCAGTCATGCTCGCGAAGAAGAAGGCGGAACGCGTGAGGGCACCGCAGGTGACGCCCTGGGCATCGGGAGTCTCAAGCCGATTCCCGGCCACCGCAGGCGATGGCTTGCGGACGGCGAGTAATGGGTAGCTCGCCGTCTGATAAGGACCAGGCACGAGTCGACGGCGCGTAGTGTTCCACGCGTCCCTCAAAGAGATGTCAGCAAAAACTGACGGGGTCCGCTAGGGCCGATGTCTATCTGGGTCGCGGATAAATTTGAAACAGAGATACCGCGGCCCTGGCACAAGCAAATGAAGGAGCACAGGTGGGTTTTAGTCAGTAAAAGTCTGACACGCCCTTCCGCTTCACCCAGAGCGGGAGGAGTCAATGGATGATTTCTCACCCAAAAGAAAGGTAGCGTAATAATGACTTCATCATTAGCTTAAGGCTACCTTTTTTTTACTAAATACTACATTGAAAAGAATGAATAACTATGAATTCCAACTTATGATTTATGTTATTATAAAATGGGTATTTGCCATTGTTACTCGTAAGAATTGAATCCAACACTTTATTGAATGAACACCATTAAAATAATGAGAAAACCGAAAATACAACAATATTTAGTAACAACAACCTTTCCTAAAGAAATCCTATAATTCGCCAACACCTTCCAACAAAAAAGGGGTAGCCCCATTCTTTGCAGAAGCCACCTAACAGCTCTATTCATGTTTGAGCCTCTTAAAAATTAAGCCAAAAGACCGATTCGAATGGTTCACCTAACTTTACAAAACTTGGTGTCTATTTTGGTTCATTCCATAGAACAAGGAACGCCGCGACAGCAACGCTGCGACTAGATACGGTAACGCCATCTGTACAGCATAAACACGATCAGCTTATAATGTTCCCATTACTGGGATACAGGCCAGGAGGCCTGTTCTCTCTGTGATAGGCAATGGGGTCATAATCTAAAAAGCGGGCTCAGTGCGGGTGGTAGATGTCACGTGTCTTTGAATTTTAGTTCTAGGACATGTCGGTTGCCCCACGATGTTTTATTTCGCCGTTTTGTGAGCAGTGCTGATGAAATAAATTACACAAAGTAATGCGCCTGCATCTATACAGAATGGCCAGTAATTCGGTACATTCCTTGAAATGGGTTGTACTAGTGATAGTTTTCTACGATTTTGATCCAGATAACTTAGGGTCCAAACTGAGTTGTTTTTAAGTTATCTAACTTTTCTACCTCACGACCAATTTTCTAAAAAATCTACTCCACTTTGTACAGTAAATTGACACTTTTCTGGTAGCCCATAAACAAATAAATACCTCGAATAACCATTAATGCAAAATATAGCCATACTTTTGGGAATCAAACGTTGTGAAATTTGGGAAAGAAAAGGAGAAAAAATATCTCGGTATGTTTGAAAATTAGGGTAATTTTCTGTGTCATTTTTGTATGAAATCAGAAATTCGGACGTCTGTCTGGACAGCTGGTAAAATTAATGTTTGTACTTGAGCAATTTTTGCTGAACATATGTTTCAAAAGTCATAACCATAAATTCAAAATTTAAAATTGTCACGGACCGCCACTTCTATTCATATACGGTGTCACTCACGATTTGTATAAACTCAGCGTGTCAAAGAAAGTTTTGAAAATGCCGTCCCTAGCGGTGCCACCGAGGCGTCTCCTTGCTCTGTGGTTCCTTCCGTAATGAATTCAAAACTTTTGCTTATAAACTTTTTGGATTTTTGAATTCAAATTTGAATAAACAAATGAATTCAAGTGAACAGTACTTTTTTCTTTTATATTTGGGTCAAACAGATATATGAAATTGTGGAAATTGTGTCATGGATAAGAAGATTTCTTAATATTATTTTTCTTATAGGTATTTTATCTGCTCGAAGTATGAGATAATAATTATTAAGCTGCCAAAACTTGACACTAAAGTAGGGTTTGACACGTTTTAACTCCGAATACTCAATTCAGAAATCGGCGCTAATTCATCGTCATTATTTTCTTCTTCCAACTATAATTGAGATAACATTAGACATTTAAATAATCCCATTTTACAGCCCATTCAACTGATTTTGGCTTCTATTGCGTTAGTGATATGACAAATAGCACTGTATTAAACAGTTAGTTTTGGTAACATGTTTATGCTTTTTATGCCATCCTTATATTTACGGGATAGAACTCAAAATCGGTTGAACGGACTGTAAAAAAAGGTTGTAAAAATTTCTAATGTTATTTCAAATGGAGTATAGGTCCATTTGGGTCGGCTTCCAGACTCCAGTCTAAGCGTAACCGGACTGTATTTTACATGGAGGGCGGCTATCGGATATTATCCTTATAGCAAATTACAGTCTAGACATTTGGTAAAGAGAGCTAGTCCGAAAAAGCGGACTTCTTTTTGGGCGCACGGTTGGCGCAACGGTTGAGCGATTGACTGCTGCGCTGCGTGTCGCGGGTTCGATTCTCGCACGGAACAAATATTTGTATGACCTACAAATAGTTGTTCCGGCTCGGTGTTTTGTATGTGAGTTTAAATGTGAACTCAAATAAATGATAGAATAGAATAAACTATAATGTATCAGCTGAAATTAATATCAAATACTCAGGTCTACTGTCCCAATCAAACTTCGAAGCCGGCGCAATCAAAAGGTACAGCCGTTTATGCCGTAAATTTTCGCAAATTTTCGACACTCGCAAGGTACTGGGTACAAACCTACAGGGTACTGCCCGTGATCTCAGAATCTTTAAATTTGGTACGAAGCAACGTCTTATAGCACAGATAAAGGAATAATTGCGAAAACCGTAAATTTTTAGTTACATCACATAATAAAAAGATTTTTAATAATTTTAAACTTACTACCCCTTTCCTCATAAACGCGTAGAGGTATTAAATTGAAATTCATATCAAATACTCAGGTATATAATACATTTAAGCTGAGGTTTGTACGGAACCCTCGGTGCGCGAGTCCGACTCGCACTTGGCCGGTTTTTTCATATATTTTTTTTATTTGACTCTACATATTCAGGTACCAAAATTGACTGCAATAAAATTCAGGTCATTTTGCTGCTCAACTTTTTTGCAGCACGACTTATCTCTTACTCGTACAACTTACATATTTATTATTCTATCCGCATGCAGACATGTTTCAGAGAAAACATTACACATGTTATGAGAGGAGCAGATTGCTTAAATTATTGCTAACCATAAGATGTAACATAAGTCGCTTGTTTGATTAAAAGATACCAGGTCAAGGCTATTTTAACAGACTTAAAAAATTGGGGAGGTTTTCAATTCGCGGAATCTTTGCTTTTTTTCGTATGTATGTTCCTCGATTACTCAAAGACGCCTGAACCGGTATGAAAAATTCTTCTTTTGTTTGAATAGTTGTTTGAAAAGTTGCATTGGAATTTGAACTTTGTCACGTAAGACAGATTTTGTTATTACATTGCACATAACCTGTATATCGAATCCTCACCGGGTTGGCAATTTCAAACATTTGTTTAAACTATAAATCCAGATTTCCTTACGACACGATACCAAAAGTGAAATAAAATGAACAATAGAATAGAATAAACTTTATGGTACACCAAAAAAAGTAATAAAAATATTAAATCATTTTAATAATAATAATTATTATTTCTCTTTTTCAATATTGTTTTAAATTTGAACCAACATATTCAGGTATCCCAAAATTGACTGCAATAAACAATTCAAATCATTTTGCAGCTCTTTTTCAGCATTTTGCACGACTTATCTCCTACAACTCGTACTTAAGACATAGAAACAAGTTACATTTTATTATTCTATCCGCATGCAGACATGTTTCAGAGAAAACATTACACATGTTATGAGAGGAGCAGATTGCTTAAACTATTGCTAGCCATAAACTGTAACATAAGTCGGTTGTTTGATTAAAAGATCCCAGGTCAAGGCTAGCATTTTTAACCGATTGCCCAAAAAGGCGGAGGTTCTATGTTCAATATTATGTATGTTTTTTTTTATGTTTTTTCACCGATATCTCCGTCAATAGTGGACCGATTTTGGAAATTCTTTTTTTGTTTGAAAGAGTATGTTCCGTGTTGCCATCGACAACGATGAGCCCCTACTATATTTATGTAAGGGAAATTATTAACCGGGCGAAAAATATACTGAATGGGCGACTATTATACTAAGTAAGTAACTATTTATCCGGTTTGAGTAATACCTTTTAGGAGGTTTTAGTGAGCTGCAGTAATAATATTGTGACATACTATAATTGTATTTGGGGTTCTATTTTTTCTATATTAGCATATTATTCTTTTAAAAATAGCTAAACAACTCCAAGCTACTTCATCGTAAATGAAGGCGACATCGCTGTGCAGCGCGGGAATTCGGGTATAATTGTGTTTTCAACGAATTGGTACAAGAGCAAGCGGAGCGAGTTGAGTTGAGGTTACTTTAGACCCTGCGGACGGAAATAGGAGCCCCGCGCAGCGGGGCTCCGTCGACTATGTTGCCAAAGTACTATTTCTTGTCGCTGTTTTAAACATTTGTATTCGCCCAATGTTTGTCGCCCTCTTAGTATTTCAGTAAGCCATATTCAGTATTTTGTACACCTTTAATTTGAATTTATTTTCGCTCGTTTAAATACTAGCCTTTATGTAACACCCTAAAAAAAAATATTTGAAAAATGTTTTTTTATTTTTCACTTTTTAGTTCTACCTGCCTAATAGGCGAGTTGTTTAGTAAGTTACCTTAACGCCAGAATAGATAACCCGAATATCATGATACATGAACATAACCGGTGAAATGAGAGATCTGCGTACCACTTTAGATCGTACTGACGTGATGTTATGTTATGAAATGTTATAAACAATAAACAGACATCTGATTGCAGCAATCCCGAGAGGTCTGCCGTCCTTTATTGAAGAGTTCTGTTGTATTTCTCCGAAGTTCTTCATCAGATCTTCACCAAATTAAAATGGGACCAATTTTGGAACATACTCTTTCCAACAAAAAAAGATCTTTTTAAACTTTTTCACAACTGACTAGAAACTGGTGAAAATACACAAAAAAAAATCTAACATAAAGTCGAACATAGAACCTCCTCCTTTTTGGTAAGTCGGTTAAAAATAGATAGTCACTCATCCACAAATTGACCTCGACAAGGGTAGGCAGATGATGAAGACCAATATATTATGCACTGCTTGAGAATTTTGCTATCAATGAATAAGTAATTTCATGTTTTGGCTGTACAATTTCAGTATACTGTCCTCATTTGCAAATCTAGCCTTTGAACGCAACCTTTCCTATTGTTGATACAAAAGCAAAACCACAAAACACAGCGAACACCAGCAAAATATTTGAATAATAATAATTTATTACTCAAATATTTTGCTGGTTCACTTATATGCGCTGAATATATATTACTTGAGAATTTTGCTATCAATGAATAAGTAATTTCAAGATTTTGTTGTACACTGGTATACAGTCCTCATTTGCAAATCTCTCTATGGCACTGAGATTTGCTAATAGAACCCAATTTATCGTTAAGCTAGTCTTTTTCCAGTTTTCCTATTGTATTATTATTATTCAAACATTTTGCTGGTTCACTTACATGCACCCAAAGGCTAAAAACGGGACCCTATTACTAAGACTCCACGATTCGTCTGTCTGTCTGTCTGTCCGTCTATCACCAGGCTGTATCTCATGAACCGTGATAGCTAGATAGTTGAAATTTTCACAGATGGTGTATTTCTGTTGCCGCTATAACAACAAACACTAAAAACAGATAAAAAAATGTTAAGTGGGGCTCCCATACAACAAACATGACTTTTTTGCCGTTTTTAGCGATAATGGTACGGACCCTACGTGCGCGAGTCCGACTCGCACTTGGCCGGTTTTTCATATCACAACCAACTTAATCTTGCGGTTTGGTACAGAACCTTGAATGTGCGAAGTCCGAAACGCACATGGCCTCATTTGTAAATCTCTCTATGCTCTCTATCTCTCTGTTAAGCTAGCCTTTGTATATAAGCTTTCTTATTGTATTATTGATCAAATATTTTGCAGGTTCACTTATATACGCTGTCTTTTAACACAAAAATAATTGTTTTTAGAAGACCAAAAACCCGACCTAAATAACCACAATGTAATCTCTCTGCTTTCCTCCAAAAGACAGATCTATGCGGCGTTTTAGCACGGTGTTACCCATTAAAAAATTAGGTCAGAGCACATTAACTTCTTGTTGTTGCCTTTGTTTAGCTTGCATGCCTGAATGGGGTGGGTAGACACTGTGGTTGGCTTTTACAGAATCCGATTTTGGGTATCGGAGTTTTTTTGAAAGGCTTGTATTCGACCAGTATTTATTTAGTTGAGAGTTATATGTATGTAAGGAAAAATATACATCTCTTTAGTAAAGTCAGTGATAGACACAAATGTAATACGAGAAATAAAGATAAGTTAGATCAACCATCTTATAGACTAGCTAAAGTAAACTCATCTTTCATGGGGTACTGTGTTAAATTCTATAACAAAATACCTTGTGATATATTAAAACTAAATGAAGGTAAATTTAAAACTTTAGTTAAAAGCACACTTTGTAAACAAGCATATTACAAATTAGATGATTATATTCAAGATAAGGATGCTTGGAAACATGCTGGTCCTGCTCCATAGGGCAATCTTTAGCGTGGACAAAATCAAATTTTATTGCTTTCATAGTTATTGCTTTTTTTTTTTTGAATTTGACTCACACACTGTTCCGTTGGTGTTGAATTAGGTATTTTACCTATGTTTGCAATATTTGTAAGTATGTGAGAACCATGTTCCATATTTATCACATTAATAAATTTACCTGTACATAATATAATGTATAGTGCTATTCTGGGTGCATCGTCCTCACATATATGAATTTATTAATGTATGTACTTATGTAAATATTGTAAAACACTTTTTTTTTAAAAGAGTAAGTATGGAGTTTCTTGTGCATTCTTCTCCATAACAAGCTACTTTTCCGAATGCACGGTAGAATCAATTTTTATTTTATGATTTGTTACTTTTAATTCTGACGTTCAAAAGTGCCGCTTTTTGGCCCAGTTGAATAAATATATTTGACTTTGACTTGACTTTGAGCATTATTTCCTCTGTTGTTTATTATACTGCCTGAAATGACTGAGTTTAAACATATATTGAATAAATATATTAAAAAAAAATATTGCCTTACTAGCTACTTTACATGCAGAAAAGGCTACAGAAGTGGAGCATAGTAAGTATAATTTAAACAAACTTTGCTAAATAAATTATTTAAACCAGTGTTTCTTAACCTATGGTCCTTGGACCCCTGGGGGTCCGCTAATATACGTATGGGGGTCCACCGCCTCACCTCTACGTCTTTTAACTCACATATTAAGATATCACTGGCTTGATAACTGAACAGGCAAACCAATTAATAGAAATATCCTGTAATTCAGTTATGAAAAGTAATTTTAAAGAATTCTTTATCAAGTTTAATGTGTTTTATCAACCCAAGGCGACATTATACCAAAATAAAATATATGCTATTCCAGACTATAATCTATCTCTGAGACAAATTTCATCCAGATCCGTTTAGCCGTTCTGGCGTAATTAGTAACAAACATAAGTCTACACACACATCCATCCAATCAAATTTTTCACATTTACAATATTAGTAAGATGTATTGTGTTTTTTTTTATAAATGGGGTCCTTGATATTATGCTTGATTGCCTAGGGGTCCGAGGACTGAAAAAGGTTAAGAAACGCTGGACTAAATGATACTAATCACATCAGTTGGGATTGGTCACAACTTAGCTGCCTCGGCCTGTTATTGCATTTTTTTGTTAAAATTGTTCGTTACTCTAGACGCTTTTACTTGCACGTCTTTTTGCATCGTTCTCACATATATGTATTTTTTTTCAACAAGAATGATGTAACCAAAAACTTGTAATTGAAACTGGTGGAAAAGAGTGTCCGTGGAGTTTCTTGCAAATTCTTCTCCATTGAGATCTACTGACGCATGCAAATTTGCAACTAGAGTCATATTTTTTTTTGTTTGACAATTCAAAAGTACCTGTAAGGTTTATTTGAAATAAACTATTTTGATTTTGACTAAAAACCGCATTTGGATGAGTTTCTTTTGAAGCAAGCGCAGCACGATAAACACAAACATCGACTTTGTTTTATACTATGCAATAACGAATGTGAAAAGTCCAAAAGTGCCATTTGACATTTCAGCAGCGCTTATCAAATTGTCAATCCTATACATTTTTGACTTTTCACAATCGAAATTGCTGAAAGGTCACTTGATCCTGGTTCTTAACACGTGTATCTGTAACTGATATTTTTACTACAACTCAATATATAATTCAAGCAAATAGTAACCTTAAACTTATGAAAATAGGATACAAAACAAAAAATCATCAAAAGAAATATCGTAGCGATTCGCCTACGACCCCGTAGCTTAACGCCTACGCTCGTAGTAAGTGCTACGAGAAGCGTAGCACGTTGCTACGCGAGAATTCTTTCTGTGATATTTTTGATGGGATACATTTAGGTAAACAATTTTCTTTTAAAACGGCGTTTTTGGTATTTAGATTATAGCTGTTCAGTACATCTTGATGAGTTATGCAAATATAAATGTATGGGGCATTTGATTTTACAAGCTTTATTTTACCGGCAACTAGTAATCGACTTTTGACTCTTTTCAGGAATTGCGTTGGTTCTTTTACACCATTTTTACGCCGGCACCACACGTTGGTCCCAACGCTTGTACAAACCTTGGTCGGTTAATTGGTGAGGCGAACACAAGTTGGCTATTAAACTAGTTCTGTCTCGTCAGAGCCAATGTGAAGTTGTCAGATACGGAAATTGCTGTAAGCTGTTTTACAGTATTGAGTGCATATTATAATTTATTTTTTTTGTTACTGAATAAAAAGAAAAAACACATGAAAGAAGAGGTGAGGACACATCATAAAATACGAAATCAATCGATGCGTGTTGCCGTAGCACGGAGAAAATCACCAACGGCAACGGGTGGACGGATCGCGAACGTTGGCACAGATTCCTTTGACCGACACGCGCCGGTCAACTACCAAGGCTCCACACGTTGGACGAGTGTCGTTGGGACCTACGTTGGGGCCAACGTGTGGTGAGTTAGTGTTGTGTAACGCATGCCAGTGGTAACTTAGCCATTATAAGGGCTGCAGACATTGATTCAATTTTTATTCTGCAAAAACGAGCCATCAGAGCGATATACAATCTTCGCCGGCGCGATTCTCTAAGGGAACTGTTTAAGGACATTAACATCATGACGGTACCTTGTCAATATATTTATGAAAACATCATGTACGTTAGAAAAAAATTACATCTAAAAACGGTGACAGACATAATTCTGTTACTAGAAATAGGGACCAACCAGGTTTCAGGCTGGCTAAAGTAGCATCATCATTTATGGGGTACTGTATAAAATGTTACAATAAAATACCTCCCCACATTCTAGAACTGAATGAGACGAAATTTAAAACTTGTATAAAATGCACACTATGCAGGCAAGCATATTATAAGTTGGGGGATTACATCGCTGATAAAAGTGCTTGGCTAAATGCTGGTCCCGCTCCGCAGCCATTAGGGCGCAAGAACAATTAGTGATGGGCAGAAAAGTTTTGAAGTATTGTTGGAGCTGCTGAAGACTGTATGAATATATTTGTATTGTATAAACTCAATTTCTTTTAGTATTATATAACTGCCCAGCATATGTGTGAGTACCATGTTCCGACTGTAAATCTACCTATGTGTCGTTGGTTGACTTCTGTGTGCCCTGGCATTTGAGTGTGTCATGCTCTCTCTAATTTCTCTCTGATGGTGGCACATGTGTTGGATCATTCGGTTCCTTCCATAATGGTTGAGCTGAGTGGTGCCGATCCATGCGTCATGTTCGTGAACGGGCGCCATCAGTTGGGATTGGTCATAACTTAGCTGCCCCGGCCTGTTATTGCATTTTTATGTTGAAATTGTTTGTTACTCTAGACGCTTTTACGTGCACGTCTTTTTGCATCGTTCTCACATATATGTATTTATTTCTTAACAAGAATGATGTAACCAAAAACATGTAATTGAAACTGATGGAAAAGAGTGTCCGTGGAGTTTCTTGCAAATTCTTCTCCATTGAGATCTACTGACGTTTGCGAATTTGCAACTAGAGACATATTTTTTTTTTTGTTTGGCAATTCAATTCATTTGGCAAAAGTACCTTTAAGGTTTATTTGAAATAAACTATTTTGATTTTATAAGCTGGGCGCTTATTCTATTGAAACTTCGTACTACGAGAGACCAGGTTAAGGTCACAGGGATGAGTCCTAGCAGGCGTTGCACAGAGAGGATTCCGAAGTGGTCTTTTGAGAGGTCACGGGACTCATTCTAGGTGCTGATGGTGATCACCGAAGTGGTTTTAGTGATGTTAACATCCCACACTAAGGCCAAAAGGCCAGGTTAAAGTGTCATCACCATCGTGCAAACTACTGTACGTCTCCATTTTTGGGGTCCGTACCCGAGGATCTAAACGGAGCCCTATTGCTGTCTCTCACGGGTCCGTCTGCCCATCTTTCCGTCGTCTGTCACACAGGTTTTCAAACGGTTGGAGCAACAGTCTTCAAATATTTACAGTATAAGTATCTTGTTGATCAAAAGCCATACAAATTGTCAAAAAATCTTATTAAATGTTTTTAAGGGGGGCAATCATACAAGTAAAGGGGGATGCGAAAAAAACATTTTGACCTACTCTTTCGAGTGAGGTATCGTTGTTTACAGATAATATTGTAAATAACGGAATGAAAAGTCACCAAAGTCAGTTTTTTTTTACTAAATTTTGAGCCAAGGAATTTTATAACTTCCTTATTTTCGACCTATGAACTTCAAATTTTGTGATAATGTTTATTATTACGTATATTTTACTAACAAATACCAATATATTTAACAATCAGATATTTTTTTTGAAATGCCCTCCTTTTTCTCTTATTACAAATTATTTTAAAGCGCAATTTCGGTCATGAATGGAGTACTGCTCTCACCTCTGTGATGGATCTGCCAAATACCAGCTTGATGCACTTGGATCGATTGACAGACGGGCCTAAAGGCTTATTGGCAACGGTGCACTGGTCGCGTCAAAGCGCCAGAGCCTCGAACATCGACGCCGAGTTGCTACCTTGTCGGTTTTTTATCGGTTACATTTCGGGGAGTGTGCCATGGAACTGCACAATTTGATTCCACCTAGCCCTTTCCATCATCGGACTACAAGACGCACGGCAATGCGCCATCTGTACATGGAAGACATCCCTCCCATACGCACAAAGCGTTTTGCTAATTCTTTCATTGTGCGCACAGCTAAGGAGTGGAACTCCCTTCCGGAATCTTTGTTCCCTGATAGCTACAACCTTGGGGTTTTTAAGCCAAGAGTGAATAGGTTACTTCTAGGTAAGCGTGCTTCACCGTCGACCACATCATCGCTTAACATCAGGCGAGATAGTGGTCAAACGCGAGCCTATATTATAAAAAAAACATCCAACTTAATTTTGCGGTCTGGTACGAAACCTTAAATTTGCGAAGGCCTGCTTTTTTAATTATTATAGCTAGCGAAAATCATATTTCTCATTTCACCAGTTCTGTTTTTATACGTCTACTTGCGTAATTGGGAGCCTTTTGTCATTCTAGGCAGAAAACTAGATTACCAGTGAGAAATTTAATGAAAATCATGTTTGCCACTGCTAGACAAACAAGGCAGTCGATTTGAACGACTCCAGAATCAAACTTAGGATCCCTTATACAGTCCCTCTAACGTCGAAACCAATGAGGATAAAGTGCCCAGAAAAACATAAAAAAACATACCACGAAAAAGACTTTTTGCTAAAAAAGATAATTGGATAACAAAAGATAATTCATCTCCCATTACCTGTTATTATCTTTTATAAAATGTTTTCATTAAAAAGAGAGATTAAAAATAAATTGTTTGAAAATTAATTAACTTTTTTTAACAAAGGAAGCTTGTTACTGTTTTTGAAAAAGGTTGTTTTAAGTATCTTTGTATCTATAATAAATAAATAACATGGAATTCGAAATGATTAATAAAAATAAAAAAACTAACTTTATTATTATTACTTAAGTGTGTGTCTGTTTCTTATATTTCCACCCCTAAACCGCTGAACCTATATAAATAAATTTTCGGATTGAGTTAGATTGAACCATGGATAAGACATTTATCCATTTAAGGCAGAAACTAGTAATTTATTTATAAATGCCTCAAAAAATAAAAAAAAAACAAAGTTAAGATGCTAACTAAAAATATGTAAACATGAAGAAAATCACGCTGTGCAGTCGGAGGATACTTATTCACGAATCACGAGCTGGCTGACCAAAACCATATATGTATCCTCTGACTGCACAGCATAATTTTCTTTTTGTTTACATCTTTTTAGTTCGCTTCTTACCCAGTCGGGTTTCTTGATTTTGTTAACGTTTTTTATTTACAACTTTGTAATTATATTTTTTTTTCGAATTTATTTTAGACATATAATTGATAAGTATATCTTTTTGTAATCACCACTAAAAATCATTCATTTTGATATCCTACTTTGGATGAAAAAAGGATTTAAAAAAAATTGGGATCCCACATTATGGTGCCCAAAAACCGCCATACTTTTTTTACACATATTTAGATAAGTGACAGTTACAAAAAAACACTTAGACGGTCATATTGGACATGAATGTATTTTTCATTTGACACGTAAACATAAAATGACGACGATGTAATGCGTTAAAATATCATGTGACGTCACGCCGCTAGTACACTTTATACTGTCTTAGTGACGTCACAAGCCCCCACTCCTGAACTTTGATGCGCATTAACTTTGTAAATTTTTATTGATTTGGTAAAGCAAAAGTACGTGTCCAATATTATTTGATAATCTCGACGACGGCGACGGACTGAATAGAATTTTCATTTTTCTATACGGGACACATCCCTATTGAACGTTGAATCTACCTTTAATACGATAACAACAAATATAGCATCAGGCCTGCTATCCCCGAAGGGAAGCCAGAAATGGACCTACAGTACATTCAAATTTCGCCAGTTATGTTAAAGATCATGAGGTTAAAAATATAATCGATCTAAGTTTAGTAATGCCATAAAAAACGTCTGCTACATTAATACTAAATTTGCATTTAAACGCAGGACTTTGAACAAAAGTGGCTCCGAACACGATATCTAAATTTCATTTTATTTCTCATAGAAATTCGCAGAACATCGATTTTAGCTATAAAAAAATATTGGAAAATGGCACCTAAAGCCGGTTTTCAGTTCAAATTGGTAGACCATCTGTCATCACCAATTTTTTATTATACCAACTTTTTTCGTATTCTTCTCAGAAAAACCTTTCATTTGATACCCATATCATGGCAGTGCACAATAAATAACTAGTCCTCCATCTTGGGCCGTCCGCCATATTGGATTCAGGATGACGTCACTTAGCTGACCATGCATTGTCATCCAAACCAAACTTGTATGCAAAATTTCATCTTAATCAGTGGACGATAACTGCTTTAAAATTCAGTTGCAAGATTTGACCCGAACACACTTATATACATACATTGCAAGTTGATTAAAAGCTTGTAAAAAATATGTTTTCTATAAAATATGAACAGCTACAAAAGCATCGCCATAGAGATTGAAAAAAGACCAGCCAAATGCGAGTCGGACACGCGCACGAAGGGTTCCGTACCATTATTGCAAAAAACGGCAAAAAAGAACACAATTGTTGTATGGGAGCCCAACTAAAATTTTATTTTATTCTATAGCGGCAACAGAAATACATCATAAGCGTGTGTTATCACCGATATCTCCGTCAATTGTGAACCGATTATGAAAATTCTTTTTTTGTTTGTTAGAGTATGTTTCGAAATTGGTCCCGTTTTAATTTGGTGAAGATCTCATGAAGAACTTCGGAGATATACAGCAGAACTCTTCAATAAATGACAGCAAATCTCTCGGGATTGCTGCAACCGCATGTCTGTTTATTGTTTATACTATCTCATAACATAACATCACGCCAGTACGCTCTAAAGGGGTATGCAGGTGTGTACAGTTCACCTTGATACACTCTCATTTCACCGGTTATGATCAAGTTTCATGGCATTCGGATAATCTATTCTGGCATTATAAGTACCTCACTAAAGGCAAGTTGCTTAATCGGTACAATTAAAAAATGAAAAATAAAAAATCTTTGTCACAAAAAAAATACTAGCGACTTCCAACTAAAAACACTACAAAGTGAAAAATAACTTTTTTTTTCGAAGTCGGTGTCCATAACGAAAAAAATTGGTACTTACCAAAGACACCGACTTCGAAAAAGAAAGTTATTGTTTACTTTGTAGTGTTTTTAGTTGGAACTCGGTAGTAATGTCATAGACCAAGTGATCAATCAGGGCACTATGTATGATGCCCGGGCATTAGGAATCAAGTCAAGTCAAATCGGGCAATGTAATGAATACTGATTTAAACTTATATATTTATCACATTGTCTGGTCATTATGAATATTGCTACGTAACGGTTTGGGCAATTTGATAATTATGGTCAATGAATTAGTCCAAGAGCGAGAGAAGCGAGCGCCGGAGCTTTTTTTTAACCGACTTACCAAAAGGAGGAGGTTCTATGTTCGACTTCTTGTATGTCTCTTTTTCTCTTCTTTTTTGTTTATGTTCACCGATATCTCCGTCAATTGTGGACCGATTTTGACAATTATTTTTTTGTTTGAAAGAGTGTGTTTTGAAATTGGCCCCATTTTAATTTGGTGAACTTCGAAGATATACGACAGAACTCTTCAATAAACAACGGCAAACTTATCGGGATTGCTGCAATCGCATGTCTGTTTATTGATTATACAATTTCATATTATAACATCACGCCAGTACGCTCTTAAGGGGTACGCAGATCTCTCATTTCACTAGTTATGTTCAAGTTACAAGATATTCGGGTTATCTTTTCTGGCGTAAAGGTAGCTTAAACAACTTGTCTATTAGGTAGGTAAAACTAAAAAGCGAAAAAAAAACTTTTTTACAAAAAAATACTACCGACCTCCAAATAAGAAAACTACAAAGTGAAAAATAACTTTATTTTTGGAAGTCGGTATCCATAACGCAAAAAAGGTACCTACGAAAGATACCGACTTCCAAAAATAAAGTTATTTTCACTTTGTAGTTTTCTTATTTGGAAGACGGTAGTATTTTTTTGTAAAAAAGTTTTTTATTTAAAGACTAGCTGTGCCCGCGACTTCGTCCGCGTGGAATAGTGAATTTTCGGGCAGCATATTTTACATTACATATACTGTCGTTTGGGTAGCTAAACATTTATAAACACTTCAATTACACACACAACAAAAGTTTAATTACGTGTCCTATCACAATAAAAAACAGTCGATCACAATAAAAACACTAACACTATAAATAATAATCCCAAGTTACGTGTCCTGTCACAATAACAAAACAAAATCACAATTGTCTGCGCGCGAGTTCGGCAAAACAAAAGGGGCGCAGGAGCTTCCGTGTTACGTAACGTACGTTCCGGAAGGATAGCATCGGCGCACTGACCACTGAGGCGCCCCACCAGTGTTGCCACCTCAAAAATTATCTTGTCACTAGATCCAGTGTAAAATGTCGCCATATTTTGGCAATTTGAATTGAAAAAAAACCACCAGTTCTCGCAATTTTTTTTTTAATTAAAATTATGTACTTTAAATGTCTGAAATTAAAAAAAAGTAACTTTGTAACAGTCGAAAGTGAAAAAAAAACAGACTTGATTAAAATTCATGATTTTGAAATATGATGTCTTCCATTATATCATTAAATCTTCATCATCATCATCCACAGATGCCGTGCCGCCGACGTTTGCGGTGAAGATGTTGTTGGTTAAGATAGATCTTTAAATGAGTACTTTGCGTTTTTACCGATTGCCTCAATGACATCACAAGGCAATTCGTAAAGCATTTAATTTTCAAAACTTTCAATCCGTTTCTAATAAAAATTATGGCGTTAAGTAGTGGACTGGTCATTTTGTTTCGTAATTTGCTTCTAACGATGCTCATTACACTGAAAATTCGTTCAATTTCGGTATTAGAATGAGGTATTTTCAAAAATTTCCGTCGCAAATACGTGTTGCTAAATTCCATATTGAAAAATCGCCAAAATTCGCTAAAAAATTATTAGTCGCTAAACGATGAAAAAATGTCGCTAAGACCTCTGAAAAATCGCCAGATCTAGTGACAAAATCACCAAGGTGGCAACACTGCGCCCCACTTACCGATTGCAAGGATCTAGAAATTAGAATGCAATAACAACACACTGACCTATTTCCATTTCTTTTACGCACGGGATGTTTTGCAATGACTTGCGTCAGAGCGGCAACAACGCATCGTCGGTTATACTCTTATAGACATAATCAGCTGTTAGGAAAGATACATCGTGTTCAAACGGGGCAAAAACTTAAAAAAACATTTGCGACTAAACTACTGCTCCTATTTAACTGATTTTTGGTACAGAGCTTGGAAATGATACCTAGAGTTTAAAGGAAAGCCCCTCTGTCGTATCAACTCGGTATAGCCACGGACGCGCAGGCGCGAGGCGTTTACGTACTCTGATAGAATACCTTAACAAATGTTCACCGTGATTCTTTAAATTGACATAACTTTTTTATTTATGAACCGATTGACATGAAATAAACACTTAATGTTAAGTGAAGCTTACTACAATATATTAGTGAAAACCGCATCCAAATCGAATAAGCCGTTTCTGAGATTAGCGTGCACAAACACACAGACAAACAGACAAAAAAAATAATAATTACAGTTTCGGGTTCGGCATCGATATAATAACAACCCCTGCTACTTTTTATTATATATTTCCATTGTACAGACACCACTTTTCTAGAATTTTATTATATGTACCTATAGATTTATACAAAAACTTCGCAAGACCCAATTATTTTTTTCAGTGTAGATAAAATATATTCTAGCAAAAATATTTTCCGTTTCCTAGGGATCCTTACGAGTAATGTCCATATAAGAAGGCAAGCGCTAATATTAAACAAACAGATCAACCATAACGGCGACTGCGGAGGGTTACGGGTTCACGCAGAGGAGAGGGGGGTTAGGTGCTTAGTGGCGCAAAATGCGGCACACAATCGCTTCAATACAAGCTGACCCCGACGGTAATATGTCAGTTCGGGCTTTAGAGAGAGTTATAGTTATGGGTGAGAGAGACAAGAGTATTTTTAAGTAGGAATTAATTCAAGTAATTTTAAACAATAGTTCTAGAGTTACACTTATAGTGCACCGAGTGCTCCCATGTAATAGGGGACGAGCCTATACAGCCGGACAAAAGTCCAGACTCCTGGCTGCGCCTTAGAAATTCCAGATAGAAAAACCCAAGAAAACTTTGCCCAACTGGAATTGAACCTAGAATCTCAGTAGCATTTGCGACAATTGGGTAACGAATGCCAAAGATCTACCAATGTAACAATCGAGAACAACGGTTTTACATGCTTTCTGAACTGAAGCTTTGTGTTCTATAATCTTTAGGCTCGCGCTTGACCACTATCTCACCTAATAGTAAGCCATGATGTGGTCGACGATGAAGCACGCTTGCCTAGAAGTAACCTATTCACTCTTGACTTAAAGACCCCTAGATTGTAGCTATCGGGAAACACAGACTCCGGCAGGGAATTCCACTCCTTAGCTGTACGCACAATAAAAGTGTTCTCAAAACGTTTTGTGCGTATGGGTGGGATGTCCACCATGTACCGATGGCGCATCGCCGTACGTCTGGTAGTCCGATGATGGAATGGACTGGGCGGAATTAGATAATGAAATTCCATCGCACACTCCCCGAAATGAATCCGATAAAAAACCGACAAGCTGGCAACTCGGCGACGATGTTCAAGGCTCTGGAGCTTTGGCTTGACCAGGGCCTCATTGCTGATGAGTCTCTTGGCCCGCTTTTCGATCGACTCTAGTGCATCAATCTGGTATTTGGCAGATCCATCACAGAGATATATGTAATATTATATTTTCACCCATTCACGAACCCACCTCGTCAAACTTTGCTTGGCCTCGAAGATCGGACCGTATCGCTCTTGTTATTCTCAGGAGCTCCTCCTAAGCCATTCGTGTAAATGAAGACAAAATGATACAGTACGAACATTTTCTTAACGTCCCTCGGCAAAATTCGTGTCTCGTCAGTCGTCGGATTTCTATCAGTTGCCATTTGCACTTGGTGCGGACCGGACGCTCTCAATCAACTAGGAATTATATAGAGTTCTTAATACTCTTTTAATATAATGTCATTTATTTAAAAAATGGGTGGAAACCTGCTAAATCTGCTATTTTTACAGCTCTATATAATTCACAACAATACAACAATAAAGTACTTAGTTCTGAATTCAAATGATTATACACGATAAATCTAATAATTGATGGACATGGAAATTTGCATTCGTTTGTATTCGCAAATGCGATGATTGCCGAGGGACATTAACAAAATAGTTGTCCTGTACTCTGTTGACAGACTCATTTTTCGATAGTATGTACATCAAGATTTTTTCAGTACAAGCTCGATTTCGCGCTCGGTTAGTGGAAAAAAGCTGGCCCTCTATCCATGAAATTTAAATTTTAAATTGAAAAAACCACCGACACATTTTTTTTTTCATGCGACATAATTTATCTAGCAGTAGACACGCTTCGATCGACAGTTTGTTTAACACCTAATTACGACACGATATCTTGCGAAAACACCCCGATTCAAACAGTAAAACGCCCATAACTTTTGAACGGATGACTCACCGGTTATCATCGAACATAGCTAAAAAAACTTTCGATACAGGCACGTTTCAAAATAAAACGAAATCAAAATCGGTTCATCCGTTTAGGAGCTATGATGCCACAGACAGATAGACAAATCACAGGTATACACGTCAAACTTATAACACCCTTCTTTTTCCGTCCAGGGTTAAAAATGTGTGTGTATTACACGGTTCTGGCAATGCAAGCACGATGTTATGTATGTACTTTTATCTGAAATTACCCAAACATCAAGCGGTTTCATAAGAACTCTTTTCTAAAAGGTTCAATATCAATACTGTGTGTTGTTTTTAATTGATTATGTACAAATATATGAAAATATCGGAGTACTTGACTCCGAAAATTAAACTCT
The DNA here is from genome assembly GCA_947562075.1 of Orthosia gracilis. Taxonomy (NCBI): domain Eukaryota; kingdom Metazoa; phylum Arthropoda; class Insecta; order Lepidoptera; family Noctuidae; genus Orthosia; species Orthosia gracilis. Next base: position 10,799,134 of record OX387277.1, read on the forward strand.
ATCTCAATCGGATAAGGTTGAAATCAAGCTTTGTTCTGAAATAACCCACATTTTATCTGTGATTTTTAATTTCGTAGACTAAACTGACAGCTGCCAATGACCTTATTTTGACAATGACAAGCGCGGAGCATAGTGTTGTAGGTAAGGCTCAATCATAAGCGATTCATCGTAACGATGCGACATGACTCCTTAATTAAATTTTACTAATTGGTGTTAATAAAGTATTATAAATATAAAGGTAATATATTTAAGTATTAATAAACATAGTACCTAAACTTTTATTGTGATAAATAAGAAATCAACAATAAAATAAATGTGATCGATAAATTGAAATCTGACATAAATGAGTAGAAATTAAATAATGGCCGCAATTTACTTATCAAATGTTTTTTTTGAATAGTTCCATTTTCTATCAACTTTCGCTCCCTCAGGATACGACACTATTTTTATGTAACGATATAGTGGCAACCCCCCAAATGTCAGTTTAGTCTACGAAATAAAAAATCGGAGTATAGTTATTTGTTCTGATAATACTAAGCCCAACTTAATTTATTTAACACATTTGTTTATTGTTGAAATTGCTTCAGTGGTACTCTGAGTCTGTTTACTAGAGCATAAAATGCAAGAAAGAAACTTACTATATTTTTCTGTCGGTTTGTAAGATTTTTACCTGTCGCTTGTATTAAATAGGACTCTCAGGCGCAACGTATGAAACACACTATTAAAGAAAGCGTTGGAAATGGTAAAATGTTAAAAATGTTTGGGCATGCCGAGCCCTTAGATCATTTGTTCACGACGCACAGTGGTGCAGGTAGTACGGGCATGCGGAAAATATTATTTTTAAATGAAAAGACGTTGCGTTTCTTCATAATACTTTATTAAAATGATATAATGGATGTACCAGTTTACAAAGAGAAAGATATAACACGTATTTTTTTTTATTAACATGAAAATATTCATCAAATTTTTTCACATGAATTTCATATAATTAAATCAGCATTTTTAAATAAATAAATATTAATAAACTAAATATTAAATAGAGAAGACATTGATTGAGAGATGGGTGCTATCCACTAATAAAGCTTTGGCATCATCGTGAAGAGGATAGTATTTTTTATTCGGTACTGCACGTAAACTGTTGATAAGGGGATCTGAGGTAGCTAAGAGCATATTCATATAATATAATAAAATTGACACATTTATTTTGCGATAGTTTGCGTTCTAAATAATGTAATGTTGCTAGAAACAATTGCCCCACTAACCCAACAATTTTATTGAGAAAAATTGCTTTTGCTCGCGCAGAACCATGTTCCTATTTATCAAGTGAAGGAATATACCTGTTAGTGTTTGTATTACTTTATACCTATACGTAGTATAGTAGTGCTGCGTGCATCATCCTCACGTATATGAATTTATGTATGTTAATTTTGTAAAACACTTTTTTTTTAAAGAGTAAGTATGGAGTTTCTTGTCCGTTCTTCTCCATAACAATGAACTTTTCCGAATGGACGGTAGAATCAATTAATATTAACTTTAAATTTATATTTTTGACGTTCAAAAGTGCCACTTAGTGGCCTAGTTAAAATAAAGATTTTTTGTATTTACCCGACTGCCGATGGAGGGTAACGTGTTTATCAGTCTATGTATGTATGTTGTATGTTTGTTCCTATGAGGCGTTCTAGAGACTTTTGATGATTCTTACGTCAATCGATTCGTCTTAACCCTGCGAGTGCTACTGACTACATTAAAATTGCAAAATAAAAAAAAATGACGGATTTTGGGCACCATATTGTGGGACGCCAAATTTTTTTTTCAAACCCATTCCAAACCCATCGTGTGGGGTAACAAAATAAAGGGTTTTAAGAGGTGATTACAAAGATATGTAACATTTATATGTTGATATGTACCTAAATCTAAAAAAATAAATAAAAATTATAAATAAAAACAGTTAATAAAAAAAAACAAAAACCCCGACTGCTTAAAAAGCAAACCAAAAAGCCGTAAACAAGAAGAAAATCATGCTGTGCAGTCGGAGGATACATCTAGTTTTGGTCAGCCAGCTCGCGAACATGTATCCTCCGACTGCACAGCATGATTTTCTTCTTGTTTACGGCTTTTTGGTTTGCTTTTTAAGCAGTCGGGGTTTTTGTTTTTTATATTAAGATTTTTTATTTGTCTTTGTCTTTGCAGCTTTAGCAAGCCAGATCTAAAGATGCGATGACAAGAGCAATTAAATACGCAGTTGTCATTAAATATGGTGCCCCGGAAACAACCAGCAATGTAGGTACAAAAATATAAATTGCCTGGAATCAAATCAAATTCACTCAATTCAAACTCTGCATGTAGACGAATTAAGTGTCCTTCACACATACAAATAACGTTAAACCATTACTCTTCATTTAGGATCGGCCGCAGTCGGGTTAAGATGGATAATCAAAGAATCCGTAACTATACTCCGCGACTAAAAATTGCTATGCTTTGTAATACAAGATTTTGCAAAAACTAAGAAGCGTCAAACCAATCGATGACAATCAGTAAAACCCGGCTTGTTGATCGTCAATTGTTTTTATAGTTGCCAATATTTTGCATAGCTAGAAGAATGTAGTGATACAATTCTATCCTCAATCTCCTTTCTCAAGTAAGGCTTCCAGTCAAACAGGATCCCTCCCCTCATTAGGAATTCCGCGGCGTTTTTACGCAGAGAAATTGACACGAAAATCGAATAAAAATGTTTATGAAAATTGTGTATTTTTCTAAAGAAACCATGAATAATGCAAATGCGTACAATAGTTTTTGTTCGCAGAGAAAATATATGAAAATATGCCACAGTGCAATTCGGTAAATTATGCAGATTTTTCTGCAAACTACATGTAAATATTCTTTTCGTAAACACGGAAAATTATTTCAGAATTGTTTTTATCCTATGCGCAATAAAACGTATAAAACTCAACATTACGAAATGTATAATGGCAAACTGTAAAACACATCCTGAGAAATATTCTGAAAGAAAGCAGAAAACGTAGGAAAAACCTGGAAAATACATGTTTAATCTGAAAATCCAAGATGGCGTAGGAGTACAGAAAATGATACAACTTGTTACCTTTTAGTATTGCGCCCGGTGCATCAGGGAACAAAGGATATCCCACTGCCTTCGAACGGCTCAAAAAAACCATAAAGTCACTGAAGTTTTTTTTCATACCATTCACAAGGCTGTACAAAACCGAATACCTTAACCACGAATTATTTTACACGCAATTTAAAAAAAAAGCCACAATTCGCCGCGATCTTTTGTTAAGCGTTCGAAATTTGAATCCTGAATATCTGTTCCGAACAAATCCGGAACGGGTTTTTAATATTTTTTCTTGCAACTAGAATATCGTGCGCATCAATAAATATTTTTTAAAGTATTTTTTTTTGATAAATTATTTATTTATTTTTGGAACGAGCGGCCGAACCGTTTACGACGATGGTTAACGAAACACTGGCCTGCAGAGTATAAAGCTCTATGCATTGATTGGGCGTAGCTGACAACGCTATGTTTTTCTCCTTTACTCCTGTGTATCTCCTGTCACCGTCGCACTTGTAGGCTGTCCGTGTTAAGCGAAATTTGGCTTGGTAAAGCGTGTGGTTCTCAACTGTGAGCAAATTAAATATATTAGTGTTTTTCTTTTTTTGCATGATCGATTATACGGGGGATGGTTGTCAAAGTGTTTAAGGGAAGTTTTTGCTGGGACGTGAAGTTGGTTTTGTGATTGATTTTTATGGGTAGGTTGTTATTGAATACTGAGGTCATGATTATAGGTGTGATCGCTATAAGTTTTGGCGATATTACTTAATCAATCCACAGAGAGAAGAATGTATGAATATAACATTTGAACATAAATCGCAATAAAAATTTGTTAAATATAAAAAAAAACTTTTTTACAAAAAATAAAACCTAATTCCACTACAAAGTGGTACACACTACAAAGTGTAAAATAACTTCAATTTCGGAAGTCGGTGTTCTTGATCTCGTTTCTTCGTTTTTTGACACCGTCTTACAAAATTGTAGTTATTTTTAAACTGGTAGTGTTTTTTTTTTGAAAGTCGATTTTTTTTGATATTCTATTTTTTTGTAAAAACTTTTTTTATTTTCACGTTTTAGTGGTACATTGGACAATTTCTACAGTAAGGTACCTGAATGCCAACAGTGATGCCAGAATAGATTACCCGAATAACATGTAACTAGAACATAACCAGTGGAATGAGACTGTACCAGGGTGAACTGTATACATCTGCGTACCCGTTTAGAGCATACTGGCGTGATGGTAGTTATGAAATGGTGTAAACAATAAACAGACATGCAATTGCAGCAATCCCGAGAGATTTGCCGCCATTTATTGAAGAGTTCTGTTATATATCTCCGAAGTTCTTCATCACAGTTTTACCAAATTTGAATAGGACCATTTTGGAATAGAATTCTTTCGAACAAAAAAATAATTTTGCAAATCTGTTTATACATTACGGAGTTATGTCCGAACAATATATGTATATATATTTAAAATATAACATCCGAATTGAGCCGAAATGCCTTCTTTTTGGGAAGTCGGTTAAAAATATCTTTAAAGAGAAGTTTACTGGCATGAAACAGCGTCTTAAAAAAATTACCCTTATATAAAATAAACTAGCATTTTCCTGTAGCTTTACTTCAAACCAGTGGCGTATCACCATACTCAGGAACTATGCATTTTTCGGAATAAAAAAATAGTAAAGAAAATTCGAAAGAAAGTGCTTAATGGCCTAGTCGAAATAAGAACATTTGACTTTGACTTTGAAAGAAAGAAAGAAATAGTGTTTAATTGTCACAAAACGACACACAATATAAATACATGCTTATGCTAAACCCTTAACAATAGTATTAGTAGAACTTAAAGTAAGTTAGTAAAGACGAGAAATAAATAAAATAATAATACCATTTACTACCTTTACTTTTTTACCTTTTATTAGATTTAGGTAAATTATAAATATTTTCCAATTTACCCTTATGTTAGACACAATGTAGCGTTAGCTATTGTATGATTGCGAAGCCTGGGAATCCACCCTATGAAGCAACATCATATAGACCTATTTCTCTGTTGCTTGTGTTATTAAAACTATTCGAAAAACTTTTATTGAAACGGTTAAAACAAATAATAGAAGATAAAGCTTATTCCAAATCTTCAATTTGGCATCAGGGAAAAACACTCAACAATAGACCAGGTACACAGAATAACCCACATCATTGAAAAAAAGCTTGAAAATAAGGAAGTCTTTTTAGATGTCGCGCAAGCCTTTGACAAAGTTTGGCATAAAGGTCTAATATGGTCTGTCTGCACAGACGCATGCTACCAGAATTTGCAGATATTCTAGAGTAGTATATAACTAATAGAAAGTTTTAGAATACGGCAAGAAGACGCATATTCCGAGCTAAAACCTATAAAAGCTGGGGTACCACAAAGAAGTGCGTTAGGCCCAATTTTATACTTGTTATACACATGTGACATTCCAGAACTGAGAAAGCAACGTCAAAGTAATTCAACAATCCCAAAATAAAGTGCTCAGGTATGCTGTAAATGCACCCTGGTACATAAGAAATGACGATCTTCACCGTGACCTTAAAACGGAATTCGTCACCACTACGAGTATCATCCAAAAATTTGCTAAAGCCCAAGAACACACACTTCATCGACACGTGAATGTTTAGGTTATCCAGCTGCTAGACAATACAGACTTAGTGCGTAGGCTAAAAAGAACAAAACCTTTTGAATTAGTGTAGTGTACAAAGTGAATGAATAATAGTGACAACGCTGTGCTATATATATAAAACATGAACATAGTGTTTTTATAAATTATATCAGGCTCTAAGAATGTGCTACGGACTTGAGTAAAAGTGCAAATGGACACTATTCTTAGTTTTAACATAATCTATAACGTAACATATTAAGTAAGAGTTATATTGCTTATTAGTCTTTTAGGCTAGGTCGTAATTATTTATTAAGAATTTTGTTCTTACTATTAAAGTATAAAAAAGCTACTGCACTAAGATTTCCTGTATCACCGAAATTAATAAAAAAAACGGGTTTTCCACTCTACAAACAGAAAGAAAGATATAACTTTTGAGACATAATATCATCATCATGATAATATCAGTTGAAACACGTCCACAGCTGGACATAGGCCTCCCCCAAGCGACAACACATCTATCAGTTCTGTACTTCTCGCATCCATCCAGTGGCGTCTTGCGGCCCCCACTAGGTCATCGGTCTATCTTGTGCCGGTCTATCACATTTACATACGTACATTTTCACATAAACCTTATAATGTTTTAGACAAGAGTTATGCTGTACAGTAAGTGTAAATTCATGTTTTGAAAAAAAAAAAACGAAAAAAAAACATTAGCTCATCATGCCCTGGTCCCAAGGGGGTAGGCAGACCACAGATCGCCTCCTGCTACGATCCTCACATACGTCTTATGCTTCGTTCACGCTCATACATCTGGTCATATACGCACGATGATTATAAGAACTACGCTCCTGGCCATAGTGAAGAACATCACCAATAAGATCAGTGTATGTCCTTCTAAGGCCGGCCTACCAATACGAAGTCTTTAAGATGAATGTCAATTCTTTGATAGCTGTCAGAAACTCGATTCGAAATTCGAAATTGTGGCAAATAATTAACCGATCTTTTACGTCTTAATATACCCCTTTTTCTCCGATAAGGTTTGACTCCCTGCTGAAGATTATCAATCTCAAAATACTTGGGAAGGAACCAGAGAGTAAGGAATCGCCGCGCCGGCAGAGACTATAGAGACTATATTTTGACTTCCTACTTTAAATAACTAGCTTCTGCCCGCGGCTTCGTCCTCGTCTAAAGGGTTTTATAACCCCGAAAGATAACTATACACCGGTAATCGGATCACCGGGTAAAAAGCAATCTATGTGCTATTTCAGACATAACTTTATGCTCATTCAGATCTGTTCAGCCGTTCTGGCGTGGATTAAATTATTATGTTAAAAATAATATTGCTATCCAATTTTTTATGTTTGTATGGTTCCTCCAAGGAATTCTAATTTTCTCTGCGTTTTGCAGTCCCTAGCCACCCAAGGCCCGCCACTGCCGCTATTTCGTCTGTCCATTAAGCGCAAGGTCGGCCTCTCATTCTGGTGTCTCGCGGTCCCAACCATTTCATAATTCTCTGTGTCCATCTGTTGTCGGTATACCTGGCCACGTGCACTGCCCATTTCCACTTTTTTGAAGGCAGAAGGTAAGAACAACGGTTATTTCTGTTTTCATGCGGATGTCTGCATGCGTCAGCGTGGCTGTAGTAATTGGAAAAATGTCAATAATGTATGGGAATGTCAGACGTTCTCAAAATATCACGTAATCCAATCTCTTACGTTTTGGAATTTCGACCATCGCTATCGCAGACATCAAATGACACTTGTCTAAAACTTCAGTGCTCTGTGGTCGCAACAAAACTTGAAATGTACTTTAAACTTGGAAGACAATTGGTTTGCTTTATTGTAATTACTTTGCATTAGTATCTATTCTGTATCTGCACTGGATTTATTGCTAAAGATCCTGTTGTGGGTTAAAATGTCCTACTGATTTTTGGAGTTATCGTATTTCTACTACAAGTATGTTCCCTTCAAACCGGAACACACCAATGGTTAGTGACTAAAATGTCTTATGAGAAAGCCTGTAACTATTGACCTTTACGGATTGCAATGTGGTTGGAGGCACTTCTTGAAATATTTCAGCAGTGCGATTCTGTAAACATCACTCTGTGAAAACTTAGATGAAAAACACGACGTGAGTTGTCAATTCGTCCAATCAAAGTGAAACGACATTTCAATTGTAGCTAACTCCACCTAAGATTTCAGGGAGAGGAGTTGACACAGGCAGAATAAACGTCCCCCCCCTGGGTTCCCGCATTGTCGAGGCGGGGGGCTCAGTAACCGTGGCTTGGACAACCACGGTGAAGCGAAGAGGAACCCGAGGAGGGGCCGCTCGTCAGGGCTTTTGCCGACAAGCCGACGACGTAGCGGCCAATAAGTAGGTTGCGGTGGCGTATGGGCGCCATCGCAACTGAGGCGGGCCGTGATGTGGTACAGTAGGCATCGCGGCTGAGGGTTGGAGGCCGCGGCGGGAGAGGAGTGCCGGTATTACGGAGCGCCGCTCGCCCTACCCACCGCGGCCTGCGCGGGGTCGCCACCGTCTGATGGCGGACGCGGTGGGGCCGCAGGGGAGGAGGAGTGTCGGTATAGCGTTGGCCGCGGCGGGTTCGCGGTTGTATGCTAACGCGTTCCCGTTTTCCCGCTATACGCGGCACAGGAGGACACCGTGGAGTTTTAGTGGGTTAGAGTCCCACATAACTGCGCTATCTCCCCGTGGTAGCGCAGTATGCATGAGCATTTCTCCACGCTAAAAAAAAAAAAAAAAAAAAAAAAAAAGAATAAACGTCCAGGCCTCAGTAGCCGTAGCCTAGTCACCCACGGTGAAGCGAAGAGGAACCCGAGGAGGGGCCGCTCGTCAGGCCTTTGATTTTTTCGGCTTTAGCCGATAAGCCGACGACGTAGCGGCCAACATGTAGGTTGCGGTGCCGCCTGAGCGACATCGTAATTGGGGTGGGTCTACGATGTCCTATGGGGGCTCCCATACCCATACAATATTGCGGCTGGACAATAAGAGGAGTTCCGTTATTGCGGTGCACCGCTCTCCCTAACTTCCACGGCCTGGACGGGTCGCCACCCTATGTTGGCGGAAGCGGTGGGGCCGCAGGGGAGGAGGAGTGTCGGTACAGCGTTGGCCGCTCTCCCTATCATCTGCGGCCGAAAAATGGTAGGTGGCGGGGCCATTGACCTCGTCCTGTCACACGGGAAGCAAGGATGCAATTCACGGGGTCGTTTGGCACCCATGTGCTGGTTTGGTCCCTTGAGTAATCACGCTGCGACAGTGTATTCTGGTGCGCCGGCGATGGGGGGTACTCTCCTGAGGAAGGTCCAATGACGGACAGCCGCGGCGGTTTCACGGTGAATGCTAACGCGTTCTCGTGTGCCCGCCATAAGCGGCACAGATAGACATCGTGGAGTTTCAGTGGGTTGGAGTCCCACATAACTGCACTATATATCCCCGTGATAGTGTAGTATGAATGAGCATTTCTCCAGGTTAAAAAAAGGCAGGATAAACGTAGCATTGTTGTGATTTTTCAGCCTTGTCTTTGTAATGACAACACATCTACGATGTCTGTGGTATTACAGATGTCCAAAGACGGCAGTTGTAAACGAACCTTTGTGCTTATTGGTCTTGTTTGTTCTGTCTCCTGCTTGATATGGAGGGAAGTGGAAATTTGTATTTTTTCCTATTCCTCCATTATTCTTTTCTGATTAATTTCGTTGCGGGATCCAAGACAGTTCAATTTATTCGCCGGGACTTCGTCGAGCTTCATTGCCTCAGCGCTTTCCTGGTGGTCGCCACTGTTGATTCTGGCTTTCAGGAGTTGCAGTGGTTTGGGATTAGTGCGGTGGGATTGTACCAAAAAAAGAGACGGCGGTGACCACTTAGTAGAAGCAGGGTTGGCTGATTGTTGGCTATTCAATAATACCTACAAATACAGCTGCGAAAATTTGGTAACAGCCTCAATAGGTACATTACTTTAATATGGCCCGAAAACAAAGGCATCCAAGTATTATGGCATGCAAACGAAATTACTTTTACCCCACAGATATAGTTTTAAGCACAATACAGTAAATAACTCTGTTCAATATAATATATTTTAGAATTATTTGACAAACAGTATTGACAAACAGTTTAACAGTATTGACAAACAGTTTAACAGTATTGACAAACATCTAAACCTAATGTAACTTAATGAGTCTATATCGTTCCCACTGCTGGGACATATAACTACTCGCTGAGAGACGTAGCAGTTCGCTATCCCACTGCAGTTTGCTTAGTTCCTAAAAACACTAGATTACAAAACTTTGAGCTTCACTGTCACCAGTTTTATTACTGAAACCGGGTAAGCAGGTATCCTAGAGTTAATCATATTAAAATCTTTGGTATCCTCGAAACACTATCAATTAATGTAGTTGTGAAGTTCACTGGGGGAAGAGAGACAGATGTATACAAGTCATATACATCTGTCACTTACAAACACTCAAAATAACCTAACTCTAAGAGCGGTCACACCACTGTTCACCTCACTTAAGTGAGCGCACAAAATTTAAATTGAACTCATTTGTTTTTAAAAGTAAATAATCGTGGGTTCACTAAGAGTGAGTTTGTTGAAATTCGAAATAGAGATATTGCAATATTTTGTTGCTGGACTTCTGGACATACACATATTGGGGGAGGCCTATGTCCAGCAGTGGACGTCTTTTGACTGAAATGATGATAATGATACACATCACAAACTCACGTATTTTTTCATGAAAGAAAGATTGAAAGAAAATAAAGGACCATGGGCGGAATCGTCCCCACCCATCAACAAAAATGAAATGTAGCTTAATTGATATATCTTGGCAAGATGATAACTTGTTAATATGGGGACGTTGCCCAATCAAAATTAGACAATCCAGACTGGTAAAATCACGCATACATTATTCTTATATACTAATTGGTGGGATTTTGGACTTATATACTAATTAATTATACAACATTTGTATAATTACTAAATAATCATATTGTGTACTGTAATATAACCATAATGTTAAAATAAATCACAAGTGTTAAATGAAAATATAGTTTAATTAATAATTACAAATTGATTTTTTATTTATATAATCCGATGGATTTATGTAAAAGAAAGGATTAACTTTAGAACATATTGGCAATAGTCCCATGTGTGTTGGTGGGTGGGGACGGAGCACATACATTTTTGCCCATCGTCCTTTATTTGGCATAACCCAGAGGCACATAAGAAATTTTCTGAACAAAGAAATAAAAATAATCAAAAACTTTTTGCAGAAAGTACAACCGACTTCCAAAAACGTACTATAAAGTGAAAAATAACTTCAATTTCGGAAGTCGGTGTTACTGTTTTCGTTTCTTAGTTTTTTGCCACCGACTTCCGAAATTGAAGTTATTTTTCACTTTGTAGAGTGTTTTTGGAAGTCTGGTGTATTTTTTTCCATAATGATTTTTATTTTTCAATTTTTAGATTTAGTATACTTATATATAATGGGCAAGTTCTATAGTAAGGTACCTATAATGCCCAAAGTTATACCAGAATAGATTAGATACCCGAATAACATGGAACTTGAACATTACCGCTGGAATGAGCGTGTACCAGGGTGAACTGTATACATCTGTTTACCCCTTTAGAGTGTAACGCCGTAATGTCATGTTATGATATGGTATAAACAATAAACAGACATGCGATTACAGCAATCCCGAGAGATTTGCCGTCATTAATTGAAGAGTTCTGTTGTATATCTCCGAAGTTCTTCATCAGATCTTTACCAAATTTACACGAGACCAATTCGAAATAAACTTCTTTTGAACAAAAAAAGAATTTTGCAAATCCATTTGTATGTGACGGACAAATGCACGAACATACAAAAAAGATAAAAAAAGAAAAATAAACATAAACATCCGAATTGAGAACCTCCTAATTTTTGGGAAGCCGGTTAAAAAGACCTTCGTGTATCTAAAATTACAGTATTAGTGTTTAATACCTAAATAAATGAAATAAAATAAAATTGTATTCTAATACTTATTTGAACTCACTATTGCGGCACAAAGCGACCCGCAGGATTTTATAACACATACTACCTTGTTCAAAATAGTACGGGTTTACAAACCAACCTACACATTAACAAACAAACATATTTGATTTGAAAAAGCCTTCACAGCCTTCAAATGACGATTTATTTTTTTATTCTTATATCTTCGCACTGCTCGCCTTGGAGCAATTACACCAATGGAACACAAACTTGTACTAACTATAAGTCCAGGTTTCCTCACGATGTTTTCCTTCACCGTTGTCAGCGATGTCCAAGATAAACTTAAAAAGTATATATGAATTGAAAAAGTCACATTCACAAAGTAAAAAAGGACACGATACTTTCACTAAGTATATAACTACACAGCACATGTGTGATTACTATGTAGCAATGTAAATTTACTATTTACTGTAGAGTAGAGAGAGTAGAGAGTAGAGTATCTATAAGCTGGCAACCCTGGCAAATGTAAACATAGGCTCCCCATATTTAAAAAAAAGAATTAAAATCTTTAATATGCGTTTATACTCGAAAAATAATATCATTAAAGTCTTAACAACATAACAAACCAGTGACAACGTTTTCAAGTGAAACTATCGAGTTCCAGGACAGTTACTGAAAGGAACAATAGTGAATACCAAAACTCAGTAATAAACAGTGAAAAGTGACTTTTGCAAATTCTAATCAATTATTACGTTCTTAGTGCATCAAAAGAAGAAATAGAAAACTATAAACAGTGAACGAAACCACTTTAATCAACCTCAAGTAAGACTTTAACTTTTATGAGTTCGTTTATTTTATTTAAAAACATACAACTAGCGCCAAAACGACATATGCAACCGCCTAAGTGGCGAATGGACGTACTAAAGTGACAGCAAGATAGCATATCAGTTCTACCAACCTAAGCGCAGTTGAAATGACCACTAGCGCCATAACATCGTACAAAACGGTTCACGTGGCGAAAAAGTGAACTAAAATAATAACGCTACTGCCCACCAGGGGCGCTAGATAGTGATTGGGGATACCAGTTCACAAAATAATCTTCCTTGTGGTAGAAAAGTAAATTAAATTGAGTAAACTTTTTTTTCCTACTGCAAATTATGGCGAGTGGAGTATCTAGTAACATAACTTTAAGAAAAATAAGAAAATCTAACTCTTATAATAATGTGTCAATTATGAACGCTTCTGACTCGTCACTCTTTAATAGTACGATGCAAAGTCTACCTGACCCCAGTGAAACTTTAGAAGTGCGTAATTTACAAATAAAATTATCATCTGTACAGGAGGAATTGATAATTGCAAATAATGAAATTGAGAATTTAAACTTAGAGAATACTAACTTAAAGTTGGAATTGGAAAAATGTCAGAAGATTGTAGAATTGTACAAAAAGCTCGGATACGGCGAGTCTTGTTCCACCCCACCAACATCAACGAGGAAAACGAAAAAGAAAGATGAGAACAAAAATACTCTCAACAAGGGTTCCCAGACATGTAACCCGATCAACAAGGACAATAATACCGAAGTTACAGAAAAGAAAAACCAAAATAAGTCAGATCACGCGCCTAATATAAAAAAAATACCTAAACCAGAAGTTCGAGGAAGCCAAAAAAAGGTATGCATCCTGAGTACAAACAACAAAAACAAAATACTAACGATTGCAGAAAATACATTATTAGATTACAAAATTTGTCACTACTTGATACCGGGTTGTGGTATAGAGGCACTTATTAGGGACATAGATCTCAAATTGAAGGACTACACTACGGATGATTACTGCCTGATCTTCATCGGCGAGGAAGACTTTCGCCGAACGAACAACTATGTCGATCTCATAATTACATTGCGTGAAGCACTTTTAAAAAATAATCATACTAATATTATAATATGTGCACCTACATTTAAATTGAATGACTTTTCTATGATGTATAATAGGAGAATAGAAAACTTTAACAGTCTTTTATACTTAGATGCCTGTACTCATCACTACGCGTATTTGTTTGATAGTAATTTTTATTTGACATATGATTATAAAATGTTCTTGCCAAGAAGTGGATCTGTTAATAATAATGGTATAATGAACATATTTAAAAATATAAATTTAATGCTTAATGAGATTAATAGCTACGACGTTGTTCAATGTTACCTTTGGACATTGACTCAGCACTCGGCCCGGCTGACGCGCGGCCCAGATAAAATTCTGTTTGGTTGCATACTACACGCATAGGACACAAACAAATATGTGTATTAGTGTGTATTAAGATGAAATAGTATTTAAGCTGTGCAATATTGTAAATAAATCAGATTAGAATTTATATTCTTGTCTCATTACCCCTCGCTGTGGCCAAGACACCTTTAGCCATCTTTGATCAGTCCTGTGAGTCTGCTGGACTGGCAGTGAGTGTACCCTTCCCGAACCTGGAATCCCTGCCCACTATCCGTCTGTAACCTTAGGTCGCATGGTGCAGACATCCTGAACTTATTTATATATTTATTTATCACACACTAGGTATATGGTAGGTTAGGGCTGTAGGGCTTATAGGGCTTAGGGTCGTAGGGACTGTTAGGCTGTAAGGTCTTGGTAGGTCCTTTAACTATCATATCCTTTCATGTACTGTCACACCCTTAACATTACTGCGGCCTTACGTGACATATGTTAGGGTGGGCGTTCATTTGGTCCTTCGAGCCGGATTGGTCCTTCGAGCATTTGAATCACGCGGTCCCCTTGCCCATCGTAGGGATTGACAGACTGACACTTCAGGGGACTGGGGACTGGTATACTCAACAAAGCATCAGTTTTCAGTGATCTGAAGTACGTTGTACTAGGGTGTTCTGTCGGAAAGCCTCTCGTTACGGATCGGTCACTGGCCTCCCATAAGCGGGTTTAACCAGTAGATTGAGAAGTCGCACAGGTTTAACAAGAGCGCAGATACCACTAGTACAGACTAACCTTTCGATTAGGGTAGGGCCGTTAGGGAAGAAGAAAAGAGAGCACTATGGAGATACAGGAAGTTAACGAACTAATCAGGAGCCAGGAAACGGATTACAATGAGATTAAAAGGGTACTATCAAACATAAAAAAGGACTCGCCTACAAGGAAAACAGAAAAATACATCAACGAAAGAAGGAAAACCTTGGACCATGTTTTTCAGCGAGTTCAAGAAAACCACTTAAGACTACAGGAGCAGGCGATGTTATCAACTCACAAATATATTACTACAGACTACTTTGGCAACATAAAGAAACATTACGACGAAGGAATCGACTACCTTACAAAGTGCGAAGAAAGACTGCAACTTGTGCAAAGTGTTTACGAACCAAGACTTTTAGATGAAGATGAAAACAAGGACGTTGTCAGTAGCCCAAAACTGTTTATACAGCTATTCCGAATGTCACAGATATCTAAGAAAATATCTCAGGCTAAGGAATCCATTACTCAAGACAAGCCAATATGGCACTTACAAACACTATTACAAACCTTACATAAACAATGGCAAGAAATCGAAGAAACACACATCGAACTGCTGATGGCCGAAAGTACATTGGACAATAGCTACTTTAAAGATAATTGTTTCGAAAATACACAGAAAGATTATGACATTACTACGGAGTTGTTAGAAGAAAGAATTTTTCGTAACACAAATGAAAAAGCTGTGTCATCAGGAAAACTTCCAAGAATAAATATTCCTATATTCGCGGGGGACTACGACTCTTGGAATACATTTCAAGATTTATTTAGAAAAATAATTCACGAAGATAAAACAATATCATCTACAGAAAAAATGCAGTATCTAAAAACACACGTAAAGGGCGACGCAGCAAGATTAATACGTCACCTAACAATAAGCGAAGTAAATTATGAAACAGCTTGGAAATTGCTTACGCAGAGATACGAAGACGAGCGCATGATTGCGACTAAGTTTATGGACAAATTATTAGACTTGCCTAGAATGCAACGAGCAAACGCGGCACAATTACGAGATATGCATGACACTATAAATGAATGTCTTGAGGCACTAAACAATCAACGCGTAAACACATCGTCTTGGGGCCCTCTGTTAATAAGAATAGTCAGTAGAAAATGGGACGAAGAAACAAATACGAAGTATGAAGATCAACTGCAAAACCGAAATAAAATACAATCCTTTGACGAGATGATGAAATTCATGGAAAACCGTTTTAATTGCCTTAAGTCTTTTGACGGTTCCACTCCATATGCTAACAGTCAACTATCTCGTGATAAACAAACATCAGAAAAATATAAACGCTGTTGGTATTGTCAAAAGAATGATCATATTATTCATTATTGCCCTAGTTTCAAGGCGTTATGCGTCAACGACCGATACAAGGCCGTGGCGGAAAAAAGAATGTGCAAACGTTGCTTAAATCACGACGATAATAAACAATGTGTGAGTACAATGTATAAACAATGTGAAATTTGTCAACATAAGGGACACAACGCATTATTGCATCAATCTAGGCCGTTTCAAAATGGTAATAACGCTAAAAAATACGTATCAAAATATACAGGGACAGAAAAACCACAAAATATAGCAAGATTAAATTTGTCTGCAACCAATTCCGACGCAAAAAACACAACTTTACTAGCTACTGCCATAGTAAAGACAACCTCATATGATGGAATGCCACAGATGTTGAGAGTATTATGTGATCAAGGATCAGAAGCTTCATTTTGCACTGAAGAAGTAGCACAATTGTTGTCTTACCCACGACAAAAAATCCAAGCCCAAATAAAAGGTATTGGAGATGAAAAACCAAAAACGTCAAATTACACAATCAACATTACTTTACAACCAAGGTACTCTAGCGATTACAAATTGCCGGTAACGCTAATAGTACTACCAAAACTAACAAGTTCATTACCAAGGAATGATTTACAACAACTACAAGAAAAAAGCTTGGATAACGCACTTATGGCAGACCCAACTTATTATAAAAAGGGACCAATTGACATAATATTAGGTGCCCAAGAGTATAGCAGAATATTACTACAGGGTTTCGAAAGGCTACGGGATGGGATAATCGCACAAAACACAGAATTAGGGTGGATTTTATCCGGCTTTTATCCCAATGACACGAAGAATGGAGTTAAAATACTGAGTATGGTGGCTTGCACCGAAGAAGTACGACAACTTACAAAATTTTGGGAACTAGAAGAAGTTCAACAAAACTACAAACTTACACAGGATGACCAAACCTGTGAAAACTACTATAAAGAAACAACTGTAAGAAACCCAGACGGAACTTACACTGTACGACTTCCTTTCAAGGATTCAAACATAAACCTAAACTTAAACGGCGAATCACGCAGAAAAGCCGCTGCACGACTATTACAACTAGAACGACAATTCGCAAAAAACGAAAATTTACGACAACAATACATTGAATTTATGAATGAATATTTACATATGGGTCATATGAGGAAAGTAAATACAACGAACTACAACTTAGGAAAATACTACATACCACATCAAGCGGTAATTAAAGAAGACTCACTCACTACAAAACTACGCGTGGTTTTTGATGCGAGCAGTAAAAGCAGCACAAAAATAAGCCTTAACGACAACATGTATAAAGGTCCACGATTACAACAAGACTTATCCACTATACTCTTACGATGGCGAAAACATAAGTTCGCCTTTATGGCGGATATTATGAAAATGTACCGGTTTATAAAAATAAATGAATTAGACTTCGCACATCAAAGAATACTATGGAGATTTTCTCCCAAACACGCAATTAGCGAATATGAACTCACAACAGTTACCTACGGTACCACAAGCGCCCCCTTTCTTGCGGTACGAACATTGCAACAACTGGCAATAGACGAACAAAACAATTACCCAATCGCAAGTCAAGCTACATTACAAGATTTCTACGTGGATGATATTCTGTCCGGGGAGTCACAGGAAGATGCAGCGAAAGAGTTACAGAAACAGCTAATATCCATGTTGAACAAGGGCGGCTTTAAACTTCGAAAATGGTCGTCAAACAGTTCAGAACTACTGGAAAACATACCAGCGGAAGATAAAGACGATCAGATGCTCAAACTACCGTTAGACGAGACCAGGAAGTCGTTGGGCATAACATGGTCACCACGTGAAGACAGTTTTTATTTCCAAATAACTATAACGGAAAATAAAAAGCCAACAAAAAGGTTTATTATGTCAGAAGTTGCGAAAATATTCGACCCGCTGGGTTGGTTAGCACCTATTATAATTACAATGAAGCTGCTTATACAAGAACTCTGGACAAATGACATAGGATGGGATCAGCCTGTTGATGACCTACTTCAGAAAAGATGGACAGAACTACAAAAACATCTGAAAAGCATAGAAAAAATTAAAGTGCCACGGTGGTGTTACATAACAGACAGCACAGAGATTGAGTTGTATGGTTTCAGCGACGCTTCCGAAAAAGCATACGGAGCGGTGGTATACAGTCGGGTAAAAATCAATAACAGCTACCACATTACATTATTACAAGCAAAATCGAAAGTAGCACCAAAGAAACAAAAAACTACCTTGCCTCGACTTGAGTTATGTGCTGCACTGCTACTAGCCGGTTTGGTGGAAAAGGTGAAGGAAGCGCTTAATTGCAAGAATATTACGATATCTTGTTGGACGGATTCTATGATCACCTTAGGCTGGATAAGAGGAGAGCCTGTACGGTGGCAAACGTTCGTAGCCAATAGGGTGTCACAAATTAAACAACTTTTACCAAACGCAAAATGGAACCACGTAATTTCTGCTGAGAACCCAGCTGATATCATCTCAAGAGGTCTGGAACCAGAAAAACTTGTCAACTATTCTTTATGGTGGAACGGTCCACAGTGGCTAAGAACTGATCAGATTCCCACCACGAGAAGTATGCCACAGCCGAAGGAAGAAATCAAGTTGTGTCACAATATAACTACAACTGAGATTGAGAAGAATGATGTCTGGAATAGATTTTCCAGTTTAGATAAAATGACAAGGGTTTTGTCTTACTGCTATAGATACGCAAACAAACAAACAATAAATAAACCAGTATCTACTAACGAACTGAGAGTGACGACAAAACGAATACTTATGAAATTACAACAAGAGGAATTCGCAGATGAAATGAAAACTATACAAAGTGGACAACCATTGAATAAAAACAAAAAACTATCCACTTTAGACCCATTTATCGACGAGGATGGACTACTAAGAGTTGGAGGCAGGTTACAAAACTCCGAACTGCCTTACAATCAGAAACATCCAATACTTTTACCATATAATCATCATGTAACGTCGTTAATTATACAAGACGCACATTTAAAAACGTTGCATGGAGGTAACAAATTGACTTTAGCATATGTACGACAAACATACTGGATCGTTAGCGGAAAAAGGAAAGTGAAGAGTATAATTAACAAATGTGTGAGGTGCATACGATACAAAGCAGACACAAACTCTCAAAAAATGGGAATACTACCAAAGGCACGAGTGACACAATCCTACCCATTCAGTCATACTGGAGTTGACTATGCGGGACCAATACAAACAAGAACTATGAAAGGTAGAGGTCACAAGTCCTACAAATCATACATTGCTGTTTTTGTATGTTTAGCAACAAAAGCTATACACCTAGAATTGGTGGGAGATTTAACAACCGAAACCTTTATTGCAGCGCTACGTAGATTCATGGCACGAAGAGGTCACGTATCACACATATACAGTGACAATGCAACAAACTTCGTAGGAGCAGCCAACTTCTTACATCAGGAAATATTACAAATAACGCAATCACCGCAATTTCAAAACGCAATAACAAACATAGGAACCCAATGGCATTTTATTCCTCCGTCATCACCACATTTCGGTGGCATCTGGGAAGCTGGCGTAAAATCAGTGAAACATCATTTACGTCGAGTAATCGGGGATTCAACACTAACATACGAGGAAATGACAACCTTCCTCCACCAAATTGAAGCGTGTTTAAATTCAAGACCATTGTGTGTGCAAACTGAGGATGTTAATGACAATACAATATTAACTCCAAGCCATTTTCTTATTGGCCGTGAAGCAGTAGGAGTACCAGATCCGATAGAAAATATTAATACTGACCTAGTAAACAGATGGAAACAGATACAAAAAATGAAAAAAGATTTTTGGAACAGCTGGACAAAAGAATACCTACATCAACTTCAACAAAGATACAAATGGAAACAAGCACATGACAATGCAAAAATTGGAAATATTGTACTAATAAAAGATGACAATATAAGTCCAAGTAAATGGCCGTTGGCAAAAATCAAAGAAATTCACCCGGGAGTTGATGGCGTAGTTAGAGTTGTAACTCTTCAGAAATCAACAGGCGCTTGTCAGAAAAGATCAATTCATACTTTGATCCCGCTCCCTGTAAACGAAAACCAAGATATTGATACAACGAGCTATGACAAACAAACGTTTACGCCAACGCAATGTAACATCTCAACTGCCATAATAAACAAAAAAGGCATACGCACACCAAAAAATTGGATACAGAAATTACTACTACATACAATAATTATTCTATTAATTGGCACGGTGTCGAGTACACCCACATACACATTAAAAAGAATAAATCCAGGACTATATGTTGAAAAAATAGGAACCACAACAATTAACCGGGGAACTTTTAGAATAGAAACTGATTACGACAGAGAAAATTTGGAACGAGACCAAAAAAAGATTGAAAAAATAACTTTACAATTTCAACAACTTTGCAAGGATACTCAAAACATCATGTACGAGACACACTGCAATGAATTTTATCACCATTTAAACGAAGAAAAAACTAAGTTTGACACAACAAAGGAATACCTAACAGAGATAAGGAATACTAGGAAGAAACGAGGCATCTTGGGACAACTTTTAACATCAGTGTTTGGAGTTAATGATGAAGTATACAGAGACATAGAAACATTAAATAACAATCAACAGAAACTTATAGACGCTGCCAATCATCAAACAAAGATAATGATATCTACCATCGCAGGTGTAAACCAAACTGAAGAGCAAATCCAGAAAAAGTTAGATAAGTTTCAAGCAAAACTAAATGAAGCAATATCGTTTATGAATAGAAACAACGTTTGGTATAAATCTATTGACAAAAATCATATTAAGATACAAGTGATGCAAGCTTACGAACTAGCAAACAATTATATAAATGAAATTATGGACTACTATACAGGGTTACTGGAAATTTATTTGCAAAAAGCAACTGTGTATAGTATTTTAACACCAAGACACATCAGCAACATAATAAAAGTAGCTAATCAAAAACTACCATCAAACTTAAAAATTATTCAGGGTCAAACAATACAGACAGAGATGAATGTAAATAATACCCACATAAGAGTGTACGCATACTTTCCAATACATGATGTAACAAAATATACTCTTATACACATTACGCCCATTCCACAGAGGAAAGCTGATGGATCATTCGAGTGTTTGACCATTCAGCAGACATTCATGGGCTTTGATTATAACAACGAGCGTTACTTTGACCTAAGTCAAGAAGAATTTAAAGACTGTCTTAATACTAACACAGAGTTCGTCTGCTATCCTGTGGCTGTCAAGAACATGCAATTAAATAAAAATTGCATAGTTGAACAACTATTTAAAACCGAAAACTACACCCAAACTCAATGCACGTCGACGACCTACAAATTATCAACAGATGTTTTATGGAAGCAATTATACATGCAAAACACTTGGCTTTTCATTACAACAAAATCGGTTACCGTATCGATTGTGTGTGACGGCCAAAGAAAAGAAGTGACGATTCAAGATGTCGGAGTTCTACATATCGCCGAGAATTGCGTCATTAAAACACGTAATAACATACTTGCTGCCAAGAGAACAACTACAATGACAGTGCTAGCATCTTATTCCAAAACAACGAACTTCTCCCTTAATACGCAGATTGTACCGACAAAATTAAAGGAAATATCCAAAGAAGAATTAGTGTTAGACAGGTCAAAAGGAGTTTTCGACCATTTAGTCACATCCGAAAGAAACTTACAAACTGATCTAGAAAACACGATTTGGAAACAATTAGAGTCACATACATACATAGCTAGCATCAGTATTTCACTTATTTTTATAACTTTAGCTGTTATTATAATTTACTTCGGTCCACAGGCATTGAACCGACTTCGAGCCTACATTGCAGCGAGAAGGAGCACTGCACCACCTGTACGGCAACCAACGATTGTCAGCAGCACAGCACACAGGCTACGACCGCAACAGCCGTACGGCATGCCACGCAGCATGCCCGCTCAGTCACAACAACCTGAACAAGGCCGAGCCAGACCATACGAGATCATCGAGCTGTACCAACTAGGGTCCTGTGCCTGAGAGTCGCCAGAATGTTCAATGTTACCTTTGGACATTGACTCAGCACTCGGCCCGGCTGACGCGCGGCCCAGATAAAATTCTGTTTGGTTGCATACTACACGCATAGGACACAAACAAATATGTGTATTAGTGTGTATTAAGATGAAATAGTATTTAAGCTGTGCAATATTGTAAATAAATCAGATTAGAATTTATATTCTTGTCTCATTACCCCTCGCTGTGGCCAAGACACCTTTAGCCATCTTTGATCAGTCCTGTGAGTCTGCTGGACTGGCAGTGAGTGTACCCTTCCCGAACCTGGAATCCCTGCCCACTATCCGTCTGTAACCTTAGGTCGCATGGTGCAGACATCCTGAACTTATTTATATATTTATTTATCACACACTAGGTATATGGTAGGTTAGGGCTGTAGGGCTTATAGGGCTTAGGGTCGTAGGGACTGTTAGGCTGTAAGGTCTTGGTAGGTCCTTTAACTATCATATCCTTTCATGTACTGTCACACCCTTAACATTACTGCGGCCTTACGTGACATATGTTAGGGTGGGCGTTCAGACGTTTTTCATGTAATTGATGGTGAGTCTCCCCCAATTTCTTCTTCGTGCACAAAAGACAGCACTAGTGATACTTTTTTTCGTTAAAAAACATATTAAATTGTTACACCAAAATATTGCTGGTTTACTAAATAAAGCAAATGTTTTAACTGTATGCCTAGATGAACTGTCCGAAAAAAAGATTGACGTGGATGTTTTATGTATAACGGAACATTTCATTATGGAAGGGTTCCAACATCAACTGTATGTGCCAAATTATAACCTAGCTGCCTGTTTTTGTAGGGAAGGCAGGAAAAGAGGAGGGGCTTGTATTCTTGTGAAAAACGATGTTCAATATAAGGAAATACCTAAAATTTCAAAAATATCGACGTCAGGCATATTTGAATGTTGTGCGATTGAGCTCACCCTTTTTAAAATAATTATTGTATGTATCTACAGAGTACCAAATATAAATAATCTCAGTTACTGCTTTGATAAAATGGAAACGCTTTTGAAAGAAATATCACGCACACGATATAACAACATTGTAATGGCAGGTGATTTTAATATAGACATGCTTAAACCTAATAGCCACTCAAATGCTTTCGAATGTCTGTTAATGAGCTTTAACTTAAAACTAGAATTAAGACAGCCGACTCGCATGGCCAGTATGACGTGTATAGACAACTTTGCTCATAATTTTAGTTCAGTATGTAAAACCGAAGTAATCGAACTGGCTTTGTCCGATCATACGGCACAGCTGCTTCACTGTCCAGTACAAACAAAGTGTCTCTTAAAGTATTGGTATACCGTCAAAAGAGACTACAGTGTAGACAATATTTTGTATTTTAAAAACCACATTAAAAATCTCTCTTTTGGTGAGATTTACGACACAATCGATCCGAATGAAGCCTATAATAAATTTCTCGATCTATTTAAATTAATTTACGACTTGTGTTTTCCAACTAAACTGATCAAAGTAGATGTCACAAAAAGACCTAAATGGTTGTCAAAAGGTATTAAACTAGGCAGTCAAAAAAAAAGAAAGCTTTTGTGGCAATTCAGATTAAACCCAAACAAATATAATAAATATACTTTCAAGAACTACTCTCGCTTACACAAAAAAATTATACACCTAACACAAAAAGCCCAGAACAATCATAATATAACAACATCTAAAAATAAGTCTAAAACCACGTGGCAAATTATAAATCGTGCAAAATTTAACCTACCTAAGTCTAATATTACTAAAATTATAAATAATAACAGCGTTCTATCTAATCCCAACGATATTGCCGAAGCATTTAACAATTATTTTATCGATAAAGTACAAGGGAAACTGGATGTGACTAGCAAACCTAAATGTAACAGAATTGACACTTGTAATAAAACAATGTTTATGGCTCCTAGTATACCACAAGATATTGAGAGAATCATCAAATCATTAAACAATACAAATAGTGTAGGGTATGACGATATTGCTACAAAAATATTAAAACATGTGTCTAAGGAAATAAGTGGCCATTTAAGTCACATAATTAACTTAAGTATTAGCGCAGGCGTTTTCCCTGATGCATTAAAAATATCGATTATAAAGCCATTATTTAAAAAAGAAAATAGAGAACGGATGGAAAATTACCGACCAATATCATTAATTCCCGTTATTTCAAAAATTTTTGAAAAATATATTTATAGGGAACTTTATAAATTCGTAGAAAAAAATAACATTCTGTGCGAGGAACAGAAAGGATTTCGTGTACATAGGACTATCAATATGGCTATATATGATTTTTTATACAATGTCATAAAAAATGTTGATATCCGGAATCCTGTATGTAGTGTATTTTGCGACATGACCCAGGCGTTCGACTATGTACACTATACTACTCTTTTAAAGAAACTCGAAGCCTACGGGATGAGAGGCAATGTCCTTAATTTGCTTAATTCTTACCTACAAAATAGAAAACAAATTACTGAAATTAATAAAGTTAATACAGTTAATAAACGTGAAGAAATATTTCGATCTTCAGAGCGTGAATTATTATTTGGGGTACCGCAAGGCAGCGTTTTGGGACCCTTTAAATTTATACTATACATAAATGACCTACCGAAATCTATTGATCGACCAGTAACACTATTTGCGGATGACAGTACGATTACAATACCTTGTAGAAGGATAGATCATTATGAGAATGACATTAATAATAGTTTACAACAGATGGTAACCTGGCTAGACGCGAATAATTTAAAAATAAATTTGAGTAAAACTAAAGTTATCCATTTTAGACAACAGACCTCTACTATTAATTTAAATATACACTACAATAATGATATCATAGAGGAAGTTGAAAGTACAAAGTTCTTGGGTCTCAAAATAGATGGCAAATTAAATTGGAAATCACACATTGATACCTTATGTAAGAAGCTGAGTAAGTCTGCATACGCTCTATATACATTATCACCTATAATTAACACAGATGCTCTTCTTACTGCTTATTATGGCATAGTAGAATCACATTTACGGTATGGGATCATATTTTGGGGAAACTCTACTGAAAAAGAAACCGCCTTCAAGGCGCAAAAAAGATGCATTCGATCGATGTTTAAGATTAAACCCACGGATAGTTGTGAACCATACTTTAAAAGTTATAAGATTTTAACATTACCTTGTCTATACATACTAGAGGTAGCTGTGTTTGTGAAGGCAAACCCGAGTCGTTTCAGACGCATAGCTGACGTGTTTCCCCGCAATAGACGCGACAATAGCTTGCTTTGTCAGGAGCCAGCTAAGACAGCACTCATGCGCAAAAGTGTCTACTGCATGGCTCCAGTTATTTATAATCACTTGCCTAAGAGTTGGAAAGGGCTTCCAGTCCATTTATTTAAAAAAAGACTTCGTAGCTTTTTAGTGGTGAAAGCTTATTATAATTTAAGTGAATACCTTACTGAGAAAGATTTTTTAAGTTAGAATAATGTTTATTTTGTGTACCTACTTTTTCGTGTAATGTTTTTTAATTCTACCTACTATCTAGTTATAAGTTGATGTTCTACATCTTTTGCATGCCTACGTGGTAAAATATGGCTGAACTTTCAATATGTTTTTTTTTTGTCACCATTTAATGTTACCCATGTTTGCAAAATAAAATTATCTTTATCTTTATCTTTATCTTTATCTTTACTGTATCTACATATATGTCGTTCTTTGACTTGTGTGTACCCTGGCAGTTAAATGTGTCATTCTCCCTTAAATGTCTCTCTGATGGTGGCACATGTGTTAGATCATTCGGTTCCCTTCATGTTGTTTGAGCTGAGTGGTGCTAATCCATGCGTCATGTTCGTGATCGGACGCCATCAGTTGTGTTGGGTCATAACTTGGTTGCGCCGGCCTTTTTTTTTGAACTATTGTATTTTGAGGTTGTTTATTTTACTCTAGATTTTTTACGTGCTAGTATTTTTACATCGTTCTCACATTTATATATAATATTCCAACAAGAATGATGTAACCAAATACTTGTAAGTTACTTATTGATGGAAAAGAGTATACGTGGAGTTTCTTGCACATTCTTGTCTATAGAGACCTACTGACGCTTGCGAATGTGCAACTAGATTCATAATTTTTTTTTGATTGACAATTCTTAAGTACCTATAAGGTTTATTTGAAATAAACTAATTTAAAAATGTATTGGACAGTCAACCCCGCAACCACCTGACTAACCGACTGGCAAAACTTATCCTGTACCATGGCATGAGCTTTCCATGCATGTGAACCGTGTTACATAGTCTATTGGCTGGAGCAAAAAAAAAGTAAACAAATAAACGTCAAAAGGTTGTAATCCGACTAATTTAAAGATTACAACCTTACAACGCAAAATGGTTACTTTTCAAGCACTCTTTAATTTAATAGTTCCGAACTCCAGGCTTTGCTGCTTTTTAACGTCGGCTATTGGTTTTAATAATATCTATTTATTTGTTTATACATTAAAAATATTAATATTGTTGGAAGAAAATAATAATTTAAATATTAAATGTGCTTCTCATGATATTTTTTATTTTAAATTTTAGTGACAGCAAAGGACACGGTAAAAACCTTTTTTAAGGTTCCGTACCCAAATGATAAAAACGGGACCCTATTACTAAGATTCCACTGACCGTCGGTCTGTCTGTCACCAGACTGTATCTCATGAACCGTGATAGCTAGACAGTTGAAATTTTCACAGATCATGTATTTCCGTTGCTGCTATAAAAACAAATAAAAACAGAATAAATAAATGTTTAAGTGGGGCTCCCATACAACAAACGTGATTTTTGTGCCGTTTTTTTGCGATAATGATACAGAATCCTTCGTGCGCGAGTCTGACTCGCACTTGGCGGTTTTTTTTTCTCATTTTTCATCTGCAGTCAGCCTCTGTGCTTTAATCAGATTGGTTGTTTCTTCATTTAAGTTTGAGATATATTGACGCTATTCGTTTTCTTTTTAGGCGATATATACGCCCCAATGTAAACGCAGCCGCAGTACTGGCTGTGCGCCCGCTCGATGCCAAAATATAAACATTGAACCTCCTTTTGAACAGTTTTGTTTGCAAAATATTATTAGATTTACATATGCTATGTCAGTTATAAAGAAATTCCAGCCATCAATTTTTATATGTAAAAATATTTTTAAACATCCAAGTCGTTTTGGAGGAGTAAGTCTTCTGTCAATTGGCCGGTTTTTTTTTTTGTTCTAGCTAATAGGGTACAGTTATGCCCCCCCGGTGGGTTCCCGCACTGTCCAGGCGGGGGGGCTTAGTAACCGTGGCTTGGTCACCCACGGTGAAGCGAAGAGGAACCCGAGGAGGGCCCGCTCGTCAGGGCTTTTGGCGGTAAGCCTACGACGTAGCGGCCAACATGTGAGTTGCGGTGCTGCCTAGGCGACATCACAACTGAGGCGGGCCGCAATGTCGTATGGGGTCTCCCAAACCCATAAGATATCGCGGCTGAGGGTTGGAGGCCGCGGCGGGAGAGGAGTGCCGGTATTGCGGTGCGCCGCTCTTCCTACCTTCCGCGGCCTGGACGGGTTCGCCACCGTCTGATGGCGGACGCGGTGGGGCCGCAGGGGAGGAGGAGTGTCGGTATAGCGCTGGCCGCTCTCCCTATCACCGGCGGCCGAAAAACGGCCACTGACCTTGACCCGTCACAAGGGGCTCCAAGGGTGCCATACACGGGGTCGTCTGGCACCCATGTGCTGGTTTGGTCCCTGGGGTGGTCACGGCGCACAGTGTGTTCTGGTGTGCCGGTAATCGGAGGTACTTCCCAGTGGAGGGTCCGTTAACGGACAGCAGCGGCGATTTTGCGGTGAGTGCTAACACGTGCCCGTGTTCCCGCCATAAGTGGCATAGGAGGACACCGTGGAGTTTTAGTGAGCAAGAGTCTCACATAAATGCGCCATCTCCCCGTGATATACAGTTTCATCCGGGCAATGGCTAGGCAAATGAGGTTTTTTTAACTCCGTGAAGAATAAACTTAGATAGATTGTATTGCTTCCTTTCTTTTACATACAAAATAATAAGACTTTGGTCTTTGTTCTTTCTTTACAAAGGAATTTTACATGAAAGGAAACTTTTATCGGACAATATAAAGTCCTTTTATGGCTTTAATTTGATGGTGATTATCGATTACCTGAATATAAGGAAGGATGCTTTGCGATTCTTGAATCTTGTTCCGACCGCCTCGTCTAGTGGTAATTGTCAGTAATTGTCATTGTTACAAGCACACGTGTCTCTGGCTCGTTTCATTTGACGGCAAAGAGTTATTCAGTTTGGCCACTATTTATTTCTTAGTAGCACGGGGTCCCAGCTCTAAGAAAGAAAATTTGGTTCAAATAAATCTCACTAGATGGCGTGACATGCACCGATTTGTTATTGAATTGTGTGCACAATTGACATTTCCTGGAATTGAACATAAAAATTGTATTGCTTTTCTTGTATTCTTGTTTAATCAACTCTCCTAAGCACAAAATTATGGAATATTGGGCCCTTAATACATATTTCAAAGATTATTTGAACAAATAATTTAAAATTGATGCCAATAGATGGCGCGTTTTTAAATTTCTGAGGCATTCCACTCGATTGTTTAAATTTGTATTGCAACACATTTTCGTGCAATTAAACTGTAAAAACGTGCAAAAGATTACTAAGAAACAAATCGTCTATGTATTTAAAGAAAAAATATTCATTCAACCGAGTAAACCCTTTTACTTGTAAGTCGCTGTTAACGCCATCTATCTATCGCCATGGAACGGAACCGAACGCGATCGATGAACAAAAGATAATCTGTTCAATCAGACGGAAAACGCTAGTTACTTCGGCACGGTTTCTTTGTATGCTAGTATTATATTATCTGTATCGATTTTCAATCTTTCTTTCGTGCAGTCCGAATTCTACTTTATAATCATAATGCTACATGTCTAACAAGGCCTCTACGAGTTGGCTTCGGCCCTTGATTTGCCTTTCACAGGCCCGGGACCCTAGGTCCCGAGAACTTGAATGAAATGTAATATTGCTCAGACAACAATAGGTCCACACTGATATAAAACGAAAATACTGTCAATAAAAATATATCTTACTAGCGGACGACTCGCGGTAGTTCCCGTTTCCGTGGAAATACAGGGATAAATAGCCTATGTCCGGGGATAGTGCAGCTTCCCAACGGTGAAAGAATTTGAAATTAGTCTAGTACCCAGTTTTTAAGTTTATTCGTTACTTGCTGACCACCGCGGCTTCGCACCCGTCAACCGGCTATCTACCTAACTATCACCAACCTATCTACCCTACCTACCTATCCTACCTCCTCTTATCTACCTACCCACCAACCTTGCCAGTACCAAATAATGGATTTTATAGGTAAAATTTTGTTACTTTAGGTTACAATATTGCAATTTTCATAAGGATCTCTAATTTTTTTGAAAATAATTTTTAGCCTATGTTACTTGGGAATAATGTAGCTTTCCATAGGTAAAGGAATTTTTAAAATCGGTTTAGTAGTTTCGGTGTCTATTCGGTACAAACAAACACACAAACAAACAAAAAATCTTTCCTCTTTATAATATTGGTACTATATAGACATACAAAAATAGAAATCTTTCCTCTTCATAATATTAGTATAGAAGTATAGATAGAGATAACCTATGTTAGTACTTAAAAACTAGGATATTAGTGACAATGTATCTTATGACCTACGTTAGTACTTATAAACTAGGATGTAAGTAACAATGTGGATTTTGATCTGTTAGTACTTACTTTGTGCCCGATTGATGTGAATAGGTTTGCCCTCTATAAATTGAAACAAAACATAACGAGTTCAAAAGTTATATTTAAGTCCGTGTATACACTTGTGTGCCCCACGCTTTTGCCTATCCCTTCAGAACATGGGATTGATGTTTTGTTTATATTGTTTCTGAATCAAGCATTTGCACTTGAGATCTTGGAAAACTCTAATTGACCCTTAAAATAAAACATTTGAAACATTGGTATTAAAGTAAGGTTTGACACGTTCTTAACTCTAAATTCTCATTTTGGTCCTTCGAGCCGGATAGTGGGCAGGAATTAAAGGTTCAGGAAGTGTAAACTCACTGCCAGTCTCGCAAACTCACAAGACTGGTCAGAGATGGCTAAAGGTTTCTTGGCCACAGTGATGAGACAAGGATATAAAATTGATTAACTAACAATATTTTACAGCTTAGATGCAACCAAACAGTATTTGAACTGGTCTGCGCATCAGCCGGGCCGACTGCTGAGTCAATATCCAAAGGTAAAATTGAAGCGTGTTCGACAATCACAAGGATCCATCATACAATTCTCTATGGCTTACAAATAGTGAAAAACTTTGTGTATCTAACATTTATGCCTCTGAAACCTTCCTCGATATTTCCTCGAAATTTGCTACATACAGAGTTTCATTCACCGCTGTTCGAAAACCGATTCGATTTGCCTCGATTTATAGTGTAGAGAGAATCTATTCGTAAGCGTAGTAGACTCAGTTATATTCAGAGTTGCAATCAGCCTGCATTTGTGTTGTGTCATAACATCACGCCTGTATTGCTGAAGGGTTAGCAGAGGTGACCCAAATTTTACCAGTTAGATATTAAAAAAGTCACATGTAATCGTAGCGAGGCTGTTGCCACGAAAACATTAAAAATACAGTTCTTACAATGGTTCTTATAATTTTAAATGTAAAAAAAAATTAAGTATTCTTCACTAAGGGTCGTTAAAACTGGGTTCTTCAGTGAAGTGGTTTTAAGAATCTAGACTTTTACGCGAAAGTTTTTATTTAACGATTGTTAGTAATTTGTGTCTCTATTTTGTATTCTTACAGGATGTTCATAAACTCTTAAAACTGAAGGCCGAAATTGTTCTAACTATAAATGCGATTGAAATATGTTTGACGTTTTGTAATATAAAACACTATCTGTCCCACGCGGCTTCGCTCCCGTCAACTGGCTACCTACCTACCCATTTACCCTACCCTACATACATGAATGTTGCGTAACTTTAACCGCTTACGCAGCGCACGCATCGAAAGCTCTCAAAAAGTTTTATTTTTGCCCGTTTTTGCAACATTTTTCATTTATGCTCCGCTCCTATTGGTCGTAGCGTGATGTTATATAGCCTATAACCTTCCTCGATAAATGGACTATCCAACACAAACATATTTTTTCAATTTAAGCCAATAGTACCTGAGATTAGCGAGTTCAAACAAAAAAACTCTTCAGCTTTATAATATTAGTATAGATTATTAATACCACAAGAAAAAGCTGGTGCTTTTAGCGTGGCCTATATATACCAGATGCCGTGAAATTGGAAGAGCATTTGTGGCCGCATAGGTCGTGGGTTCGAACCCAGACAGGCGCTTTACTTTCATCATCTCCCTGCCCTTATCGCATGTTACTTGGGGTCGGCGCAACATTTTTTCTTGTTCCCTACCGTCCTGTCACACTATCACTGACTCCCTTTTCTTTCAAATCACTCCTCACACAGTCCATCCATATTTTATTTAGACTTCCTCTCCCTCTCCATCCATCCACATTTATATTCACTACTCTTTTAGTAGCATGCGTTTCATCCCTCCTCATCACATGACCATACAAGGACAAACGGTTTCCTTTCAACTTTTCTGTCACTGGCGCCACTTTCAAACTGCCTCTAATATACTCATCCCACACTTTATCCAATCTCGTCACGCCGCACGTCCATCTCAACATTCTCATCTCTGCTACATACATACTTGTTGAAATTATTTAATCACCAATGCTCTAAAAACGGTAAGAACCCGGAACCACGGAAGGAAAACATCGATAAGAACCCGGCATGTCCTAGAATCAAAAATTCGAAGACATGTGACATCCACCAACCCGCACTGGGCCCGCGTGGTGGATTAAGGCTCATTCCCTCTCTCACAGAGAAGCTGCCTGTGTCTCAGCAGTGGGAACGTAAAAAGGCTGATGATGATAATAATCCTACAGAAAAGTTTGTATTGCCGAGTTAAAAGTTATTCAACGATAGTGTAGCTTTTTATATCCTTTCTTTACATTGAAGAGATCCAGTCCTTTAATCTATACAAAAAAAAACCTTGGAGCACCACATCTTGAAGAATTTTTTGAAATTGTAAACTAATCACCTAGTTATAAAGTCAGTATTATTCCATTGATCTATTTATTTGCTACTACTACTTAAAACAAAAATATATCACAGGAATTTAACGCGATGATTTCGATTATTTATATACCTATTTCACCCGACATTTCGGCTGTGTTGCAACGACCGTGGTCCCTGGTAGACAGGTGTCTCGGAGTATTGGCTCCATTGAGGCATAAAATTCTTCCCCTACACACAACACTGACCGTGTCCTTATTCTTTAAGCTCGTCGACTGCACAACACGAGGTAATGTTTTTTGAGTCACTGGTATCCACGCCGCGGTTTGTAACCGTCATCCCGATTGAACATTTTGAGTTTTTTAATTTCAATCGCTTCACGCACAATTCTTCAATAGAAGCAAAAAGCATTGAGCCTAGGACAGAAACCCATCAGACTATGGAAGAGGTACGTCGATGACATCTTTTGTATTATAAAATGAAGTAAACGGGAAGTAGAACAATATATATAGGTCACCTCGACTCCACTCACCCAAACATGAGGTTCACATACGAGGTGGAGACAGACAGATCATTGTCGTTCCTGGATGTCAGAGCCACTGCGAAAATTATAAAAACAAAAACCCAACAGCTCAAAATAATTAACTGAAAAGAGAAAAACAAGTACTATGTATAATTTATACATTAAATATTATGAGGTGCTGCACAAAAATAGATTATAGAAAAGCCTTCCAAAACTTCGTTTTTAACCTCTAGCTGCCCTAATAATATTTTAATGTATAAATTACTAGCTGACCCCCGCGACTTCGCTTCCATCAACTGGATAACAACCTATCACCTACCTATCTACCCTTTGACTCTTTGCTCGTGTTGGGTCACACTGTTACTGCAAGGAGTAATTTAATTGAAATAAATAAATATCCAACTTATCTACCCTTCCTACCTACCTACCTTACTTACCTACCCTACTTACTAACTTCTAATTTGTTAAACTATTTATTTGAATAAGAATTAATACTACAATACGAATGTAACCTTCTTTTGTTTCTACCGTCGATCTAATTAAAATTTAGAACATAAAAGCTGCTATTGTGACTTAACTATGATAGTGAGATATATTCTCACGCAGACTTTTTTGTAGGTAATAATGAGTACTTTAATCATGTAGTACATATGTTTTATGTATCATCAATAATTTTCTCAGCGCACGCCAAATAATTTCTTGTATATGCAAAATTTGGTACTTGGGTTACATTATTGCAATTTGCATGACGATCTCTAATTTTTTTGAAAATAAATTATAGTCTATGTTACATGGGAGTAATGTAGCTTTCCATAGTTGATTTTTTTTTTTAAATCGGTCCAGTAGTTTCGGAGCCTATTCGGTACAAACAAACAAAGAATCCTTCCTCTTTATAATATTGGTGTAGATACCTGTGTACTTCTTCTACTTGTTTTTCCCCATTCAGTTAATTATTTTTTAGCAGTCGGGTTTTTGTTTTTATATTTTTTTTTTTCGTTTTCATTTCGACTGGATTGAATTGGAGGAACTTTTCTCTTAAAGGACTAATACTGATATGTCACCTAAACGCCGAGATTTTGTCTGAGTTTTTCCTAATGAATACAAAGTCAACTAAAGTAGTTATTTCTGTCTTCTGATTAGTTCCGACTTCCAACTTCTTCGCACAGAAGGATCATTGCTTATTTGATCACGGTGGAATACACAGGTTGTCAGGGACGGAGGGTCAGCAAAAAAACTGATTTGTTTTATGTACGGTTCCAATAAAAAAAGCCAATATAAATTGGATGTAGTATTGTACTGTAGTCTTACAAAATATATTTTATGTTAACTAATTTATATTAAAAATGAAATAAATAATAACAACGCTTATATTTATTATATTTGGGTGAGCAGAGCTGTAAAGGTACATAAAATTTTGCTAGTTAAATGGACCCGTATAGATAATAGGGGCCGCGTCTTTTTTATATCTCAAATATATAATTGTACACTGATCTTTATAATGTTTTGTCCTGTAATTGTTTAAGCGGTGTACAATAAAGTATATAATAATAAGCAGTATTGCTGGACACGGCTCATATTGTTAGGAGGTTCCTCTCTCTGGAGCCCTGACCGCCGGTAGCTTCGACCCTGTTCCCGATACCAGTGGGCCTCTATTTTTTATATTTTAAATGTTTTTTGTTTTTGTATGTTTTATAAAAATATTTAAAAATGTATTTAATAAGATACTAGTTAAATAAAGGACATAATAATAATAAGAGAAATCTTTAAAAAATACAAATATTTTTTGGAACAAAAGCATATCAAAAAAGAATTGTGCGTTAATACTGCGTTAGTTTAGTAACCGAGTCTCAGTTATTAGCCAGACTCACCCTAGGAGAAAAACACAACTAAGTTTTATAACAACTATTTTGGTTATATTTGTAGGTAGAAACTAGAAAAAAAAGTCCATTGCATATATTCTTAAGACAGAACCACACTTATGTGGCGTGGCGTGTCGTGGCGCCTTCCGACGCAGTTGATTGGCTACAAAACTCGTTGCGGTATGATGTAGGCGGGAACAGAGTCGATTGATTGGTGGATCCCGCGCCACGCCACGCCATGACACGTAAGTGTGGTTCCGACTTTATACTGGGCTGCGACTAGAAGTGAGAACATTCTTACATTTTCACATTGCCCTTTTCGAGATAAGAAGATTCGAACTAGAACCCCACGCATAGCAGTCGCTCTTGCAATCACTTAACTAACTTAGCAATCACATAAATCAATGATAAATAACTCAATTTTTCTGTGCTGTTTGTCGTTATGGAATATAAATTATATATTCCATATCTTGACAACTGTTGAGCCGATTTTGATGAAACTAGTACTGTTCCTTAAGTTGAGATATACGTAATTCAATAAATGATCATGATCCGATAACTAGTTATGATGATTATTAATATACTTCAAAAAATTATTAATAGTATGTATGTTTGTTTATTTGTTAATTTGGCTCACGAATTTGGAAGAAGCCCACAAAGTGCAACATGTGAATATTGTACAATTCCAACAATATTACAAACATACGTGTCGAATTGATAACCTCCTTTTTTAGAAGTCTGTAAAAATATTCAAAATTTTGCCAGACCCACTTATCATTCAATAAGAATAAATTACTTAATAAAATACCTACCCTTAGTAATAAAGCAAAAGTATATTAAACACACAACCTAATGAAATTCGCTCTCTATTTACTTTAACAAAAGTTTGAGTTTCAACCTCGGTAGAATTTGTCAATCTTTTCCAATTTTCTTTAAGTACCTACCTAACTCTATGTCTTTGAAATAAAAGAAGGCAAAAGTATTGACACTGAGGCTAATAAAACAGGACTTTCTGTCCACAAATTGAATGAGTGAGCAACGCTTCCCGCGGTTGCTAAGCGGAAGGGTGAGGATGATAATGGGGATTCCCTTTTCCGCAATTAGACTTCCACTTCAAGCTGATTTCATCAATGAAAGTAATCGCGATTAGTTCAACCACGGGGTCTCAGCGCTAAGAAGGAAAATTTGGTTCAAATAAATCTCACTAGATGGCGCGATATGCACCGATTTGTTATTGAATGTGTGTAAAATTAACATATTCTGGAATTGAATATAAAATTTGTATGTTCTTGTCGAAAACCGCTAGTTACGTCGGCGCGGTTTCTTTGTATGGGATGAGGCATCTGTATGCCAGTATAATATTATCTGTGGTTCAACTAAATTCAGTTTACGCAAATACAGCGTTCTGATTGGTTGAGACCGCTGTGAAACTACCAATCAGAATACTGTATTTGCATAAACTGAGTTTAGTTGAACTAATCGTGATTAGTTTCATTGATGAAATCGGCCATTGGTCCGTTGTACGTGGTGTGGATGGGTTTATATCTAAATCATATCGAGGCCCTTATCTGCCTTGGTAAGCACATTAGTCCTGGTTGTTATTTTAAGATCTTACGGGTAGTCAGAAGCCACAAGCCAGAAACTCTGACCAGTCTTGCAAACGGATATCGTGTTTCAGGGCCATGATGAGTCTATATGGATTAAACGGGGGATATTTCAGGGCGACAGTTTGAGTCCACTTTGGTTCTGCTTGTCCTTGAATCCTCTAAGTACTCTGCTGGAGGATTCAGGTCTAGCCAAAAAAAACACATACATAATGTCGAACATAGAACTTCCTCCTTTTTGGGAGGTCGGTTAAAAAATCATTTTAATTAGTGGAGGAAAACTGCTTCAAAATTCAGTTGCAAGATTTGACCCGAACACACTTCATACATACATACATTGCAAGTTCAATAAAAGCTTGAAAAAAATATAAGTAGGGAAACCACTATCGAAATTTCACGTCATTATACTCTTACATTTTTGAATGTTGAACATCGCCATCACTAATATTGACATTTTGTCTCACACCTCAGGTATTATAAATATTATATATTTCCAGTTTGACTTGTTTTGTTGTCCTTACTCTTGTATTTTGGTACCTTTATTATTTGGTTCATTTATGAGTACCGGGTCAAAAGCCT
Source organism: Orthosia gracilis (assembly GCA_947562075.1). Lineage (NCBI taxonomy): Eukaryota > Metazoa > Arthropoda > Insecta > Lepidoptera > Noctuidae > Orthosia > Orthosia gracilis. Next base: position 10,835,991 of record OX387277.1, read on the forward strand.
TGTGTATGTTTTCATATACAGACATTCCTTGGCTTGTGTATATGTTGCAGGCATGTTATGGAAAATTTGTCTTTGAATAAAAATACTAGATATTAAGAAACTTCGGGTAAGAAGACTTGGTAACTAATATTTTTACTAGTTTTTATTTAACTTGCAATGTATGCATTTAAAAACAGGTGTCCTCCACCGATTAAGACGAAGTTTTGTATACACGTTTAGTTTGGATGACAATGCATGGTTAGCTAAGTGACGTCATTCTAAATGCAATATGGTGGACGGCCCAAGATGGCAGACTAGTTAATTTTTGTGCACTGCCATGAATGGGTATCAATTGAAAGGGTTTGCTGAGAAAATACGAAAAAAGCTTGTTTTAAAAAAAACATTTTTAAATGAATAATTTATTTATAATGATTATTTAATATTTCATGCACACAAACAGACAGGTAATGAGGAAAGTTTTTACTCCTTTTTAAGCATATTGCGTGCTAGAATGAGTGAGGGATTTGGCATTGTTAAAGTTTATAAGAAAATAGAAATTATTTTTAAAGAAATTGCGGTCTAATTTCGGCGACAATTAGATTTAGTAAAACAACTAAACATTTCATAATTAATCACTTACTTATTTATGACATACTTACAACATTTTTTAACCATTATCTATATTGCTTAGATTTCCATACATAAGTGTATGACTTTTATCCTAATTTCGATATAACTAGACTTTTATCCCAAAGACTTTTATCCCAAAGACTTTAGTGATAATTACTGCCTGCAACATACACTCTCATTGTCGGTAAATTCTGTGAATGGTATGTACCGGTAGTCAGAATGGAATGTTATTATTGATAAAAATATTATACCTAATTCATTTTGTGATATTGATAGGAGGCTGAAGACTGGTTGTGGTGGGCACGGTGAATGGAAAGAGACCGCGCGGACGTTTACCCTACTATCTGGTCAGACCAGATAAGATCGATTACAGGACTCACGGTGACCACTGCCCTGAGAAGAGCCGAAGACAGAGTGGAGTAGAAGCAGCTCCTCAGTTACTCCATCAAAGCTTTCGAAGACTGCCACGACCTTCAGAAATGAAGACAATGAATAAGATGATAGGAGCCTCGTAGTTAAATAATTAAAGTCACACGGGTGGATCTTGAAGGGTAAGGATAGGATGGGTGTACCCCATTGCTGCGAAGTGCATTACCGCGATGTACGTTACTGCGAAAGTTTACACTCCCCAGCATGGAGTTGACCACAATAGAAAGTGTCAAAGTGAGGAGGCCTGGGCGGCGGTTGCCTCCTTTTGCGAAGACGTGATGTCACAAAAGGAGGCGGCGGAGTGGGCGCGGGAGAAAGATCCTCTCGCGCCACCGCACCGCAGGCGAAGAAGGGATGGGAGAAGGCGGTTGTACGATCGTCTCCTCCCACCTCCTGGCGGTGATTAGCGGGCGTCAGGCGCGGGGGCGCCTTTCGCTCGCATTGCACTGATCACCACCCTCGTCGGGCGGGAATGGCCGAGCACTCGCGGTCGTTCCCGGGCCCTTCCACTGAGGGAGGGGCGTGAAGGCCCCGCTGTAAAGGTGGGCGCTCGTCGGCGGAGGACTGGACGTAAAGGCTGTGTCAGTTTCCCAGTCTTCCTCCACTCGGACGATGCGGGAGTGCCGCTGGGTTGTTTTAGTGGATATACCGGACTTGCCCGGGGAGTCTCACATTGCCCCCAATCCCCCCAATGGGCAGGTACGCGTAATTTTTTTTTCCAGGGCGATAAAAAAAAGGGTTGAGCAAATCACCAACATGTGGACGGATCGTGAACGTTGGCACAGATTCCTTTGATAAAACCGACTCGCGCCGGTAAACTACCAAGGCTCGCCCCAATGTTGGCGTCAACGCAATTATCCGCACTATGGACGAGTGCCGTTGGAACCTACGTTGGGCCCAACGTGTGGAGCCGGCGTTAGCTGTATGTATCATGAAAATAATTCCAACACGTTTCGTGTGTATAGGTGGTATGTCCACGTTCCGTGTCTCTCTGATGCGATCACGCAAGGAAACTCTGAGCTCTCTGAGAGGGCTATCCCTCTCCATTGCCCTTCAGGTGACTGTAAGCTTTCTGATGAGGCCCATTTTGAGCGACCACGTCTCCATAAACTGCGTTATTCTATCATAGTTGACAATTGTGTGAGGCCTTCCAAGACAGCGTCTTCCGGTTAAAGGTCGCCACTCCAGAACTTTTGTTACTACTTAGTTTACTTTCGCTTCTGTCTAACGATTCGGGAAATATTGAGTTATTTTTGTAATTCTCAGTATTCGTAGCAGTGTCTACGGCGTAGGCAAGTGCTACGACGATTTCGTAGACCTTTGTAGGCGTGCAATCTTCATACTATCATACTAATATTATAAATGCGAATGTAAGTTTGTTTGTTACGCTTTCACGCAAAAACTACTGAACCGATCATCATGAAACTTTGTATATATGTTCTTGGAGGTATTAGAAGTAACATAGGAAATTTTTTATTAAAAAAAATTTGCTGCGAGCGAAGCCGCGGGTAAAAGTTAGTAATATTATAATGGCGAAAGTTTGTGAGTGTTTGTGTTTGTATGTTTGTAACTATAGCACGTCAAAAAAAAAATACAGATGCCTCATCCCATTCAAAGAAACCGAGCCGACGTAACAAGCGTTTTCCGTCTGATTAAACTGATTATTTTCCTAAGAACATCGATCGCGTTGGGTTCCTTTCCACGAATATAGATGGTGTTAGCAGCGACTTGCAAGTGAAGGGGTTTACTCGGTTCGTGAATACTTTTTTTTAATACAGCGGCGATTTTTTTCATAGATTTTTTTTTGCATGTTTTGGTTTCATTGTACAAAAATGTGTAACAAAACAAATTTAAAGAATGGATGCCTCAGAAATTTAAAACCGCGCCATCTATTGCAATCAATTTTAAATGATCCATTCAAATGATCTTTGAAATGTGAATTAACAACCCAATATTCCTTAAATTTGTGCTTAGGAGAGTTAATTAAACAAGAACATATAATGTTTATGTTCAATTTCAGAAAATGTTAATTTTACACACAGTTCATATCAAATCGGTGTACATCGCGCCATCTAGTAGTATTTATTTGAACCACATTTTCTTTATTAGCCCTGGGACCCCGTGCCGAAAGTAACCTATTTGAGGAATAAAAAGTGGCCATTTTTTTTTCTTTTTCAAAGATCTTTATTTTAAATAAAGTTTTACAAGACAGTCAGTGGGTCGTATTTCCTTTAGATAAATTTACACAATAGACATATAACACTTTAACAGATTACTTTCGCATTTCAAAGTTTATAACAATATGAATTTAATAAGCCGATAACATCTTGAACTTTTAACAACAATAATTTGGTAACTTTACAACATTTTTTGCAAATTATTTAGGAAATACTTATAATTTTGCTGCCTGCATATCGGAATGGCAACATAAAATAAAAATAATTAAAGTAAATATGAACTAATCTAGGTCGTTGATCTAGTTGTGTGCCAAGTTTCATCACATCTGTTCAGCCGTATAGACGCAATTGGCAAAAATGCAGACATTTATAATACACTAGCTGGCCCACGTGGCTTCATTCCCGTCAACTGGCTACCTACCTATCCATTTACCCTACCTACCCTACCCACCTACACTAACTATAACCGCTTATGCAGCGCACGCAACGGAAGCTCTCAAAAAGGAATAAATTTGCCCGCTTTTGCAACATTTTTCATTTATGCGTCGCTCCTATTGGTCGTAGCGTGATGCCTATAATCTTCCTCGATAAATGGACTATCCAACATAAAAATATTTTTCAATTCCAACCAGTAGTTCCTGAGACTAGCGCGTTCAAACAAACAAACAAACTCTTCAGCTTTACAATGTTAGTCTAGATAGAAGGATTATATTTAACAGTTTTAAATACCAAAACACATGGTACACAGACACCAAACAAAAGCAAAAAAAAAACCGGACGAACTCAATAAACCCGTTTAAAAACAATTTCATTTTAAACGAAAAAAAAAACTCATTTTTGAAATCACAAAGTTTAGCCAACATCAAAGAGAAAGTATAATGTTTGCTAAGTTACGAATTAACAAAAAACCTTACATGGCCGCGGGTGAAATACGTCCTGACCATAGAACACAGAACAACTAGACGCCTCGGTGGCACTGCTAGAAACGGCATTGTCAAAACTTTCTGTACAAAACAAGCGTGTCGAAGTGTTTTTTTTATTAACTGTAAGCTCGCGTTTGACCACTGTCTCCCCTGATGATAAGCGATGATTTGGTCGATGGTGGAACAAGCTTGTAAAAAAATAACCTATTCACTCTTGACTTGAAGACCCCCTTTTTTTTTGGGGTGGGAAATCATCCAATGACTTCTCCCGCTCTGGGTGAAGCGGAAGGGCGTGTCAGACTTTTACTGACTAAAACCCACCCGTGTTCCTTCAGTTGCTTGTGCCAGGGCCGCGGTAACTCTCTTTCAAATTTATCCGCGACCCAGACAGGCATTGGCCCTAGCGGACCCCGTCAGTTTTGCTGACATCTCTTTGAGGCGCGCGTGGAACACTACGCGCCGTCGACTCGGGTCTGGTCCTTATCGGACGGTGAGCTACCTAGTACTCGCCGTCCGCAAGCCCGCGTCTACGGTGGCCGGGCATCGGCTTGCGACTCCCGACGCCCGGGGACTCCAGCAGGGAATTGCACTCCTTACCTGTACGCATTATAAAAGTGTCGCTTATGTTTACTGATAGCAATTGCCAGAGACTGCGTTTCCTGGTAGCTTTACGCTGGGTTCTTTTTAAGTCAAGAGTGAATAGGTTACTTCCGGGCAAGCGTGCTTCACCGTCGACAACATCATCGCTTACCATGAGACGCTCTAGAGGAAGTGCTATTCTATCGTCGCCGATAACTATTGTCGAAATGCGTTAATGTTTGGGACTGACCACGTGACTTTTTAACTCTGTACAATTGTGACTTTTGGACGTTCGTTATCGCTTACAGAATGGTGCAAATTTGTCTAGTGGTTCAGATAAGATAGTGTCAAACGCCAATAATATACAGCCCGTGATTATTCTGACTATGGTTTTGACAGCCGTTATATGGGCTCAGCGTACATTGTACGGTCACAAATCGTCGCTCAAGTTCTAACTCCACGTATGTCAAAATTGAGAACTTTTCAGGAAAGCAAAAAAAACTATTTAGCAGCACTTATAGTTACTCAGGTTTAACAAAAAAAAAACTGGATTACGTGCTGTTGCATTGGCAATACCTGTATTGCCAATGCAACAGCACGTAATCCTGCGTAACTCGCCTGCGATTTACGCGGAATTGCGGTGATTTTCTGAGCAACACTGACACACACGGTGTTTTTGTTCTTTGAATAACACCTCATCATTGTTTCAAAATCTCGTATTTGAACACACATAAAAAAACGTATTTCGTTTACAAATAGACTCCCGCGGTGTTAGAACTTAAGGTTCCCCTATTCGACGGTACGAACTATTTTGTGCGCGAGGTTAAAATGCATGCTATCTCATCCGAGAACACGTGCGAAAAAGATAGATGCTGTGATGAGCAGTAAGAAGCTAGTTCACGTACGAATTAGCACTTTTGCAAATTGGTATCGAAATGGATGATGATTTAGGACGAAAACAAGCGCGCGAAATTTTATAAACAGACCTTTGAGAGTCTAGATATCATGAAAAAACGACTAAATGTATGTTTTCAAAATAAAATTATTTAAATTGTTGAATTACTAATCTATCCCTGTATGGAGGCCGTTTTGCAATTTCCCTTCTTCTTATGGTATTTATTTCCGCCCAAATATGCGTTAAAATTAGTGTTGAAATATGGAACTTTCGACGCTCATTTCTTTCAAATATTTTCTTTTTTTGTTTCCATACAGGGCTAGATAATGATGAAACAAATTGATATAATTTTTTATTTTGAACGTACATCGTCAAACAGTGTAGTAATCGCTAGACTACGTTTGTATGGAAGAATGATCGACTAGTGTAACCTTAAGCAACGAAATGCTATATTAGGTATTGGTAACTAGTTTCTGCCAGTGTTTTAGCCCGCGTGAAAGTCAGAAATTATCTCAAGGCACGGGGTCCCAGCTCCAAGAAAGAAAATTTAGTTCAAATAAATATCTCTAGATGGCGCGATATGCATGGTTTTTTTTTTACAATTATGTGTTAACATTTTCAAGAATTGATCATAAAAATTGTATGTTCTTGTTTAATCAACTCTCCTAAGCACATAATAATGAAAATTGAGCTCTTTATTCACATTCCAAACACTATTTGATCGAATCATTTAAAATTGATTCCAATAAAAGGTGCGGTTTGCAATTATCTAAGGCATGCCACCATTTTTTTTTAATTGTATTGTAACACATTTTGGTACAATTAAACTGTAAAATGTGCAACAAAATAAGATAAATCGACAGTGTACTTAAAGAAAAAAATCGTTTTGAATCGAGTAAACCCTTTTACTTACAAGTTGCTGCTAATACTGTAGTGACCTACATAGTACATTAAAATTAAATATAAATTGTGTATTTCCTTAAAATTAAAATAAAAAATAATTTATATACCTACATATTTACAAGCTTCCTAACAACTAGTATAATATAAAATAAAAAATCAAAACAAAATAATTTAATGTAACTAACATTCAACATACAAACACATTTTTCGTATTAGTAGATATTTTCTTATCAGTTTACCGACGCAGCTATGACGCGTCTTTTGTTCTCACGCGAACCGGTTACGCGAGCGGGACGGACTGTCGTTGCGTTGCGCCCGCGCGTGGTCCGACGTTGATCCATTCATTAGAGTATGTTCGCTGAGCCTATACCGACTGTTGCTATTTAAAATCATAGCTTCGCCGCGCTTAAATCCAACTGTATTTTAGCTTGCTTTCTTTCGTACATCTATCTTCTATACTAAATTTCTCCCACTCCTTCTTACTCTTCTTAGTGGAACTCTTGTGTGTGAACTGTAACCTGTGTCTGTGCAATAAATTTTCATTCTTCTTCTTGTGTAACTTGGACTTTACTTCATTTCTTCATACCTCTTCACACACGCCATCCACATACAATACCATCTATTGCCGTGGAACGGAACCGAATGCGATATATATACTTTTAGTAAATAGTCCGTATAGTTCGTCAAAAAACGCTAGTTACGTCGGCACAATTTCTTTGTATGGGATGAGGCATGCCAGTATTAAATTATTTGTGCCAAAGGTAAAGTAATCCTGTAGTAATAAGTATCCTATCCTTCTCTAACTACCAAATTTATTTCTATAAAAAAAAACATCAACATTTGTTTAGTAGATTTGACGTAAATCGTTCTTAACAGACAGTTATTTTCGCATTTATAATATTACGCAAGTAAGTATAGATGGCGTCTCTAATCGTCGACAGTACGAAGGTTCCTTGCTCTGTATCCTTTCTAATACCCCTGTTGTTGACAAGGGGTGTATGGGGGTGTATTTAAACTGGTTAGGATAAGCTACATGGATTTCAGGGTTCAAATATGTGGATTTAGTTTTAATATAGAGAACTATGTCCAATTGTGAAGAAGTTCGCCCGGGTGAAGTACTATGCCCTTAGATATTTCTGCTGCACTGCAAGATCTGTGTTTCTGTTTGAAAGTAGGCGCCAATGTAATTGAGATCCAAAAGCATCTAATACTGAACACAAGTAAATCTCTACTTATGAAACCTGCAGTATCATTCCCACTGCTGGGATAGAAACGCAGCCTTAATATAGCTAGCGACTTTTCTAGTGAATACCTAAGGTCTCGAGAGGTTCAGAACATGCGTAATGCTATGACAGAGACTGTGGAGTCTTAAACTGTACATATTTTCCTGACGCGGTGCCATGTACCATACGTGCGTCATTTTAGTATACATAAGGAGAAGAAGATAATACGACGAACTATCCCATCGCTTTGCCCCAGTCAATTATAGACGTAGTAAGAGGCACAGATTGTTCGCCGTACCGGGGAGTCGAACCGTCGCTCGAGCCCAGTCTCCCATCCCTCGTACACTCGCCGCGCTCAACGCTCTCTTGGATGCTAAGCCCGATTGTGATGTGTTCGCGGACGAATGGAAGAAGATTTTGTCTGTATGTCTGGAGTATTGTGAGATGAGCGTATGACTGCCTTTTAATTATAGATTGTTTTTGTGTTTGTTTTTGTTTTATTATTTTAATGTTTTTTTTATAAACATGTCTTTAACTAATGGAATTGGCCTTTGGCCGTAGTTATGTTGAAGTAAATAAATACATAAGCATTACAATAAATCAATGAATGCAATAACTGCTACGCGGTGACTTACATAAGAGAAAGGAATCGTCAACAGTTTGATTTATAAACACATCATCATCTTGGGCGCACGGTTGGCGCAGTGGTTGAGCGATTGACTGCTGCGCTGCGTGTCGCGGGTTCGATTCCCGCACGGAAAATATATTTTTATGACCTACAGATAGTTGTTCCGGTTCTGGGTATTTGCATATGTGAGTTTATATGTTTGTAAACGCACCCACGAATCAGGAAGAACATACTAGTAAGTTTAAAAAAAAATCAGCTGGAAGACGTCCACTGCTGGACATAGGCCTCCCCCAAGCGTCATCACATTGATGGTCCCGTACGTCCCGCATCCAGCGGATCCCCGCAATCTTCACCAGGTCTTCGGTCCACATGGTGGGAGGCCTTCCAACACAACGAATTCCGGTTCACCACTCCAGAACTTTTCTGTACCGTCGGCCATCCGTTCTGCGAGCAACGTGCCTGCCCACATGTTTAGCAATTCTTCGGGCTATGTCGGTAACCCTGGTTCTCTTGCGGATCTCTACATTTCTAATATGATCACGCAAGGATACACTAAGCATAGCCTTCTCCATTGCCCTTTGGGTGACTGTAAGCTTTCTGTTGAGGCCCATTGTGAGCGATCACGTCACAGAGCAATAGGTCATAACTGGCAACACACACTGGTCACGTTTGTAAACACGCTTATACGTAACTACCTGTCCCACGCGGCTTCGCTCCCGTCAACTGGCTACCTACCTACCCATTTATCCTATTTACCCTACATACATGATTGCGTTTACGCAGCGCACGCAACGGAAGCTCTAAAAAAGGAATAATTTTGCCCGTTTTTGCAACATTTTTCATTTATGCTCCACTCATATTGGTCGTAGCGTGATTTTATATAATCTATAACCTTCCTCGATAACTGGACTATCCAACACAAAAAGAATTTTTCAATTCCAACTCGTAGTTCCTGAGATTGGCGCGTTCAAACAAACAGACAAACAAACTTCAGTTTTATAATATTAGTACAGATAAACCTAACCGAAACTAGGTGATATTTTCTCTTCGCACTTCAACCTCAATAACAACAGCTCTGCAAGTGTACAAACCGTACAGAGAGAATGCTAAAAAGTTTTATGTCCCTTTCAAATGGAAGGGCCGATAAATATCGGTCAATATAATATTAAATCTATATTTAAGTTCGCCCAATCCGATTTTAGCTGCCTACACAGTTACCACTGGGCAATAGTGTCCACAGATTGCGTGCCTGTGGATGGACCGCAGAGGCCGGCCCAGAAAGCGGTGATGAGATAACCTGGACGCCTACTGCAGCAGTTGATCTGAGGTTCAGGGAAAGAATACTTGGGAGGATTTGGGAGAGGCTAATAAAAAAAACGTTATATAAGTACCAACAATATGTTTAACTTGCTTTTTTCCACGGTATTGTAGTAGTTTGTATAAGGACCATTGTCAAAAATGGCCTATGAATCAACACGTTTGAAGCCTTTACAATAATTCATTACTCGTTTTTTCCAATTGACACGAAGATGGAGACTGAAAAGCTAATTATGTAAGTAAGTAAAAGGCGTTTTTTATACGATGCAAAGGATAACGATTATAAAATCCGAGGAAGGTAGCAGAGGCATGGTTGGAAATTGCCAGAGAAATGCCGACCGAAAATGGCACCTAAGACATAAAATAGTTATTTATGGAACATGTGTTTCTTTGACATTCGTTGAGAAAGTGCCAAATTCAATTAGTTAAGAAAATAGAAATACATGATCAATACATTCAATCATTCGTTTTCCGTCGAAGAGGTATCGTCCAAAAACATGGTGACAAATTATATAGTGGTACCGCGTAGACCGTCCAACAACGGAGTTTGTGAGCAAGTGATAGAACCCTAAGGTCTCCTGAAAAAAAAAACAATACACATACCTAAAACATCTGGTTTTGGTCAGCCAGCTCGCGAATATGTATCCTCCGACTGCACATCATGAGTTTCTCCTTGTTTACGTCTTTTTATAGTTCGCTTTTCAAGCAGTCGGTTTTTTTTTGATTTTTTGAATTAACTTTTTTTATTTTTAACTTTTTAGTTATTTTTATACATTTAAACATATAAGTGTAATATATTTTTATATTGAAATTAACTCTTAAAACCCTTTATTTTAATACCCCACACAATAGGTTTGGAAGATAAAAGAAATTTGGGCCCCCACAATATGGCACCCAATATCCGCCATTTTCTATTTTCCTATTTAAGTGTAGGCAGTGACACTCGCAAGTTATGACGAATCGATTGACGTAAGAACCATCAAAATCGACCAACGAGTTTGTTCTCTAGAACGCCACATAGGAACAAACATACATACATACATAGACTGATAAACACATTACCCTCCTTCGGCAGTCGGGTAAAAAGGTAGTAGTGTTATATATTATTCGCCCACATTCTGACAGTTATGTTACATCTAAAGAATGATGCCTTACTTGCACGTTAGCTTCGAAGGTTGCTGCATCACGTTATAGAACGCGTTACACTACATGTTACGCTTACCTTGGTCAGAGGTCACTGTAGCACGGTGAAGAGCCAGTTACTTTAACTTGAGGTACGTTTGGACTAAGTTTAGAATGTGGCTGTGGTTATGTGAGATGGCTTAATGTCTTCTAAGCTTGCTGCAACATGGTACAGTACACGTTGCTTACTCCTTGAGCAGCGGTTACTGTAGCATGGTGAAGAGCCAGTTACTTTAACTTGTGGAACGTTTGTACTAAGTTACACATCGAAGGTTACTGTAACGTGTTACAGAACACGTTGCTCACTCCTTAATCAGCTACTGTAGTAGTAGTGCCGACGAGACAGTTATTTTAACTTGAGGTACGTTTGGACTAAGTTTAGCTTGTGAACAGGGTTATGTGAGATGGCTTGATGGTCAATAATATTTTTTGACGAAATACCGTATGTGTTTTTGGCAAGTAACAGATCCGCATCATTAGGTATCTGTTGTATGAGTCAGGGATAGTTTGAAATGTCGATCTACATAACTGTTTTTGTCATATGTATATTGTGTATCGCTAAGGCATGTAATTATAAAAAAGGCTTAAGCAACAAACCATCGATGCAAACAATAATCTTTTTAAACTCTTTATAAATTTTGGGCCCGATTGCGGCATTAGTGGCGAGCATAAAGCATAAAACTTAATTAATTAAAATACTTTTATTTCAGACAAAGTCCATAGGGTTAGTAACAATTTACTTAAAAAACTAGTGTTAGTAGGTACAGATATAAAACTAAAACTAAAAAAAAACATAAGCTACACTGCAGCGTGGAGCTGCATCCACCTCTGCATCATCGGAGAATCCCACCGATCTGCGAACACACTGAGAATAGTGCTGGTACCGCCGCGAACACGCGTCATCAGAGAGGCACATCTTTTTCTAATAATGGCGGCGAAACCATCAATGTTAGTGTCCGCAAACATCCCTGACGCACTGCTACGCCACGGCAGCGTCAACAGTACCCTCAGTGCATTATTATATTGGACGCGCAGGTCACTGTATGCCCGCTGAGTGAAACTAACCCACAGGCTGCACGTGTAGAAGGACTGACAGTAAGCTTTGAAAAGCGTTACTTTTACTGGCTTCGTACATTGCCTGGCAGAGATCGCGGTATGCGTTAAGGCCACCCATTGTATGTGTATTAGACTTAAGTTTCTTTTTGTTAATGTATTTTATGGTGTACAATAAAACATATAATAAATAAATAAATCGCGCAAACCTGAAAACAATATAAAAGTAACATTGTGTGTCCCACGGCTGCGCCAAATAGGACCAGTTCAGCAACGGCTAGTGCCCGACGCTGGTTTTCGACTGGACCTGTGACCGACAACGTGACGGACGTAAAGCAGTTATACCTATATAATAAATAGTAAATAAATGTGTATGTGAAACAATTACTTACTTATATCTATAATATAAAAATGAATCGCAAAATGTGTTGGTAAGCGCATAACTCAACAACGCCTGGACAAATTTAACCAATTCTTTTTTTTTAATGTTCGTTAAAGTCCAAGGGTGGTTTTTAGAGAAAAAATCGAATAATTGCCGGGAAAACCCTCAAAACAGCCCTTTTCTTTTTCCCCTACAAACGTTTTCTAACTAAACTGACATTTTCATGTGATCTGACGTCTGTCTGTCCTTAGGGTAGATAGGATAGAGTAGGTAGGTTAGGGTAGGTAGGGTAGGGTAGGTAAGGTAGGGTAGGTAGGGTTGGGTAGGTTAGGTACAGTAGGGTAGGTAGGGTAGGGTAGGTAGGGTAGGGTAGGTAGGGTAGGGTAGGTAGGGTAGGTAGGGTAGGGTAGGTAGGGTAGGGTAGGTAGGGTAGGGTAGGTAGGGTAGGGTAGGTAGGGTAGGGTAGGTAGGGTAGGGTAGGTAGGGTAGGGTAGGTAGGGTAGGGTAGGTAGGGTAGGGTAGGGTAGGTAGGGTAGGGTAGGTAGGGTAAGGTAGGTAGGATGGGGTAGGTAGGGTAGGTAGCCAGTTGACGGGAGCGAAGCCGCGGGGGTCAGCTAGTAAAAGATAAAAATAGTTGTGTCGTATGTGTATATTACAAATAATAAAAAATACATGTACACCACATAAGAATAAATAAGGTGAGTGTGACAATAAATAAGGTAAGATAAGATAAGATAATGATTTATTTTCAAAGCAGGCACGTAACATTAATAATTATACCGTGGGAGACTGGTGCCTAAAGTAGACGTGAGGTCTGTATTTCAGGACACCAGGTCTCCACCCCTTGGTTTACATTTTAATGTTGAGTACAATAATTGGTGCGGCAAGATTTTCTAAAAGCATAGGCTTTTAAGTTTAATGTACAATAAAATAGAAAAAGAAATGGTATCAATTATTGGTGCTTGATGTTAGTAGGTATGTTTAGTAGGTATGAATGTGTGTCTGTGAGTGAGTACGGTTTATAGGTGGATGAATGTGTGGGGGTAGTGTGTGTGGGGAGGGGGAATAGTATGTATTAAATTGACTGTTTTGGGACAGCAAGCAGTTTTTCTGTTTCTAGATAGTTTAACTCCAGGAGTCAATTGCTTAGTTTGATTTTGCATTTAGTTTTGGTGAGGTTAAAGGTAGCAAAAGAAGCGATGAGAGGAGGGTGTGGGTAGGTTTACTACAGCTTACCTTTAATAACAAATCATCGAAGGATTTTATTTATATTCCATAGGAAAAAATCAACCAATCCCGTTGATGTCCATTGTCCTTCTTTGCGATTTGTGAAATATCCATGCTTAAGACGCAGAATTTGATAAAGAGGGCAGAATCCTTAGTGTTATTTCATTATCAAAATTTTAGCTGAAACTCATCCATAGGCTGGAGTGCTGGACAAAGTTCTATTGATTGAAAGTAAATATAAATAAATATCGTTCCCATCGTACCTCTGTTAAAGTGGCCTTCAATAATAGAAAAAAAATACCGGTCAGGTCCGAGTCTGAGTTGCTTTGTAGTGTTTTGTTTTGGAAGTTGGTTTAATTTGGTTGTTAAAAAGTTTTTTTTATTTATATGTTTTTAGTTTTGGTACTCATGAAAATACGCATTATCAAGGATGATTTTAAAACTACTCATCAGATCTTGATCAAGGCGGCCAAGTGCGAGTCTGACTCGCGCACAGAGGGTTCCGTATAAACAGCTACACTCACCAAAATAAATAGGTAACATTACTAACGTTCATAAACAATGAAAGCGCCGAACATTATTCTAACGAAGGGACAATGTTAACTTCGCCTTTCGAAAACTGTTGTCCGCATTCATCAATATACAAAATTTTACTTTTCCATGCACATTTTATAGGTTGGTGGACTATTACTTGTAAACTTGTGAAGCGTACTTAGCGGTGATAGTTTTCCTTTTAATTTCGTTATATATACTATTGCCGTGAATTGTTTCAATTATCCAAAAGCAACCGTTTAGCTGGCAGGGGAGGAGGAGGGGGGAGGAACTTGACTCGTAACAAAAATTTACCATTTAAAGCTTAATTTTACGCAAACGGATCTCTAAATCGAAAAATTCTTTTCACAGACCCTTAATATTTTTGAATGGTCTATCCAACGATACCCCACACAATGGGAAAGACGAAAAAAAAAACATCCCCTCTTTACGTGTACAGGAATTAACCAAAAAATAGTATATTTTCATGATTTTATTTTACCACTTTGTCGGCGTGATTAATATGTATATTCATGCCAAATTATAACATTCTAGTACTAAGAGTCTCTGAGCTAAGCTGCGGACGGACGGTCAGACGGACATGGCGGAACTATAAGGATTCCTTGTTGACTACGGAACCCTAAAAACCCATTGTTACATTTGTTGGACAAAACAAAAACTAGGAGAACTCTCTCAGTTATCGAGTAAACCCACGTGTAAAAGCTGTACATTTCTAATAACTTCTTGGTTCCCTCTCTGGGTGTGACCGCCGCGGGCGATTCATTTGGGAAATCAGTGTGTACACATAGACGTCGGTGCGCGGCTTTATGTGTGTGGTGCAATTATGAGCGGGAAACGGGGAGCGGGGCGGTTTGGTACGCATTGTTTTAGGTGTGGTGTAAGGTTTTAAATAGCGGGCCGCCACTATATGGATTAAGTAATTGAAAGGGTGGAATTTTGAGATAAATTTTCTTGGAAATAAACGCAATGCATGCTACTCCGACCACAAACATAATATAGGATAAAGTCAGTGATAGCACAAGTGGTGAAACTTATAGTCTTGTGTTATGATTTCTGTTGAAAACCACATTTCTTTGGGAAAATGTAGTGAAATTAATCGCGTTAGAAAATATTTTTAACAGATGAAAACTCAACAGTTAAAATACGGACTGGTCATGAGTTTGAAGAATAGTATTTTCTGACCTACTGGTACGAAAAACTAAATAAGAGTTAGTTGCTAATATGAGGTTAGATTGACAGTTTGTCATACAATATTGTCAGTTAAACCTTGTGTAAGCAACTAACTCTGAGTTATTTTTTTCGTGGAAGTGGGCCTTAGAGCTTGGCTAAACCCAATAAAGAACATAATACTCTGCAGCAGATAATCAAAGCTAGTGTCAAATTTCAAGATAATTCTGAATAATTAAATTAAGAGAATTAAGATTGGCATTGCGTTTCCTTTCCATTATATTGATACGTTTTTATGTATCTTTGAACTGAGTTTATTTTAAAAGTTAATTTTCTAGCATCACTGTGTATTCATTTACACCACGCTCCATTTCAAACTCAACCCGCTTTCTCTCTTCACTTGGACCACACTCTAAACTCACACACAGTAACTGGGCGGTATAAAATTCATGAAGTACAGAATTACGTTGCGTCGTGCTCGTAAGCATGCAAGAATTGTTATGTATTGTAATTACTGATATTTAAAAAGGGGGAATATCTGTGTTTTGTAGGTACAGGTATACATTTCTGTCTAATCATTTTTGGGTTATATGTGTGGAGGAGCTCGTGGCTAAATAATGACAGCCGCACGGGTCGATCTTCAAGGTTAAGCAACGCTTGACGAGGTCGGTCCGTGGATGGGTGACCATTTTCAACATACCGAGTTTCCTCCGTGCCTCGGAAAGCACGTTAAGCCGTTGGTCCCGGCTGTCATTTGAAGATCTTTGACAGTCGTTACGGGTAGTCAGAAGCTTGAGATCTGACACCAGTCTTGCCAAGGGGTACCGTGTTACTCAGTTACTGGGTTGTGGAGTTCAGGTAGGCAGTCGCTCCATGTAAAACACTAGTGCTCAGCTGAATCCGGTAAGACTGGAAGCCGACCCCAATAGAGTTGGGAAAAGGCTAGGCAGATTGAGATGTGATGTGTTGTGGTTGTTAGAAAGAGAGTTAGATGTTAACCTTTATTATTACTTCTCCGCTGTTCTCTTCTGATTAGTTTTGCTCTACGATCCAAGACAGTTGAATCGTTTGTCTGTCGTCGGGCTTCATTGTCTCAACGTTTTTCTGGCAGTTGCCGATTTCGATTCTGGCTTTCAGGGTTGCAATGGTTGGGAATAATGTGGCGGGTTTGTATAAAAAAATCGGCGCAGTGTTTGTCTGACTTCGCACAGTTAGGGTTCCGTACCAAACGGCAAAATCAACATGGTTTTAATAGTAAATTTTAAAGAAAATTTCTCAACAGATTTATCAATATATTGGTATTTTTTAGTAAAATATACGTAGTAATAAACATTATCACTAAATTTGAAGTTCAATGGGACGTTAAAAAAACTCTTTTTTTTATACATGTGTTTGGTGGCTTCTCATTCCTTTGCTTTCCAATATTTTTTTAAAACGAAACATTCAGCATTTATTTTATTTATTTAGGTAATCCTTTAGGTAATACTTAAAAATAGTTTACAAAATATGCGTATTACAATTTGTATGGCCAATTATAGGTTTCCCTGTGTAACTGGGATATATGTATATAACATGCGAACGAACTAATGCCACAAATTTAAATTATAAGATGCAATACAATCCAAATTTACTTAAGTTTAAGTTAAACCATAATCCTGAAATGGTAAAACCAAAAAAGGTTGAATAACAGAAGACAGGAGAAGATAGAAGATCGGTTGACTGTCACTCGTCTCCATCAATAGTCTTTACTTTTCGTTTTTTGAATGTAGGTTTATCTACTCAACAAGTTCAAAACAACGATACCCCACTCAATGGGGAAGGTAATATATTTTTCGCGCCTTTTAGCTATATGGGAGACCTCCTTTAAAACCTTTAAAAATATTGTTTGACAATTTGTTTGTCTTTGACATAACCTGTGAAAATTTGAAGACTGTAGCTCTAACCGTATAGCTGTAAACCTGGACAGACAGACATGTGAGTGACAGCAATAGGGCTCCGTTTGAACCCTTCGGGTACGGAACCATAAAAAGAACAAATTGTCAAAGACACTGTGTGTAGTCTACCGTCCTGCATAAGCCCTTATAGTGGATTACAGTTCTCCTCCCTTCAACGGAGAAAAGGCCGATGAACACTATAGGCTGAACGGAACCGTGAGGAAACGAATCTTTCCTGTTATTATAGCACATCTTCGCATTTTTCCTCTTATATTGGGCTCAGCTCCCAATTTAACCACAACTGGATGCAGTCGGATGCAGATGTTGTACCGTCAACGAAATAAATAATAATTAATATTTAATATCAGGAGAAAGTCTTTTCGGTATTATTACCCGACTGCGCGAGGGTAATGTTTTTTGAGCGTATGTATGTATGTATGTCCATTTCTACGGCACGCTCTTCAGTCGAAACGGCTCGACGGATTGTGACATATGAGGTATCGTTGGATTCGTCTCAATTGTGGGAGTTGTTACATAATTTTTAAATATGACGCCCCTCCCCAAAAAAACAGGTTGATGCAATTTTATTTATTCGTATCATAAAATGAAAGATATCAAAATAGGCCGTTCCAAAAATATATATAGTAACAAGTATTTATAAAAATTAACATAACATAATTTATATATTAAAATTTAACTGTTGACATTCTAATTTAATTATTAATGTTTTTATTGGCATTAGAATTTTTTTTTTGACATTTTTCATTACTTTTACATTTTTAATATTATACCTACACGAAATTTAAATTACATGGATGTAATTTTAATTTTTCATTTATTGTTAAAAAAATATTATGCAAAATTTATTATTCTTAATTGTTTGTTTATTTGTGTTTTTACTAACAATAGTTCTAAGGTGTTTCTACTAACAAATAATGAATCATGGTGTTTGATTAATAAATAAATTAATTTAATTAAATATTATAAGGTGCTGCAGGCGGGGACAAACAAAAATTAAAGAAAAACCACATATATAAAACTAATTAGATGACGCGATTGTATGTACTTCGCGTGACAAAAACGGAGTAAAGTTACGATCAATGATCGTAATCTGAGTTTTTCATTTAGCATTATCGGCACCGGAAATCCACCGAAATCTAGATAAAAAAAATTGACAAAGAAAAAGAAATTGAGCTGTAAAAAATGTATAGAAAAAGTTGTCCGAGGCATTGCAAATGTTTTCTTTCATTGGTGAGTAAATTTGTTTTTAAATTGAGTGTGAAAAAGTGGCACGCTTGGTTTTCATACAGATGGAGGGACTCGCGTCATCTAGTTAGATATATGTCTGTGAGAGCACTTCATAATATGTAATGTATAAATAATTAATACCTAGTACTTGTTTTTCTTTTTTCAGTTAATTATTTTTTAGCAGTCGGGTTTTTATACTAATTTCGATTTGTTTTTTTTATACAATGGAAAAATACGATTCAAAGATAGAATTCAGAAGATCCGCAGTCGAAATGTTTTTTTTTTCTTTTTTTTTTTATGGTGGGTTTGCTTTTGACTCCAGTATAGGTCAGTAGTGACAGAGACAAAGTCGACGATGGAGTGAGCTTACCCAGAAGAAATACAATTTACGAATGAATGCAATGCAATGCATACAATTTGTGAATGTCGCACAATTTACGATTTAGGTTTAGATTAATAATAATAATGAGAGCGTTGAGTACACTCTGCCTCTGTATACCCCTTGAAAGCAGCCGAAAGACGCCCACTGTTGGACATAGGCCTCCCCCAAGCGTCGTCACATTGACCGGTCCCGTGCGTCTCGCATCCAGCAGACTCCCACCACCCTTTTAGATAGTGACAATGAAACTCGTGCACGAAATCCAATGCAAAACCTAGAACCAATCAATCTGCCTAGCCTTTGCCCAACTATATTGCGGTCGGCTTCCAATCTTACCGGATTCAGCTGATCACTAGTGTTTTACGTGGACTGACTGCCTATCTGACCTCCACAACCCAGTAACTGCGTAACATGGTACCCCTTGGCGAGACTGGTGTCAGATCTCAAGCTTCTGACTACCCGTAACGACTGTCAAAGATCTTCACGACAGCCGGGGCTACGTTAAGCCAACGGCTTAACGTGCTTTTCGAGGCACGGAGGAAACTCGGTATGTTGAAAATTGTCACCCATCCACGGAACGACCTCGTCAAGCGTTGCTTAACCTTGAAGATCGAACCGTGCGGATGTTATTATTTAGCCACGAGCTCCTCTCTCATGCAAAACCTAGAACCACAAAACAGTAAAAAAAACAACAGCTACATTTTGTCCATTTGAAAACCCCGATTTTTCCAACAAAGAGAAAAGTTATTTTTCAATTAACATCGTAAGTTCGGCCAGTATTTATATTGCTTATAGTTTTTATATTAAAACTGTAATTCTAGTATTTCATTTTATTTTAACTTCCCCTGAGGCAGGGAATTTTACGCCCACCGACCAACTGTTCTCATTTCTTGCATCAACACAACTTGTATGAGAATGGCTAATACAATACTGATACCAGCCAGTGTAGAAATACCAGCCTATTACTAATTTTTAAATATTTAATGAAGTATATATTTTATTTTAATCTTTATTAGATATATTTTCAAGAAAAATATTTTTATTATTTTATTTTTCACTGCAGGTTAAAGATCTTTTCTAAAACATAGAAGGTACGAGGGATTAATCTTCACACTTGCACAAGGCGGAATGTATATAAGTGGCCTTTGACAAACGATATTCTAGCTATCTTACTGTGAAATAATTCTTGCAATCATATCACTAAAAAGCAACAGTATTTCCTTAACACTACCACAGATAATATGATACTAGCATAGAGATGCCTCATCCCATAAAAAGAAACCGTGCCGACGTAACTAGCGTTTTTCGTCTGCTTAAACCGATTATTTTTATACATTCGTTCTTGGTTGCGTTCCATGGGGATAGATAGATGGTGTTAGTAGTGACTTGCAAGTTAAAGGGTTTACTCGGTTCGTGAATATTTTTTTCTATTAATACAGTGACGATTTGTTTTAAAGTATTTTTTTGCACGTTTTTACAGTTTCATTGCTCCAAAATATGTTCTAATACAAATTTAAACAATCAAGTGGAATGCCTCAGACATTTAAAACCGCGCCATTTATTGGCATACATTTTAAATGGTCCGTTCAAATAATCTTTGAAATGTGAATTAAGACCTCAATATTCCATAATTTTGTGCTTAGGAGAGTTTATTAAACAAACACATCCAATTTTTAGGGGGTAATGTGTTTATCAGTCTATGTACCTATGTACGTTTGTTCCTTAGTGGCGTTCTCGCGTTGGCAGATTTTGATGATTCTTATCTCAATCGATTAGTCAAAACCTTGCAAGTGACACTGGCTAAATTAAAGTGGGAAATTTGAAAAATGGCGGATTTCGGGCGCCATATTGTGGAGGCCCAATTTTTTTATACTTCCAGACACATCGTGTGTATCAAAATTAAGGGTTTTGAGATATAACATAACATTATACATAACATTTTTTTTCGTTTTAGTTACATTTAAACATACAAGATGTTTAAAGGTAACTAACTCGAAAAAAAAAATGTTAACTAAAAAGTTAAAAATAAAAAACATCTGGATAGGGGACATTACATGTGGTTTTGGTCATCCAGCACGTGAATATGTATCCTCCGACTGCACAGCATGAATTTCTTCTTATTTGAGTCTTTTTAGTTCGCTTCGTAAGCAGTCGGATTTTTTTTATTTTTTTAATAAAGTTTATTTTCACACTAAATATTTTTTTTAGAAGCACAAGAACCCACAAAAAATCTCTAAATTTTCGCTGTCCACAGAGGCCTAGTGTACAAATCTGACAACTATACATGTAAAAAGAATAACATAAAAGCACGAGATACATCCTTTTTGATTCATTTTATGGCATATTTTTTAAATTAATCCAATATTGGTGTAGGAAATAGCCAAGAGCCAAACCACAAATTACGACTTTTTACTTAGGAAATTCAATCGGATGTCTCCGACCGCATTTGCTCTTAAGATGGTCACCCTTCCATAGACCGATCTAGATAAGCGTTGCTTAACTTTGAAGATCGAACCGTGCGGCAGTTATTTAGCCACAAGCACCTCTTCTTTAAGTCTGTAGTGTCACGGGGTCCCAGCGCTAAGAAAGGAAATTTGGTTCAAATAAATCTCACTAGATGGCGCGACTTGCACCGTGTTGCTATTGAATTGTTAGGAAATTCAGTCGGAGCTCTCTGCCAGCATTTCCTCTTAACATACTGAGATTCCTCCGATATTCAGTAAGCACATTAAGCTGTTGGTCCCGGCTGTCATTTGAAGATATTTGACAGTCCTTACGGTAGTTAGAAGTCATAAAATCTGGCATCAGTCTTGCCAGTCGGTATCGTAGTACCCAGATACTAGGAAAAAGAAGTTAGATAGGCATTCGCTCTATGCAAAATACTGGTTCTCAGCTGAACCCGGCTAATAGACTAGTTAATTACTACAAAATTGAGGATTTATTTATTCTCATTTGGTCTATTATCTAGTACTTGTAAATTACCAAAATATAGCAAGAACAAAAGGTATATTGTAATAATCCGTAAGATTCTCATTAACATATTCTGTTTACTTAACCTCAAGCGTAAGGATTTTAGTAATGGGCCGCTAGTCGATAAGTTCGTAGTTTTAGCTCGATTGATAGTTTCAAAATATCCTTTTACCCGACTTCAAAAAAAAAAATGTTATATTGTTGGAACTGTACAATATTCACATATGTTAATCTGTATAGGTTTCTAAACACGTGTACCAAATTTCATAAGTCTACGTATGTATGTATGTTTGTCCACGCATAGCTCCGAAACTAGTAATCGGATCGTATTAATTAAAATCGGTTCAGCAGTTTTCAAGATATGGAATACAACTGAACTCCTTAGCGACAAACATCACGAATGTGAAAATTAAGTTATTATGGGTATTTTGTCAATCCTTTAGGTACCTTAATATAAGACTTTGCTCACTTTTTAGTGATAGAAGAAAAACTAAAAGAGAGAAATAAAAACCCTTTCAGAGAAAAAAAATAACCGACTTCTATCGTCTTTGATCATAAAAACAAAAGGTACCTAACCTAAACCTAAGGTTTATTTTTGTGAAAAAGTATTTCTTAGATTTGCTTCATACGTAATTTTTTCTTCTTCTTAAAATTTGGCTACCCCGTTGCCCTCGGGGTCGCAGGTGCGATTGCTGAGCTAGAGATCCCGGGTTCAATTCCTAATTTGGGCAAAAAGTGATATTACTATTTTTTTCTATTTGGAACTTCCGGAGCAGCCCGAGGTTTGGAAGCTGGTGGTGTGATAACCACGTGCCTCTGAAAGCACTTTTAACCGTTGGTCATGGCCCTGATCTCTTTTCGGTCGTGTCGATTTGCTGACACATCGGACTATGAGAGTGATGAAACATAGCACCTGTGTTTGCGCACACGCTTGTACACTATAATATTGCCCGCGTCGATGCCAGTCTTCACTGAGATTGGCCGCCATGGCCAAAATTCGACAGGATTCGATTAAGGACAGTGCCATCTACCAACAACGGGAGGAACGACGAACAGTCGATGGGCTCACAGTGCGCGCGCTATCACTACATCGAGGTGCGCCTGCGACATCATCTAGCTGCATGGTTCGACAGCCTGCCGGAAGAGGGTGGAGAACGCAGCCTATGAAGAGGAGTGACTACCGCGACACACTTTCTTTTTCCATCTCGGCCTTCCTACACTAAACTTCTTTATTCTATCTTACTGTTACTTTCTTTAATAAATTTAATTGTCAAGAGGAAATAAACGATTGATTCGCCATAACCTCCCTTGATAGTCAATCCCGAAACACGAGAATATTGGTCCTTCGAGCCGGAACACACCGCAACACTGCCACGATACCACTGTTCTCGATTTGGACTCATTACTGATAAATTGAAAACAGAAATGAAGACATCCGCAAGAGAACCAAGATTACCGACATAGCCCGAAGAATTGCCAAACTTAAGTGGCAATGGGCAGGGCACATTGCTCGCAGACCGTATGGCCGTTGAGGCCGAAAAGTTCTGGAGTGGCGACCGCGTTCCAGAAGACGCAGTTTTGGAAGGCCTCGCTCTAGGTGGAGCGACGACCTGGTCAAGGCTGCGTGAATCTGGTGGATGCGAAACGCACAGAACCGATCAGTGTGGCGACGCTTAGGGGAGGCTATGTCCAGCAGCGGACGTCTTTCGGCTGAAATGGAATGATGACTAATAAATTGACCGGAGAAGGCAGGAGATAAATTTGGCCAAAACAAAATATGGTAAGGTCTTTAAACAGCTGTGGAACGTCATAGCCTGACTAAAAGGATGTTGTAACAAACTGGTAAAATCGAACCGTGACCGATAAATGAAAATCAAAAGATTCCTGAAAAAGTCAGGTTTCATCTCAAAAAGAAAAATAGTAACTAATATTAATAGTTACTAGTTGGGCGCACGGTTGGCGCAGTGGTTGAGCGATTGACTGCTGCGCTGCGTGTTGCGGGTTCGATTCCCGCACGGAACAAATGTTTGTATGACCTACAGATAGTTGTTCCGGCTCTGGGTGTTGTGTATGTGAGTTTATATGTTTGCAAACGTACCCACGATACAGGAAGAAATTCCTAGTGTGGGGCAAAGCTTTTTAAATAAAAATAAATAAAATAAATAGTAGATTTGCAAAAACGATAAAGAAGAGGCAATAGTGTAGGTAAGTGGTAATTTTCCACGTGTGTCCCAACACTAGTAATACACCGAAATTGGGTTAATTGTGTAGTAAAATATTCAAAACGGTTCAACTCGGATTGATGGGTGAACTACGTTTTGCTGCGGCTTTGCCTCCGTCTGTTATAGTGTACAACATTCATCATCGCCAGCCAGGTTTGAGCAAGCATAGAGATTGATGCTTGTGCCTTTTTTGTATGAAAAGAGGTCTCTGCTCTGCAGTGGGGCCAGTGGGACAGTTACAGGCTGTTAGGTATATGATTCTTCTATTGTCTTAAACTATTTTTTACTAATTGGACAAAGAACCTGTTAAAAGAGGACCACACTCAACAGTGAGCAAAGTTGGGTTATAGATGACTAGCTGACCCCGCAGCTTCGCTCCCGTCAACTGGGACCGCGCCCTACCTACCTATCTCTCTTCCCTACCTACCTACCTATCTACCTACCCTCCCCAACCTACCCTACCTACCATACCTACCCTACCCTATCTACCAAACATCATTTTTTTTCATCTGAAAGGTAGCCTATGTCCTTCCTCGGGATGCCATCTATCTCCTTGCAAAATTACATTGAATTCCGTTCAGTGGTTTAGACTTGAAATGGTAACAGACAGAATTACTTTCGAATTTACAATATTATCTTGCTAATATTGTATTACAAATATTATCCTTACTAACATTATAATTGTGAATGTAATTTGTTTGTTACGCTTTCACACAAAAACTACTGAACCGATCATCATGAAACTTTGTACATATATTCTTGAAGGTATTAGAAGTAACATAGGATACTTTTTATTTTTTAAAAAAATGGCTTCACTGCGAGTGAAGCCGCGGGTAAAAGCTAGTAAATTATAAATGTGAAAGTTTGTATGGATGGATATATGTTTGTTACTCAATAACGCCAAAACCGCTGAATGGATCTGGATGAAATTTGGCACAGAGATAGGTTATAATCTGGAATTGGACATAGGCTACTTTTTATCCCGGGATAATGTTCCTTTGGGATGAAAAAAATACTTTTCACGCGGGCGAAGCCGCTGGCAGAAGCTATTATTATATATTATAGTACATATATTGATGGTAATAGGCTCAATGCCCGCCCCGAATACATGGGATTAGCACATAACTGAAAAAAAGGGTGTTCAAAACACCTCTTCCTAAACGTTATGATAATACAGCGGTGCTGTTATGAGTAAAACAATCCACTTTGTTAGATAACCTAGGTAGTCTTATTTTTACTGGCTCTATCCCACCGCAGTATTCCCAAACCACTGCAAATCCTGAAAGCCAGAATCAACAGTGGCGACCACCAGAAAAGCGCCGAGGCAATGAAGCTCGACGAAGTCCCAGAGAATGAATTTAACTGTATTGGATCTCGCAACGAAATTAATCAGAAAAGAATAATGGAGGAGTAGGAAAATATACAAATTTACACTTCTCTCCATATCAAGCAGGAGACAGAACAAACAAGGCCAATAGGCGCAAAGTGTCGTTTACAACTGGGATAAGCCCAGTTGCCTTGCACCATGGATAAAAATTATTATTGATATTAATGGGGCCTAACATTGTGAGCTGTTATATTTGATTCCAATAATAGGTAAGGTAAAAACGCTTGAACACAAGGAAATTTGTTCTAGTTTCAACAATGTCCTTTTAGTAAACAAATCTAGATGCAGCCTCTACATTATTCAACATAATATTGCGTTCATTCTGCCAAAGAATACACTTCCATAAGATATGATTTGCAGATTGTACATATTCGCAGATTCAGATGTAGAACACTGACATAAAGGCGAGGCAACGAGCTTGAAGGAAAATAATAAAATTTACTTAAGTTAGCATGCCCTGTGAGAAATTGGGCAACACCTACGTAGTTTCTCAGCCTCCGGGAAGTATTCGAATATCTAGAATTTAGTACTACCCTGAGGTTAGAAAACGTCTTGATGTGGAAACGGAGTTCAACCATCCGTAAATAATTGCTTAAATTCATCAATTGATCTGTGCTGTGACCTAAAATCGTGAGGCTTTGGTGTGTTAGGTCTGATTGATTTTGGCAATCAAAGCAAAATAATTTTGCCTCGGAAACAAAAAACACTATCAAAGAATCTTTCATCTATCCCGTGATCTTATATATTATACGTTTTTATTTATTTTATAGTAGTTATGTATTTTATTTTGGTATATAATTATCTTTTGGCACTTTTTGTAATATTTTTTATATACTATGTTTATATTAGTTAAGTTTTACGCTATATTACTTTTCCTATTACTTCTACACACTATGTCTATGTCTCTTATCCAATTCTCCTGTCGCAGGTCTGCTGGAAGAAATTTCTTTAGAAATAAGCAGCTCCTTTGTGCTCTTCTATCTTTATATGTATTTTCTCTTTTAAGTGTTTTGTGTGTACATAAATAAATAAATAAAAAAAACCGGCCAAGTGCGTGTCGGACTTCGCACATATAAGGTTCCGTACCAAACCGCAAAACTAAGTTGATTGTAATAGAAACAACCGACTTCCAAACAAACACTACAAAGTAAAAAATAACTTCAATTTCGGAAGTCGGTGTTTCTGTTTTCGTTTCTTCGTTTTTTGACACCGACTTCCGAAATTGAAGTTATTTTTTACTTTGTAGTGTTTGTTTGGAAGTCGGTTGTAATTTTTGTAGAAAAGTTTTTTATTTTCCACTTTTTAGTTGTGGTACATAATAGACCAGTTCTATAGGCACCTACGCGTATAGTGCCCAAAGTGAAGCAAGAATAGATTAACCCAAGACATGAAACTTATACAAAACCGGTGCAATGAGAGTATACCAGGGTGAACTGTTCACACCTGCGTACCCCTTTAGAGCGTACCAGTGTGATGTTATGTTATGAAATGGTGTAAACAATAAACAGACATGCGATTAGATCTATCCCGAGTGATTTGCCATCATTTATTGAAGAGTTCTGATGTAATTCTCCGAAGTTCTTCATCAGATCTTGAAGAAAATTAAATGGGACCACACGACAAGCACCAGCTTTCAAATAAAAAAAGAATCATCAAAATCGGTTCACCCAATGAAAAGTTCTGAGGTAACAAACATAAAAAAAAAAAAAAATACAGTCGAATTGAGAACCTCCTCCTTTTTGCGAAGTCGGTTAAAAAGAGGGCGTTTCAAAGAATATTGTGATGTATCAATATATCGGTATTTCAAATATATTGGTATTTTCATCAACAATGCAATCATTTGCACTCAGAAAGTATCATTTGTGAAACTGGTGAAGAAGACCACAGATGGCGAATGGAACTCCTAAATGCTAAATAAGTCATGGGTATAAGATATCTCGAATAGTTAAACGACTATGATGAAGCCAATACTTATAAATACATGGTACTGATGAAAATGCTACTATCGAACTGATCTGATGATGAAGCCGACAGGTAGTCACTGGAACTCCGAAATAAAACAATGTATCCTATTCATGTTTGGGCTTATTAGAATCGTCATGAGATGTACTTTGGCTATTTATGATTTTTATGACAATTGGAGATACCTAACAAAACTAAAAAGAGGTCAATAAAAAACTTTTACAAAAAAACAAACCGACTTCCAAAAAAACACTGCAAAGCGAAAAATAACTTTCTTTTCCGAAGTCGGCGTCGAAACACGGAAAACAATAGGTACCATAGACACCGACTTCGGCAAAGAAAGTTATTTTTCGCTTTGCAGTGTTTTTTTGGAAGTCGGTTTGTTTTTTTGTTAATAAGTTTTTTATTTAAAGTAAGTTTGAAAAAGTCTAACTGTTTGTTACTCCGCTATTTTTTTCTCAACCACGCAATTGATTGGATTAAAGTTTTCACGAATAGTAAGTTTATGTAAATTTTAAATAGTTGCATTAAATGTGTAAAAAAATCGTTCGTTGTATAATTCGTTTTTTTTACCTTTGACCTTGGAATATCGCGGACACCCTACGAAAAGTAGGTTTTGAGACAAGTTTTAAGGTGCAAAAATAAGGGTTTATACATGTTCATAGCTATCTCTCATTCCGAGATACTTGGCCTTATTTGACTAATATTCTTGGACTATAAAGGAGTAATGAATCCATATTTATATTGCAAAAGAGAGCTGTCTGAGCCATATATAAGTTAAGTCACCGAGAATCCCTTAGGGAACTATTTAAAATATTAATATTATGACAGTTTCTTGACAATTCATTTATAAAAATATTATGTACTAGTTTTTACCCGCGGCTTCGCTCGCAATGAAGCCATTTTTTTTTTTAAATAAAATGCATCTTATGTTACTTCTAATACCTCCAACAATATATGTACAAAGTTTCATGATGATCGGTTCAGTAGTTTTTGCGTCAAAGCGTAACAAACAAACTTACATTCACAATTTTAATATTAGTAAGGATGTAAGGAAAAATATACATCTCTTTAGTAAAGTCAGTGATAAACACAATTGTAATTCAAGAAATAAAGATAAGTTAGATCAACCATCTTATAGACTAGCTTAAGTACACAAATCTTTCATGGGGTACTGTGTTAAATTCTATAACAAAATACCTTGTGACATATTAAAACTAAATGAAAGTAAATTTAAAACTTTAGTTAAAAGCACACTTTGTAAAGAAGCATATTACAAATAAGATGATTACATTCAAGACAAGAATGGTTGGAAACATGCTGGTCCTGCTCCATAAGGCAATCTTTAGTGTAATCAAAATCAATTTTGTTAATTTATATTCTTAATCATAGTTATTGTATTCATTTTTTTTTAAGAAGTTGACTCGCACACTGTTTCGTTGTTGTTGAATTAGGTATTTTACCTATGTTTGCAATATTTGTAAGTATGTGAGAACCATGTTCCTACTTATCAAATTAATGTATTAACCTGTTAATGCTTTTAATTCTTTATACCTGTACGTAGTATAGTGTGTAGTGCTATTCTGGGTGCATTGTCCGCACATATAGGAATTTATTAATGTATGTACTTATGTTAATATTGTAAAACGCCTATTTTTTTTAAAGAGAAGAAATTATGGAGTTTCTTGTGCGTTCTTCTCCATAACAAGCTTCTTTTCCGAATGCACGGTAGAATAAATTTTTTTACTTGTAAATTTTAATTTTAGTTTTTAATTGTTTGACGTACAAAAGTGCCGCGTATTGATCTGGTTGAATAAATATATTTGATTTTGACTTGAGTTGACTTATGTTTTAGAAAGTTATCGTTTTAACGAAAGCGGTGGCAGGTCCTTAACTCGAAAAATTGCGAATTCATGTGGGAATCTCCAAGCAGATGAAACCGTAAGATACAGTTAGTAAATAATACAAACAAGCCTAGTTTACTTTATTTAGCGACTTACCTTTCGGTGGTGAAGATACTGGTCCGCTCGGGATAACCATAGCAGACATCGAAGGGTTTTTCTGTAACAAAAGAATTATAACATAAGAAATTATAATAACAAAAGAGTGTATGACGTCTTTTTTAGGTTCATAGAAAATACACCTTTTGCCTATAAATTTTGCAAAATATATTAATGATATTACGCCTATAATACGCACTGAAAGGGAATGTCGATACCGGGGTGCCTACTGAAAAAATTATAATGGAAAAAAAACCCAGTAATGATTAGCCTTAAGGATGCACTACTCGATCATTCTTCCATACAAACGTAGTTTGGAGATTACTCCACTGTTTGACGATGTACGTTCACAATAAAAAAATATGTCAATTTGTCTCATCATTATCTAGCCCTGTATGTAAAAATTTTTTCAAAGTTGTGAGCGTCGAAAGTTCCATATTTCCATACTAATTTTAACGCATCTTTGGGCGGAAATAAATACCATAAGAAAATTGCAAAACAGCCTCTATACAGGATAGATAAGTATTTCAAAAATACAAATAATTTTATTTTGAAAATACACATTTGGTCGTTTTTTCATGATATAGATACTCCCAAAGGTCTGTTTATAAAATTTCGCGCGCTCGTTTTCGTCCTAAATCATCATCCATTTCGCTACAAAATTCGCAGAAGTGCTAATTCGTACGCAAACTAGCTTCTTTCTGCTTATCACAGCATCTATCTCTTTGGCACATCTAGGTACTTACTGCTCATTACAGCATCTATCTCTTTCAAGTTGTGTTCGTGTTGTCGGATGAGATAGCATGCATATTAACCTCGCGCACAAAATAGTTCGTGCTGTCGACAAGGGTAACCTTTATTGGAATTTAATCTCGGGCCCCTTGCTGGCTTGTAGCTACAAAACAAACAAGACAGTCAGGAAGTAGAATCTAATCCGCTTAAAGTGGTCCCACTACAGGAACACAGGGCTCCACTCAGTGGGATCCCTCCCAGAATAAGGAATCCACAACTAATTCTCCAACACTCCTTTCGCAGTTATGAGAGATTTCTGTAGAAATAAGCTTGTACCTATTTGCTGTTCCTTCTTCTTGTCTGTTTATTGTAAGCCTGTGTACATTAATTGTTAAATAAATAAACGCCACACACCGTACAGGTTGGTGAATATGACATGGGCGTGCTGGAGACCGCAGGAATCCACTGGATGCGAGAAACCAAGGTCGATATGTGAACTTAGATTTAAGATAAATAGGTATGTTTTTGGTTGAAAAGTTCGTGGCTAAATAATAACAGCCGCACGGGTCGATCTCCAAGATTAAGCAACGCTTGACGAGGTCGGTCCGTGGATGGGTGACCATTTTCAACATACCGAGTTTCCTCCGTGCCTCGGAAAGCACGTTAAGCCGTTGGTCCCGGCTGTCATTTGAAGATCTTTGACAGTCGTTACGAGTAGTCAGAAGCTTGAGATCTGACACCAGTCTTGCCAAGGGGTACCGTGTTACCCAGTTACTGGGTTGTGGATGTCAGACAGGCAGTCGCTCCACATAAAACACTAGTGCTCAGTTGAATCCGGTATGACTGAAAGCCGACCCCAATATAGTTGGGAAAAGCCTAGGCAGATTGAGGTATGTTTTTGGTTTTTCTCGCATAAGTCAATCTCACATTGCTTACAGAACGGATGGCCGATGGGGCAGAAAGTTTCTTGAGAACGTTGAAGACGTTGCGTTGGAAGGCCTCCCACCAGCTAGGCCGATGACTTGGTGAAGGTTTCCGGGATCCGCTGGATGAGAGACGCACGGGAAAGATCAATGTGGTGACGCTTGGAGCAGGCCATGTCCAGCAGAGGGCGTCTTTCGGCTGATATGATGATGATGATAAAGTGAGGGAGGGGAAGGCCAAATTAAAGGTGGATGGACTGTGTGAGGAGTGATATGAAAGAAATAAGAGACAGTGATAGCGTTACGGGGGATAGGACGGTGTGGAAGAAGAAAACATATTGCACCAAGTAACATAGGACTATTTAATATAGTTTTTGTACACTGACAGCCCTATGTCTTTCTCCTCTAGTTCTGTTTATCCAAAGGTTGTCTGGAAGAGATTGCCCTGTGCGATAAAACCGCCCATTGTACACTGATCTTTATAATGTTTTGTCCTGTAATTATTTAAGTGGTATACAATAAAGTATATAATTAATAGGACAAGGGCAGGAAGATAAATTTGTTTCTCTCAGAAGTGAATTTATCTCATGTTCTTTGCAGAAATAAATAGAACCATATTTGAAAACTGAAGAAGTATAAAAAGTCTCGACTGAACAGCAGTGGACGTCTTTCGGATGAAGTGATGACATGCTTTCCTTTGTAGCGGGATTGCAATCTGCGTAGCCTTTTTACCTTACTGCCGAAGAAAGGTAATGTGTTTATGTATGTATTTTTGTTCCTATGTGGCGTTCTAGAGATCAAACACGTTAGCCGATTTTGATGATTCTTACTTCAATCGATTCGTCTTAACCTTGCGAGTATCAATGGCTACATTAAAATTGGGAAATAGAAAAATGGCGGCTTTTGGGCGGAAAATTCTTTTTTCTTCCAAACCCATCTTGTGGGGTATCAAAATAAAGGGTTTTAAGTTGTAAATTAAAAAATAATTAAAAATAACAAAGAAACCCGACTGCTTAGAAAGCGAACTAAAAAGACGTAAACAAGAAGAAAATCATGCTATGCAGTCGGATGATACATATGTGCGAGCTGGCTGACCAAAACCAGATGTATCCTCCTGATTTTCTTGTTGTTAGTGTCTTTTTAGTTCGCTTTTTAAGCAGTCGGGTTTCTTTGTTATTTTTATTTATTTTTTTATTTACAACTTAAAACCCTTTATTTTGATACCCCACAAGATGGGTTTGGAAGAAAAAAGAATTTTCCGCCCAAAAGCCGCCATTTTAAGCAGTCGGGTATTTTGTTATTTTTATATATTTTTTTCGCATCTATATAGGAATCAACTTCCAGTGAAACTGCTTGAAACGGGATATCAGTATTTTACAAAGAGTGCCTTTCTGACCTCCAAAACCCAGAACCTGGATAACACGGTACCCTTTGGCACGACTGGTGTCTTCTCTGGCTTCTAACTACACGTAACTTATTTTTTTATTAGGACGGTCACACCGCACTATTTCCAAACTACTGGAACTCCTGAAAGCCAGAATCAACAGTGGCGACTACCAGAAAAGCGCCGAGGCATTGAAGCTCGACGTAGTCCCGGAGAATGAATTTACTAACTGTCTTGGATCCCGCAAAGAAATTAATCAGAAAATAACCTAACCTTCCTGGCGGATCGACAGCCGTAAGGCGATTTAAATTGCAAGAATGCTCACATGCAAAGCGATGCAAATCGACATTTTTAATGTTTTTAAGCGATATCCGACCAATATCGCCTATCGACGCAAGTTAAATTGCATCGCACCATCAGAAAAGTCCCTGAAAGTCGGTATTACATAAAAGATAAATTCAACATTATCCATACACGTGCCTCAATTCAAAATATAAAAGAGATCCGTAACATAAAATCATCAAATCTATTAAAAAACAACAATGTTATTTAAATATGAGTAAGAAATGAATACAAAGAAAAATACGTTCGGAATCAGCGTTGGGACTCTAGAATAAATATTATGTTATTATTTCAACATTATACAGTTACGTATTTCTATCCTCAAGAGAAAGCATGGAAAGGTATTGTTTAAAAAAATATAAGTAGCAGGTAGATTCAGTTAAGCAAACATGTATTTCTTTGCTAAATTATTATTGGATGTCATAAGAGAGGTAGAGGACGGCTCCCGGCTACGTGATGGACGAAATTCTTATTGGTGGAAGAACTGCCCAACCTGACAACCCAGGACTGAATGTCCCGGTGCCATAAAATTAGGAGAGCTGACCCCACCTAAAGTTGGATACAGCTAGGAAGGATACAACGAAGATAGTCAATGTCCTCATTAGTGATCATTTCTGTTTAAGTAATTTAATTTAAGGATTTAATTAACGTAGTATATAATACTTAATTAACAATAACTACCTATATATATATATATATAGGTAGTATATATATATATGCGTATATATATATTTACACAATTAAATAAAAACAAAAATAAAAACGCGTAAAAAAAGGATGTCGGCGATGCTTTCCGAAGTCTTAATTGTCCAATTTCTTAATTCTTCATATTCTTATTTTTCCGAATTCTTATTTTTACATATTCCGAATTTTTCATATTCATTTATTTACACTTTCTCATTATTACATATTCCATTTTATTCCACATTCTGTATTTTCCACATTTAAGTACAATCACAATAAAAACTTTGTAACAGATTTTGTTCCACACACAATTTAACTTATGGATGACCAAAATCTACTTTGATTTGTGGAGTTGTTCTAGTGAACGCCATGGGACAATCAACGCTTTAGAAGATTGGATCTTCCGATTATATAAAAAGGTAGGAAGAATTAATATATAATTTTTCATACATTTTCTGAAAAAAGTGGCATCATAGTTTTTTTATTAGCGTTTACTGTCTTACTGCTGGGCAAAGGCCTTTATATTATGAAAAGATAATTAAAAATTGCCAAATACATACGGAGCAAAGTCATTGA
This sequence comes from Orthosia gracilis, assembly GCA_947562075.1. Taxonomy (NCBI): domain Eukaryota; kingdom Metazoa; phylum Arthropoda; class Insecta; order Lepidoptera; family Noctuidae; genus Orthosia; species Orthosia gracilis. Next base: position 10,869,980 of record OX387277.1, read on the forward strand.
TGATTTATAAAAAAGCGCAAAATCACCTGAAGAATATTTAAAGAAATTATAACATGTTGGTTCAAGTAACAGTATTGATATGTGAACCATAACACTTCTTAAAAAAAAAAACATGTTTCCTTTTTATTTCAGAAAATATTTGAAAGGGAATGAATTGTTTTCACCCATCTTTTTATACACATACATATGTAGTATATAGTTTATATTTTGCTCTAGACCTTTTTCTTTTTCTTTCTTTGATTTATTTGCTGAAATAAATGGTTTTGATTTAAAGTTTGATTATCAGATGAAAAAAATGTATGACAATCGGTTTATTTTCCTTTTTGTATCGAACTGTACTCATTCGGAAAATTTTGGTATTAGGACAAGAATTTGAAAAAATAATAATTAGGAAAAATAATATTTCGTATTTTAAAGAATTCGTAAAATAAATAATATGGAGAATCGCGAATTTGGATTTTGGCGCTGACACCAAAAAAAGAGCAAGGGTCTTCGGGCGTCAAAAAATTCACACTGTTATAAAACACTTGTATTCTGCTCATCTGGTTAGACCAGAATCCGACTCTAAGATACTTGAGAAAAGGCTAGACAGATTGTTTGTTTTTTTCTTCTTTGGTTTTCACAAACCGGGTCATCATCATCATCATTTCAGCCGAAATTCGTCCACTGCTGGACATAAGCTTCCCCCAGGTGTCGTCACATTGACCGATCCCGTGCGTCCCGCATCCAGCGGATCCCCGCAGTCTTCACCAGGTCAACCTAGTGGGAGGCCTTCCAACGCATCGTCTTTCAATATCAGAACTTTTTGGCATCATCGGCCATCCGTACTGCGAGCAGTGTGCCTTGCCCACTACCACTTAAGTTTCGCAATTCTTCGGTCTATGTTGGTAAATTTGGTTCTCCTGCGGATATTCTTCTTGTTTCTGATGCGATCACGCAAGGAAACTCCGAGCATAGCCCTCTCCATTGCCCTTTGGGTGACTGTAAGCTTTCTAATGAGGCCCATTGTGAGCGATCACGTCTGCATAAACCGGGTTATTCTATCATAATTGACAATTAGCCGTTATCAGAAGCCTTCCCAACAAACTTTATTAAACAAACGGTTCTAATTTTTAGTAAGAAACCATAATGTTTAGATTTGAGCTCGACTTTAGCCTCCTAACAGTCTTGTAAGACATGTTGCCTTTGGGCGGTGCGTGTGTCCGATGTCTGTTGTCGTACGGCACGAGAATTTTCCTAATACTCGTAATAAGGGACTTACTTTGTAAGTAGTTCCAATTTTGTTCTCTACAATCTTGAGTTTTTTTTATTAGGAATGGGCTTGCATTTGTCTATTTTTTAATCTATGGGTAAGCGATGATGTGTTCGACAGTGGTGCACGCTTGCTTATGATTAGGTTACCTCACTCTTAACTTATAGACTTGCAGCCTTTTTAAGTTAATTCGGCTAGGCAAATGATATCAATCGACCAATTACATGCGAGATGAAAGACGCGATGTGGATTTCCGTCAATGTTAATCTCAGGTTATAACTCCAGGTTATAAATATCAGGAAACACAGACTCCGGCAGGGTTTTGGGTTAAACTGTTTTTTTTTAATTATAGGTCTTAACAAACTCTTTATTCTTTCTACAAAGCGGTCGGAACGGACTTTTATAAAAAAAAGAACGGCCAAGTGCGAGTCGGACTCGCGCACCGAGGGTTCCGTACAAATCTCAGCTTAAAGGTATTATAGATCTGAGTATTTAATATGAATTTCAATTTAATACCTCTACCCGTTCGTGAGGAAAGGGGTAGTAAGTTTAAAATTGTGAAAAATATTTTTATTATATGATGTAACTAAAAATTTACGGTTTTCGCAATTATTCCTTTACCTCTGCTATAAGACGTTGCTTCGTACCAAATTTCTCGGATACCAGAGTTCACGTGAAGTACCCTGTAGGTTTTGATTGTGTGTCGAAAATTTGCGGCAATTTGCGGCTTAAACGGCTGCATCTTTTGATTGCTTTGGCTTAGGAGTTTGATATTTTTCACAGTTTTAAGGGACAGTAGACCTGAGTATTTGATGTATATAGACTGTAAAATTTCAGCTTGACACCTCCACGCGTTCCCGAGAAAAAGGGTCTTGACAGACAGACAAAAGGACGGACGGACAACAAAGTGATCCTATAAGGATTCCGTATTTTCCTTTCGAGGTACGGAACCCTAAAAACAGAATCGAAATCGCCAACAAAATCTGTTGTGATCAATGCTGGTTACTTCTGTGTATGCAAAGAGATCTTCTATTTATGAAATTTGTATATAATTATTAATATACAAAAATTATGATCTTATAGTCCAAGCTGTCACCTTCTTCGATATTTCGTAATATTGATAAGGTAATGCTGAAAGTCATCTTAGTACTGTAGGTGTTGGAAACAATAAGTCAATAATATCCAATCGTTTGTATAACAAATAAACTTTGAATTACATATTATTACCCTATAAAATCGCCATCCAAAAATCCCCAAAATACCGTCCGACATTGGACTCGCACCTCCTAACTCACGTTGCCCAGCCCGCACACTAATTAGGCAGTGTATAACCTCGGGGTTACTTGCTCTTATAGCCCTGTTGTATACAAGATGTGCTGTATTATGCTATATATCTCAGGATTGACGTCATAAGGTCATAAGCTTAAAACTTAACACAAATTTGACTTTCATTTTTAACGTTTTTTTTTAAAAAATGAATGAAATGAATGAATGAATGAACATTACGTGTACAGTTAAGGAGTGTAATTCCCTTTCGGAGTCTGTGTTTCTTAAAAACTACATCCTCTGAGTCTTTATATCAAAAGTGAATAGGTTTCTTCTAGGCAAGAGTAGCGTCTCAGATCAGGTCTCTCCTGGAGGCCATAGTGCGTTTGAACCTGTTCTTTCAGGCAGTCTTCGAATGAAATGAAGCCAATCTGGTCAGGTTTGATGCTGCTAAAACCCAGGCGTGTCTTTAATGCGACAAAAAGAGCCATTTTCACCCGGCTCCAACTTTCCGAAATGTGACCGTGCTAAAAACTGACCATCTAGAGATTCTTGGCGTTACTTGGACATTGACTCTCAATTTTGGCCCATACTTTGAAGCCAAGGGTCAGCTGACTGTCAAAAAGCTGGGGATCCTTGCAAAGCTGAGAAGGAACTTCATGCCAGAACAGCTGCTCAGCTTGTATCAAGCGCAAGTTCAATCATGAATGGAGTACTGTTCTCATCTCTGGGCAGATCTGCCAAATACCGGGTTGATGCACTAGAGTCGATTGAAAATGAGGCCAAGAGGCTCATTGGCGATGAGGCACTGGTTACGTCAAAGCTCCAGAGCCTTGAACATTGTCGCAGAGTTGCCAGCTTGCCGGTTTTTTAACCGACTTACCAAAAAGGAGGAGGTTCTATGTTCGACTTCTTGTATGTTTTTTTTTTTTTTATGTATGTTCACCGATATCTCCGTCAATTGTGGACCGATTTTGAAAATTCTTTTTTTTGTTTGAAAGGGTATGTTGTGAAATTGGTCCCTTGTCCATATTGTCATTGGTCTATATTTTGTTTTTTTTTTTTTTTAATAGAAAAAGTAGCGTTCTGCACCGTCGACCACATCATCGCTTACCATCAGGTAGTGTTCAAGTGCGAGCCTAATTATTTTTTTTTTTTTTTTTTATTGTAAATAGGCTCGCGCTTGACCACTATCTCACCTGATGGTAAGCGATGATGTGGTCGACGGTGAAGCACGCTTGCTTAGAATTAAATTAAAAAAAAGAAAAAAGTGTGTTTCACCTTTGACCACATCATCGCTTACTATCAGGAGAGATAAAGTCAAAATAGGCTCGCAATTACAAAAAAAAAAACCGGCCAAGTGCGAGTCGGACTCGAACACCGAGGATTCCGTACAAACAGCTACATTCACCAACATAATTAGGTAAAAATACTGAAGTTCATAAACAATGACACCACCGAACTTTGGTCCAACGAAAGTAATTGTTTTCACTTTTTCAAGGTCATTTTTTAATTTGGTCGATTATTACTTGTAAAGTTGTAAAGCTTATTTAGGTGTGATAATAACTATCAATTTCCTTCCTTTTAGTCCTTTTAATTTCGTTATAAATACTACTGCCGTGATTTTTTGCACGTATCCAAAAGCTACCATTTAGCTGGCAGGGGGACACATATTTGAATCTAACAAAAATGTGCAATTTAAAGCTTAATTTTAGACAATATTTTAAATTTTAAAGCGGTTTTAAATTTCAGAGGCATGCCACTTTTTTTTTTTTTTTTGTCGACGGGGAAAATCATCTTATGACAAATCCCGCTCTTGGGTGGAGCGGGAGATAGTGTCAGACTTGTACTGACTAAAAACCCCGCGCCGTTCCTTCTAGCCTTCATACCGGAGCTCTAGCTTCCTTTCGGATAACCCCGAACCCCGGTAGGCTTCGACCAAGCTGGGCCCCTCTCTTTGCTGACAACTCCTTGAGGCGCGCGGGAACAGTGCGCGCCGTCGACGCCTTGGCTCGGTCCGGGTAGTTACCGGACGATCGGACAGCGAGCTACCCATGGCTCGCTGTCCACGAGCCCGCGTCTACGGTGGCTGGATATCGGGATTGGGATCCCGGCGGCGGCGGCGAGGGCGCCGTTGCCTGATGCGGTCGGCCTCCTCCTTTGCTAGCATTACTGCTTCGCAGAAGGAGGCAACCGCCTGCCACTCCTCCTCGCTCCGGACCATGGCCTGAACCAAGGCCCGGCGCGAGAGGTCTCCGCCGCCGATCGCCCCCACGAGGGCACGGCGGTGCTCCGCCCAAGCAGGGCACACCTCGACTGTGTGCTCCACCGTGTCCTCCGGGCGTTCCGCACAGTGGCGGCACCCGGGCGTCTCTTCCGCTTGGATCCGATGCAGGAACCTCCCGAACTTGCCATGTCCGGTGAGGACCTGCGTCATGCGGAAGGTAAGGACGCCGTGAGAGGTAAGGACGCCGTGAGAGAGGCATGTCACTTGATCTTTTAAATTTGTCTTGTAACACATTTTGGTACAATGGAACTGTAAAAACGTGCAAAAAACACTATAAAACATTTAGTTTCTTTTTTACACTTTTAGTAAATTAAATAGTCCGTCAAAAACGCTAATTACCTACGTCGGCACGGTTTCTTTGTATGGGACGAGGCATCTGTATGAATATTATCTGTGGTATATTACAGCTTCAACTGTGAAGACAATGTTTTGTTACTTCTTATGTTAACAAATAATCTATTTCCAGAATGAAAATAATTACCTTCTATGTTCAGAGGTACCTAGTTATAAAAAATACCTAGCTAAAGGTTATGTTGAAGGTTCTGTAGTACTATTTAAAACATTTTAACAATAATAACTGCTGCCCGCGATTTCGTTCTACCAAATTTCATCCAGATCCATTCACCATTCTGGCACGATTGAGTAACAAACAACAATGCATTCAAACTTTCGCATTTATTGGAACATCACTGCACACTCATTTGTTTTTCGGATTCACAACGAGATCTATAATAATTCATCCGTTCGAATTTCGAAGTGATTTTTACAGAAAAACATGACTATCAACAATCGCGAGCAATGAAGCTGTCGAGCGATAGTACGCTGAGAAAACTCTTGCTTGATTAGGTTGATGACTTGAGCGGCTTCTTTTAGCTTCAGTGTTCCAAGTGACGTGAAACATAAGACTTTTTGACCAACTAGCTTCTGCCAGCGGCTTAGCCCGCGTGAAAATCGGAAATTACCCCGAAGGAACATAATCTCGGGACAAAAAGTATCCTATGTGCTATTCCTGACTATAATCTATCTGTGTGCCAAATTTCATCCAGATCCGTTCAGCCGTTCTGGCGTTAAGAAGTAACAAACTTAAAAACTTTCGCCATTATTATATTAGTGTGATTTTCATAAACGCTCACTTTTATAGGGTTTCAGGACTACCAAGTGTACCAAACAATATGGTGTTTTGTTTTAAAAATTAATGTCTTTAGTTTTTATGTTCCGTGACATAAGTTGAATAATCTTTGGTTACGATATTGAAAGAGGTTGAAAGCTATCAAAATTACCTTTCGAATGATATACCACAATCTATTAATTGTACAGAAATTGTAAAAAAATATTTTGAGCAACGAGCGATGGAGTGATTCCAGTGACGTATTCCACACTGGGCGCCCGCTTTAACGGCATCTGAGTGAATGACACCTGAGGTATTCCATATACGACACCTATCGATATTTTTCGCAGGTGCCAAATGTGGAATAATTTGTTATTTAAAATTTGACACCTACGGATCAGTAGGTGCTAGTACTTCTTCATGATTCTGGCCTCCTTGTAGTTTGGGTATCAATGCTTATAATGTTTAACATCTAACTAAAAAAGCAAAAGAGGAAATTATGTTTTGATCGTGTTATTAAACTGATTTAAATCGAATTTTTGATTATTACGCCATAAAAAAAAACGTCCCAACATTAGTGCCTGCTGATCCGTAGGTGCCAAATGTGGAATATATTTTAAATAATAAATTATTCACACCGGCACACACACCCTTCAAACCTAAATAAGATCTAGCACTTAGGCTCAGTTTTTTGATCCGTAGTTAACGCTTAAATATGCTAACGAAAGGTTTTAAATTTCAGTGAAACGCGTCTATTCATCAATAGTTAGTCTAAAAAAAAACTCCCAGGTAGATATAATCAACCACAACTTCGAATGTAGAGTCTTCGACCTTGATAAGATTGGTTGTAGCAGGGGCATTCAAAATCACCTTCATTTTATCCATAGCAATTTTAAGACCCACTTTTTCGAAAGCTCTACTGAGGTTATCGAGCATTGTACTGAGGTCTTCCATGGTCCCAGCCATGACCACTATATCGTCGGCAAACTGAACTTGAGTGACGTGCTCGCCATTGACGTTGATGCCTAGCCCTCTCCAGTCCAAAACCTTGAAGACATCCTCCAGTGCAGAGGTGAACATTTTCGGAGAGCTGTCTCCCTGTATCACATCTCGCTGCACAAGGATAGGTTCCGAGGTCTGACCCTGATGTCGAACTGATATGGTGGCGTTTTTGTACAAACACTTCAACACTTCGATGTACAGTTAGTCGATTTGGCACCGTTGGAGAGACTGCAGTACAGCCCAAGTCTCGATCCCCTAATAAAAGGGACTTCAACGTAACAAGTGAAACGTGGATCTACCTACTAAACACCTCTGCTGAACCCTTCTGGGCGTACCAGTTTGATATTAAACTTCTAACTATCAAATAGTTTGGTAACCACAAAGGACCTGCTCGGGAACAAACTTAAGACATTCCACACGATTCTTGACCACGGAACTGTTGGGTAAATGGGGGGAATTTCTGGCAATTACCCTCTTAAAGGGAATAACTCGAGTTCTACTTTGCACAATTATATAGGTACTATATAATTGTGCAAAAGCATTTGAAATGTGCCACTAGCGGGTTGCCAACTGAAAATCAGCGCTGGGGTCTGACGTCCAGCAAATGCTGAGTTGGTAACCCTTTCGGTATGGGCACGCTCGGAGCAATAATTCTTAAATCTTGTTTGTTTATTTTTTATATTCTTCTCTGTTACATTGTGATTGTTTTTGTTGTATTGTGTTTATGTCGAATAATTTTTTTCTTTTCTATTATATTCTATTCAAAATTGCGCTTACATAAGCCATATTATTATGTCCCAACAGGTGGACAGGTGACCTGTGAGGGTGGCGGGAGTCTAGCTGGATTCGAGCCGCACGTGACCGGTCAATGTGGCGACGCTTGAGGGAGGCCTATGTCCAGCAGTGGACGTCTTTCGGCTGATATGATAAACCAAAGAAGTATATTAGTTATATACCCAGGTATCTAGCTACATAAAAAATAAAATATTATACTACCGACTGCCAAATAAAAACACTTCAAAGTGAATAATAACTTTATTTTTGGAAGTCGATGTCATTCATAGGTACCAAATTATTGCGTTATGGACACCGACTTCCAAAAATAAAGTTATTTATGGGTAATCTATTCTGGCATAACTTTGAGCACTATAGAGCCTATAGAACTGGTCCATTATGTACCACAACTAAAATGTGCCTTCCAAATAAAAACACAAGACAGTGAAAAATAACCCCAATTTCGGAAGTCGGTGTCAAAAACGAAGACAAGAAAACAAGAACACCGACTGCCGAAATTGAAGTTATTTTTCACTTTGTTATGTTTTCATTTTGAAGTCGGGTGTATTTTTTTGTAAAAACGTGTATTTTCTCATAGTACGCTGAGTTCGTCCAGTTGTAAACAAAATTTGACATACGACGAACCACTGCCTATCTGGCCGCCACTACTCAGTTACTGTTTACTCGTTAACAGGATACCTCATAGGCGTGCTTTGCATAATGTCACCAGAATTTGTCTAACGCTGTTCATGGAGACTGTAGTCTCTTATCATTATTACGTAGTTTTAATTTAGAAGCGGTGTTTGTATGGTACCTAATTAAATTCAACAAGTTTTCATGAAATAGTTCCCATGAAAAGCACCCAAAAGTGTAAGTACTGTTACACGCTAGTATTGTATTTAAACATGCCGAATCAATCAATGAACGCGTTGATTTATTTTACGCTATGCAGTTAATAAACACTGCAAATTTTTAAACAGCGCTGTCTATTATCATTAATGCAAAACAGCTACTGAACGTCGCGCTTCAAACTCAGTTTCAACTAAACGTCAGGGTGAGTAAGCTAATGTTCTCAGTAGTATAAAGCTACGTTAAGAGATGGCGCCACTCATATCAAAGTGGGTGCGCTGATGATACCAAATTGATTAGAACATTTATTAAAAAAAAAACTGTTTTTTTTTGGCACCGTTAAAATTATGTTAAGACTTTTTAGCCTAGTATAGTATTAAGGTTTTTTGTATATCTACGCTATGTATTTTTACTGGGCCGCGCGTCAGCCAGGCTTTGGACATTTCTGAGTCAATGTCCAAAGGTAACTTTGAACAGCCATCATCTCTATTTTAAGTCATGATAGAATGGTACACCTATTTCCCTGCCTCATAACGTGCTCGTAACGACCTTTTACTGACTGCAATACGATTAAAAATCATTGTTTACAGTTAGATAAGAAATGTTGTGGCTTTTCAAACCTACAACAACTTTAGCAGAATGCGTTTCTTGTGTGTGAAGGTGTTACACTGATTTAGAAAAAATATACAAAGGTAAGATTAAGTATAGCAAATAAAAAATAATTAATTTCCTATTGAAAAGTCCTTTATTTACTTTCTGTTTTATTAATTAGTTATATTTTGGAGGTAATCTTAAAAAAACATCATCAGTACATAATTATAATAAATAAAATGTCGTTTTTGTACATTAATCATATTATGTACAAAAAATAGCCAGGGTGTTATAAGATAAAAAGGAGAACCCATTTCCAGCATTTGTGGCATTTTCTCTGTTTGTCTGTTTAGTTGTGCACGCATCACGTGAAATGTCCGTAACCAATGTAGATAACTTTTACTCATAAAAATTGTGCGTAACTTGAAGTATTACTTAGTTTTTGTTTCAAAACAATCGGTTCATTCTATCAAAAGCCATATGAATTTAAAGTCTTCAAGAAGTAGAATATCACATACGCAATTCAGATATTAGGACAGTTGAACTTCATATTCGATAGATAGCGTTTTGCATTTGACGTCTGTTTCTGAATGGCCGTGTTAAGATACTCCGCAGAAGAATTACCCTAGAAAAAGTATTGCGGGTAGGTAGAAAAGCAGGGTATGTAGGTAGGTAAGTAGGCCATAGACCTACACGTAGGTAGGTAAGGTAAGTAGGGTAGGCAGTTGACGGCAGACGGCAGAGAAGCAGCAGGCACAGCTTGTTTAAGATTATAAAGAATGTTATTTGTTTAAAGCAGCTAATTCTTACAAATACTTAGGTAATCCATCTATCACAAAATGCCAAAACTAAGTTGAGTCTAAATATGGATAATCTCCAGAATTTAATCAAAAAGTGTTTAAGTTGTTGCAGAGCAAAACAAAGAGTGAAACTTTCTTGCATATTTATGTACAAGATAACTTATTATATCGTTTATCATAATTTATGCAATTGTTACAATCAAACTCTTAATTTATTTACAGGACAAATCACCATTAACTCAGCTAACCAACAGAACAATGAAATAACATTTACCACAATGTGGCACCAACTGTGGATCCCCGTCCTCATCCCGACACTGATCATAAAGTCCGACTGTGTCGACAACAACAACACAGACACTGTCTTCATCCGCTCCGGAGGTCATGCAGAGGTGGAGAGAACTTATCAGGAAAGAACAACAACTAAGACAACAGAAGAAAAAGGATCAGCATCTGGAGAAACCACAACTGTCCATGGTAAAGAACAATTATTTTTTTTTTGTGGAAAAATCAAGATCAATAAATTCTCCTAGCCTTTTCTAGGTGGTGTTTAATTTTAATGGTGTTTCTAGTCGCAGTCAAGAGCGACTTCGAGCTCCATGGTAAAAAAAAAACATTTATTTTTGCAGGAGTAAGCCAATGTAATAAAGGAGTGCAGCATGGGTGCCCGTTTGGTAATATAAAAACTAAAAAATATATAGTATTAACAATTAAACATTCCTACAATCAAATAGGCGTGACTTCATCATATTCGACCGATATAATATTTGCGTTTACTTCTTCCGATCTGTTCTGGCAACTGATACGCTATCACAGACTATCTTGTCATTCATATCATTCTTCACTCATCCATATTTATCAATGTTATCGCTTACCATCAGGTGAGATAGTGGTCAAGTACGAGCCTATCAATAGTAAAAAAATAAATAATTGGTCTCATTCTTTCTCTCTATTTCCATTCACATTTATATTCATAACTGAGGGGGCTGAAAGCAAAAGCGCCACTGTTAATTTTTTTTTTTGTTGAGATGTTGGAATTACTGTTTAACGCGTACAGGGACTTAAAATTTGTAGATAACTGATTTCTCAGAGATCATAGATTATTTTGATAGCCATTTAAAACACTCAAACCGGGGAAACAAGCGTATTTTCCTAAAAAAAAAAAAATTATGAAAGGCCAAATGCTTGGACAGAGGCGATTTTGCTCACAAAAATCATCCACCGCCATTAAAAAAGTGTCATGGCCGACCGTTCTGTGATTGCAATGATTGGTCAATTTGGACAGTAGCGTATTTACAATTAAACTGTTGAGGATTTTTGCTTCTCAACCAACTTTTTAATCTCAATTTTCTATGGGACAGTTTAAAGGTTAAAAACACTCTACTAGATGGCGTTCTTAGTTCAATTTGGGTAAAACTGGACAGTGGCGCTTTTGCTTTTAGTCCCGTCAAATATTTTAGCCATTTTCATTTCTTCTTTCCTCATCACATGTTTATACCGAGACAAAATATTGCTTTTTAGATTTCTGTCACTGGTGCTAGTTTCAAACTTCCTATGCTATATTGTTTTTTTCACTTTCAATCTATCTAGCCTTTCAGTAATATAGTGAGGCTGCTTAGAATCTTTACAACACAGTAACTGAGCAACACGATACTCCATAGAAATGATCAAATCGACCAGATTTTCTGGCTTCTGACTACCCGTAACGACTGTTATTACTTAGCCTCTAATAAGTGAAATCTTTACAATTCCATATTGAAAAATAAATTTCTTCAACCACGACAGCAAAGGAAACAGAACCATCGACCATCAAGTTCGATGAAGAAGCGACTGAGAGCGTAGTATTTGTTCCTAACAATGCTCCAAGGAGAGACGAAGATGAGTATGATGGCCGTGGACTGAGGATCAAAGATATTATGATGATGAAGAGCGTTCATGATGCTATGGATAAGGACTATCATGTTGAGAAGAACAGTGGTAAGTTTTTTGATAATATGTGTGTCGATTGAGTGGCTTGTGGCAAAATAGCTGGCGTAGATACTTACTATAGATAAGGGAAAGAGGCTTTTGCAAAGCTATGGGACAGTAGAAGTTACAAATATCAGATTAACTAGGCAAACAGTTATGAAATCGTGGATTAAAACTGAGCTCATTGGATTTGGTCGATATTTTTGATTTTGTAGTTACTGATTTAGCTGTTGGTTAATTAAAAAGGTTTCGCTCTCATTCTTTGTTTTTATTTTTGTATTTAGAGTTTGTCGTCAAAACAAATGTAAAAGATAAAATTTGCTCATATCATAACATTTATGACTAGTTAACCTAATGACAGATAAAAGAAAAGAGTGGCAAGTTATGGGAGAGACCTTTGACCAGCAGTGGGACAATATAGATTACCAGATAATTGAGTAAACAAAAATTTTGGCTTCATTCTAAAACCTCAACTCTCAACTCCATAACAAAAATAAACCAACTAAATCAAAGTTTATATAATTACAGACTCACCAAACGAAGACATAGTGTTCGTACAAGGAAAAAACCATGATTTTGAAAAAACAGAACCAGGTGATAATACAAGAAGAAGAAGTAATAATAACTATCAGAATTATAACAGAATGGAAGAAGGAGAAGATGAGATAATTGCGAAACCTAAACTGAATTGTCGTAATCTGGACTGTAATAATACTATAAACTCTGTCTGTGGAGCGAAGTTAACTAACAACGAGTGGAGATACCGACTCTTCTTGAATGACTGTTATTTCAGAAAAGTCAACTGCGGTTTTAAGTATGAGATGAATAGTAAGTACGCTTTAATTCTTGCTTCACTGCTCTCAAAACAGTGAAGGAAAACATGTGCTAGGACCAAAAATTCTAAAAATATATGATATTAAATTTCCCTATCGCTATCCCACCAAAGATCTATACGACGAAGTAAATGTCATGAGCGTTCGTAAACTTTATGTCTATGAAGTCCTACGTAGATACCACAGACAGGTCATTCCCACATTACCAAATTTGAATAAAATAAAAGTGCAGTATCCAGTACCTAGAGCCAAAACAAAATTTGGTAGCAGAATTTACAACGTCCAAGCTCCACGGTAATACAATAAATTAACAGAGTCCATTCATTACATCAGATCATTCAGTAATAATCAAAACATTGAGTCTCTTTTTGTTGTAACGGTATAAAATACACACCCAATCACGCACACGCTCACCCACTCACATATACACACACCCACACACACATACATACATATACACACACACACACATTCTTTCTTTTTTTTTCTTTCTTTCTTTTTTTATGGATTTTTATTTTTCTAGTTTTAGGTATATTGAAATCTAGTAATATATTGTTGTTTACTGGTCTAAGATATAAAGTATACGCGGTTATACAATATACAGTATTTTACTAGTTTGGAGGTCAGGGTCTCACCTCAAAGATACCCTGTAAGATGTTCATAATAAAGATTATTATAATAATTCACCAATCCGCGTAGTGAACAACGGCCTACTGGCTCTCACAAGGAGGACGCCTGTGTCCCAATAGTGGTTGCGAACGAAATAATCTGAATATGCATATGCTATGTTTTGATTTCTATCACCATCATCATCATTATTAGCCTTTTGATGTTCCCACTGCTGGGACACAGGCCTCCTTTCCGTGAGAGCGAATGAGCCGTTATCCGCCACGCGGGCCCAGTGTGCGTTGGTTGAGGTCACGTGTCTTCAATTTTTTGGTTTATGCCGGTTCCCTCACGATGTTTTCCTTCACCGTTTAGAGACTAGAGGATAGACTTTTTATTTCATAAGTTAATCTACTGCTGTAATCCATATTTTTATTTTACCTACTCTTTCCTTTTCAGGATATAAAGAAGTTGAGTTGGACAGATGCAAGAATATTGGGGGTCATTCCGCAAGAAGACCTTTTTCTTATAAACCAAGCCCTTATATGTACAAACCTGAATTTAAAATAGGAGAGAGTAGAAGAAGCTCTCCGTCCAGAAGGTGAGAATCGTCATCATTATTTTGCATTTAATGAGGTATACGGAACAGGGAGTAAATTCCCGTAAACTCGCATGAAAAGGGAGGATCCTCTGACCAGATGGGTGTCGTGTCTGGTGGGCAAATGCCCCATGTTAAATGTCAGGCTATTGTATACCATCATCAGCCTTTGTAATGTTCCCATTGCTGGGACACAGACGACCTCTCTGTGAGGAGTATTGTATACATACGTTCAAATCGTGCGGTGAACTTTGAAAGCGCGATGTAGAACTGAAAGAGTTATTGTAACGAAAGGAAGGCGAAGGTTTGGCGAGTGTGCTCATGAACTCCACGACCTCATCCCACCGGCCCCCTTCTACTATCGGACATCTAGACGCACTGCAAGTTACCATCCTCAGCTAGTTGCCATTCCACCAATTCGCACCAAGCGCTTCCAAACATCCTTCATAATGCGCACAACAAAAGAGTGGAACTCACTGCCTGCGTCGGTGTTTCCGAACGCATACAACCCAAATCTCTTCAAAGTTAGAGTTAACAGGCTCCTTCTGGGTAAGCTCACTTCATCTTCGACTTTTTCTCTGTCACCTCTGACCTAGACTAGAGTCAAGAGCAAACCCATCATAAAAAAGGAAAATTAATTCTTTATCATCATACATACAAACATTGATATACAACACAACTAAAATTTATCAGTTAGTAAATCCGACACGGAATAGTAACATTTATTTAATAGAAACATAGTTAGTTTCTTTTTGAAAGTTGTTATTGATTCTTCTTTTATAGAATTAGGAATTTATACTTTTCCTCAACAAATCAGTCCTATATCCACATGTGCGTAACAAGTTTTGGTATTGAGATTGCAAAGTTAAGTTTCGGCATCTGTTTAACGATAAAGTTAAAAATAGATGACGATTACATTTGACAAAAAGAGCAATTTCTAAGGTGTAAGTAAGTGTAAGTAAAGAGCAATTTCTAAAGTGCACGGAAATGTCAACAAAGTATGACTTTAAAAAAAATTGAACACAGCTGTCAGTAACTCCCAAACCAAATGTTGCTCGTTGATAGCGTTTTTGGGCCTTAAAGATACTCTCTCTTTCGGTACCATTGCCCCAATATATAATACCAAACCTTAAAACTAGAAACGACAAGACTATGATATGCTAGTAATACTGTTTTGATATTAACTTTTTGTTTTAAGATTATAAAGTGCATAAGTAGATGCGCTAAGTTTTTAACAGACTTCTGACTCTCACAGTCAACTGACATGGAAGGCACAGTTTTGCCTGTGCCTTCCATGTCAGTTGACTGTCAATTAAAATGCCTAGAAATTTTGTAACATCTACTCTGTCCAGATTTTGACTATTATAATTAATATTTATATCGTCGATACGAAGTCTTTGATAAAAATGCATTATTTTTGTTTTTTGTATTTTTATTTGCAAGTTGTTAGTACCTATTTAGCCAATTTATTATAATTTTAATGGCGTAGTTTATAATTTTCACTATTGTCGGATTTTAAGAGTGCTGTACTATCGTCGGCAAACTTTACCGTGGGTTGGTAGATTTGGCGCGAAAAGTCGTTAATGTAAATTAAAAATAACAGAGGCCCAAGAACGCTTCCCTGTGGTACACCAAATTTAATTTATCTATTGGAAGACACGTATTTTACTTTTGACTTTGACCGGATAAATATGTTTTTATTAGGTTCAGTATATTGCCTCGAATGCCATAGGCGTTAAGTTTTTGAAGCAGTATGTTATGGTTGACATAATCGAACGCTTTCGACATATCTGTATATATAGCACATATAAATCTTATTGCTGCAGTATGTTATATATCTTATTTCATTTAATTTTCCAGGTCAATGGCAATGAACATAAACGGGGATTTCTGTTCCCACGCTTGTCCAGTTACTTGCACAGAGGACTACGATCCTCAATGTGCTATATCAAGCTCTGGGCAGAAGCGGGTGTTCCTGAATCATTGCAAATTGGACCTTAACTCATGTTCTTATGGCGTTGGTAAGTATTTTAACTTTCCAACTATAGATTTTCAGGAACACAGAGAATCGAAATGCATGGCAGCCTCTACTAGAGACGGTAGAGTCTAAATTTGCGTACACAAACCGAGTGTGTTAGTAATCAAAAGGAGACTTAAGAGGAAATATGGACAGAGTGCGCCGACAGAATTTTCTTCGTAAAAAGTCATCCAATATAAAAATATTTCATAAACTGGAAAAGTGAAATGTATTACAATGCCTCTGTCTGTTTTTTTTTTTCATTTAAATTTGTCAAATTTGTACACTAAGCCTCTGTTGACAGCGCAATTATGAGCATTTTTTGAGGGATCTAGTTGCTTCTAAAGATAAAGTATCATCAAAAAGATAACATAGGGCATAGAATATATCTTTCTTTTCAGTTTCTGGAATATCTTTTAAATTGGTCCAATATTTACCAAGATTTTATCTGTATGTCTGGAGTATTGTGAGATGAGCGTATGACTGCCGTGTAACTATAGATATTATCATTGTTGTTTGTTTTTGTTTTATTATTTATATTGCTTTTTTATAAACATGTCTTTAACTAATGTAATTGGCCTTTGGCCGTGTTATGTTAAATAAATAAATAAATAAATTGGAGGAGGAAATAGAAGAGATCCAAACCTCTAAGACGTTTTACTTAGGAAATTCAGTCGTCGCTCTCTGCCCATATTGCCTCTCAATGTCTATGAGTACGGGACTCCGTTTACTCTTGATATTGTTGGCCCGTGACTATTACGATTCTGGTAAGGCATAAAAGTCTAAATTTGTGAAAATAATATTGTGAGGAAGCCTGTTTATTTATTTATATATATATACTTTATTGTACACCAGAAAATACAGGAACAAAAAAACTTAAAACTAAAAATATATATAACGGGCGGCCTTATCGCATGCCGCGATCTCTTCCAGGCAACCTGGTAATCTATATGCCTTAGAACAATACAAACACCTAACTACCAACCCAGACAGCGCATGCTGGTGTCTCGCACTGAGCAGTGTGACCCAACTGTGAGATTATTATAGACTAACACGCTACATCTATGGTCTGATTTTGAAGTCCCGACTATCTAAAAGTCGTTCCTAATATTTCATATTTCAAAGTGTATTTATGATATACATAGTGACTGACATCTGCAATATCATGACCCGATTACAAAGATTAATTATCTGATAAAAAGCTACAGTTTATCCCGGAATAACGGTTACCGTTACGTAAGCTACGAGAAAAGGCCAAGTTAAGCTAATAATATGTAATAATAATATATTTATTTTTCTCCATATTTTGCAATAGTCTTACACCAACCGGGGATTGCCCTTGGATGCACTTGCGTAGTGGCTACAGGAATAATCGTCGGTTGGTGTCACATTTCCTGTTACATGCTTAACAAGGCCTCTGCGAGTTGGCTTCGGCCTCTCGCATGCCTTTCAAAGGACCGGGACCACAGGGTCCCGAGATTGTCAAAGATAATATTTATGTATTTTGTTTCAGTTTGGCAGAAAAGGCCTCTCTCAGAATGCGTGGGAGGTAAAAAGGCCGACATGAGAGAAAATAGAGGCTTCATAGGATGGATGCAACGAGTCGGCATTGTGGATAACAGAGGCAGATTGGTTTTAGAATAAAAATGATTTTGATATATTATTAATCTTTTTTTTAATGTAGTTTTTACTCTGAAATAAATTATTCAGACGAAAATCGCTGAGACGTTTTATTTAACTTATATCAGTACCATCTTGACAAGAATGCGGACTACATACTAACTAATCTGGCAGTACCAAAATTATATCATCGACACAAAAAAGAAGAACAGCAATTTTTTTAAGAAGAATTCTTGACTTACAAAAAACTTTTTACAAAAAAATACCACCGACTTCCGAATAAAAAACTACAAAGTGAAAATAACTCTATTTTTGGAAGTCGGTGTCTTTCATAGGTACCATTTTAATGCGTTATGGACACCGACTTCCAAAAATAAAGTCATTTTTAACCGACTTACCCAAAAAGAAGGAGGTTCTATGTTCATGTATGTCATTTTTTTTTTTAAGTTTCTTCACCGGTATCTCCGTCAATTGTGCACCGATTTTGAAAATTCCTTTTTTGTATGAAAGAGTATGTTTTGAGATTGGTCCCCTTTCAATTTGGTGAAGATTTGATAAAGAACTTCGAAGATATACAACAGAACTCTTCAATAAATAACGGGAAATCTCTCGGGATTGCTGCAATCGCATGTCTGTTTATTGTTTATACCATTTCATAACATAACATCACGCCAGTACGCTCTTGAGGGGTACGCAGATTTATCATTTCACTCTTTATGTTCAAGTTTAATGATATTCAGCTAATCTATTCTGGCGTTAAGGTAACTTATTAAACAACTTGCCTATTAGGTAGGTACAACTAAAAAGTGAAAAATCAATATACAGACATATATATCAATAAACAGACATGCGGTTGCAGCAATCCCGAGAGATTCGCCTTTATTTATTGAAGAGTTCTGTCGTATATCTCTGAAGTTCTTCATCAGATCTTCATCAAATTAAAATGGGACAAATTTGGAAACATACTCTTTTAACCACAAAATCGATCTACAAATGACGGAGAAATCGATGAACAAACAAAAAAAACATGAAGTTGAACATAGAACCTCCTCCTTTTTGGAAAGTCGGTTAAAAATATTTCGAAGTTCTTCATCAGATCTTCACCAAATTAAAATGGAACCAATATCGGAACATACTCTTTCAAACAAAAAAAGAATTTTTAAAATCGGTTGACAATTGACGGAGATATCGGTGAAAATACCCAAAAAAAAGAATAAAAAACATACATGATGTCGAACATAGAATCTTCTCTTTTTTGGAGTGTCGGTTAAAAAATTGATTGATAAAAGTAACGTCTACAAAGCTTTAAATTCGGTGTTCTTATGTCCACCTACATAAATGATCCTATCATAAATAATCTAGATCCCATTTTCCGCAGTTTCTAGTAAAAAGCCTTGAAACCCTTTTAGCTTTCCATTAGAGATTGGCCATTGCCAAAAATTGGTACCGACTGTGTCTAGCCGAGCTTAAGTGTTAGACACCACTAGATTTAAATTATTAGGTTTATACAGTGGCCAGATGTTTTAGACAAAAATCTATATTGTCTACTAAAATATTAAAAAGGTCATGGCTATTTTCTGAAAACTAAAAACGGGAACTGTTACAGATAATATAATACTAGCATACAGATGTCTCATCCCATACAAAGAAACCGAGCCGACCGACGCTTCTAGCGTTTTTCGTCTGTTTAAGATGATTATTTTTATAAGTATTTCGATCGCTTTCGGTTCTTTTCCACGGCTATAGATGGTGTTAGCAGCGACTTGCAAGTAAAAGGGTTGTTTCGGTTCGTGACTATTTGTTTTCTTTAAATTCAGTGACGATTTATTTTAAAGTATTTCAACGCACGTTTTAACAGTTTCATTGTACCAAAATGTGTTACAACACAAATTAAAAAATTGAGTGACATTACTCAGAAATTTAGAACCACGCCATCTATTGGAATCAATTATAAATGGTCCGTTCAAATAATCTTTGAAATGATAATTAAGAGCCCAATATTCCATAATTCTGTGCTTAGGAGAGTTGATTAAAAAAGAACATAGAGTTTTTATTGTCAATTCTAGAAAATGTTAATTTTACACACAATGATGTGGTGATGTGGTGGCGCCTTACTCTCCGGAGACTCTTGCAGCTCTAGAGAGTAAACACCCAGCGCCTGCGGATGGTCTCACCTTCCCCGACCCGCCCGTCAACCCCGACCCCCTCGTTCAGGATTCATCTTTTTTCCAAATTACAGCCCCGCAGTTGATCGCAGCCGTGAGCTCTTTCCGGAGTGGTTCTGCCGGCGGCCTCGACGGCCTGACTCCACAGCATTTGAAAGATTTGTTGAGTTCAGGCGCCGGGGAAGCTGGTGAGTCGCTCTTGAAGGAGCTTGCGGTTCTGATCAACTTAATGCTCTCCGGCGGCGTGAACGATGCCGTCGTCGACGTCTTGTATGGGGCTAACCTGTGTGCCCTGCGCAAGAAGGACGGCGGCTTCCGTCCCATTGCGGTCGGTTGCACCTACAGGCGTTTGGCAGCCAAAATATGTTGCAAGGTGTACAGTGAAACACTTGCAACTAAGTTCCAGCCCCTTCAACTTGGTTTTGGTTCCAGAGGGGGCTGTGAGGCTGCCGTACATGCCCTATCCTCGTTTCTTGACTCACAAAAAGGTGAGGTCATTCTCAAGGTTGACGTCAAGAACGCATTCAACTCCGTAAACAGGGACACTTTGTTGGCTGAAGTCAAAAAAGTACTACCCGAAATTTATGGTTTTATGTGGCAATGTTATAGGCATCCATCAAAATTATTATATAAGGACAATATTTTGGAATCTGCAGTTGGTTGCCAACAAGGTGACCCTCTCGGGCCTGTCATTTTCAGTTTGGCTATTCATCCCATAATCCAACAACTAAATTCAAAATTTAACGTGTGGTATTTAGATGATGGAACGCTAGGAGGTGATGTTGACACCGTTTTGAATGATCTGCAACTCCTCAAACAGAAATTTAAATCCATCGGCCTGGAACTTAACCCCTCAAAGTGCGAAATTTATCTCTCTGACGTTATTGACAGACAATCATCTTTAGAAAAATTTAATGCAATAGCCCCGCAAATTAAAATCTTAGAAAAAAGTTCCCTGCACCTCCTAGGTTCCCCTATTTTGGAAGAAAGTTTTTCATCTTTCATCGAAGACAAAATCAAACATTTTAATGATATTTCGGATAGACTCTCCAAAATTAGTATACATTCGGCATTCACCCTTATCAGGTATTGCTGTTTCGGTCCAAATTTTATGTATTTTCTCCGTTCTTCTCCTCTTTGGAAGAAACCACAACTTTTGGACAAAATTGACCAAATTATTCGTAACACATTAACATCCATTCTAAATGTGGCCTTGGATGACCGAGCGTGGCTGCAAGCCACCCTACCAATTCGTTTTGGTGGCCTCGGCGTCCGCAAAATTTCTAGTGTAAGCTTACCAGCGTTCCTGTCTTCTGTCCACAGCACTGAAAAGCTAACCAGGAGAATTTTAGCTCTTTCCCTGGTTGACTCGGAAGTGCCGTGCTTGACCGATGCAGAGGACGCTTGGAAAGTGGCTTGCCCGGATACGGATCGGCCCGAGAACCCATTCTCCCAGAGACAGTGGGATGAGCCGCTCTGCAGGTTGGTACGGAATAACCTTATTGATACGTCTACCAATACTGCTGAGCGTGCCCGCCTGCTGGCTGTGGGTGAGTGGGAGTCAGGCCTCTGGCTTCAGGCACTACCGTCACCTAACATAGGCACTATGCTAGGTGACACAACCTTTCGACTCGCTACATGCCTGCGATTGGGCGCTCCTTGTGGTGCTCCACATCGCTGTCAATGCGGTGAAGCAGTCGACTGCCTCGGACACCATGGTCTTTCATGCAGTAAGAGTGCAGGTCGGATTGCGCGGCATGCTAGCATTAATGATCTCATCCGTCGTGCTTTTGCCACCGCCGGTGTGCCAGCTGTCTTAGAACCCAATGGCCTGGCACGCGTTGATGGGAAGAGACCTGATGGTATGACCATAATGCCATGGAAGTTGGGTAGGTCTTTGGTGTGGGATGCAACTTGCGTCGACACCCTTGCACCATCCCATCTTCGTAGTACGGTGGGCTGCGCTGGGGCGGCTGCTGCAGGTGCTGAAAACCTCAAACGGCGCAAGTACAACAACTTAATTGGTAATTATGTGTTTGAGCCGTTTGGGGTTGAAACATTAGGGCCATGGGGTCCGAGTGCACACCTATTATTTCGGGATATCGCCAAACGGTTGGTCGACTCTTCACGAGACCAGAGGGCTGGCCTTTTTTTTGCCCAAAGAATCAGTATTGCCATCCAACGTGGCAATGCTGCCAGCCTTCTGGGCACTTTTCCTGTTGACAGCGATATGGATGAATTTTTTGACGCCCCGTAATTTTAAATATTTTACTCTTATTTTAGTCCTAACTCTAGTTTACAAATTATGTACATATGTAAATAAAAGTAACACACAATTCAATAACAAATCTATGAATATCGCGCCATCTAGTGACATTTATTTGAACCAAATTTTCTTTGTTAGCGCTGGGAACCCGTGGTTTATACAGTGGTTAGGTATTTTAGACAAAAATCTACGTTGCGATAGAGTTTTTGAACATGCAGAATCTACTAAAATATGAAAATATCATGGCTTTTTTCTGAAAACAACAAAAATACTATACTATACTACTAATAACTAAACAACGGTACAAAACCAAAACAGTATTTCAAAGTCATAATTGTCCCGAGCAAACTCCTGGTAACTTTTAAATAAGTTTAGGGTGCCATACTACTGAAAACATGAGAATAAAATTCACCCATAAAAGTTACTCTTAACTAATCTTAAGAGAAAGCTCCTTTACCTCATACTCTCCAGGATTTTCAGGTAGCCATCTTATCCGTTCGTTTATTAGCAGGATTAGCAAATCAAGATTTGTACAGAGACTGTCATACAGGAATAAGTGTACGAATGATAAAGACGAACTTTTGTAAGCTTCGCAAATGTGAATGTGCGGTGTTCCGCTAGATTATCTTACGTCGGCTTCACATTTTGACCCCAACGTAGGTCCCAACGACACTCTTCCAAAGTGTGGATCTAGAAAATTGCGTAGGCGCCAACACTGGGGCGAGCGCAGTTGGCCGGCGCGTGTTGGTTTTATCAAAGAAATCTGTGCCAACGTTTGCGATCCGTCCACACATTGGTGGTTTTCTCAGTCCTGTTGCAACACGCATCGAGTGTTTTCGTGTTTTATATTGTGTGCTCATCCACCATCTTCTTTGACGTGATTTTTTATTTTTATTCAGTTACAAATATAAATACTATGCACTCAGTACTGTAAAAGTGATTACAGCAATTTCCGTATCGGACATCTTAACATTGGCTCTGACGAGATAGAACTACTCTAATCGCCAAATTGTTTAAGCTTCACCAATTAACCGACCAACGCAACGAGCGCTGGGACCAACGTGTGGGGCCGGGGTTATTTGACGTGAGGTTCTAGACAAATTCTCTCAACAAAAGGATCCTTTTTTTTTTTAAATACATTTGGGATTGTATGGGAAAATAAACGAATAAAATACTTGAAACTTTTGGCACACACTTAAATAAAAATTGCATCGTGGCCAAGAGGCTTATTGGCAACGATGGCTGGCTGGTCGCGTCAAAGCGCCAGAGCCTCGAACATCGACGCCGAGTTGCCAGCTTGTCGGTTTTTTATGTGTGCGACGGAACTGCACAATTTGATTCCGCCTAGCCTTTTCCATCATCGGACTACAAGACGTACGGCCATGCGCCATCGGTACATGGTGGACATCTCACCCATACGCACAAAGCGTTTTGCTAATACTTTCATTGTGCGCACAGCTAAGGAGTGGAATTCCCTTCCAGGGTCTTGTTCCCTGATAGCTACAACCTTGGGGTATATAAGTATTTAAGAATAGGTTATTTCTAGACAAGCGTGCTTCACCGTAGGCCACAACATCGCTTACCATCAGGCGAGGCAGTGGTCAAACACGAGCCTATCGACAATAAATAAATATATACCATATATTTTGTATTGCAGCAGTACACCGCAGACTACCCCCTTTTTATGTTTAGTTTTCAGCCCATCCACAGATTGTCTGGATATCGCTGTTATCGATAGTGGATATCGCTGTTAGCGACAAGACCTATAGCACGGGGTCTCATTACTAAGAAAGAAAATTTGGTTCCAATAAATCTCACTAGATGGCGCGATATGCAGCTATCTGTTATTGAATGTGTAAAATTAAAATTTTCTGGAATTGAACATAAAAATTGTATGTTCTTGTTTAATCAACTTTCCTAAGTACAAAATTATGGAATATTGGGATCTTAATTCAAATTTCAAAGATTATTTGAATGGATCATTTAAAATTGATGCCAATAAATGGCGCATTTCTAAATTTCTGAGGCATTCTGCGCTCGATTGTTAAAATTTGCTTTGTAACACATTTTGGTGCAAAAAACTGTAAAAACGTGCAAAAAAATACTTTAAAACGAACCTTCACTGTATTTAAAGAAAAAAATATTCACGAACCTAGTAAACCCTTTTACTTGCAAGTCGCTGCTAACACCATCTATCTATTACCGTGAAACAGAACCGAACGCGTTCGAAGTACAAAAAAATATCAGATTAATCAGACGAAAAACGCTAGTTACGTCGGCACGGTTTCTTTGTATGGGATGAGACATCTGTATGCTAGAATTATATTATACATGTGCCTATAGTATTAAGTTCTTGTAAAGAGATGTGTAACTTTTTAGTATACAATAAAGTATTGACTTTGTCTCTGTCACCTCTGACCTAGACTAGCTAGACTAGAGTTAAGAGCAAACCCATCATTAATAAAAAAAAAAGAAAAAGTATATTATTATTCTTATATATATTATTTATTATTATAATATAATATTTAATATAATATAAAAATATTATTTTAAATATTTGTATGACCTACAGATAGTTGTTCCGGTTCTGGGTGATTTTGTTTGTGAGTTTATATGTTTGTAAACGCACCCACGATACAGAAAGAAATTCCTAGTCTGGGGCAAAGTTTAAAAAAAAAAAAGAATCCATTCTATTCTTTTCACAGTACGGAACCCCTTACCGAAAAACCTCGCTTGTCGACTTCTCCTCAACCCCTAAGTTCTTAATGAACATGAATATGCATTGAATAAATGAATGATTCATGATTCAAGACAATTGTCGTATTATCTTTTTTAGTTTCTTTTGTAAAAGAAAAGATTTTAAATGAAGGTTTGAATATTCATTCCTGAATTTAGATTATGTTGACAGATGTTTTGGTTCTCGTCAAATAATTCTCTACTGGATTCTGTGTTTATTGATAGCCATCTTATCATATATATTTTTTATTTATTTAAACTTCATGTACAATGGTGATACATAGGCGTACTTAATGCAACAAAGCATTCTCTACCAGTCAACCTTTGGGTTAAAAAGGACACAACAGTGGTAGGAGTACAAAATAAAAAATGAAAAAAGAACAATTATTAAAATCTGATATTAATAAACTATGTTACTAATAATATTTTCTAAAACAATAGACTAATAAATATTATAATAAATACCATATTATTATTTTAAATGAAACAGAAATTTAAAAATAATAACTATGACGAAGACCGAGCTACGTACGGACGTAGAGGACAAGTAATAGTTCCGGATTCTACGCTTAAATAAAAAATTATTCTCAGCTTAAATGAATTTTTATGTCAGGGGGAAGCACGTTCCAGAGTTTTATAGTAGAGACAGTGTAAGAATTATATAGAAACCCAGTGCGGTGAGAAGGAATATGGAGAAGTAAGTTTTTGTAAGCTCAAAGGTTAAGATCGTGAGAACTGCCCAACACTTTAAAATATTGTTTTAAATAATCAGGAGTACAAGGATCGTTCATGATGTTGAAGAGCATGCAGAAGGATCTGAGGGATCTCCTCTTACGGATAGGCAGCCATTTAAGCTGAGAACGGAAGGAAGAAATGTGATCCTATTTACGGAGCCCGAAAATAAAGCGTATAGGTACAGTTGTTAAGAAGTCGATCCATTTTGTTAAGAAGATCTTGGGATAGATCAGAGATTATTTTTTTATCAATAGGCTTGCGCTTGACCACTATCTCACCTGATGGTAGTGATCGTGTGGAGGGGCCGAGAAATAACTCGGACACTTCGACCCGTGGTCCCCTAGATAACCTACTCCTCCGCAATCTCTTTAAAAACATTCTTCATGAGTTTTACAACGAGACTAGGAGATACGAGCCTATAGTCTTCTGGTTTTGAATATTCAGCCTCTAGGAGACTCATTCGCTTACCAGCCAGTGCATCGCATGTGCATAGAAGGTGCTCCAAGCGTTTTGTATGTTCCCCACTCAACCTGCACATGGGTGTCGCGGTTAGACCCAATTTCATGAGCGTGTCGTTGGTTCCAAAGTGTAGTAAAGATCCCAAGCAGATAGCGGATTTGCCACCTGCTCATATTCCAAATGCATTCCCGTGCTTTGAACGTCTCGGAGTGTTCCAGACCGCTATTAGACAGCCAACGTGTTTGTTGTCTGTGATCTGCAAACTCCCTGAACCACATCATCGCCTATCATGAGGTAAGATCGTGGTGAAATGGAATCGTATAAAAATATGCCCACTAAATATGTTCACCAAATATGCAAACGGCAAAGGCCTCTTCACATAAAGAGAAGGAACGATGATTACGCGCTGTCTACGCTGCACACACATCTGCGTGACCCACACGGCACTGGTGTGTGTGTGCGCAGCGCGGCGGCGACGCGGCGCGGCTTGGACTCGGT
Source organism: Orthosia gracilis (assembly GCA_947562075.1). Classification (NCBI taxonomy): domain Eukaryota; kingdom Metazoa; phylum Arthropoda; class Insecta; order Lepidoptera; family Noctuidae; genus Orthosia; species Orthosia gracilis. The sequence continues at coordinate 10,896,410 of OX387277.1, forward strand.
GGCCACTCGCTTCCACGGACTCCACCACGACAGTCGACACCTCTCAATTAAAGCGAATATTGTTTGAACAGGAAAGGTTTAATGTTATTTAAATGTAACGGCTTTAAAACCAACCGCCTTTTTACACAGTCCACTAATCTCTTCATCTACTCGTACGAGCTAACAATCAGAGTGACAGGTAATGTTCTTTTCACAATTTTATATCAAAGATTATATACAAAAAACGTTATCCTTAAACCTAACTAATACCTAGGTACTTATTAAAGCAAGCTTCAAAACCAAACTAAAAATACACCAAATTCTATGTCACTTATAAATAGTCCTACTAAGAATGCACTAATAAAACTGTCCGTCTATTTGCACGCCCAATCTCGTAAACTGCTGAACGTAAATTGATGGGACAGTGGGACTCACTTTGATGGTCTCACTGCGGATGAGATTAACATAAAGATTAGACATTTTATTAGCAACAGATGATGTTTATTATCAAGCAGACATGACATTACGCCTCTATTCCACTAAGGAATAGGTAGAAGTGCTTTTAGTATAGTTATTTCTGATCACATTGAGTTGAAATAATTTGCTAATGCCAAAGGAGTTAGAGATTTATTTATTTAATTATTTATAAGGGGAGAAACAAACATTGACACATTACATTTTATATCAAATGGTACAAAAAAAATCGACTAAATGTTTCACCAACCACATTTCCCACGGAATACACATAAAAAAAAATTTGCATGCGATTTAAACCTACAACAATAAAAATTATGAAAAAACTTAAATATCAAAATAAAATTAAAAAATAAGTATAAAGTTAAAAAACATTAAACATTAAATTAATAAAAGAACAAAATGAATAACAAATAAAAAATACAATTAAATAATAAGTCAATAAACATCAAATACAAAGCCTTGAAGTCACAAAAGTTTTGGGGGCTGGGTCACCCGCGTCCGTAGGAATGTACCCCTTTCGATTCCCTACACGTGGTCCCCGGGTGGTGCAAATCAGGTGACAAACTGGTGGTAGGCTTCGGCCGAAGGCTTGCGACCACCCACCGGGCAAAGACGTACCGCCAAGCGGCCTAGTCGTGTTCCGGTATGATGCTCGGTGCAGCCACTAGAGGAGGTGGGTCGAGGTAGTTGTTCCACAGCAGGCAGGCCGGCCTGACTCGCGCTGTTATGGACGTATCGGAAGACTGGTCGCGGAGGGTAGCGGGATCCGAGGCACGGTGCGCCGCTGGCCGACCGCAGGTAGTTGGGGGCCCAAGTAGTGTGCCAGCCCCACATGAAAGGCTGCCCCGCCAACTGTCGAAAAATCCCGGAATGCGCCATCGTGCTGGTTGGCGACCAGACGAGAGTGCCCGATGGACATTCCTGGGGGGGCTCGGGCGTCCCCGCAGTCTCCAGACCAGTCCCCCAATGATGGCGTCCTATCGGCGCGTGTCTGTAGGTTGCAAGCGTGGAACCTCATCTCACTTCCTTCTCCTCTCCCTCCTCTTCACTCATAGCAATAATGCAAAGGAACAAGAGAAAAAAAGCTGAACAGCGGCAGCACTCACTCTCACATAAGGTGCACCTCAGCAACATCCGAGGTCTGCACTCTAACCTTGTCGCAGTCCATCACCACCTTGAGACTGAGAAACCAGCACTTTTGTTCCTTACGGAGACGCAGATTGGATGCCCGTCAGACGTGGCGTACCTATCTTACCCGGGGTATACCCTGGAGCACATGTTCAAGCCACGCTCTGGTGTATGCATGTACGCCCGGGACGATATCTGCTATCGGCGTCTCCGTGACCTTGAAGACTCAAGCTATTCAGTGCTATGGGCCCTGGTGGACACAGGTCTGGATAAGATCATCTATGCCTGTGTCTACCGATCGCATAGCGGTGATCTGGAGACGACCAGGCTCGCACAGTACCTGAGTGAGGCGGCAGATGTGGCTCAGCTACGGTATCCCTCCGCCCAACTAGTGTTACTGGGGGACCTTAATGCCCACCACCAGGAGTGGCTCTTCCCATACCAGTGCACTGACCATGCTGGACGAGAGATGCGAAATCTTTCGATTGCGCTAAATCTCACCCAGCTGGTCCAAGGGGCTACTAGGGTGCCGGATGTTGATTCACATACAGCCAATTGCCTGGACCTTCTGCTGACAACTGATCCAGACCGATACTCAGTGTCGATTTCATCACCTTTGGGTAGTTCCGACCACTGTCTGGTGAAGTCTGTATCCGTCTACTCCCCGCCCGATCCCAGCCCAAGAGGCACCCGGCGGGTTTGGCGGTACAAGTCAGCAGATTGGGATGGTATGCGTTCTTTCTTCGCATGCTATCCTTGGCGGCCCACTTGCTTCTCTTCGGTGGACCCATCGTCATGCGCTGACGCAGTGACAGATGTGTTGCGTCGGGGGATGGAGTACTACATTCCGTTCTCTGACGTAACGGTGTCCAGCGTTGGCCGTCCATGGTTTGGCGCCAGTGTGACCGCGCAAACGCGGTTAAACACAAGGCGTACCTAGCATGGGTCGACGCTCGTGTGCGCAAGGCAAATGACGTGAGTCAGAAGAAGAGAGCTTTCAACAGGGCTGCCAAGTCCTGCAAAAAGGCGATGCGAAGGGCACGGTTTGACCATATTAGCAGAATCGGGGACAAACTTGCTTCACACCCCGCAGGTAGCAAGGCGTTTTGGTCCCTGGCTAAATCGGTTGAATCAAACTTCTGTCGCCCCTCACTACCACCACTGCTGAGACCTGACGGGTCGCTGGCCCACTCCGCTGAGGACAAGGCAAACTTGTTTGCCTCCCTCTTTGCGGAATCTTCGCGTCTGAATACTGATGGCACGCGGCCCCCTCCTTCTGCTGTTCGATGTGAGACGAGTATGTCGGATATTCGCATCCATCAGAGGGAGGTCTGTAGGGTGCTGCGTAACCTTGACGTGAACAAGGCTAGTGGCCCGGACGGGATCCCGGCAATTGTACTTAAAACTTGTGCGCCTGAATTGTCTCCAATCTTGACACGCCTATATCGCCTTTCGATGGTGACTGGAAAAGTGCCGAAGGCTTGGAAGCAAGCTAACGTTCAGCCCGTGCCCAAGAAGGGTAGTCGAGCTGACCCGGCCAACTACAGACCCATATCAGTAACGTCCATCCTCTGTAAGAGTATGGAACGTGTACTGAATAATAAGCTCCTGGCATACCTAGAAGACAACGACCTTCTTAGTGACCGCCAATACGGCTTCCGCCGAAACCGGTCAACTGGGGATCTTCTAGCGTATGCCATTCACATCTGGAGTGAGGCCATCGAGAACCACGGGGAGGCGCTTGCTGTCTCCCTTGACATATCGAAGGCCTTTGACAGGGTCTGGCACGAGAGCCTTATTGGTAAGCTTCCTTCCTTCGGTCTGCCTAGTGGTCTGTGTGACTGGATTACAGACTTCCTGAGGGATCGGTCCATCCGAGTGGTTATCGATGGCTGCTCGTCCGGTCAGTTAGGTATTAACGCCGGAGTCCCTCAGGGGTCAGTGCTCTCGGCAACATTGTTCTTGCTGCACATTAATGATCTGCTAAAACCCGGAACCTTTGGGTATGCAGACGACAGCACTGTTGCTGAGAGATACGTGTCTGGCGCACGGGCTACTGGGCCTCAAGTCCGGTCTCTTCGGGAGGCCATGGTTGAGCGCTTGAACCTGTCTTTGGAGGCAGTCTCCGAATGGGGCAATGCCAATCTAGTCAGTTTCAATGCTGCTAAGACCCAGGCGTGTCTTTTTTCCGCAAAAAAGAGCCAATTCCACCCGGCTCCATCCTTCCGTGGTGTAACCGTGCCGATAACGGACCATCTCGACCTTCTTGGTGTTACGTTGACATCGACCCTCAATTTTGGTCCTTTCATTGAGGCAAAGGCTCAATTAGCTGCAAAAAAGTTAGGGATCCTTGCGAAGGTGAGATGGTACTTCACGCCTGAACAGCTGCTCAACTTGTATAAAGCGCAAGTTCGGTCATGCATGGAGTACTGCTCTCACCTCTGGGACGGATCTGCCAGGTACCAACTTGACGCACTTGAGTCGATTGACAGACGGGCCAGGAGACTTATCGGCAATGATGCGCTGGTCGACTCAAAGCTCCAGAGCCTTGAACACCGACGACGAGTTGCCAGCCTGTCGGTTTTCTATCGGTTACATTTCGGGGAGTGTGCGATGGAACTGCACAATTTGATTCCGCCTAGCCCTTTCCATCATCGGACTACAAGACGTACGGCAATGCGCCATCGTTACATGGTTGATATCCCACCCATACGCACAAAGCGTTTCGAAAATACTTTCATTGTGCGTACAGCTAAGGAGTGGAATTCCCTGCCGGCGTCTTTGTTTCCCGATAGCTACAACCTAGGGGTCTTCAAGTCAAGAGTGAATAGGTTACTTCTAGGCAAGCGTGCTTCACCTTCGACCACATCATCACTTAACATCAGGCGAGATAGTGGTCAAACGCGAGCCTATAACAAATAAAAAAAAAAAAAAAAAAAAAACAAAATAAAAAATCAAAATGAGCATGAAAGCATAAATAAAATTAAAAATATTTATAAAAAAAAAAACATTAAAAAACATGTTAAGTTAAATTAAAATATTATAAACCATTAAATCCTTGAAATTCATGTCAAGTTACATATTATTATCATTAAAATCGAATTGAATCATTATAGAAAGAAAGAAAGAAAACATTCATTGCCACCTGTAACAGAACATGAACAAACACAATTTAGCTCTGAGGCACAATACTTATTGTTCGGTATGGCACAATATTGTTCGGTATGGAGCGGGCTCAGCATTTATGCTGAGCAGTGTAAAGCATGGCTATTACGCTGGTCAACGCTGATTTACAGCCCGCCCCTTTCTCACAACACTTTCACTACATTATAGTGATCAATAATAAATAGATAATTTACCCACCCCAAATATTAAATTATACCCACATGACTTCTTTTTTCTTTTTGCTGTCCACACATAATAACAACAAATATACAGTAAAATAAAAAAAATGCACACAAAAATAAAAAAAGAGTAAAAAGAAAATGTCAAACGCAAATAAGTGGATAGCGTAACGGAGGACAGGACGGTATGGAAGAAGACGTGTTGCACCGACCTCAAGTAACATGGAACAAGGTCAGGAAGACGATGATGATTTGAGCTAAAAATAAAAAAAATACTGCACTTTCTAACTTCAGTCTTCATGCACACTTTCTAACTTCAGTCTTCATGCTAATTCTGCTTAAAACCATAAATATGAAACACCAGGGGAAAGCCGCGAAATCTCCGGGATTAAGGGGAAGCTCTAATTACTCGTAGATTACATTTTAATGTGTTAGTTAAGGCGATGTCTTCCGTGTCGTGTCCGTGTCTGCTTCATACAAAATTATTTTAAAGGTTATTTGTAAATGCATTGACAAAAATTTTAAAAGATGTCTAGAACCATTCAAGAATTTTTATTATTTTATGTGAATAAATAGCAAAATCGGCAGATATTTTGAAGCATTTTCTCACGAATCCGATTGTAATTTGCTCTGATAATTAACTTTTGACAATTTGATTAGATAAATGTATGTATCACCGACTTGTATACCATTCATATAAATAGACAACGGACCTTAAGAAAAATACTAACTGATCTTTTTTATTTTGTCAAAACACTCTGGAATTTGGTGGCTAAAACTATTAAGTACACAGAAAAAAATGTTTTTTTATGTCCGATTCACTTTATTCCATTTCAGTTGTCCAGCGAGCCAATCCAGTCACAGAGTACTTTTTTATATATGAAATAGAGTTCTATCTCAGCGACAAAATTAAGAAACTGAAAGTGTCGCATCTGGACACAGGTTTTGGAACTATTGCCAACATTCTTGTCTGTCACAGTTCGTGAGAATCGAATCAGGACTCAATCACACGTCAGCCTGACTCAGTATGAATCAGCTACTCAGACGTTGCAAATGACAATGAAAATTAAGATTACTTGGTGGTTCTTATTTCAAATTATAAATCATAAGTACCGCCATCTCTGTGCTGGTTCTCTAGTTAATTTATGATATAACGACAACAAATTAAAATGTCATTTAAATGTATGGAGTGGCAATAATTTTGCTGTCCAACCTAATTTTATACACTTATATTAGAACGATTACTCGTTTGCCACTATTAAGATTGTCACCCCTGCAATCCAGTCAAGTACTCAATATTTCCTCCGTGACGCTTCATGACGATAGCTCGCATACCAGCTGATGCCGCTTGACCGACCGTTTACTCATAATTTTTGCAATAACTACCCACTATTTTTATGTTATTATATAAAACTATAATAAAGTGTACATCTCGTATCCTAAACATTGTAAATATTATGTGGGTCCACTCAAAGACCTCCACATACACAGTAGTTTATAATGATTCCTTTTATAAGTTAGTTACTCCAACGCAAAGTATTGTCATAAAAAAACACGTTTTAATGTTTTGAAAGGCGGTAGCCTGTGTAACAAAATAAATTAAAATTTGTCTACAAATAGAATAAGATCATTTGTAAACAACACTGTATAACCTATGTATAAATAAAGACCTTTCAAAAAAAAAAAACAATCCAGTCAAGTGCTAGACTGGATCAAATCGTCTACAACAATCCAAACACTGGACTGGATTGCTCAATGGAATGGGCACATTCCAGCGCCGGTTGACAGTATTCTAATAGTATCCAAGCACTGGTTTGGATCGCTGGACTGGAATAATGTAAACCAGATATTAGCGTCGTCAGCAATTAATTTATCTTTTCTATGTTTTAATCTTAAACTAAGTATTTTGTATGAACCAGCATCAAACGCTACACCCCTTAAGCCAAAGTTAATTAGAAGGCACGGCTTAATAGAGGGTCCCAGGTTCGATGCGCGGACGAGGTTATTTTACTGTTATGGGAAGGTCCAGCTAATGGTGGGATGTTTAGAGCAGTTTATGAGTTCTTGTGGGTTAGGTTCGAGGACGGGCTGAGGCAACTTTAAAACGGGGTAGGTTTTAAAAGTCACCAACATTAAATATCAACCTCTTTTTAGTTTCCCGAGTAATCTTATATATATATAAAAACTAGCTGACCCCCGGGGCTTCGCTCCCGTCAATTGGCTACTTACCTACCTACACTACCTACCCTACCCTACCTACCCTACCCTACATACCCTACCCTACCTACCCTACCCTACCTACCTACCCTACCCTACCTACCCTACCCTAGGGGTATGAAAAATAGATAGTAGCCCGATTCTCAGACCTACTGAATATGCATATAAAATTTGGTAAAAATCAGTAAAGCCGTTTCGGAGGAGTACGGTAACTAACATTGTGACACGAGAATTTTATATGTAAGATTAATCCCTATTTCCCTTGGTCACGGCATCACGCGTGAACGGCTGGACCGATGTCGCTTATACTTTTTTTGTTGTGTTTTTTATTGTAAGGAGAAGGAACTTATGAAAAAAAAAATAAGAAAACAAAAATTCGTACCTTACCTACATAGGTAGGGTAGGGTAGGTAAGGTAGGGTAGGTAGGGTACGGTAGGTAGTGTATGTAGGGTATGTAGGGTAGGTAAGGTATGTAGGGTAGGTAGGGTAGGTAGGGTAGGTAGGGTAGGTAGGGTAGGTAGGGTAGGTAGGGTAGGTAGGGTAGGTAGGGTAGGTAGGGTAGGTAGGGTAGGTAGGGTAGGTAAGGTAGTTAGGATAGGTAGGGTAGGTAGGGTAGGTAGGGTAGGTAGGGTAGGTAGGGTAGGTAGGGTAGGTAGGGTAGGTAGGGTAGGTAGGGTAGGTAGGGTAGGTAGGGTAGGTAGGGTAGGTAGGGTAGGTAGGGTAGGTAGGGTAGGTAAGGTAGGTAGGGTAGGGTAGGTAGGGTAGGGTAGGTAGGGTAGGGTAGGTAGGGTAGGGTAGGTAGGGTAGGGTAGGTAGGGTAGGGTAGGTAGGGTAGGGCAGGTAGGGGTAGGTTAGGTAAGGTACGTAGGGTAGGTAGTGTAAATAGGGTTAGGTAGGGTAGAATAATGTTTGATGTTTTTTTGGCAAAACAAAGTTTGCCGGGTCAGCTAGTGCTTTATACAATCTTGTTAATATAATTATGAGTCTACTATAAAGAAAATAAAAAATTTAAAACCTCTGGCAATTTTTTATTTATTTCATGCTATGTAATTTATCTAGTAGACACGCTTCGATCGACAATTGAATGAACACGTAATTATGACTCGATATCTTGCGAAAACACACCGATTCAAACGGTAAAACGCCGCTTAATTATTTTATTCGAAAACCGATTTTCGAATAAAAGTATTCTTTTATTTTGAAAATCTAGCAAATAACAGTTATTTATGTTCCAAGTGCGGAAGGTAGGTGATGCCCGATGAGTGAATAAATCGACATGAGTCGGGAATCATCTTACGTACGTGTCTCATACAACGTTTTATTACGCATTGTGCGAGGAATTAAAAAAACATATCTGAACCAAGCAAGAAATTAATAAAATGGCGGGCTTATTCAAGCGCGCTCAGCATATCCACAGATTAACTAATAGTTTCTCAGGCATATCTACTGCGCATGTGCAAATAGCTGCCATGTCGTAACGCAAAAATGCACGAGCAAAAAATACGTTCTTCCAAACATATTTAATGAATATTTAAAATTTATTTATTGATCTAAATCTGGAATAATTAAAATCGCCTTTATTGAAATATTAGTTTTATTTTACCTTTTATAAGAATGATAATCTGTACTTAACTAGTTTGTAAAACTTTTCTCAAATAATAAAAACTATATGCGTCTGGCTGACGACGGACTTAAAATTAAAAAAAAATACAGAAAAGCACTAGTGAAAAAAGTGACAATTTCCGCACAGTTTGACTGCTTGGAAAACGCTTTTTTCGAGGACATGCATTGTAAAATATTTAACATTTCATTTCATAAGTTTGGTATTAAATAATAGCCCAGTTCATCATAATAACAAATTCCAGACGGACAGACAAACAAAATAAAACAGTGTTGTGTACTAAATACGTCCTAAATTCAATTGGACAAGATTTATGGGATTCTATTCTTATTTGAGACGCTAGACAGCTGACATACTGTGTATCGGGATGACGAACTTAAACTAAACTATAAAATCACACCTGTATCTATTATTCGATGGGATCGAGGTCTATAGTACACTCTGATTTCGTCAGCTATGCTTAAGTCCTAACTGGGGAATCCAAACCCGCAAATGCGGGATCTCGAACGTTTTTTTGCGGGATAAAAATGCGGGATTACTCATGCGGGATCCCACATGCTAGAATAAAAGATATTTAAGAAAGATGTGCTCAGACGAAGTTGTGTGTAGTAGTTACCTATTGGACTCCTCAGCAAAGTCTCATTAATAAGTAATTAAACAATTTACTGATAGAAGTCGTGAAATTTGTATGGAAAATAAATTTATAACTTACAGCTAAATAAATTTTTGATTTCTATTTTGTGCTGTGTGAATCCTGTATCGGAATTGAACGTAATCAATAGCAGTTCAAGTACTCTATGACTAGAGATTCCCCCACGGCACGAGGATTTAGTTAGTTAGAAAAGAAGATTTTTTTATATTTTTTGTTATTGCATCATTTGCGTCTAATTTGTGATGTGAAAAGCTACCATACAATTATTTCCTATTACAAAAGTTTTCATAGCAAGTTAAACAAGTGAAATATCTACAAAAATCTACTTACAAATAATAAAAAAAAAATTGGGTATATTTCATATAAAAAAATACTACTTAAAACAAAAAACTTAATCACCATATCCCGCGGGATTCGCGGGATTGAAGATCTCGAACCCGCAAGCCTGCGGGTCGCGATTTTGATGCGGGATTGGATTTTCTAGTCTTAATAATAGGGGAAAACCTATTGCCTTAAACAAGGCACAAACCCAGACTTCGAGCTGATTTTACTCAGAAGCAGCTTGAAGTCGACACTCGTTCCTGAGGGAAAACCCAATTCACTTTGACCTACCTGAGATTTAAACCCAACACTGCTGTAGCCAAATTTGCATCTGGACCGAAGAGAAAAATTTCATGCAATTCAATGGTTGCTAAAGTTCAATCGGAGAGTATAATATTAGATTTTTATTTATTTTTTATTAAGAGAAACTCTCCTCCTCCTCGCGACGTATTTCTCATTACTGAGGGTCGTGTCTCCCCGTCGTGGAAAGAACTTTACCGTCACAAGTTTGCACCATCTATGCCTGTCTTTTGCGTCGGGAAGCACATCGTGCATCGTGCGTGGGACACACTAACAATTTAAATACATTGGCCTTTCTGTACAACTGTGTGTCACACTCATAATATAAATGACATGAGAATCATCATTTGAATACCTAGTGTTGTGTTGTTGTTTTCACGTTATTTTATTTATTTATTTAAACTTCATGTACAATGGTGATACATAGGCGGACTTAATGCAGCAAGGCATTCTCTACCAGTCAACCTTTGGGTTAAAAAGGATACAACAGTGGTAGGAATACAAAATAAAAAAATTAACAATTATTAAAATCGGATATTAATAAACTATCTTACTAATAAAATACATAAATATTTTCTAAAACAATAGACTAATATTTATTTATTTTTATTATCTATAGGCTCGCGCTTGACTACTATCTCACCTGATGGTAAGCGATGATGTGGTCGACGGTGGAGCACGCTTGCCTAGAAGTAACCTATTCACTCTTGACTTAAAGACCCCTAGATTGTAGCTATCGGGAAACACAGACTCCGGCAGGGAATTCCACTTCTTAGCTGTACGCATAATAAAAGTGTCCCCAAAACTTTTAAAACGTTTAAATATTATAATAAATACTAATTATTTTTAATCATGCAGCCTGCATGGCTGAAGTAACTCATGTGCATGTCACTACACCGGGACCTATATCTTTCAAACTGGAGCTCGATGTAAAGCAACACTTGGCGGCACAAATATTGCTGGTAGTTAGACCAGCTTGTTAAGAAACCTCTCATTCACTATAGTATTTTCTTTAGTTTTAAATTAATCAATCAATCTGCCTAGCCTTTTCCCAACTATATTGGGGTCGGCGTCCAGTCTTACCGGATTCAGCTGAGTACCAGTGTTTTACGTAGAGCGACTGCCTATCTGACCTCTACAACCCAGTAACTGGGTAACACGGTACCCCTTGGCAAGACTGGTGTCAGATCTCAAGCTTCTGACTAACCGTAACGACTGTCAAAGATCTTCAAATGACCGGGACAAACGGCTTAACGTGCTTTCCGAGACACGGAGGAAACTCGGAATGACGAAAATGGTCACCCATCCACGGACCGACCTCGTCAAGCGTTGCTTAACCTTGAAGATCGACCTTGCGGCTGTTATTATTTAGCCACGAGGCCCTCCTTAGTTTTAAATTAATACATATTATTATTATGAAGAGGGATCTTTTTTTATTATGTTTTTAAAAGATATGTAATCTCTAAAAGTATAGTAGTAATTATTAAAAATGGTCTTTCGAAAACGCTTCAAATAAAGCTACACAGAGTTGTACAGGCTACATTTTATTCCGGCAATTTCACGATACCCGTGGGGCAAGCATGTTACAAGCAAACCCAGCTCTACAGCTATGTTTGCTAACAATATCAGTCGTCACTGGTAATCAATCTTTAGTTGGCAGAGTTTCAACTTCTCTGCTATTTATTGACGTTAAATACTCAGCTATCGTCACGGACTAAATACATATGTAGGTAAGCAGGATTGTAAATAACTTTAGTTAATAGATTATAGAGTGATAGACTTGGTCTAGGTAACGAAACATGAGCACTCAGCCTGGTTCCTGGGTTTCATTCCCAAGTCGTTGAAAAAATATTGTTGGGTTTATACAAATATAGAATTTCTCAATAGCAGCCCAGTAATTATGCAAGTCAATTCGGCAAGGCAATGGGTTTGACCGCCATCAATCGACCAATTTATTTATTTATTATTGATCATTATAATGTAATGAAAGTGTTGTGAGAAAGGGGGCGGGCTGTAAATCAGCGTTGACCAGCGTAATAGCCATGCTTTACACTGCTCAGCATATGCTGAGCCCGCTCCTTTTGCCATACTGAACAATATTGTGCCTCAGAGCTAAATTGTATTTGTTCATGTTCTGTTACAGTTGGCAATAAATGTTTTCTTTCTTTCTTTCAATCACATACGAGATGAAAGATGCGATGTAGATTTCCGTCTATATGATTGGTCGATTGATGGCGGTCAAACCCTTTGCCTATTAGGCTGTAGGTTCTGAATTTGATAGCAAAGAGCAGCGAGGGGGGCAGAAGTTGGGGGTTTGAACATAGGAAGGGACTTTGTGTTGTGAAAACGATTTGATCACCACTACTCAAAAAATGGAGAAACCGGGAAATCCTAGAACTTCTTGATCTGGCCCAATCACAGTAGTGGGACTAAGCTATGATGATGGCATAAGCACTACCCGTAACTAAAGCATTATTTATCTGATCGAATGTGGGTTAACTGTGCATTTTTGCCTTTAGAAAATACTAGAGTACGCCTCGCGGTTTCACCCGCGTATTACCCGTTCCTGTGTGAATACAAGGATAAAACCTATCCTTGGTTACCCGGGGATAGTGTAGCTTAACAACGGTGAAAGAATTTTTGAAATCGGTCCAGTAGTTACCCGACTGCCGAAGGAGGGTAATGTGTTTATCAGGCTATGTATGTATGTTTGTTCCTATGTGGCGTTCTAGAGACCAAACGCGTTGGCCGGTTTTGATGATTCTTACGTCAATCGATTCGTATTAACCCTGCGAGTCATTGGCTACATTAAAATTGGAAAATAGAAAAATGGCGAATATTGGGCGCCATGTTGTGGGGCCCAAAATTTTTTTCTTCCAAACCCATCGTGTGGGATATCAAAATAAAGGGTTTTAAAAGGTGATTGCAAATATATAAAACACTTATATGTTTAAATGTACCTAATTAAAAAAAAATAACAGAAAAGTTGAAAATAAAAAAATAACAAAAAACCCGACTGCTTAAAAAGCAAACTAAAAAGACGTAAACAAGAAGAAAATCACGATGTGCAGGCGGAGGATACATCTGGTTTTGGTCAGCCAGCTCGCGCATATGTATCCTCCGACTGCACAGCATAATTTTCTTTTTGTTTACGTCTTTTTAGTTTGCTTTTTAAGCAGTCGGGTTTTTTGTTATTTTTAAATAATTTTTTATTTTTAATTTTGTTCGTTACATACAAAAATAAAAAATACAAATCTTTCCTCTTTATAATATTAGTATAAATTAGTATATAAGTATAGACAACAAAGCCAAAGGTAAAACCAATCCTACTAACACCATAAACGACCAAACTTCACTTTCAACTAAAATAAGTTCTCTCACTTCTTCAATCGGTTCCACATTATTGAGGATCGTGATCACTGGACCCCTTTAAACGGGAAATCTGCCTCCATCTGCTCCGGTCTGAAGTTGGCATTACTAGCTGCTGAAATTTGCTTCAGGACGTAGCTTCTTTCAGTAGGTTAGACCATCGTGTTGGGGACCGGCCTCGTTCTCTCTTTCCTTCGGTATTTCCAACAATGACCAGCTTTTCCAGGCTGCTATTTCTCCTTCGCATTTTGTGGTCGAAATAGGTCAAGTATAGACTGTAAGCACAGATATAAATCGAACTAGATAACGTAAGCCCCTCCATCTGTATGAAAACCAAGCGTGCCACTTTTTCACACACAATTTAAAAACAAAATAATTAAAGAAAATATTTCCAATGCGTCGGCCAACTTTTTTTATATAGTCTGTACAGCTCAATATGGCATAATTAGGAGTTTTTCTAGATTTCCGGTGCCGAAAATGCTATATGAAAAGCTTAAATTACGATCATTGATCGTAATTTTACTCCGTTTATTAACACGCGAAGTACATACAATCGTACATATATTATTTATTATTTAATCAGTAGTAACACAAACATTTTATATATTTAAGTTGATGCCAACATATACTCATTACAGTTTTACCGTGCACCAGAAACATCGACTACATTATACAAACAAAAATAATGGGAAATTATTAACCGGTCGAAAAATATACTGAACGGGCGACTATTATTCTTAGTAAGTAACTATTTATAAGGTTTGAGTAATACCTTTTAAGAGTTTTTTGTGAGCTGCGTTAATAATATTGTTACATACTTTAATTGTACTTGGGGTTCTATTTTTTTCTATTTTATCATATTATTCTTTTGAAAATAGCAACCATCGAGGCGACATCGGTGTGCAGCGCGGGAGTTCGGGTGTATTCGTGTTATCGATGAATTAGTCCAAGAGCGAGCGAAGCGAGCTCGGAAGCTTATAGTACCTCGACACGGATAGGTTAGGTTCGAAGGAGATGACGAGCTGAGTTCGCTCGCTTTGCTCACTCACTTCAGCTCCCGTCATCTGCTTCATGTTAGGTTACTTTATACCTTGCAGACAGATAAAGAAGCTCCGTCGACAAACTTTTATTTTCAAGTCGCTGTTTTAAACATTTGTATTCGCCCACTGTTTGTCGCCCACTTAGTATTTCAGTAAGCCATATTCAGTTTTTTGTACAACTTTAATTTGAATTTATTTTCGCTCGTTTAAATACTAGCCAAAAATAATAACCACGTAGGTACTTAGGTAAAAAGTAACAACAAAAAGAATCAAAATTACAGCGGGTACATGCTAAATAATTCTCTAATATTAACAAGCGCACATCAGTGACCACTCCGTCCGGCCATCCTTTAAACAACAATAAAAAGTTCTGAGGTAACAAACATAAAAAAAAAATATAGTCGAATTGATAACCTCCTTCTTTTTGCGAATTCGGTTAAAAAGTGGTGGAGAGTGTTTAAGTTGATACAGATTGTACCCAAAATAAAACCTAATGTTTTTAGTAATTGTTAATTTTTAACTTTATTTGTGTTTTGATATTATTGTTAGGTATTATTTTTGTATTTTTTATTGCCTTAAATTCTTTATTTATAATTAATTAAATAATATATTTTATACCATTCCCCCTCTAAAAAGCTTATTTTATTCACTGAAAACAGTGAATAAAAAGCACTTTTAATCACTGTTTTGGTGTTTGAATTTAGAACACACCAATACATATTCTACCTCCAACTCAATGCTATACAACCTCCTTGCGCATAAAATACTCGATGCAAACTTCTTGTGCAAAGAATATTCGATTTTCAAACTCCTTTGTCGATTTAATTTTGAGTTTGTTTATATTTAGGATTTTAATAATGATGTTGATTTTGGTCTAGGATATTTAGTGAATACTTATTAGATTGTAATTCTAATATTAATTGCATTGGTGCTTAATTAATTATAATTATGTAACGTAACGGAGGTGGTCACTGGCGTCTGAAACACACTAGCTCAGCTTAAATTTACAAAAAATGTGGAACCCTGAGGTTACTCATTTTTTCCAAAAAAATTAAGGTAATTAACCACTTATTTATTTATTATTATTCCTTGTGCTTTTTGCTTAAATCTTTCTTTTTCTCGCAGTCATGGTATAAAATATAGTATGCAACTCTTGAATAAAACGGATTTATATCGAGGACCATGAATCACTCGCTATGCTCGTGATTCAATCATCATGAATCACTCCCTACGGTCGTGATTCAGTTTTTATAATCCTTCACTTGTTCGTGATTCATCAATGGCCCTCGCTTTAAATCCGTCCTTTATTCACTAGTTGCATAATATACTATTATACCATTCCCCCTCTAAAAAGCTTATTTTATTCACTGAAAACAGTGAATAAAAAGCACTTTTAATCACTGTTTTGATGTTTGAATTTAGAACACATCAATATATATTTGACCTCCATCTCAATGCAATACAACCTACTTGCGCATAAAATACTCGATACAAACTTCTTGTGCAAACAAAGAATATTCGAATTTCAAACTCCTTCGTCGATTTAATTTTGAGTTTGTTTATATTTAGGATTTTGATAATGATTTTATTTTGGTCTAGGAAATTTAGTGAATACTTATTTGCATTGTTATTCTAATATTAATTGCATTGGTGTTTAATTAATTATAATTATGCAACTTAACGGAGATGGTCACTGGCCCCTGCAACACAGGTGCTGTTTAGGTAACTCAAACTCAAAGGCTCAGCTTCAATTTACAAAAAATGTGAAACCCTAAGGTTTCTCATTTTCTGTAAATTTTGAAGGTAATGAACCATTTATTTATTTATGATTATTCCTTGTGCTTTTGGCTTAAATCCTTCTTTTTCTCGAAGTCATGGTATAAGATATAGTATGCAACTCTTGAATAAAACGGATTTATATCGAGGGCCATGAATCACTCGCGTCGTTCAGGATTCTAACACTTGAATCACTCGCTATGCTCGTGATTCAGTTGTTAGAATCCTTCACTTGTTCGCGATTCATCTATGGCCCTCGCTTTAAAACCGTCCTTTATTCACTAGTTGCATAATATACTATTATACCATTCCCCCTCTAAAAAGCTTATTTTATTCACTGAAAACAGTGAATAAATAGCACTTTTAATCACTGTTTTGGTGTTTGAATTTAGAACACACCAATATATATTTGACCTCCATCTCAATGCAATACAACCTACTTGCGCATAAAATACTCGATACAAACTTCTTGTGCAAAGAATATTCGAATTTCAAACTCCTTCGTCGATTTAATTTTGAGTTTGTTTATATTTAGGATTTTGATAATGATTTTATTTTGGTCTAGGATGTTTAGTGAATACTTAAATTTGGATTGTAATTCTAATATTAATTGCATTGGTGTTTAATTAATTATTATTATGTAACTTAACGGAGGTGGTCATTGGCCCCTGAAACACAGGTGCTGTTTAGGTAACTCAAACTCAAAGGCTCAGCTTCAATTTACAAAAAATGTGAAGCCCTAAGGTTTCTCATTTTCTGTAAATTTTGAAGGTAATAAACCATTTATTTATTTATTATTATTCCTTGTGCTTTTGGCTTAAATCCTTCTTTTTCTTGAAGTCATGGTATAAAATATAGTATGCAACTCTTGAATAAAACGGATTTATATCGAGGGCCATGAATCACTCGCGTCGTTCAGGATTCTAACACTTGAATCACTCGCTATGCTCGTGATTCAATCATCATGAATCACTCCCTACGGTCGTGATTCAGTTGTTAGAATCCTTCACTTGTTCGTGATTCATCTATGGCCCTCGCTTTAAAACCGTCCTTTATTCACTAGTTGCATAATATACTATTATTAGTGAATCTATGTATATTATATATCTTAGGTATTTATATTCTGTAAAAAATATTCCTTTAGTTTGTATTTAATGTTTTTCTGAGTTATTTTTTCCCTCAATGATATGGGTAATTTATTAATAAGGTAAGGTATTATATACTTTAACGATCTGTGGTTGTAAGCATGCTGTAAACAATCTAGTCTTGATATGGAGTTGAGAAATCTCATACACATTTGTGTATTAGACTGTCCATGGTATTCGGAGCATGCGTCTCCAGCACGACATTTCGAATGCGTCTAACCCCTGTCTTTCTCAACCATCGCCCACAGTCGGTTAAAAACGACGTGTCCAAAAGTTATAACGACGAGTGATCTTGACAGTTTTCACATGAATATAATTTAATGCCTTTTCCATAAAGGAGATAGATTTATGGTTTGTAAGTCCCTATTAACATGGAAGTGTGCTCGCGCCCTAAGGGGTTGGTGAAAGGACAGAGTAGTGCAGAAGGACAATTCAAAAATTTCGTAAAAAAATTGCAGTGGCAATCTATACTAATATTATAAAGCTGAAGAGTTTGTTTGAACGCGCTAATCTCAGGAACTACTAGTTGGAATTAAAAAATATTTTTGTGTTGGATAGACCATTTATTGAGGAAGGTTATAGGATATATAACATCACGCTACGACCAATAGGAGCGGAGCATAAATGAAAAATGTTGCAAAAACGGGCAAAATTATTCCTTTTTGAGAGCTTCCGTTGCGTGCGCTGCGTAAGCAATTAAAGTTACGCAACAATCATGTATGTAGTGTAGGTAGGGTAGGTAGGTAGCCAGTTGACGGAAGCGAAGGCGCGTGGTACAGCTAGTCTTATATATTCGAGATTCGAGGACGATCAATGTTAGGAACTTGTCAAAATGTAGGGATAGAGATGTTTATATTGATACTGAGATTAGTTGCAACCGTTCACGAAAAATATTAGAAACTAGCTTTTGCGGCGGATTTGCCCACGTGTAAATCAAACCGCAATATACGTCGTATTTTAACGTACCGTAACGCTTAGGAGACCGAGCAAAGACCAAGGTGCGCACTATGGCCTCAATCCTAGCAAACGGTTTCAAGAGTCAAGACAAATGCTACCGTCTAACGGTAGACGAGGCTCTTATGAACCACTTTGGGGCCATAGTCATGGCAGTAAAGTTGTCTGGAGCAAGCGAGCTTGTCCTCGTCGGAGACGTTAACCAGCTTCCATTTTTGGACAGAGAGAACCTTTTCGAGCTTAGGTATACCCGTCCAGACCTGGTGGCTGGCATCACCCAGGAGTTTCTCTGCACACACCGCAATCCAATGGACGTGGCGTTTGTACTGAGTGAGATATACCCCGGTATATACTCCTCCAAGTCGTCGCTGTCGCGGGTCCACTCCCTGAGGGTGAAAGGTTACACAGGGGCGCAAATAACGAGCACTGCCCAAAACACCCTGTTCCTGGTTCATACGCAGGGGGAGAAAGCTTCTCTTGCGAGCCAGGGATTTGGATCCGGCGAAGGGTCGCGCCTGCTAACCATACACGAGGCTCAGGGGTTGACCTACGAAAGTGTCATCATCATCAACACCAAGTCCAGAAGGCTTCAGGTCCACGACAGCATCTCCCACGCGGTAGTGGCGGTGTCCAGACATACAGTTAGTTGCGTCTATTACACCGACGACGCCGATGACGCCACAGGCCGCTTTGCTAAGAGGGCGATGGATGCGCCAACCAAAACGGTCGTCAACTACAATCTTAAGACGGCCATGCAGCATCGAGACGTGGTCGTCATAGAGGCCTTGCTCACGCTAGTGAAGTCCCTGGTCAGCAGACATCACCAAAACGCCACCTAACAAATTCTATCCAACAACTCTAACCCAAACACCTCCCAAAACCCAAACCATCACCCTGTCTAAATCCTGTAATGAAAAAATATACATGTAAAGCTGCATGGTGGAACGAGTCAGTCATACTCAGCTTAAAGTTTAGGACTTTAAGCTGAGTATGACGACGGGGTTCTAGAACGGGGACCGTCGGCCGGGACTGGTCTGCTCGCACTGCCATGCATCTCCCCCGAAAGTGTACAAATAGAAATAATTAGACAAAATAGTAAATAACATAAGCATTGTATCAATAGAAATCAGTAAACAAAATAGTCAATAATATAAAGATAAGTAGTAAATAGAAATATAAAATTGTAATGCCAGTGTGTAATAAAAAAAAAAAAAAAAAAAAAAAAATATATATATATATATATATAGTATTTAATGAAAGATGAACTCACGTAGACTTAAGTTAGTTAAGTAAGACTAGAAATAATGTCCGACGTAGGAGTCCAATAATTGTAATATTATGAAAAAATATTAAACAAATTAATAAAGTAAAAAAGGGCGCGGATGTCTATGTCCGCGGTAGAATATAAGCACAAAAAAAAAAAAAAAAAAAAAAAAAAAAAACGTACCGTAACGTACGCTAAACGTATTCTATTCCGTTAACACAAGGTCAAAAGTATCTCTACAACAAAATTCAACAAAATGATTTCAACAGTAAAAACGTAGCCAAAAGACAGACAGAATTACATTCGCATTTATAATATTTCAAGTAATATAGTTAGGATTACAAAAAAATACCTGTCTACTATATATATATATAAAAGAGAAAGTATGTACGTATGTTCCTTATAGACTCCGAAACGGCTGGACCGATTTTAATGAAATTGGACATGGAGGTAGCTTCTAGTTGCTTGTGCCAGGGCCGCGGTAACTCTCTTTCAAATTTATTCGCGACCTAGACAGGCATCAGCTCTAGCAGGCCCCGTCACTTTTGCTGACAACTCTTTGAGGCGCGCGTGCAATACTATGCGCCGTAATCTTGGGTCTGGTCCTTATCGGACGACGAGCTACCCATTAATTGCCGTCCGCAGGCCCGCTCCTACGGTGGTCAGGAATCAGCTTGCGACTTCCAACGCCCGGGGCTTCTCCTGCGGTGGATAGGGGCGTGAGTGCGTCTCCTTTACGTTTCCCTCAAGCGTTCCGCCTCCTCCTTTGCGAGCATTATTGCTTCGCAGAAGAAGGAGATAGCTACCCATGTCCTCTCGCTCCGTACCATGGACTTTTTTTTTTTTTTTTTTAGCTTGGAGAAATGCTCATGCATACTGCGCTACCACGGGGAGATAGCGTAGTTATGTGGGACTCTAACCCACTAAAACTCCACGGTGTCCTCCTGTGCCGCTTATGGCGGGAACACGGGAACGCGTTAGCATACAACCGCGAACCCGCCGCGGCTGTCCGTCTCCGGACCCTCCTCTGGGGTTTACCCCCCATCACCGGCGCACTAGAACACACTGTACGCCGTGACCACCCCAGGGACCAAACCAGCACATGGGCGCCAGACGACCCCGTGTATGGCAACCTTGGTCCCCCTGTGACGGGTCAGGACAGTGGCCCCGCCACCTACCACTTTTCGGCTGCAGGAGATAGGGAGAACGGCCAACGCTATACCGACACTCCTCCTCCCCTGCGGCCCCACTGCGTCCGCCATCAGACGGTGGCGACCCCGCGCAGGCCGCGGTGGGTAGGGCGAGCGGCGCTCCGTTATACCGGCACTCCTCTCCCGCCGCGGCCTCCAACCCTCAGCCACGATGCCTACTGTACCACATCGCGGCCCGCCTCAGTTGCGATGGCGCCCATATGCCACCGCAATCTACTTATTGGCCGCTACGTCGTCGGCTTGTCGGCAAAAGCCCTGACGAGCGGCCCCTCCTCGGGTTCCTCTTCGCTTCACCGTGGTTGTCCAAGCCACGGTTACTGAGCCCCCCCGCCTCGACAATGCGGGAACCCACCGGGGGGTCCGTACCATGGCCTGAACCAGGGTCGGACGCGAGAGGTTGCCACCGCCACTCGCTTCCTCGAGGACACGGCGGTGCTACGCCCAAGCCGGGCAGACCTCCACCGTATGCTCCACAGTGTCCTCCAGACGGTCAACACAATGGTGACACCCGGGTTGAGACCCTGACAAAGACATACAATAGTTTGTATTCACTTGGGATGATAAAACACTTCTTACGCGGGCGAAGCCGCGGGCAGAAGCTGGTATTATATAAATATACTTATATAAAAATAAAAATTTAAAACATGAGAAATACACCAATGCGAAATGGAACCGTCGCGTGGTGGATTACGGCCTATTCTCTCGCATTGAGCACACGGCATTAGCAGCACTCAATTATGCTTTTATGCTCCTTAGAAGGTCGATCCCATAAAATGAGTAAAAATAGTCGCTGCTCACACAGGCACAAACGTTTGGAGATCGCAAACTATGCCGGTCGTGTCGTGAGTGTGCTTACACTCGCTGTACGTAGAGCGTGTCTTTGTGTGGGTGCGTTTTAGCTCGTTTTATAAAGTCGACTTTCTGTACCTATCTGTTTTGTATCTTGAGGGTCGAAATAAGGGTGAGATACGAACCCTGTTCTGTATGTATTAATGGTCAAGTATAAAGGGGGTGAGTTCAGATAATGCTGTTGAATATTTTTGAAGGATAGTGTGTGTGAATTCTTGAATTCGATAGCAGTTCATAACATCGCGATTATATTCGCCGAAAGGGTAGGTAGACGTGTAACGTGTAGACAAAAAGTCTTTCAGTATGACTGATTTGGACAATTGATTGGCTCTTTTGAATATTTTAGAAGAAGATTAAATCATTCATTATTACATTTTAGATTTTGGACAATTGTTACCCCCAAACCAATAGAATCTTATTCTGTCTAGAGCCCGTGACATGTATGTATGTTTTATTGTATAATAGATTTTTATATATAAATTAGCTGTCCCACGCGGCTTCGCTCCCGTCAACTGGCTACCTACCTACCCATTTATCCTACCTACCCTACCGTACCTACACTTCATACATGATTGTTGCGTAACTTTAACCGCTTACGCAGCGCACGCAACGGAAGCTCTCAAAAAGGAATAATTTTGCCCGTTTTTGCAACATTTTTCATTTATGCTCCGCTCCTCTTGGTCGTAGCGTGATGTTATATAGCCTATACCTTTCCTCGATAAATGGACTATCCAACACAATAAGAATTTTTTGAATCCAATCAGTAGTTCTTGAGATTAGCGCGTTCAAACAAACAAACAAACTCTTCAGCTTTAATATTAGGGTAGATAGATCTCAAAATCTGAATCTCCCTGTAATGTTATTTTTTCTATATTTTTATAAAAACTAAAAAAAAAATATAGCCCCATTTTATAAAAAGTTATTGACGGAAATTTTCAAGAGTTTTGTCTCAATTTCCACTAAAACTGTGTAAGATATGAATATAACGGGCAGGCCGGGGGTAAAGTTTTTAATTAAATATTAAAATTCATGCTACAACCCCTGATAAGACGCCCTCCGAGATGTGGAGACTGCGGGTGACAGGGTTTGATACTTTGAGATAAAACTTATATTTTTAGATGCTATGACAAGTCATAGCATCTAAAAATATATAAAACAAAAAATAAATCTTAGACATGCTTGACAGAAGGAGAAGAAAAACATAGTAAAAATATATTTAAAACTAACAAAAAACCCGACTGCTTAAAAAGCGAACTAAAAAGACGTAAACAGGATGAAAATCATGCTGTGCAGTCGGAGGATACATATGTGCGAGCTGGCTGACCCAAACCAGATATTGAACCGCTTTTTAAGCAGTCGGGTTTTTAATTATTTTTTACATGTTTTTCTTTACAACTTTTTAGTTATTTTTTTTTAGAATTAAATACATTTACACGTATAAGTATTATATGTTTTTGTAATGACCTCTTAAAACGCTTTATTTTGATACCCCACACGATGGGTTTGGATGAAAAAAATAATTTGGACCCCACAATATGGCGCACAAAATCCGCCATTTTTCTATTTTCCAATTTTAATGTAGCCAGTGACACTCGCAAGATTAAGATGAATCGATTGACTTTAGAATCATCAAAATCGGCCAACGCGTTTGGTCTCTAGAATGCCACATAGGAACAAACATACATACATACGTAGACTGATAAACACATTACCCTCCTTCGGCAGTCGGGTAAAAAGATGATATTCATAAAATATCTGTAGTTCCAAAATTTGTAAAAGTAATGTTGCATGCAATGCACTGTAGGTAATAAATTCTTTATATTCCTTCATGGAGCATTGTGCTCTTTTATTCCGTGTCAGAAATGCATGTGTTCTGTAGCGAGACTTGTAAAAGCCGATAAATAGTGTAGAAACTAATACTTAATTCGTATGTATTTATTGTTTTTAAGACAAACCACGAATTTGAAAGTGTTCTCAAAACATTTTCCTTTACCGTCTTGCAGTGCTTTCTAAATTAGACTGAATATGAATGTCTCGTGTTGACGTGACGCAAGTGTCAAGCTTGTTTCTTTGTAAAACCTGTAAATATGGTAAGTATACTAATACTTACTATTTTTTCTTCAAACTAGTCTCCCAAATTGTAAAGAACTTAATTTAAATCTATACTATTAATATTATAAAGCTGAGGAGTTTGTTTGTTTGTTTGAACGCGCTAATCTCAGGAACTACTGGTTGGATTTAAAAATCTTTTTGAATTAGATAGTGCATTTATCGAGGGAGGCTATAGACTATATAAAATCACGCTACGGCCAATAGGAGCGGAGCTTAAATGAAAAATGTCGCAAAAACGGGCAAAAATTGTTCCTTTTTGAGAGCTTTCGTTGCGTGCGCTGTGTAAGTGGTTAAAGTTACGCAACATTCATGTATGTAGGGTATGTAGGTAGCCAGTTGACGGGAGCAAGCCGCGTGGGACAGCTAGTGCTTTAATAATCTAGAAAAAAACACCCAATCAAATAAAACCGCAAGTATCAAAACTACTCGCCCCTACTCGACAAATTCATGACAACTTGCTCATCGTTCCATACCGTCACGTCACGAAGGAACCAATGGAGCTTACAATTCACAAGTCACGCTTATAGCGTGTTTATCTATTCTCTTTGTCCACTGTTGGGCTCGGCTTCCAGTCTGAATTCCAGAGCACCAGTCAACACGTCACGAAGGAACCAATGGAGCTTATAATTCACAAATCACGCTTATAGCGCGTTTATCTCTTCATTTAGACCAGTTGTGGGCCTAAAATCTTAGGCATTGGGCGTGAAAAAATGAAATTAGGTAGGTTATCGTAAGTAGATGCATTCACACACTCCCAACGTCCCGCAACTAGATAATTACTGTTATTTATTTATTCACACATAATATACAACAAGAAGAAGGAACAGAAAATGATGAAAAGTAGATGTTTACTTGGGTGATGCTTATTTCTAAAGAAATCTCTTCCAGCATAGGTACCTGCGACAGGAAAGTTAAAAAAAAAACTTTTTACAAAAAAATACTACCGACTTCCAAATAAAAAAAGAACAAAGTGAAAAATAAATTTATTTTTGGAAGTCGATGTCTTTCATAGGTACCAATTTATTGCGTTATGGACACCGACTTGCAAAAATAAAGTTAATTTTCACTTTGTACTTTTTTTCTTTGGAAGTTGGTATTATTATTTTGTGATTTTTTTTTTCACTTTTAAGTTTTACCTGCCTAATAGGCAAGTTGTTTAGTAAGGTACCTATAACGCCAGAATAGATTACTCGAATATCATGAAACTTTTTTTTTGTTTTTTTTTTTTATTATTTGTTATAGGCTCGCGCTTGACCACTATCTCACCTGATGGTAAGCGATGATGTGGTCGACGGTGAAGCACGCTTGCCAAGAAGTAACCTATTCACTCTTGACTTAAAGACCCCTAGATTGTAGCTATCGGGAAACACAGACGCTGGCAGGGAATTCCACTTCCAATTCCAAACTTGAACATAACCGGTGATATGAGAGTGTACCAAGGTGAACTGTACACCCTTAAGAGCGTACTGGGATGATGTTATGTTATGAAATGGTATAAACAACAAACAGACATGCTGTTGCAGCAATCTAGTGAGATTTGTTGTCATTTATTGAAGAGTTATGTTGTATATCTCCGAGGTTCTTCATCACATCTTGACCAAATTTAAATGAGACCAATTTGGTAATATAGATACTCTTTCTAACAAAAGTATTTCAAAATCGGTCCACAATGACGGAGAAATCGGTGAACAAGCCCAAAAAAAATACAAACATAAAATCGAACATAGAACCTCCAACTTTTTGCAAATTCGGTAAAAAAGGTCGGTTGCACTTCCAAATAAAAACACTAGAAAGTGAAAATAACTTCTATTTCGGAAGTTGGTATAAAAAAAAAGAACAAAAAAAACCCGGGAACACCGACTTCCGAAAAACAAGATTTTTTCACTTTCTAATGTTTTTATTTGGTAGTCGGTCGTATTTTTTTATGAAAAAAGTTTTCTTTGTTAGTTTGAAGCCTAGATAACTAGGCTTCAAACTAACAAAGAAAACTTTTGCAAATATAGTGTTGTTTTGCTAGGCTTGCTTCATAAATAAGAGCCGTTCGCACCATTGATCACTGCTAATTCAAATACGTTTATCATTTAACATTATTTAGAACACCATTCGCTCTCTGTCAACTTCAAAAGATTTACTAAAATAGAATTACATAGTTGCTGCACGAGTATTTAGCGATCAATGAAATATGTATTGGGTCTTTAACTATGAAATTGCATTTTAAGAATATTACTCTGTTAGGGTTCCGTACCCAAAGGTTAAAAACGGAACCCTATTACTAAGACTCCGCGGTCCGTCTGTCTGTCTGTATCTCATGAACCGTGATAGCTAGACAGTTGAAATTTTCACAGATTGTATATTTCTGTTACCGCTGTAACAAAAAATACTAAAAACAGAATAAAATAATTATTTAAGTCGGGCTCCCATACAACAAACTTGATTTTTTTGGCGTTTTTTGCGATAATGTTACGGAACCCTTCGTGCGAGTCTGACTCGTACTTGGCCGGTATTTTTTAAAACTTATTTATTAACTAGCTGTGCCCGTGACTTGTCGAAAATAGAGAGAATCTTATCACCCCATTCATAAAATGATATCAAATGCGCAACGCCATCTATCGATTATGGATTTCAATTGTCCGAGTATCTGAATTGCGTCTTATGATCTTTTACTTCTTGAACACTTTGAACTTGAAATTTGGTGAAAATGTTTATTACTACGTGTACTTTACAAAAAAATAGCAATATATTTATAAATCAGATTTTTTATTTGGTACGGAACACTAAATGTGAGAAATCCGATATGCACTTGGCCGGTCTTTTAGTTTTTGTTTTGTGTCTGATCTCTAGTGCGAGATACAAACAAAAGATTTTATTTTCTTTGGATTTCTATTTAAAGGTCTTTGGTTTCTCTCTAGATTTTACCAAGAGATATATACAACAATATTTCATCAATCACATTCAAATCTCATCTCCCAAACATACTTAATCAAAGACAATCTTAATTAAAGAATAACACCCAGATTGTTAATTGAAACTCTTCATCCGTAAACCTCGGAGGAATACAGAACTAATTAGTTATGGAATGGAGGGTTCAAAGAGTATCACGGCTGTTTAGTTCGAAGGGGAAGGAGTGGACGTTAAAAGTAATGGTGCCATTTGTGACGGAATTATGCAGCATTGGGTGGCTATTGTTAACACAGCAAGGTTAGTTTATCACAAAAAAAATCCGGCCAAGTGCGTTTCGAAATTCGCACATTTGGTATTCCGTATCAAACCGCAAAAATATATAGTTGATTGTTATAAGAAAACTGAGGGAATTTCAAAGAAAAATCTGATTTATCTATATATTGGTATTTGATAGTAAAAAAATAAGTAATAATATATAGTATCGCCAAATTTCAAGTTCTTACGTCAATGGGAAATTTAAAAATTCTTCGGTACAAAATTTTGTAATGTTCTGGCTTCTCATTCCTTTGTTTTCCAATATTTTTTATAACCAACAATACAGTATTTATTTTCACAATTAGTTCTAAACAACGATACCACATTCGATGGGGTGGGACATTTTTTTTTCACGGCTTCCCTTAAGCTGTATGGGCGACTCTTCAAAACATAAAAAAGAAATACAATTTGCATTGCTTTGGTGAAAATTTGAAGACTGTAGCTCCAACTGTTTGGCCGTAAAACTCGAGTGACAGACGACGGACAGACGGACAGACGGAGAGACGACCAGACGGGCAGACAGACGGACACTTGAGTGACAGCAATAATGACCGGAACTTTAACCTAAATAAAAATAAACATAAGCACAGGCTTCCTCTTTATGAAAGGGAACCTAAGTAAAAGAAAAGGAAATTAAGTTGTCACAAAAGAATTCCAAAACCTAGTGAGTGGATGCCACTAAACCTGAAACTACCGACCCGGACCAACAGCAAGTTCTTACCGAGGCTCGGAGGAGTTTCGGTATGAATTGAGTGGTCATCCATCCACAGAAAGATTTATTCCACCGAATCAACATACCTAGTTGGTATCAAAATACTAACGTCCAGAATAATAATAAAAACCAGTAAAATTTCCCGAACAACATTCACCATTGTTTTCGTCAGGGTAACTGGCCCAAAAAATAACACAAGGCTCGATGTTGATCCTACCCCCTAGCCTCAGGTGCTAGCTACCCCGCCTGCCTAACAGTCGTGAATATAAAGGTGGGAGCCCACAAACGAGGCTTTGTCGCTCCGATTAATATTTAAACAAGGAACGGATAGGGATGGGGTAGGATGTCGATAGATTTTATGATTTATGATATTATATTTTGAAGTTTCTATTCCAAGGAGAATTGTTTGAGTTATGAAATTGGTATAGCGTGCTTAAAACTAATCGCATTCGTTTGTGTTTTAGTTTTAAATTTATTAAATACATCTGAAACGATTTCTGCATTGTTGGTGTAATTTACAGAAACCATTTTTTTTGTAGGTAGGTAAATAACTACCTACATAAGATTTGGTTTCTTTATAAAATTATAATCATAAGCTAAATGTTCGCAATAAGCGAAAAAGATTGCAAGAATTAAAAATAAAAGGTCGTGTGCGAGTCGGACTCGCGCACGAAGGGTTCCGTACCATTATCGCAAATAAAAGCAAAAAATAATGTTTGTTGTATGGGAGCCCCACTTAAATATGTTTGTTATTTTGTTTTTAGTATTTGTTGTTATAGCGGCAATAGAAATGCATCATCTGTGAAAATAGGGTCCCGTTTTTGGCCTTTGGGTACGGAACTCTAAAAAATTGCTTCTTAGTACAAATTAATACATAAAGTTTAAATATTAGTCGGTGATGAAAACACAATTAAAATAAATCCGAAATAGCCCTGAAATGGTTTTTCAAAACAATAAGCTTTTACGATTGCAACTTGCAAATTGATATAATTAAGAACTTGTTATATAAATCTACTGCGACACTGTGCACTCGAGTATTCCGGTTTGTATGAACTTAAAAAACAAAAAAAAATTTTACAAAAAAATACTACCGACTTCCAAATAAGAAAACTTAAATTAAATTAAAAAAAAAAAATTGTTTTGGAAGTCGCTGTCTTTCGTAGGTACCATTTTTTGCGTTATGGACACCGACTTCCAGAAATAAAGTTACTTAAAACTTTGGAATTTTCTTATTTGGAAGTCGGTAGTGTTTTTTTGTAAAAATGTTTTTTATTTTTCACTTTTTAGCTGTACCTACCTATTAGGCAAGTTGTTTAGTAAGTTACCTTAACGCCAGAATAGATTAGCCGAATATCATGAAACTTGAACATAAAGGGTGAACTGAGAGGTCTGCGTACCTCTCAAGAGCATACTGGCGTGATGTTATGTTATGAAATGGTATAAACAATAAACAGACATGCGATTGCAGCATGAAGTGAGATTTCCCATTATTTATTGAAGACTTCTGTTGTATATCTTCGAAGTTCTTCATCAGATCCTCACCAAATTTAAATAACACCAATTTCGGCATATACTCTTTCAAACGAAATAAAAGAATTTTCAAAATCGGTCCACAATTGGCGGAGATATCGGTGAACATAAATAAAAAAAAACCTACACGAAGTCGAACATAAAACCTCCTCCTTTTTGGTAAGTCGGTTAAAAAGACTTTGATCTCTGAGTTTGTTTCGGTGTTTCCCTTCAGGATAGTCAGCTACGAAACATTTTGCATGTAAGTCATTGTATTTTTATTATGAATTTGAAAAATAAATGTCATTTTGACTACTGTATAACATAGTCTTCCGCTTAAGCGCCAATAAACCGACATATTTTAATCGACATTCCTAATCCTTCAACTACTATCCCACCTCTACCGCCGCAGGCGACGCGCGTTCCAATTAGCTAAAATAAACACACGGTTCCGTAGATACGAGAGGACATACAGACACACAGCGCTCGGGCTTCGGATAATACTTGAGAGCACGTTCAATAAACGGGTTCAAACTCTCTTGTGTGTCGCGGAATTGTTTAGAGATCAAACGCTTGTGAATGTTGCTTGAAATTGCTTATAGTAAGTTGGTCTAAGATTCAGTATAAGAAATATATACCTACCCTCATGTTATTATAATGATGATAAGGTTTGTATGGTAGATATTTATATACATCAATACATCGCAAAAACAAATTTGTGTATATTATCCAAATGTGTAATATTATTTCTATTTCTGTATTTGAATTTATTATTAATTTTTAAAAAAATATTTGTTGACATTCTGATTAAATTATTAATGTTTTTATTGGCATTTGTTTTTTTTGACATGTTTACATTATTTTTGACATCTTTAATATTATACACGGAATTTAAATTATTTGGCTTTTCATTTATTGTTAAGTTTTAATGCAAGATTTATTATTCTTAATTGTTTGTTTATTTGTTTTTTTTACTAACAATAGTTCTAAGGTGTTCGATTAATAAATAAATTTAATTTAATTTGATTTAAAAAGGTTGCCTAACTAAATTGCGTACCGATGATGTCAATAATAACATTTGTGATTGAATGTCGGCAATTATGGCTTCAATCGATGTTTTGATAACATAATATAATGCAGTGGGATTGGGAATAAAATAACCTTTCATTTGATATGTAATTCGATTAAATAACTGATAAGGGTATAACAATAACGCTTACTCACCTGTTTATACCTGGCAATTCTATAGCACAGAATAGGCAACATTTATTTTCACAATTCTTTGGGGTATATTATTTTAGCTAATGTTCGATTTTCATAAATAACCGTTCCATAAATCGAGGAAGTTGATCGAAAATATTTAATTCTTTTTTCTGCCATATAATCCTTATTATCATAAAATAAAATATGAGAGTATATATTTCTTATACCGGATCTCGTGCTATGTTGGTCCCGTCTAACATTTTTATATCATTGACAGCACCCGTTTTAAGGGCACCTGAGTTAATAACACCTGAGGTATTCCACATACGGCACCTATGTATATTTTTCGCAGGTGCCATTAGTGGAATATTTTTTTTTTTTTTTTTCCACATTTGGCACTTAAGGATCATATAGGTACTAGTGTTTAGGTACTTTTATGTTTTTTAGAACGTCAAAAACAAAAATTCGATTAAAATCAGTAGAGGTTTTAATAACATGATAAAAATGTGAATTCCTCTTTTGCTTTTTTAGTTAGATGTTGAATATTATAATCATTTATACCCAAAATACCAGGAAACCAGAATCATGAAGAAGTCTCAGTATTTCCGGAGCGGGAATCATTACCGGTAAAGACAAACTTAAGTACCAGGTGATTATAATCATGAGGAAGCATTACCGAGGCTGGAATCATAAGGTGTAATAAAAAACTTTTTTACAAAAAAATACCACCGACTTCCATATGAGAAAACTACAAAGTGAAAAATAATTTTATTTTTGAAAGTCAGTGTCTTTCGTAGGTACCATTTTCTTTACGTTATAGACACCGACTTCCAAAAATAAAATTATATATAAAACTTGAACATAATCGGTGAAATGAGAGATCTGTGTACCCTTTAAGAGCATACTGGCGTGATGTTATGTTATGAAATGGTATAATCAATAATCAGACATGCGATTGCAGCAATCCCGAGAGATTTGGCATTATTTATTGAAGAGTTCTGTCGTTTATCTTCGGAGTTCTTCATCAGATCTTCACCAAATTAAAATGGAACCAATTTCGAAACATACTCTTACAAACAAAAAAAGAATTTTCAAAATCGGTCCACAATTGACGGAGATATCGGTGAAAAATCACAAAAAAAACAATCACGAAGTTGAACATAGAACCTCTTCTTTTTTGGTAAGTCGGTTAAAAAGAGTACCGGGAGATTTTAGATTTTGACCTCCTGGTACTCCGTTAGTCTCTACCGCTTATGATTCTAGGCCTGCAAATACTTGTTCATGATTCTGGTCTCCTGGTAGTAAAACGGGTGCCCAATGTGGAATACGTCTTACAAGTTGTCAAAAGCCCCAAAATCCCCAAGACCGAACCACCAATCTCTTGAACAGATCAATTGCGATGTCTATTAAACAATATTGACTCAGTCGAGGTAACTCCCAGGAGTAAAAGAATAGGCTCAAGTCGAAATATGTGTAATTTATCTTGCTTGCACAGGATACAAATAAACAGATATATACAGAGAGATACTTATCTACAACTTAATTTTCAACCGACTCCAAAATAGAGGAGGTTCTCAATTCGACAGTATTTTTGTTACGCGATTATTCCGGCAATTATGGACCATTTTGGGCCAAGCTATGTTTTTATGTTTGACTAGCTGACCCGGCGAACTTCGTTCCGCCTAGCAAATTTCTAAAATAAAAGATTTTTTCTAAAATAAACGTAGCCTAAGTTACTCCTTATTACATCAGCTACCTGCCAATAAAAGTCAGGTGAAAATCGGTCCAGCCATTTCAGAGATTATCCGGAACAAACAGAAAGACAGACAAAAAATGTAAAAAATGTTATTTTGGTGTATTTACCGTATACATATTCATATACATGTAGTAAAAAACGGTTATTTCAATATTACAAACAGACACTCCAATTTTATTTATATGTATAGATAATGTATACTCTGGTGGTGGCCCCATTCTCAACAAGTCAGGATATGTTGAGGGGATCCCATGGAAATAGAGGCAACTCCTCAATTTTTATAGGCACGCATTTAGTGATTTTGGTATTTTCATCAAAATGGCAAACATTTGCATTCAGAAAGTATCATTTGGTGAAGTGAAGAAGACCAAAGATGGCTACTGGAAGTAATGGAACTTCTCAATGATAAATTTGTTTTAGGAATAAGATATCTCGAATAGTTAAATTACTATAGTAATGCAAGTTTAAATAAATGGAAATGGTACCATCGAACTGTTCTGGTAATGAAGCCGGCAGATAGGCACCGGAACTCCGTAATAAAACAATGTATGCTACTCGTGTTTATTTATGTATTTACTTTATGAACCGACTTACCAAAAAGGGGAAGGTTCTATGTTTGAATTCATGTTTGTTTTTTTTGTGTATGTTCACCGAAATCTCCTTAAATTGTGGACCGATTTTTAAATACTTTTGTTAGAAAGAGTATATTCCCAAATTGGTCTCATTTTTATTTAGTGAAGATCTGATGGAGAACTTCGGAGATATACGACAGAACTCTTGAATAAATCTCTCTAGGGTTTGCTGCAATTGCATGTTTGTTTATTGATTATACCATTTCATAACATAAAATCACGCCAGTACGCTCTTAAGGGGTACGCAGATCTCTCATTTCACCGGTTATGTTCAAGTTTCATGATATTTGGGTTATCTATTCTGGCGTTAAGGTAACTTTCTAAATAACTTGCTTATTAGGTAGGTACAATTAAAAATGAAAAATAAAAAAAACACTTTTACAAAAAAAAGAACTACCGACTTCCAAATAAGAAAACTACAAAGTGTAAAATAAATTTGTTTTTGAAAGTCGGTGTCCATAACGCAAAAAATGGTAAGTACGAAAGACACCGACTTCCAAAAATAAAGTTTTTTTCACTTTGTAGTTTTCTTATTTGGAAGTCGGTAGTATTCTTTTGTAAAAAAATCTTTTTCAGTCTATTCTACCTCAATGCAGAGCATAGGGCCCCTCTTTCTTCCTTCATCGTGTTTAGCCTTGATGGAATTTTAATGAGAAGTCCTCTGGCTCTAAATGATTTTTATGGTAATTTATTGTACCGAAACTAAAAAGAAAAAAATAAAAACCTTTTCAACAAAAAAAAATAACGACTTCCAAAACAAAACACAACAAAATAAAAAATAACTTTTTTTTGGAAGTCGGTGTCAATAACGAAAAAAATGTGTACCAAAGACACCTACTTCCGAAAAGAACGTTATTTTTCACTTTGTAGTGCTTCGTTTTGGAAGTCAGTTTAAGTTTATGTTAAATATGATATACATAGTACATAGTTTTACATACCAGCTAGACTATTTTATAGATATATAAGGCACACTAAGTAATTATAAATTACAAAAAAACGGTACCAAATTAACAACTTACAATTTATACAATCATTTATTTGCATGAATTTTCGTTTTGGAAGTCAGTTTAAGTTTATGTTAAATATGATATACATAGTTTTACATACCAGCTAGACTATTTTATAGATATATTAGGCACACTAAGTAATTATAAATTACAAAAAAAATTTGTACAAAATTAACAACTTACAATTTATTTATACAATCATTTATTTGCATGAATTTTTACTCGGTGTTATTAACATATTCATATTGTTGCGTCCGACTACACATTTGAAACATATTTTTGAATATTGATAGCTATCCAAGCATGATGATAGGCTGAAATTGCTGATACACTGTATTGATCTTCAACTAAAGATAAACTCAAAACTTAACTACAAACATGACGTTTGCAGTCTCCGAATGAGTAAGCAAACTTGTATAACACTTCCACAATTCGCCAGTCAAACTTAACTTTTGTGTAACTTATGAACGTAAACAGTTACTGCAGTGCAAATTTTAAGTTAAATAGACAATCAGCAGACCTATACAATACACACTTAGATATTATTTACCTATTTCACAAGCAAAGCTCGCTGAACAACCGTTCACTACTCGGCACTGTTTCTGTAGCACCCGCGACCGTATCCGTAACAAGGATGATAGTATAACTGTAAAACAACAACACAGTGTTATAACTGTAGGTATATTGCTTTTTTTTAAATTACAATCATCGTGAACCTAGTCAAATCACGGAGATTCTTAACACCGCGATTCAAAAATCGCGGTTAACCTAACAACGCCATCTATTGGCATAAAAGTAAACAGTATTTCCAACACTCGCACTGAATAGGCTTACCTTAAAAAAAAGTTTTCACAAATACACAGACTTTTAAAGCATATTCACAATACATATTTACGACCTGGCTGACCAAAACCAGATGTATCCTCCGACTGCACAGCAAGATGTTCATCTTGTTTACGTCTTTTTAGTACGCTTCTTAAGCAGTCGAGTATTTAGATTTTTTGAATTAACATTTTTTATTTACAACTTAGTAGTACATTTTTTTAGAATTAGGTATATTAAAAAAAAAGTTTTATATATTTTTGAAATCACCTCTCAAAACCCTTTACTTTGGTACCCCACACGATAGGTTTGGATGGAAAAAAAAACTTGGTCCCCTACAATATGGCGCCCAAAATCCGCCATTTTTATTTGTTGGTGTCTTTTGGTGCTTGTTTTTATCGTTTTCAACACCGAATTCAGAAACGAAAGTTATTTTTGCACTTGCAGTTTTTTGCTTTAGAAGTAGGTTTATTTTTGAAAAAGTTTTTATTTCTCTCTTTTTAGTATAAGTACCCTTTCACTAAAAAGTGAGCAAAGTCTATATAGTAGGTAACCTAACGTTCGTGCTTTTTGTCACTAAAGAGTTCGGTTGTATGTTTCATATCTTGAAAACTGCTGAACTGATTTTGATGAAACTTGCACTGTTCCCTGAGTTGAGAAACACTTAATCCAATTTATTTATTTATATGGATAACCAACAATTGTATACACAATACGTTTACAGTTTCTTTTTACCTTCATTTAAAAGAGCAACAATTATTTACAGGAACCACATGCACACTTTGTGAATTTACATATTATTATAACGTATTATATTGTTTGACGGCATTGTTTTACTTATAATTTAATAAATAAGTTGACAACAGTAATTAATAATAAAAAAATCAGCAAGTTTATAAAAGTTTAGGTTAAATTTCTGGTAAATAATTAAATACGCGTAAGTAAAATTTTATAACAACACATAACGTATACAATTAAAAACATAAAATTAAGATTAAAACAATGCCAGATATTAAATTATAAAAAATGTGCTTTATCTTTGTTAGTTTTTATTGATTTAGTAAAGCAAAAAATACGTGTCCAATGTTATTTGATAATCTCACTGACGGACTAAATAGAATTATCTTTTTCTACCCAGGAAACATTCCCGTTATTACGCAAAATCGCTATCGTTTTGCTTCTTAAAGATACGTAATAAATCTGCAGATCCAAGTGAACAGCATAGAGTATAGTATTTACATAGAGCGACTGCTTATACAGTCCTCCATTATATATATCAGCATCATCAGCAAATGCTGGAGGAGCTCGTGGCTAAATAATAAAAGCCGCACGGGTCGATCTTCAAGGTTAAGCAACGCTTGACGAGGTCGGTCCGCGGATGGGTGACCATTTTCAACATACCGAATTTCCTCCGTGCCTCGGAAAGCACGTTAAGCCGTTGATCCCGGCTGTCATTTGAAGATCTTTGACAGTCGTTACGGGTAGTCAGAAGCTTGAGATCTGACACCAGTCTTGCCAATGGGTACCGTGTTACCTAGTTAAAGGGTTGTGGAGGTCAGATAGGCAGTCGCTCCACTTAAAACTCTAGTACTCAGCTGAATCCGGTAAGACTGGAAGCTGACCCCTATATAGATGGGAAAAGGCTAGGCAGATTGATTGATTGATCAGCATATGCAGCACAGACATAAATCTAACTAGATAACGCATCTCCCTCCATCTGTATGAAAACCAAGCGTGCCACTTTTTCACACACAATTTAAAAACAAATTTAGTTATCAATGAAAGAAAACATTTCCAATGCGTCGGCTAACTTTTTCTATACATTCTTTACAGCTCAATATGGCATAAAAAGGCATTTTTCTAGACTTCGATGGATTTCCGGTGCCGACAACGCTAAATGAAAAGCTCAGATTACGATCATTGATCGTAACTTTACTCCGTTTTTTGATACGCGAAGTACATACAATCGCGTCATCTAGTTAGATTTATATCTGTGGTAACAAGATACATATTGATGGAACTTTTTTGTCATTAATATGTACCAAGTTCCTAAGTAATTATTTTCCTGTTTTAATGTAGGTTTTTTTGCAATCTCATGCTGCACATTAAATAATCTTTTATCATATCATCATAATCAAAACAAATCGTGTCATTCTTACTCCTAAAAATTAATAAAAGAAAATGGCTTCTTTTAGCAATCTTGCCGTCTCTTTCTTACGCTTTGATCTTGGTTATGCCTACCTCACTCGCTCACTCAACAAGTCGAAAAGGAAAGATTAATGAATATCAAATGAGTTTTGCAAATTAAATTCAAACAATGAAACGACTTGGCGAGGATATACGGGACGAAATTGTGTACGGGGACGCGAATTTTCCCTAAAATACAACGCTAATTTTTAAGGCACTATCCCACCGCACTATTCTCAAACCACTGCAACTCTTGAAAGCCAGAATCAACAGTGGCGACCACCAGAAAAGCGCCGAGGAAATGAAGCTCGACGAAGTCTCGGAGAATGAAATTAACAGTCTTGGATCATGCAACGAAATTTATCAGCAAAGAATAAAGGTGGAGTAGGAAAACAAAAACATAATTTACACTGTTGCTGTTGAAAAGAAGCAAAACTTGTATCAACGGAATCAAAATAATATCACGCTTGCATTTTACGAATTAACTGAGAAAATATTCTAATCTATGAACCTAATAAATTGCCCGACTTAGCAATTACACACAGGACAGCATGACCCGCAATGACAAAAGTAGACCGATAGACCAAACGGGTTACGTATAAAACTGGACTGATTATCGCTGATCTAATAGCACTATATCACGTTCAAGTTTCGTTTCGTTCTAAGTTTATCTTGGACATCGCTGACAATGGTCACGGGCACTCAACGCGAAGAAAGAAAATGTGGTTCAAAAAAATTGCTGTAGATGGCGTGATAAGCTTCGATAAGTTTTGTGAAATATTAAGATTTCCTAGAGACGATCATAAAAATGTATATTTTTGTTTAATTAACTCTCCTAAGCACAAAAATAAGGAATATTTGGCTCTTATATCACTTTTCAAAGAATATCTGAATGGATCATTTAAAATGGATGGCGATAGATGGCACGGTATTAAATTTCTGAGTCATCCACTCGATTTTATAAATTTGTTTTGTAACACATTTTGGTACATTGAAACTGAAAAAAATGCAAAAACATATTATAAAACAAATTGTCGCAGTATTTAATCTAATTTACATGCAAGTCGCTGCTAACACCATCTATATCCGTGGAACAGAACTGAACGCGATCGATGTTCTTAGTAAAATAAGTTTAATCAGACGAAACACGTTAGTTACGTCAGCACGGTTTCTTTGTATGGGGTGAGGCATCTTCATGCTGCTATTATATTATCTGTGCAACGGTGAAGGAAAACATCGTGAGCAATCCTGATTTTTTTGTTACCATAAGTTAGTGCTCCATTGTTGTAATTGTTGCAAGGCGTTCCACTACGAGGATAAACAAATAAATACATAAACCAAATAAATAAATATGACTGTATCATTGAATCATTATTTTGTCTCTGAACTTATTCCAATTTATGAGTGGTCGGAACATCGTGTCTTCTTCATTCCATTAATATTGTGGTCACCATTTTCTTTTGTAAAAATGTCGATGAGGTACCATCCAAAACAATCCCCCCTATGTTTTCGTCTCTAAAACCTCCGCGGAGAACTTTTAAAGAATTTGTAAGAGATCCTTT
This sequence comes from Orthosia gracilis, assembly GCA_947562075.1. Classification (NCBI taxonomy): domain Eukaryota; kingdom Metazoa; phylum Arthropoda; class Insecta; order Lepidoptera; family Noctuidae; genus Orthosia; species Orthosia gracilis. The sequence continues at coordinate 10,934,776 of OX387277.1, forward strand.
CTGCTGTGTTTATGTATATTAAATGCTTCAACGCTGCCTACCCTTCTAAGGGGTTGGAATTAAGATATCGACCCTGAAAATGTTCAAAAGTAGTGAAGATACGGGTATTCGCATACTACTATTTATATAAACATTAACATTATCACCGGGATATGTACCATGATTACTGTTTGTTTCGAGTTTCCGATATTTCGGTGTTATTGCAAGCACCATGATCACAACCACGATCATTATATTTTCATTTCTTTGCGTATTTTAGCTTGTAACATAAGTTTGACTGTGTTACAGTATTGTACATGAAGATAAATAAACTTACATAGTTCATTTATTTAATTTTTTTGGTTCACCAACAATGGTATACACTGGTATAAGCAAATTAAACCGAAGCAAAAAATCAGAATAAAGAGTAACAATCATTTACAGGTAAACTCTGCTTGCACACAAACCGTTGTCGTAACTTGCAAGACATAAAAAATCTTTTTAAAAAAAAAAATCTACCGACTTACTAACTAAAAACACTACAGAGTGAAAAATAACTTTTCTTTTCGAAGTCGGTGTCTGTGGTAGTGTTGTTAGTTGGAAGTCGGTAGTATTATTTTTGTAAAAAGGTTTTTTTTATTTTTCACTTTTTAGTTGTACCTTTTAAGCAACTTGCCTTTAGTGAGGTACTTATAATGCCAGAATAGATTATCTGAATGCCATAAAACTTGATCATAACCGGTGAATTGAGAGTGTACTAAGGTGAACTGTACACATCTGCGTACCCCTTTAGAGCGTACTGGCGTGATGTTATGTTATGAAATGGTATAAACAGACCTGCGATTGCTGCAATCCCGAGAGATTTGCCGTTATTTATTGAAGAGTTCTTCTGTATATCTCCTTAATCAGATCTTCAGCAAATTAAAATCGGACCAATTTTGATATATACTCTAACAAACCAAAAAGAATTTTCAAAATCGGTCTACAATCGACGGAGATATCGGTGAACAAACTAAAACGAAAAAAAAACTCGGCAGTCGAACATAGAACCTCCTCCTTTTTGGAAAGTCCGTTAAAATTGAAATTAAAGACTTCAAACTTAATAAATTAATTAAAATAAATATATATAATATATATGTCGCTGTAATATTTTTTCATTAAAAAACAACTTTCTAAGCATGATTTTTAGCTTACCATGCATTGTTATCCAAACCACAAGTGTATGCAAAATTTTATCTTATAACTGCTTCAAAATTCAGTTGCAAGATTTGACCCGAGCTTACATACTTGCAAGTTAATAAAAAGTTTATAATATTTTGTGTCAATAAAGAATACGTTTTTTAGACAAGCTTTTAAGCTTTCTGTGCATTGTCATTCAAACCAAACGTTTATGCAAAATTTGATCTTAATCGGTTGAGGATAACTGATTTAAAATTCAGTTGCAAGATTTGACCCGAACATACACAGTTGTAAAAAGAAGAAACAAACGCTTGTAAAAAGAAGAAACACACGGTGAAATTAGTTAGTTTAAAATGTGTTTGTTATGTGTGTTATTCTTCTTTCAGTCTTTATACGTCTGTTTCAGCTGTCAACTGTCATACAAACAAATCTTTAGAAAAAGTAAAAAATCATACTTAATATTATAAATGGGAATGTAAGTTTGTTTGTTACGCTTTCACACAAAAACTACTGAACCGATCATCATGAAACTTTGTACATATATTCATGGAGGTATTAGAAGTAACATAGGATACAGCTTATTAAAAAAAAAAAATGGCTTCACTGCGAGCGAAGCGGTGGGTAAAAGTTAGTTAAGAATAAAGGTTTGAAAGCTCTTTTACTAGTTTTTTGAATGGCAAGGTCGTATTCAGACCTTCAATGCTTTGCAAAATTATTTGGGATGATCCGAAATAATAACTAACAGAACTAGTTCTTGCTTAATTGTCATCTTCTCTTGTAAATTATGCTCCGCAAAGCTAATAAAACCCACAGAACAACTAAATTCAGCACACCGATCGCAAAAAAAAACACAGAAATCTTTTTGTGTCCACGTCGTCGCCACGTCGCGATAATTTCATGACACTCTGCAGACATTGCTAATTGACTGTTCGCAGACCCCTTCGTAATGTTTCGCTCGTTTCCCCGCCAGATGGCGCAATGGGCAGTGTGTGATGTATTGAGGGGTAGATTGGTATAGACAGGAGTTCGGTTGGTCAATGTTAGGAGAGATATTGAAATAGGTTTGCTAGATTTGCCTTGTTTAAAATATTATTACCGAGTGTCATAATAGTAGATTATTAACCTAGGGCTGTATGACATCAATTGCATACGAGGTTTTTGGCGCCTGAGCGAAGCGAAGGCGCTAATTAACCCGAGTATGCAATTGATGCTTACGCCCGAGATCAATACTCTGCTTTACATATCGATTGTGAGGTAAGTAAACAACAAGACTAGCCTCTTAGATAATTCATCAAAATATGATACAAAAACACTTTCAGAAAGAGATTTCACTTTTTTTTCTGACCGCCATTTCATAAATTCGTCGTATGCCTTTACATATCTTTCTTTCGAGATCGGCGGTAATATATTTTCGACAACTGTTTTTGCCCTTTCTTTAATAAAATCGGGCGTTAGATCTATGTCTTCGTCACTAGACATGTTTAAAACTTTTGAAAAAGAACTCAAACAAGAAAATTAATTATTTTCGCGATGCTTTCGCGCCTACTAGTAGACTGCCTTTTTTTTTTTCACGCACGCAAGCGCGTCAAATCTTGCTGGCCAGTTTGATATTTAAATCGATTCCATCTAACATACGATGTGGAAACAAATAGTTCCATATTTAAAATAAAATCTTTATAAAATAAATTGTGTAGATTCCGATTCGAGTAATTAATCGATACCGAGAAAAAAAATATTAACTTTTTAAAAATATTCTTCGTGCAGTATGAGTATGACAGTTCTTTTTTCAAATTCCAAAACCTATGCTGTAATGATAGTCATACACCCCGGCATTCAGGGGTGTAAGGGTGTACTTACAGAGCAAGAGATATGTAAAATTATTTAACACCCCGTCTGTATTTCTCGAAGGGTTGGGAACAGGTGCATTCACGTCAAATGACAGAATATTCAAAATTTGTAAAGGGTTTTCAGTTAATCTATACTTATATATAATATTATAAAGCTGAAGAGTTTGTTTGTTTGTTTGAACGCGCCAATCTCAGGAACTACTGGTTGGAATTGAAAAAATATTTTTCCTTAGATAGTCCATTTATCGAGGGAGGTTATAGGCTATATAACATCACGCTACTAGCACACACACATGACGGCACACTGCACAGGACTCGGGCGCCGCTTGACGTCACAGCGCTCCGGCAGGCGCGCGTCTAAATAGCGCGCGCCCGGACGACGCGCATTTTTCTAGATTTCGGTGGATTTCTGGTGCTAAATGAAAAGCTCAGATTACGATCATCCATCGTAACTTTAGTCCGTTTTTGGCACGCGAAGTCCATAAAAAGGCGTCATCTAGTTAGATTTATTTCTCTGGTTGCCTCGCATTTTGCCACCATGGTCAAACACAAGTTGAATGTGAGATGGTTTGAAACAAACTCAGAGATCACAGTCTCTTTTAAAGTCTAGACAAAATCTTGGTTATATCATGTGAAGACCATGTAGACTGAAGTCTGAAATGGTCTATTGAGAAAAGAACCAGCCAGATTGAGTGGACCTGTCCAGTCAGTGCACGCATTTGTCAATAACCGTGCAGCTCAACTCAGAATTTAAGGAGCTCAATGATTCGACGAACAATACCAAAAAAAGGACATTTGGGTAGGCCGCATAAACTACTGCCAGACCATGATTAAAACTAACTTAGATAAATTAAAATGAATATTAAGATAGTTGATAAGTTAACACTTAAACATTTAAAATCACAAATAACTACCTAAGTTTTCATCAAGAGAATAATAATGAACAGCAGTTTAAAATTATAATGATTCACTAACTAGCTTTGACCCGCGGCTTCGCTCGTAGTGAAGCCATCTTTTTTTTTTTTTTTTAGATTTATCCTATGTTACTTCTAATACCTCCAAGAATATATGTACAAAGTTTCATGATGATCGGTTCAGTAGTTTTTGCGTGAAAGCGTAACAAACAAACTTACATTCACATTTATAATATTAGTATAGATATTAATACTAGTAAATAATTAATGATACGATCCACCACCATTTATGCTGCTCCCTTGGCACTATGTCACAAAAGTGCTAGCACTGTTTATGGGGGCCCATTACTTGAGTGTGCAAGTTACCTGCCATTTTATAGCTGTGTAGATCAACAGTGGTCAGGCAGGGGTCAGTAGTCCTTCTATAGTTTTAAAGTCAAAGTCAAAGTCAAATATATTTATTCAACTGGGCCAAAAAGCGGCACTTTTGAACGTCAGAATTAAAAGTAACAAATCATAAAATAAAAATTGATTCTACCGTGCATTCGGAAAAGTAGCTTGTTATGGAGAAGAATGCACAAGAAACTCCATACTTACTCTTTTAAAAAAAAAGTGTTTTACTATATTTACATAAGTACATACATTAATAAATTCATATATTTGAGGACGATGCAGCCAGAATAGCACTATACACTATACTACGTACAGGTATACAGTATTAAAAGCATTAACAGGTAAATTTATGAATGTGATAAATAGGAACATGGTTCTCACATACTTACAAATATTGCAAACATAGGTAAAATACCTAATTCAACACCAACGGAACAGTGTGTGAGTCAAATTCTAAAAAAAAAAAAAGCAATAACTATGAATAGGAATATAAATTAACAAATTTAATTTTTTTGTCCACCCTAAAGATTGCCCTATGGAGCAGGACCAGCATGTTTCCAAGCATTCTTATCTTGAATATAGGTAATCATCTAATTTGTAATATGCTTGTTTACAAAGTGTGCTTTTAACTAGAGTTTTAAATTTATCTTCATTTAGTTTTAATATATCACAAGGTATTTTGTTATAGAATTTAACACAGTACCCCATGAAAGATGAGTTTACTTTAGCTAGTCTATAAGATGGTTGATCTAACTTATCTTTATTTCTCGTATTACATTTGTGTCTATCACTGACTTTACTAAAGAGATGTATATTTTTTCTTACATACATAATATTTTCATAAATGAATTGGCAAGAAACTGTCATAATATTAATATTTTTAAATAGTTCCCTAAGAGATTCTCGATGACTTAGCTTATATATTGCTCTGACAGCTCTCTTTTGCAATATAAATATGGATTCAATGTCAGCCGTTCGACCCCACAGTAAAATACCGTATGACATAATGCTGTGAAAGTAACTAAAATAGACCAAACGCGCGGTTTCTACATCCGTTAACTGTCTTATCTTTCTAACAGCATAAGCGGCTGAGCTTAGCCGACCCGCAAGAGATATTATGTGAGGACCCCATTGCAGTTTGTCGTCTAGAGTGATTCCCAGGAAAACTGTTTGATTTACAAAGTACTCGAGGAAAACTGTTTGTTTTTTAGGTAAACGATCCACGAAATCTCCCAAACCCAAAGCCCAATGGGTTTTGTCTCCATATTCTGCAATAGTCCTGCACCAGCCGGGGATTGTCCTTGGGTGCTCTTGCGTAGTGACTAGTGCATACAGGGATAATCGCCGGTTGGTGCATTTCATCCTACATGTCTAACAAGGCCTCTGTGAATGGTTTCGGCCCCTGGTACGCTTTTCAAAGGTCCGGAACTCTAGGGTCCCGAGAATCTCGAAAATAAATAATAATAATATTATTGCTTATAATTATTTTTATTTCAATAGGCAAGCGTGCTACACCGTCGACCACATCATCGCTTACCATCAGGTGAGATAGTGGTCAAGCGCGAGCCTAAATTATAATAAAAAAGTATAAATATAATTTTTTTATGAAAACGTGGCAGACTGTCGTTGCTTACTGTACCTACCATACCTAAATCACGAAAAAAGGCCAACGTCCTAATTACTACCAAAGATACATCAGTAGACCTCCGTTAATTGATATAACCCGGCGGGGTGAAAAAGAACGGACGGTCAGTCAGCGATTTTGACCGATAACCCACAGAGCATCGCGACGCCACAGTGGCCTCTGCTATGGACAGCACTGGCGATTTTTTTCATACAAACCGAGCGTTTTAGTGAGTGTCACCGTTTGCGTTATTCGGAGACATGAATGTATTAACACCTGTGGAAGCAGATACGATGTTGCGGCACTTATTCTTTCAAGCTAAAACACTAGGAATTGATGACAGGCAAGCGTTTTGGGGGACTATCTTTATGTAAAACTAGCTGTTGCCCGCGACTTCGTCCATGACAAACTCGTAAAGTAGCAAATTTTCAGTCGTGCTCCATAAATCGGTGCAGCCATTTGTAGCCGTTGTAAACAGACAAACAAACAGACACGAAGACAGACAACGCTTCTAAGAAGTTTATTTTTATAAGTACTGTAATGTAAGTATATACTTTGAAATGCAATTACTGAATGCATTTACCACTTTGTTTTGATCTTACAAACAGACACTTAAAGGCCTTCCACCGCTTTAGTGCCGTAAAACGGTAACTTTTTAAAGCATACTCCATAGTAATGGCTAGGTTAAAAGGTTTGAAATAAATAAATATTTATAATTGATTCATGTACCTACATTATTTGTGAAACATGTTTTTTTTCGTGTAACTAATAGATTTGCTTTAAAAAATAATTAACAACGCGATATTTTTTCTTGATTCTCCTCCAAAACGACTTGGATGTTTAAAAATTTTTTTACAATGAAAAATTAAACAATCTGCCTAGCCTTTTCCCAAATATTAACATTAAAATTATAACCGTATAATGTTAATGTTAATATTATAATGTTAGTGTTAGTGACCATGACAGTTTAAAACTTTTCCCAAATATGTTGGGGTCGGCTTCCAGTCTAACCGGATTCAGCTGAAAAATTGATGGCTAGGATCTCTTCATAACTGAAATAGCATATATGTAAATCAAAGAATATTTTGCAAACAAAACTGTTCAAAAGGAGGTTCAATATTGATATTCTGGCTCCGTCAGGGTGCACGGCCAGTACTGAGGTAACATTTGGGAATATTTAAATACGGCCTTAAATTTTATTTTATTGTTTAAGTAGATGTATAGATACTGACTATGGTTCAGACAGTCGAAACTTTTTCTCGACGCAATTGCTTGGCCACGAATAAGCAATGCTCGCCGCTCACGCATTCCATATTCTGTGGATAACCCCCTTTCACCCCCTTTGCACCCTTTTCCTGTGGTTTTATTGCGAGAACGTATTTTTCTATTTCTCTTTTTGGGACCTAGGGTTTGGTCGATCGGTTTGTGAAGTTTGATTGGGTTTAGAATTTGAACTTTGATGTTGATTTTGAGATGTGGTGCTGGAGATGAATGTTGCGTATACCATGGACAGCCAAGCGCACGAATAAGTCCATTCTCGACCAGTTGAACATCAAAACCAGACTCTCCACGATCTGCTACCAACGAGTCCTAAGTTACTTTGGTCACATCGCCCGGAGACAGCCAGACAACTTGGCAAAACTGGTCGTAGTGGGAAAGGTGGACGAATGAGAAGAAGTTGATTTTGTGTAAAACTTCGAAACTCTTTCATACCTTCAAAATATTTCTGCCTAAAAAAAAATCCACTGCTGTTTTTGTAGAGTGTGACTGCATTTTTGACCCTTAACTGTACCTATCTGCTTTGCACTTTCTTTAATAAGAGTTATGTAACGAAGAATTTCCCTAAACTCACACCAAATAGGTAGTTATTCAATAAGACTATGAATGTGTTTATTTTAAAATTAATGTACACATAGTACAATACATTACAGAATTTCTTCGTATTCATAACCCATGACATATTTTAAAGCCGACAAATAAGAGAATGATTCAAGTAAATTATTATAATTATCAACATCACTACATATTATAAAAACAAAAACTCGACTGCTAAAAATTAATTAATTAAAAAGAGAAAAACAAGTACTACATATAATTTATACATAAAATATTATGATGTGCTGCCAGCGGTGACACACGAAGTTTTTTCTATAATTTTTGTTTGTCCCCGCCTGCAGCACCTCATAATATTTTATGTATAAATTATATGTAGTACTTGTTTTTCTCTTTTCAATTAATTATTTTTTAGTTATTGAATTTTAATTATTTTCAAGATAAATACTTTTCACGCGCCCAAAGCCGCTGGTAGAAGCTATAGTATTCCATGCAATCCATTGTTGTTGTTGTTTGTTGTCTGTAAGAGATTGCCTAGTGCGATAAGACCGCCCATTGTACAATTGTTTTTTTAATGTTTGTCCTGTATGTTTTTGAGGTGTACAATAAAGTATATATGTATAATAATAAATAAATAATATGTTCACTACAATACAGATGGCTACCGGAATCTCACACTCCCAAAAATGAAAAAGAAACAAAAGATTGAATGCCATCCATACGTTCCGGAGTTAATTAAATTTTTGAAATCAAGTGTTAAAAATGTCGACATTAGGGGCTAAAACGGTCCTGTCATAAATTGTTGGCATGCCACGCTGAAGGGGTTGAATGTAACCCTTCAATGCTGTCTTAATTTAGCTTTTATATTACGTTAAATTTTAATAATTTTTGACTGTTATTTTGCCAGCAGAACAAAGGCTTTTCATACAGAAGAGGAACAAGCATTGGTTTTATTTTAGACCAAGTCCAAGACAAAGAGATATTCCCTATATTTCAATGTACTCTGTGGATATTCCTTCAAGTTCACTGACCGTGTGCTTGTATTTAGGATGCAAAAAAGAAGTGTCAGAGCAATGTGTAATATAAAAACAACGAATAGCTGTAGACCCTACGTGAAGTCTTTCAAAAAAAATACTGACCCTTCTAGTGTTAAACATTTTGGAAACAGCGTTGTTTGTAAAAAGAAACAAATAATGATTTAAAAAAAAATCTTCCACTAAAAAAGCTCCAAATACGTAAATAGACTATGCCATCTAAAATGTAAGACCTCATTGATGGGATTTTTTTTTTTTTTGGTATGGCAACTGAAGTGTTTAATAAAATTCCTGATGACATAAAAACCATGACATTATGTAAGCTTAAAAAACTCTTACTAAATTATTAATTGACAAAATGTTATTATATTATAAACGAATTTTTGAACGACCAATTATTATAATGATGCATTTTACCTTTTGATAATATTTAAGTACTATACTTATTATTTGTTTTTATTGTATTTGATGTGTTTTTTCCTTTTTAACAGACTTCCCAAAAATGTTGGGTTCTACGAGTATGTTCGACTTCGAGTCTTTTTTTTGTTTTTGTGTTTGTTCACCGATATCTCCGTCAATTGTGGAGCGATTTTGAAAATTCTCTTTTTGTTTGTTAGAGTATGTTTCGAAATTGGTCCCATTTTAATTTGGTGAGATTTGATGAAGAACTTCGGAGATATACAGCAGAACTATTCAATAATCTATTTTGGCGTTAAGGTAATTTACTAAACAACTTGCCTATTAGGTAAGTACAACTAAAAAAGTGAAAATAACAATCTTTTTTAGACAAAAATACTACCGACTTCTACCGACCGAATAACTAAGTTTTTGAAAATCGGTGTCTTTCGTAGGTACCATTTTTTGCGTTATGGACAACGACTTCCAAAAATAAAAAAAGTTTTTTTTGTAGTTTTCTTATTTGGAAGTCAAAATGTATTTTATTTTTCACTTTTTAGTTGTACCTACTTAAGAGGCAAAAAAAAATCGAAATTCTTCATCAGATAGTTACCAAATAAAAAAAAGGATAGTGATGAGTGATTTTTTGATAGATTCAGACTGAGAAAAAAATGCGAACGTTCCTTTAAAATTCAAGAACTGTCCCTCAGGTTCCCTAACGATTTTTCCTTCACTATACCTCACTTCAGAGCAAGATAAACTTATAAAAAACCAACCACAAGACAGTCCCCTTGAAATCATAACCGAAATATAGAAATGGCGTCCCACTCGTCATATATCAATTTTGAATATTACATTTGGCATAACACGTGTCGTTGCGAAGCAATTTAATATCTTTTTTACCCTATTTCTCTGCCTACCCCCGTGGACCAGACGGGATCCAATTTCCTGAAATATATTATGAAGGTTATGGTTTGGTGGGATTGGCAGAATTGGTGTCGTTGTTTCTGTTTAATATAGGTTTTTAACCGACTTCAAAACGGAGGTGGTTCTCAAATCGACTGTATGTTTGTAACTCCGCAGATTAAGAACCGATTTTGATCATTCTTATTTTTTTTTAAAAGCTAGTGGTTGTCATGTTGTTTGATTTAAATTTGATCAAGGTCTGATAAGAAGTTTTTAAGTTATGCTTGATAGTGCAAATTCTCATGGTATTGTAAGGTACCAAAACTAAAAACATTTAAAAAACATTTTATTAAAAAAATTAAACAGACTTCCAAAACAAAACACAAAGCGAAAAATAACTCACTTTTTCGAAAGCCGGTGTCAAAATCGAAAAAGTAAATTGATATTAAAAACACCGACTTCCGAAAAGAATGTTATTTTTCGCTTTGTAGTGTTTTGTTTTGGAAGTCGGTTTAATTTTTTTTTTCAAGCTTCTATTGTACACTTTTATTGGATGGTGTTGTCCTTTTCCCAACCAAGTTATTTTTTTGGGACGGTCACACCGCACTATTCCCAAAACTCGGTAACTCTTGAAAGACAGAATCAATAGAAGCGATGGCGGGAGTTTCCCAAATTAGTTTATTTATTAACTGAGCCGCTGATGTTATGTTACGAAATGGTATAAACAATAAACAGACATGATATTACAGCAATCACCCCGAGAGATTTGCTGTCATTTATTGAAGAGTTCTATTGTATATCTCTGAAGTCCTACCAAATAAAAATGGGACCAATTTGGGAAAATAATTCTTCAAAAAAAAAAAAATTTCAAAAACGGTCCACAATTGATGGAGATTTCGGTGAAAAAAAAAAAAACAAAAAAAAAGCAAAGTCGAACATAGACTTCTTTTTTGGAAAGTCGGTTAAAAACATTATTGACATTAGGAGTATGATTAGAGACCTAAAATTTCGTAGAGCTTTTTTTAGTCTCGTGCATTAGGTCCCAAATTATTATTTTTACTTGAGCCACACATGAAAAAGCCCTTGACGGTATATCGTTGATTCGACATTGCACCCCTGGTTCACTGAATCCCCGCATGGGAGCGCGGCGGACGGATTTTAGGGACCCTAACTAAACTACCTACCAATTTTTTTTCTATGGTCATTCTACCGCGGAAAATCTTAACACCGCCATTCAGAAAATGACCCGAAATGCACAACGCCATCTATCGAATATGGAGTTCAACAGTCCGAGTATCTGAATTGCGTATATTGCGATATTTTATTTCTTGAATTTTTTAAATTTATAATTTTAAACTTTTGATAGTGTGAACCGATTGCGATGAAACAAAAACTAAGTAATACTTCAAGTTTTATGTATAATTTTTATTGTATAATTTTTATTGTATCGCACAATTTTTATGTATAAATGTTATCTACATTGGTTTCGTAAATTTTACTTGATGCGTGCACAAATAAACAGACAAACAGATAAACAGACAAAAATTCCAAAAATGCTGGAAATGGTTTCTGTTGGTTTTCCTTTAACACCCTGGCTATTTTATTTTTATATTTTCAATGTACAAAACGACTTTTCTACAGATTTATTATATGTATTGATTTATGCTCACAATTGTACAAGGGCAAACAAGCGTTCGTAAGCTTTTTTCATTTTAGGATCGGCTGCAGTGATCACCCATCCACGAGCCGACCTCGTTAAGCTTTGTTTAACCTTGAAGATCGACCCATGTATAGTCCACCCGTCTGGATGCAAGAAAGAGACGTATTGTATGATAATTCTTAACTTCCGAGATCAATGTAGCGAGTTAGTATTCATTATTTTAAAAGCAAAAGAGGGGTTGTTCTAATTTGAATCACCCCTAGAACAAGGGAAGATGGTGCTGATAAAAAATTGAATAATTTTCCAAGGGCGTAAAAAATACTAGAGTTGTGTGGACATGCCATGAAAATTCAATTTATTCGAAATACATAGTTTTCGTGTTAATGGGTGAAGCCATAGATAAATTCTATCGAAGGTTAAAACGCAAACAATATTTAAGTAAAGAATATTGTTTACGTGCGAGAAATGAAACGCTTGACGAGGTCGGTCCGTGGATGGGTGACCATTTCAACATCGCGAGTTTCCTCCGTGCCTCGGAAAGCACGTTAAGACGTTTTTTTTTTTTTACAGATTATTCTACCGCGGACCAGTTGTCCGCGCCCTTTTTTACTTTATATTTTTAAATTTCGCTACTAATGCATTTCTGCTTTTTTATTTTATTTCAGAAACTCCGCTCTATTTTTTTTTTTTTGTTTTGTCTTAAATTCTAAACATAATCAAGTAGGGTCCATCACCCTGAGTGAAAAGGAGAAAATAAAATGAGGAGTGCAATGAATAGTTTCTTGACAAAAATTAAGCTAAGACCAGCCCCCAGCCTCTCGGCGCCCGATCCCATCGACTTCTTGATAGGACGCCAATGGCCGGGGGTAACAAACTAACTTTAAGCCGTTGGTCCCGGCTGTCATTTGAAGATCTTTGACAGTCGTTACGTGTAGTCAGAAGCTTGAAACTGACACTAGTCTTGCCAAGGGGTACAATGTTACCCAGTTACTGGGTTGTGGAGGTCAGATAGGCAGTCGCTCCACGTAAAACACTAGTGCTCAGCTGAATCCGGTAAGACTGACCCCAATATAGTTGGGAAAAGGCTAGGCAGATTTATTGTGTATTATTATTGCGTTTTTTACATACATAAATACAAAGAAAACGCATGTCTATTCCTCCTTGGAAGTAGGCACGAATTTCTTCTTGATTGTCAAGTCACGTTTTTCATAAAGGTACCTACTATTGATAAACCAAACTGATAAAATGTCACTTGTGTGCTCTAGAGCCACAGTTGACAGTTAAAAATTGCAATCCATAATAATATATATATTTGGGACACTCCCACCGCACTATTCCCAAACCACTGCAACTCCTGAAAGCCAGAATCAACAGTGGCGACCACCAGAAAAGCGCCGAGGCAATGAAGCTCGACTAAGTCCCGGCGAATGAATTTAACTGTCTTGGATCCCGCAACGAAGTTAATCAGAAAAGAATAATGGGGGAGTTGGAAAATTTTTAATTTCCACTTCCCTCCATATCAAGCAGGAGACAGAACAAACAAGATCAATAGGCACAAAGGGTCGTTTACAACTGGGATAAGCCCAGTTGCCTAGCACCACGGATAAAAATTAGCATTAATATTAATGGGTCCTAACATTGTGAGCTGTTATTTTTGATTCCAATAATAGGTATGGCAAAAACGCTTGAAAGCACGGAAATTTGTTCTAGTTTCCACAAGGTCCGTGTAGTAAACAGCTCCTGATACAGCCTGTACATTATTCAACAAAGTATTGCGTTCATTCTGCCAAAGAATACACTCGCATAACAATATGTTTCAAAGTTATTATGTTTCCCCATTGACCTGCTACAGAATGTACGAGTACGATTAAACCCCTCAAAAAACCAGGGGTTGAATCGTATCCCCACAAATCGTACCCCCTCGCCATCTTAGTCGTAAAATTGCGTCTATTCTTGCGTGTAACTCAATGTTTATTTTATTCACTTTGACATCGCAACGACTGCTTCTTCCTTATTCGTAAGCGGAGCGAGCAGAGCGAGCGAAGCATTCTAATGAAGATGATTCTTTTTGGCCAGGTTTTTGAGGAATTTATTAGTGAAATAATTGTGAAATTTTCGTGTGTGTCAAGATTTTTTTCTCTGGAACGCTTGCAGATACCAAGTTGCAATTAATACAATATACTCAGGTCGGCAAATCCTTGAAGCTGTGAAAAAATCAAACTTCTAAATCAACGCAATCTATACTTATATAATATATATTACTAAACTAATAAATTGATTTTCAATCAATTTTTTGTTATTTTTATGGTATGCGTCCTGGCGCAAATAAACAATTTTTCTTTCTTCTCTTTCTAATATTATAAAGCTGAAGAGTTTGTTTGTTTTCAAACAGCGCTAATCTCGGGAACTACTTGTTAGAATTGAAAAATTCATTTTTGTGTTAGATAGTCCATTTATCGAGGAAGGTTATAGGATATATAACATCAAGCTACAACCAATAGGAACGGAGCATAAATGAAAAATGTTGCAAAAACGGGCAAAATTATTCCTTTTTGAGAGCTTCCGTTGCGTGCGCTGAGTAAGCGGTTAAAGTTTCTAAGCGGTAAATCCCGACTGCAAACAAGAAGAAAATCAAGCTGTGCAGTTGGAGGATACATATTCACGAGCTGACTTACCAAAACCATTCATCTGACTGTACGGCATGATTTTCTTCTTGTTTACATCTTTATAGTACGCTTTATAAGCAGTCAGGTTTTTTGATTTTTTTAATAAATAAGTCACCCACTAGGATATGAGCTGAGGAAAAGTGCGTGTATTAATAGATGCACCTCTGCCCACCCCTACGCGGCATACAAGCGAGATTGTCATGTGGGATATGAAGTATTTCGTTCTTCCACCCACCCATCAAAATCCTCGTCCTTGCCAATTTAAGCTTAACTTTAAAACATCGATCGTATCACTAAGCCGGTACCGGTACTTACACTTTAAGTACCAAAATGTCTTTTTACAAGAAACGCTATAAAAATCCTAAGGGTAATTACAAGATTTTTTCTTTAAAGATGTTTTGTGTGGTACAAAAAATAAGCTTCAAGCGATTTCCAAAATGAAAATTATTCCTTGCCTAACTATCAAGGAAAGGTAACTGTCCGGCTCCAAATAGATTTATTTTGATACTATATTAGAGTAGTCTATTAAAAAACTTTTTTTACAAAAAAATACTACCGACTTCCAAATAAGAAAACAACAAAGTGAAAAATAACTCTATTTTTGGAAGTCGGTGTCTTTCGTAGGTACCATTTTTTGCGTTACGGACACCGACTCCCAAAAATAAAGTTATTTTTCACTTTGTGGTTTTCTTATTTGGGAGCCGGTAGTACTTTTTTGTAAAAAAGTTTTTTTATTCTTCACTTTTTAGTTGTACTTACCTAATAGGCAAGTTGTTTAGTAAGTTACCTTAACGCCAGAATAGATTAACCGAATATCATGAAACTAGAATATAAAAGGTGAAATGACAGAGCTGCATACCCCTCAAGAGCGTACTAGCGTGATGTTATGTTATGAAATGGTATAAACAATAAACAGATATGTGATTGCAGCAATCCCGAGATATTGCCAGTTATTTATTGAAGAGTTTTGTTGTATATCTTCGAAGTTCTTGATCAAATCTTCACCAAATTAAAATGGGACCAATTTCGAAACATACTCTTTCATACAAAAAAAAGAATTTTCAAAATCGGTCCACAATTGACGGAGATATCGGTGAACAAACATAAAAAAAAAAACATACATGAAGTGGAACATGGAACCTCCTCCTTTTTGGTAAGTCGTTTAAAAATAACTGACACGTATAATAATAATAATAGCTGTCAGTTTTTGTGTGACAATTTGATATTTTTTTTGTGTTTTTATATTTTTTATTTTCTGTGAGTTCTAGTATATATAATGTCGTGTATATAGTTTTATTAGGGTAAGTTTAATTTTATTTTGTGTTAATGAACAATGCAGACTGTAGCGACGCCGGAACCTGTAGCAGTCAACCTGCCACATCCGTTGAGGTTCAGCTGGTGAGATGTCCCCATTGCTCACAGGCACGCTTCTTTAAAGGCGAACGGGGGCTAAGGATACACTATGGCAAGGTTCACAAACCACATAGTGTACCTCTGTGCCCTCCAGCCACTTCCCAAACTTTTGATCAGACCATTTGGAAAACGTTGTCAAAATTAAAAAATTCTACTCCGGTATTGAAGCGAGTTCCTCGGGGTGAGAGACGGTCCGTTGCTTTGAGTCTAGAGAGTAAACATCCAGCGCCTGCGGATGACCTTACCTTTCCCGACCCCCCCGAAACCCCTCATCCTGATTCAACTCCTTTTAATATTTCAGCCACCCAATTGATTGCTGCCGTGAGCTCCTTCCGAAGCGGTTCCGCCGGCGGTCTCGACGGCCTGACTCCGCAACACTTAAAGGATCTTTTAAGTTCAGGCGCCGGGGAAGCTGGTGAGTCGCTTTTGAAAGAGCTTGCGGCACTAGTCAACTTAATGCTCTCCGGCGGCGTGAACGATGCCGTCGTCGATGTCTTGTATGGGGCCAACTTATGTGCCCTGCGCAAGAGGGACGGCGGCATTCGTCCTATTGCCGTCGGGTGCACCTACAGGCGTATGGCAGCCAAAATTTGTTGTAAGCTTTACGGCCAAAGGCTTACAAACAAATTCCAGCCCCTACAGCTTGGCTTTGGCTCTAGAGGGGGCTGTGAGGCTGCCGTACATGCCCTTTCTACCTTCATAAATTCTAGCCAGGGTGAGGTCATCCTCAAGGTTGACGTTAAAAACGCCTTCAATTCCGTCAACAGGGACACTTTGTTGGCTGAAGCAAAAAAAGAGCTTCCAGAAATTTTCGGTTTTTTGTGGCAATGCTATAGGCACCCATCAAAATTATTGTACAAAGAAAATGTTTTGCAGTCTTCAGTTGGTTGCCAACAAGGTGACCCTCTCGGGCCAGTCATTTTCAGTCTAGCTATTCATCCCATTATTCAGAAACTAAATTCGAAATTTAACTTATGGTATTTGGATGATGGAACACTAGGAGGTGACGTAGACACCGTTTTAGCAGATTTCCAATTCCTGAAAGAGCAGTTTAAATCCATCGGCCTAGAACTCAACCACTCCAAATGTGAAATTTTTCTTAGTGACAATACCGACAGACAACCTACCCTACAGAAATTTTATGCAATAGCCCCCGAGATCAAAATTTTAGATAAAACTTCACTGCACCTCCTAGGTTCCCCAATTTTGGAAGACAGTTTTTCTTCATTCATTGATGACAAAATTAACCATTTTAATGATATTTCGGATAGACTCTCAAAAATTAACCTTCATTCGGCTTTTACTCTTATTAGGTATTGCTGTTTTGGACCAAATTTTATGTATTTTCTCCGCTCTTCCCCTTTATGGAAGCAGCCACATCTCTTGGAAAAAATTGACGAAATTATTCGATGCACTCTGACATCCATCTTAAATGTGGCCTTGGATGATCGAGCCTGGATGCAAGCTACACTACCCATTCGCTTCGGCGGGCTCGGCATCCGCAAAATTTCTAGTATAAGCCTACCGGCGTTCCTGTCTTCGGTCCACGGCGCTCAAACTTTAACCACAAAAATTTTATCCCTTTCACTGGTTAACTTTGAAGTGCCGTGCTCGACCGACGCCGTGTGCGCCTGGAAAGTGGCTTGCCCGAATACGGCGTTGCCCGAGAACCCATCTTCCCAGAGACAGTGGGATGAGCCGCTCTGCAGGTTGGTACGGAATAAACTTATAAATACGTCCACCAATACTGCTGAGCGTGCCCGCCTGCTGGCTGTGGGAGAGTGGGAGTCGGGTCTCTGGCTACAGGCACTACCGTCACTCAACATAGGTACTATGTTGAGTGACAACACCTTCCGGATCGCTACATGTCTGCGTTTGGGTGCTCCTAGCGGAGCTCCACATCGTTGTCAATGTGGTGAAGCAGTCGACCGCCTCGGTCATCATGGCCTATCCTGCAGTAGGAGCGCTGGCCGGATAACACGGCACGCCAGCATTAATGACATCATACGTCGGGCTCTTGTCACCGCCGGGGTGCCAGCTGTTTTAGAACCCAATGGCTTGGCCCGCGACGATGGGAAGAGACCAGACGGGATGACCATAATGCCTTGGAAGGTGGGTAGGCCTTTGGTGTGGGATGCAACATGTGTCGACACCCTTGCGCCATCCCATCTTCTTAGCACGGCGGGCTGTGCTGGGGCGGCTGCTGCCGGTGCAGAAAACCTCAAACGGCGCAAATATAACAACCTTATTGGAAGTTACATGTTTGAGCCGTTTGGGGTTGAAACATTAGGTCCATGGGGTCCGAGTGCGCATCGAGTTTTTCGAGAAATTAGCACAAAGCTCGTCGACTCTTCACGTGACCAGAGGGCTGGCCTTTTCTTCGGCCAGAGAATCAGCATTGCCATCCAACGTGGCAATGCTGCCAGCGTTCTGGGCACGTTTCCCATTGACATCGATGTGGACGAATTTTTTGATGCACAATGAGCTCTTTATCGTCTCCCTTTTGTATTTGTATATAGGTTTGTTTTTATTTTAGAATATTCAATTGTATATATGTTAATAAATGATAAATAAATACTGACACGTATTTTTTTTAAATGATAAACCTCAACCTATTGGAAGAAATTATTGTCCTCCAAAGTACTGAAAAGTGACTAAACCCTGTAACTTCTTTAGAGAGTTTTGTTCAAGCTGATAGCTAGTAATTGAAAAACTGATTTGATTATATGTTTGAGAAAATGAAAAAAAAAATATCGGCTGTATCGGATTGAAACTCATATTGTAACTAACCAAATGTATATTGTATATACCAAATGTATATTCAACAATGAGAAATATAAAACTTTGAAGGGTGTTTTTTTTTGGAAAATAATATAGGTTGGAGCCGACAAAACCCATACTCATTATTTTTAGAAAAATCACCAACCGATTACTAGTTTCGGAGCAATACGTGAACAAACATACATATACAAACTTATGAAATGTCGCACACATATTTAGAAGCTCACATAGTGTAGCATATGTATATATTGTGCAATTACATACATACGTATCGAATTGATAGCCTTGCTTTTTTGAAGTCGGTAAAAAAGGGTACAGTATTAATTAATTTGTATTCTTACTAGCAGTTATGAATATAATAAAAATTGTGGATGGTGAATAATACGGCAATTATGAAATGTTAGAGGAAGATGAAGAAAAAATTAGAAAAATACTTTTACAAAAAAATACTACCGACTTCCAAATAAAAAAACTACTACGTGAAAAATAACCTTATTTTTAGAAGTCGGTGTATTTCATAGGTACCAATTTATTGCGTTTATGGACACCGACTTCCAAAGTTAAAGTTATTTTTCACTTTGTAGTTTTTCTAACTTTCAATATATTTGCACCAACCACAATAAAAATTTACAGCCATCACAGAACCACCTCATTCAATGTCTCACTCACCGCACTGACTTGATTCACTGTTCTTTATTCGTTCATGCTAATTCTCTGTGGAATGTTCCCCAGGAAATCAGGATGGCAACTAACCGATTAGCCTTCAAAGTTAAAGTTCGCGAGCATATTCGTAAGAAGTTGGCAGTGGTATCGTCACAGCGCTCATGATTTTCTATAGTTATCAATAACTACTAATTGCTTAAGGGCCTACATACGCTTTAGTGCCGTAAAACGGTAACTTTCTAAAGCATACTCCTTAGTAACGGCTAGGTTAAAAGGTTTGAAAAAATATATATTTATTATTGCTTCATGTACATTATTTAGTTTTGCTTTAAAAAAATAGTTAGCAACACGATACTTTTCGCAACTTTTGGGTACTCCTCCAAAACGACTTGGATGTTTAAAAATATTTATACACAGAAAAATTGATGGCTGAAATTTGTTCATAACTGACATAGCATATGTAAATCAAATAATATTTTGCAAACAAAACTGTTCAAAAGGAGGTTCAATATTGATATTTTGGCATCGAGCGGGCGCACGGCCATTATTGCGTTTACATTGGGGCGTATATATCGCCTTAAGTTTATTCTTAGAGTGTTTTATTATATTTATAGTTAAGGCGTGTGTATAAACGCGATTTGCTAAACTCAAAATATTGCAGCTACTATTTGTCTCTGCATCACCCAAAGGTCGACTGGTAGAAAATGTCCAAGGCATTCTCTTTCTTTTTTTTAAACTCTGCCCCACACTAGGAATTTCTTTCTGTATCGTGGGTGCGTTTACAAACATATAAACTCACATACACAACACCCAGAACCGGAACAACTAATTGTAGGTCATACAAATATTGGTTCCGTGCGGGAATCGAACCCGCGACACGCTGCGCAGCTGTCAATCGCTCAACCACTGCGCTAACCGTGCGCCCAAGTCCGCACCTGTTCGTTTGTGTGCATAAAATATTAAATAAATAATGGTAAGCGATAATGTGATCTACAAATAAATTGAATTTGAATACTAACACGTTTAAAACTAAGTCGCTTTTTCCTTACCTCTTACACCAACCCCCAAGAACAAGGGTCGTCTCAAAACTGTCTCTTTAGTCCTTTACACTAATAAGCATATAAATGGGGGAAAGTTTTTGCTAATCACTGTTTTGTTATACGAGGGAGAGAGACAGAGCGTGTCAAAGTGAGAGGTCACGATGTTCAGTGTTGATATGGGCGATTTGAGTTTTCGACAAGTTGTTTTTAAACGGCCTGTTTTTTTACAAGCTTTAAATTACTTTGCGTTTGTTAGAATTTGAAGTATGTGTGACATCATGAAATCATGAATTTTCATTTTTAAGTCACAATGGAGTTTCAGTTTCTTTTTAAACATATTAGTATTAAGATTCTTTATCTGTCGTGGAATTTTGTTGAAAATAACTGGAGCCATTTGGTAAACACTCTTACGTAGGAGGGCTGTTTTAGTGATAGACTCATTATTATAAAACATTGTGTAATTGATAAGCTGCCTTACTTTTTGTGAACTACAAGCCAGTACAGGCCAGATATTGTTATTTAGAAGTCTTAATACTTGGTGTAAGATCGACTACAAAAGAGTAACGTAAGTTATTTGAAATTATAACTTTATTATTGCTAATGGTTGTGTTGAAACTGTATATATGTCATATTAAGGCCTCTATTCCTGATATGTTTAATCGATTTAAGGGCTAGTCTACGTTCTTTGCCATCCTTGTTATTTTGATTCTATAATATTGTGAATACTTTATGTGGTATTAAAAGGTATTCTTCTCCGGGAGAACTAGTTTAGCGAACGGGTGGTAAGCTCACTGAACCTTCTCAATATGAATTAATTGACAAGCCTTATAAATACCTAGTCTTGTATTTCTGTGCTTTTATTCATAAAACCGTTCTCTTACATACATTGGAAATCTGACACACAGTAAATAACCAAAACCAAATACTTTCATTGTGCGTACAGCTAAGGAGTGGAATTCCCTGCCGGCGTCTTTGTTTCCTGATAGCTACAACCTAGGGGTCTTCAAGTCAAGAGTGAATAGGTTACTTCTAGGCAAGCGTGCTTCACCTTCGACCAAATCATCACTTAACATCACGCGAGATAGTGGTCAAACGCGAGCCTATAACAAATAAATAAATACCATCTTGACATTCAAAGCTTCCACTAATTACCTTTAATTAATACTTTTACATAGAGTTCCATGCATGATTCTAACACATTCGTATGTATGTTTAAAGCTGAATTATGGCGTACTTATGTAGCTTTGAACACATTGAAATAAATGGTTCTTTAGAGGTCGTGTTCAAAGAAAAATTAAAAAAAAAAAAAATAGTAGGAAATTTCTAGTGTAGGAGCAACATATTCTTTATCAAAAAAATAAAGAAATAATAAAAATTAAAAATTTATCTCATGATGAAGCCGGAAGGTGGCTATAGCAACTCAACCACCCGTACGCAAAATACGCGCTTAGTCGTGGAGTTGCGGCAACAGCCCGTCGAAACTAACTAAGCAACTCGACCAGAAACGATAGCATCGTCGTGTTTGGGCTCATTAATACTTACTGATAAATGGGGTCTTCTTCTTTTCGTGTGAGGATGTGGCGAACCCTGGTGTCAGAATTAATTAGCCGCCTCTGGTAACCCCACAGGCCTCTGAATTGGCTATTTCAGACTTACATTAAATATATAAGTCCAGGTTTCCTCACGATGTTTTCCTTCACCGTTGCCTGTGATGTCCAAAATAAACTTAGAAAGTACATATGAATTTGAAAAAGTCACATTGGTACTTGCCCGGATTTGAACTAACGACCTCAAGCACGAGAGGCGAGGTCTTAGCCACTGGGCCACCACGACATCATGCGGTTATAAGTAAAGTTTTTAGTTGTCAAGGTTAAAAGATGGTTGGCGCCGTGGCGAAGCGGTTGACTGTCGCACTTCGTGTGCTAAAAAGTACTTAATAACTTTCGTTTGGAAGTCGGTGTCTTTGGTACCTCTTGTTTTTATCGTTTTGCGAAACCGACTTCGAAAAAGTTATTTAGCACTTTTTCGTGCTTTTTTATTTTCTCTCTTTTTAATTTTGGAACACCATCACTAAAAAGTGAGCAAGTTGTATAGTAAGGCACCTAGAGGATTGACAAAATACCCATAATTACTAAATTTACACATTTGTTTCCTTCATTACGAGCTGTTTGTAGCTAAGAAGTTCGGTTCTATGTTCTGCTGAACCGTTTTTGATGAAACTTGCACTAAGTTGAGAGATACTTATTCCAATAAAAAATATCATGATCCGTTTACTAGTTTCGGAGAAACGCGTTGACAAACATACAAACATACATACACTTTTGTTATTTGACACACATGTTTAGAAGCCCAATAGAGTAACATATGTGAAAATTGGGCAATGCCAACAATTACATACATACGTATCGAATTGATTATCTCCTTTTTTCGAAGTCTGTAAAAATAAAAACATTCAGACGAATTGAGAACCTTTTCCTTTTTTAGAGTCGGTTAAAAAGGTCTAAGTCTTTTCTTTGTGTTTTTTTGGCAATAACGTCTTTATTAAAAGTCCAGTCAGGGGTCAAAGGTAAGCATTAAGTAAGTGGTTATAAAAATAACATTCGCTTCACTCAGCTGGGACCCAAAGATAGTGGGTAAGTATTTTTCTTATGTACAGTCGGGCGAGAAATGTTTAGTACCAAAAAAATTTATTACTCGACTATAAAACCTGTAATTTTGCAAACATTGTTTACAAAGTCTAAGGTTTTTTAAAGATTTTTTTTTTGCCTTTTCCCCACTCTAGAAATTTCTTCCTGTATAGGAGAGCTTTTTAATACACATGCAAAAGACACCCAGATCCGGAACAACTATCCGTAGGCCGTACAAATATTTGTTCCGTGCGGGAATCGAACTCGCGACACGCAGCGCAACAGCGGATCGCTCAGTCACTCAGTCACTACGCCAACCGTGTCGTCAAAAGGGACAGTTATCAACTTATTTCTTACCCATCAGGATTATGAATGTGAAAAACAGTTACCTATAGGATTTGAACGATATACTTTTTTTATTTTTTTTTATTGATTATAGGCTTGCGCTTGACTACCATCTCACCTGATGGTCGACGATGAAGCACGCTTGCCTAGAAGAAACCTATTCACTCTCGACTTGAAGACAAAGTTAATAAACAGATAATTTAATCAGGAACTAAAATACAGATGACAGGAGTATCATTTTCTGTAGAGTTTTTTTAATAGCCGTGATAAAAATGTCTAATAAGTAGGTTACAGGTTTTTTCCCAGAAGTGAGACAGGCTAGCTATAATAGCTTGTTATAGCTTGTGAAAGCTGAGAAAGAGAAACAAATCAAGTATCTCGACTTAGCACACGAGGTTGTCGACATGTGGAATGTGGACTCGGCGATCATTGTGCCGATTATCGTTACGGCCAACGGCCTAGTGGCGAAATGCCCCGATGACCATCTGTCGAGGTTGTCATTGCGCGGTTGTATCAAGGACCTGATACAGAAGGCAGTAGTAGCTCGCATTGTGAGGAGGTAAGGCGTGCGGAAACATTACCTTCATTTAAAAAAATGGTGAAAGAGCATTTCCTTTCTTTGTAACTATTCTTCTCCTTTCTCTGTTCTATATTTGATATTTATTAGTATATGTAGGTATGTATTTTATGTCATATCTAAGTAATATTATTTAATATAGTTTTTGTACACTGACAGCCCTATGTCTATCTCCTCTCGTTCTGTCCATCCAAAGGTTGTATGTAAGAGATTGCCCTGTGCGATAAGACCGCCCATTGTACACTGATCTTTATAATGTTTTGTCCTGTAATTATTTAAGTGGTGTACAATAAAGTATATAATAATAATAATAATCGATGTCACCATCCCGCATGACGAGAACCTCGTGAAAGCTGAGAAAGAGAAACAAATCAAGTATCTCGACTTAGCACACGAGGTTGTCGACATGTGGAATATGGACTCGGCAATCATTGTGCCGATTGTTGTTACGGCCAACGGTCTGATGGCCAAGAGCCTCGACGACCATCTGTCGAGGCTGTCATTACACGGTTGGATCAAGGGCCTGATACAGAAGGCAGTACTCCTCGATACGGCTCGCATTGTGAGGAGGTTCCTGTCTCTGGAGTCCTAACCACCGGTAGCTTGGACCCTGGTCCCGACACCGGTGGACCACCATTATTTTTTATATTTTTAAATGTTTTTTTTTATGATTTGTTTTTATAAAGAAATATTTAAAAATGTAAAAAGTAGATGTGTAAAAAATTTAATAAACGAAATAATAAGTTTTTTTTTAGATAATATTTAAAAATGTACTAAATAAGAATGAATATGAATCTCTCTCTTGCCTAACCTTTTCCCAACTATATTGGGGTCGGCTTCCAGTCTTACCGGATTCAGCTGAGCACTAGTGTTTTACGTCGAGCGACTGCCTATCTGATCTCCACAACCCAGTAACTGGGTAACCAATACCCCTTTTGGCAAGACTGGTGTCAGATCTCAAGCTTCTGACTACCCGTAACGACTGTCAAAGATCTTCAAATGACGGCCGGGAGCAACGGCTTAACGTGCTTTCCGAGGCATGGAGGAAACTCGTTATGTTGAAAATGGTCACCCATCCCCAGACCGACCTCGTCAAGCGTTGCTTAACCTTGAAGATCGATCCGTGCGGCTGTTATTATTTAGCCACGAGCAATGGAAGAATGAATATGAATAAAGGGAATAATAAGTTACAATGTAAATACGTGGCAGATAGGTACAATTAAATCATATATATCATGATTGATTAAAAGCAGAGACAAACCAAAGTCTTTTGTGCATTCACTGGTATTCGGCCCGTATTCGTGATTTGTTGGATCAGTTTTGATGTTTGTAAAAAACACGAAACGAATAAAACTAAGTGCACAAAAATAATGTTTTGTCTATCAACAAACATATGAAAAATACAAATCCACAAGTTTCCTATACTATGATATGATTGATAATGATTAATCTTTAAAACCAAATAAAAAAATGCGGAAACACTTTCGCCCCCAGCTGTACACCCACCCCTAAGACCACTGTCTGCTTGACCACTGATAAGCCGGTAGCCTGTACAAACACTTAAGTTAACCCTCTTGTGGCTTCAACCTTACTTTGCGGTAGGGGTTGGACAAAATAACTTCCCAATGGGTAAAAATTTCTTGAAAAGACGAAGAAGTTTGAAGGAAACTTGTAACATATTTTGGCTGTAGTCGGTATGTTAGTATACACCGTAAAAATTTGGTCGTTTAAATCCCATGGAGGGTCGATCCGGTTCATAAAACTTTATAATTGTAGATAAAAAAAAACATTTTTTACAAAAAAAAAACTACCGACTTCCAAGTCGGTGTCCGTAACGCAAATAAAATGGTACCTACAAACGACACCGACTTCCTAAAACAAATTTATTTTTCACTTTGTAGTTTTCTTATTTGGAAGTCGGTAGTATGTTTTTGTAAAAAAGTTTTTAATTTTCACTTTTTAGTTGTACCTACCTAATAGGCAAGTTGTTTAGTAAGTTACCTTAACGCCAGAATAGATTACTCGAATATCATGAAACTTGAATATAAGGGGTGAAATGAGAGATCTGTGTACCCCTCAAGAGCGTACTGGCGTGATGTTATGTTATGAAATGGTATAAACAATAAACAGACATGCGATTCCAGCAATCCCAAGAGATTTACCTTCATTTATTGAAGAGTTCTGTTGTATATCTCCGAAGTTCTTAATCAAATCTTCACCAAATTAAAATGGGACCAATATCGAAATATACTCTTTCAAAGAAAAATTAAAAATTTCAAAATCGGTCCACAATTGACGGAGATATTGGTGAATATAGATTAAAAAAAAACATACATATAGTCGAACATAGAACCTCCTCCTTTTTGGTAAGTCGGTTAAAATGGATTACTAATTAGATAACGGTTCTTAATATGTTTTTATTTGCATATAAATTTCACTAATTTTATCTCATAGTTCAAATATCTAACAGATAAAAAAATATAAAGATAGTGTATGATTGTGCCTGTAATTAGGTACACCAGCCGGGCAAGCACGGCCTACTGTGACAGGCTGAGTTACACAATTTTATTACAGTTTGGGAACAAAATGCGTGATTCAAGCCTACCACAGAGGCCGTGCTCGCCTGACAGCACTGCACCCATAGGCAGTAATATATTCCCTTCAAACCCGAACACAATAATGCTTGGTGGCAGAAATACTCATATTTATACGGATCCCCGAACGATCTCCGTCCGTACGAAGTCGGTGTCTTTGGTACCTATTATTTTTTGTTTTTCGTCACCGACTTTGGAAAACAAAGTGATTATTCGCTCTTTAGTGTTTCTCTTCAGTAGTCGGCTTATTTTTAATTTTACTCTTTTTAGTGTTGGAACCATATTAACATGAAAATCATTTATAGCCAGAGTTCATCTTATTTCAATT
Source organism: Orthosia gracilis (assembly GCA_947562075.1). NCBI lineage: Eukaryota > Metazoa > Arthropoda > Insecta > Lepidoptera > Noctuidae > Orthosia > Orthosia gracilis. Next base: position 10,961,575 of record OX387277.1, read on the forward strand.
CCAATAAGCCCAAACACGACTAGGATACATTGTTTTATTACGGAGTACCAGTGCCTACCTTCCGGCTTCATCATCAGGTCAATTCGATGGCACCATTTTCATCAGTACTATTTATTCAAATATGTTTAAACACAGTCATTTAACTATTCGAGATATCTTATTCTCAAAACAAACTGGTCATTGAGAAGTCCAGTAATTCCAGTAGCCATCTGTGGTCTTCTTCACCAGTTCCACTTCACTAAATGATACTTTCTGAATGCAAATGCTTGCCATGCAGATGAAAATACGAAAACCACTATAGTGTGTGTCTAAATAATTATTAGTTACCTCGATTTCCACTAGACCCCCTAATCAGAGACAAATTTGGTGACAGTGGAAACACTTCCAGAGTATACCAATTCAAACAAAAAAAAATAATTTCAAAATCAAGGAACAAACAATTGAGAACCCCCTCCTTTGAAGTCTGTTGGAAACAATGGAATACAGCTACATCTGGAATGGAAGCCGACCGAAGCATCATCATCCTACTCTTGTCAAATCAAATTATTTATTTTTATAGAAAACACTTTTATAATGGTGTTTTAAATGTACATGTTTATTTTGATTTCATTTGATTTGATTAAATCGACCGTAAGGCATGCAAAATGTATACAATCATGGTTTATTATTAAAAAAAACTTTTTTACAAAAAAATACTGCCGACGTCTTAATAAAAACACTATAAAGTGAAAAATAACTTTCTTTTTGGAAGTCTGTGTCTTTGGTACTTATTTCTTTATGGACACCGGCTTCCAAAAATAAAGTTATTATTCACTTTATAGTGTTTTTATTTGGAGGTCGATTTGTTTTTATTATTTTGTAAATAACGTTTATTATTTTTCACCTTTTAGTTGTACCTACTGCTAGTTCATTAGCAAGGTACCTATAATGCCAGAACAGATTATCCGAATATCATGAAACACGAACATAACCGGTGAAATAAGAGTGTACCAGGGTGAACTGTACACATCTGCGTACCCCTTTAGAGCGTACTGGAGTGATGTTATGAAAACAACAAAAAACAGACATGCGAATGCACCAATCCCGAGAGATTTTCCGTCATTTGTTAAAGAGTTCTGTTGTATATCTCCGAAGTTCTTTATCAGATCTTCATCAAATTAAAATGGTACAAATTTGGAAACATACTCTTTTAACCACAAAATCGATCTACAATTGACGGAGAAATCGATGAACAAACAAAATAAAAAAACATACTTTAAGTTGAACATAGAACCTCCTCCTTTTTGGAAAGTCGGTTAAAAATATTTTGAGTTTTATCCCATGTTACTTGGGATACCCAACACGTTTCCCTCTTCGAATCTGCCAACCACCACGCTAGCTTATCTACAAGATATCCTACAACGGATTATTTAATTACTAAATTTTGTATTTTTTTATCAACTTTTTTTGATAAAGAAAAAGAAGATAAAATTCTCTGTGACAGATAATTTCGTCGACATTTTAAGATGGTCGCTCGAAGTGCTGTCGTGTTATTGGCGTTAGTAGCTGCTGTATCAGGTAAGGATCACCATCGCTTAATAGCAACTCTCATCATAATTTAAACACCAATGTTGGACATACTTAGGCCAAACCCAAGTGTCGGCACCGACATACTTATTACGTACACTATCTTGCAAGAGCAAATTTATAGCGATTATATTTTGCGGAATAATTGCAGAAGTTTTAAAGTATTTGGCATTTTTTTTTTTGAAAGCGTCGATCTGGGCTATAACGTGGGGTCTTTAGTCAAGAGTGAATAGGTAAGCGTGTTCCATCGTCGGCCACATCATCGCTTAGTGCGATTGTCCACCGCCGTCGTCACCGGGACGTCAACGAGAACGTGATGACGGTGCCAATGTAGCGACACATACATTTATTTTACCCGCTTGTCCACCGCAAACCCGTTGCTCGAGCGCCGTCATCTATGCCGCCGTCATTTCGGGTAGAACGGCGTGTACGTTCGATCTCGGCCCGAGATTGTGATGAGCTGACTTACCGGCAATACAAAATGCGTTTAAACTTGTCGATGCACACCGGCGCTGTGACGTCGCACCGCACCGGTTTTTGTTTTCAAGATTTGATTATATAAATAAAAAAGATGACTACAATTTTTCATCTATACTAACTCAGTTAAATCGATGTACAACAAACCCAACAGTCTATATCGAGTTTGTTTTATTATTTCACCAGCTTCTGCCAGCGGCTTCGCCCGCGTGAAAAGAGGTTTCGTATCTATGCAAATGTTATCCAGATTCGTTCAGCCGTTCTGGCGTGATTGACTAACAAACATACATCCACCCATCCAAACTTTCGCATTTATAATATTAAACATTTGTTGTTGAGTAGAGGAAGAGTTCAATATATTCAGCTACAACAAACTTACTGAACCACCGATATCGTTATGGTGGACAAACGATCACCGCAACGTCACCGTGATCTCGTACGAAAAAAAAGCGTCATTGACCAGTCCCTGGGGGGTGATCATAAGCTCTTAGAGTATGGATATTTAGAGATCGCGTAAGTGACAGATGTATACAAGTCATATACATCTGTCCCTTACACACACTCAAACTCACACTCACAACCCCCTGTGCTTTTCTTTAAAAACTGTATTGCTTAGAAAACGTTATCAAAACACTAAGAAACTGCATTTAAATCCGTTCGGCTCTTTAGGAGTTATGATGCAACATATAAACATAGAATAATAATGGCTTCTAGTAATTCTAGTTTAAAATATACATTTTGCATTGTTGGTTCAAAGATGTCTTGTGTTATCTTGATAAAAATTCATGTGGCTAATTTAAAATAAATAATGCACATATTTTTAGTTATTTTGCGTGATTTAAATAAAATAAGTCTTGAATTCTATTAAAAAGTTTTGGTTGTTGCAGAAGTTTGTATTAAAACAGATTTTAATTATTGTTCAATGTTTGATTTGAATTTTTTTGATTTTCTGAATATGCTGTATGCCGTTTTTAGTTTGTTATAATTCTTGATATTTCTCATTGTAAGTATCTCAATGCTGACTTTCGAACAAAATGTCGTGTTTATTTTCTATTGGCTATTAATGATCTTTTTCGTCGGTGACGACGAGGAAATAACAGCCAATCACCATCAATCACCATTGAGCTATGAAAGATTGTGGATCAGTTCAGAAAATTGGAGATGTTCGGAGGATACATATGCGCGAGCTGTCTGACCAAAACCAGATGTATCCTCCGACTGCACAGCATGATTTTCTTCTGGCTTACGCCTTTTTAGTTCGCTTTTCAGCAGTCGGGTTTTTTGTTATTTTTTTACCGAATAGCACTACTGGTCGCTCCATCCTAGGATGATCAGCCACGCGCTCTTGTTCCTTCATCTCAATCCTGGATTACAAACTGCTCAATAGTGTCGTTGCCTTCTTGGACCACAAAAGATTTTGTTGGCTTTCAAACTGTTTATTTTATTTTTGTTCCCTTTGTCCAGAAAACTTGTTGTGTGCCTTTAAGTTTGTGCTTATTAAATTTATTTTCTTTCATAGGTAGTCAATTTATCACGTTGTGTTTTATAATCAACTGCAAAATATTTAACGTCACTCAATTAATCTTTATTTATTGGCACGTGTGAATTGATAACAAAGATTATCTTTTAATGCAGTATCTTTATTAATGAGTTTTTAATTACTTTCCTCCAGTAGATAGGTACGTTTATCAATGAAAACGTAGTTTCCAAATTTTGTGTACGAGTTAAAAACAAACTTTATCTTTTTTTTTTTATTATCAATAGGCTCGCGCTTGACCACTATCTCACCTGATGGTAAGCGATGATGTGGTCGACGGTGAAGCACGCTTGCCTAGAAGTAACCTATTCACTCTTGACTTAAAGACCCCTCTTATCTTGGACAAATCAATTACGAAACAAAAATATTATTCTTATATTTTTTTTTATATTTGTTGAACACAGCAGCATTTTGATGATGAAATCACAGGAAATTACAAAAAAAAACAACACAGCACACCAGCATTTTCTAAAAACAATTTTTATAAATGATGATCTTGATCTTGGCTCTACATCGAGCTTTTCGATAGTTCCACACGCTTGAAATGCTTGATACAGACTCAAGATCAATACTATCATAGTTTTTTATTTATTTAAAATTCACACAATTGATCTTGACCCTGCATCGAGCATTTTAGGCGTTCCAAAGATTCACAGCCCCGTTCATCTATTTTAGCTTACATTATATCCAGCGCTGGGCCACTTGTATCAATCGCAAGTTCGATCGTGCATGGTGTACTGTTCTCATCTCTGGGACGGATTTTGCAAATACCAGCTTGATGCACTAGAGTCGATCGAAAAGCGGGCCAAGAGGCTCATCGGCGATGTGGCACTGGTCAAGTCAAAGCTCCAGAGCCTTGAACATCGTCGCCGAGTTGCCAGCTTGTCGGTTTTATATCGGTTGCATTTCGACGATGGAATTGCATGATTTAATTCCGCCCAGCCCATTCCATCATCGGACTACGAGACGTACGGCAATCTGTTATCGGTACATGGTGGACATCCCACCCATGCGCACAAAACGTTTTGGGGACACTTTTATTATGCGTACAGCTAAGGAGTGGAATTCTCTGCCGGAGTCTGTGTTTCTTTAAGTCAAGAGTGAATAGGTTTTCTCTAGGCAAGCGTGCTTCACCGTCGACCACATCATAGCTTACCATCAGGTGAGATAGTGGTCAAGCGCAAGCCCATAGTTAATAAAAAATAAAAAACGAAAGACCTCCCTTTTTTCCCGAAATCTCTGTATTGGGTGGCCTCTGCCATACCCCGCCAACTATTGCATCGTCTTATGTTCTTATTATTCGCCATATAATAAAATTGATATATAAAATATCATATAACAATGTTTGTTAACCATTTTGTTTTTCATCCTCAGCTATACCCGCGGGCCTAGACCCAATCATCTCGAAGCTAGACCCTGAAGGCCTCAGGTATGGTTACCTCCGTGATGACGAGGGTGTCCCGCACCTGGTGGACTCCTGGATCAAGGCTAGTGATCTGAGGCAGATGGCGAGGTACAACCCTGATGTTGATAATGAGTACCATCTATATACCAGGTCAGTAACATTTTTATCTGTCGATATTTTTTGATGGTAAGACTTTGAGGTTACCTAGTTTTAATAAAATATTTTTAAGGCAAAAAAAAACATTTTTACAAAAAAATACTACCGACTTCCAAATAAAAACAAATTTAAAAACTACAAAGTGGTCGTAGTTACAATTTTTTCGCGCTATGGACACCGACTTCCAAAAAAGTTATTTTAAATACTAAGTAGGTAGAATTTTTCTGAAAAAAAGTTTTTTTTTTTCACTTTGTACCTACCTGATAGGCAAGTTGTTCAGTAAAGTAGCTATAACGCCAGAATAGATTACTTGAATATCATGAAACTTGAACATAACCGGTGAAATGAGAGATCTGCGTCTTAATGGCGTGGTGTTATGTTATGAAATTTCATAAACAATAAACAGACATGCGATTGCAGAAAGCCCGAGAGATTTGCCGTTATTTATTGAAGAGTTCTGATGTATTTCTCCGAAGTTCTTCATGAGATCTTGATGAAAATTAAAAGGGACAACATGACAAGCACCAGTTTTTAAATAAAAAGAAATCAACAAAATCGGTGCAAAACTTCTGAGGTAACAAATATAAAAAAATACAGTCGAATAGATAACATCCTCCTTTTTGCGAAGTCGGTTAAAAAGTAATTTTTAAAAAATAAGTATTTGTTTTATAATTATGACTTTTATTAACACGATTCTATGTAGATAGGTCCACCTAAAGTGAAATACTACAAGTTTGTTAATTAAATTTCGAAATCATACCGAAGATGCTGTTTCAATTAAAACCTGTTTGTAGTGAGACCAATTTATGGACTACTAGCTTCAGCCAGCGGCTTCGACGGCGTGTTTAATGTTTTTTTTTTATCCCAAGGGAACATTAGACCGGGATGGAAAATAGCCTATGTGTTATGCTAGACATAATCTAACTCTGGGCTAAATTTCGTCCAGATGCGTTCAGCCGTGATGGCGTAATCGAGTAACAAACATCCATCCATCGAAACTTTCGCATTCATAATATTAAAAGTGTATGCAGTAGACGACATCCATCAGCATCGACGTCCTATTATTTAGTCATAAAAAATGGGTAGTATTTAAACGAGCGACAATAAATTCAAGTTAAAGATGTAAAAAATACTGAATATGGCTTACTGAAATACTAAGTGGGCGACAAACAGTGGGCGAATACAAATGTTTAAAACAGCGACTTGATTAGTACTTTGGCAACATAGTCGACGGGAACTATTTCCGTCCGCAGGGTCTAAAGTAACCTAACACGAACGAACTCGTTCGAACCTAACCTGTCCGTGTCGGGGTGCCCTAAGCTCCCGAACTCGCTCCGCTTGCTCTTGTACCAATTCGTTGAAAACACAATTATACCCGAATTCCCTCGCTGCACAGCGATGTCGCCTTCATTTACGATGAAGAATAATATGCTAATATAGAAAAAATAGAACCCCAAATACAATTATAGTATGTCACAATATTATTACTGCAGCTCACAAAAACCTCCTAAAAGGTATTCCTCAAACCGGATAAATAGTTGCTTATTTAGTATAATAGTCGCCCATTCAGTATATTTTTCACCCGGTTAATTATTTCCCATAAAAAATCAGTCAGTTAGCAAACAAAATTCACTGAACATAGTTTCTCGAATGCAACATTTTCTTTAGGTTCGCCTTTCAACTCACTGATGCAAAATATTTATTGATGCAGTCGACTTGACAAACAAAAATAAATGCACGCCTTTTTAATATATACTTAACGGCTATTAATTTTGGGGTTTTAAATTGATAATTTCTTTTTTTTAAGCCATGACTACCATTAATGTTGTCATCCCTAGGGCTAACCCTCTGATGAGCCAGCCCATCGTCCAGGGGAACGCCAATCTGCTATCATCCAGCAACTTTGACCCCGCCAAGAGGACCATCATTCTCATTCATGGTTTCCTCGGGAACATCTTAAGTGGATTTAACACTGTCTTGGTACCCGGTAAGTGACACCACCATAGACATGTGGGTTTAGTAATGATGAGCATAAAATATATTGTCATAATTTACATAGGCATAACGAAATATTCAGCATAATGATCATTACGCTTAATATTATTAGGCATAAATGTTTTGCCATAATGTTTATTGCCATAAATACCGTTGGCATATAATAATGAAACATAATGTTATAAACGCATAATGATATTTACACATAATGTTCTTTGGAATAAAATTGTTCGAGGCTCAAGGATCACTCCCACTGCACCTTAACCTAATCCATAGGCGAATAAATACAACTACAAATTATGCCAAAAAAAATACACCAAATGACATTATTATGCTAACCTTTGCATTATGCCAAAGTATTATTATGGCCTTAAAATTGTATGCCAAATTCCCGGGCATGTCATGTGGAGGAATGCAAAAATGCCTTGATTAAAGTTGTAGTTGTCGAACTGGAAGACGATATCTTGGAAGTTGGGACGATGCGTTGGGAGGCCTCCCAGGTGGACCGATGACCTGGTTAAGGTTGCGGGAAGGCGCTGGATGCGAGACGCACGGGATCAGTCAATGTGGCGACGCCTGGTGGAGGCCTATGTCCAGCAGTGGACGTCTTTCGGCTGAAATGATTATGATGATGAAAGTTGTAAGGGGATGGACTGTTTGAACGATGGTTGTCTCTGTGAATACGGAGGTAACGTCTATTAAAGAGTGATGGAAGAAAAATATGGTTCATTGGGTCATGGGTAATCCCACCGCACTATTCCCAAACCACTGCAATTCCTGAAGGCCAGAATCAACAGTGCGACCACCAGAAATCCGCCGAGGCAAAAAAGCTCGACGAATTTAACTGTCTTGGATTCCGCAACGAAATGAATTGAAAAAGAATAACGGAGGAGTAGGAAAAATTCAAATTTCCACTTCCCTCCATATCAAGCAGGAGACAGAACAAACAAGACCAATAGGCACAAAGGGTTTACAACTGGGATAAGTCCAGTTGCCTAGCACCACGGATAAAAATGATCATTAATAGTAATGGGTTGTGGGCAAGGAAATGATGATAAAAGAGTTCGTCATAATCTGCAACCACTCATAGCTGGATTAGAACCTCCCTTTTGTGTCAATCCCCGCGTTCTCGCAGGTTCTCTAGGCTCTTTAGATGATACTGGCACACAGTATCGAAAGTATCGAAAGTAAAGAGCCTTGAATAAGTGATTTTCTATCAGCGTTAAGAATTACCAAAAATTACAAAATGTATGGAATTTGTGTTAGCAATATGTCGTGACGTGTCATCACTGCTATATATTTTTGACTCTTGGCAATAGTGATCGCCGCAGTTGATGTTATAACGTCACTTTATCTGAGCTCTTTGGTTGGCTGAAACAGGAGCTTGGGGATTGGCTTAAAAAAAGGGCCATATTATTATGCTTTCCCGGACAACCTAAATCACAAATGGTTGTACGTTTACTACCCATACGCCACAAGTTTGTACATTTTCCTACTCCTGCGTTATTCTTTTCTGATTAATTTCGTTGCGGGATCAGAGACAGTTAATTTCATTCTCCGGGACTTCATTGAGCTTCATTACCTCGGCGCTTTTCTGGTGGTCGCCACTGTTGATTCTGGCTTTCAGGAGTTGCAGTGCTTTGGGAATAGTGCTGTGGGCTTGTACTAAAAAAACCGGTCAACCGAATATCGATAGTACGAATCCCATATTGACGATCATATTTACCAGAAAAATGCTGAAAGAAAATATTATAAGGAATGATTTTCAATTGCAGCTTTCCTTTTGGCCGGTGATGTTAACGTCATTGTTGTTGACTGGGGCGCAGGCGCACATTTCGGATTCAATGGAATTGCTTCTGGTAAGTAATAAAATACGTATGATCGACTGCGTTTAAAGGTATAATACCTGTAAAAGCAGTCGAGTTGGGAGAGGAGCGCGCATTTCTCTCGAGTCTCAAGTTAACTCTTGTGGGTGCATATAAGGGGGGCTAGGTTAAATACATGTTATCAACCAAAGTTTGTCGTTAGAAAGACCACGTGAAATTTCCGTAAGACTTGTTAATCCCATACAAATTTGTGCTTTCCGATAACCATTTTCGTTAATATGATGATTCGCTACATTTCTAAGCAAAGTAAATATTTCCTATTAATTTTCGTCTATTTTCCAGGACGCAGCGTCGGTCGCTTCATCACCTGGTTGAACCAGGCCTCCGGAGCTAACGTCAACAACTACCACATCTTGGGCTACAGCGTGGGGGCCCACCAGGCTGGTATCGTCGGCAGAAGTCTGTTGGGACAAGCTAGCTACATTACTGGTAAGATGGATCGTTTGCTTCAACAAAAACCACATCTTGGTCAGCGTGCGAGCGCCCCAAGCTGTAATCGTTGGCTGGAGTCTGCTGGGACAAGCAAGCTACTTTATTGATAAAATAAAGGATACGTTTTAAGACATTTGCTTCAACAACTGCCACATCTTGGGTTACAGCATGGGAGGCCACCAGTTTAGTATCGTCGGCAGGAGTCTGCTGGGACAAGCTAGATACATTAGCGGTAAGATTAGGTATATGCTCAGAGCCATTAGCTTCAACAACTACCACATCATAGGATACAGCGTGGGGGCCCACCAGGCTGGTATCGTTGACAGGAATCTGCTGGGACAACCTAGCGACATTACTGGTAAGATGGATCGTTTGCTTCAACAACTACCACATCTTGGACTACAGCGTGGCGGCTCCCCGGGCTGCTGCAGCAGCTAGCTACATAGTAATTTAGCAAGATTGTTATTTTTATAATAATATTCATGATGTGGTTAGTGTTGTAACCGCGAGTTGAATCATTTACCCAATAAACCAGGGGTCACCAAATGGCGGTGCCCGGTCCCGACCCGGACCGACGTGGATCATATATGTAAACAGTACAATATAATTTACTTGTGTTACTTAAGTTACTCCTATCAAGATCGGAGACTCTACACTCGAAGTTGTAGACGATTATGTCTACCTGGGACAAACAGTCCAGTTGGGTAGATCCAACTTCGAGAAAGAGGTCAACCGTCAAATCCGACTCGTCTGGTAACGTTTGGGAAGTTGCGTGGTATCTTCTCGTCCAATTTACCGCAGTGTCTCAAGAAAAAAGTCTATGACCAGTGTTGCCAGTGATCACCTATGGGACCGAGACGTGGTCGCTCACAATGGGTCTTATCAGAAAGCTTAAAGTCACCCAAAGGGCAATGGAGAGGGCTCTGCTCGGAATTTCCTTGCGTTATCACGTCAGAAATGATGATATCCGCAGGAGAATCAAAGTTACCGACATAGCCCGGTGAATTGCCAAACTTAGGTGGCAGTGGGCAGGGCACATTGCTCGCAGAACGGATGGCCGATGGGGCCGAAAAGTTTCGGAATGGCGACCGCGAACCGGAAGACTATACGCTGGAAGGCCTCCCACTAGGTGGACCGATGACCTGGTTAAGGTTGCGGGAAGGCGCTGGATGCGAGACGCACGGGATCGTTCAAAGTGGCGACGCCTGGGGGAGGCCTATGTGCAGCAGTGGACGTCTTTCGACTGAAATGATGATGATGATGATGAACGTCATTTAATCATTTATCGTCGATTCGGCAACGGACGAATCATCTCATCAAAATCTTTATTGATATTGAATATGTATTTACATGTATTATTATTTTTATTTTAACAAAGTAAATATACGTGACGATGTAAAGGCCCGGCCTTTAGGTCGTTAGATGGCTTTAAATCTTACGGACCCTAGATGAAAGTAATTGCATTAAACGGTTAAAGATATCGAAAAACTCTAGGATGTTGCCTAAGGAAAAATGAGGTAGATCGAGAGCACTCTATAGCTTTCACCATGATTTTGTCAGCTGGAAAGCGATGTGACAAAGACTTAGAAGGTTTCTATGTTATAACGTGCCTAAGATTGACAAAGCTTAGATGGTTTCTATGTTATAAAATCGAGCTGGTTTTAAATGAACAATAGAGATACTCGAGTGATAAATGTGATAATGCAAAACATAAACCTGCTTATCATACACTCAGTATCATAAATAATAGCATACCACAGAGGACATGCTAATGAAAGGAGGTTCTCAACTCGTCAGCATATTTTTTTTTTGTATAGTTTCCCCGATATCTCAAAGACGCCTGGACCGATTTCCATCTTACAAGGTGGTCCCATAGTCATCAGGTCAGGATCTTATGATGGGATCCTGGATAAATCGAGGGAACTCCTCAAATATTTTAGGCATACATATAGCTATTTTAGTATTTTCATCAACAATGCAATCATTTGCACTCAGAAAGTACCATTTGGTGAAGTGGAACTGACGAAGAAGACCACAAATGGCCACTGGAACTCCTTACTGCTAAGTATGTCAGAGGTATTTTATATATCGAATAGTTAACCGACTATGATGAAGCAAATACTTATAAATAAATGGTACCGATGAAAATGGTACTATCGCGTCTTTTTGCATCGTTCTCACATATATGTATTTTTTTCAACAAGAATGATGTAACCAAAAACTTGTAATTGAAACTGATGGAAAAGAGTGTCCGTGGAGTTTCTTGCAAATTCTTCTCCATTGAGATCTACTGACGCTTGCGAATTTGCAACTAGAGTCATATTTTAATTTTTTTGTTTGACAATTCAAAAGTACCTCTAAGGTTTATTTGAAATAAACTATTTTGATTTTGAATCGAACTGATCTGATGATGAAGCCGGAAGGTAGGCACTGGAACTCGTGAATAAAACAATGTATCCTAGCCGTGTTTGGACTTATTGGAATCGTCATGAGATTTGCTTTGCCTATCAATGATTTTCATGATTATCGGATGTACCTACCAAAAGTATAAAAAGATAAATAAAAAACATTTTGACAAAAATGTTACCTATTGTTGGCCGTTTTTCAAGCCTGACTTCGGAAATGAAAGTAATTTTTTGATTTGTAGTGTTTTTTTTTGGAGGTCGGTTTGATTTTTTTGTTAAAATGTTTATTTTTACGTTAACGTTCCAATTTTTGTATTCACATTCAAAGAATTTATATTTTGTTCCTACTTTTAACCATTTCCTAAATAATGATTTTTATTTATCCCTCAAACTATTCTATAAGTTCTAAGTTCCACCTTTCTCCACAGGTATGGACCCCGCAGACCGTTGGATTGCCAGCCAGGCCCTGAGGGCAGACGACGCCATCTATACCGAAGTCATACACACTAACATCGGCAACATCGGCGTAGAGGCGCCCAGTGGACACGTGGACTTTTATCCCAACGGTGGGATCAACATGCCTGGCTGTATTACTGCTGTTTGTGATCATTATAGGTAAGTGGCATTGGAGCTATTTGGTATTCCTCTGAGAAGCATTCAACCAAAGGTACTAAGGTGTACTAAGGAGTATTTTGGAACTTTGATAAGCAGTAGTTCCATGTAAAACCCAGCAAAATCTGCAAGATTAAAAGTCACTCGAACATTTTTTTTTTTACTTTTGGTGGGTTTGCTCTTGACTCTAGTCTAGGTCATAGGTGACAGAGACAGAGTCGACGATGGAGTGAGCTTACCCAGAAGAAGCCTGTTCACTCTAACTTTGAAGAGATTCGAGTTGAATGCGTTCGGAAACACAGACGCAGGCAGTGAGTTCCATTCATTCGCTGTGCACATTATGAAGGTTGTTTGGAAGCGCTTGGTGCGAATTGGTGGAATGGCAACAAGGTAAGGATGGTAACTTGGAGAGCGTCTAGATGTCCGATGGTAGATGGGGGCTGGTGGGACGAGATTGTGAACAGTTGGATCATACACAGTTGGGAAAACCATAGATAGATTTTTAAATTACTCATTTGTTCCCTTTATCAAAACCAGGAGCGCTAGTTTTGTAGAGAGAAATAATTCTTGACATACAGAGAAAGAGATTAGTCTTCAAAGTTATTTACGGCATGATAACTTTCGTTTCGGAAGAACTATTTAACAAAAAAAAACTATCGACTTTCAAATACGAAAACTACAAAGTGAAAATTAACTTTATTTATGGAAGTCGGTGTCTTTCGTAGGTACCTTTTTTTTTCGTTATGGACACCGACTTCCATAAATAAAGTTTTTTTTCACTTTGTATTTTTCTTATTTTCTCGCTTCGGGGAACCGCTAAGTAAATAAAATAAACTTCTGTAAACGTTGGCGGTTCCCCGACGCGAGCACGAGGCTTATTTTTTTGCGTTTTAGAGGTTTTGAAATCGGGTTTTTTCTAAATTTTAATTTAATTTTTCATAACAGAATTGTGACGGGATTGCCACGCCATATGTAGTACGGTTAAACTATTTTTTGTCCACTTCTAATCTATTTTTATGTCCCAGGTCATATTTCTACATGGGTGAATCCCTAGCTACTGGCGGCTTCACTGGAACCCAGTGCTCTTCGTTGGAGAATGCCAAGGCTGGAACCTGCGACCAGGAGGGCAGACTCAACATGGGAGGACTTCAGCCTAAGACTGGGTATGTTGGTTTATTTAAATCTTTACGTATAGTAGACCGCCACATTGTTTTACCACTATGAAAAAACCTGCTTCACTGGATTGAAACTATTTCAAATATTGTCATCTGCAAAAATAGTAGTTACGAAGTTACGAGTAAAAACTCCACAAAGGTAGACATAAAAAGAGTTAAAATGTATGCATAAAGAAAGAAAGCAAGAAAAATATTGATTTGTTTTATTGTTTGAATTCGTTCTATTTTTTTTCTTGGTTTATGACGGGTTTAAGAATTCTTAAGCATATTTACTGAAATATATTATGTTTTTGGAAAAGAACCGCTTCATATGTTTAAACTACTTTCGTTATTGCGAATTACAAATTACTTATACATACAAAAATAGTGTCTTCGACATTGGTATGATAATATTAATATTCTTTGTAATTTGTTCATAACATATTTAAGTTGGCTCTTCAAAACAATATATCAGTCAACATTGCTTCTAAATTCGAACGATATCTAGAAGCTGCGATGATTTAGTTTAAAAACAAATGAGTTCACATTCGAAGTGTGTGCGCTCACTCCAGTAAGCCGATTTGTGAACTTTACAAAAACAAAAACCAATACATTTTCTTTTGTTTTCAGATCTTCTGGAATTTACTTCGTAAGGACCAACGCTTCTCCACCATTCTCACAAGGTTAAAACGAGTGCAAGAATGACAAAAACCGCTATATTATGTTATTAAGAATGAATTAAAATCTCTTACTATTTATTTTGGTTATTTAATTTTAATCGTCAATCTTCTAGGTTCAGCATCGCTTGCCGAGGCTCTCTATCTTTACATAGCAAGATTCCTCTGTGTCTCGGAAAGCAAATATACACTGTTGGTCCCGGTTGATGACAATTTTTTTTTTTTATTGATTATAGGCTTGCGCTTGACCACTATCTCACCTGATGGTAAGCGATGATGTGGTCGACGATGAAGAACGCTTGCCTAGAAGAAACCTATTCACTCTTGACTATAAGTCAAAAGTGAATAGGTGGTGACTTAATTGTAAGTCTTTGAGAGTCCTAACGGGTAGTCAGGAGACAGTAAATAAGACACCAGGGGTATCGTATCGTATCGTTGGATATAAATGCCAGGGTCATGGGTCGGTACTCTCAGCAACATTATTCTTGCTGCCAGTTAACGATCTGCTAATGCTACCTTTGGATATGCAGACGACAGCACTGTTGCTGAGAGACACTTGTCAAACGCACGAATTACCGGGCCACAGATCCGGTCTCTCCGTGAGGCCATGGTGGAGCGTTTAAACCTGTCCTAGCAGGCAGCCTCCGAATAGGCCCCAAGGAAAAGACCTCAAGGTTGTAGCTGTCTGGCAACAAAGACTCCGACAGCGAATTCTTGTCTACTTAGCCGCATCCAGTTAGAGCGACCCCAGCATATGTGGGGAAAGTTTTGGCAGATGATAATTATCCTTAATTCATCATACCTGTACTCATTGAAGAGCTAGCCAATGGTAATATTACTGAAATAATATGCAACATGAGTGAGGCCAAAAAAATATTAAAAAGCTTTTTTACAACAAAATACAAGCGAGTTCCAAATAAAAAAACTACAAAGGGAAAAATAACTTCTATTTCAGAAGTCGGTTTTCTTTTTTTCGTTTCTTCGTTTTTGACACCGACTGAAGAAATTTTTCCTTTAGTTGTGTTTTTATTTGGAAGTCTGTTGTTTTTTTTTTGGAAAATCTTTTTATTTTTAATTTTTTAATAGGCAAATTTTATAGTAGGGACCTATAGTGCCTACAGTGATGCTAGAATAGATTACCCAAACAACATGAAACTTGAACATAACTGATGGAGTAAGAGGGTGAACTGTATACAACTGCGTACCCTTAGAGCGTACTGGCGTGATGTTATGTTTTGAAATGGTGTAAATGTAAGCAATAGACAGACATGCAGCAATCCCGAGAGATTTGCCGTTCGAAGTTCATCATCAGATCTTCACAAAATTTTGATGAAATGGGACCAGTTCGGGAACATACCAACATACTCTTTCAAACAAAACAAATATTTTTAAAATCGATCCACAATTTACGGAGAAATTTGTGAACATACACAAAAATAAAGAAAAGAAGTATACAACAAAAAATAGAATCTCAATTTTTGGAAAGTAGGTAAAAAAGGTACTAAACAAAAACTTTTTTACAAAAAAATACTACCGACTTCCAAATAAGAAAACTACATAGTGAAAAATAACTTTATTTTTGGAAGTCGGTGCCTTTCGTAGGTACCATTTTTTTTCGTCATGGACACCGACTTCCAAAAAAAAAGTTACTTTTCACTTTGTAGTTTTCTTATTTGGAAGTCGGAGGCATTTTTTTGTAAAAAAGTTTTTTGTTTAGTACCTTTTTTACCAACTTTTCAAAAATTGAGAAACTATTTTGGAAGTCGGTAGTATTTTCTTGTAAAAATGTTTTTTATTTTTCACTTTTTAGTTGTATCCAGCTAATAGGCAAGTTGTTTAGTAAGTTACCTTAACGCCAGAATAGATAACCCGAATATCATGAAACTTGAACAAAACCTGTGAAATGAGAAATCTTCGTGCCCCTTAAGAGCGTACTGGCGTGATGTTATGAACCTCCTCCTTTTTGGTAAGTTGGTTAAAAAAAAACAAACATGAAATGGAACAAAGAACCTCCTTCTTTTTGGTAAGTCGGTTAAAAACCAATACCCAGGGTATTGGTTTTTAACTGCGACTGAAATCAGCTTTAATTATTTTATCCCCGGTTTTAAAAAACTTCATCAAGTATATTTTGATCATTAATTATATATAATGTAAAGTAAACTTATGTGAGTGAAGTAATACCTGCCTCCTTTATTATATAGTAGTCAGGTATTTCAGTAATTCATCCTTATTTTCCAAATGAAAGACATTGAAAAGACTAAGACTTTCCGTCTCATTCCCGCAAGTCCAATTTTACAAGGATCAGAACTAGTGCAAGCCACGCCTTTATAGTGCGGTCTCTTTCTACAGTTTACTGCTGTAAAATTTCTAATCAGACTCGATGTCTTCTGCCGCACTTGGACAATTTCGTAGACTGCACTTTATTCGACTAATTAGAGTTCCGTTCCTCAAAAAGAGAAAAATATTTAAAAATAACAAAAAAACCCGACTGCTTAAAACGCTAACTAAAAAGAAGTAAACCAGAAGAAAATCATGCTGTGCAGTCGGAGGATACAACTGGTTTTAGTCAGCCAGCACGCGCATATGTATCCTCCGACTGCACAGCATAATTTTCTTCTTGTTTACGTCTTTCCAGTTCGCTTATAAACAGTCGGTTTTTTTATATTTTTTAATATTTATGAACTGTTGCTCGCCCCCTAATGAGAGATATAGATTTCACAAACACTAAGACAGTAAGAGAATCTTGAAACCTTGACAAATAGTTCGCAAGAGATTTGATAACAGAATTATCAGAATAAAACATAAGCTTTTACCAACCATGGTATTTCAGGAAGGGAATTCATTTCATAGATCCCTTATTATCTCTCATGCGGGCCCATTGTATTCCCCATAATAAGACATCTTTGATCCCTTAGTTGGACTTATAAGATACGATTTAAGCTTTGAAATGTTATGATGAAAATCTGATCATATATTAATTAAGTCCGCTGTTTGTATTTATTTGCCTCAAGAACGAACTTTTGAAGTTACTCATCCCTACATTCTAGGTGTTTTTGAAGGATACATCTTCCACTTGTCTGCTCACATTCATTTATTTATTCACAAATAATTAACATTGTGTCGAATATTGGTTACATAATTACAAGAATTAGTGGAACATAATTACAGTAAAATTATCACTTGAAGATTAAATAAATTATTGTAGCAAAATGTATATTGATTTAAAAATATTATCAAACAGGTGCAATGCCATATTAATCTAACAAATATAAGTTGCAACCCATTATAATGAATGATAATTCAAATATTTAAGAAAAAAAAATGTCAAATTAATCAAATATGTCACAAACATTTAGCATATCCGTTCAATGCAATATATTTCACATGCAAATATAATGTCAAATTAATCAATTTTGAAAAAAAAACACTTACTTGTATATTGATTCATTCCAATTTATCTCACAAGTCAAATCAATCAATATGTCTCGAACAATTTGAATGTCAAAATAATCAATTAGTATGTCAAATTAATCCAGTTTATGTCCCAAGCACTATAATGTCAAATTAAATCAAAAAAATATGTCACAAACAAATTAGAATGTCAAATTAATCCAATATTTATGTCACATACAAATACAAAGTTAAATTAATAAAAAAATAAAAATAATATATCATAACAAATGACAATGTTTAATAACTCAAATATATATAACCAGTAACCACGGTTAAGAGTAGACGTGTTCACATATTTCCTACAATTACCTACCTTTAAAAGTAACAACATTAAATTCACCGACGAGATTCAGACTGAGCCCACCGTACTGTGGATCTATCATTTACCGCCAAACACACATACCGGAGCAGATTGAAACATAAAAAAACTTTTCTACAAAAAATACAACCGACTTCCAAAAAACACTACAAAGTAAAAAATAACTTCAATATCGGAAGTCGGTGTTTCTGTTTTCGTTTCTTCGTTTTTTGACACCGACTTCCGAAATTGAAGTTATTTTTTACTTTGTAGTGTTTTTTGGAAGTCGGTTGTATTTTTGGAAGAAAAGTTTTTTTATTTTCCACTTTTTAGTTGTGGTACATAATGTACCAGTTCTATAGGCTAGGTACCTACGAGTATAGTGCCCAAAGTGAATCTAGAATAGATTAACCCAAGACATGAAACTTATACAAAACCGGTGCAAAGAGAGTATACCAGGGTGAACGGTTCGCACCTGCGTACCCCTTTAGAGCGTACCAGTGTGATGTTATGTTATGAAATGGTGTAAACAAAAACAGACATGCGATTAGATCTATCCCGAGTGATTTGCCGTCATTTATTGAAGAGTTCTGATGTATTTCTCCGAAGTTCTTCATCAGATCTTGATGAAAATTAAATGGGACCACACGACAAGCACCAGCTTTCAATTAAAAAAAGAATCATCAAAATCAGTTCCCCCAATGAAAAGTTCTGAGGTAACAAACATAAAAAAAAAAAAAATACAGTCGAATTGAGAACCTCCTCCTTTTTGCGAAGTCAGTTAAAAAGAAACAGCTGTGCGCAAAGGCAACATCGAAGTCGTCTCGAGTCGTCTAGCAGCTCATCGCGTCTTCGCCTCACCTTCCGACTAGCCAGCGGTGGCCAACCTTGCGGTATGAATTCCACTTTTAAAAAAACTTTTTTACAAAAATTACAACCGACTTCCAAACAAAAACACTACAAAGTGAAAAATAACTTCAATTTCGGAAGTCGGTGTTCATGTTTACGTTTCTTCATTTTTTGACACCGACTTCCGAAATTGAAGTTATTTTTCACTTTGTAGTGTTTTTGTTTGGAAGTCGGTTGTAATTTTTGTAAAAAAGTTTTTTATTTTTCACTTTTTAGTTGTGGTACATAATGTACCAGTTCTATAGGCTAGGTACCTACGCGTATAGTGCCCAAAGTGAAGCTAGAATAGATTAACCCAATAACATGAAACTTAAACGAAACCAGTGCAACAACTCTCAGTATACCAGGGTGAACTGTTCACACCTGCGTACCCCTTAAGAACGTACCAGTGTGATGTTATGTTATGAAATGGTGTAAACAATAAACAGACATGCGATTGGATCTATCCAGAGTGATTTGCCGTCATTTATTGAAGAGTTCTGATGTATTTCTCCGAAGTTCTTCATCAGATCTTGATGAAAATTAAATGGGACCACATGACAAGCACCCGCTTTCAAATTAAAAAAGAATCATCAAAATCGGTTCGCCCAATAAAAAGTTCTGAGGTAACAACCATAAAAAAAAAAAAAAAAACAGTCGAATTGAAAACCTCCTTCTTTTTGCGAAGTCGGTTAAAAATGCAAAAGATGTGTAGATTTAGTATCGGATGGCGCCTTCTGTTCGAGCTGCCGCCTGATTTTCCACTTCCATTGTGTTGGTCTTGCTGAGGTCGGCTGGAGGAGATTGGGATCAGACAGACAGGGAGCTTGGATTTGCCCGGAGTGCAAAAATTCCTCACAACTTAACTCCCCGAAAACCCAAATACTAGAGAAACCGAATACACATGACGGCCCTTCTACTAACGCTTTGTCACTGCAGAAGATCGAAGCAATACTGCAGACTCTAATTAAGTTGCCCGAACAGGTTGAGCAATTACGTTCCGATCTAAACAGCTTAGCGTCTGGCATAAGAACACAAATAATGGACGAGTTCAATACACGATTGGAGCAAATTGAAGCGACATTAGAAATTGTCGAGACCTTTAAGAAGGAGCGTAATACCTTGACAAGTAGACTTAATAAACATGAAGAACGCTTGTCTAGTCTAGAAAAAACTATTAAGGACAAAGACGTGATCATTCAAGAACTGCAAATCAAAACGAATGTCTTGGAAAGAGAATACAACCGCAGCCAACAGCAGAACCGATTCCTTAACATCGAAATAGTAGGAATACCGGCAAAACCTGATGAAGATCTGCCACAGTTGCTACTTAAAATAGCCACCTTCATCAACGCCAACATCACCGAAGAAGATATTGAATTTATAACGCGAGTTCAGCCGCTGCAATCCCAAGCAGGTAAACCCAAGCGAATTATTCCAAGCGTATACCCAAGCGAATTAGAACCCGCCATCCCCTTCGTGGTTATTTTTTTATAAACCACACAGAAGTAGGAGCCCCGCAAAGTGGGGCTCCGTCGACCAAGCCCACCATCAACCATGCATAGAATATTTCAAATGATATGTCTAATAATCATTATGGCGTTTAAATATTATGTTTGATAATTATTATGGCACTTAAAAATATGAAAAACAATACGTATGGCACTCGTATTTTATATCTAAGTTTCGGGCAATTAACAGTATGTCATATGTCTTTTAGGGCAAACAAAACATTGTGTCGAATATTGGTTACATAATTACAAGAATTAGTGGAACATAATTACAGTAAAATTATCACTTGAAGATTAAATAAATTATTGTAGCAAAATGTATATTGATTTAAAAATATTAACAAACAGGTGCAATGCCATATTAATCTAACAAATATAAGTTGCAACCCATTATAATGAATGATAATTCAAATATTTAAGAAAAAACCTGATGAAGATCTGCCACAGTTGCTACTTAAAATAGCCACCTTCATCAACGCCAACATCACCGAAGAAGATATTGAATTTATAACGCGAGTTCAGCCGCTGCAATCCCAAGCAGGTAAACCCAAGCGAATTATTCCAAGCGTATACCCAAGCGAATTAGAACCCGCCATCCCCTTCGTGGTTATTTTTTTATAAACCACACAGAAGTAGGAGCCCCGCAAAGTGGGGCTCCGTCGACCAAGCCCACCATCAACCATGCATAGAATATTTCAAATGATATGTCTAATAATCATTATGGCGTTTAAATATTATGTTTGATAATTATTATGGCACTTAAAAATATGAAAAACAATACGTATGGCACTCGTATTTTATATCTAAGTTTCGGGCAAT
Organism: Orthosia gracilis; assembly: GCA_947562075.1. Taxonomy (NCBI): domain Eukaryota; kingdom Metazoa; phylum Arthropoda; class Insecta; order Lepidoptera; family Noctuidae; genus Orthosia; species Orthosia gracilis. The sequence goes on from OX387277.1 coordinate 10,982,846, forward strand.
TAACAGTATGTCATATGTCTTTTAGGGCAAACAAAACATTCGGGCAAATGAAATTCAGTTAAATGAAATTCGGGAATATGATGATTATGGTATATATAATCTTTGGATAAACAATAGACAACCCCTTTAGGGAAATAAAACACTTTTCAAGTGGGCGAATACGCGGGCAGACGCAAAAAAAATCTGATTGAAGATAGATACATAATCGTACATACATATAGTTTTGCCAAGGTCAGCCGCAAGTTGGCTAGTATCGCTAAAAAACATATGGTTTGCTATTTATTGAATCACCAAAACAATGCAGTAGGTTCATACGATTAGTCACAATCTTTCATTAATAGCCCTAACGTGACTAAATCAATAATTTCCATAATACTTTTGCAATAAAACATAATAATCCGATGATTATAATCTAATTAGTATTTAGTAGGTAATATTTAGGTACATAATTATTTATAGTAAATGTTCACCTAATCCACTTAACTCATACCTATAATAACTTTAAACCAGCAATTCTTGTAAATATATATATATATATATATATATATATATATATATATATATATATATATATATACGAAATATACGTATATATACGAATACGAAGCTCGGAAACGGCTCCAATTATTTTCATGAAATTTTGTATGCGGCGATAAATCGATCTAGCTTGGTTTTATTTATAGAAAACGTCGTTTTCTCTATTTTTAACCGAGCAGAGCTCTGTAGCCAAGGTGCTCTGTAAAAAATATGATCATGCTCTCATAATATGTGACCCTTTTCGCTTGGACGCCTTTATATATAGAAACGTCATATCTATCAAACCTGCTCTTGCCTTCCATACCTGAATGTTTGTTGCCTTTTGTTATAACAGCCACACGCGTCGATCTTGAAGGTTAAGCAACGCTTGCCGAGGTCGATACGTGGATGGGTGACCATCTTTACATAGCGAGATTCCTTCGTGCTTTGGAAAGCACGTGAAGCCGTTGGTCCCGGCTGTGATTCGTACAATTATGACAGTCGTAACAAATTTTGTGATTCCCTGTTGAATTACCATACGTTCAAGCGTGTTTGCCATACCTATTATTGAAATCAAATATAACAGCTCACATTGTTAGGACCCATTAATTTAATGCCAATTTTTATCCGTGGTGCTAGACAACTGGGCTTATCCCATTTGTCAATGACCCTTTGTGCCTATTGGTCTTGTTTGTTCTGACTCCTGCTTGATATGGAGGGAAGTGAGTTATGTTACTTTTTTCTACTCATTCGTTATTCTGTTGTAATTAATTTCTATGCGGGATTCAAGACAGTTAAATTTATTCGCCGTGGCTTCGTCGAGCTTCATTGCCTCGGCGTTTTTCTGGTGGTTGCCACAGTTGATTCTGGCTTTCAGGAGTTGCAGTGGTTTGGGGATAGTGCGGCAGGTTTGTCCCAAGAAGTCGTTACAGATAGTCGGAAGCCAGGCAATCTGGCACCAGTCTTGCTAGAGTATGTAAAATACTGGTATTCAGCTGAATCTGGTTAGACTGGGGCAGACGCTAATATAATTGGGAAAGGATAAGCATTTTGTTAAAAATAAAAAAAAACGACTTCCAAAAAAACAAAACAAAGCGAAAAATAACTTTCTTTCCGAAGTCGGTGTCTTTGGTACCATGTCTTTGGTTTGGATTACTTTTCGGTTTTCGACAACGACTTCGGAAAAGAAATTTATTTTTCGCTTCTTAGTGTTTTTTCGGAATCCGGTTTCTTCCGAAATCGGGCTCTTTTTACTTTTGGTAGGTACCTCAAAATACCACGAAAATCAGTGCTTGCTATGTTTCATCATAGTCGGTTAGCTATTCGATATATTTTATACCCGTGACATACATTAAGGAATTCCAGTGGCCATCTGTGGTCTTCTTCATCAGTTCCATTTCACCAAATGACACTGTCTGAGTGTAAATGATTGCATGTATGCCTATAATATTTGAGGATCCCTCGATTTTTCTGGGATGCCATCATCAGATCCTGTTGTTTCCTTATCATGGTACCACCTTTGCGATATCTCATTTCCAACAAAAAAAGAATCATCAAAATCGGTTTATAAACGACGAAGTTATCCGCGAACACACATATAAAAATATATATACACGGTCGAATTGAGAAACCTCCTCCTTTTTGGGAAGTCGGAATAATACAAACTGTATCCTCGATGGGAGTTTTATCAGCAACAATGAAGCTCGCAATCAATCAAGAACTTCTACAATATTTATTTCATCCTCAATTAAACACCTTTGGAGATACTCGCGGCAAAAACTCGCAATCTCCATTGAAAAGGGAGGATTCTCCGACCAGACGGGTGTTGTATCTGGTCCTTGCAACTGCCGGTTGTTGTCGTACTGTTGTATGTGTTCAAATCGCCACGAAAACTTTTCTTGCACGATGCAAGATTTATTTTATAACTAGCTTTTACCCGCGGCTTTGCTCGCTGTAAAGCCATTTTTTTTTATAAAAAGTATCCTATGTTACTTCTAATACCTCCAAAAATGTATGTACAAAGCTTCATGATGATCGGTTCAGTAGTTTTTGCGTGAAAGCGTAACAAACAAACTTACATTCACATTTATAATATTATAAGTATAAGTACAGTATAGTAAGTATGATATGAAAAACAGTGACACATTACATTTTACAGTACCAAGGCTGTGTGTTGATTGTCAATGAAATTAAGTAAAAAAAAAAACGGCCAACTGTGAGTCATATTCGCGCACGAAAGGTTCCATACCATTATCGCAAAAAACGGAATTTAAATCACGTTTGTTGTATGGGAGCCCCACTTGAATATTTATTTTATTCTGCTTTTACAAACTTTTATTTAACATGCAATGTATGTTAGTTTGTTCGGATAAAATTTTGCTACTGAATTTTAAAGCAGGTATCCTCCACCGATTAAGATGAAATTTTGCATATACATTTAGTTTGGATGACAATGCATGGTTAACTAAGTAATATCATTCTCAATCCAAAATGGCGGACGGCCCAAGATGGCGGACTAGTTCTTTTTTGTGCACTGCCATGATATGGCGTATCAAATGAAAGGGTATGCTGAGAAGAATACGAAAAAAGCTTGTTTAAAAAAAGGAGATTTTAATGAATATTTTTTAAGTACTTGTTGTTATAGCGGCAACAGAAATACATCATCTGTGAAAATTTCAACTGTCTAGCTATCACGGATCATGAGATACAGCCTGGTGACAGACAGACAGACGGACAGTGGAGTCTTAGTAATAGAGTCCCGTTTTTACCTTGTGGGTACGGCCCCTAAAAATGAAAATTAAAAAAACCCACATAGAACAGAAAATAGTAAGTGTAGTGTAGTGTAGTAGTTTTTATCAAAAGGCGTGCCAATCGATTAATTATCGCATACGAAAGTTAATTATTTAAAGATATAATACTTAATTATATTAATCAAAGAAGAATTTGTCTTTGCTTGTAATTTATCTTTTAATTTGTAATTTGATAACATGCTTTTTAAATTTGCATGGCGTGAGCCTGATTATGGCGATATATATTTTAAATTTTTAACACCTGTGTACCTACCATCCTGACTATCTGATTGGACTTCGACCTCTCGGACGTTTTCCTTCGATCTTGCCAGTAACCATCAGCTGTTCGAGGTTGTGTCCGTCCTTTCTGGCAAGGTGACCAAAAAACTCCAGAATCCTACGAAGGCAGACCTTTACCGGAGGAAAGAATCATTGGTGTGATAGGCAGTCCAGGAGATTTGCATCATCTTCCTCCAGCACCACATCTCAAAAGCATAGATTCGGTCACGGTCGGCCTTCTTCAAAGTCCACGTCTCGGACCCGTAACTGAAGATTGAGAACACCAGGCAGCTGACCAGTTTCACCTTCGTCTTCCTTGAAATGTTACGGTCTCTCCACACTCTTTGCAGCTGGGTCATTGTATTTTTGGCCATCCCTATACGCCTCTTGATATCTTTTTCACGTTACCCTGAATTGCTGGTACTTGCACCCAGTTAGATAAAATCACTTACGGTTTCCAGTGACCTGTATGTCGGAGATGGTTTGCGCGATCCACTATCATTACTTTAAGTAAGTAAGTAAGTAAGTAAGTAAGTAAATTTTATTTGTTGAAACATTGCATGCAAGATAATAATGGGATACAGAAAAGTTCTAGTAACATGTTCAGCCGCATGTCGTGGCGTACAAATTGGTAAGAAGAGATGGTGCATTAACCGTGACATGGTTATTCATTAGAGATTAAGTTGGTATAATTACAATTCAATAAGCATATTTTTTTTGATACAATTCAATGTCAAATTAGTCATTAAATAAATTGGTCAATGAAAATAATTATGAATATTATGAATGTCAACTCCAAATTACAATTACTCAAAAAAATACAATAGATTACTATGACATGTCAAAAAAAAAACAATATCATATCAAGAAATTGTCCTCTTTCATAAACTCTGCTGTCACTTTTATATGCTCTTTCAGTTAGTAAACTCTTCAATTTACTTTTTAGGGCAGATATATTTAATGTTTTCCATGATTTAGGCAATTTATTAAAAATTGTTGGAGCCATGCATTTAGTTTTAGCATGATTAATTTTGAGCTCCAGTTCCATACTAATTCTTTCCATCCTTTCAAGGAGATTCACCATTTCGGTTTCATTTGCAGCTAGTAGTGTAGTATCGTCTGCGTAGCGGAGGTTTGTTAGTTTGGTACCACCTATTGTGACCCCACCGTCCCAGAAGAGTACTAAATGTCTCTATTTTCAAGAAAAGATAGAAAAAGAGTTTAATTACGACCATTGACACAAGTTTTATTATGCCATAACAAAAACAAACGGAAAAATTGAATGCAGCTTCGTGGTCTTTCCTACAGGAACCATGTCATTTACCGGGATAAAAAGTAGCCCCCAGTTATAGTGTAGTAAAAATTTGTTGAAGTCAGATGAGTAGTTTCAGAGCTTTTAAACCTACTTACAAACTTTACGTCTTTAAAATTTTAGACTAGATAATATTTGAATGACTAACCAAAGGAGGAAAGAACGGTTTTTAGGGTTCCGTAGCCAAATGGCAAAATAACGAAACTCTTATGGATTCGTCATGTCTGTCTGCCCGTCCGTATGTCACAGCCACTTTTTCCCGAAACTATAAGAACTATGCTGTTGAAACTTGGTAAGTAGATGTGTTCTGTGAACCGCATTAAGATATCCACACAAAAATAGAAAAAAAAAACAATAAATTTTGGGGGTTCCCCATACTTAGAACTGAAGCTCAAAATTATTTTTTCATCAAACCCCGTGTGGGGTATCTTTGGATAGGTCTTCAAAAATGATTTTGAGGTTTCTAATGTTTTTTTTCTAAACTGAATAGTTTGCGCGAGAGACTCTGCCAAAGTGGTAAAATGTGTGCCCCCCTCTGTAATTTCTAAAATAAGAGAATGATAAAACTAAAAAAAATATATGATGTACATTACCACGTAAACTTCCACCGAAAATTGGTTTGAACGAGATCTAGTAAGCAGTTTTTTTTAATACGTCATAAATCGTAAACCGCAATTTACCAAGTACGGAACCCTTCGTGCGCGAGTCCGACTCGCACTTGCCGGTTTTTTTGAGTATATTATGTATTAACTGATTATATAGAAAGGTACCTCACGTTTTTTTTGTAATCTATAGGCTCGCGCTTGACCTCTATCACCACTTTAAGTGTTTTTTTGTAATTTATGATTAGGTAGTTTTTAATAGGGCTGCACGTTTTAAATAATTACTAGCACTCCGCCCGCGACTCCGTTCGCGTGATTTAGTATTTTATCCTACAGATGACTTTCTTGCTATTGTTAAATTAATAGAAATGTGTATCGTAGATATCTAGGGTTAATTAGTTTGGGACGATTCGTTATTTGACTTAAAGTATAATACAGTTTAGCTTATTACCCTGAAAGCTTACGTGGTTTTTAACCTTAATCCCTAAAAACAGAAATGAATTTGACTTGCATAACAATGTTGTATCCAGACCCAGCCGCAAAGTGCATTTGCTTGATGTGCCTAGGCGTAGAATTAAGTTGTTTTCTAATGGTGTTAACTGCATGTCCATTACTGTTTATAACAAATTACCTGACGGCTTCAAAACTCTCAGCCTCAGAAACTTTAAATTCAAATTATTTAACTTCCTTTTAAGCATATGTTATTACTCGACTGAAGATTTTATGAATGAAAAATTTACCTAAATATTTGATATTACCTATAAATAATATTTTATCTCCTTGACTTAATTGAAAATCAAAGATTTATGTAATTAATTTCTTTTACTGCCATTGCTCAATTTATTTAAATTATTTGTAATTCTAATGATTAATAACTAATTTTAATGTAGGTAATAATGACCCATAATTTTACAAACCATATTTGTATGCCGGAAACGGCAGAATATTTTGATCGTATTCATAATTCACATACCAATATTCGGACAAATAAATGCATTCTATTCTATTCTATAAAAACCGCTTTTTGCGCTGATGAGGCCCGAGTTTTTAACAACCCAAATATGTTATTCACTCTTTTCTTCTCCATTATATTTTTTGTATATGTTAGGCGGATTGCGCAGTAAGATTCCTCCAAAAAACGTTAACACCCCTTAACCTTATCTGGGGGCTAGTTTTAAAGATCTTATTATGTCATATTGATTATTTTCTTTATACCCAAGAAAATAGCTTTTGCAAGAAAACAAAATTTCCATCTATTTACCCCTAAAAGGTTTTTAGAATATCCAAAATTTCCTTCATAGTGCTCCCCTAGACCCTGCACCAGCTTTCAAACAAAAAAAAATAATCATCAAAATCCGGTTCATCTAGTAAAAAGTTTTGAAGAAACACACATTAAAAAAAAGCTGTTGAATTGATAAACTCCTCCTTTTTGGGGAGCCGTTTAAAAATAGACGCAGTCGGGGGCAAAAGCTAGTTTTTAACCGAATTTCCAAAAAGTAGGCGGTTGTATGGTCGACTTTTTTTTATTTCCAATAATTTTAATACCTGTCGTACCTACTTATAATTTTTAAAATAAATACTGCAGTGAACCCTAAAATTTTGCAGCAATGACGTTCGTTAAGTAATTTATCAGAATGCAGATAAGATTATGACATAAATTAAGCTGTATTTTCAACTTTTATTCCAAAACCGGAAAGATGGTGTCACTGACGGTAGTCGTTTTTGTTTTAAGTGCAGCCTTTGCCGCTGGTAAGTACCACATTAACATGCACTAGGAAACACCTTAGAAGTGAACACAACCTTTCAGATGTCTCGACACGATGCCATTTAACACACACACAGTGTTAGCGATTTTTACTAAGCGAAAATCAATCAATCAATCAATATCTTTATTGTGGATCATAGGTACATAATATATGTAGGTCTTAAATAATTAAATTTTGATCCGCTATGACTGCCCTTCGGGCATACAATAGTTACATAGAAATTAAATTAAATTTAAATCACTGTTACAAATTATTACAATTTCACAAAAAATATAAAAATATAAAAAAACGTAAAAAATATCTTCAAAAATAAAAAAAAAGGTAAAAAATTTAAAGATATAAATAAAAAGGTACAGTTTAAGATAAGATAAGATATTATAGTAGCAAGTACGTTTACAAAATGGCAGCAATACGATGCAAATCGACCGATTTTCACTTGAAATTATCTTCGATAATACATGTTCAATATCGCCATTAGTAAGGTCTCTTAATATTATTGCACTGTTAGATTTTCAACTCTAGGCGGTAAGCTAAGAGTTGAAAATCTTCGTACACATGACCCATTCTACAGAAGCCGACCATGTTTCGGTGTGTACCGCACACATATTCGCGAGCTGGCTGAACAAAACCAGATGTATCTTTTGACTGTGACATGATTTTCTTCTTGTTTACGTGTTTTTAGTTCGTTTCTTAAGCTTCGTCGGGTTTTTGATATTTTTCATTTACTTTTTTTATTTATAACTTTTAGTTAAAATATTTTTTCGAATTAGGTACATCTAAACATTGTAAGTATTACAATATTTTTGAAATCATCTCTTAAAACTCTTTATTTTGTACCACATCAATATGCCGCCCAATATCCGCCATTTTTCTAATTTCCAATATTAATGTAGCCAGTGACACTTGCAGGGTTAAGACGAATCGATTGACGTAAGTATCATCTAAATCGGCCAACGCGTTTAGTCTCTAGAAAACCACATAGGAACAAACTTACATACATAGACTGATAAACACATTACACTCCTTCGGCAACCGGGTGAAAATGATAAAAATGTTTAGGAATACCAAGCGCTATCGAAATATCACGTGATAAATTTCACATTTTGCCATTTCGACCATCGTCCTCGGTTTAGTGCCCGGCACGTAAGTTGGCAAGGTTTTGGCGTAGTGGGGGTAATTTCGCGCATATTCTCCGAACTGACCAACCAGCATATATAGAGCGATCGAAATTTTGGTACAATCCCACCGCAAAATTACCCAAACCACTGCAACTCCTGAAAGCCAGAATCAACAGTGGCGACCACCAGAAAAGCGCCGAGGCAATGAAGCTCGACGAAGTCCCGGCGAATGAATTTCACTGTCTTGGATCCCGCAACGAAATTATTCAGGAAAGAATAATAGAGGAGTAGGAAAAATTCAAATTTCCACTTCCCTCCATATCAAGCAGGAGACAGAACAAACAAGACCAATAGGCACAAAGGGTCGTTTACAACTGGGATAAGCCCAGTTGCCTAGCACCATGGAGCGGACGAACGGACTTTGGACGCGACACGATTGGTGTGCTGGTTTGTGTCAACTGACCAACCAATCGTGCGCCGTTCCGAGCGCAAACGTTCCCCGCGCCCCGCTTCACTACCAAAGATACCTAAAAAACGACTTCCGCGCATCTAAAGACTCTTGCCAACTTACGTGCCGGGGATTATAATACAATAACATATTGTCTAGCACCTCATATTATGTTTATCCAACACGTTTGTCTAATCGGGCGATAAATAGAATGTGATCGTACCAACGTAGGCAGATTAGTAAATGTAGATAATCCTGATTGATGGGGAATTGAATCAATTTCGCTGAATGGTGTAGGTCACGTTGTATTGCGTTATAGATAAAGAACAAATTAGAAACAAAACAAGCGCTAGATTAGCCCAAAATATCTAATCAACTGTACTTAATTAGAAAGAGATAGGAACAAAATTAAAAGTGTTCATTTGTGACACAAAACGACACAATACTTAAATTGTAGTGGTGTGTTTGTGTATGTGTCTCAAATTTGTGAATGTGAAGTACCATGGAGCATTTTTATTAGGTTACAACTTTTTATTTTTTTATTTTGACATTGCAAGCATGGCAGTTGAGAGTTTGTCATGCTCACTCAAATGTCTCGCTGTTGGTGGCGCGTGTTATTGGGTCATTCGGTTCCCTTCAAAATGGTTGAGCTGAGTGGGGTTGATGCACGCGTCATGCTCGTGAACGGGTGCCGTCAGATGAGACTGGTCATCTCTTAGCTGCCAGTGGTTTAATTCAGTTCCTATCTTTTTTTTTTTTTTTTTTATCTACATTGTGCTCACATAATAGAAGCAACAAGAAATATGTAACCAAACATTATATGTAACACATATGATTTAAAAGAGTGTCCATGGAGTTTCTTGCACGTTCTTCTCCATAGAGATCTACTCCTTGGAACGTGCAACTTAGCTTCACTTCTTTGTTTGACTGACCGACATTTTGACAATTCAAAAGTGCCTGTAATTGGTCTATTTGAAATAAACGTTTTTGATTTTGATTTTTGATTTTGATTTTATGCGTTGTAGTATTTGTGAGAAGGCTTGTTTCACATCACTGGCAAAATATGCACCAGCGACTTCGCAAAAGTAAAAATTATCCTACGGGTACTTACTACCGATTTAAAAAACTATCCTTTGTCCTCCATCCAAAGTAATCATATATCATTCATTCGAATTCATTCAGCAGTGAGTCGTGAATGATTAACAAACATACACACATATTTTTATTAACAGACTTCAAAAAAAGGAGGAGTTTCTCAATTCGTTGGAACCTTTTTTTAAACGACTTCCCAAAAAGGAGGAGTTTCTATGTTCGACATTATGTATGTTTTTCTTTTTTTTTTCACCGATATCGCCGTCAATTGTGAACTGATTTTGAAAATATTTTTTTTGTTTGATAGAGTGTGTCCCGAAAATGGTTCCATTTTAATTTGGTGAAGATCTGATGAAGAACTTCGAAGATATACAACAGAACTCTTCAATAAATAACGGCAAATCTCTCGGGATTGCTGCAATCGCATGTCTGTTTATTGATTGTACCATTTCATAACATAACATCACGCCAGTACGCTCTGCAGGGGTACGCAATTCTCTGATTTCACTGGTTAAATTGAAATTTCATGATATTCGGGTTTTCTATTCTGGCGTTAAAGTAATTTACTAAACAACTTGCCTATTAGGCAGATACAAATAAAAAGTGAAAATAAAAATCTTTTTACAAATCGTCACTGTATTTAAAGAAAAACATTCATGAACCGTGTAAACCCTTTTACTTGCAAGTCGCTTCTAACACCATCTATCTATCGCCGTGAAACGGAACCAAACGTGATCAATGTACAAAAAATAATCAGTTTAATCAGACGAAAAACGCTAGTTACGTCGGCACGGTTTCTTTGTATGGGATGAGGCATCTGTATGCTAGTAACATAATTATCTGTGGAATTGATTTATTAGTTTATCCCCGCACTGGAACGCCTTGCAGCAATTACACCAATGGAGCACAATCTTATAATAAACTCACTATAAGCTTAGGTTTCCTCACGATGTTTTTTTTCACCGTTGTCAGCAATGTCCAAGATAAACTTGGAAAGTACATATGAGTTTTGAAAAAGTCACATTGGTACTTGCCCGTATTCGAACCCACGACCTCAAGCACGAAAGGCGAGGTCTTAGCCACTGGGCCATCTTACTGTGTAGCTTAAACAAGTAAAAGAAGATACGTCCTCACGCAAATTTCAGCAGTTGGTGATGGCAACTTCAGACCGAAGTCGTTGGAGGCAGATTGTCCAGTGACCACGATCCTAACTAATGAGGGACCGCTTGAAGAAGAAGAGATTCTCAGTAGCTCAGACTTAAGATCAACCATTGAAGAACAATCTTACAACACATTTTTTTTTCTGCAGCTCTCCCCGCTAACGACCCAATACTCGGCAAGTTCTCCGAGGGTCTTCGCTATGACTACATGGAAGATGACGCTGGCAACGTTCACCTGGTTGACAACTGGATGAAACTGAGCGACTATGACAGGCTCGCCAGATACACTCCTGATGTGTCCAACAGATACCATCTTTTCACCAGGTAAGTTGACAGTACCCACTGATACAAGAAATATAGAGTCGTGGTGATCCAATTGTAATGGCCCCGACTTACGTGCCGTAGGTCTTGGGTTTGAACCCAGGCAGGCGCTTTACTTTGTGTAGATTATTTCATCACCATCGCTCTAAAAGCAGTGAAAGAAAACATCGTGAGGAAACCAGCATGTCTTAGAACCAAAAATTCGAAGACATGTCACATTCACCAACCCACACTGGGCCCGCATATTAGATCAAGGTCCATATTACTCTGCTTCAGTGCTGTAAAACGGTTACTTTCTGAAGCATTCTCCCTAGTAAAAGCTAGGTTAAAAAGTTTGAAAAAACAATTTTATTAATTCATGTAAGTATTTATGAAACATGTTTTTTTTCGTATGAATATATTTATTTTTTTCGATACGACTTCGTTGTTTAAAAATATTTTACACAGCAATGATATTCTAGTAAACAGATACGTTATACACTCATAAAACAACAGAAAAAAGTATTCCGCGCAGCAGCGACAGTACACATGCACACTTTTCATTCATCTGACATTTCACTACAAGTTGAAAGGGATGGCATGATAAAACCATCAAGAAAAAAAGAGACAGCTAGTGTTTGTCACTTGCGTGTGAATGTAAACAAACATTATACTGGCCACCAATGTATTTACCATCTCATTCTTTTTCTAACCTCCAAATATCAGAATATTAGTACAGAATACATAAAAAATTAAATAAATTTGTAAATTGAGGTGTATTGCGTACTTATATATATATATATACGGTATGAGATCCCTTCTGTTTTATGAACTTTGGTATCATAATTGGTACACTTTCTAAATACACACGATGGCATTTTTTTAATTTTGTTTTTGTTTCAGCAAAGCGTATCGCTCTTCGTCATGCGACACATAGATTAAAGACTATACGAATACGTCCCAATTAGGACGTGTTCGAGTCTTCACAATGTGCGCGCTCATAACATTTCTGTTTACTAGAATATCATTGTTACACAGAAAAATTAATGGTTAGAATTTATTCTTAACCTACATAGGTTATGTAAATCAAAAAATATTTTTAAACAAAACTGTCCGAAAGGAGGTCAAATATTGATATTCTGGCACCATTAATTTTGGCGTAACCATTGCGGGATATAATACGCCTTAAGGCCCCCAATCCCTCACATCCCATTCTCTCACAGAGAGTAGGTCTGTGTCCCAGCAGTAGGAATATTAAAAGGCTGGTGAAGATGATTATAACATTGAAAAATAATCTGTTAAGATAATTATTTTGGAACCTAATGCCACATAAGTGAGCGCATACAATTCGAAAGCAAACTCATTTGTTTTAAAAGTTTATCATCGCGGCTTCACAAGAATTATATAATATGTTTCTGGATTAACTGTTGAATGCTTTATTTTATTAAAAGCGTTGTGTAGGTTCCGCTATTTTCTGTAATCGACTGCAATCTTTAAATTCTCTGGTCGTACTGTATACTGAATTGCAGCCTTCCATCGCAGATTGAACCCCTCAATCAGCCAGCCCTTAGTGCTCAACAATGCCGGCACCGTGCAGAACTCCAACTTCGACCGGAACCGCCGGACCATCGTCCTCATGCACGGCTTCGCGGGATCAATCACCTCTTCCTTCAATACTGTTTTGTTACCAGGTAAGACTCTCCAGGGTAAAATCATCATCTCCTATGACAGTGACGAGCCAGACTTCTATCTAAAGGTTTGATCAGGTATATTCTTTGCCCAGCCGTGGGACACAGCAGGCTCTTAAATAAATATAATTTCTCATTCGTAAATACAGATCCTGTACATGGCTTCAACATTTTTGACAAACGATGTATAATTTTGTCGTTCGATTGCCTGCGAAAATTATAATTAGAGCATGCTCACTTTTTACGGTTCTGTACCCAAAGGGAAAAAAAAACGGGAACCTATTACTTAAGACTCCGCGGTCTGTCCGTCTGTCACCAGGATGTATCTCATGAACCGTGATAGCTAGACGTTTGAAATTTTCACAGATGATGTATTTCTGTTGCCGCTATAACAACAAATAACAAAAACAGAATAAAATTAAAATTAAAGTGGGGCTCAACAAACCTGATTTTTTGCCGTTTTTTTGCGATAGCGGTACGGAACCCTTCAGCGCGAGTCCGACTCGCACTTGGCCGGTTTTTTTCAGTGTAGATTTGAGCCCAATAACATTTTCAGAATAAAAAATCGATTTTTGAGCTTTGGTTTCTGTGGTCTAGATTTGTGCCTAGATTATGGTTTAAGATTTACCCTCTATTATCTTGGGTTATTAAATAACTTTCTCGTTGGAAACCACTGCAAAAATGTACGCACAATACTGCGTTGTGAAAACTTAATTTTGCCTAGGCCCGTCAGAATGACTATACACCACAACTTGCCCATTCTATGGTGTGTATGATTTATGAATTTTGAAAACCTTTTCATTATATTCCAGCTTTCTTGGCTGCCGGTGACGTGAATGTCATCATTCTGGATTGGAGTGCTGGCTCCTCCTGGGGACCCCGCGCTACTCAAGCCGGTAAGTCTTTGCAAATATATTCTTATAGTGATTCCATTTTTGAATTGGGCTGACATTCCCGCCGCATTACAGATGAGCTTTGGTACTTGAATATTACAGTAAATACTGGCCCGCGATGTCAGATAATTTGATTAGATTTTAGATATTAAACCAGCGTAAACAACAATGTTTGACTGCCTTGTTATATGAATTACTTCACGCGACGTATAATGGCAACATATCAGCTTTCGGTACAAAGTTTTATTCAAATCGATTAAAATGTTGTGTCCAAGGTAACTCAGAATAGGATTCATTTTAATCGGAGGTTAATTCGGAAACAATTTCACAAGTTTATGTCGATCGAGGGGCAAATGTCACACTCATATTGTTACAATTAGTGTAGTGCGAGAATCGGGCTCCTGGTCTAGTAGTCGCTTGCTCTATTGCTAAACAATGTTTTTCTGGGTTCGGATTGCAGGTTCGACCTAAACTCCATTTGAAATAACATTAGACATGTTTCCAAATCTTTTTGCAGTCCGTTCAACCGATTTTGAGTTCTATCCCGTAAATATAAGGATGACTTATAATGCATAAACCTGTTACCAAAACCAACTGTTTACTACAGCTACCATTTGTCGTATCACCAACGCAATAGAAGTCAAAATCAGTTGAACGGGCTGTAAAATGGGCTTATTTAAACGTCGTTATCCCAAATGGAGTATACCTCCGTCGCAGCTCGGAATTTGTCTCCATAGGCTTAAAACAAACTAGCGATTTATTGTTACACAGTACTTACAGTTCATCCTCTGCTAACTCTTTCGGGTACTAAAGGCGTGATGTTTAATTTCCAGGTGAAGCCGCAGGTCGTTTCATCAACTGGCTTAACAACTTGACCGGCGCTAACCCGAACAACTACCATCTGTGTGGCTTCAGTGTGGGCGGTCACGGTGTTGGCAGTATGGCCAGGACCGTTAACGGAAATGTTGGTTACGTTACTGGTGAGATATGTTTATTGTTACAAGATAAGGCAACGCCATCTAGTGACGAGAGGAAGAACTAAGTAGTTACTAGTGGCGTCATCTAGTATCGAATATCGGCACTAATCTTATCGAAGTGTCTAGTCGCTTCGGGAACAGTGAGTTCGAATGTCGATTGTTCTGGAAGGTTCTCGTATTATCTACAACCGTATGGAACGTTCCGGAAACATCTTCCGTGCTCTATTATGATCGGTCGGGTTCGTCGTGAGTCAGTTTTCGATTTGGAAGCGATACCGAAGCGATCTAAAGGAAAATAGTGAAGTAATATAATTGTTTTAAAAGTGTTTTTTTTTATTAAGTTTGATTAATTGAAGTCTGCTGTTTAAATAATTTATGCCTGAACCCCAGCTTGTAACATTATTAATGTACTCGCGTCTGCAGCAGTATCGCTCAAGTATAAGTTGGAAATTATCCTTAGGCAATTGACTATTGAGATAAATCATATTTTATAACCTTGTCCAGAGTCCAATTAATTCCTATGCCAAAATTGGTTTAACAGTTTGCGCGTGAACTTAATAAACAGACATAGTTTAGATTTAATATACCTACCTACCTCCCTCAGTCTAAAAGTATATTACAAAAATGGAACTGTTTTAAAATTTCGTAATAGATTTCTCTGCAATATCTAGGCCTGTTGTCACGAAGGCTTTGAATACCAGTTTTACCAAGAAATCACTGATTAGGTTTGTGGAGAACAAACAAACAGTCAATCCTGTGGAATACTATATGTTGTCTATTTTCAGTTAGATAAAGTATTTTTTGTAATTTAAAGGTAGTTGAGCAACATGGTCTGGAAGCGAAATGTTAACACCAATAATATTCTCCATTTCAATGATATGAAAAATAAGAATCCATTACGCTTGATCTGGCCACAAACTAAAACATCTCTTCTTCCTCCAGGTTTGGACCCCGCAGACCGTTGGGACGCCGGCCTCGTCATCAGCGCCAGCGACGGACTCTACACCGAGGTCATCCATACGAATGGTGGCGACAGTGGATGGCTGAACCCCTTGGCTGATGTCGACTTCTATCCTAATGGTGGCAGGACTATGCCTGGATGCTGGAGTACTCTTTGTCATCACAATAGGTCAGTAAAATTTAATTAAAATTCTTTCTATTATACTTTTTCTTTCGTTTCTAACTAATCTTTAACTTCTTTTTCATTCTCTTCTTTCCTTTCTTTCTTTAGTTTCTTCCTTTCTTTTCTTTCTTTTCTTTCTTTTCCTTCTTTTCTTTCTTTTCTTTCTTTTCTTTCTTTTCTTTCTTTTCTTTCTTTCTTTCTTTTCTTTCTTTTCTTTCTTTTCTTTCTTTTCTTTCTTTTCTTTCTTTTCTTTCTTTTCTTTCTTTTCTTTCTTTTCTTTCTTTTCTTTCTTTTCTTTCTTTTCTTTCTTTTCTTTCTTTTCTTTCTTTTCTTTTCTTTCTTTTCTTTCTTTTCTTTCTTTTTCCTTTCTTTCTTTCTCTCTTCCTTTTCTTTCTTTCTTTCTTTTCTTTCTTTACCTTCTTTTCTTTCTTTTCTGCCTTTTCTTTCTTTTCTTTCTTTCTGTCTTTTCTTTCTTTTCTTTCTTTCCTTTCTTTTCTTTGTTTCCTTTCTTTTCTTTCTTTTCTTCCGTTTCTTTATTTTCTTTCTTGTCTCACATCGTTGTGGTTTTAAAAAAGATGGACAAAATGAATAAGAATACACTTAGATGGTTTGGTCACATGGTCGAGGTTACGAGTATAGAGGTATGCGGAATACGGTGTGAAGCCTTCATTGAAAAGAAAATATCATGTGACCAGACGGGTATTGTATCTGGTGGGCAGCTACCTCACGGTTGTCACTTGTTCAAATCACGAACTCTAAAGTGAGACAAGGAATTCTGCATCGCCAATCTGCAGGAATCTAGCGTCACAGATATGCCTACAATCATGATGAAAAGGTGAATGCAAGACGTCTAACAAAAGGTATTAACGAGACGGAAATGACTGGCAACCCCGGGAACCTTAGAAGAACATACACGGATGTTATGCATGACACGATAGAAATAACAAAATCTTACGCACACACGGAGTGCGCACGACGTTTCAAAGGTTAAAGGTGATGTTCTTCAGAAAGGCCAGATGCGAAGTACTCATAACCAGCGAGTGTGTGACTGGATAGATGTATGAAGTTAAATGAAACTTAAGGTGTATGTATAGGTCCTAGCAGATGGTGTTCTGTTATTTGTACCCAGAAGAAAAAGGCGTGATCATATATATAAAGCGAAGAAAATAAATATGGCAACGCCATCTAGTGACGAGAGCAAGAACTAAGTAGTTACCAGTGGCGCCATCTAGTATCGAATAGCGGCACTAATCGTATCGAAGTTTCTAGTCGCTTCGGGAATAGTGATTTCGAATGTCGATTGTTCTGGAAGTTTCTCGAATTATCAAGAACAGTATGGAACGTTCTATAAACATCTTTCGAGCTATATAAGGAGCGGTCGGGTTCGTGGTGAGTCAGTTTCGATTGAGAAGCGATACAGTGCGATTGGAAAAAAAAATAGTGCTAAGTAATAGAATTCTTTAATAAGTGTTTTGTAATAAAGTGTGATCAATTGAAGTCTGCTGTTTAAATAATTTATCCCTGAACCCCAGCCGTAACAGTATGTATGTATTTACTTTCTTTTTATACCTCTTTTTCTTTCTCCAGGGCTTACAACTACATGGCTGAAACTCTGAGGACTGGTGGCTTCACCGGCAGACGCTGTGAGAACCTCAACAACGCTTTGAATGGCAACTGCAATGCTGGTGGTACCCTCAGGATGGGAGGACTTCAGCCAAAGACTGGGTAAGTGGCATCGACATAAGGGAATGATCTCAGTCTATCGCCGCTGCTTGACATAGGCCTCTATCAAACTCTACAATTCTCGATGGCAAATATAAAAAAAACCTTTTTACAAAAAAATACAACCGACTGCCAAATAAAAACACTACAAAGTAAAAATTATTTTTCACTTTGAAGGTGTTTTTATTTGGAAGTCGGTTGTATTTTTTGTATCAAGGTTTTATTTATTTTTAACTTTTTAGTGGAATATTATGGACTAGTTCTATTGTAAGGTACACCTGTAATGCCCAAAGTGATGCCAGAATAGATTACCCGAATAACATGTAACTTGAACACAACCGGTGGAATGAAAGTGTACCAGGGTGAACTGTACTCATCCGCGTACCCGTTTAAAGTTTACTGGCGTGATTGTATGTTATGAAAATGGTGTAAACGATAAACAGACATGCGATTGCAGCAATCTCAAGAGATTTGCCGTCATTTATCGCTGAGTTCTGTTGTATATCTCCGAAGTTCTTTATCAGATCTTTACCAGATTGTTGGGACCAGTTCGAAATAATATTATTTCGTACAAAAAAAGAATTTTGCAAATCCGTTTATATATGATGGATTTAGAGAACCTCCTCTTTTCTTCCTACCCAAAAAAGAGGAGGTTCTCAATTCGGATTTGTACATTTTCTTTATAAGTTCGGGAATAACTCCGTCATATATAAACAGACATGCAATATTATTTTTCCGTCGGTTCAAAAATAAGTTACATATTTGGAATAAAATTTCCTAAACTACTTTGAAAAGTTACGCAATTTTCTTTTTTAACCCTGTATGAATTAGAATTGGAAACAGTGAATGTAAGCGTATTGTCCCTTAAACTTTTTTGGCAATGATAATTCACACATGGTTCATCATTGCCTCATTTAATGGCAATTCTAATTCTTTGCCAAAAAATAAATGAGACATACCAGATCTAAAATTATACAACTCATATTTAATTCCTTTTTCGTTTTTCTCTTGCAGAAGCACCGGTATCTACCATCTGACTACAAACCCAATCTGGCCGTTCTCCCAGGGATAAATAAAAAAGAAGTTATGAGCACGGAGTTTTTCCTAGTCGGCGTTTAAATAAAATATATTGTTTTTAAAACTGTTTTTGATTACTAGTCTATAAGTTCTATGTTCTGTGGGATCTATGTTAATAAATAATTATAATATTTTATGATTCTATAAAACATCTTCTCTCTCTTTTTTCTTCCAAGAAAAAACATTGGGACTTGCGAACGATGTTAACAAAACAGAGATTTGCTGTTTGCTTGTTAGTTTTGGATTATTTTATTGAAATTTATTTTTTAATGACTAAAGTTTGCTTAAAAAAAAGTTACAAAACTTGTTCGGTTAAAAAGGAATAACCGTTTTGAGGGTAAAAGTTTTGTATGAAAAATTTGCTCTAAGTTAAAGAGGTCAGGTAGGCAGCCAAGGTGAACACAACATTCGGATGGTGAATGATTGATCTGTAATCACTTTTATCTACACTCACAACGTAATGTTCCAAATTTGAATTCGAAAAATATTGTATAAACACGTACTTTATATTCTTGGATAGGTAAAATTAAAAAAATATAACCACTGCGACATTTTCTTTCGATTTTCAAACAACTGCATCATAAAATAACTTTTTAATTTTTATAGCACACTTTTAATTTTTTATTTATTGGCGCTTATGGGCTCATTGACTTAATGTAGAAAAGTAGTGTCATAGTCTATGGAACCGCGCGCTGCGCAGTCATGCGGAATGAGAATCTAAATTGCCCGCCATACCACATATTTTTTCCGTTTCCACTTTTGTTTTATTTCAACCGTATGAGTGACGATAAAATAGTGTATGCAACGGCATATAATTAGGTATTAAAACACTCGCGTGTTATTATTATCACATTTGGCTTCGCCTCATGTGATAAACCATAGATATAATAAACAAGGAGATATGCCCGGTAGACGAAAATATATCGGAAACCAGTGTCTCCAGTTTGCCCCTGCCACACGGCAACTACTACACATGCAGTTCAGTAAAGGCAATAGATACGCAGTCGCGCACACACCCGCATTTCTTAAATCAGAACGTACTACACAATAAATTATAAACCTTATCCCTTCAAGCACAGCGTGTATATACCAATCACCGTACAAATTACGCACAAAAAAACATCGGCGCTATCGTTGTGCTATGCAAAAGCAATTTATTTTACATACACGCTAGTGATTGACTAAATCGGAAAGTTATCGATTCGCCCATTTATTATTGTACAATTTTTTTTTGGGTACTTGAAAATAAATAAAAAACGGTATGTCCAGAAAATGTTATAGTTAAAACAAATATGCAGCTAAAATATAAATTATTAAGTAAATCAAAAAATTCAAACAATCAAAAATCCGGTTACTTTGGTTTAGGCTTTCATAGCGTATTGAAACAGGAGGTATTGTTGAACCCTGCTAGTGCTATGGTGTTAAATCACTGACATGAAAAGTGGAGATATTTGTGCAGCACTTGACACTTTGATATTATTGGGGTTGCATTTTTTGTCAAAAAGTTGGTTACGCATTTCTCTACTATGCTGTAAAATTATCAAAATAAGTAATAAACATTATTTCACATCGATCTTCCAACCGGGTTAAAACGGTTAACAATTTGAAAAATAAACTATAATAGCAATATATCATTCGATAATCGACATTGTTGTCGATAGCCTAGGTTAGTGGATCTGCACAAGCACATCACTAACTCGTCGCAAGAAGCAGCGGCCGTACTACGCGATGCGTTTGCTTAATAAAGTATCGTTTTGTGATTTTTACATTACTTGTCCAGTCACTTAGCGACAAACTTAGGTAGTGTTTAAGAAGCAATGTATTTAACACAAAAATAGTACAGTCGTTGTGATATTTGAAAACAAAATAACATAGTAAAACCAAGAAATATTTTACGATATGTTGTTTTTCATGAAGTTAAAGACAAATATAGAAAAATATTTGTACTTACATATGGTAAGTGATTCCATGATTTTTAAAGTTTTGGTTTAGGCTTCGGTTTTTACAAGAAACCACTGAACAACACGGCATTCTTTTAATTTTTCACGATCACGGTCGAAAGCGCACTAGTTCGCGGAGACGGCCATTGGTCTATGACATGCACAGTCAGACCACGTCGCGCGGACACCGACACGCCCCCTTGCCACTTCTCCTGTATTTTATGTTTCTATGTGATAAACCCATGCTCGTGTTTTAATAACCCCTATTATATGACCATCGCATAAACTACTATTCTACCCACTGAAACAGAAATACAGGTTCAATACAGGTACACTACAGTACACCGATTTCTACGGCAAATGTTGACCGATTTCTCCGGCAGTTGTAGACCCATTTTGAAAAATCTTTTTGTACCTGAAAATGTATACTCCCGAGGTGGTCCCGTTGTCACCAAATCAGAATCTGATGATGAGATCCCATGGAAAACGAGGGCTCTCGACATGCAATCATTTACACTCAGAAAGTTTACTTTATTATAAAAACAACTATGTACTCTACCCATGTTTGCAAAGAAATAAATGATTGATTGATTGATTGATTGATTGATTGATTGATTGATTGAAAGTATCATTTGATGAAGTGAAATTGATGATGAAGACCACAGATGGCCACTGGAACTCCTTAAAGATAAGTATGTCATGGGTATAAGATATCTCGAATAGTAGATAATTTTTTTACAAAAAAAATACAACCGACTTACAAAACAAAACACTATAAAGCGAAAAATAACTTTCTTTTCCGAAGTCAGTGTCTTTGGTACCTATTGTTTTCCATTTTTCGACACAGACATCGGAAAAGAAAGTTATTTTTCGTTTTGTAGTGTTTTGTTTTTGGAAGTCAGTTAAATGGTTGTTTTTTTTTTATTTAACCATTTATGTACACACACATAATATACAGACAAGAAGAAGAAACAGAAAAATAGGTACATAGGTGATGCTTATTTCTATAGAAATCTCTTCCAGCATACCTGCGAAAGGAAAGATGAAAAAAAAGAGATGTAGACATAGTGTATAGAGTTGAAAAATAATAAACATAAAACGATTCATAACTAATAAACAATACCGATAACAAATTAAATATACCTAAACCTTGTTAAAAAGTTTTTATTTATCTCTTTTTAATTTTAGTATTAATGTAAATTTTTATCCGTGGTGCTAAGCAACTGGGCTTACCCCAGTTGTAAACGACCCTTTGTGCGTATTGGCCTTGTTTGTTCTGCCTCCTGCTTGATTTGAAGGGAAGTGAAAATAATGTTTATTTTTTCTACTATCTGTTATTCTTTTCTAATTAATTTCGTTGCGGGATCCAAGACAATTACATTCAATCTTCGGGACTTCGTCGAGCTTCATTGCGTCGGCGCTTTTCTGGTTGTCACCACTGCTGATTCTTGCTTTCAGAAGTTGCAGTGGTTTTGGAATAGTCCGGTGGGATTGTCCCAAACAAAAGAAACCCCTGTTACTGTAAGCTCTGCTGATCCTCTCAGAACTTCACAGCATGATATAAGTGAGCGCCCTCACGTACTAGTAATAAAATGGCGTATAAAACGTCTTTTGAGTTGTACTGCTACACCAGTTTGATACAGGGTGTGTTACTTTTACGAAGGTAACGTTTTTAGGTTTCCGTAGTCAACAAGTATTATTATAGACCATTACAGTTTTGACATGTCCGTCTGTCCGTCCGCTGCTTAGCTCAGAGTCTACAGACTCTTAGTATAGTGCCCGGCACGTAAGTTGGCAAGGTTTTGGCGTAGTGGCGGTAAGTTCGCGCATATTCCGCGAACTGACAAACCACCATATAGAGCGAACGGAACGTGGACGCGACACGATTGGTCAGTCGATCCTTGTGTCAACTGAACAACCAATCGCACCCCGCTTCACTACCAAAGATACCTTAAAAACGACTTCTGCGCTTCTAACGATTCTTGCCAACTTACGTGCCGAGGATTATACTAGAACGCTATAATTTGGCATTGATATACATATTAATGAGCCTTTACCTCTCTCACAGAGAGGATGTCTGTATCCCAGCAGTGGGAAAATTATAAGGCTAATGATGATACATATTCATATTTTTACTGTACATCCTGCAGCCTTATAGCGTTAGTGAATACGGCAACGCAAAGTGTTTAACCGCTATCAACCGGCCAATCACACAGACGGAAATCCACATCGCGTCATTCAATGCGACTTCCCAAAAAGGAGGAGGTTCTCAATTCGAATGTATACTTTTATATGTCTGTTACCTCAGAACTTTTTATCAGAATTGATGACTCTTTTTTTTATTTGAAAGCTGGTGCTTGTCATATGGTACCATTTGAATTTCATTAAGATTTGATGAAGAACTTCGCAGATATATATCTCATATAGATAGCAAATCACTCGGGATAGCTGCAATCGCATGTCTGTTTATTGTTTACACCATTTCATAACATAAAATCATACTGGTACGCTCTAAAGGGGTACGGGTAAGTGAACAGTTCACCCTGGTATACTTTCATTCCACCGGTTACATTCAAGTTTCATGTTTTTGTGTTCATCTATTCTGGCATTACTTTGGGCATTATAGGTACAACTAAAAAGTGAAAAATAAGAATCTTATTTTCAAAAAAATACCACCAACTTCCAAATAAAAACACTACAAAGTGAAAATAACTTTGAATTTTGTATGTTTTTTTAAAAAGGTTTTAATTATTTCATTATTTTGAACCTAGAAACAATTAAGTAAGAAATCAAACTTAAAAAATATTTAAAGGGAGTTCTCAAGCAATATTTTCAAAAAAGCACCACCCTTCACATGACAGGTGCATGAACCGCACCCTTTATAGTCCCGCTAAGTACGTGCGGCGAATATATACAGCGTGCTCCGAAGATATAAATGTTAAAATATACTTATAAAGTCGGTATAACTCATAAAGAGGTTGTACGAGATGAATTATTAGAGAGTTCTCGGTAGCTTCGCCTTTTAAGTACTAAGGAAGAGGGAAGATCGTCAAGATTTTGAAAGCATATCTACGTTTAAGTAGAAAAATAAAAAAATACAGTTTAGTATTTATTATTATCATCGTAATCATTCTTGGTTGACTGGTAGAGACTGCCTATGGTATTAAATCCACATATATATATGTTTATGTTGCATAAAGTTTTCTTTAAAACTCGCTGTCCCACGCAGCTTCGCTCCCGTCAACTGGCTACCTACCTACCCATTTACCCTACCTACCCTACCAAACAAAATAGACCAAATGACAGTTATGCTAACCTTTGCATTATGCCAAAGTATTATTATGCCGCAGAATTATAATGCTGTTAAAAGTTATGAGAAAACGTTATGCCAAACAAAATTATGCCTAAAAAGATTATGCCAAGTGGGCGATTCCCGTCAGTGACTCCGCCAAAGCATTCCAAGACGGGCGCAACCTTTAGAAATGAAGACAACGAATAAGAAGGGAAGATACTTCAATTTATTGCGTGTCAACATTGCATGTTTTCTTCGTTCATAATTCTCTATCAGTTTTCCGGCACCTTATTATAAATATTTTCTTTGGACTTCACCTAATGTTATGGCCTTCCTCATTCATATTCAAAGCTTTTGATCAGAGCATCTTCCTCATTCTATCACATTAAGGTGCGAGTTCACCGCACGACCGCGACGCAATACTGCGACGCGAGACCGCGACAGGAGACCGCGACGCGAAACCACGACATGAGACCGCGCCGCGAGACCGCGACGAGCGACCAAGGCAGGAAACACGTGACACTACACGTAAAAAATTTAGACCAAATGACAGTTACGCTAACCTTTGCATTTTGCCAAAGTATTATTATGCCGCAGTACTATAATGCTGTTAAAAGTTATGCGAAAACGTTATGCCAAACAAAATTATGCCTAAAAAAATTATGCCAAGTGGGTGATTCCCGTCAGTGACTCCGTCAAAGCATTCCAAGACGGGCGCGACCTTTAGAAATGAAGACAACGAATAAGAAGGGCAGATATTTCAATTTATTGCGGGTCAACATTGCATGTATTCTTCGTTCATAATTCTCTATCAGTTTTCCGGCACCTTATTATAAATATTTTCTTTGGACTTCACCTAATCTTATGGCCCTCCTCATTCATATTCAAAGCTTTTGATCAGAGCATCTTCCTCATTCTACCACATTAAGGTGCGAGTCCACCGTGCGACCGCGACGCGAGACCGCGACGCGAGACCACGAAGCGAGACCACGACGCGAGACCACGACATGAGACCGCGCCGCGAGACAGCGACGAGCGACCAAGGCAGGAGACACGTGACACTACTTGTCCTGCTAGTTCGAGACCGCGACGCACGACAATATACCGTTAGCCGGTATCGCTCACGAGTGGTGTCGCGCGTCGCGCTCGTAATACCCGACCATTTTGTCATAAACAATTAAAAAAAGATTTTTTGATTGACTTTCATGTGGAAATCGACATTTTGCAGCCTCTACTTGTATATAATTCGTTAATAGGCAATCGCTGGCTCCTTTACATGGCCATTTACCAATGTAAATACCATACCACTTATACAAGTATTTTAATTTATTTATATATGTTAGGGCTGTAGGTAAACACTAGGATCTATCGTCA
This sequence comes from Orthosia gracilis, assembly GCA_947562075.1. Lineage (NCBI taxonomy): Eukaryota > Metazoa > Arthropoda > Insecta > Lepidoptera > Noctuidae > Orthosia > Orthosia gracilis. The sequence continues at coordinate 11,008,314 of OX387277.1, forward strand.
TTGGCATGGAAATCCAGCGATAACTCGTGACTAAGTGGAATTCAAGTTAAGTGAATAACAGTGTAGGTACGTAACGAGACGAAAGATTTATGTGATACCTTTCTCAAGCAGGCGATATATGCCTTACTAGCTGTCCCACGCGGCTTCGCTCCCGTCAACTGTCTACCTACGATAGCTACAATGTAGGGGTCTTCAAGTCAAGAGTGAATAGGTTACTTCTAGGCAAGCGAGCTTCACCGTCGACCACATCATCGCTTACCATCAGGTGAGATAGTGGTCAAGCGCGAGCCTACTGACAATAAAAAAAAACCCTGCCTACCCATCTACCCTACCTACCCTACCTGTACTACACACATGATTGTTGCGTAACTTTAACCGCTTACGCAGCGCACGCAACGGAAACTCTCAAAAAGAAAAATCTTTTTTCCGTTTTTGCAACATTTTTCATTTATGCTCCGCTCCTATTGGTCTTAGCGTGATGTTATGTAGCCTATGCGAATCTCTCCTCGACGAATGGTCTATCTAACACAAAAAGAATTTTTCAATTCCAACCAGTAGTTCTTGAGATTAGCGCGTTCAAACAAACAAACCCTTCAGCTTTATAATATTATGTATAGATAAGTACAGTGGTTGCCAAAATCTACTGTTGAGCGTGAGGTTCTTGGTTCAATACCCAAGTCGAGTAAAATTACTCCATCTGAAATATTTTAAAGCAGCGGGCTGCAACTAAATTTTTTGTCCGTCTGGAATGATGCCCGGTTGATGGCATTAGACTCAAATCCTACCAGCATAGAAAATTAACAAAACTGCAAAAATGTGGATACAACGGGCTTTATTTTTAACCGACTTCCCAAAAAGGTTCTATGTTCGACATTATGTATGTTTTTTTTTTATTATTATTGTTCACCGGTATCTCCGTCAATTGAGAACCGATTTTAAAAAATATTTTTTGTTTGAAAGAGTATGTCCCGAAATTGGTCCCATTTTAATTTGGTGAAGCCCTGATGAAGAACTTCGAAGATATACAAAAGAACTCTTCAATAAATAACGGCAAATCTTTCGGGATTGCTGTAATCGCATGTCTGTTTATTGTTTATACGATTTCATAACATAACATCACGCTAGTACGGTTAAGGGATACGCAGATCTCTCATTTCACCGGTTATGTTCATGTTTCATGATATTCGGGTAATCTATTCTGGCGTTATAGGTAACTTACTAAAAAACTTGCCTATTAGGCAGGTACAACTAAAAAGTGAAAAAAATAACTTTTTACAAAAAAATACTACCGACCGACAAGCTATTTTTCACTTTGCAGTTTTTTTAAAAAAAAACTGCAAAGTGAAAAATAACTTTATTTTTGTAAGTCGGTGTCCATAACGCAATAAATTGGTACCCATGAAAGAAACCGACTTCGAAAAATAAAGTTAATTTTCACTTTGTAGTGTTTTTATTTGGAAGTCGGTAATATTTTTTTGTAAAAAGGTTTTTTATTATTTCTGACTGACTTACTACTTGACAATACAAAAGTAAATTATGTAAATGAAATAAATGCTTTTCATTTAAAGCCATAACTCTTGTATAGCTTAAGGGGTATTCAAGCTAAGTAAATAACTGTGTAAGTAACGAAACAGACAGATTTATGTGAGTGGGAGATATTTAAAACAATGTGTTTGAGTTTTTTTTTTCTTCTGGGCGTCTGCAGTTCGATCCAAAGTGACCGTCTACTGCTTAACCGGTGGAGACTAAGCCTGTGGAGACTAAGCTATATAGCCTCCAGCCAGGCACAAAAATACTAAACCTTAGCGACAACGCTGAGGGCTACCCCCTGTGAGGTCGAACCTCGGCTCAGGGCGTCGCTGGGGGGACAACTAAGGCTGGATCTTAATAAGGTGATTCTACCATCTGTTCGGAAAAAGCCTACCTGGAGAAGAAGGGCAAGAAACTACAATTAACTAAATAGATTCTAAGTAAGGCACAGCATTGCGCGGGCTGGCTGGCTTGTATATCTTGACGGGGACGTCGCGGCGGGCCTCGGCGGCGAGGGCGGTAACGAAGGCGGTCTGTGTTTTCTATGTGTGCTGGTCTCTTTGTTGCTCTCTTGGAGCAGGGTAGTGGCGTCATCGGGGATGGAGAGAGTGAGCCTTGCACGGCGAACTTTCGAGATTTGGGAGGGTTCATAGCGGGAGACCGCTTTTGTTTGAGAATGTTTAGATGTGTATTAAATAATTACACTATCAGTGACCGTTGACATCGAAGACATTAATTGTAATTGCTAAAATGAATATTTATGTTTGTTGTATCACCATTAGGATTAATTAGAGGTAGATATTAGGTTGGGGGTGAGTTTTTCTGCGGTGTTTTTCTTTAATCAATATTCTCATCATTTGTGATTTAATATGGTCTTCACATAATCTAACCAAGATTTTGTCTGGACTTTAAAAGAGACTGTGACCTCTGAGTTTGTTTCGGCCTTTCTTCTCAGTGTAGTCAGATAGGAAACGCCGACTTCACCTAGTTTTAAAAAATATGATCGACATGTAAAAGTGTTTGTACAAACCAACTTACAGAAATAAAATCATTTATCATTTAATACTGTACTAGTTTCTGCCAGCGGCTTTGCCCGCGTGATTGTTGACAATTATCCTGAAGAAACATATTCCCAGGATAACTATCCTATATGCTACGCCTGAATATAATCTATATCTGTGCCAAATTTCATCCAGATCCGTTCAGCCGTTCTGGTGTGAAGAACTAAATAAACATACAAAGAAATTTTATTTCAACTAGGCCACCAAGCGGCACTTTTGAACGTTACATTAAAATTTACAAGGAATAAAAATTTATTCTACCGTGCATTCGAAAAGTAGCTTGTTATGGAGAAGAACACACAAGAAATTCCATACCTATTCATATAAAAAATAAACTATATTTAGGTACATAAGTACGTACATTAATAAATTCATATATGTGAGAACAATGCACTCAGAATCAGTACACACTATACTACGTAAAGGTATAAAATATTAAAAGTACTCACACTTGTACCTACTATGCAGAAAACAAAACATTAACATCCGAAGCAGTTAAGTTATGACCAATCCCAACTGACGGCGCCCGTTCAAGAACATGACGCATGAATCGGCACCGCCTAGCTCAACCATCATGCAAACACACACACTAACAAACTTTTGTCTTTTTAATATTAGTGTGAAGTGGATAGTCATCATCTTCCTGCCCATGTCCCTTGTTACTTTTTCCATACCGTCCTGTCCCCCGTCACGCTATCATCCTCAGCCTTTTTAATGTTCCCACTGCTGGAACACAGGCCTCCTCTCTGTGACAGAAGCAATGGGCCGTAAAACACCACGCGGGCCCAGTACAAATTGATGGATGACACATGTCTTGGAATTTTTGTTTCCAGGTCATGCCCGTTTCCTCACGATTTTTAAGCAGTGGTGATGAAATAATTTACACAAAGTAAAACGCCTGCCTGGGTTTGAACCCACGACCTACAACTTTTAAGTCGTGAATTTTACCACTGAGCCACCACTGATGATTTAATTTAGTTGTCAAAACTTCCCAGAATCAAAAGTAAGTATCGATATCGAATTATGGATACTAACAAGAAAAATCTTTTACATCTTTGTCGGTTTCGATTTTCCTACTTGATTTTGTATTCCCAAATAAATGATGCATACTAGATATTCTGTTACTGTCTGGCTGTGTAGACTGGAGTAGATAGCTGACAGAGGCCAAGCTTCTTTAAATTCTCTCCCACATTCTAAGCTTATCCATATTCTAAGTACTTCTTAGATAAACTTTTTCCACTACACTACCTCAACCGTTTACAAAAATAAAAAAAAGTTATTTCAAAAAATCTAAAAACCCGACTGCTTAAATAGCGAACTAAAAAGACGTAAACAAGAAGAAAATTATGCTATGCAGTTGGAGCATACATATTCGCGATCTGGCTGACAAAAACCACTGTAGTGTTTTCAGTTGGAAGTCGGTAGTATTTTTTTTGTAAAACTGTTTTTTTGGAAAATAACTTTCGTTTTCGAAGTCGGTGTCCATAACGAAAAAAATTGGTGCCTACCAAAGACACCGACTTCGAAAAAGAAAGTTATTTTTCACTTTGTAGTTGGAAGTCGGTGGTATTTTTTTTGTAAAAATGATTTTTTATATATCCTTAGCAATAATGTATTCTTTGTGATAGAAAGCACATTTAGCATTTTCGTACTGCCTGTGATAACTGCACTTTTGCACAAATTGTTATAAATACGAAATTTGTATTCCACATTTTTGTTAATCAGCACTGTTTGCACAATTGTTTTTCTTTTATTTCTGAGATTAACAGAACTCTTGAATAATTTTTGTATTTAGATTTTTATGTGACAAGAAATAAAAAAATGCCCGTAGATAGTTAAATGAACCCACACATACAAGAGGATGAATGCAAGAATAAAATAAGTATGAAGAATAAAAGTGCGAGAGGAATGAAAGAGGAATGGCACGAATGAAGTTTGCAAAGAATAGGTACCAATAATGTTGGTGGGGATTAGTGATAAGACTACAAAAAAAAAAACTATTTAGTCAATGTACGATCGTTAAATCTTGCCCTTAGTCTCTTGCAGCTACCAACTCCATGCCCCCGCATTATAGCATCAACATAAGGGGTGTGTACCACTGCGGAAAAAAGTCCATGAATAAAATTAGGGTTCCGCAAGAATTTATTGCACATATAAACGTAGAGTTCTGCAATATATCTGGTATTACATTTACATATTGTTGGGTTCTCTAGCTTTTATGTGTTTTGAAGTTAAGTTGTTTCGGGATCAATTGGATTGATAGTTCGGTTCTTGGGTCTTCTTAGTAGTTCTGTGGAGGCAAGAGAGACATTATCGATTCGGGAATAATAAATAACGATGCTTTATCGTGAAATGGTTTTCTTAAATTAGCCAAATAATAACAGCAGCACGGGTCGATGCTCAAGGTTAAGCAAAGCTTGTCGTAGTCGAGTAGGCGAGTTTCCTCCGTGTCTCGGAAAGCAGGTTCAGTGGTTGGTCCCGACTGCCATTTGTAGATCTTAAAGTTGTGTAGTTTGGGCGCACGGTTGGCGCAGTGGTTAAGCGATTGACTGATACACTGCGTGTCGCAGGTTCTCAATTCAACATGTTTATTTTTATGTATAACATCGCATAACTTTTTATAGAGTTATCCGATTTCAATAATTTCAATATTTTTTTATTGGAAAAATACTGCCTCAAAGTTGGTCAGTTTAAATTTTAAAAATGAAATTCACCTCTAAAGGTAGAAAAAAGGATTTATTGATAATTTTTCACTGAAATTTCATTTGTGAACCGATTCTGTAGAAATTAAGTAAACTGAAGGAAGCTGACTGAACATAGAAGCAATAAATATGTTGAGTATTGAAAAGCGACAAAAAACCGTTTTAACAAAAAAATATCCGACAAAATAAGGAAATGAAAATGCAAAAAATAAAAATCTTTTCATTTCGAGGCGGCGCCGAACAAACCATCAACGAAGATCAAACTAGCTACTACGGTTTAATTAATTAATTTGCTTGTTTGTTTGTTTGGCGCCATTTCAAAATGCTAGAATAAAAGTTTTTTTTTTACACTTTGCCCCACACTAGGAATTTCTTCCTGTATCGTGGGTTCGTTAACAAACATATAAACTCACATACACAAGACACCCAGATCCGGAACAACTATCTGTAAGCCATACAAATATTTATTCCGTGCGGTAATCGAATCCGCGACACGCAGCACAGCAGTCGATCGCTCAACCACTACGCCAACCGTGTCGTTTTATTTTTTGCTTTTTAGTTCCTTATTTCGTCGATTTTTTTTTTGTTAAAAATGTTTTTTGGTAATTGACGATGGCTTCCTTGTTCAAAGCCATACACTTTCATGGCCAAAAGCAGTTTCTTAAAATATGACAACTCATTTTAACGGAAATGAGTTGTAACCAACCAACCTGTATTTACCCCTGAAACCCAAAAAAGCAATCGTTTCTAAGTTTTCAAAAACTTTTAACCAAACAGTTGACCGGTAAGTTAACCTGAACCAATAAATCTGTAAGATAAACTATTACAGAAACAAGGCTTCTGACACCTGACGGATTTACGAGGCTCGGATATCCGCACTTTATCCCGTTTACCACTACTTACGGTATTTCCGGGCGGAAACGAATTTAGGGTACATGTTGAGATTTCTAGGGGTAAGATTTCCGTGGGTAGGCAAAAGTGTAATACTTTTTTTAATGGTTTTGCTTTATGTAGATACAGTCAAAGAATGATAGGGTTCAGTGTGCTTATTCAGAATTTTTTAACTTACTCGCTCGTGATAACGTCAACGATCTCTTACACGTATACAAAAAATAAAAAATCTTTTTTACAAAAAAATATTACCGACTTCCAAATAACTCGGAAGTCGGTGTCTTTCGTAGGTACCATTCTTTTTTGCTTTATGGACACCGACTTCCAAAAATAAATTTATTTTTCACTTTGTAGTTTTGTTATTTGGAAGTCGGTAATATTTTTTTTATTTTTCACTTTTTGGTTGTACTTACCTAAAAGGCAAGTTGTTTAGTAGGTTACTTTAACGCCAGAATAGATAACTCAAATGTCATGAAACTTGAACATAACCGGTGAAATGAGAGATCTGCGTATGTAAAAAAATTTATGAATTCGCACATAGAGTACCTCTTCCTTTTTGGTAAGTCGCTTAAAAAAGAGGTTTTTTCTTACCGTCACGAGACGGCGCTTATCCAATTTCAATACCAATTGACGTTTACGTTAACGCGGTTGAGTGAGAGTAAAGACTCGCAATAAGACCTCAGAACTTTAAAATTAAATTTTTACTTTGGACTTATTATATATATTACTAAGCATTGCTAACGTTAGGATAAACGCCGGAGAGTTGCACACTTTTTGAAATCATTCTAAATTTCAGTACAAATAGCAAAATACTTTATTTAAGCAAAATGTAGGTAGTATATGTTTTTTTATTTTTTTTTTTATTTCTTGTCTTTACTAACTTCATTTAAGTAACTACTAATACTATTGTAGATTGCATTTAGAAAAAGATGTGCCACTCTGATGTGTGATGTGTACGCGGCGGTACCACCAGCACTATTCTCAGTGTGTTCGCAGATCGGTGGGATTCTCCGATGATGCAGAGGTGGATGCAGCTCAACGCTGCAGTGTAGCTATATGTTTTTTATAGTTTTAGTTTTATATCTGTACCTACTAACACTAGTTTTATAAGTAAATTGTTACTAATCCTATGGACTTTGTCTGAAATAAAAGATTTTAATTTAATTGAATTTAATCGTGAAGGGTTTAGTATAAGCATGTAATTATATTGCATGTCGTTTTGTGACAATTAAACACTTTTTCTTTCTTTTTTTTTCTCTTTGTAAATCTGGCCGGTACTTTGGTTTTTATCCAGAAATTTATGAAGAGTAAAAAACATTATCTATACTAATATTAGAAAGAGGAAAGATTTTTTTGTTTGTTTGTTTGTGTGTTTGTTTGTACCGAATAGGCTCCGAAACTACTGGACCGATTTTAAAAATTCTTTCACCTATGGAAAGCTACATTATACCCAAGTAACATAGGCTAAAATTATTTTCAAAAAAGTTTGAGATCCTTATGAAAATTGCAATAATAGCAAAACTTTGTCTATAAAATTCATTATTTGGTAGTGGCAAGGTTGGTGGGTGGGTAGGTAAGAAGGAGAGGTAGGTAGGGTAGATAGGTAGGTGATAGGTAGGTAGATAGCCAGTTGACGGGAGCGAAGCCGCGGGGGTCAGCTAGTCTTTAGTATTGCCAGAGTATTAGCATTTTTTGCGGACCTCTATATTTGGGACATCTATTCCACAGGGGATTGTTGCCAAATCCGTGTAAATTAAGTTTAGAATTAAGATGCCTCGCCGGGAAACGAGACATCTATCCCGAAAAAACTTTGATCGCATTGAAATACAAATTGAAATAGAAATATACTTATTTGACATATGCACAGCACAACAGAAAAAAACATGAAGTAAAAGACGAAAAAGAAGTGCAAAGACAAATTTTGCTGGACGCGCCCATACCGAAAGGGTTACCAACTCAGCATTTGCTGGGCATCAGATACCCAGCGCTGGTTTTCAGTTGGCACCATACAGCGACACACGGACGTGGGTAACAAAATAAAAATAATCTATACATAATTTGATAAGAGTGATACGATATAAGGATGTGTAAATAAATAATGTACGATTAAATAATAGAAGAATAAGTGTATAGTGAGCTATAATGTGTGTGTGTGTGGGTTGTTGCGAAAAAGAAAAGAAAATAATAAATACAAAATCATTCATTAATACCCTACCACCTTATCACAAAGAACAAAATAATTCGCCAATATCTTATGCCTTGATCACCGCCAAGGCCTCCACACGACACACAGAGACATAAGTTACGGATAACTTAGTGATAGTAGAAGAAATTATATTTTTGCTACCTGTATCGTGAGTACGTTTACAGACATTTGAATTCACATACGCAAGACACCCGGATCCGGAACAACTATCTGTAGGCCATACAAATATTAGTTCCGTGCGGGAATCGAAACTGCGATACTCAGCGCAGCGGCCGATCGCTCAACCACTACGCCAACCGTCGATTATTATAAAAGCATGCGGTTTATTCGTCAAATTAGGGTAATTACAAGCGGGGCAACTGTACCCCTGGGACAACTATCCCTTTTTTTTTCCGGGTTGGAAAATCCTCGGGTGGATCGCGGGCCTCGATCTTGGGTTGGGGGGGAGTTAGGTGTTTGACGCCCCCCGCAACGTCTAAGAGGGGCGCGCTTTGAACACTACGAGCCACCACCTCGGGTCCTGATGTGTGGGGGTGACGGACCTGGGACAGGACCTGACTATCCTGGTTTAACCTACAGCTAAAAAAGGTCTTTCAAACCAAATAACGCTAATATAAATTGTCGTACACATGGTTTTGACATTGAAAGAAAATCGTCAATGATTATATCTTAAAAAAAAAGTCTTGCCAAAAAACAATACTTCTAATAAAGTTTTATGGAAAAGTAACTCTTTTGTCAATGATTGTATCGAACGTCATAAGACATTATAATCTTAATTTCAATATAGGTACGTAAATACTAATTTTCCATGACTTCGGATTTTATGTTAGACAGTATTAAAAGGTAAAATTTTTGAACCCATTAATACCGTCGGCGAATTATGAGTCGAAGAGAAGCAAGTAGGCTGCCAAGGTTAAGATGAAAAAAGGACGCATGCCATCCCAATCTGCTAATTTGTACCGCAAAACCCGTCAAGCGCCTCATGAGCTGGAATGGGTTGGGGTGTGGAAGGATACAGACTTCACCAGACAATGATCGGAAGTACCCAATGGTGAAGATACTGATACTGAGTAGCGGGCTGGATCTGTTGTCAGCAGAAGGTCCAAGCAATTGGCTGTGTGCGAAACAACATCTGGCACCCTCGATGCCCCCTGCACAAGCTTTCTCTTGTCTAATACTCTCTTCATACCGTCACTGAACAAACATAAGAAACTAGTTCTAGACTAAAACTACCCGTATCTTAAAATCGCCAACGATTTTTCAAAAAATACAAATTGGAGAGTAAAGTTTTTTGTAAAATTCCAAATGCCTGCTCAAATTAAAAAAAAGAACACATAGGTAAAAAACAACATCAGTAGAAAGAAAAATCTGCAAATAAACTAAAAAACATTTATCAATAACAAGTTTAAACTGACCTTATCAACTTTTCCTTGCTGGACAATGTACGGAATGCCCGGCACAGGTCCAAAGATAGACGGCATCATAGCTGGAGCAATAATCACTTTGACCGGCTGATGACACGACTTCTCACTCTCACCAGAACAGTTACAACAGCAGTGACACTTCTTAACACTATTTTTGTTACACTCACTATTTTTCTCGTCAACAGTTACACTTTCTTCACTTTGAGCACTTTGACCACGTTTCATTTCACTGTCATCGTTTGCCTTGTCTTTTTTGTAAAGTTTCGGTTTTTTATTTTCCCCGGGCAATTCGAGCAATGGCTGGCGTCTTTTCAAGTCTTTTGGCGTTTCTAGTAAATAGTTCTTTGGTTTGTCACTGATATCTATATTCTGGTTATTATTGATAATCCCCGTTGTGAATGGATGGACGAGTAGAGTCTTCTGGGTTTTTTGAAGTGTTTTTGTGTTTGAGGCCCCTGGAAGGGCCTCAATGGGTCTTTTTGAATCCAATTTGATTTTTTTCTAGTCTTTACATAAGAAAATTGACAATGTTCATGGTTTTCTTGTTTGTTGTCCTATTTGTGATTTGGTATTAACTTTAAGTATGTTGCTGTTCTGGATAAAATAAATGGTTTTATTATTGATTATGTAATTAGTTCGATTAAAGATATACAATCTCTAGAAGTAGAAAAAACCCAATTAAAAAAATTCTTCGACTTATTTATAGCTAGACATCCCTAAGAAATAAACTACTTTTTAATACTGGCCAAAAATATCATGTCGAAATAAGAACAATCCAGGAATGTCATGAAAGTGTACGTAGTTTTTAACTTATTAAAGTCTTATTGAAATTAATAATATATTTATGAATAAAATTAATTAAATAAGTGTATGATAGGCTGTTTTATTATTAAGTTTTTTTTTTTCAAAATAAATAAAACATATGACGTTTGTCAAAATGCCAAAATCAACCACAAAATTCAAATGAATTATTTTATGTTTTAGTCAGTTATTAAGTTCATCTCATTAATGTCTTGTTATATTTCTTTTTAAATATTAGATAGAAAAACGATAGCGATATATTTTATTGTTGTTTGTTTTTTATTGAAAGTTTTTAGTAGTTTTAATTTATGTAATTAATATTATTTAGTTTATTCAAAATCGATCACTTTGTAATCACCACTAAATATCGCTTAGGTCCAAAATCATAGATTGTATTTTGTAACGAAATCCAAAGAACACAGCTCATTTAAATTGAAAACAAACAAATTCACTAACTGTTTACATCAAAAAACTGTTTTTTTAACACATGATAAAATTCACAACTCTGACGTTTTGTTTATGCAAAGGTCACTAACCTATCAACCTTGAAAAATCACGTGAAGCTTGTTTGTAAACAAACAAATACAAACATTGGAAAAAAACAAATGAAAAACACACATAAAAGCACATAAAAGTTCAAAATGCAATTCAATAGCACATTTTTCTGTCCTTCCACTGAAAAAATTAAAAATAACAAGAAAATATGAGAAAATTATTTAAGAAAAATTCGGGCAAATTTCCGACACGACTCTCTCCCGTGAAACCGCAGTTGTTACTGAAGATTTCGGGATAGATTTAGGGAAGGCGTGGCTTATACTGGGAGGGTCTACAAACCACGCCTCCAGACTCTAAAATCTAAATTATTTCATCGTCTAGACCGAACAATATGGCGGGTTACGAAACTGTGAAACCTAATATCACGCCTTACCTAATTTCATGAAGGGGTAGGCGGATATGTATGGTGCAGCCACATTTTAGCAGATATATGAACGTAACCGAAGCATGAGATGTATGTTAGGATCGCAGCAGCGGGCGTTCCGTAGTTGTTAACCGACTTACCAAAAACGAGGAGGTTCTATGTTCAAGTTTATGTTAGTTTTTTTTTGTGTATTTTCACCGATTTCTCCGTCAATTGTGGACCAATTTTGAAAAGTCTTTAATGTTTTGTTTGGTTTGAAAGAGTATGTTCCCAAATTGTTCCAATATAAATTTGGTGAAGATCTGATGAAGAACTTCGGAGAACAACAAGAGAACTCTTCAATAAATGACAGGTAATCTCTCGAGATTGCTGCAATAGCATGTCTGTTTATTGATTATACCATTTCATAACATAACATCACGCCAGCACGCTCTAAAGGAATACGTACATGTGACATGTGTACAGTTCACCTTGGTACACTCTCATTTCACCGATTATGTTCATGTTTTATGATATTCGGGTAATCTATTCTGCCATTATAGGTACTATAAGGGTCAAAAGTGCAGTCACACTCTACCAAAACAGCAAAGGCAATTTTTTTGTAGGCAGCAGATTTTAAACTTTTCGCGGTTAGTAGGAATAATCTATAGTTTAACTTTTATACAAAATATTAAATCAGTTGTGGATAATTAAACTTTTTCTACAAAAACTAGCCGTTTGAGTATTGGGAGAATATGACTGCACTTTTGACCCTTGACTGTACCTAACTATAGAACTCGCCGATTAGGTATCACAAAAAGTATCTTAAAAGTGAAAAATAGAAACATTTTTGAAAAGTAACTTATTTTTCAGAAGCCGGTGTCAAAAACAGGAAAACCGAATGCAGATTTTTTTGAAAATTTTATATTGTTTTTTTTTTTTAATTGGACGTCGGTTGTACTTTTTTGACCTTGAGAAAAAGCCGTGAGTTTCTGTATGTATAATTCCTACACTCGACCCATTCAAATTTACAGTTATAATAATTGATATAAAGCGAGGCTTTTTACTGTCGTTGATTATGAAGTGAAGAAATCTTCGTATGTGCTTATAGATTATTCGACACTGGAAAGCGGTTTTGTATCATCTCGAAAAATTTCTAAATTACATTTTTGCATAATTGAAATCAGGTAAAAATAGTGCGTCGGACGCGGGACGGTCTGTGCAACGTTTTCCTACAACATTTTTTTGATACGACGTTGACTTTTTCTAAGCTTTTTTAACAAAAAACATATAGGATCAACTATTTTTCAATGTTTTATAGATACAGCAAAAAATCTATAAATAATTTATTGGCAGTCAAGATAGTTCTCGTTACAACTACCAAAATACCAATGTTGTTGCTAGAAATTGCAATACCAATTGCTGTAGACTTACTTTAGACAGCTTACATTAGAGGCATCTGATAAATTCCATCATAAAAAATACGTGTTCTAAACATGGCCTCTCCAATTCGGCCAGCTTATGAGTTATGAATTTTTTAAATAGTTTTTTGGCTCTGGTGTCATCATCATCATCATCATTTCAGCCGAAAGACGTCCACTACTGGACATAAGTCACCCCCAGGGATTGCCACATTGGCCGATCCCGTGTGTCTCGCATCCAGCGCCTTCCCGCAACCTTAACTAGGTCAACGGCCCACTTAGTGTCGCCTAGTGTGGCCTTCCAACGTATCGTCTTCCGGTTCGCGGTCGCCATTCCAGAACTTTTCGGCCCCATCAGCCATCTGTTCTGCGAGCAAAGTGCCCTGCCCACTGCCACTTCAATTTGGCAATTCTCCGGGCTATGTCGGTATCTTTGGTGGTCCTGCGGATATCATCATTTCTGACGTGATCACGCAAGGAAATTCCGAGCATAGCCCTCTCCATTGCCCTTTGGGTGACTTTAAGCTTTCTGACAAGGCCCTTTGTGAGCGACCACGTCTCGGTCCCATAGGTGATCACTGGCAACACACACTGGTCATAGACTTTTGTCTTGAGACACTGCGGTAAATTGGACGAGAAGATACCACGATCTGATGTAAAGTTCAACTTTTCGAGATAGTATAAGTTTGCTTCCTTGCGTCGTATGGGACGGCATGACTCTGAAAAGACCGGAGGATCTGCCCCTGACCAAGGAAGGAAAAGTGCTGTACCACTTCGAATCTGCCACATTGCTGGCGGAAACTACTGTTACAAGGTAAGGCAACGCCATCTAGTGACGAGAGGAAGAACTAAGTAGTCACTAGTGGCGCCATCTAGTATCGATTAGCGGAACTAATCTTATCGAAGTGTCTAGTCGCTTCGGGAACAGTGACTTCGAATGTCGATTGTTCTGTCAGATTCTCGAATTATCTAGAACCATAATATGGAACGTGCCAGAAACATCTTCCGCATCAATATAAGTCGGGTTCGTCGTGAGGCAGTTTCGATTGAGAAGCGATACAGTGCGATTGGAAAAGGAAAATAGTGCAAAGTAATGGAATTGTTTAAGAAGTGTTTTTGTAATAGAGTGTGATTAATTGAAGTCTGCTGTTTAAATAATTTATCCCTGAACTGTAATTTAAGCTCGTAACACTACTATTGAGACGGGTCAATAATCAGTTAGTCCAAATACATCCCTATTATTGTATGCTTTTTGAAGTCGGTTTTTCCTTTTATTTTTCTTAATTTCATTTTGTATCCCTCAAAATCTTCGCCTTGTCTCATTAATATTCACAATAGAACTCCTTAAAATCAACAGAAAGAAAATGTTAAGGTGGGTATACACTAGAGTATTTGCGCGAGCATTACAATGTAATGTAACGTTCTTACGAATGGTACAATACAGACATGCTCAGTTACCGAAAGCATTTCCATGTAATGTAACATTCTTGTGAATGTTCTTGTACCATAAATATATAGTGTTCTTCTCAAGTTGATGGAAAACTTTTTGAATATATGACACAGCCCTTTGCAGAATATTACTATACTGGGACGGATCTGCCAAATACCAACTTGATGTACTAGAGTCGATCGAAAAGCGGGCCAAGAGGCTCATCGGTGATAAGACACTGTTTAAGTCAAAGCTCCAGAGCCTTAAACACCGTCGCCGAGTTGCCAGCTTGTCGGTTTTTTATCGGTTACATTTCGGGGAGCGTGCGATGGAATTGCATGATCTAATTCCGCCCAGCCCGTTTCATCATCGGACTACCAGACGAACGGCGATGCGCCATCGGTACATGGTGGATATCCCACCCATACGCACTAAACTTTTTAAGAATACTTTTATCATGCGTACAGCTAAGGAGTGGAATTCCCTGTCAGAGTCTGTAATTCCCGATTGCTACAATCAAGGGGTCTTTAAGTCAAGAGTGAATAGGTTACTTCTAGGCAAGCGTGCTCCACCGTCGACCACATCATCGCTTACCATCAGGTGAGATAGTGGTCAAACACGAGCCTATAAGAAAAAAAAACAAAAAAAAGCTACACACATGCTGGAGTGTCCCAAGTGCCCTTATTCATGCATTTTTGAAGACCTTAAACACGCTATGGAGGACCTCAGTGCAATGCTCGATGACCTCATTAGGGCTTCCGAAAGAGTGGGTCTTAAAATTAACATGACAAAACCAAGGTCATGGTGAATGCCCATGTAACACCCACTCCTATCAAGATCGGAGTCTCTACACTCCATGTTGTAGACTATTATGTCTACCTAACCCGCTAGGTAGGTAGGTTAGGTAGGGTAGGTGGGGTAGGTTTGGTAGGTAGAGCAGGTAGGGTAGGTAGGGTAGGCAGGATAGGTAGGGTAGGTAGGGTAGGTAGGGTAGGTAGGGTAGGTAGGGTAGGTAGGGTAGGTAGGGTAGGTAGGGTAGGTAGGGTAGGTAGGGTAGGTAGGGTAGGTAGGGTAGGTAGGGTAGGTAGGGTAGGTAGGGTAGGTAGGGTAGGTAGGGTAGGTAGGGTAGGTAGGGTAGGTAGGGTAGGTAGGGTAGGTAGGGTAGGTAGGGTAGGTAGGGTAGGTAGGGTAGGTAGGGTAGGTAGGGTAGGTAGGGTAGGTAGGGTAGGTAGGGTAGGTAGGGTAGGTAGGGTAGGTAGGGTAGGTAGGGTAGGTAGGGTAGGTAGGGTAGGTAGGGTAGGTAGGGTAGGTAGGGTAGGTAGGGTAGGTAGGGTAGGTAGGGTAGGTAGGGTAGGTAGGGTAGGTAGGGTAGGTAGGGTAGGTAGGGCAGGTAGGGTAGGTAGGGTAGGTAGGGCAGGTAGGGTAGGTAGGTAGGTAGGGTAGGTAGAGTAGGCAGGGTAGGTAGGGTAGGTAGGGTAAGTAGGGTAGGTAGGATAGGTAGGGTAGGGTAGGTAGGGTAGGTAGGGTAGGTAGGGTAGGTAGGGTAGGTAGGGTAGGTAGGGTAGGTAGGGTCGGTGAATGTTTTGTGTGTTTTTATGGCAAAATATAGTTTTGCGGGTAAGCTAGTGTATATATAATCTGAATCTCGGAACAGCTCCAACAATTATCATGAAATTTAGTATAAAGGAGGTTTCGGGGGCGATAATTCAATCTAGCTAGGTTTCATTTTAGAACCCTCGTTTTTTCTATTTTCACCCGAGCTCGGTCGCTCAGGTACTATAGATTATATGAGCTATACGCATCATCAAAAACCAGAGTATATTCGTCCCTACAAATTGACCAAATCCCCAACTCAATATAATGGTATCGTCAAACTTGAACCAAGGGTCAAATTGGTCCCATATAGTTTAATTTTATTGCGTCTAAAGGCCAACGCAGACCGGCAGGCTTATTACGCAAGGAACAGCAATCAGCAATCATCGCGTGATCAAACGCTAATTATCTACGGTTTAAGTATAGTAGGTCCTACACAATCGTTCGCTAATCGCTCGCTGTTTCTCAAATGCACTTATTTTAAAAAAAAAACCGCCGAAATATCGAAATCTTGTGTATTGAAGAGCAATTTTTGCGTAAACGTCGCTATCGTTTTGCTCTTTCAAGATACCTATCTAATTTACGGGTCTAATTTGCGGGACGGGATGGCAAGAGATATTGCCGTCAGTCTGCGCACACTAGCCAAAGTCAAAGTCAAATATTTTTATTTCGACCAGGCCATTAAGCGGCACTTTCGAACGGTAACAATCAAAATGAACAAGTAATAAAAATTGATTCTACCGTGCATTCGGAAAAGTAGATTGTTTGCACAAGAAACTCCATACTTACCCTTTAAAAAAAAAAGCTTTTACAATATTAAAGTACATACATTTGTAAATTCATATACGTGAGGACGATGCACCTAGCACTACTATACTACATATAAGTATTACAAGCACTAACAGGTAAATTCCTTCACTTAATAAATAGGAACATGGTTCTCACATACTTACAAATATTCAATATAAATTATCTAATTCAACAACAATGGAACAGTGTGCCAGTCATATTTTCTTTTAAAACAAAATGAGTAGATAAATATAAAATAAAGCGTTAATATAATTATGAATATAATACAAATCAACCAGCTTGACTTTGCCCACACTAAAGATTGCTCTATGGAGCAGGACCAGCATGTTTCCAAGCATTCTTATACTGAATATTATCATCTAATTTGTAATATGCTTGTTTACAAAGTGTACTTTTAACTATTGTTTAAAATTTTCTTTCATTTTGTTTTAATATATCACAAGGTATTTTGTTATAGAATTTAACACAGTACCCCAGTGTGTACTTTAGCTAATCTATAAGATGGTTGATCTAACTTATATTTATTTCTAGTATTACAATTGTGTCTATCACTAACTTTACTAAAGAGATTTATATTTTTCCTTACATACTTAATATTTTCATAAATTAATTGGTAAGAAACTGTCAAAATATTAATCTTTTTAAATAGTCGGTTTGATACTGCGGCATTCCAGCGCCTTGCCAAAGCATACCACCAGCTTCTGGTGCCCGATACACATTTAAGCGCAAATGGTGTGCATCCTCGCTTCTCTACCTTCGCCTCACCCCACGGTATGTCACAAAGAGCGCCGGCGTCCTCAGCGTGCCGTTGCCTACCGCAGTACACCACGGCATCCCGCCGCGGGAGCCCGTGGCGCGTCTTTCAATGCCGTGCAATGAAATCCCTTTCGATGCCACGGCATCATTTTAAAGCATAGCAATTTATGTCGTATTTCTTAATCGATACGTTTGAATTTCCATTGCACATTGGTAAAAATTTAAATCCCTTGCCATCCCGTCCCGATCTCCGTAGGCCTTAAATGGACATAAGAAGGATTAGAGTGGTCTATACTACTGAGCACACACAAACGCCTCGACGCCATTGCTAATAAGTCAATTAATGTCGAAGTCGGCGTATAGTATGCGGAACAGGGAGGAAAGTCCCGTTACTTCCATTGAAAAGTGAGGTTTCTTCGATCAGACGGGTTTTGTGTATACAATGGGATTATTTAAACGCCTAATGTTATCTCAAATGGAGTATAGATTGTTTTCAATTAGTGTGTAAAAAATCAATTATTTTTGTATTGGAACAATTCATTTCACTGTTGCCAAACCACTGCAACTCCTGAAAGCCAGAATCAATAGTGGCGACCACCAGAAAAGCGCTGAGGCAATGAAGCTGGACGTGGTCCAGGAGAATGAATTTAACTGTATTGGATCCCGCAACGAAATTAATCAGAAAATAATAATGGAGGAGTAGGAAAAATACAAATTTCCACTTCCCTCCATATCAAGCAGGAGACAGAACAAACAAGGTCAATACGGTCTTTTACAACTTTGATAAGCCCAGTTGCCTAGTACCACGGATAAAAATTAGCATTAATACTAATTTTGTTTGCTGTGTCAAATCAGACATGCCATGTAATAACTGAGAACTGTTTCGTTGGTGTAGTGGTCGCAAGGGCTAATGATGAGCATGAGGCCCTGGGTTCAATTTCCGGATCGGCGCAAGCAAAGTTTTCGACGCAATTTGAACACATACAACTGCCCGATGGTCAATGTCAGACTGTTGTATGTGTTCAAATCGCGCCGAAAACATGTCATTAGTTCGTAAGTGGCGGCGTTGGTGCCGCTTCACTGGATTTGTGCCCGGTTGTTGACAAAAGAAAGAACGAAAGAAAACATTTATTGCCATTGAAAAATGTTACAACATAAACAAAGTACAAGACAGTATATTTTAACCGACTTCGCAAAAAGGAGGATGTTATCAACTTTTATTGGGTGAACCGATTTTGATGATCTTGTTTTTTATTTGAAAGCTGGTGCTTGTCATGTCGTCCCATTTAAAATACATCAGAACTCTTCAATAAATGACGGCAAGTCACTCGGGATCGATGCATCTGCATGTCTGTTTATTGTTTACACCATTTCATAACATAACATCACACTGGTACGCTCTAAAGGGGTACACAGGTGTGAACAGTTCACCCTGGTATGCTCTCATTGCACTGGTTTTGTTTGAATTTTATGTTATTGGGTTAATCTATTCTGGCTTCACTTTGAGCACTATACGTGTAGGTACCTAGCCTATAGAACTGGTTCATTATGTACCACAGCTAAAAAGTGACAAATATCATTGAGACATATTGATTGATTTGACTTGTGAGATATATTGGAATGAATCAATGTTCTAGTAATTGTTTTTTTATCAAAATTGATTAATTTGACATTATATTTGCATGTGAAATATATTGTATTGAACTGATATGCTAATTGTTTGTGACAATATATTTGATTAATTTGTAATTTTTTTTTCTTAAATATTTGTATTATCATTCATTATAATGGTTTGCAACTTATATTTGTTTGCAACTTATATTTGTTTGTTATGCACCTGTTTGTAAATATTTTTAAATCAATATACATTTTGTTACAATAATTTATTTAATCTTCAAGTGATAATTTTACTGTAATTATGTTCCACTAATTCTTGTAATTATGTAACCAATATTCGACACAATGTTAATTATTTGTGAATAAATAAATGAATGAATATTTCTTTTTTACAAAAAATTACAACCGACGTCCAAACAAAAACACTACTAAGTGAAATGGGACTTGAAACGTAACTTTAGGTATACCAATATGTAGATGAACCTCTGCCCGACTCTTCGGAGAATATAGCGCGAGAAATATGTATTTACTAGCTTCTGCCAGCGGCTTCGCCCGCGTGAATGTCGAATATTATCCCAAGGGAGCAAAAACTATCATTTGTGCTATTCCTGTCTATAATCTATCTCTGTGCCAAATTTCATCCAGATCCACCGTTTGAGCGTGAAAGCGTAACAAACATACAAACACACACACACACTCACTCACAAACTTTCGCCTTTATATTAACCTTACAGTGGTCGCGCCCCTAAAAGTTTCATAAGTGGTCGCGTGGAGTACATACGTAATCCATATACAAATTGAAAAAACAAAAGACTTATTCATAAACTATTTATTTATTAAATGAAAATATAATCAGGTTCTTCAGGTTCACGGTTTTCTTAATTAAATATTATTATCACAACTTAATCACAACCTCTGTGTTACAAATAATCAACAATATTAAAAAATCTTCTCTAGCATGGCACAAAAATCACATGGATTGTTCTTATTGAGATCACAAATTATAAAAATCGTAAAAACTAATATCTAAATGTTATTTTCAGCACAGGATAGACACATAATCTTCAAATGATCCCCACATATAAACTTGCTGCACTTGGTGCACATCTTTCTAGTGCTTTTATTGCGCGCTCTTCCACAGTCATGGCAACGGCGCACAACATTGCTCGATGTTCCTTCCGAGGTAGTGTGTTGAGTTTCTGCATATATTCCTATGTAACCTCTAATTTCAGTTTCATTAGTCTGTGTAGCATCTCGTTCTCTTCTATATTTCTCCTTGATATTATCAATTTTTTTATTGATATATTTGGTAATGAGGTGGATGATATGATCATCGAAAAACAGTGACATACAGTCTTCTAGCGTTGTTTTTTGACGAGCTATTCCTTTCGGCCCTGGGGGTACAAACACTATGTTATGGCTTCGTATTCGCCCTCCGTTTAGGGGAATCGTTTTCGACCATAACGTATCATCTACTCCTTTGTAAAAGTCAGTGCGCCGGCGGCGTTGCTGTGGTAGATCATCTTCTGAGCTTTCGTCAGACCCCTCACCTGGTATGTCTTGCTCTTGCTCAGATTCCGATTCATGGTCTTCCACTTCTAAATTGTCAATTTCTTCGTCAGAGCTTGATTCGGCTTCATTTACATCATTTCCGACATCATCTTCCGCCAGCCACGATTCAATTAGTGCATCGCGTGCATTGTCCATTTTATTTTTCTAAAACAAACATTATATAAATAAACATTACAACAACATAACAAAACAAAACAAAATAAGGCATTTTTTTATCTAAAATAAACTAAAAAATAATAAATCAATGTATAAAAAATACTTACGTGATTGGTCGCGCGGAGTACAATTGTAGTCCACACTCTTTACTGAGCACCTGTGACACAACCGCGCGAGTCCTACACTTGCGCTGCACTGAGCGCTTCGCGTAATCATTCATTTGAAAGTACCTAGAGGCGCAACAAGTTAGCGCAAATCGATTATTGGAAATGATCGATTTTGTGTAGGTGGATTACATATGTAGTCCACGCGACCACTCCAGGGAGTGTGAAGTGATAATAATTATATAAATTGATACATCGCAAATAGTTTGCCGAATCCGACTCGGCTGGACGGCGTTTGGGAAATTGCGTGGTATCTTCTCGTCCAATTTACCGCAGTGTCTCAAGACAAAAGTCTATGACTAGTGTGTGTTACCAGTGATCACCTACAGGACCGAGACTAGGTCGCTCACAATGGGCCTTATCAGAAAGCTTAAAGTCACCCAAAGGGCAATGGAGAGGGCTATACTTGGAATTTCCTGGCGTGATCACGTCAGAAATGATGATATCCGCAGGAGAACCAAAGTTACCAACATAACTCGGAGAATTGCTAAACTTAAGTGGCAGTGGGCAGGGCACATTGCTCGCAGAATGGATGGCCGAAGAGCCCGAAAAGTTCTGTAATGGCGACCGCGAACCGGAAGACGATGCGTTGGAAGTTTGCCTCCCACTATGTGGACCGATGACCTGGTCAAGGTTGCGGGAAGGCGCTGGATGCAAGACGCACGGGATCGGTCAATGTGGCGATGCCTGGGGGAGGCCTATGTCCAGCAGTGGACGTCTTTCGGCTGAAATTATGATGATGAAATAGTTTGCCTAGCTAAATCGCGTACCGATGATGTTAATAATAAAATGTGTAATGTCGAGAACCTCGTGAAGGCCGAGATGACGAGAATCTAGGCTGAGAGAGATTAGAAAAGTAAGTATCTTGATCTGGCTAGCGAGGTTGTCGACATGTGGGATGTGAATACAGCAGTCATTGTGCCGATAGTCGTGACGGCCAATGTCATAATAGCCAAGAGCCTCGACGAACATCTGAAGAGGCTCTCGTTGAGCTGTTGGATCAAGAGCTTGATTCAGAAAGCGGTACTCCTGGACACGGCGCGTATAGTCAGGAGGTTCGTCTCTCAAGAGCCCTGACCACCGGTAGCTTGGAACCTGTTCCCGATACCGGTTGGGTAATATTTTTGTATTTTTTAATGTTTACTTTTTTATAGATTACTATTAAAAAATGTAAAAGTATGTATATATAATATATAAATGACATAATAAATGTGTAAAATAAACTTTCATTTAATGCACTTGGACTTTGGCTGCGCTAGCATCACGGAGGCCGTGTGGAGAAAATTAGAAGCTGACCGAAGGGCTATGGAAAATAAAGGTCTGTTTCTGATTAAAAGTCAATAACTTTTTTATTTCTGAATATTATGTTCTAAAATTTTGCACTAATATAGAATAGTGTATATGGCTTCAAATCTAATATAATTTATTATGATTGAATGTAAAACCTTACATTAAAAAATAAAACAATTTCAAAATTATAAAAAATGTCCAATATTTATTTTTTAACAATGTATACTATTTTCTATGTATACTATTTTAATGTTTACGAAAACCTAATATCATATAGTACATCAAAATACATATCAATTTAAATAATAATATCTTTTTTTTAAATATTTATGATTAAAATCGGTTTTAATCGTAATATTTCATAAAAATGTTTTTTATGATTAGTTAATTAATTAATTGTAATCTTTACTAAATATTAGGTATGTTAATTATACTTGATGAACTTCGGGATCTGAAATTAATTCGTTTACTTTCAAAAGATCTAAGGTGTCTTCGTCAAGTTCCTTCACGTTTTTAGTATACGGTTTTCTAATGCTGGTTATGTATGGATCTGAAGTATAAAGAAGAGCATGAAATACATCCTCGTTTGTAGCGGATCTTGAGCATTTTCTAGCATGATGTAGACGAAATTTTTTATAATCCTTATTACGAGATTCTTGTGCATCTTCTGAAAGTTGACCAATAGGAAGTACTGCAAAATGCTTTATGACACTTTCTCCATGAATCAAAATTTTGTGAACGGAAGATGGCATGTAGTACCAATCATAATTGCTCACATAGATTCTGGCAGTCTCCATAGCATAACTGCCAAATTTTTCAGCATTTATCATTATACCCGATGAAAGAGCTTGCAGAATTATGTAAAGTCGTTTAATTAAATTTATATCCACTCCTGTAATTTCAGCAGAGCAGCTTGCATTGTGAAAAAATCTTCTGGCAGTATTACCGTCATTAGAATTACCACTTACTTGTCTTGGTTTATCGATGATCAATCCTAGCTCTTCACGGAAACGCCTTTGTACCAGGGTTTTCTTCTCTTGCTTTAGTCGTTTCTTTTCTTCACTTGTGGCTGACCAAGTTTGGAAAGACAGATTATAGGAAATATGTAAAATCATTTCCATACAACGAATCCAGGCGTGCAAAGTAGACAGTCCGTATTGATAAGAATCTTCATTTTCAGGCCTAGCAGTAACTTTAGTCAAATCGTTCATTTGGCGTGGAGTAGCTCCACATATTGTACATGTGGAACTCGAAGACGTATCTGTTAATACCTGAGCTACTTTGCCATCTATCATTGTAAGAAATAGATCATGCTTCACTTGCACTCCTTCACCTTCTTTGTTAATTAACGATGGACCCAAAGAATTTATTTGACCTTTTATTTCGTCCACAACAGCTTTAGTCTTCTCGGGAGTTTCTTTGCAAAATTCTATTACTATAGGCCGGCAAAAACGAACAGATGAAGGTACCGGATTTTGCCAAACAACATCACCTGTAAGCTCGTTAATTAACTTAATAGGCACCAAAGAAGTGATAAATAAATTTGCATCAGAAATTAGTTCAGACTCTTCTGGCAGTTTCTGTTTGTACTGACTTTGACCAGATGAGCCATCACAGCTCCATTTGCTGTATAGAAGTAAGTTATTCAATCCATTTTTATACACTGAATCTATTTTCAATATCCTAGCTGCAGTGTGATCTAATAAATCTTGAAGTCTTACTATTTTTGCACTTGTATCTGTAATTTCTATAGCTGAAGATGGTGGATAGCAAGTAATTTTAGCTTCTTGCACTATGAAATATGGTGGAAACACAAAACATTTTCGTTCATTCGTTACATTTCTCAAGTACAAATATTGTGCTTTTGTTAAATCCAAGTCAATAAACACGCTCAATGCTACTTCATCCGTAAAATTTTTGTCTGCCTTGCATCTTCTATGAGACTCGAGAATAAGGTCTTATTTTCACTGTCAGCAAACCTTAATGTTTCCACAAGATTTGCTTCTGTTCTTTCTCCTATTGAACGTAACCCTTGAAGATATGCATTATAGACGTGTTCAAATCCATATTCATTAAGTAACATTAGATTTTTTCTTCTCTTACTGGATTCTGACAAGTCTGGATAAGATACGCACGGTCTCCCACGTTTTCCAGAAGAAGTAGATGGTGTGGAGACGAGTGAGAGTCTTCAGAGTTCGGTAAATTTACTGAATATTCTGATTCCAACCAGTTACTGTTTTTCGTTAAAAATAAATCCTTTTTCCGTGAAGCTTCTGTCCATCGTTTATTAAAAGTGAAAATAATTTGTCTTTGAAAATCACTGAGGATGAAACATAAATTGTCTTCAGATACATGATAATTTTCTTTTAAAACGGTTGATAATGCCTCCAACGATTTTCCTCCTTCGATATACGAAAGTATTATTTCACGTTTAGAACACTTGAAAGTAGACATTTTGAAGAGTTAACAAAACACGTAATTAGATTGTATTGGTAACAATTACATTTCTTCTTCTTCTAATTCACCACTATTCTGTTATTTAAAATGAAATGAAACCACTGTTTATATACTATATGAAATATGAGGGTTGTGTGCATCTTGTTGATAATTATTTTCACACGCAATATGAGTGCAAAAAAGATAAGACATCCTAATATCAAAAAAGATAAGACAGTCGCGTCGTAGGCCTGTCCGAGTGTGAACATCTTTTTGTCGCTCCCAGTAAACAACTAGTGTTTCTCAAAGTTCTATTCTCATTACCTCAAAATGGAAATTCAAAAATGTGGTTCCTGTGGTGACAATGTCTCAGAGGGTGTACAGTGTACAGCCTGCTGTCAATTTCTGCACTTTCAGTGTAGCGGCGTAACTGAAGCTGGATACCGTAAGCTGGGTGATAGGAAGCTCACATGGCGTTGCTTCAAGTGTAAGCAGTCTAATACGCCACAACCACCTAGTTCACCGAGACCTGAAAATGAATCAGCTATCCTGCTTGAAATTCGTGCTTTAAGTGCAAGGATGGCACCACTGGATAACCTAAAGGATGAATTCTTGGCCCTTAGAAGTGAATTCGCTGAGTTGAAATCGTCGTTTAACAATCAATTCACTGTAATGATTGACGACCTTAACAATAAAATTAACGGCATGGAATCTCGAATTGCACAGGTGGAGAGGGTTCAAGAACAAGTGGATTCAATGAGGGTGAGACTGGAAAAGTTGGAAGAAGACTCCGACAATAAAGATCAATGTAGAACAAACCAAAAACGAAAATTTATTTGATATTATGCAAAGGATCGGTACTAAAATCAATTATCCAATAAACAAAAGCCAAATTAATTTTGTAACCAGGGTTCCAACAAAGGAACCAGAAAGTATCAAGCCCATCATAGTCTGTTTCTCAAACCGGTATATAAAAGAGGACTTCATAGCAGCGGCAAGATACGAGTTTAAGACCACTCCTCTAACAGCCGATCAGCTACAATTAAAGGGGAAACATAAAATTTATATAAATGATCATTTGACAACTAAAAACAAGAATCTTCTCTCTAAAACCAAAAAGGCGGCGAATGAAGCAAATTTCCGTTACGTGTGGGTGAAGCATGCAAAAATACATATTCGGAAAACGGACACATCACCAGTCATGATAGTAAAATCGGAGAAAGATCTTGTAAAAATTGTATAAGTTATTTATTACATTCTTCTTGTCTTCTACTGATATTTCACGTAGTTTTAGGTTTCACATTAACCTGTACAACGAACATTTTATTTTTAAAGTTTGAGCATTACTGTCCGGTGAGTGAATCGTGTGTTTTCCAACAAATACTGTGTCTCACATTTGTGTGTCGTCGCAAATACTTAAGGTATTCGCTACCTGCTATAATCACATCCCAATGTAAAGTTAACCATATTTTAGACTTCATAAGGCATACTTTTGAATGTTTCAAATTGATATTTATAATGTTCTGTAACTATGGACCGCCTTTAGTTTCTATTCATAGGTCATTATATAGTCGCCTTTCAATGGAGTGTTGTTTTGTTCACTGTGTTCTGCCGTGTTTTACTTATTTTGCTAAACATTTAACTTATACCCGCACAAAATATATTCAATATAATAATTTTGGTTTAGGTAAGTGGAGACTTGTGATTATGTGTATGTTTATTTATTTAACGCCATGTTTTGTTGTATGCATTATTTATATTGTTATTGGTAATATTTGCCGTGTCTTGTATTAATATTTATTACCAAAATGTACGCGGACTACGTACGAAGACTAGTAATTTATATCGTAATATTTGTCTTAACGCCTATGATGTTATTGTTTTTACGGAAAAGTGGCTTGTGGATGATATTTTTAGTAGTGAACTTTTTGACGATCGATATCTTGTGTGGAGACGTGATCGTGATTACGGCCGTACTGCCCAGAAATGTGGTGGTGGTGTTTTAATTGCGGTCAGAAAGGAACTCACAGTGATTGAAAGACCCGAGTGGCGTAGTTCTGCCGAAGATATTTGGGTAACCATTATCCTAAAAAAGTCTAGGCCCTTAGTAAAGTATAATCTACACCTATGTGCCCTTTATTTATGTAAGGAAAACCTTGGCAACTCCTATAACACACAATTACTTAATTTTACTAATAATCTAAACAATCTAATATTAAACAACCCGTTAGATAAATATATTTTACTAGGTGATTTTAACTTCGGTAATTCTGTTGAATGGTCTGATACATCCCACAATGGTGAATTAAGTCCTCTTAATATAACATGTCAGTCTGTTAAGGACTTTTTCGACGCGGTATACACTTATAGTCTAGCCCAGTACAACAGTGTGCGTAATATAAATAATAGACTTTTAGACCTTATCTTCTGTAATGACCATGTAATCGTAAATAAATGCACAAATTCACTTGCGTTGCCTATAGACATGCATCATTATCCTTTAACAATCCAAGCCGACTTTGCTGAACATCATAAACTTTCGGAAAATGTAACAAACAAATATATTTTTTCCAAAGGTGATTATGCTTCTATTATAAGTGAGCTTGAAAAAATTAATTGGACCGAATCTTTACATACTGGCTCATTGGATGACGCAGTCGCATTTTTCTATAAAAAATTGTACGAGCTGAGGGATAAATTTATTCCGTTAAAATGCTTAAAAAATACTTTATATCCTTCATGGTACAACAAGGCTCTAATAAAAATTTTAAAAGAAAAATATAAGTACCATCGTAAATATAAAACTTATCACAACTTATCTGACTATCATTCTTTCACTTTGTTACGGGCCAGAGCCATTGAAGTAGAAAAAAGCTGCTTTAATACGTACATGGCTAAAATAGAATCTGCTATAATTAACAATCCAAGGTCATTCCGGTCATACGTAAAAAGCAAAAGAACTGTTAATGCATTCCCTAATGTGATGCATTATCGTGACACGATCGCTGAAACAGGAGAAGAGATAAGTAATTTATTCTCAAATTACTTTCATTCCACTTTCCAAAGCCCAGACCCTATTGTCTTGCCTTCTAGAGAAAATGATAATTGCGTTACTAGCATTAGCTCCATAGAAATTAGTCAAGAAGAGGTGTTGAAGTTAATGAAATCCCTGGATTTAACCAAGGCAGGCGGTCCTGATTCTATTCCACCTATTTTTATAGTCAAATGTGCGGTTAGCCTAGTAGATCCAGTTTGTATCTTATTTAAGCGATCGGTTTCAGAGGGGACTGTACCAGGGGTATGGAAATCTGCATTTATCACTCCTGTATTTAAAAAGGGAGATCGGTCAAATGTAGAGGATTACCGCCCTATTTCTAAAATATGTCTTTTTTCTAAACTTCTGGAAAGAATAATATATAAACAAGTATCTGAAGCAGTGAGAAGCAATTTCGGTGAAGAACAACATGGTTTCCTTAGAAACCGATCTACAACTTCAAATCTTATACTCTCCCATGAATTTATTTCTGAAGGCATGGACGCTGGTGGGCAAGTGGATGTTATACATACAGATTATTCCAAATGTTTTGACCGAATAAATCATACTGTGCTACTGGATAAATTATTGTCGACAGGTATTCATGGAGACCTTTACCGGTGGTTTTCGTCATATATTGAGAATCGCACACAGGCGGTAGTACTAAAAGGGTACGTATCTGGCTGGAATTATGTTCCTTCTGGTGTACCTCAAGGCTCAATCTTAGGACCTCTGTTATTTACATTGTTTATCTCTGACATACATAAGTGTTTCAAACATAGTTACATCCTACTTTATGCAGATGATATGAAGATACATAAACTTGTTAAAAATATATCAGATGCTGAGCAACTTCAAAACGATCTTACGAGGTTCGAAGAATATTGTGTACATAATAAACTCCAGCTAAATGTTGCTAAATGTTTCCAAGTCACGTACTCCCGACAAAAAACTATTATTAATTTTGAATATAAATTAAACCATCAAATACTTAACAAAGTCACTACAATTAAGGATCTAGGAGTAAAAATGGACCATAAACTTTTGTTTGATCAACACATCGATTACATTGTTAATCGAGCATCAAAGGCGTTAGGATTTATTATAAGAGTTTCAGCTGATTTTCGTTCCTTAAAAACTGTAAAAATTCTATATTGTGCTTTCGTACGTAGTCACTTGGAATACGCGTCACAAGTTTGGAACCCTCAGTACGAAATATATAAGTCTCGTATTGAAGCCGTACAAAAGAAATTCCTTAGATACTTAGACTACAAAGCACGGCAGTATTCAGATGATTACAACCACCGTTGTAAAAGATATCACTTTCTACCGTTACACTACAGGCGTGACATTAATGATATTTCATTTTTCGTTAATATAGCTAATGGGTCGATCGATTGCCCTGAACTATTATCTAAGCTACACTTACGTACTAACCTTCTAGGGCTCAGACGTAGACCGCTTATGCAGGTTGCTTCTGTTTCAACGAATTACAGAAAAAATACCTTTCTCTTGCGTGCAGCACATGCATTCAATAATATGCCAAAAGACTTAGATGTAGATCTTTTTTGTACAAAAACTAACACAGTAAAACGCTTACTAGCAAATAAATTCTTTATAGATGACTCCCGTATATGAATGTCGAACTTTTATAATGAAGATTTTTTAATCTGTATATGTCACTATATAAATATCTATATACTTATTTATTCCACTAAATTGACGATGTTTACTTTTTGTCGATAGTGTTGTTGTGTATGGTCTCTATCTCATTGAAGCAATGTATACAGCAATGTTAACCTTTTCTGAAACTTCCACATTATGAAGTCATTTAACGGCGGAAGCTTGTTGTTAGCAAATTACGAAATACATTATGTTATTAAAATTATGATTAGTCTGTAAGCTTTCCTAAGAATGAATAAATAAAAAAATAAAATAAATAAATATCAATGATAAATTACAAAACTTACCGCAAACTATTGATGTAAACAGGAACATTTCAAACCGCAATAGATAGCGAGCGGTTTTCTGTTGCCTGACTTTTATCACAATTTTACAAATTACTCCGAAACTTTTTTTATTTGATCATGTTTATGGATAGCTAGGCTACAAATCAACATTAAATGTAAAGCATGGGTAAACATGGGTAACTGTCAAAAGTCTCGATGAACTTTAAATAAACTTTTTTTTTACCATTATTTATTTTGCAATTATTTTAAGGTAAACGTTAATATAATATTAAATACATAATAGGTGTTTCATATTCTTCAAAAGACGAGGTTTCCAGAAATATATAATACATTATACCTTTTCCTGTAATGTATAACGATAAAATCAATTTGAAAGTGATGAAGTGAACGGGCACACAACATGGACGTCCGTCAAAACTATAAAGTTTGTAGAGTTGTAAAAAAAACATTTCAAATAATATGTATAATTTTTTGATATTATATTCTAGTTTGGTCCTTAAACTATTGAGTAAAATAAATAAAGTATGCCAGTAGCGACATTGGCAAAACCCATTT
The DNA here is from genome assembly GCA_947562075.1 of Orthosia gracilis. Classification (NCBI taxonomy): domain Eukaryota; kingdom Metazoa; phylum Arthropoda; class Insecta; order Lepidoptera; family Noctuidae; genus Orthosia; species Orthosia gracilis. The sequence continues at coordinate 11,038,630 of OX387277.1, forward strand.
TTAATCATCAGTTGTTGCACGATTTTCCATAGTGGGCCGGCGTGAAGATGTCCTAAGTGTCGAATTTCCTCACCGTCAGTGACCCCTTCCCCCTCTCCACAACCAACACCTGAACCTGCGTCTCTAGAAACGATCCTGAACGAGATTCGTGAGCTCAAGGTTCAACTGCCTGGCCTGCCGATGTTTTCTGACGATGTCAAATACATAAAAGACGAACTCAAAGAACTCAAGGCTACTTGTGAGTTCTATGGTAAACGCTTAGATGATTTCTCTGCCAAACTTGCGGGCATTGAGACTAGGGTGGCTGTTCTTGAGCATCTGCAGGAATCTGTGTGCACTCTTCAATCGGACATTGATTTGACTAAGTCTGAGTTGTCCGCTAGTGACCAGAGATCAAGGCTGAACAATGTAGAAATTAAGGGCATTCCCCTAAAAAAGGATGAAAACCTGTTCGCTATTTTGAATAAGATAAGTCAAAAAGTAAATTTTACATTTCCTAAAACCCAGATCAACTACATATCTAGGATTCCATTATTCAACACAAAAGATAAGTCAATTGTGGTCAGCTTCATCAATAGATATATTAAGGAGGACTTTGTTGCGGCTGCACGCTCTTTCAAGACCTTATCCGCCCATGACCTTGGATTCGTAGGCCAAACGAACTGAGTCTACGTGAATGATCACCTCAACTCCGACTCCAAAAAGTTGCTGAACAAAACCCGAACTATAGCAAAGGAGAAGGACTACAAGCACGTATGGGTCAAACACGGAAAGATTCATGTCCGCAGGCAGGAAGGATCGGTTGTCTTTGTAATATCTAAGGAGAAAGATTTAAGCAAGCTAAATTAGAGTGGCGCATTCTTCTGTTATCATTATTTTATCAAAATGTTCTAAAACATATGTCTAGAAGTAAAAACATTTTTAAAATGTATCAACAACCGCAACTGTTTCTTACTTAATTTTTTGTAAAAGGTTTAGCATCGCTGACGTGCCCGATGCTTCGTCACCTCGCTTTTGTTTTCGCATATGGGCCTTTTGTTTCTCTTATCGCGCTATTCTATTCATTAGAACATCCCAATCTATGCTTATCTCGCTCGCACTCATTGTTGAATCTTGTTACTGCCTGCTTCTTCGCAGACTTACCTGGGATATCGCCGCTTTTTTTGTGCCTTTTGGCAATCGTGTTTGCCTTATTTATTTATATATTCTTTATTGTAGGTACACCAATATAAGACACAGAAAAGGAAACTTAAAAATAAAATACATACAACGGGCGGCCTTATCGCTTACCGCGATCTCTTCCAGGCAACCTGGAATGGACAGTGATAGCCTGGACATGAAATGGGGTTGCCATTGGTGTAACACACAAAATTATGAATATTTACTTTAATTATACAATAATATTATTACAGATACACAAATACATACATATGTTGAATAATATATACATAAATACATACATACTCAATATATATAGGCAATGAAAGTAAATGTTGACCAACGACAATCACAGTGACAGGTAATGGTCTTTTACGAGTCTTTTAAATACATGCAATGACTGGGCGCTTTTTATTGGGTCGGGCAATGCATTCCACAGACGAGCAGCTTGGACAGTAAAAGATTTATCCAAGAAAGTGGTGGAATGCATTGGCATTTTAAGTCGCAAGTTATCCGATGACCTAAGTGATTTCGTGTGGGAATCGCAGATAAACTGAAAACGATCCTTGATGCCTTATTACATTAAATACCCTCTTTACAAGTTTATTATATGTTTTTAGTTTGCTACATTACAATAACTATGAGTATTTAATTTTATTATCCCTAATTGTTTTCATACTCAACACAATCATTGTTATTTTAGTGTTTTCTTATTACTTGATTGGTAGTTATCGCGCAAATAATTTTGTTGCTATAACTTGTATAAATCAATGGCTTTAAACGACGGTAAAAGATTGCATGTATATTATCAGAATGTTCGTGGCCTCCGTACAAAGACTGAATCCTTGTTTCGCCAACTATGCTTATGCTCATACGATGTTGTTGTATTAACGGAAACTTGGTTGGTAGATGGCATATCAATTTGGGAATTATTTGGTGATGAGTTTATTGTGTGGCGTCGCGACCGGGATTACTGTCTTACAGGCCAGTCTCGTGGTGGTGGTGTCCTGGTGGCTGTCCGTAAGTGTATTTCTGCGGTTCCCCAGCCGCAATTTCACTCCTCGGATGAAGACTTGTGGGTAACTTTGAGTGTGCGTAAGCCTAACACGAGAAACTATTTTAATTTGAATATTTGTGTGATCTATCTGTGTAAGCAAAACCGTGGCTATTCTTTTTCCGACCAATTATCAAATTTTCTCCAAAGCTTAAGTAATATAGTGATCAATAATCCAACCAATAATTATTTAGTTGTTGGCGATTTTAACTTGAGTGGAATTTTGTGGCAATTAAATAATAACACATTATTACCAGTAAATATCTGTAGTTCAGACGAGTATGCGTTAACAGATGAGTTGCGTCTTTTAGGCAAGGTAAGATTCTTGATTTAGTTTTATGTAATGAAACTGTATCAGTGTGCGAATGTTTGGTGCCTTTATCACCTGTTGACAAATATCACCCGGCCCTTTGTATCGACGTGAACTTTGCGGACTACACTTATCTAACTCCAGCTCCTTTTATTAGTTACATCTACGGTAAAGCAGACTTTGTGGCCATAAACAGGGAAATAGCAGCTATAGATTGGATAAATATAATCTCTGACATTTCGCCTAATGACGCCGTAAACTACTTTTATGCTACTATAAGGGATATCCAAAATAAGCTTGTTCCTACTAAGACAGTTCTTCACAGCTCATACCCTATTTGGTACTCTCCGGCACTCAAACGCCTGATTATAGAGAAGGATAAATATCTTCGTAAATTTAAGACGTATGGCAGACTTGCCGACGAGGCGACCTTCAAACATTTACGTGAGCGGGTTAATAAACTTGAAGCAGATTGTTACACCAACTACTTAGCTGGTACAGAGGCCTCCATTGAAAAGAATCCTAAACGCATTTGGAGCTTTGTGAAGCAGCGATCTAAGTCCAATGCAATGCCCAGTTTCCGAATGGTGATGTCACGGTTTCTTCTCCCGAGTCTATTTGTAACGCATTTTCTTCCCACTTTTATTCTACTTTTCTTGATCATAACAAAGATGTCCCTTCTATTCATTCTCCTCCCCAAACTGTTATAAATCCCGAGATACCTTCAGATATTCACTCAGTTGAGATTGACCTTAATGTTATAGTCAAGCTTATTAGTGATATTGATCCATTTAAATCTGCTGGTCCGGACTAACTATCGCCTAAGTTTCTGATTGGGTGTGCTAAAACCATAGCCTTGCCAGTATCTCTATTGTTTAAAAAATCGCTCTCCTCATGTTCTGTTCCCCAAATCTGGAAGTCTGTCTTTATAACTCCGGTGTACAAAAAAGGGCAGGAAAACGAAATAGTTAATTACAGACCTATTGCCAAATTGTGCATATTAGCTAAAGTTTTTGAGAGGGTGGTCTACAACCAAGTTTACGCAGCGCTGAGTCAGTCCTTTAGCCCATCTCAGCACGGATTTCTTAAAGGCCGTTCAACAGTATCTAATCTGGCTTTGCTCAATGACTTTCTAACGGACAGTATGGACAATGGGGCACAGGTCGATGTCGTTTACACCGATTACAGTAAGGCGTTTGATGGAATTGACCATAATATCCTTAAATCAAAACTTTTTAACATCGGTATTAGAGGAGATCTTCTTCGTTGGTTCATTTCATACCTTGAAAACAGATCTTAAGCTGTTGTTATCAGTAACTACATGTCGAGCTGGGTATCAGTTCCCAGTGGTGTTCCCCAGGGTTCCTTGATGGCTCCGTTACTTTTTATCATTTATGTAAGCGACATCGATTCTTGTTTCCACCACTCAAGGTTACTCTGTTTTGCTGATGATATGAAGATATTTTCTTCAATATTATCAGTTGACGATATGAATGCTCTCCAATCTGACCTGGCGCGACTGGATGATTATTGCTTGATTAACAAACTCGATTTGAATTCTGTTAAATGCTCAGTTATCTCCTTTAGCAGAAAACGGGTCTCTCTCCCTACAACTTATATACTTAAAAGGCAGATATTGCAGAGATGCGATGGTGTACGCGACCTAGGTGTATATCATGATTCCAAACTTTTATTCACCGTGCACATTGAGCAAATAGTAGCCAAAGCTTCGAGATCACTGGGTTTTGTTATGAGACTCGCAGGGTGTTTCAAGAGGGTCAAAACCCTTAAGATTCTTTATTGCTCTTTTGTGAGAAGTCACCTCAAATATGCATCACAAATTTGGAACCCTTGTTATGGCAAATACATTGATCGTATTGAAAATATACAAAAAAGATTTATTCGCTTTCTATGTTTTCGGCTACGTAAACCGTACCATTCTGATGATTACTTAAATCTTTGGAAGAAATTTCATTTGCAACCACTTATAAATCGTCGTCGACTAGCAGATTGCACCTTTCTTTTAAAAATTATTTCTAACGAGATTGATTGTCCTGATCTCCTACATAAACTGCGCTTCAATGTCCCAGGAGATCGGTTAGATTTAATTCGCCTATCTCCATTCGTTATTCTTATTCTAACTACAGGCAAAATTCATACACGGTGCGAGCGAGTAAACATTTTAATATTCTTTGTAAAGAGTTCTCATTTGACCCATTTACCACTAAAACCTATTCGGTACGCACTCGGCTGAATGCTGACTTTTTTAAAAGTGTTTAGTTCTTGTTTTTCTTTATTTAATCATATAAATCGTGCTTGTTAGTGATCCTAAGTTTTCTACTACCTTTTCTATTTCCATCCGTGAGAACCTGTAATTGGTTCTATGTCTCATATACAATTGTTATCCATCTGTTATAGCTGTTGGTTCTCTTAGTATTAAATAAATAAATAAATATGGAATTCGATTAGATAACAGATGAGGGTGTATCAAATAACACTCACTCGCCTGTTTATACCTGGTAACTCCATAGTTGATCCGTTCAGCAGTTTTCGCTTGGAAGAGTAACAAACATACAAACACGCACACACACAAACTTTAGCTTTTATAATATTAAGTGTCATGATTAGTTTGATATGAGTTTGAAATCATCTATCTGAATTGAGGGTGGGAATTAATGCTCGTGGCTTCCCTGATTGAGAAAATGCTTTTGCGCCTTACAGTGTGACAGGAACAGGATACAGGATAGTATTATTAAATGGAAAAACAAAACTGTTTTGATGCCTGATATAATTAAAAACTAAAAAATACAATCAAAATCCATTACACGTAAACCAAGTCATTAATAAAAATGGTGACGATAACTGTGCCTTCTCGTTTGCACATTCAGGAAAAGAGAAACGTGAGAGAGAGAAAGCCTGTCAATCGGCTTTGTTTAGCCACCATTTTCCTTTATAGCACGGGATTTGTTTAAAAGTTGTTTGATTCGAAAGAGCTTGAATCATTTTCACTACTTTGGTATTTAAATGATGATCTCTTTGAAGATTTCTTAAAACTTGATGAACCATCAGGTCTGGTCTGCGTAGTTTCTTCCTTGCTTTCTTGTTGCTTCTGGGTGGCTTGAGATTCACTTTCTCTCTTTTCTTTTATAGTTGAGCCAGCAGCATCCCTCTGTTCAGAAGAGTAAGAGTTCTTTTCTGCTCTCCCTTGAGATAATTCTGACTCTTGACTTAATGCAGAAGAAGAGCTGCCATCTGCGTTATTTTGTTGGCTTTCAGAAGAATTTTCGCCTCCCTCTTTATACCCAGATTTCTGATGGGAAGATTGTTGTTTTTTGTAGGGACCACCACTGTTTTGAGTACCACCTGATCCTGAGTTGGCATCATTGTTCGATCCAGATCCTCGATTGCTAGACCCACCGGTATTGCTTTGACCGTTGTTTGATCTGCTAGAGCCAGAATGAGAAGACGTAGAGCTGTCACTGTTGGACCCACTTGAACTACTTTCTTGCTGTACCGTGCTTGTATTTGATTCATTCGATCCAGATCCTCCATTTTCAGAGCGAATTACAGCTTTTTGGTTTGAACCAGGTTGTCTAGAGCCAGAGGTGTCTTTGTTGGACCCACTTGAACTACTTTCTTGCTTTACCGTGCTTGTATTTGATTCATTCGATTCAGATCCTCCATTTTCAGAGCTAATTACAGCACTTTGGCTTGAACCAGATTGTCCAGAGCCAGAGGTGCCACTGTTGGACCCACTTGAACTACTTTCTTGCTTTACCGTGCTTGTATTTGATTCATTCGATTCAGATCCTCCATTTTCAGAGCTAATTACAGCACTTTGATGTGAACCAGATTGTCCAGAGCCAGAGGTGCCACTGTTGGACCCATTTGAACTACTTTGTTGTTGTACAGTGCTTGTATTTGATTCATTGGAGTCAGATCCACCATTTGTAGAGCTTGTTACAGCACTTTGGCGTGAACCAGATTGTCCAGAGCCGGAGGTGCGACTGTTGGATTCACTTGAACTACCTTCTTGCTGTACCGTGCTTGTATTTGATTCATTGGAGTTAGATCCTCCATTTTTAGAGCTTGTTACAGCACTTTGGCTTGAACCAGATTGTCCAGAGCCAGAGGTACCACTGTTGGACCCATTTGAACTACTTTGTTGTTGTACAGTGTTTGTATTTGATTCATTGGAGTCAGATCCTTCATTTTTAGAGCTTGTTACAGCACTTTGGCGTGAACCAGATTGTCCAGAGCCAGAGGTGCCACTGTTGGACCTATTTGAACTACTTTCTTGCTTTACCGTGCTTTTATTTGATTCATTGGAGTTAGATCCTCCATTTTTAGAGCTTGTTACAGCACTTTGATGTGAACCAGATTGTCCAGAGCCAGAGGTGCCACTGTTGGACCCATTTGAACTACTTTGTTGATGTACAGTGTTTGTATTTGATTCATTGGAGTCAGATCCTTCATTTTTAGAGCTTGTTACAGCACTTTGGCGTGAACCAGATTGTCTAGAGCCGGAGGTGCGACTGTTGGACTCACTTGAACTACTTTCTTGCTTTACCGTGCTTGTATTTGATTCATTCGATCCAGATCCTCCATTTTCAGAGCCAGTTACAGCACTTTGATGTGAACCAGATTGTCCAGAGCCAGAGGTGCCACTGTTGGACCCATTTGAACTACTTTGTTGTTGTACAGTGTTTGTATTTGATTCATTGGAGTCAGATCCTTCATTTTTAGAGCTTGTTACAGCACTTTGGCGTGAACCAGATTGTCCAGAGCCAGAGGTGCCACTGTTGGACCTATTTGAACTACTTTCTTGCTTTACCGTGTTTTTATTTGATTCATCGGAGTTAGATCCTCCATTTTTAGAGCTTGTTACAGCACTTTGGCGTGAACCAGATTGTCCAGAGCCAGAGGTGCCACTGTTGGACCCATTTGAACTACTTTGTTGTTGTACAGTGCTTGTATTTGATTCATTGGAGTCAGATCCTTCATTTTTAGAGCTTGTTACAGCACTTTGGCGTGAACCAGATTGTCTAGAGCCGGAGGTGCGACTGTTGGACTCACTTGAACTACTTTCTTGCTTTACCGTGCTTGTATTTGATTCATTCGATCCAGATCCTCCATTTTCAGAGCTAGTTACAGCACTTTGATGTGAACCAGATTGTCCAGAGCCAGAGGTGCCACTGTTGGACCCATTTGAACTACTTTGTTGTTGTACAGTGCTTGTATTTGATTCATTGGAGTTAGATCCTCCATTTTTAGAGCTTGTTACAGCACTTTGGCGTGAACCAGATTGTCCAGAGCCGGAGGTGCGACTGTTGGACTCACTTGAACTACTTTCTTGCTTTACCGTGCTTGTATTTGATTCATTCGATCCAGATCCTCCATTTTCAGAGCTAGTTACAGCACTTTGGCGTGAACCAGGTTGTCCAGAGCCAGAGGTGCCACTGTTGGACCCATTTGAACTACTTTGTTGTTGTACAGTGCTTGTATTTGATTCATTGGAGTCAGATCCTTCATTTTTAGAGCTTGTTACAGCACTTTGGCGTGAACCAGATTGTCTAGAGCCGGACGTGCGACTGTTGGACTCACTTGAACTACTTTCTTGCTTTACCGTGCTTGTATTTGATTCATTCGATCCAGATCCTCCATTTTCAGAGCTAGTTACAGCACTTTGGCGTGAACCAGATTGTCCAGAGCCAGAGGTGCCACTGTTGGACCCATTTGAACTACTTTGTTGTTGTACAGTGCTTGTATTTGATTCATTGGAGTCAGATCCTTCATTTTTAGAGCTTGTTACAGCACTTTGGCGTGAACCAGATTGTCTAGAGCCGGAAGTGCGACTGTTGGACTCACTTGAACTACTTTCTTGCTTTACCGTGCTTGTATTTGATTCATTCGATCCAGATCCTCCATTTTCAGAGCTAGTTACAGCACTTTGGCGTGAACCAGATTGTCCAGAGCCAGAGGTGCCACTGTTGGACCCATTTGAACTACTTTGTTGTTGTACAGTGCTTGTATTTGATTCATTGGAGTCAGATCCTTCATTTTTAGAGCTTGTTACAGCACTTTGGCGTGAACCAGATTGTCTAGAGCCGGTAGTGCGACTCTTGGACCCATTTGAACTACTTTCTTGCTTTACCGTGCTTGTATTTGATTCATTTGATCCAGATCCTCCATTTTTAGAGCTTGTTACAGCACTTTGGCGTGAACCAGATTGTCCAGAGCCAGAGGTGCCACTGTTGGACCCATTTGAACTACTTTGTTGTTGTACAGTGCTTGTATTTGATTCATTGGAGTCAGATCCTTCATTTTTAGAGCTTGTTACAGCACTTTGGCGTGAACCAGATTGTCCAGAGCCAGAGGTGCCACTGTTGGACCCATTTGAACTACTTTGTTGTTGTACAGTGCTTGTATTTGATTGATTGGAGTCAGATCCTTCATTTTTAGAGCTTGTTACAGCACTTTGGCGTGAACCAGATTGTCTAGAGCCGGAGGTGCGACTGTTGGACTCACTTGAACTACTTTCTTGCTTTACCGTGCTTGTATTTGATTCATTCGATCCAGATCCTCCATTTTCAGAGCTAGTTACAGCACTTTGGCGTGAACCAGATTGTCCAGAGCCAGAGTTGCCACTGTTGGACCAATTTGATCTACTTTCTTGCTTTACCGTGCTTTTATTTGATTCATTGGACTTAGATCCTCCATTTTTAGAGCTTGTTACAGCACTTTGGCGTGAACCAGATTGTCCAGAGCCAGAGGTGCCACGGTTGGACCCATTTGAACTACTTTGTTGTTGTACAGTGCTTGTATTTGATTCATTGGAGTCAGATCCTTCATTTGTAGAGCTTGTTACAGCACTTTGGCGTGAACCAGATTGTCTAGAGCCGGAAGTGCGACTGTTGGACTTACTTGAACTACTTTCTTGCTTTACCGTGCTTGTATTTGATTCATTCGATCCAGATCCTCCATTTTCAGAGCTAGTTACAGCACTTTGGCGTGAACCAGATTGTCCAGAGCCAGAGGTGCCACGGTTAGACCCATTTGAACTACTTTGTTGTTGTACAGTGCTTGTATTTGATTCATTGGAGTCAGATCCTTCATTTTTAGAGCTTGTTACAGCACTTTGGCGTGAACCAGATTGTCTAGAGCCGGAAGTGCGACTCTTGGACCCATTTGAACTACTTTCTTGCTTTACCGTGCTTGTATTTGATTCATTTGATCCAGATCCTCCATTTTTAGAGCTTGTTACAGCACTTTGGCGTGAACCAGATTGTCCAGAGCCAGAGGTGCCACTGTTGGACCCATTTGAACTACTTTGTTGTTGTACAGTGCTTGTATTTGATTCATTGGAGTCAGATCCTTCATTTTTAGAGCTTGTTACAGCACTTTGGCGTGAACTAGATTGTCCAGAGCCAGAGGTGCCACTGTTGGACCCATTTGAACTACTTTGTTGTTGTACAGTGCTTGTATTTGATTCATTGGAGTCAGATCCTTCATTTTTAGAGCTTGTTACAGAACTTTGGCCTGAACCAGATTGTCTAGAGCCGGAGGTGCGACTGTTGGACTCACTTGAACTACTTTCTTGCTTTACCGTGCTTGTATTTGATTCATTCGATCCAGATCCTCCATTTTCTGAGCTAGTTACAGCACTTTGGCGTGAACCAGATTGTCCAGAGCCAGAGGTGCCACTGTTGGACCCATTTGAACTACTTTCTTGCTTTACCGTGCTTGTATTTGATTCATTCGATCCAGATCCTCCATTTTTAGAGCTTGTTACAGCACTTTGGCGTGAACCAGATTGTCCAGAGCCAGAGGTGCCACTGTTGGACCCATTTGAACTACTTTGTTGTTGTACAGTGCTTGTATTTGATTCAATGGAGTCAGATCCTTCATTTTTAGAGCTTGTTACAGCACTTTGGCGTGAACCAGATTGTCCAGAGCCGGAGGTGCGACTGTTGGACTCACTTGAACTACTTTCTTGCTTTACCGTGTTTGTATTTGATTCATTCGATCCAGATCCTCCATTTTCAGAGCTAGTTACAGCACTTTGGCGTGAACCAGATTGTCCAGAGCCAGAGGTGCCACTGTTGGACCCATTTGAACTACTTTGTTGTTGTACAGTGCTTGTATTTGATTCATTGGAGTCAGATCCTTCATTTTTAGAGCTTGTTACAGCACTTTGGCGTGAACCAGATTGTCTAGAGCCGGTGGTGCGACTGTTGGACTCACTTGAACTACTTTCTTGCTTTACCGTGCTTGTATTTGATTCATTCGATCCAGATCCTCCATTTTCAGAGCTAGTTACAGCACTTTGGCGTGAACCAGGTTGTCCAGAGCCAGAGGTGCTACTGTTGGACCCATTTGAACTACTTTGTTGTTGTACAGTGCTTGTATTTGATTCATTGGAGTCAGATCCTTCATTTTTAGAGCTTGTTACAGCACTTTGGCGTGAACCAGATTGTCCAGAGCCAGAGGTGCCACTGTTGGATCCATTTGAACTACTTTCTTGCTTTACCGTGCTTGTATTTGATTCATTGGAGTTAGATCCTCCATTTTCAGAGCTAGTTACAGCACTTTGGCGTGAACCAGGTTGTCCAGAGCCAGAGGTGCCACTGTTGGACCCATTTGAACTACTTTGTTGTTGTACAGTGCTTGTATTTGATTCATTGGAGTCAGATCCTTCATTTTTAGAGCTTGTTACAGCACTTTGGCGTGAACCAGATTGTCTAGAGCCGGAGGTGCGACTGTTGGACTCACTTGAACTACTTTCTTGCTTTACCGTGCTTGTATTTGATTCATTCGATCCAGATCCTCCATTTTCAGAGCTAGTTACAGCACTTTGATGTGAACCAGATTGTCCAGAGCCAGAGGTGCCACTGTTGGACCCATTTGAACTACTTTGTTGTTGTACAGTGCTTGTATTTGATTCATTGGAGTTAGATCCTCCATTTTTAGAGCTTGTTACAGCACTTTGGCGTGAACCAGATTGTCCAGAGCCGGAGGTGCGACTGTTGGACTCACTTGAACTACTTTCTTGCTTTACCGTGCTTGTATTTGATTCATTCGATCCAGATCCTCCATTTTCAGAGCTAGTTACAGCACTTTGGCGTGAACCAGGTTGTCCAGAGCCAGAGGTGCCACTGTTGGACCCATTTGAACTACTTTGTTGTTGTACAGTGCTTGTATTTGATTCATTGGAGTCAGATCCTTCATTTTTAGAGCTTGTTACAGCACTTTGGCGTGAACCAGATTGTCTAGAGCCGGAGGCGGAGGTGCGACTGTTGGACTTACTTGAACTACTTTCTTGCTTTACCGTGCTTGTATTTGATTCATTCGATCCAGATCCTCCATTTTCAGAGCTAGTTACAGCACTTTGATGTGAACCAGATTGTCCAGAGCCAGAGGTGCCACTGTTGGACCCATTTGAACTACTTTGTTGTTGTACAGTGCTTGTATTTGATTCATTGGAGTTAGATCCTCCATTTTTAGAGCTTGTTACAGCACTTTGGCGTGAACCAGATTGTCCAGAGCCGGAGGTGCGACTGTTGGACTCACTTGAACTACTTTCTTGCTTTACCGTGCTTGTATTTGATTCATTCGATCCAGATCCTCCATTTTCAGAGCTAGTTACAGCACTTTGGCTTGAACCAGATTGTCCAGAGCCAGAGGTGCCACTGTTGGACCCACTTGAACTACTTTCTTGCTTTACCGTGCTTGTATTTGATTCATTGGAGTTAGATCCTCCATTTTTAGAGCTTGTTACAGCACTTTGGCTTGAACCAGATTGTCCAGAGCCAGAGGTGCCACTGTTGGACCCATTTGAACTACTTTCTTGCTTTACCGTGCTTGTATTTGATTCATTGGAGTTAGATCCTCCATTTTTAGAGCTTGTTACAGCACTTTGGCTTGAACCAGATTGTCCAGAGCCAGAGGTGCCACTGTTGTACCCACTTGAACTACTTTCTTGCTTTACAGTGCTTGTATTTGTTTCATTCGATTCAGATCCTTCATTTTTAGAGCTAACCTCGTCATCACTTTCGTCGTAATAGTCGTCATTGTCATTATCATCATTGGATGTCTTGGAGCTCTCATCGTTGTTTTGTTTGTTCAAAGCGTATTGCTTTTCAGTATTCTCTTTATTGGTTTCTTTTTTATTTGATGATGTTGTTGTGGTGGTTGTTTTGGTTGCACCTTGGCTAATTGATGAACTATCGATGGAGTTATTATCATTATTGCCATCACTACCATTATCACCTTTGTTTTTCTTGTTTTTTATTCCGTTGCCAGAATTTTCATTGCCACCTGTTGTTTGTTTGTCTTTTTTGCCATCTTTTATGTTTTGTCTGTTTCCACCTTTAATATGATAATTATGTCTGCTACCTTTTTTGTTGTATCTGATTACATGTTGTCCAGATTCCCCCTTCTTGGTGTGTTTTTGATGCGTCGATGTTTGTCTAGGTCTAGTGGATTCAATTTTATGAATATCAGAATGTGCTTTTGGTTGTTTATTGTTTTTAAACGTTTGGACAATGGTCCTAGTTATAATTGTCACATCACCATCACTTTCATCGTTAGAGTTTACTTGCTCTTGAGAGTTATCTTGATTGTTATTGTCTGAGGTTGCTACGTTTCTTGAAGTTTGTGATCCATTTTCCCTTTTGGAACCACTAGTTTTTTTGTTTCCAGTGGTTTTACCATTGTTAATGGTCTCGTCTGATTGTGTATCATTAGATTCATCATTAGACACTGATGTTTCTGTGTAATCATCGTCAACCTCATCTTCGCTACCGTTGTTGAATTTATCATCAGTGCAAGATTTAAATCCTGACAACCATGGCTTTTTGTAACTAGTTGAAATTTCTTTTGTGATTGTCTCCTCGGATCCCAAATCTGTGAAAGAAAAGTGTATATTAAGTAAGTTTTTATATATAGTTTTATCTAGTAACTTTTTTTGTTCAATGTTGACAATAGTTTATTTTTGTTTAGTTGTTTGGAGAGTCTAGACAAATCGCCAATCTGTCAGCAATGTCGATTTAAAACAAATTAAAATAAATAATAAAAAATATGCTGAAGAGGTGTTATTTCGCTAGCGCTGTATGTATGGGATTGCCAAGCGCTATAGAAATGTCACCTAATCAATCCCATGCATTTTGGCATTATGGTAATAGCCTTCGGTGTAAGAATGACACTTTATCTAAACCCTTAGAGCTGTTGTATCTGGTGGGCAACCGATAATTGTTGTCCAGCCGTTGTATAATATGTTCAAATCGCGTGGTTAACTTTGATATCATAAATAAATGAAATAAAAATATGTAACATATATATTTTCTTTCTTTATAGCGTGAAGTAGGATTTGAGTGACGTCAGGTCTTTTCCGGAGTTCATGTAGGGGTATAGTAGCCGCTACATCTCTCTCGGTTCGTCTCGATATTTCTGTCACTTCACTGTTTTATTTAGGTACTTTTAATTTTAAACTTACCAAATCCATATGTGCGAGCATAATCGTTCTTGCTGAGAGCCAGTATTTCTGAAAAAAAATAAGAACATTTGCTTTAATATAAAAATAAAAATGAAAGAGTTATTTTTCGCCAAGGATGACGAAATATATCAAAATTGTGAATCCATTATTTATAATTTGTTGACTCACCCTTAACGACGTACTTTCCAACTGTAAGAGAAAATAATAGTTTAAAATACGGTAAGATTAAAAAAAAACTATGTAAATGGTTGCTATACCTAATACAAAGCTCTCGCTCTTTTTTGTTTATTTTATATCTAGCTGTGCCCTGTGACTTCACTTCCCCCGCGCTAAGACTTCGTTTTCACTGACTTTTTCTTTTGTCTCGATTACTTAGTTGTAGCGTAATGTTCTGTAGCTTTCAACTCTTTAATTGGGATACCAAATGCAAAAATATTCTTTTAATCCAACTGGTAGTGCCATAGATTAGCAGGTTCAAAAACAAACTCTTCAGCTTTATTATATCACAAGAGATAGAAAAGCGTAATCAGCCCTTTAATGTCTGCCACTGCTGGGATTGGAATATTGGCCTCCTCTAATAAATAGGGAGTGGGCTATAATCCACTCCGCGGGCCAAGTGCGTATTGGTAGATGTCACATGTCTTCGAATTTTTGGTTCTAGGAAAAGTCGGTATCCTCACGATGTTTTCCTTCACCGTTTTGAGAGCAGTAGTAATGAAATAAATTACACAAAGTATAATTAGCCTGCTCATGTTCGAACCCATGACCGATACTCAAAAATCGGGGCCATAACCACCGGGCCACCACTGCTCCCACATAAATAAAGTAAAAAATAAACTCACGATTATGATGGTAATTATTTGCGATGAGTCCGATTATAATTGTCACTGTAAAAAAGATATCACTGAATTAAAAACAAGGTTTTACATGAAAAGTTGAATTGTCATGAGAAAAAACGTGTTCTAGCAATATATACTTAATTATATACATATAATAATTAATATATATTATAATTTCAGCTTATTGGAACACCGGGAAGTTGAGTTTTGATTACACACAACACCGAGACAGGTAAAATTAAACAAGATTTTTTAGCTGGTATGTTCTTTGGAGGCTCGTACAGATGGGTTAGCGGCCATTCTGCGGAAAAATGTTGCCTCCTTTTTGCGCAGAGTGCGTGCTAGTAGCAATGGCATTCTGGCGGTTGTTGCTGATAAGTTTGACTGCCCTATTTTTTGCTGACGAAGTAGGGTAAGGAATTTTAATTTTTCTGATTGAATGTTGTTATGATTGCATTGAATGATAATGATGTGATAATTATCTGAACTATTCTACTGGCGCATATTTCTTAAGTTTACTAACCATTAGTTGATAAGCTGTTAGTAACTATTGGACCAATGTTTTGTTATTCCTTTTATTAATTTATACTTTTTTAAACAACCTTTTATGAACAAACACAAGAAACAAACGTGTTTGACAAATTTCAGCTCAAATGAACACCGGGAAGTAGCTCAAAATAAACTTGCAAGCTTTGATCAAACACAGAATCCGGTACAATATTTACTTTTTCTTGGCTAGGATGTATATACAAATTAACTAAGAAGAAAGAATAGATTACGTTGTTCCTCCATTTTGTTGAATTGTGCGAACAAAAATGTACTAAATAGCTGATCTTCTATGTGTCATGTTGACTGGTGATAAAAATCGACCAAAATGATTTAGTTATCCTTAATGTAATAATGCGTGTTACTGTCTCAATGCAGGGCGTCTTGTCATACAGGCACAACTCGCTAGCTCAAGGCGAATTGAAATTTCAATTTGACTATACATATAAAATATTTTGGTATTACTTACGTTGTTTATAAACTTGATTTACATGTTGTCTGGACCAATCATTGGCTATGGAAAGAAAATTATGATTAAAAGATTTGTTTAAAAAAAAATATATTTATGCCTAAAAATAATCTCTATAAGAAAAATCATTCGAAGCCAGGGCGGGTCGCTAATTATTTGAGATTCTTTATTTCCCATAAGAAGTTACTTCACGTAAATGACAAATTTAAATTGACATTATTGATTTACGTACAGTTACGGCAAAAAGAAATTACAATACACAAAAATATTCCAAAAGTGTAGTGTAATCGCGAAAAATTTAACATACACAGAGCGCGCGCAACTAGAAGTGGTATGTAATGTACTAAGGTGCGCTCGCATTTATAAAAGATCATCTATAAATACTTACTTTCGAACAGCGTAGCCATCTTCCTAAAAGCGATAGCAATTTGCTTGTCATAACCTGAAACAATAAGCATATTTATACATATTATAAACAGCCATTTAAAGTTCCTACTATAAGAACACATACCTCCTCTCTATGAGAGAGAATACGTCTTAATCTAACATAAAAAAAACACGTGGGCTAAGTGCAGATCTAGCAAAGATGTCACATGACTTCGAAATTTTAGCTCTCGGACATGGTGACATATACATCGCGATGTTTTCCTTCACCGTTTCCACCGACCATAAATTAATTGGAATAAGCTCAGGAATGTGATGATTTTATCGAACTAATATTATAAAAGTGAAAGCTTGGGTGAATAGATGTACGTTTGTCGCGTAATCACGCCAGAACGGCTGAACGGATCTGGATATAATTGCCACAGATAGCTAGTTTTTTTCCTGATATAATATTGTCTTGGGATGATAAATCACTTTTCTCGCGGGTGAAGCCGCTGGCAGACGCTAGTGTAGAATAATCTTCTTACCTTTCAAGCTCTCAAATTCACCCTTTTTTCGCAGCAGTACGTTGATTTCTTTCAGAGAGGCATGGAGCTTATAGCGCTGAATGACTTCAGCTGCGTTGCTATATTCACCATCGTATGCAGTTACCCCCCATCTGCTTCCCCAGTTACCGTTGGAACAAATGAGTGCTGGAAATGAAAACAACATTTTATTTAAAAATATTGTACGCAATATTTCATCTTAATCAGTGGAGGATAACTGCTTTAAAGTTCAGTTGCAAGATTTGACCCGAACACACTTACATACATACATACATTGTAAGTTAAATAAAAGCTTGTAAAATTGCGTTGTCCCAAGAAACAAATGAGAGTGCAAAATTCCAGCTCAATCGAACACCGAGAAGTGTCAAGGAGAAAAGTGCCAAGAACACTGGCAGTATTGCCACGTTGAATGGCGCTGCTTATTCTTTGGCCGAGGACAAAGCCACCTCTGTGGCCACGTGAGGAGTTGTTTATCTTTTTTTTTTTTTTTATTTGTTATAGGCTCGCGCTTGACCACTATCTCACCTGATGGTAAGTGATGATGTGGTCGACGGTGGAGCACGCTTGCATCTATTTGCTGGCGTCCCGAAAAAACGTCGATGAGCACTCGGACCCCATAAGCCTAATGCTTCAAACCATTAACTTTTGACACTTAATTTATTACAGGACAAACATTTATTAAACCTAGTGTACAATATGAATGTCTCTCGCACAGGGCTATCACTTACAGACAACAAGAGGAGATGAATGTAAGGAATTCAGTGTACAAAATATCATAAATTCATTTACCTTGTTGGTGACTAAGAACGCAATGCCCGATCCTGGTGGCGGCTAACACGACTGAAAATAAAATAATAATATTAAGAATAAAATAATAATCAAGGTAAAATAATTAGGGTACTTTTTATCCCGGCAAAAGGCACGAGTTTTTTTGATAGCCTTCATAAGTGAGTCTTTGAGGTAAAGCTTCTAAGATAGAACACAAAAAAAATACTTACATTTGTGGAGATAGGTGCCAACTGAAACAGATAATAAACGAAATTAGTAGAGTTAACTTAGAGTTATTTGGTAACATGAGGGTAAATTGTTTGATACTGCATGACAAACAACCAATTTTACCTCGTGTTAGTAACTAACTCTGATTTAAGATAATCATGCAAATGCGCCTTAGGATTTTAAACAACAATTTGGGTAGTTTTTATTTTTATCCGGAATCTGTTGATAGTAACAAAATACTTTTTAGACAGGTCGATAGACAATTTTTTTCTGATTATGATGGCATCAGAAAACTAAAATCTGCCAATTGTCCGATAGTGGCAGAATACTACGAGTAACACGGGACTTGTAAAAATTATCTCTGCCGCATAAGACTACGACATTTTTTTCCAAACTGTAATATATTATTTGTTTTTTGATCAAGAAATATAGCGATAAAACTCACGGCCATCGATGTATAGGTTGAGGAAATCAGAAGCTCCATAGGAGTAGGCCAACATGATTTCCAAGATGTCATTGTAGCTCTTGAAGTGCGCTGAAAACAAAAGAAAACAATATTAATTTGTTTTAATTAAATTAAAAAGTCGTTGATCCCGTCTACCATTTTGTAGATCTTTGACAACCATGGGCGCCGGAAGAGGGTGCAAGGGGGTGCACTTGCACCTCTCTGCATTACAATAAAACATACCAATCTCTTCAACCGGCGCGAGACCATAAATAGCTTTTTATTTTTGGCTGTAATTACGCCAGATCAGTGCTCAAAAACACAAAGAAATCCGAGGTGATGTGTTAAAAGTTTCGAGCTCGCTTCGCTCGCTCTTCAGTTCTCTTTCCTTGTTTTCGATCTTTTGTGCATAATTCGACAAATAATTCTCTGTACTAATTGGGCCAGAAGTAGCAAAGGCTAAGTAGATTGATTTTAATGTGACCACTGCTGGGACACAGGCCTCGTGTCTGTGAAAGGGACTGGGCCGTAATTGGCATGTATTCGAAAAAAATGATTGATTGACAAGCAGAAAATAATAGAAGCATTCAGCCGCCTCCAGACAGACTGGGAAGGTGACCCCAACAAAATTGGGACCAACCGCTTAACGGAGGACTCTCTATATGTAATTGATGGTCACCCATCGACGTTGCTTATCCTAAAAGCTTTAGAAATTTATTTGAACTTACTTTTGCCGGAAATCCATTTGAAAGATTTGTACGAAACAGAGCTTCGGTCTAAAAAGAAAAAAAAAGAAAATTAGTACGTTTCAATTAGGTATTCTCCTTTTAAATCTCTGCATTAATGAATTTATGGATGAAAAACATGAGAAAATTAAAAATTATTAAAATGAAAATGATTCTAAAAGTATGCTTTTTTATATTCCTTTCTGCAAACCCTTTCATTTTGATTCATTTCATTGCACAATAGTGGGATGCATAAAACATAATTGGTTCAATCGGTTAGGGATAATTATTTTAAAAATCAGCTTACTGATTAACTAACTAATAAAGTGGGAATGATAAATAAAAAAAAACTTGTAAAATATAAAAAAAAAACCACTTACCGGAAATTCCTGCAGCGAGGTATCCTGTAAAACAAAAACGGGAATTAAAATCATATATTCATTTTTTTTATTTTTTTTTTATCTGTTATAGGCTCGCGTTGTTAAAATACTTAATTCCAAGTAATTTAACAAGTGAAGAAGAAAAAAGACGCGGTTAGCGTAGTCCAAATTAATATGGATCAATTTGGAGCAAGAGGATGATGAATTAATAGATTCAAATGCTATAGTTACCACAACTGTCGAAAAGATGTCCAACCTGTAAAGATATAAATTAAATTAAATTCCGTTACTTAAACCAAGGTATTTTTATGTAACTTTTTTGATATTGGTTTGTACGGTAATATAGAATATTGTTAAATGAAATACTTATCAGCAAACAAACATGTTTCTTTTTTAATAATTTGATGAGAGACGAAGTTACAGAATTAGAACGAGAAGTCCGACGCGGCATCTGAAGATACCGCGACGCCTATACATATTTCATTAAATGATTATTCCTTTATTAAAGTGACAAATATGTTAACATGTTGTATACAATTGAATATTCTAAAAAAAAAAGAGGGAAAGGTCTCATTGTGTATAAAAAAATTCGTTCACTACGATGTCAATGGGAAACGTGCCCAGAACATGTCTATAAATTGTATATATCTCGTTCGTTTTTCGATCAATATAAAAAAAAAACTTAAATAGAAATAGGTAATACTAAAAGTGAAAACAGAATCATGTTATCATGTCGCCCTGCTAGCCGTTTTCCAACAGAGCTGAGCTAAACCTGGCTAAGAAAATGAAGTGATCGTACTGGTGGATATTTTTCTCGCGCACCGGTCCGTTAACTCGCACATCGACAATTTATCGAAACACGCAATTATGACACGATATCTTTTGCGAAACCCCTATTTAAAGAGTAAACGCGCCTAACTTTTAAGCAGCTGAACCAATTTTCATCAAACATAGCTAGGAATACTTGACAAAATCATCTTTCAAACGAAAAAAAAACTCAATCATAATCGGCTCATCCGTTTAGGAGGTAAGATGACACAGACAGACCCGCCGATATATCTCGAACTTATATTGTAACACCTCTCATTTTCCGACGGGGGTTAAAATAAATATTTGTGTGAGTTAACTTACCCCTCCAACAGCATTAGTGGTTCCACCACCATTCAAGATCCGGCGCCAGGGTAGTATGAACTTATGGCCAGAGGTCTTTCTGACATGGGTGGTAACAGAGTCACTGCCCTTTTTGTGGTGTGGTGAGGCGGATACTATCGCCAACTGTAAAGATGTTGAAAATACTAATGTTAGTAACACACATAGATATAATTCAATGTTCTTAAACATAAAACACAAAATCGTGCACATCGATTTCGATTCAAAGTGGCCAGAATTCTGTTGGCATTGCCTCGTTGAATAAAAATGCTGATTTTCTGGCCGCAGAAAAGCCCAAGCCTCTGGTCATGTAAAAAGTCGACTAACCGTTTTCTTATATCTCGAAAAAACTATACATCGTACTAGATTTACTACAACAATAGAAACTATAACAAGGCAAAGAATGGGTTTTCTTCCTGTGAGGATAACGAGGCAAAGCCGCTGGTGTTTTGCCCAGTTGCCCCAGTAGACAGATATGTGGAAGAATTTCAAAATTGGAAAACCTTTTAATTTGTTTTAGGGTTGGCTAAGTGAATAGAATATTGTACAGATAATCAAATAGGATTATTAAAAAAATGTATTCAAGCATATTTTGCAGTAAAAGGGTTGTAAGTTAGAATAATGTGGGGTGCTTAGTTAGCACTTAAGATGGATCCAAAATTGCCAATACGGATTTTGTTAGTCAAGACATATTTATTAAATAGTAAATGTTTAGTGAATAATTATTATTAATTCATTTATTTTTAGGCAAAGGTAGTCTATAAATCATTACACTAAAGGAAATTAAATAAAAAAAAAGAACTCCTAAAAAGGCCAAAAAAATTGAACCAATTCCAAATTTGAAATTTCGACAATTTTTTTGCACTGATGCAATCTCACAGAGCCCAAAGATGGCGATTTTAATCTTTAATTAAATTTCGAAGTGTGAAAATAAAAAAAGAAACTTACCAGTGCGAGGGCCACAAGAAGTTTGGCAGTTCCCATAGTGAAGTTTAAATTATAAACTTAAGGTAGTATGACCATAAAAGGCCAAACACCAACTATGATTTAGCCAAAAAATTCTCACTATATATACCAAAAAATTATTTGCACAAGACCAAAAATTTGCATATTGACACAGTTGTTTTAAATTATTTAAGTATAAGATTGGTTTAAGTGTTAATATTTGAAGACATAAATCATAATTTTCAGTTGAGTAAATAATATAAGTTTAATTGTTGTTGGATTTTTGTAAAGATTTTTGCCAATACGCAATTAAAATTTTTGCTAGCCTGCTCGTTGGTGAAGCGGTCACAAGCGCTAACGCTGAGCACGAGGTCCTCGGTTCGATGCCTGGGTCGGGAAAGTGTTATTGGTTTTTTCTATATGGAAATTCTTAGTAGTTGCCCGGAGTGTGGATTTGTATTCGGTTTATTTATTTAGATTTCATGCTCAAAAGATACAGGCGGACTTAATGCCTTAGGCATTCTCTACCATTCAACCAAGGATGGTGAAGAGGTAACATGGCAGGTGCATTTTATTTTTTTTAAATCACAAACAAGAAGAAAATCAAGCTGTGCAGTCGGAAGATACATATTCGCGAGCTGGCTGACCAAAACCAGATGTGTCCTCCGACTGCACAGCATGATTTTCTTCTTGTTTACGTATTTTTAGTTCACTTCTTAAGCAGTCGGGTTTTTGACTTTTTTAATAAGGTACCTTTTTTTATTTATAACTTTTTGATTAACATTTTTTTTCTAGTTAGGTACATTCAAATATATAAGTGTTATATTGTTGAAATCTCCTCTTAAAACCCTTTATTTTGATCTACCACACACAATGGGCTTGGAAGAAATAAATATATGGCCCCCCTAATATGGCGCCCAAAAGCGTCCATTTTTCTATTTTCCAATTTTAAAGTAGCCAGTGATACTTGCAAGGTTAAGACGAATCGATTGACATAAGAATCATCAAAATTGGCCAACGAATTTGAATTCTAGAACGCCACATCGGAACAAACAAACACATAAATACATAGACTGATAAATACATTACCCTCCTTCGGCAGTCGGGTAAAAAAAAACTTGTTATTAACATACTAAAATAGGTAAAATAGACATACATATATGTTGAAAATAATATGTACTTATATAAATATCTGTTCTCAGCATGTGGGCAGCGGGTCCTGACGCAACGCATGCTCAGCGCACCTGGGATGACTTCACGTCTAGGCTGATCCTGGAACGGATGTTGATGGGCTCCTCGGGGGCTGATTTAGCCAGACTCAGGGCTGTGTCGTAGCCGGAATCGGGGGTATGGTTGCACGCGCTTCCTTCGTCTCACCTGGGCACGTTGCTTGATGACGACTCTTTGCGGGTGGCGGTGGCCCTTCGCCTGGGCTGCAAGGTGTGTGAACCCCACAGATACACCTGCGGTTCCATTGTGGAGGTCGATAGCCATCACGCTTTGAGTTGTCGTCGTTGCTTGGGTAGATTCTCTCGTCACCATGCGCTCAACGATATTGTGCGGAGGGCATTGGTTTCGGCAGATGTCCCCGGCGTGCTGGAACCTCCGGGTCTTTGTAGGACTGACGGCAGGAGGCCGGATGGACTGACCCTGGTGCCTTGGAAAAACGGCAAGTGCTTAATATGGGACGCAACTTGCGTCAGCACTGTTGCCGCCAGCCGCTTTGGTCGCACCGTCCTCTCGGCGTCAGCAGCGGTGGAAGACGCCGCTGAGAAGAAGAGGGTGAAGTACGCACCGCTGGAGGGCCGGTAACATTTTGTGCCCATTGCCGTTGAGACCATGGGCGGTTGGGGCACTGAGGCCAAGAGGCTCATTCGTGAGATAGGGCACAAGGTCCGTGACAAAACGCCCGCTCCGGCTCGTTCTTGGTGCAAGGGTTAGCCATTGCCATCCAACGTGGTAATGTAGCAAGCGTTATGGGCACCTTTGCGCCGGGAACAGTGAGGGGCGGGTTATTAGACTAGTTATAAGACAATGCTGTATGACGTGTCGTTGTGGCTTTGACACATATTATTAATTTACAATATAACAAATAAATAAACTGTCATATACATTCATATAAGTATACATACAATATAAATATGTATATTTATGAATGACAGAAAAGAAGAAAGTGAGATGACTCTCCTTAGTTGTGTTGAAAATAAATCCCCAATTTCCGCTTGAATGCAAACTGACTTGTACCCGTCCTAATCTCGAGAAGAAGCGCATTCTAGAGAAGAATTGACTGAATATGAAAGGAAGAGTGAACAAAATCAGCAGTGTGAGAAGGACAAGCAAGAGAAGTATATTGGAAAAACGCAGATTCCGAGCATGTGAAGAACAGATATTGAACGTTTGATGACAGTAAGCTCGCTATTAAAATACAATACAAAATTGTTTAATGTCACAATTAGTATATTATACATTAAGACGTGTTTGGAGCCTCCCTTTAAGCAAACAATGCCTGTATTAGCAGACTCCGCTCTTCCAAAACATTGCTGTGTTTACTTATACTAACTGTGAGTTACGATAAAGTAATGTACTGTGATGTGACACTTAAGATATTGTGATTTTTATTAAATTATCTCAATTAAAATTTAAATAGTATATAATACTTAATTAACAATAACTACCTATATATATGTTACGGCTAATACCCGAAGTGCGGCTACACCTAGTATTAGCCGGAGCTTAGGGCACCCCGACACGGACAGGTTAGGTTCGAACGAGATGACGGGAGCTGAAGTGAGCGAGCAAAGCGAGCGAACTCAGCTCCCGTCATCTCGTTCGTGTTAGGTTACTTTAGACCCTGCGGACGGAAATAGCCACGGTGTAGCCACGTAACGGAGCCCCGCTGCGCGGGGCTCCGTCGCGTGGCTACACCTAGTTCTAACCGGCTAAAACTAGGTGTAGCCGCACTAATACTAGGTGTAGCCGCACTTCGGGTATTAGCCGTAACATATACACTTAAATAAAGTGAGCGAGCAAAGCGAGCGAACTCAGCTCCCGTCATCTCGTTCGTGTTAGGTTACTTTAGACCCTGCGGACGGAAATAGCCACGGTGTAGCCACGTAACGGAGCCCCGCTGCGCGGGGCTCCGTCGCGTGGCTACACCTAGTTCTAACCGGCTAAAACTAGGTGTAGCCGCACTAATACTAGGTGTAGCCGCACTTCGGGTATTAGCCGTAACATATACACTTAAATAAAAATAAAATACGAAGAACACGAATAAAAGGGCAGGGGTCATAGGGCGTCAAAAAATTCGTCCACATCGCTGTCAACGTGAAAAGTGCCCAGAACGCTGGCAGCGTTGCCACGTTGGTTGGCAATGCTGATTCTCTGGCCAAGGAAAAGCCCAGCCCTCTGGTCACGTGAAGAGTCGACTAACCGCTTGCTTACTTACATCTCGAAATACTCGAAGAGCACTCGGACCCCATGGACCTAATGCTTCAACCCCAAACGGCCCAAATATATAGTTGCCAATAAGGTTGTAATATTGCACCAGCAGCAGCTGCCCCAGCACAGCCCGCCGTGCTAAGAAGATGAGATGGCGCAAGGGTGTCGACACATGTTGCATCCCACACCAAAGGCCGACCCACCTTCCATGGCATTGTGGTCATCCCGTCTGGTCTCTTCCCATCGTCGCGCGCCAAGCCATTGGGTTGTAAAACAGCTGGCACCCCGGCGGTGTCAAGAGCCCGAAGTATGATGTCATTAATGCTTTCGTGCCGTACTAACCGACCAGCGTTCCTACTGCAGGATAGGCCTTGGTGTCCGAGGCGGTCGACTGCTTCACCACATTGACAACGATGTGGAGAATAGAATAGAATACAATATACTTTATTGTACACCAAAAAATAAAGTCCGCTGGGAGCACCCAAACGCAGACATGTTGCGATCCGGAAAGTGTTGTCACTCAACATAGTTCCTATGTTGGGTGACGGTAGTGCCTGTAGCCAGAGGCCTGACTCCCATTCTCCCACAGCCAGCAGGCGCGCACGCTCTTCAGTATTGGTGGACGTATCTATAAGTTTATTCCGTACCAACCTGCAGAGCGGCTCATCCCACTGTCTCTTGGAAAAAGGGGTCTCGGGCAACGCTGTATTCGGGCAAGTCACTTTCCAGGCATTCAATGCATCAGTCGAGTACGGCACTTCACAGTTAACCAGTGATGGCAACAGGATTTTTCTGGTTAACTTTTCTGGCTGTGGATCAAAGACAGGAAGGCCGGTAGGCTTAAACTAGAAATTTTGCGGATGCCGAGCCCAACGAAGCGAATGGGTAGACTGGCTTGCAGCCAGGCTCGGTCATCCAGGGCCACATTTAGGATAGATGATAGCGCAACGAATAATTTGGTAATTTTGTCCAAGAGAATTTGTGAATGCTTCAATAATGGCGAAGCGCGAAGAAAGTACATGAATCCTGGATCAAAACAACAATAACGAATGAGTGTGATAGCCAAATGTTCATTAAATTTAGAGAGTCTGTCCGAAATATCTTTGAAATGTGTTATTTTGGCGTCAATGAATGGAGAAAAACTATCTTCCAAAATTGGGGAACCTAGGTGGTGCAGTGAACTTCTTTCTGCAATTTTTTATCTCTGGTGCTATTGTATTGAATTTTTGAAGGGTCGATAGGATTAAACTAAGACTCACTTTACTTAAGATTATTTTGTTTAAATTTTGTTGTTCACTAATAAAGAACAAAAAAAAATATTTAAAAAAATTATAACAATAAATTAAATAAAATAAATTGATAAATGAATATACTATTAATAAATAACACAATTTCTTGTTGTTTGTAGAGTGTAATGTGGTGTGTTTGTTGTAATATTGTGTGGTGTAGTGTAGCGTAGTGTGTGTGTGGTGTTGTGTAGTGTGGTGTGTGTGGTGTTGTGTAGTGTGGTGTGTGTGGTTTAGTGTAGTGTGGTGTGTGTGGTGTGTTAAATGTGGTGTATTTGATTAAGGTATATTATATGCGATGAGTTTCGGCTACTCACCGTGTTCACCCGCTATTACTTATGACTTAAACATAACTGGCGTAAAGTTGGTGTACCTACTGTAAGTGCTCTACTTAACCCTTTGAGGAGATCAGGCGTAATATTAAGTTATGTAATCTAGCTAGCAAGCGCAACGGATGGGTTGGTACGGTTGGTACGGTCGGTGATAATTTTATCATCTGCCTGCCTTTTCCAAACCTTTTTTATTCAAAACAGGCTCGCGCTTGACCACTATCTCACCTGATGGTAGGCGATGATGTGGTCGACGGTGAAGCATGCTTGCCTAGAAGTAACCTATTCACTCTTGACTTGAAGATTCATAAATTGTAATAGGAAAACACAGACTCTGGCACGTAGTTCCACTCCTTTGCATCCTTAATACGCATACTAAAAGTATTCCAAAAAAGTTTAGTGCGTATGTGTGGTTTGTCCACCAGTGGAAATTTTAATTTTTTCCTACTCCTCCTTTGTTCTTTTCTAATTAATTTCGTTGTGGAATCCAAGACAGTCAAATTCAATCCGCGACTTCGTCGAGCTTCATTGCCTCGGCGCTTTTCTGGTGATCGCCACTGTTGATTCTGGCTTTCAGGAGTTGCAGTGGTTTGGGAATAGTGCGGTGGGATCATCAAAAAAAAAATGTCCACCATGTACTGATGACGCATCGCTGTACGTCTGGTAGTCCGATGATGGAACGGGCTAGCCGAAATCGGATCACGCAATTTCATCGCGCACTCTAATTGCGCGATGAAATTGCATGATCCGATTTCGCGAATTGTAACCGATAAAAAACTAAAAAGCTGGCAACTTGGCGATGATTTTCAAGGCTCTGGAGCTTTGACTTGACCAGTGCCTCGTTAACGATGAGTTTCTTGGCCCGCTTATCGTTAGACTCTAGTGCATCAAGCTGGTGTTTAGCAGATCCGTATCAGAGATGAGAACAGTACTCCATGCATCATCGAACTTGCGCTTGAACTATGTTTGGGGTTGGCTTCCAGCTAACCAGATACTTATGCGAATGTATTTATTTAGAACACTTAAAGCGCGCCTTATATTTAAGACAGTAGAGATTTGGTACGTGACAGGATGTAAATGGGCGCACGGATGGCGTAGTGGTTGAGCGATTGACTGCTGCGCTGCGTGTCACGGGTTCGATTCCCGCACGGAACTAATATTTCTATGACCTACAGATAGTTGTTCCGGCTCTGGGTGTTAGTGTATGTGAGTTTATATGTTTGTAAACGCACCCACGATACAGGAAGCAATTCCTAGTCTGGGGCAAAGTTTAAAAAAAAAATCAGCCAAATGCGTATCTGACTTCGCACATTTAGAGTTCCAAACCAAACCGTAAAATCAAGTTGGTTCTAATAGGACAAATTAAGGAATTTTAAAGCAAAACTCTGATTAATCAAAAGATTTGTAATTGTTAGTGACATATAAGTAATAATAAAAAAAAATATCAGCAAATTTGAATTTCATAGGTCAATGAACAGTTAAAAAAATATTCAGAACTTAATTTTGTAAATAAAGCTGACTTTGGTTGCTCCTCATTCCTTTTTTTACCAATATATTTTTTTAAATAATAAAAACATTTTTAACAAAAAATCAAACCGACTTCCAAAACAAAACACTACAAAGCGAAAAATAACTTTCTTTGCAGAAGTCGGTGTCTTTTGTACCCGTTGTTTTCCGTTATTGGACACCGATTTCGGAAAAGTAACTTATTTTTCGCTTTGTAGTGTTTTGTTTTGGATGTCGGTTTGATTGTTTGTTAAAAATGTTTTTTATTTTCCTCTTTTTAGTTTTTGCAGGTACCTACAATTAAAATGAAAAACATTTATAGCCAAAGTACATCTCAAGACGATTCCAATAAGCCCAAACACGACTAGGATATATTGTTTTATTTCTGAGTTCTAGTGGCCATTGTGATCTTCTTAATCAGCTCCACTTCACCAAATGATACTTACTGCGTGCAAATGATTGCAATATTGATTAAAATACATCGCTATAGGTATTCCTATAATATTTGAGGACTTCCCTAAATTTCTCTGGGATGTCATCATCAGTACCTGGTTTCCTTACCATGGTACCACCCTTGGGATATTTCCATTCCAAAAATAAGAATCATCAAAATCGGTTCTTTCTTTCTTTCTTTTTGAAAAAACGTTGCCCCACACTAGGAAATTCTTCCTGTATCGTGGGTGCGTTTACAAACATATAAACTCACATACACAAACACCCAGAGCCGGAACAACTATCTGTAGGTCGTAAAAATATTTGTTCCGTGCGGGAATCGAACCCGCGACACGCAGCGCAGCAGTCAATCGCTCAACCACTGCGCCAACCGTGCGCCCAAAATAAAAGACGAAGTTATCTGCGAACACACATAAAAAAAATATATACCTATATACGGTCGAATTGAGAAACCTCCTCCTTTTAGGGAAGTCGTTTAAAAATATATTATTTATCTACTCAACGAGCTTGAAACAACGATACTTCACTTGATGGGATTGGTCAAAATTTCTTTTCCCCCCTTTAGCTGTATTTGACAATTTGTATGGCTTTGGGTTAAGAAGATGCTTATACTGTGATGACTGTAGCTCCAACCGTTTGGCTGTAAAACTTTTGTGACAGACGACGGACAGACAGACAGACACGTGACTGGCAGCAATATAGCTCTGTTTGGATCCTTCGGATACGGACTCCTTCAAAATTATTCTACAGTCTTTAAAACAAGGTCGCTGTCTAACTCAGTTTGCATCTCCGCTATCTTTCTCTAAGGCCTGGCCAAGACCTCGCTTTTCGTGCTTAACGTCGTTAGTTCAAGTCCGGGCAATTGTACCAATGAGAATTTTTCAATTTATATGTACGTTTATTTTAGACATCGCTGGCAACGGTGAATGAAAATATCGTGAGAAAATCTGAACTCATCATCAATCCTACTAATATTATAATGCTACTATCCTATCCTACTAATATTATAAATGTGAAAGTTTGTGAGGATGGATGTATGTTTGTTACTCTTTCACGCAAAAACTACTAAACGGATTTGGATGAAACTTTACAGTAATATAGGTAGTAGGCAGATACATCAGAATAACACATAGGATACAATTTATAATGATATTTTGTAATATGGTCATAGTATAATGATAAATACAAGTCGGAAAAAATTCTGCCCTCTGAGCTATCTTCGCGTACGCTGCCTAAACCGTTGGAGATACACAAATATAATGTACCGCAGTATTGCTTGTCTTAAATAGTTCTAAATAAATGTCCTTGACAGCATATAACTACCTTTTATGTGGAAGCCACTATTACCATAAAAATTAGAGATTCATGTGATAATTGCATATAAAATTCATTATTTGGCGTGCGCTGAGAAAACTATTGATGATACATAAAAAATATGTAGTACATGATTAGGTAGGGTAGGGTAGTTAGGGTTGGGCAGTTTTTTTTTTTTTTGTTCTAGCTCCGTCAACGTAATTGACGCCTATTCAAATCTATCCTCATTCATACCAGTTCTCGCTTTTATGCCTCTCGTACTTCTATTCCTCATTCCATATCTTTCTATCATTCTTCTCCTGCCAGTCCAATGGGTGGGACTCCCATTTTACCGACTACCTAGTCTGTACTATTTCTTTATTATTTTTTAATTTAGGGAAAATAATTTCTTCTGTGGTTTCTATTTTTATTTCTTTCTAAATCTATTACAGTTTTATATTTACATGTTCTACATGTCCTATCTACTAATACTTATATCTTATTTACAACATTATTTACTGTCTTCAATATATGTATTTACTTCTACTTAATTTTCTATGTTTACATATAATATACACTTATACCTATAAAACATAGATTTGTAACTCTGTTTTGATTCTATTTATTACAGTTTCTGCTACTTTAACACAACATTTTAGAAATTTCTCTCTGTTTTTACCGCTCATTATTTCCGCAATGTTATATTCTTTTAATTCTTGTTTAATTTCCTGTTCCAGGTTAAACTTCTCACCAGCGTGTACTGGACAGCTCAGCAGTACGTGTGGAACCGTCTCACTCACATCGGGATCGCAGATGCACGATGAGTTCTCCTTACACTTGAAACGATTCAAGTATTCGGAGAACCCACCGTGCCCCGTCAGGACCTGTGTAAGCACGCCGGTTGGCCGCACCTATCTTATAATGCGGCATGCTGCGATGGCATCGGGAAGAAACATTTTCGTCACCGAGGCAGTCTCGCCAGACACGTATCTCCGATTCCACTCATCGAGCGATCCCAAGCGGATTTGACGTCTGATGAATGAAATCGGACACCACGGTCATAGTCCGGCTTCCTCCGTAACGACAATGCTGCTTCCTTTGCCAGCTCGTCCGCACGCTCATTCCCTGGCAGGCCCGCGTGGGCCTTGATCCAGAACAAAGACACAGCTTTGTTCTGTTTCAGAGCCTCAGTCAGGGTTGGGCAGTTAGGGTTGGGTAGGTAGGGTAGGGTAGGGTTGGGTAGGTAGGATAGGGTAGGGTAGGTAGTGAAGGATGGGGTTGCGGGTGGTTAGATTGGGGACTCTGTCCGCCCACCAAGTGACTCCAGGAAAGACGGTGGCACAGTGATCAAGTGGTGCCGTGCACAGCGAGGCTCAGGGGAGGTGCTTTTGCAGTCTTCCTAGGGATGTAACCTAACAGGCGTTGCACAGAGGGGGCTCCAGGGTGATCTTTTGAGAGGTCACGGGGCCTCTTCTACGTGCTGATGGTGATCACTAGGGTGGTTTTAGTGAGGTAAAAGTCCCACACTCCCTGGTTTTTTCCCCAAAAGTCCAGGCGCCTTTTGAAGGTTTCCCCCGTAATAAAAAAAAAAAAAGAAATGAAAAAAAAAAAAAAAAAAAAGGGTAGTGTAGGATAGGTAGGTGGCCAATTGACGGGAGCGAAGCCCCGGGGGTCAGCTAGTTATCAATATACATAAAATAAATCTGTAGATAAGTCATTTTTGTATATTGCCAAAAAATACCTTGGGTGTTAAAGGAAAACCAAAAGAACCCATTTGCAGCATTTTTGGATGTTTTCTCTGTTTAGTTGTACATGCATCACGTACAATGTACGGAACCAATCTATATAGCTTTTATACATAAAAATTGTGCGTAACTTCAAATATTACTTAGTTTTTGTTTGGTTGCAATCGGTTCACTCTATCAAAAGATAAATAAATTTAAAGTGTTCAAGAAGTAAAATATCACAACACACGCAATTCAGATACTCAGACAGTTAAACTCCATATTCTATAAATGGCGTTATACATTTGACGTCATTTTCTGAATGGCGGTGTTAAGATTCTCCGCGGAAGAATGAGCCTTGAAAAAAATTTGGTAGGTAGGTAGGGTAGGCTGTTGACGGGAGCGAAGCCGCGAGCACAGCTAGTAGTTAATATAAGTCTGTAACGCCAACCCGCCTTGAGCAAGCGTGGTAATAAATGTTCTTGTCTTTGTCCAACAGTGGGACAGCAAAAGGCCTGTATTTTAGACTCATATTCGGTCCGTTACCAGACAATGGTGTATGCCTACATTAACTACAATTAATTAACTATTCAATATTAACACAACTGTACATATAAGATTTTGCTGTCTGGAAATTATAATTGACGTCATGTTTTTTGAAACTGTAACCTTTCATTTTGTAGCTGTAGTTCAAGGCTGTTTGAAGTTTGATACAACTTGAAGAAAAAACTTAAAATTCTACTCATAATACAGTTTTGAGACGTTTGGGGTCGAACCGCTTGGGTCATGAGGCCCGAGTGTGCTTCTTTTCAAGGATATCTCTCGCCGTCTGATCGACACTACGTGACCAGAGGACTGGCTCGTTCTTTGCACAAAGAATCATTATTTTCATTCAACGTTGCAATAATACATTTTTATTTATTTCTCACCACAACATACATAAATTATCTTAAATTGGTCAGATTCGACAATGATGCACAATATAGGTATGTATATGTTGTGGGAGACTGGTGCCTAAGCTAGGCTCTTGACCTTTGTTTCAGGACACCAGGATCCCACCCCTTTACATTTTCATTTTATAAATTAGGTATTATACGACATTTCAAAGTTTAATTTATTTTGATTAATATCTAGGTTAAGGATGCGAGACGAATGTTTGTAGAGTATGGGTGAATGTGTCAGTGTGTGGGTGTGTGAAAGTGTGTGATTGTTTGTTAAGCTTTGTATAAGGATGTTTTCAGTATCATTATATACAATAGTTTAATTTTAGTAGCCAATCGGTGAGCCTCTTTTTAACCGACTTACCAAAAAGGAGGAGGTTCTATGTTCGACTTCTTGTATGTTTTTTTTTTTTTATTATTTTGTGTGTTGTTTACCGATATCTCCGTCAATTGTGGACCGATTTTGAAAATTCTTTTTTTGTTTGTTAGAGTATGTTTCGAAATTGGTCCCATTTTAATTTGGTGAAGATCTGATGAAGAACTTCGGAGATATACAGCAGAACTCTTCAATAAATGACGGCAAATCTCTCGGGATTGCTGCAACCGCACGTCTGTTTATTGTTTATACCATTTCATAACATAACGTCACGCCAGTACGCTCTAAAGGGGTACGCAGATGTGTACAGTTCACCTTGACACACTCTCATTTCACCGGTTATAATCAAGTTTCATGCCATTCGGATAATCTATTCTGGCATTATAAGAACCTCACCAAAGGCAAGTAAGTTGCTTAATAGGTACAACTAAAAAGTGAAAAATAAAAAAACATTTTTACAAAAAAAAAATACTACCGACTTCCAACTAAAAACACCACAAAGTGAAAAATAACTTTCTTTTTCGAAGTCGGTGTCCATAAAGAAAAAAATTGGTACCTACCAAAGACACCGACTTCGAAAAAGAAAGTTTTTTTCACATTGTAGTGTTTTTAGTTGGAAGTCGGTAGTATTTTTTTTGAAAAATTATTTTTTATTGCATTTATTATTTGAGAGACTAAAGATATGTAACAATTTATGAGTTTTATTGTGTAAGTAGCCACCTAGATACCAAAAGAAACGTTTTGCAAAAATAGTTTTGTGACGTAGATGATGGCCCTCCACTGGGTCATATCGTCTTTTCCCCCTGGACAGCGTTGAATTATAGACCAAAAGAGTATGCTGTTCCAACAGAATGTGCAATATAAACTTAATTCTTAATTCTTTATTGTACACCAAAACAATACATCTACAGAAAGTGAAATCAATATTCATGTACAAGGGCGAGCTTAACTCCAAAATGGAGTTTTCTTCCAGCAAACCTTTGAGTGATAGAGATCATTATAATTGAGGGCAGTAATCCAGTGTACAATTTTGCTGTAAGATTTATTAAATCTATAAATAAATATATAATTAAATATATAATAATAATACATACATAAAAAAACTACGTTCATAAATACAAATATACATATATATACGTATATATCTCTAATATTATTTATTGCGTTGAAAGAAAATGCTCCTTAATTTTCCTCTTGAAGACATCGAGAGAAGGGCTATCGCGTAGGGAGTGTGGTAGAGAGTTCCAGAGATGCACTGCAGTAACAGAGAAGGAGCCATCATAGCGGCTGGAAGTGTGACGCGGAGTTCGAAGAAGAAGCGAAGTGGCTGTGCGACAAGGACCCCTCGGGACGAGGTACTCAAACCGTTCGCGAAGATGTTGAGGAGAAGTAGGATTATGCAGGATAGTATAGAGAAGGGATAGGATGTGGGTATCTCGTCGACGCCGAATTGGCAGCCACTTCAATCTGGTCCGAAATTCCGACACATGGTCGTACTTGCGGAGGCCAAAAATAAAGCGGATGCACAAGTTCTGCAGTCGCTCGAGTTTGTTTAGGAGTACCTCCGTTGCATCTAGAAAACAGACATCCGCATAGTCTATTAGCGGCAGAAGAAGAGATTGCGCGAGAGTTACCTTAGTGTGAAATGGTAAGAATTTTTGGAGACGTTTAAGAGACTGAAACGAGTAGAAGACTTTCTTACTCACATCAGCAATATGAACTTCCCAGGAGAGGTTAGTGTCAATATGGACGCCCAAGTTTTTCGCGCTTTTGGAGTAATATATGGGTACAGAATTATACATTACTGGCGGGAGGGACTGGGGATCTAATAAATTGAGCATGTATCTGCCACCAATAACGAGCGCTTGAGATTTAGTTGGGATTCAGGAGAAGTCCAAAGGACTTAGCCCACTTGTTGATATTTTCAAGGTCATCATTGATGGCAGCCACAGCCTCAGTAAAAAAAGACTAGTATAAACAGTTGACGCACTTGATTTTCTTTATATAACTGCTCTGTGGGGTAGCGATACGGTCGAAAAAAACGACACTTTCAGTATAGCTCTTTGGTTTCTTTCAATTTCAATTGAGGTAGTTTTCGGAGCCCCATCCCAAGAGGTGATGCAGTATAAATATAGATTGTGCGGGCATAGTACACTGATTTCATAATATTTTTATCGACTACAAGTCTCAGCGTTTTGAACACGTATATTAGTTTACGTAATCTGTTACTAAGAGTAGTTATGTGGTCTTGAAATCTTAGATTTTTGTCGATTTGTTATTCCAAAGTATTTAACGTTCTCAGCCCTGGTGCGTGGTTTGCAATTACAACTACGGGTGAGTGGGTTTGTGCAAGAATGAGCTATAATAGGTTATATTTGAGAGGATCCATTGTTTTTCATGCAGAATTCCATGTAATTGGTTTTGTTTGTATTAAGGATCAACAGATTGTCGCGTTACCAGTTGGATACCATATTAAAGCCTAGTTGTGCACGCTCATAGAAATCTTCCCACGAGCTTTCTCTGAACAAGATAGCAGTGTCATCAGCAAAGCTAATGATTTTGACATTGGGGACAGTGAGTATACCCAGATCATTGATATAAATGAGGAATAGTGATGGTCCGAGAACACTACCTTGAGGCATGCCGTAGTTAATTATTTGTTCCTCACTGATGAATTCTTCTATCTTTTCTCTCTAGGTACGCTCACTCAGATAGTCTTCAAAGAGGTCCAGTGGAAGTCTTCTGATTCCGAAGCTTTCCATCTTACGTACAAGAATTGGGACAGAAACCGTGTCGAAAACCTTAGCAAGATATAGAAATATGGCCATAACTTTATCCCCACTATCCATGTTTGTGACCACAAAGTCTGTTAATTCATCAATGCTGCCAGTCGTCTGGATACGTTTCTGGATGACAGCGATGTGAAGTACTTCGCCGTCTAGGTATACATTGCTTTTGTATATATGCACGCAGTTAGATTTAGTATGAGTAAGTATAGTTTAGGCACTATATGGTTTACCAGTCGGTGTTCATTAGTCCACCTCGCTCATCTTTGCTGGAAAAACACCATTATACTTCTGCTTACAGCGTGATGTTACCTAATCTAGTAACTAACAAAACTGTTTTTCCTTGCACATTTAAAATGACGCAGTATTCTGCCTACAACAACACTATAATGAAGCGTATAGAACAGGCAATTCAGACAATGTTTGTAAATCGTAAATTTTATTAGGAATCATTATAAAAATGTTTCTTTTCCTCTTCCTAGCACTATATATGTCACGGACTAAGTGATGAATCTAATCAAGTCAAATCGGGCAATGTAATGAATACTGATTTATACTTCTATATTAATTTTCACATTGTCTGGTCAATATGAACATTGCTACGCAACGGTTGGGAAATTCGATAATCAATCTGCCTAGCCTTTTCCCAACTATATTGGGGTCGGCTTCCAGTCTTACCGGATTCAGCTGAGCACTAGTGTTTTACGTAGAGCGACTGCCTATCTGACCTCCACAACCCAGTAACTGGGTAATACGGTACCCCTTGGCAAGACTGGTGTCAGGTCTTAAGCTTCTGACTACCTGAACGACTGTCAAATATCTTCAAATGACAGCCGGGACCAACGGCTTAGCGTGCTTTCCGAAGCACGGAGGAAACTCGATATGTTGAAAATGGTCATCCATCCACGGACCGACCTCGTCAAGCGTTGCTTAACCTTGAAGATCGACCCGTGCGGCTGTTATTATTTAGCCACGAGCTCCGGGAAATTCGATAATTATGGTTAATTAATTAGCCCAAGAGCGAGCTCGGAAGCTTAAGATACGGATAGGTTCGCTTCTCCTTCGTGTGATCTTAGACACTGCAGACAGAAATAGGAGCCCCGGCTCTGTCGACTTTTTTGCTTATATAGTAATCGTACTTACCTATTCTATATTAAAACCAAAGTCAACATTAAAATAATTTTAAATAACACATCTTTTACTACCCAGCCCAATAAGTGAGATGAGCATTATTCAGAAAGCCCGGTCAGTTAAATTTTTTCAATAGTTTTTATCATATTGCCTACTCATATTGGGCATTTTTCAAATTGCCCGGGCATTATGAATAATGTCATATTAATCACAGGTTCATAATATATATACCACTATAGGTGGGCTCGGCTCTCCTAATATTTTGGCACCAGGACAATCTGGTCTGGGTTGTCAGGTCGGGCAGTTCTTTCTCCAATAAGAGTCATCCTAGTCAACCGTGCGCGTTTTTGCCATAGCTATGATTGGAATCAAATATAACACAGCTCACAATTTTAGGACCCATTAATATTAATGACTAGCTGATGCCCGGCAAACTTTGTTTTGCCATAAAAACACCAAACATTCATCTACCCTACCTAACCCTACCTACTCCACCCTATCTACCCTACCCTACGTTACCTGCCCTACCATAATAACCCTACCAATGTAGGTAAGGTTATTGTTTCTTATTTTTTTTCATGAGAACCTTCTCCTAACAATAACAAACACAACAAAAAAAGAATAAGCGAAATCGGTCCAGCCGTTCACGCGTGATGCCGTGACCAAGGAAAATAGGATTCATTTTTATATTATAATATAATAGATAATTTTTATCCGTGGTGCTAGGCAACTGGGCTTATCTCAGTTGTAAACGACCCTTTGTGTCTATTGGTTTTGTTTGTTCTGCCTCCTGCTTGATATGGAGGGCAGTGGAAATCATATTTCTTGTCTGGTTTATTTCGCTGCGGTATCCAAGACAGTTAAATTCATTCTCCGGGACTTCGTCGAGCTTGTCTCGGCGCTTTTTAGTGGTCGCCACTGTTGATTCTGGCGTTGAGTTGCAGTGGTTTGGGAAAAGTGCAGTGAGATTGTCCCAAAAACAAATAATAATTAAAATAAACTAAAAAACACGCTTTTAAAGAAAACCAAACTAAAAAGCAAAAAATAATTTTCAATAAATATAAATTAAGAATAGTGTGATAATAAAAATAACTCTACCTTTATCAATATTTGTCAATAAAATATTATAACAATTGATATCAATAGTGTGGTGCGATCATAGATGAAGTATGTACGTAGGGAAAACATACTAATTATATGGATATTCGTGACTTGCTGGTCTGGAGATGATCAGGCATATATGGAGAGCAGTCCAAAGCTCATCTTCAATATTTAGCCAGTGCAAAATGCAAAAAAGCTACAAGCATTGAACTCAAAATGGAACCTTCGATCCTTCAGGTAAGTGCCCGAGCCTATCAACAATAAAAAAGAAAAAATAACGGTACAACTCGCTCTTGACCGCAATTCAAGTCACGTGTCCGTCTGACGCAATTTATTTCAATACGACACATGTTTTCTTTATTTTAGTGTTATTCAATTAATATTATAATAACAAAGACTCAAGCTTGGGTACATAATTTTAACATTATTGATTTTGCAAAATCTATTGATTTTTATTTAAATTTGTAAGCGTTGGTACTGTAAAATGTGAAACAGTTGGGTCACAACTAATTACAATTAAATAAATCGATAGGTATATTTTTTTTGTGTATTTTCAATAACACAACTGCGTAGCTAATTATTAAATTTCTGTTATTTTTAACCGATTTCCCAAAAAGGAGGAGGTTCTCAATTCGAATATTTCTATTCTTTTTTAATGTACTTTATTATTAAAACCGTCATATATTTGTTTTTATAATTGGATTTGGATTGCAAATTGTTTTGCAAATCTGTCTAGATTTGCAAAACATTTTTTTTTTTTTTTTTGAAAGGCCACCTTTTCAGAATCTGATGATGGGATACCATGGAAATTGAGGAAACTTTTCAAATATTATAAGCAGACATATAGCAATTGTTCGTATTTTCATTAACATGGCAAGCATTTGCACTCAGAAAGAATCATTTGGTGAAGTGGGACTGATGAAGAAGACCAGAAAAGGCCACTCGAACTCCTTAATAAGTATGTCATAGGTATAAGATATCTCGAATAGTTAAGCGACTATGATGAAGCAAATACTAATAAATAAATGGTACTGATGAAAATGGTACCATCGAACTGATCTGATGATGAAGCCGGAAGGTAGGCACTGGAACTCCGTAATAAAACACTGTATCTTAATCGTATTTGGGCTTATTGGCATCATCGTGAAATGTACTTTCTCAATAAATGATTTTCATGGTAATTTGAGGTACCTACCAAAAGAAAAAAATAAAAGCTTTATAACAAAAATATACACCGACTTCCAAAGCCAAACACTACAAAGCGAAAGTCGGTGTCTTTGTTTTCTATTGTTTTTTGTTTTTCGACACCGACTTCAGAAAAATAGATTTTTGGCTTTATATGTAGTGTTTTGCTTTGGAAGTTAGTTTCTTGTTTTTAACCGACTTAACAAAAAGGAGGAGGTTCTATGTTCGACTTCATGTATGCTTTTTTTATGTATTTTCACCGATATCTCCGTCAATTGTGGACCGATTTTGAAAAGTCTTTTTTTTTATGAAAGCGTATATTTCAAAATTGGTTCCATTTTAATTTGGTGAAGATTTGACGAAGAACTTCGAAGATATACAACAGAACTCTTCAATAAATAAAGGGAAATCTCTCGGGATTGCTGCAATCGCATGTCTGTTTATTGTTTATACCATTTCATAACATAAAATCACGTCAGTACGCTCTTGGGGGCTACGCAGATCTCTCATTTCACCCTTTATGCTAAAGTTTCATGATATTCGGTTAATCTATTCTGTCGTTAAGGTAACTTACTAAACAACTTGCCTATTAGGTAGGTACAACTAAAAAGTGATAAATAAAAAACTTTTTAACAAAAATATACTACCGACTTCCAAATTAGAAAACTACAAAGTGAAAAATATCTTTATTTTTGGAAGTCGGTGTCCGTAACGCAAAAAAATGGTACCTACGAAAGACACCGACTTGCAAAAACAAAGTTATTTTTCAATTTGTAGTTTTCTTATTTGGAAGCCGGTAGTATTTTTTTGTAAAAAAGTTTTTTACTACATTCTAATGCTAGTCTAATGCTTTTGTAATGCAAATAAACATATTCATTACAATAATATTGCTTGTATAAAGCTTCTGTTTTGCTACTGGCAACTTCATTACCCGTAATATAGCATTAAATACGCAATATATGCAATTAAGCTATATAGCTATAATAATGCTAATTTGGAAGAAACGTTTTTAAACGTTTTAAACTTTTTTACAAAAAAAATACTACCGGTATTTTTTTTGTAAAAAAGTTTTTTATTGTAAGCTCGTTCTGGATTTTATTATTAATCAATATTTGTCGTTCGTTTAGTTAATTTTTCGCTGACTCAAATTCACACCACTCAAGTTATTAAAACAGTATATCATCATCAGTCGCTAAGTTTTTTTTTTATTCGATCGTTTTATGATTACCCTTTCATAAAAAACAAATCAAGGAACGTGATCGAAAACATTTATTTTTTATTATTTAACATGTATATGTATATATCATCTTCCATGTAATTGTTATCGCCTTTATAAGTTAGCCCTAGAATCCAGAAGACTGCTTCTCGGAACAATGTCTCTACATGGTATTGTGCATAACAAATATGATTGTTCAGACATATGTAAAAATAAAATTAGTTACATCTTTCCGAGGACAGTAGTACGTACTGTAGAACAGCGCGTTCTATTAATATCAGGCACGTCTGTAATTCCAATGCTGGCTTTCGCGCTCCCCTGCGCCATCTTGTGGATTCCTACAACACTCTAGATAAAAAAAAACCATTTTAAATTTTTAAATATATTTGAAAACATTCTTTTAATCTAACAGCACATTAATTTAGGAAATCTTTAGTCGATTCTGTCTTAGCTTTATAAATTATTGTATATTGGTGTATTTTTATTTTCTTCTCTTTTTCCATCTCATAGTTTATTTATCTCGTTGTTAGAAAACATTCATACAATCAATCAACCATTTATCGTTACCATTCACTTACGTATTCTGTTTTTTTTACCCGACTGCCGAAGGAGGGTGTAATGTATTTGTCATAATACATAATGGCGTTCTAGAGACCAAACGCTTTGGCCTACTTTGATTCTCACGTCAATCGAATTGTCTTAACCCTGCGAGTGTCAATGGCTACATTAAAATTGGAAATTAGAAAAATGGCGGATTTTGGGCGCCATATTGTGGGGGCCCAATTATTTTTTTCTTCCAAACCCATCGTATGGGGTATCAAAATAAAGGGTTTTAAGAGGTGATTACAAAAATATAAAACACTATATGTTTAAATATACCTAATTCTTAAAAAAAATAACTAAAAAGTTGTAAATAAAAATAATATTTATAAATAACAAAAAAACCCGACTGCCTAAAAAGCGAACTAAAAAGACGTAAACAAGAAGAAAATAATGATGTGCAGTTGGAGGATACATCTGGTCTTGGTCAGCCAGCTCGCGCATATGTATCCTCCGATTGCACAGCATGTTTTCTTCTTGTTAGAGATTTAAAAAAAAATGCACCTGCCATGTTATCTCTTCACCATCCTTGATTGAATGGTAGAGAAAGCCTAAGACATTAAGTCAAAAACGACCGCGTTTGTCTTTTTAATTCGCTTTTTAAGCAATCGGGATTATTTGTATTTTTTTTAGCATTATCAATCAACAAATAATTAATAAGTGCATAATGTTGCTAGTAGTATAATAAGTATTTTGTTTAATTAGAGAATGTGTATAAGATTTAATTGTTACTCCTATTTTTATTACGAAATAAAATATGTATATCTTATACCGGCTCTCGCACTAGCGGATATCAAATAAAAAGCTAGTAAACAATGCTTGAAAATGGATTTACTGATCTGAAAATGTAACAATGATGGTCTGTTCCTTGCGTTTTGTCGTCGCCTTGGAAGGACTGAAATTGAAAACAAAACAATTAGATAGGTACTACTTTTTAAAAACTTAAAAAAAGGCAATCAACCCATGATTGCCTTTTTCAATAAATACCGACCGAGAAGTGAAAACTTAAAACTTTGAAATAACTGTGTTTTTAACCCCCGACGGATAAAAGAGGGGTGTTATAAGTTTGAAGTGTGTTGCTGTGTATCTGTGTGTCTGTCTGTGGCATCATAGCTCCTAAACGGATGAACCGATTTGGATTTAGATTTTTTTGTTTGAAACGTGACTTTGTCGAGAGTGTTTTTAGCTATGTTTGATTAAAATCGATTAAGCCGTTCAAAAGTGACCCGCATTTTACTCTTTGAATCTCGGTTTTTCCGCAAGATCATTTACGTGTTTCGGTAGATTGTTGATTGAAGCGAGTCCACTACTAAGTATATTATATGTAGTTTAAAAAGCATGAAACAATAATTTAAAAACCCCCGACACAAAACCTCTAAAAAGCAAAAAATAAGCCTCGTACTCGCGTCGGGGAACCGCTAAGTAAACAAAATAAATTGTTGTACACTTGGTGGTTCCCCGACGCGAGTACGAGGGTATTTTTTTTTCATTCTTTTTATTGTTTGACAGACAGGCGATGCATTCCGGCAAATGTCACATTAATATGTCAATGATATGAGCATGCAGGAACCAAAATCTAATACTTTGGGGATAAAGAAAATAATCAAAATTGATATAACACGTTTTTATAACTTCCTCCCAGATAGGATTACGAGGTGTTTTTTGAGGCATCTTACGGCGCAATCTAACTAACATAAATGGAAAATAAAAAAGATAAGAAAAGTGTTAATAACAGAATTGATTGTTGAAAACTCGACCCCAAACAGGGCAAAAAGAGGTTATTAAGTTTAAATCCTCACTTAGAAGTGAGGATTTAACTTTGTGGCGGTAACCTAAAATTTATTATTATTTACGTCAAATAACGAATTGCCCAAAACCAATACACCCTAGATATCTACATACCCTACACATTACATATTCACACACATAAACACACTACTACATTTCACACACACATATGTAATAATGCAGAGAACTCAAAAATAATTCTATTTATTTATTTTTATTTATTAAACTTTACTGTTAGCGTCAATATAATATAATTTGTTATTAGAATATTAATCTAAATTAAATTTAACAATTGAAAATATTAAAATAAATATTATTAATTACCAAAATAATTTACTGGTAAATTAAATTACGAATAAATTATTTATATACATATTGTGACCAGCCAGGAAGGAACCCTGACACCTGAGATACAGGACATGTCCTAGTTTGGGTGGCATAAGTTTCTATTTTTTTTTGCATGTACTTATGTAGCCTACTTATTGCATTTCTTTTGTCAATTCTCTCAATGTGTATTAGGCTTTGAATGAATAAATTATTATTATTATTTGTAGAATAAAATACGAAATCACGCGAACGAAGTCGCGGGCGGTGTGCTAGTAAGGAAAAAGAAAATGGTTTTTACAATTTTTCTAAATATATAAATTAATCATCATCATCATCAGCCTTTTTAATGTTCCCACTGCTGGGAAACAGGCCTCCTCTCTGTGAGAGGGAATGGGTCGTAATCCACCACGCGGGCCCAGTGCGGGTTGGTGCATGTCACAGTTATTCGAATTTTTGTTTCTAGGACATGCCGGTTTCCTCACAATGGGTATCTTCACCGTTTTGAGAGCAATGGTGGCGAAATAATTTACAAAAACTAAAGCCTGGGTTTGAACCCACGAATTACAACTTATTTGTCGCGGCCGATACCACTAAGCCACCTCTGCACTCTGTACAATAAATGTATATCTTTTTTATATATATAATTCTACTGTACGTGTGTATGTCTCTGAACTCCTCCCAAACGGCTGGACCGATTGGAATGTAATTTTTAGTATGCGTTTGGATGGCGCCCTGGATGGTTTAGATTCACAATAGGGTAGGGTAGGTAGGTTAGTCGGGGTTAGGTAGGGTAGGTAGGGTAGGTAGGGTAGGTAGGGTAGGTAGGGTAGGTAGGGGAGGTAGGGTAGGTAGGGTAGGTAGGGTAGGTAGGGTAGGTAGGGTAGGTAGGGTAGGTAGGGTAGGTAGGGTAGGGTAGGATAGGTAGGATAGGTAGGGTAAGGTAGGGTAAGGTAGGTAGGGTAGGGTAGGTAGGGTAGGGTATGTAGGGTAGGGTAGGTTAGATGGGGTAGGTAGGGCAGGTAAGGTAGGTAGGTTAGGTAGAGTAGGTAGGGTATGTAGGGTAGGTAGGGTAGGTAGGGTATGTAGGGAAGGTAGGGTAGATAGGGTAGGTAGGGTAGGTAGGGTAGGTAGGGTAGGTAGGGCAGGTAGGGCAGTTAGGGTAAGTAGGGTAGGTGGGGTAGGTGGGGTAGGTAGGGTAGGTAGGGTAGGTCGGGTAGGTAGGGCAGGTAGGGTAGGTAGGGTAGGTAGGGTAGGTTGGGTAGGTATGGTAGGTAGGGTAGTTTGGGTAGGAAGGGCAGGTAGGGCAGGTAGGATAGGTAGGGTAGGTAGGGTAGGTAGGGTAGGTAGGGTAGGTAGGGTAGGTAGGGTAGGTAGGGTAGGTAGGGTAGGTAGGGTAGGTAGGGTAGGTAGGGTAGGTAGGGTAGGTAGGGTAGGTAGGGTAGGTAGGGTAGGTAGCGTAGGTAGGGTAGGTAGGGTAGGTAGGGTAGGTAGAGTAGGTAGGGTAGGTAGGGTAGGTAGGGTAGGTAGGGTAGGTAGGGTAGGTAGGGTAGGTAGGGTAGGTAGGGTAGGCAGGTTAGGTAGGTTAGGTAGGGTAGTTAGGGTAGGTAGGGTAGGCAAGGTAGGTAG
Organism: Orthosia gracilis; assembly: GCA_947562075.1. Taxonomy (NCBI): domain Eukaryota; kingdom Metazoa; phylum Arthropoda; class Insecta; order Lepidoptera; family Noctuidae; genus Orthosia; species Orthosia gracilis. The sequence goes on from OX387277.1 coordinate 11,083,175, forward strand.
GGTAGGTAGCGTAGGTAGGGTAGATAGGGTAGGTAGGGTAAGATAGGTAGTGTAGGTTAGGTATGGTACGGTATGTAGGGTGGGTAGGGTAGGGTAGGTAGGTTAGATGAATGGTTTGAGTTTTTATGCCAAAACAAAGTTTGGCAGGTCAGCTAGTAATTTATAAAAATAAAAATTATAATCCTTAAATTCTATTCTGTATATAAATTAGTACAACTTACTAATAATTAACCTTTAATTAAATTTATCACATTAAACACTCAGTGTTTCTCATCCCCTCTCCTATTTGATCTGTGCTGTGCCCGACAGGGTCAATCGACTATATACATTTAATTATGGTACGCAATTAAGAATTGAATTTTAATGGAACGATATTTTCGCCCGTTTCGTCCGGCTTAAAACACGTTATGTATGTAGCGACCTAATGCAGTCGCAAAGGCGGAGGGCAACTTTCGAATGCCCGCCACTAGACGGTCGAATCTACTCCGTGCAAGTTCCAGTACACTGAAAAAAGGTATAAACCGAAAGATTTGGTAACTTTAAATAAGAATGGTAGTTAAAAAAAAGTATTGTAAGATTATTTAGTCCGTCAGTTAAATAGTGCGGTGGAAAAGCCCAATAAAAAAATAGATCACCATAGGTACTTGGGAAATTATTGATTCACCGTAATAAACAGACAAAGAGTATCACTTTCATATTAATAGTATGGTTGGCATAGATATTTAGTCGCTAGTCGCAATCGTTTTTTTTTTCTCTTTTTGTTTAATAAATGTACTCGCACACTTCCGCTGTTGTTGAATTGGGTAATTTACCTATGTTTGCAATATTTGTAATTATGTGAGAACCATGTTCCTATTTATCAAATATATGAATTTACCTGTTAGTGCTTGTAATACTTTATACCTATACATAGTAATGTTAGTCTGGATGCATCGTTCTCACGTATATGAATTAATGTATGTATGTAAATGTTATAAAACACTTTATTTAAAGAGTAAGTGAGGATTTTCTTGTCCGTTCGTCTCCATAAAAAGCTACAGTTCCGAATGCACGGTAGAAAATACCTTTGAATTTATTTTTTGACGTTCAAAAGTGCCGATAACTTGTAATAAAGAAATTTGTTTTTTTTTTTTTTAAAGAAATGTGTCTGTTTATCACAAAAGATCAGGTTTATTCTCGAAAATGCTGCTGTACATTATAAAAATACCTTTTTATCGGACCCTTGCTATGCTTCTTCGATTCTTCAGTTGAAGTCTCTGGAGCCTCAAAATCCGTTAACGACCTGATAAAAAATAACAGTGAAAATCTTTTTAAAAGAAGCTTTAAATGTTTTAATTAAAACAACGAAATGTTTAATCGTTTGTCAATAAATATCCAATGAGCCCAAACACGATGGTGCTATCTTGTCTAGTTAAGAAAGAAAGTAAGAAAGAAAGAAGAAAGGAAAAGAAAGAAAGAAAGATAATTGTCACAAAACGACACACAATATAAGACCATGCTTATGCTAAACCCTTAACAATAGGTAAAGGAGTTGCTGTGGCTACCTTCCGGCTCCATCATAATATCAGCTCAATAAATAGTACCATATTATTTAAATTATTCTAAAATTACATAATTACGCCAAGTTTCAGCTAAATCGGACGCTAAAAAGTGCTTGAAAAATCGATAACTAGTTACCGGATATATACGAGAGCAAAGTAATAAAATCTTTTACTAAAAACAATTCTTAGATTTATTTATTTACTGTCTATTTTATCCACCCTACCTACACTAACCTTCCCTACCCTACCCCAACATTTACTACCTACCTCACCCACCCTAACTCCCCTAACCTATCCTACTCTACATTACCCTACCTATCCTATCCAACTTACCCTATCCTACCTACCTTACTTCCAAACCTACCTATCCTACCTATACACCCTACCTACCTACCAATTTATTTTCTTATTTTTCTTAATTTTTTTTCCGTAAGAACCTTCTACAAAGTATTAGAAAACTTAAAAAAAAAGGTGAATGTAATTGATAAAGTCATTCTTAAGTTATGGCATGACCAAGGGAAATAGGGATTAATTTTTAAATACAGTATGGGCAAAAAATCGTGGGTTAAGCAAAACGGGGTGTGTTGTAGTTGCGGTGATCTTCAGAAAAAAAAGTTTTAGCACATTTGGACTTTTGGCAAATAGCCCCAAATATCGCCGTTTCATTAGATCCTCGATTTTTTTACCACCCCGTATATATGTAGATAGATGATATGTATGGCATCTCTATAGTCACTGCCAATTGTTGCTATGAAAGAAAGAAAAAAGGAACTCTTCTTAAAGACGAAGGGACTCTTCTTAGAGTTAAGCTCGCCTTTGTACATCAACTTTATAATCACTCAAGTTGTATATGTAATTTTCTTTTTTGTGTACAATAAAGAATAAAGAAAAAGAAAGTGTGAAGGAAAGAAAAGAAAGAAAGAAAAAGAAAAAAAGAAATAAGAAAACGAAAGAAAAAGAAGGAAGGAAGACACGAAAAAGTGTTTAATTTTCACAGAAAGTCAGTTTTATTCTCTTAAAGGTGGGAAAGTATGAGTATTAGTACCTTTTTACCGAACCCTTGCTATGCTTCTTCGAAACTTTCGTTGAGTTCTTTGTAGTCTCTGAATCCTTTATTGCTCTGAAAGTGAAAAATACATTTTTAGATTACCCATATTCTTTTGTTTATAATTTATTCGTTTTTGTCCGTGACTTCGTCTGCGTAGCATTAGAACCGCCGCCAGCAGCCGCCGCCGCACTTGAGAAATTAATGGTTTACCATACAAACTTCCACCCTCCTTTTCACTCCTTTTCCATGAGATAATGAAAAATAAAAAACATTTTTACAAAAATTACAACCGACTTCCAAACAAAAACACTACAAAGTAAAAAAATAATTTCAATTTCGGCAGTCGGTGTCAAAAAACGAAGAAACAAAAACAGAAACACCGACTTCCGAAATTGAAGTTTTTATTTACTTTGTAGTGTTTTTGTTTGGAAGTCGGTTGTCATTTTTGTAAAAAGGTTTTTATTTTTCACTTTTTAGTTGCGGTACATAATGGACCAGTTCTATAGGCTAGGTACCTACGCGTATAGTGCCCAAAGTGAAGCTAGAATAGATTAACCCAATAACATGAAACTTAAACGAAACCAGTGCAATGAGAGTATACCAGGGTGAACTGTTCACACCTGCGTACCCCTGAAGAACGTACCAGTGTGATGTTATGTTATGAAATGGTGTAAACAATAAACAGACACGCGATTGGATCTATCCAGAGTGATTTGCCGTCATTTATTGAAGAGTTCTGATGTATTTCTCCGAATTTCTTCAAAAAATGGGACCGTAAGACAAGCACCCACTTTCAAATTAAAAAAGAATCATCAAAATCGGTTCGCCCAATAAAACGTTCTGAGGTAACAAACATAAAATAAAAAAAAATACAGTCGAATTGATAACCTCCTTCTTTTTGCGAAGTCGGTTAAAAATTGTCCTATGTCCTAGTCTCAAATTATCTCCACACAAAACACCTTAATCGGATATTATGGATAGATGCAGTATCTCCAATCCTCCAACAAGATTGTATGATATGTTTTGTTGCCAATGCAAGGATAGACTCTTTTGCGAACATTTGCGCAAAAAACACGTCATGTCCAGTTGCCTTGCACACAAAGTGACATTCTACGTCGGTAGCAAAGAACTAACGGCTATCTTCAAAAACACCAGTTTTCAGGAGAGCGTTGTTAACTCGAAAATATTATAAGTGCTAGAAGAACAATGCTAGCTTTTTCAAATTTGAAATAGTTACTAATAATGGCATCTGATACGGACTACTGGAATATTGTACAATTCACACACGGACAACTACTGTAGATGTGCGTTTGTATTTCGTTACTTCGTCAAAATAGGTGAAGATTGTCAATTCAATTCAATTCAATTCAATTTTTATTCATGAACAATATACATTGTGTTTGAAATCTTAATCTAAATAAATAAATTAAATCACATTAATTAAAATTATAAAACTAACACATTCATAATACAATAATTTTCCTAATACAATTTAAACATTCAATACAGTTGAAAAAATCGATAACATTACAAGCTATTTATAATTATTATTACCCAGTTTCACATCAACCAATATCAAATTTAAAACGTGTCATCGTCTATCGAATACAGACATTTGTCCAATAGGAACGCCTTGAGTGTTGAATTAAATGAGCTCTTGTAAATTATGGTTTTAATGTCCAATGGCAACCTGTTAAAGATCCGCACTGCTTGATATTGAGGACTATGTTGAACAATATTAAGCTGGGGTATTATTTTGTTTTTAAAATCTTTCCTGCGCGTACTTTCCCTCAACTGTCTCTCCTCATCCGTTTCGTAGGTATGCAGGAATTTCTTAAAATTAACCATCAGTACCAAAATATAGAGGCTGGGCACAGTAAGAATTTTTAGATTTTTAAAGTGTGGCCGACAACTCTCTACTTGTGATATCCGGACCATGGTTCGTATAGCTCTCTTTTGAAGTACAAAGGCTCTCTGGCAGTTATATTTAAAACTATTCCCCCAGAACTGAATACTATATCTCAGCCTTGATTCTATTAGAGCATAATATACCATTTTAAGTTGTTTTATGTCTATTTCATCCCTAAGACTGCGTAAAACATAACACGCTGAGGAAATATACGAATCAATGGCTTGCAATTCCCTTTTCCAATTTAAAAATTTATCAATGTATACCCCTAGAAACTTTACCTCATTAACTATGTCAATTTTAAATTCATTAAGTGCGATTGTCATATTTTCTTTATTACGAGCTGTTGTACTAAATAATATTATTTTGGTTTTATCAGTGTTGATTATAAGCTTGTTACTTTCAAACAAAGAATTAAAAACTTTCAACACCGCATTAACCTTAGCGGAAAGCTCCTGTATGTCGTTGGCTTCAACTATTGCGTTGGTGTCATCTGCAAAAACTGTCAGCTGTGTGTCAGAAAACATTGAATTAATGTAATTAATTAAATCATTCGTAAATAATATAAACAAAATAGGTCCCAAAATCGATCCTTGGGGTACGCCCGCTAATATATCCCGCATGGAAGATTTATTGCAATTGTTACTACTATTTGTTTGCATATTACTAATATCCACATACATTTTTCTGTTTCTTAAATATGATGAGAACAGTTGTAAAGTTATGCCTCTAACACCATAATGCTCCAATTTTGCAATTAGTAACTCGTGGTCAATTGTATCAAAGGCTGAGCTCTTTGTTCTCTGATTTTTTTGGTATCCAAATTGTCTCAAATGCAAAACTTTGTTTAAATTTAGATGAACTAAAAGTTTACTCTTAATAATATGTTCAAAAATTTTGGAAATAACAGGAAGCAAAGAGATAGGTCTATAGTTTCTTGGATCTGTTTTAGAACCCTTTTTGTGTATTGGGATAATTTTTGCTATTTTTAACTGATCCGGAAAGATACCTTCTGCAATGCATTTATTGTATAAATGAGTCAAAGGTTCAGCTAATATATCTAAATTTTCTTTAATAACTGCTATTGGAATGTCGTCATAGCCAAATGATTTCTTATTCTTCATACCATTAACTATTTTCACTATCTCATTTGGAGTAACAGACGTAATAGCCATGTCATTTTCAACTCTTTTAGTGCTTTGTTTTAGAAATATATAAGGATCTAGATTCTTAATATTACTCAAAATACATTTATAGCTAAATTGATTTACTAATACGTTTGCAACATCTAAGGGTTTTTCTATAATTTTACCGTCAATTTTAAGCAAGAGAATTTCAGAATGTGGTGCTTTTATTTTATTTGTGCTTTTATTTACAACCTTCCAAACCTCTTTACTCAAATTACAAGAATTGTTAATAGTTTCTGTTATTGTTATTTTTTTGGCCTTAGCTATTACCCTTCTGTATATTTTTATATATTTCTTTTTATAATTCTGAACACTGTCTTCCAGCTTATTAATACTACCAGCACACAGCAAAAGTTTCATTTGGCTTGATGTTTTAATGCCTTTTGTCATCCACTTTAATTTGAAACCATTTTTGAGTTTAATTTTTGTTCTCTCTTTCTGTAACAATTTCTGAAAATTGTAGCAAATGTCTTCAAAAACGTGTTCATTCCCATACAACTCCAGTCAATTTCAAGAATTTTTTGTCTAAAAACTAGGCGGTTTTTATTGTTAAAGACTCTTTTGTTTACAACTATATATTTATTTTTACTTGAATTATCAATTATATTATCTAATAAAAAGTCGCCCAAAAGCGCACCGTGTCCATCTGCCAAGCCATTGTGGTCTACTTCACATTGTTCCACATAATCATCTGGCAGATTAGTTATTACGTTATCTATACAAGATGCGCAACTGCTGCGAATAAACGTAGGTGTATTAATAAGCAGTCGGAAATTATAACATGCCAGTAAACTTATGAATTCAGTCCGGGATTTGCTCTCTACCATGAGGTCCACATTAAAATCCCCACAAAGAATGCTTTTCCTATTGAACAAATTTCATATTGTCTTATAGATATACGCGATATAATACTAATAAATAAATAGATTTTTAAGTAAAAAAAAAAGGAAAATGCCATAAACATCCGAATTGAGAACCTCCTCCTTTTTGGGAACTCGGTTGAAAAAGAAAATCAATAGATAAAGTAACAAATTCTGAATTAAATTATGTAAAAAAGTAAAATTCGCAAAAATGCACATTTCTTTAAGTTCTTTGCTGCCGTTGCATCAGTGATAACAATTGTCAGAAACACCGGGAAGAAAGGAAGGCGTTTTATAGAGTGTTTCTTGTTTGTGTTGTGTGTCTTGTCTTGTCTCGTCTCGTCTCGTCTCGTCTTATCTCTTAGGAAGTTTACCTGAATCGCCCTTCTTTGAGGTTTGCGCGTGCCTTAGTACTCATTGAGTTGATGTCGTGGTTGTCTGAAACAGTCGTCGCCTCCTCCGTGTGATGAGTCGTCTCCTCCGTGTGATGAGTCTCCACTTCGAGTGGCTCAATTTCAGGAATCTTGGAAGTGCCCTGGAACATATAATGCCACTTACAGAACCCAGGTAGCAGAAACCAGGAACCCGAGTTCTATAAATTAAGAGTACGTTCTATAAACTGTGTTCTATTATATCATTGCTTTTTTGTGTAAGTGTGTATTTGATATGAAAATACACGCCGGTGAGTGTGACCCTTACTAAGCATTTTTACTTAGATACATCACTATCTCCGTTGACCCACACAAGGTTTTAGTTTATTTTAGTTAAAAGACTACATTTGTTTGGCTCAAAACTTAGTGACTTCGATGGCGTCGTCGGTGGCAGCAACGCATAGATCACCTTGATTTCACGTTTTGGTGCACAGAGGACAGCCAAAGCCAAGTTACAAACGTTTCGTATCGAATCTCTTTCTACAATCGTTAACGACTTCTATTAGTATGGTCTGACGACGCGACTTAACGTTCAGATTTGTCATTCCCATACATTAATTTGTTTTCGACGAGCATTATCGATTGTAGATTGTCAACTTGGCTACAGGTGCAGGTCATGAGGTGTACCACATACACACCATGCTGCTGTTCCGTCGAGGTAGCCCCATTTTGCGAGGTTAGATTAACACCTTCCTACTTAGGTCCTAATATGATAATGATGCAATCAAAAAATCGGTTGTCTGTAAAGTCGGTTTACTGACGATAGTTGAACGTGACAACGTCATAAGAAAATACTGTTGGAATGGTTGCATTTTATCGCCGCAATTATCGTTGCTATAAACAATTGACACCACGTTCACTTTTTACTGCACTTCATACTTGACGAAAACATGTAAATGTATTATTGTATAGCAGCTGTCCACGCGGACGCATCGCTCACTCAAGTAGGAGAGAGACAGATGTCGAACGCTGCCGAACGCGGAGGCCGATTGTGCCTCTTTGTCGCTCGTTCCGCGCTCTCGCTTGCACTTCAAGCCTTAAATGGAACGCCTCAGAGCGAGGTAACGCCGCATGAGTCATGTTTTTTCGTGCGTGCAGACGGCTCCATCGAATTATAAGACGTTGTCACGTCAAAATGTCCACTCCTCCCCGAAGTGTACATTTTTCAACTACTGTACTAGTTCAACTCTCGGTAGAACACTTCGTTATAGCCGCGAACACGCCGCAGTGACGAACGAACGTTGTGGTGGTTTCGTAAGCGTGCGATTTGTATGAATATTGAAATAAGAACGAGTACTTCATTAATATGGGCAAGAGAAAATGTAAACTTATTAATTATTTTTATATATAGATACACATAAATAATCATTATATTGTTATGCTAGCTATGTTACTGGTGAAAACAGATTTAGATCTTCTATCTACCTTTATGGAATCACTGGTCCCCAAGGCACAGACTATAAAATATTTTTTATATGTCTACTAGTACGAAATTAGTTTTTTTTATAGGTATGTAGTGTATTAAAACTAGAAATAAAGTCAAGTAGGTAGATAAAATTAAAATACTGCAGGTGGGCAACCTTATCGCATGTTTACGTACCGTGCAGCTGTAGGTAATTATTTCCAGGACAGGGCCGAGTCACAATCCTGTACAGATATCATTACCGTGACAAGGTTGCAACTCCAGAACTTTCAGCCCCATCAACCTTCCGTTCTATAAGCAATGTTCCTTGCCCACGCATACATACATACAAAATAACAATAAAAACGGTAACTATAATATATAGCGATTTTTACATATAGTGTACATAGCGCTGGCCCAGGCTCTATACATTTCTGGAACACCTCCTTTTGTCACATTATTTTGCCAGAACCATTCCTTGCCACACCATTCCTCAATTTATCACTTACCACCTGTAAAGAAAAAATAACAGTTAAGAAACAAATATTTTTTTTAAATAACATGCCTTTTTTTCAAGTAACATTTTTCGGTATCCTGCCTTTTCTCCAAAAATTGTTTGGCAGATTATCACTTGCCAACAAACGTTTCGCCGATGTTTCACTTTGACAACTAACGAATAGCAAATTTTTGTATTACAACGTTTCATTTGGTAGAATTATTGTTATGCTGATTATTTTAATGACACAAAACGTTTGGGACCTTTATCATATGTCAAAAATTTCACTAGTCCACACAACTATTAGACGAATGACGTTTTGTAAGTGTAATAGTGTATTATCAATGAATCAGTCCAAGAGCGAGCGAAGCGAGCTCGGGAGCTTAGGGCACCCCGACATGGACAGGTTAGAATCGAAGGAGGATGATGATGTTAGATAACATAATTATTAATGGAAACCCTACTAGATTTGGTAAACAATAAACAATTAAATGATTATTATGCAAACTAAAACATTCTGCTACTTGAATAGAAAGTAACTTGCCTAGGGCCACTAGAGATGAAATAAGTTTTTCAGGTTTGGATCCGTGTCGGGGCGCCCAAAGCTACAGAGCTCGCTTCGCTCGCTCTTGAACTAATTTACTGACCACAATTTTTGTATTGCCCAATAATAACACAATTATATTCATAATAACCAGACAATGTGATAAATGTAGAAGTTTAAATCAGTATTCATTACATTGCCCAGTTTGACTTGACTTGATTTATAATGCCCGGGCATTATACATATTGCCCTGATTAATCACTTGGTTCATGATGGATACTGAGAAACAAAGGAGAATGGTCACCTGATGAGTCTTTGGGTGTTGTGTTGTGAATTTCTTCATGTCCTTTTCCTCTGGTGGTTTTGTGATCCTTTCTTCCGCAGTTAGTGGGTGCAAATTTTCAATAATCGAGTGGATGACTTGTCTGGGAAAAAATCTAATATGTATCATCATTCTGATGTCGTGGTGGTCCAGTGGTTAAGATCTCGACTCTCGTGCCTGAGGCCGTAGATTAAAATCCGTAAGCATATGTACTTTCTAAGTTTAATTTTGACATCGTTGACGTCGTTAAAGGATATCATTGTGAGGAAACCCAGAATTAAAGTTACTAAAGAACTAGCTGACCCCCGCGGTTTCGCTCCCGTCAACTGGCTATCTACCTACCTACCACCTACCTACCTACCCACCTACCCTTCCTACCCTAATCTACCTACCTACCAATTTGTTAAACTGTTTATTTGAATAAGAATTAATACTACAATACGAATGTAACCAACTTTTGTTTCTACCGAAGATCAAATTAAATTTTGGAATACAAAAGCTGCTATTGTGAATTAACTATAATAGTGAGATATATTCTCTCGCCAACTTTTCTGTAGTAAATAATGAGTATTTTAATCATGTAGTACATAATTTTTATGAATTATCAATAGTTTTCTCAGCGCACGCCAAATAATGAATTTTATAGGCAAAATTTTGCTACTTTTGGTTACATTATTGCAATTTTCATAGAGATCTCTATTTTTTTTGAAAATGTAGCTTGTCATAGATGAAATAATTTTAAAACCGGTCCAGTAGTTTTGGTGCCTATTCAGTACAAACAAACAAAAAATCTTTCCCCTTTATTATATTGGTATAGATATACGTTTGAAGTCGTCAACTGCTCGTGCATTCTCTGCTTCAGAAGAGGCTTTTGCGCTGCAATTTGTCGTTATGTATGTTTAATATGTTACCTTAAGATAATTTGCGACTTGCAGGCGAACTCAGGCAGAAGTTAGTTGTATTAATAATCAGTGTTGAATAGATCAAGCAATCTGCCTAGCATAGCCAAGATATGTTAGTGTCGGCTTCATTTTATTTTGTTCCTGCGTGGATATTCTTCATTGGATGTTTATGGATGAGTAGGTAGGAGGGGTATGCCAGACGCCTAATGACTAAAAACCAACCCGGTTTTCCATCTCATGGTTACGCCGGGGTTCGAGGGAACTTATGATCCCTCCGCAAAGGGGGGGAGGAGGCAGATGTGTGACTCCTCCGCGACATCTAAGAGGGGCGCGCGTGGAACACTACGCGCCGTGGGTTCTGATGTGAAGGGGCGGTGGATACGACCGCGTCCCAGGACTCGCTCGACCATCGACTCAACTACAGCTGGCAGTGACAGGTCACTGCCTACTCTTGAGGTGAGGGCACGACGCGGCTCCTCCCAAGTGATACACTCTGCCAGCGTAGGCCACGCCGTGGCCTCCAGGCAGTCCACGCAGTGGTGACACCGGACGTCCGTCTCCCTGGTGTTGGGGTCGGCTCCATTTTTTTTTGCGTGGATTAATTCTTATGCAAACTGCGCTAACACTGGGAGATAGCGCCACACTCCGCCTATGTGGGACTTGGAGTCCCCCCACTTAAAATCCACGGTGTTCTCCTGTGCTGCTTATGGCGGCAACACGGGCACGCGTAAGCATACATCCGCAAACCCGCCGCGGCTGTCCGTCACCGGACCCTCCTTTGGGGAGTTACCCCCATCACCAGCGCATCAGAACACGATGCACGCCGTGACCAACCCAGGGACCAAACCAGCACATGGGCCCAGACGACCCTGTGTATGGCACCCTCGGTCCCCCTGTGACGGGTCAGGACAATGGCTCTGCCACCTACCACTTTTCGGCCGCAGGGGATAGGGAGAGTGGCCAACGTTGTACCAAAACTCCTACTCCCCTGCGGCCCCACTGCGTCTGCCATCAGACGGTGGCGACCCCTTGCAGGCCGCGGATAATAAGAGCGATGCCTCAGATACACAACATCGCGTTCCACCACAGTTGCGATGCCACCCAAGTGGCACCGCAACCTACTTGTTGGCCGCTACGTCTTCAGCTTATCGGCAAAAGCTCTGACGAGCGGCCCCTCCTTGAGTTCCTTTACGCTTCACCGTGGGTGTCCAAGCCAGGCTACTGAGCCCCCCTACCTCGAAAATGCGAGAACCCACCGGGGGGGCTCCTAGTTAAACCGGATTCAGCTGAGTACCAGTGGTGAGATCTCCACAACCCAGTAACTGGGTAACACCCACTGGGTCTGGGTACTGGGACAGTATAGGTTTATATAAAAATGATCTTCACCCCGCATAATAAAAGCCCAACTCCTTCATATTGTTACGTTCAGGCACGGACAGATGCGAGTTGAAGACGTTGTAGTTGTCCAGGTTGTTGATTTTCTGCCATTCTTCCTCAGGTTGTTCCTCTGCTGGTGCGGGGTCTGCTAATTGCTTCCTGTTGCCGTAAGCGCGGAAATAACTGTGAAATAGGAACAAGACAAAGTATTAAGGACTAAAATATTTTTGGAGTTTACCCCTTAAGCATCGATTTTCATAAAAATGTTATGGAAATTTTATGAGTAGTGAACTCAAAAGCGTTACGATTACAGCGCAACGCACCTTGCGCACATTTCAGTGGTACAAAACTAATTTGCAAGATATGATTACAGAAACTAATTCTGGCCAAGATCAAGGTACAATGTTTTCTAACAAAGCACTGACAGCTCTTGACAGCTCAATCAGCTAACAGAAGGGCTGAAAACTTTTGTATTATTTTTAGGTTTTTTATTATAGATAGGCTCGCGCTTGACCACTATCTCACCTGATGGTAAGCGATGATGTGGTCGACGATGTAGCACGCTTGCCTAAAAGTAACCTATTTACTCTTGACTTAAAGACCCCGAGGTTGTAACTATCGGGAAACAGACTCCGGCAGGGAATTCCACGCCAGGTTCTCTCTAATCAAATCTTCTAGTACTAAGACCTGGGTATCCTGGTACCTGATTTGATCTGATCTGATCTGATCTGATCTGATCTGATCTGATCTGATCTGATCTGACCTGATCTGACCTGATCTGACCTGATATGATCTGAACTGATCTGATTTGTTTTGATTTGATTTGACCTATACACCTATAGTACAATAAGTCCCGTGTAATAGGGGGTAAGCCTAATGCTATCAACCGGACACAAATCCAGACTCCGCAGCTTGGAATACAGAGAATTAGACGTATGTGAAATACACTGTGGTCTGAACCAAATAAGTTTATATGCAATAAAGAAGAAAAAAATATTGTGACTCGCACAAGTGGTACACATATGACAAAACAAAAGTAATAAACAATAAATTCATTTTAAAACACCCGACTCAATTTTATTGAAAGCTACAAAATTTATCTAGTAGTAGACGCGCTTCGATCGACAATCTAAAAAATGAACACGTAATTATGACACGGCATTTTGCGAAAACACCCCGACTTAAACATTAAAACGCCCATGACTTTTGAACGGCTGAACCGATTTTCTTCAAACTTAGCTAGGAAAACTCTCGATAAAGCCACCTTTCAAACAAAAAAAAAAACAAATCAATATGGGTTCATCTGTTTAGGAGCTATGATGCCACAGACTGATCCACAAATACATAAAGACACAAAAACACACGTCAAACTTATAACACCCCTCTTTTTCCGTCGGGGGTTAAAAATTAAAAAGAAAGAACCCTTTGTGAGACTAAAAAGGCTACCTTAGCATGTGCAGCGATATTCAAAAATAATAAATAACGTCGCGCAGTATACGAGGAAGTGAAATGAAAAATACTTTTATCTACACTGTATAAACACGTACCGGTAATACGAGGTTAAATTGATTAATTTTGAAATTAAAATTGACATAACTACTTCAATTATATTTTGAAAAATATGAAATAAATGCAGTGTTGGCGACTTTACAAAAAAAATTATACACTAAAATAAAAAAAATAATTTCTTTCATAGTTTGGGATAAAATAAAAAAAAACGAGCCTATGAACGTTACAATAAAAATGGGGTTACTTTGATACCCCATTGTTTTTCATAGCAATATAAAGTAACCCCAATTTACAATTAATTTTTAATGAATTCACACTGTACAATTTAATATATTTTTCTGCATCAATTAATCGTATTCTTGCGCTGAGGTTGATGCAAAACATGGCTGACATTTGTCAGAATTGCAAATTTTAAAAAGAAAATTGAGGTGCATTCGGTTTTCACGGAGTTAGCTTTAAAAACCTAAAAAAATAAAGTTATCATCAAAGTTGCCCCAGATCTCAATGTAACCCCATTCTACGGTACCTTATATTCTTGGATAGGTAAACTCAAAAAAAACATCTTCCTTCGATTTTCAAACAACTGCATCATAAAATAACTTTTTAATGTTTATAGCACACTTTTATTTTTTTTAATATACTGGCGCTTAGGGGCTCATTGACTTAATGTAGAAAAGTAGTGTCATGTAGTAGTGTCTATGGATGCGCGCGCTGCGGTGTCATACCCAATGAGAATCTAAATTGCTCGCCATGCCACAAATTTTTCCGTTTCAAAAATGCCTTTTGTTTTATTTCAACTGTATGAGTGAAGATAAAGTAGTGTATGCATCGGCATATAATTAGGTATTAAAACACTCGCGTGATATCATTATCACATTCGGCTTCGCCTCATGTGATAAACCCACGCTCGGGTTTTAATAACCCCTATTATATGACCATTGCATAAACTACTATTTTGATTTTTATAGCATACTTTTACTTTTTAATTTAGTGGTGCTTATGGGCTCATTGACTTAATGTATAAAAGTAGTGTCATTGTCTATGGAGGCGCGCGCTGCGCAGTCATGTGCAATGTGAATCTAAATTGCCCGCCATCCCACATATTTAATCCGTGTCCACTTATGTTTTATTTCAACTGTATGAGTGAAGATAAACCCACGCTCGTGTTTTCATAACCCCTATTATATAACCATTGCATAAACTACTATTTCCTACTCACTTATTGTATTTTTCATCGACGGTTGCTCTAAAACTACGAGATTGTGATGTTGTTGTGTTTGGTAGCGACGCCGCCACATGTTCTTCCATCTTGCCATAATAGTAATGTAGAACTTGTAAGTTCATTTCTCTGGTTGAAGTCTTCAGGTCTGCCAACTTAACAGAAAATAAAGTTATCATCACTATGGCGCCATCTACACTGCCACATATGAACTACACCCAAGATTTAACGTCACACAAATCCTGCAACCGCGCAAACAAAGTTATCCACGCGACTGAATTAATTATAGTAAACAAATATGTAAGATTTTTTAAATATTTCGATCAGAGACGAAGTTGTAAAGCGTCAAATTTGAGAATTATAAAGAGAAGTCCGACGTAGTACATGACGTCAGATGGCACAACGCCCATACAGCCATAGAAAACGGCGTTTTCGTTCTCTAAGAACAGATTTATTTCTTTAAATTGTTATATCTCTTACGTTTTTCGATCAAATTTTTATTCTATTTTCAGTATTATTATGTATTTTATTTTAGTCTTTTTTAACGATAATCTGATCAAATATTTTTTTTTTTCCTGATATTATGGTAAAAACCAACGCTAAACCGACTGCAGTTGCTATTCTTCATGGTCATGCATTGAGCGCTGAGCACATATTTAGGTCATCATCAGCTGTGGTTAGAAATATATTGGGCACGCAAACTGTGCCACTCATTGACAAGTGACACACTTAGAAAATATTGAAAATGATGACGCAATGATGCCGATGGAACGTCCCACAAACCCCCATTGAAAAGAGAGGATCTGGTTCGAACAATTATCCGACTGTTGTTGTCGGACTGTTGTATGTGTTCAAATCGCGCTGAATAGATTGCTTACGCGATGCAGAATATTGTATGACGTCAGGTCAGGTGTCTCAGTGCAGAATATTGTATGGTTCGTATGTTACGGCATTGATGCCGCTACACCGTCTCTAATAATGGCCGTCGAGGCATATCGGTGCTCTAAGTGCTCGTTCACACAGGCGTCCGTTTTACGGGTTAGTTTTATCGTACACGTTTTTATTCGGCGCTGAACTATGTAGCTGTAGAAGCGACTTCTCACACATGAAAATATTCCTGATCCAGTAAAAAAATACGTTTTTTCAGTTAAAATTTACGTTTTTATTCGGCTATGGCGTAGGTAGTTTGTATGAGTGAGTTCGCACACACAATAGTATTAAAATACTGATCCGTTTTATGGGATCGAAACCACCATTACCACCAATAGCGATGGATCCGTTAAAACGGTATTGTAAATGTGGTGTGAACATTATCTCCAGTAGCGGTGGATCCGTTAAAACGATCCTGTGAATACGAATATTCTGTGTGAATGAGCCCTTATATATAAAAGTTTACCTTATCTTGTAAGATCTTCAGATAATCAGAAGTCCTTCTAAATCTTTTGAGGACCGATCTAAAATCCTGTTTGTACAGTTTTAACGCTTCCTCTTCAACTTTGTACTTGCGAACATTTTGGGCAGGAAAACTTGGTGATACTAGAAACAGAAAACAAGAATCTTGAAATAAAAACTAAAACTTAGTGAGTAACTTTCCTCAAGGAAGCTATAGTGAATTCTCAATAAAAAAAACTGTGCATCCTTTGATAGTCCCGTATTAATTTTGATCAGCTGATAATTTGTATGGAAAATCCTTGACGAAAGGTAAATTCAATATTTCAAAGTCAAAGTCAAATTCTTTATTTCAATTATTAGGACTTTAAGGTTGCCCTTGTCGATCATTCTTCCATACAAACGTAGTCTGGCGATTATTTCACTGTTTGACGATAAAGGTATAAAAAAAATAAAAAAAACTATTTGTCTCATCATTATCTAGCCCTGCATGGAAACAAAAAAGTAAAAAAAAAGATATTTGAAAGTTATGAGCGTCGAAAGTTCCATATTTCAACACTATTTTTAAAGCATCTTTGGGCAGATATAAATACCTCAAGATGAAGGAAAATTGCAAAACAGCTGCCATACAGAGATATATTAATAATTCAGCAATGCTAATAATTTTATTTTGAAAATATACATTTAGTCGTTTTTTCATGATAGCCATACTCCCAAAGGTCCGTTTATAAAATTTCGCGCGCTCGTTTTCGTCCTAAATCATCATCCATTTCGCTACAAATTTGAAAAAGTGATAATTCGTACGCGAACCAGCTTCTTACTGCTCATCACAGCATCTAGCTCTTTCGCACGTGTTGTCGGATGACATAGCATGCATCTTAACCCCGCGCACAAAATAGTTCGTGCCGTCGACTTGGGCAACCTTGAGCGGCACTTTTGAACGTCAAAAATTTAAATTGAAAAGTAATAATAATTGATTCTACCATCCATTCGGCAAAGTAGCTTATTATGGAGAAGAACGGACAAGAAACTCCACACTTACTCTTTTAAAAAAACCGGTCAATTACGAGTCGAACTCGTGCGCCGAGGGTTCCGTACCAACCCATTATACACCCAAGTTGAAATTTATACCAGATACTGAGGTCTATAGTCCCTATTAGGTGTATTAAAATCAAGGTCCTGAGTCAACATGATAAAAAGATATAAGCAAATTTAGATTTTCGCGAAAACTTGTAAGTACCAAAATTTACCTTAATGTTCACATTTTATTTTTTGAAATTGTTACTTTATTTGTGCTTTAAGACCTTACTTTTTGCCAAATTTCGTGATTCTTGGTCAACGGGAACTACCATATAGATTTTTGATCCAAAATCTATAGGGAACTTCCGATGTACCTAGAATTGTCAATTTTGGTTAAAAGCAAGGTCTTACAGCCCAAGTAAAGG
Source organism: Orthosia gracilis (assembly GCA_947562075.1). NCBI lineage: Eukaryota > Metazoa > Arthropoda > Insecta > Lepidoptera > Noctuidae > Orthosia > Orthosia gracilis. Next base: position 11,100,756 of record OX387277.1, read on the forward strand.
GAAAATTCCGATAAATAAAAAAGTTGAAAATTAGAGTAAATTTTGGTACTTAAGTTTTGTTTAAGTTTTCGCGAAAATCTAAATTTGCTTATTTTTTTTATCGTATTGACTCAGGACATTGATTTTTATACACCTATATATAATACAGTATCTGGTATTCAACTTGCTAGGTCCACCCGTTTCTGAGAAAATCGTTGATGACACACGGACAGACGGACAAGAAAGTGATCCTATGAGGTTTCCTTTTTACCTTTTGAGGTACGGAACCCTAAAAGAGCAATAGTTTTACAATAATATAATGCCATTTAGCGGCACTTTTGAACGTCGAAAATTTAAATTAAAACGTAATAATAATTGATTCCACCGTCCATTCGGAATAGGAAAAAATAGTCAAGAAACTCCACAGTAACTCTTTAAAAACATTTTACTACATTAACATATTAATTCATATACGTGAGGAAGATGCACCTAGACCAACACTACTATACTACGTATATAAATAAAGTATTACAAGCACTCACAGGTAAATTCATTCATTAGCTAAATAGGAACATGGTACTCACATACTCACAAATATTGCAAACCTAAGTAAAGTACAGATTTAATGTCCTGTTCATTGTAAAGTTTTAAAGCTTCCACTTCAACTTTGTACTTGCGAACATTTTGGGTGAGAATCATCCAAAAGCGTATAACCAAGTTATACGCTTACAAAAGCGTATACAAGTTTCCTTCGGGTTTGATGGGATAATGGGAGTTGTTGAATAGTTGACTTGGTAAATGATAATATACGTAGCAAAACCATAACGCTCCTCTCTGAGTGAGGAGGAACTGGCCTTAATCCACTACGCTGGTCCAGTGCGGGTTGGTAAATATCGTATGTCTTCGAATTTTTAGTTTTAGGTCATTCCGGTTTCCTCACGATGTTTTCCTTCACCGTTTTGAGAGCAGCGGTAATGAAATAAATTACATAAAATAATGCGCCTGCCTGGGTTAAGGCTGTAACCACTGAGCCACCGCAAAAATCGAAAAAAATGATTCTGCACTCGTACTTACCAATGCAAAACACAATACATAATTTAAAAGTTGTTCTGTACATTATTAATATGGTGAAGTAATAAATGACTCATGTATTTCTGAAAACATTGGCTTGATTTTAAACCACACCAAATGTTTAACTTCAAAGTCAATACATTCACTAAGTACTAAACCAAGAATAAATAATAAAACATTTTTATTGTGTCGTCAAAAACTGGTTATGTTCTTATTTTATGTAGGTACTAGTGTGTTTGCGTTTATACTGACTCGTTGATCCAGTGGCCGCAATCACTACTGCTGAAAATGTCCTGTGTTCGATTCTCGGGTCAAGCTTATTGTTATTGGGTTTTTCCATCTGTTATTTCTCTGTAGCGGCACGGAGGCTGGCTTTGTGCCCGGTTGATGGCAACAGGCTTGACCACAGATAATATAATACTTGCATACAGATGCCTCATCCCATACAAAGAATCCGTGCCGACGTAACTAGCGTTTTTCGTCTGATTAAACCGATTTTTTTTTGTACATCGTTCGCCTTCGGTTCCATTCCATGGGGATAGATAGATGGTGTTAGCAGCGACTTGCAAGTAAAAGGGTTTACTCGGTGCATGTTTTTTTTTTTCTAAAATACAGTGAAGGTTTGTTTTATAGTAATGTTTTTACAGTTTCATTGCAACAAAATGTGTAACAATGCAAATTTAAACAATCGAGTGAAATGTCTCAGACATTTAAAACCGCTTCATCCATTGGCATCAATTTTAAATAATCCGTTCAAATAATCTTTGAAATGTGAATTAAGAGCCCAATATTCCATAATTTTGTACTTAGGAGAGTTTATTAAACAAGAACATACAATTTTTTATGTTCAATTCCAGAAAATGTTAATTTTACACACAATTTAATAACAACACGGTGCATGTCGCGCCATCTAGTGAGATTTATTTGAACTAAATTTTATTTCTAGCGCTGGGACCCCGTGGCTTGACTTAAACATAGATGGCGAAATGTGGATGAACTATTATTAATACGTTCACCTCTACCCAACCCGTCGGAAAATTAAGGCTCGATGTTATATTAAATTTATGTGTTTGCGTAATCAATCCAAATTTTTAGATCAATGGATTAGGGCTCAATTTACATTGCCGCGAAATGAAATGAAAGCGAATTTTTGGAACGATTTTGTACATAGCATGAATTTTATGTCAACTAGCTTCATCTGTCTGAATGACCGACAATTCCAAAACTCCTTGACGACTTAAAAGTATAAATTTATTTTATTTATTTGTTAAAATAAACGTTTACACACTACAACAATACATACAATTTGAGCACGAAGATAAACAACTGCGCAACCAGCGCATTTGCAATATAATATAAAAACATTTTACAAAATTAATGCGACTGATAATGAAATAGTTACCATCGTTGCTGAAAGACGTGCTCCAAGTGTCCCTACATCAATCGTAGGTGAAAAATATAACTACTTAAGTATATCATAGTTTCGAGTATGTTTTTTTTTCCTTGGTTGCATTGCAAACACTGCAAAACATCATCATTATCAGTCTTTTAATGTGCCCACTGTTGGGACACAGGCCTCCTCTCAAGAGGGAGTGGACTACAAATCACCACACGGGCCCAGTGCGGATTGGAAGACGTCTTTGAATTTACGACGTGTCTTTGAATTTATTAATAAAGCTAAGTACACTAATGACATAAAACAATGAAAAAACATCTTAACAAAATAATTAAACTGACTTTTAAAAAAACCAAACCACTACAAAGCAAAAAATTACTTTTTTTTCGGTGTTTTTGGTATTTTTGTTTTTTTCGTCATTGTCACCGACTTCCGAAAAGAAAGTTATTTTTCGCTTTGTAGTGTTTTGTTTTAGTTTTAGTTTAAGTTGATAATTTTTTTTTGTTAAAGGTGTTTTGGTACCTTCATGAAAATCATATTAAGCCAGAGGGCTTCTCTTAACAATTCCAACAAACCCAAACACGATTGGGATACATTGTTTTGTTACGGGTTTCTGGTGCCTACCTTCCGGCTTCATCACCAGATCAGTCCGAAGGTGCCATTTTCATGAGAACCATTTATTTAAATTTGCTTCATCACGGTCATTTAAATATACGAGATATCTTATATCCAATACATACTTATCATTGAGAAGTTCCAGTGGCCATCTGTGGTCTTTTTCATCAGTTCTTCTTCACCAAATGATACTTTCTGAATGCAAATGCTTGCCATGTTGATGAAAATATCAAAATCGCTATATGTATGCCTATAAAATTTGAAGAGTTCCCTCGTTTTGCATGGGATCATCAGATTCTGACCTGATGACAATGGGACCTGACTGAATGGGACTGGGAAGTAAACCCTTTAAAACAAAAGTAGAATTTTCCAAATCAGTCCAGGCGTCATTGAATAATCGGGGCACATACATAAAAAAAGATACCGACTAATTGAGAACCGCCTCCTTTTTTTGAAGTCGGTTAAAAATAATTCTAGCATAAAACAGTTTCGTTTGACTATGCTTTGTTTATATGGCGAGTACATCACTCACCTTCGGTTTGCCGACGACATAGTGGTCATGGCTGAGACCATGGAAAGCCTCAGTAAAATGCTCGATGACCTCAGTAAAGCTTCCGAAAGAGTGGGTCTTAAAATGAACATGGACACAACCAAGATCATGGTGAACGCCCATGTAGCACCCACTCCTATCAAGATCGGAGACTCTACGCTCGAAGTTGTAGACGATTATGTCTACCTGGGACAAACGATCCAGTTGGGTAGGTCCAACTTCGAGAAAGAGGTCAACCGTCGAATCCGACTCGGCTGGGCGGCGTTCGGGAAGTTGCGTGGTATCTTCTCGTCCAATTTACCGCAGTGTCTCAAGACAAAAGTCTTTGACCAGTGTGTGTTGCCAGTGATCACCTATGGGACCGAGACATGGTCGCTCACAATGGGCCTTATCAGAAAGCTTAAAGTCACCCAAAGGGCAATGGAGAGGGCTATGCTCGGAATTTCCTTGCGTGATCACGTCAGAAATGATGATATCCGCAGGAGAACTAAAGTTACTGACATAGCCCGGAGAATTGCTAAACTTAAGTGGCAGTGGGCAGGGCACATTGGTCGCAGAACGGATGGCCGATGGGGCCGAAAAGTTCTGGAATGGCGACCCCGAACCGGAAGACGATACGTTGGAAGGCCTCCCACTAGGTGGACCGATGATCTGGTTAAGGTTGCGGGAAGGCGCTGGATGCGAGACGCACGGGATCGGTCAATGTAGCGACGCCTGGGGGAGGCCTATGTCCAGCAGTGGACGTCTTTCGGTTGAAATGATGATGATGATGCTTTGTTTTCGATCGATTACAAAAAAAATATTTTACTGACAGGAAGGTACATTATCGTTAAATGTCATAATTATTCAACATTTTTAACTCTCAAATAAAACAACATTAATATATGAAAAACATTTATTTATATGACTGAATGATCATAAGCGTCATTGCCGGCACTATCAATTCTATCAACTATTTTATACCGGCCGTGTCTGACTGCCCGCTCTTTCTTATACCTCCGCTCCGAAGTTTTGTATTCTGATTCTTGTCTTTCTTCTTTATGAGCCCTAACGCGCTTTTTTTTCCGCTCGTCATCTTTCTTAGTCCAATCGTTGCCCATTTTCTCATATTCTTCGTCTATTTCACTCCAATCTTTATCTTTCTGTATCCACTCATTGTCGGTTTTATCGCGTTGGTTATCATTTTTATTATAATCATTTTCAAGATTATCATAATCTGCATGCCTTTTATTCCATTCATACTCTGCATCAAACTCCTTCTTTTTACTATTGCGTTGTTTATCGTCTTGGTATTTTTCTTTTTTAATCAATTTATCGTCGGCTTTATCCCATTTTTTTCCTTTTTTACTCGATCTGTCATCGTTGTTATCCCTGTCTTTTTCTTTTTTACTCCATCTGTCATCGTTGTTATCCTTGTCTTTTCCTTTTTTACTCCATCTATTATCGTTGTTATTCCTGTATTTTTCTTTCTTACTCCATCTGTTGACAGTTCTATCCAAATTTCTTTCTTTTTTACTCCTTTTATCGTCAGTTTTATCCCAATATTTTTCTTTTTGACTCCATCTGTCATCGTTGTTATCGCTGTCTTTTTCTTTTTTACTCCATCTATAGTCATCATTATCCCATTTTTTTTCTTTTTTACTCAATTTATCATCGTTGTTATCCCAATCTTTTTCTTTTTTACTCCATCTTTCGTCAAGTTTTTCCCAATATTTTTCTTTTTTACTCCATCTGTCATCATTGTTATCCCTGTCTTTTTCTTCCTTACTCCATTTATCGTCCGTTTTATCCCAGTCATCGTCTTTTTTATTCCTTAAAATGTCTTTATTATCCGTTTGACTATTTCTTTCGTCGATTTTATCCCGATTTTTTTCTTTTTTACTCCATCTATCATCGATTTTATCCAAATCTCTTTCTTTTTTACTCCATTTATCATCGTTGTTATCCATATCTTCTTCTTTTTTACTCCATCTGTCATCGTTGATATCGCTGTCTTTTTCTTTTCTACTCCATCTTTCGTCGATTTTATTCCAATATTTTTCATTTTTAGTCCATCTGTCATCATTGTTATCCTTGTCATTTTCTTCTTTACTCTGTTTATCATCAGTTTTATCCCAATCTTCGTCTTTTTTATCCCTTGAAATGTCTTTATTTACCGTTTGACTACTAATTTTAATCCATTGGCTTACTTTTTCACCCCTTCTGTCGTTATTTATGTCTTTTTTCTGTGTATCGTACTTGTCTCTCTCCTCTTGACTTTTTGTAGACTGTTTATTATTATTTTCATTTCTATATATTTGTGAATAGATTGAATGCTCTTTTACCCAATCTCGGTTATTGTTCATGTTGTTATCCATTTGAAAAATTGTTTTCTCTGCTGACGTATAGTTTTTTGTATTTTTATTATCCCAAGATCCTTCTTTTTGGTTTGCATCTTTCTCACTGTTCTCTCCCGAGTAGGCATCTTCTTTATTTTTCTCATGGATATATTTATCTTTTAGGCGTTCGTTGTTTTCGTTCAGCATTTCTTGACTTTCTATAAGTTTTGTAAAACTAGATTCTTCTTTATCTGTCTTTGTACCTTTCAACTCCTTTTTATTGTAAGAATGTCCTAACTTATATTCAATTTGATTAAGTTGAGCTTTATATTCCATATCTGAAGCTCTATTATCATGTGTTCTCTTCTCAAATTTATCAGTGTTATAAATCTTTAATGGTATACTGTGATCTTTATTATCTGCTATTGGATTATTCTTTTCTTTTTCATTGTTTGTCGTTTCTATTCCAGCTGTAATTGGTTCGTCGTCATCGTCACCATCTGAGAAACTTGGTCTGTAAGTTGGTTCAGTAGTTAGTTCTTGAAATTTTTTCTGTGTTTTAATATCTACAGCAGGATCGTCAGTTAATATAACTTTAGGAATAGCTGTAACAATATATGTTGATGCTGAAATGAGAATTCTTTGAATAAAAGTGTGGCTTTGGTGTTTCATAGCGGCATAATCAGAATATAAGTTCCAACTGCTGGGACACAGGTCTCGTCTCTGTCATATGAACTGTGGCACCACGCCCCAGAAAGGAGGCCAGTGTCACATTCAGGTGCAGTGCGGATTGATACATGTCGAATGTGTCGTTGTAGATGTCAAAAAGGCAGCTGCTCCATGTAAAATACTGGACCCCAATATAGCTGGGAATTGGCTAGGATGATTAATTGAAGTTTTTATCTCTGTACAAAATATGTAGAAAGAGAATGAAAAAAAAATCCCTTACTTTTGTTCTTAAAATCTTTAAATTTATTTTCTACAGTCCTGGATGACTTGACATCAGAGGAAACAGAATCTGGGTGCGAGAATTTCCTGTAAAAGATATACTTTAGTAAACATGATCTCCACTAACCCGTAACAAGGTAAAACGGTACCTCATGGCAAGGTCATGGTAACGATCGACAAAGTTCTATAAATGCCAACGACAAACAGCTTAACGTGCTTTCCAAGGCACGGAGGCATCTCGCTATGTCAACTTTGACAAATATCCACGGACAAACCTCGGCAAGTGTTGCTTGCCGAGGGATGGATCGAGTGAGGAAGTTGGTCGCAGGTTAATTTCCACCCGTACGCAAAATACGCGCTTAGTCGTGGAGTTGCGGAAACCAGCCCGTTTTAACTTAACCTAGTGTTGCTTGAAATAGATGATCGACCCATGCGGCTGTAACCGATTCGGTTGACGGTTTGTTTATTACAAAAACATGAAACCTTACTTTAAATTCTTGATCATCTGCTTGTGTTTGAACTCCTTAATAGCCTCTGGGTTGTCTATAACGTGATACCTCACTGTCTCTGATAGTTTCTTCAATTGTCTCTCTTTGTCCTCGCGTATTTTCGCTAAGTTCGCAAAGTGATTCATGACATCTCTTGGTGTATCTAACCGCCGTGAGATGTGATCTGAAAAATTGTATCTAGTAAATAAAAATCATAATTAATTCACAGACAATGCACAGACTTAAGATCCGACTGAATATCCTAGTAAAATTCATAAGTTGAGATTTGGCGCACGCCTATTTATTGGTCTAACTTAAAAGATATTCAATAAATTGAATAAAAATATGTATACTCTGTCCCTGTGTCCCAGCTCGAGGCTAAATAATAACAGCCGCACTGGTCGATCATCAAGGTTAAGCAACGCTTGACGAGGTCGGTCCGTGGATGGGTGACCATTTTCAACATACCGAGTTTTGTCCGTGCCTCGGAAAGCACGTTAAGCCGTTGGTCCCGGCTGTCATTTGAAGATCTTTGACAGTCGTTACGGGTAGTCAGAAGCTTGAGATCTGACACCAGTCTTGCCAAGGGGTATCGTGTTACCCAGTTACTGGGTTGTGGAGGTCAGACGGGCAGTCGCTCCACGTAAAAACACTGGTACTCAGCTGAATCCGGTAAGACTGGAAGCCGACCCCAATATATTTGGGAAAAGGCTAGGCAGATTGATTGATTGTTTCACTTTTTTGATGATAATATATGTTCCTCTGATTTTTGAGTTAAGTATTTGAAGTTGGGTATTTATCAACTTTAGCTTAAAATCCCGTCGAATAGCATTAAATTAGGATTTGACACGTTCTTTACTACAAATACTCAAATCAGAAATAGGCCCAATAACTTTATAAGCACTATCTAAAACTCTCAAAAAATGCACTTGCAACAATGGCCTGCACCAATTTATCAAATTCATACCCTAAGTGCTCGTTAACACAGGGGTCCGTTATACAGGTCCGCTTTATCATATACTTTTTAGGGTTCCGTACCCAAAGGGTAAAAACGGGACCCTATTACTAAGACTCCGCGGTCCGTTTTTCTGCCTGTCTGTCTGTCACCAGTCTGTATCTCATGAACCGTGATAGCTAGACAGTTGAGATTTTCACAGATGATGTATTTCTGTTGCCGCTATAACAACAAATACTAAAAAAATAACAAACTAAATATTTAAGTGAGGCTCCCATACAACAAAAAACGTGCGACGAAAGACGTTTTTGTTGCTGGTTTTTGCGATAATGGTACGGAACACTTCATCCGCGAGTCCGACTCGAACTAGGCCGGTTTTTATTGGGCGCTGACATATGTAGTTGTATGAGCGAGTTCACACATACAAAAGTATTTCAATACTGATCTATTTTATCAGATCTAAGCCAAGCAGGGCCTGCCGTTACCCCCAGTAGCGACGGACACGTTAAAACGGTACAGTAAATGCGTCGGAACATCACCTCCAGTTGCGACGGATACGGATGTTCTGTGTGAACGATTCGGAGTCAATATGAAAATCAACTATGTACGTTGAAATGTAATACTGCGTTAATGAAAAAGAGCTTCTTTGGTGTTGCACCAAAGATTTTTAATAAAATACCTGATGCTATAAAATGTATGCCATTAAAGAAATTCAAAAAGTGTCTTCACAAGTTATTAGTCGAGAAATGTCATTATACCTTGGATGACTATTTTAATGATAATACTATTTGATTAAATTATGATATGATGAATTGTGAGATTATGTAATTTTATAAATCTATATTATTAATGTTGACTTGGATGACTATTTTAAGTTTGGATGACTATTTGATTAAATTCTGTAATTTTATTAATTCATTTTATTAATGTAACGGACGAATAATTTCTCGCATGTTCTTTTGTTATGATCTTCTTGTGTGTGTTTTTTTTTGCTTTTCTTTCTTGTAGTGGACATTATTAAATTGATTATTTTAATGTATTTGTATAAAATTGATAGAAAATTTTGTTAAATTTGATGAACCTGACTTTAATATTTGTATGTCAACAATGACAAAGCATAGTGCAACACTTATCTATTTAAGACCTTGACATGTATGATTAATGTATATATGTTCTTCACCTATGTTTTACAAATAAATAATTCTGATTCTGATTCTGATTCTGAAACGAGCCTTAATTGAGTAAATATGGATGAAGGTTGACTGGTAGAGAATGCCTTTGGCATTAAGTCCGCCTATGTACCACTATTGTACATGAGGTTTAAATAAATAAATAGATGCTCGTATTTTTTTTTTTCGATTTGTAAGCAGTTAATTAGTAGGTCTACTTTATTAATTACTCAATACTAATACACTGGCCTTCAAAACTTAGTACCACACTTTTGAAACTGCAATTTTTTCTGAACTATAGAATTCAGAGTTTTGAAATAAAAAAAAGATGTTATAGGAAATTTCATTAACTTCCTTCTAATCTAATCTAATCTAATCTAATTATAGTTTACTGGTTTAATTCAATTCATTTATTTATTGCTTCAAATATGGTAGGTACAAATTCTTATCAATATTAAGTAACACACATTTGGCCAACATAAAGCATGCAATATTACAAGTTTTAATTAATGTATTAATTACTAGATAACCACATTTCGTCAATGTACATATGTAAAGGTTCGTCGGTATCGTTCGTTTTTACCCGACTGCCGAAAGAGGGTTATGTGTTTATCAGTCTGTATGTATGTATGTTTGTTCCTCCTTGGCGTTCTAGAGACCAAAAGCGTCGGCAAATTTTGATGATTCTTACGTCAATCGGTTCGTCTTACCTCTGCGAGTGTCACTGGTTACATTAAAATTGGTAAATAGTAAAATGGCGGATTTTGGGCGCCATATTGTGGGGGCCCATTTTTTTTTTCAAACCCATCGTGTGGGGTATCAAAATAAAGGGGTTTTAAGAGGTGATTACAAAAATATAAAGCACTTGTATGTTTAAATGTACCTCATTAATAGCCCACACCTCATACCTCATAAAAAGCGAACTAAAAAGACGTAAACAAGAAGACAATCATGCTGTGCAGTCGGACGACACATCTGGTTTTGGTCAGCCAGCTCAGCATAGGTAGCATAGCTCAGGGTACATATTATGTACCCTCCGACTGCACAGCATGATTTTCATCTTGTTTACGTCTTTTTTTAGTTCGTTTTTTAAGCAGTCCTGTTTTTTGCTATTTTTTAATATATATATTTTTTTTAACTTTATGAAGATAGAAACCTGGGAATGTCTTCCAAACTTAGTCCCAAGTTTTGAAGGCCAGTTTAGTTAATTTTGCTCTATCAGCAGTAGTGGAGAGCGGGGTAGGGATAGTATTGCACGTACGTTTAGAAGGGTATCGGCCATATCGACCACTACTTGCGCTTCTTCTGCCGTCGTTACGAACATTATTGACAAAGTCAATCATATCGGCAAACTTTGCGACTTGTCTGGCTTCGTCGTCATTTGAACGCAACGCGGATGGCATTGGTGTTGTTCGGCGCAACCTTGATGATATTCCAGTTAGAAGATGTGCTGTAATGAAAAAAGATATTACATAACATCACTTTATCCCTAATGGTTTAGGCAGAGGTATAAGTATTTTCAACTAAAAAAATCAATCATAATCAAAATACTTTATTTCAACCAAAACATTTAAAGGTACTAGGTATTGAATTGTCAAACAAAAAAAACTTTTTTACAAAAATTACAACCGACGAAAAATACTACAAAGTGAAAAATAACTTCAATTTCGGAAGTCGGTGTTCCTGTTTACGTTTCTTCATTTTTTGACACCGACTTCCGAAATTGAAGTTATTTTTCACTTTGCAGTGTTTTTGTTTGGAAGTCGGTTGTAATTTTTGTAAAAAAGTTTTTTATTTTTCACTTTTTAGTTGTGGTACATAATGGACCAGTTCTATAGGCTAGGTACCTACGCGTATAGTGCCCAAAGTGAAGCTAGAATAGATTAACCCAATAACATGAAACTTAAACGAAACCAGTGCAATGAGAGTATACCAGGGTGAACTGTTCACACCTGCGTACCCCTTAAGAACGTACCAGTGTGATGTTATGTTATGAAATGGTGTAAACAATAAACAGACATGCGATTGGATCTATCCAGAGTGATTTGCCGTCATTTATTGAAGAGTTCTGATGTTTTCTCCGAAGTTCTTCATCAGATCTTGATGAAAATTAAATGGGACCACATGACAAGCACCCGCTTTCAAATTAAAAAAGAATCATCAAAATCGGTTCGCCCAATAAAAAGTTCTGAGGTAACAAACAAAAAAAAAAAATACAGTCGAATTGAAAACCTCCTTCTTTTTGCGAAGTCGGTTAAATATGAATCTAGTTGCACATTCTCTCTTTTTTGTTATTTAGTCTTATTTTTAACCCACTTCCCAAAAAGGAAGAACAATCAAAGTCAAAGTTAAATTTCAAAGGTGGCACTTTTGAATGTCAAAAATTTTAAGTTTAATGATAGAATATCATTTTGATTAGAGCTCAAATTCAGAAACATAATGATGAGTTGCTAGTTAAGGCGTATATATTCTTCAATTTTAACGCAGTACTGGCCGTGCGCCCGCTCGGAGACATAATACCAATTTTGAACCTCCTTTTGGACAGTTTTGCTTGCAAAATAATCTATAAGAAGAATTTTGGCCATCAAGTTTTGTGTGTAAAAATATGTTTAAACATGCAAGTCGTTTTGGAGGAGTATCCAAAAGTAGCAAAAAAGTATCGTGTTGTTAAATTTTTTTTATAGCAAAATTATTAGTTACACGAAAAAAACATGTTTCACGAATAATGTACAGTACCCGGGCGACCGTGCTCTTCTCGGGTGAAAATATTTAACGATTTCTAAAAATTAAGCCAAACTAGATCGCTTCGCCCCCGAAACCCCCGGCATACTAAATTTCATGAAAGCGTTGGAGCCGTTTCCGAGATTAAGATTATGTTTTTATATGCATACTTTTTTTGGGACAATCCCACCGCACTATTCCCAAACCACTGCAACTCCTGAAAGCTAGTAACAACAGTGGCGACCACCAGAAAAGCGCCGAGGCAATGAAGCTCGACGAAGTCCCGGAGAATGAATTTAACTGTCTTGGATCCCGCAACGGTGTTGTACTTCGTAACACGACCAGGAACGCATTCATTATAACTTTAGTTGGTACTAAAATCCTTTTAATTTGTACTATTTTATACCACTAATTAGATATTTTATACCTCTCAATTATCGCAGATATAAAGGTCGTGCTGGCGAGATTCTTTCCCAGCACGACCACGATAAAATTCCAGCTGGCATAGAAGTGAAACGGGAGCAAACTAAAATTTTTTACTCATTATGTACTCCTATTTCATTACTGGTAAATTGTCGTAAATTGTGAGAAAAGCAAAAAAAAAAACTTCCACATTTAACGCCATCTAGTGTCAAGTATGCAAATCACATACCTATAGGCAGAAAATGTTTTAGAAGTACAACTCCCCGTAATGAAATTAATCAGAAAAGAATAAATGAAGAATGTATATACATACAAGAATTGCTCGTTTAGACGTATTAGATAGATAGATGTATCAATAATAAATATATTATGTTGCAAACCCTTTAACCTAGACGTTACTAAGGAGTATGCTTTAGAAAGTAACCGTTTTACTGTACTAAAGCGGTGGAAGGCCTTTTTTTATTATCAATAGGCTCGCGCTTGACCACTAGAGTCTGTCAAGCGAGTCGTGTCCACAACCCTTTTACTGATTTCTTATAATGGCAATACTATGATCTGTCAAACAGATTGTCACAAATTCTGTTATAACCTCGTAATAATCCGGTTTTTGTTGAGTTTTTTAATGTTATAATGCCGAAACCTATTAAAAGTAGTGTCAGGAGCTTGTTGTTTACAATGATTAATAAATATAATCATGTACAGAGTGAATCTGACGACGTGTTATCGCAAAAACGACGACTTTTGGATGAAATCGTTTCAACATCAGGTAGGTTGGCAACAACATATTGATACTTTCAGCACAATAAACTTATCTGACTTTTTTTATTTTACTGTGATGTGATCACGATTTCCATTTTGGTTTAGATCCAGACGTCGTGTTCATGACCGTGAAACTTACTGAGGCATCTGTATGTGAAAACTACTATAAAGATTGTTGTCAGTGTTGACACCTGAAAGATTTTTGAATTTGCCGCTTTTTTCATGGGACTAGACTCGCTTGACAGACTCTATCACACCTGATGGTAAGTGATGATGTGGTCGACAGTGAAGCACGCTTGCCTAGAAGTAACCTATTCACTCTTGACTTAAAGACCCCTAGATTGTAGCTATCGGGAAACACAGACTCCGGCAAGGAATTCCACTCCTTAGCTGTACGCATAATAGAAGTGTCCCCAAAACGTTTTGTGCGTATAGGTGGGATATCCACCATGTACCGATGACGCATCGCCGCCTTTAAAAGATTTAGGATGTCGTTTTAGAGAATACAGTGTCAGCGACTATGAGAATATTATTTTCCTAACATACTTACCCGTGCAACAAATGAAAATAAAAAACTTCATTTTAATTTCACATCACTTCACAATTTTTCATCATGGAACATTGTTTAAAATAATCCTTATCACATTTCGCTGAAATTAAATTAACGGCAGAACAAAACAATTGAGATTTAGGGTTCTGTATCAAATTCTATATGAAAAACAACCTCCATATTGGACGGCCAGTATTTTGCCTTTAACCAATGGTATTCTAGTAAACAGATACGTTATACACTCACAAAAATACCGAAAAAAGTATCCCGCACAGCAGCGGCAGCACAAATTCACACTTTTCATTCATCTGACATTTCACTACAAGTCGAAAGGGATGGCTTGATAAAACCAACAAGAAAAAGAAACAGCTAGTGTTTGTCACTTGATGTGAATGTAAACAAAAATTATTCTGACCACCAATGATTTTTCTTTTTCTAACCTCCAAATATCAGAACATTAGGAAAAAAAAAATAAAAAAATTAGTAAATTGAGGTGTATTGCGTACTTACATATGGTATTTATTTATTTATTTATTTAAGAATACATGTATAACTTTACAGGTCAGACCTAAGGCGTTATACAATGAAAATAAAAATAAAAAAAAAACAAAAACGAAACATACTGGAATTAGGCAAAATTAAATATATCTATATACAAATAAAAACTAATTAAAAAAAAAAAACAACAACACGATCTAACAAAAAACATTGAAGAAAAAAAAAAAATACAAAACAGGAAAGAATAACAGAAAAAACATACAGAAGAAAAAAAATACAAATCAAAATTATTCACTAATCTAACTTTCATCCATCTTCTCACAAAAACTTAAACATTCACGACACACATCGATCCATCTCCCAGCAAACAAGTCACACTCCGGTGCTGATGTCAGAAGGGCATTTAGCATTGTGAGTGCCCGAACTAGAGGCGAGTTAGCTCGGGACACCGTACGTGCCGATGGTACGGCCAAAAGCCGGTGGCTTCGTGGTCTAAGCTGTTGTTTGGGCACCACAGGAACAAACAGCCTCAACAACTGCGCCACGAGCTCCTGGCAATCGGAGTCACCCCGCATAATACGGCAGGCAGTGATAATCAAGAAGTAGTTACGCCTTACTTCGAGAGAATTAAAATTTAAAACACCAAGTAGAAATTTGGTAGGGTACAGGAAGGGGTATGAGATCCCGTCTGTTTTATATTCTTTGGTATCATAATTGGTACACTTTCTAAATGCACATGATGGCATTTATTTAATTTTGATTTTGTTTCAACAAAGCGTATCGCTCTTCGCCATGCGTGACATAGACTAAAGACTATACGTCCCAATTAGGACGTATTTGAGTCTACACAATGTGCGCTCTCATAACATATCTGTTTACTAGAATATCATTGCCTCTGTCAAAATTTTCTGTACAAACCAAGCCAAGTGGGTGAACGGTATATTGACAGCCTGTGACAATTTCGTACTTACAACAATACTATTATTATTAGTAACTAGCGGCCTTTTCCCTTCGCATGGATAGACATTTATTTATATATCTTTTTTTAATGTATTATAGGCTCGCGCTTGACCACCATCTCACCTGTTGGTAAGCGATGATGTCGTCGACGGTGAGACACGCTTGCCTAGAAATAACCTATTCACTCTTGACTTAAGGACTCCTAGATTGATGCTATCGGGAAACACAGACTCCGGCAGGGAATTCCACTCCTTAGCTGTACGCATAATAAAAGTGTTTCCAAAACGTTTTGTGCGTATGGGAAGAATGTCCAACATGTACCGATGGCGCATCGCCGTACGTCTGGTAGTCCGATGATGAAACGGGCTAGGTGGAATTGGATCGTGTAATTCCAACGCACACTCCCCGAAATGTAACCGATAAAAAACTGACAAGCTGGCAACTAGGCGACAGTGTTCAAGGCTCTGGAGCCTTGATTTGACCAGTGCCTCATCACCGATGAGCCTCTTGGCCCGCCTTTTGAACGACTCCAGTGCGTCGAGCTGGGATTGAGATACGTCCCAGAGATGAGAACAGTACTCCATACATGATCGAACTTGCGCTTGATACAAATTGAGGAGCTGTTCTAGCGTGAAGTACCTTCTCACCTTAGCAAGGATTTTTATATAATTAAACTAGTATTATTAATATTAGAATAGATAGTTCTGGAAAGAACTTTTTAAGTGTTAAAATATGAGTTTCCAGTTATCACTCCCCGCACCTTGTTATCACCTCCGTCACCCATTGCGCGCCGCGGTGACCTTTCCAGTAATTTGTTTATATGACTACTAAATTTTTTAAATTTATGTTATTTTTCGAATTAAATTTCCGATTACAATAATTCAAATAGTTATCTACGGGCACTGAAACAGCCTTTACTAAAAAGTTATTTATTTGGTTAAGGCGCGGTGAATAGACGACTCCGCGTAGAAATGAAAGAGAAGCGAAAAGACGCCGCGATGGCGCGACGTTTCGTTCGACTCGTTCGAGTTATTTATCATTAAATACATTAATCCTAACAAATATCTTATTCCAATCGATAAATAAAAACAACAGTTCCCTTTATTATTATATATTACATCACTGTTATTATTAATATCAAGATTTGTTTATAAATAATACAGTTACAATTGCTACAATTTTAATTTAAATGGTTATTTTATGTTTTTTTTTTATCGAGAAAATTTACCGAAAACGTGTTTTGAACACAATGGTCCACCCATAAATATGATCAAGATTAACATATATTTTTTTAGCTGCTCTATTATGTAAACATTTGGCTAAAAAACTGTTTAGTGAAGCCTATTTTGACTAAGTACAGCGCCTTAAGGCAAATGTGGTGGTACGGTGTCTGATTTTAGTCGGCATTTTATTAACTTTTTACCCGACTGCCGAAGGAGTGTAATGTGTTTATCAGTCTATGTATGTATGTATGTTTGTTCCTATGTGGCGTTCTAGAGACCAAACGCGTTGGCCGATTTTAATGATTCTCACGTTAATCGATTCGTCTTAACCCTGCGAGTGTTTTTGGTTACATTAAAATTAGAAAAATGGCGGATTTTGGGCGCCATATTGTGGGGGCCCATTTTATTTCTTCCGAACCCATCGTGTGGGGTATCAAATAAAGGATTTTAAGAGGTGATTTCAAAAATATATAACACTTGTTTAATGTACCAAAATCTAAAAAAAAAAAATCCTAAAAGGTTGTAAATAAAAAAAAAATAAAAAATAACTAAAAACCCGACTGCTTAAAAAGCAAAGACGGAAACAAGAAGAAAATCATGCTGTGCAGTCGGAGGAAACATCTGGTTTTGGTCAGCCAGCTCGCGCTTATGTATCCTACTCCACGACAAGTATTCACCTGAGTGAGATGAGATGAGGCTCTAGACTTGTCTACACAGGTGTGTTTCTATTCAACTGTCGCGAGTTCGCGACACTTCATAAGGTGTCTCTCTAATTGTTTTAATAATAACGACAGATGAAGGGCATGCGCTTGACTAATTAAAAGGGACATGTCTTTTGTATATTAACACTAGCTTTTACCCGCGGCTTCGCTCGTAGTGAATACATTTTTTTTAAATTAAAAGTGTCCTATGTTACTCCTAATACCTCCAAGAATATATGTACAAAGTTTCATGATGATCGGTTCATAAGTTTTTGCGTGAAAGCGTAACAAACAAACTTACATTCACATTTATAATATAAGTATGATGTACGGGCCCACTAAAGCTGATTGAAATATAACTTGACTAGTTTTTATTTACAAAGTAAAACAATATAACTGCAGATTCCAACCTATCGCACGGCGAGGCTACTAGAACAAATATGACGTGTCTAGTTACGTCAATTTATTAAAATTTCATTATTAATGAACAAAAAACGAGTGTAGGTAATCTTTAAAAAACGTCATAATATACTTGTTAGTAATCATTAATTGATCGTTCAAGATTCTTTTTATTGATTGATAAATTGATAAGTCATTTGTCGCAGTAGGTAGGTGGTAGTTGACGACTTTGATTTGAGATAATTATATATTATCTACAGCTGCAACACCAATTAAGTACAGTACAAACATTTTTTTAATGTCCCTCGGCAAACATCGTCTTTCGTCAGTCGTCGGATTTCTAACAGTTGCCTTTTTGCACTTGGTGCAGACCGGACAACCATCTTGGAAGTACATAGAGTTGCTAATACTTTTTTAACACAATGTAATTTATTTTAAAAATGGGAGGAACGCTGCTATTTTTACAGCTCTATATATTTCGCACGGAAAACAAAGTAAAACAACAATAAAGTACTTAGTTCTGAATAAAAATATTAATTACACATACATATTTATACATGATTAATTTAATAATTGGTGGACGTCTAAATTAGCATTCGTTTGTTTTCGGAAAAGCGATGATTGCCGAGGGATATTGCTGGCCGATCCCACAGGTACTGTTCAATTCTTCAGGGTAAGAAGCAGCTATAGTGTAGCATACCATGTAAGAATTTAAACGCTTTACTATATTTATTTATTAAAACTGCATGCAACATAGGCGGACTTAATTCCTCCAGTCAACCAAGGATGGTGGAGAGATACATGGCTAGTGCATAAAAAAATGAAAGTAAAATGGGTACAAAAGTAGATATAGATAGATATACAGCTAAAATACACATACATATATATAATAAATACTTATCAATATATAAGTAATAGAAGGACGTTTTTTGAGACGTCTAGCAGAGCAGAGAGAATCGTGTAGAAAATAAATCCGCAAATTACGCTTAAATGCAATATGCACTGGTGGCCGTCCTGATATCGAGAGGAAGCGCTTTCAAGAGAAGAATGGATTTAATATGAAAGGAAGAATGAATAAAATCAGAAATGTGAGAAGGACAAAGCAAGAGAAGATTGTTAGACGAACGCAGATTCCTAGCGTGCGAAGAACTCAAATATTGAAAGTGAGGGATGAGATAAGAAGGAGGTGTGAGAGAGTTGAGTAGAGAGAAAAGCATGGTCAAGGCGCGCAAATTTCTTCTCTGCCGAATGGTCATCAATTTGAGCACAAGTCTGCAGCTCGACACATGGTCATATTTCCGAATATTAATTTATTTATGTAGATTGAAAACGCAAAGGGTTTTCGGGCGTTTATCTTACTAGATGCAACCCGCGGGTTTGCTCGCGTGATAAGTATTTTACTATCCCAAGGGAATATTATACTGGGATTAAATCTATCTCTTTGCCAAATTTTATCCAGAACCATTCAGCCGTTCTGACGTGATTGCGTAACAAAAATACAACCAAACATTCACATTTATAATACTAGCTGCCGCCCGCGGCTCCGCTCGTGAGGTATTATTATTTCTCCCAATATCTTTTTTATATATAATTATAGCTTTTTAATTATTCTGATATATAAGCTATATTTCTGTAAAGTTTCATCAAAATCCGTTAAGTAGTTTTTGTACATCCATCCTCACAAACATTCAAGTTTATAATAGTAAGTATTATGTATAATACATATAGTGGGACGCTTAATATTGCTTGTTGTTGTGTCTTGCCAAAGGGCACCGTGTTAGCCAGTTACTTGGTTGTGGAGGTCAGATAGGCAGTCGCTCCACGTAAAACACTAGTGCTCAGCTGAATCCGGTAAGACAGGAAGCCGACCCCAATATAGTTAAGATAAGATAAGATTTATTTATTTCTGAGTATATGGTACATACAAGATCTTAATATTAAACAGTTTCACATACACTACCGTTGCCGGTGTAGAAATATTAAAATTAACCTACAAAATCAAACTGTCTAAGTTCTAGGCCGCAACACTAAAATTGTATCAAACAGTTTGTCATCGAAACGCTAAGTACAAGATAATAGATGTATATAAGCAGACACAATAGACACAGCAATAGCCTACGCATACATGGTGTGCGCGCGACGCTTGAGACGTACAATATTATCAATCAGTTTTAAATATGAAAATAAAATGTCAAAATTTACTAATTACATAATGTCAAAACCTACTTATTATAAAATGTCAAATGCTTCAAAATAAAATAAAAATAGAAAAAAAAAAACATTACAAGTAAACAAGTGTAAATAGGTAATAATAGTGTAAATAATAAAAATAAAATGTCAAAATTTACTAATTACATAATGTCAAAATCTACTTATTATATAATGTCAAATGCTTCAAAATAAAATAAAAATATAAAAAAAACATTACAAGTAAACAAGTGTAAATAGGCAATAATAGTGTAAATAATAAAAATATAATGTCAAAATTTATAATTTAAAAATTCATTTACTGAGTAGAAGCAATTGTCTAATAGCCAGGCAAATATTGTTTTTCTAAATTTATTAGTGGGCAACACTCTGATGCTTGGGGGTAAATTGTTAAATATTTTGATTGCCATGCAATTGGAATTCCTGCTATACAATTGTAGTCTCTGGCTAGGTGCAAGTAATTTATTTGGGCTTCTGCTTTTCACTCTCTTGGAAATGTGTTCATACAATGGGAACATATGCGAATACCTTTTTACAAACATACAAATTTCAAAAACATATAGACAAGGAAGTGGAAGAATTTTTAATGCTTTAAATAATGGCTTACAATGGTCTAAATATTCTGCTCCACAAACAGCTCTGACACATTTCTTTTGTGCAATGAATACACTGTTCACATCTACTGAATTTCCCCATATCACGAGTCCGTAACGCAGCACTGATGCAACATAACCATGATAAGCACTTAGTGCTGTTTCTTTACTGGCTATTCGTCTCAGTTTTCGAAGAGCAAACACAAATTTGTCAAGACGAGTGCAGACTTTTTTTACATGTTCTTTCCAATTTAATTTTTCATCAATAACTATTCCCAAGAATAAGGTTGAACGTACGGGTTCCAAAATTGAAGTATTGTATTGTATTTGAGGTGGTTTTACCAAAGAATTATATGTTTGAAATTGTACTAACTTTGTTTTTTCAATATTTACACGTAAATTATTAGATTCGAGCCATTTAATTGCTTTGAGTATTTCATTGTTGGTGTCAGTTTCTAGGTCATCCCTATTTGAAGATTTAATTGTGAGAGTAGTATCATCAGCAAATAATGTACAATTATGCTTAAGGCTCTTGCAGAAGTCATTTATGTATATTATAAATAATGGAGGCCCTAATACACTTCCCTGAGGAACACCACAACTGTTTATTTTTAATTCCGAACTGTATGCTTTGTTTGTGTTATTGTCAATTTTTGATATTACTGTCCTTTGCTGGCGACTCGACAAATAACGTAGTAGTTGGGAAAAGGCTAGGCAAGAGAGAGTAGGACGCTTAATGTTGTAAATGTAAAATAATTCTTTAGCTTTGTCTCTGGGATGGCAACGCATCTGCGATGTCTCCGGTATTGCAAATGTCTATAGACTGCGGCGGTGAGCACATACCATCAGATGGACTGTCAGCATGTTTACCACTTCATGACGTAAAATACATAACATTTTTATCTTACCTTCAATAAAAATTATGGCCGATAACAAGCGGGTAAAATCACAGATGTTTATTATCTTATTAAAGATCCATTTAGTGTCTTATCAAATTATGATAATTAATCAGCAAATAATATTGACGAAAATAACAATAATAATATAAAGAAGATTTTGTTTGTTTGATTGCATCATCATTTTCTTGTCCTTATTCCGATTTATCTATGTGTCGTTGTCAACCGCTGTCTTCGTCGCATACTCGGATTCTATACTTGGTCCGAGACCATAACCAACGTAGAGCTGTTATAGAAATGCCACAAAAGCCCGATCGACCGTTAGATCAACGTCGATCGAGATGAATTAGCCACAAGCTGCGAATAGACTCTGATCATATACCCAAGCAAGCGCTGGATGAGAATCCCCAAGGCAAAAGAAAGTGTGGCAGTCCCCGTCAAACCTGTCGTCGCACCGTGTTGACAGTAGCTTAAGACCGATCGTGATGAAGGACTACTGTGGACACCCTCTGCCCTATCCAGGGGACATGGGACAATTAATTCCGATTTATCTGGACAAAGCAACATTTCTTCTTCCATACTTCTCTATGTATTCCATATCTTTCGACGTCATTTCTGTAGGGAAATCCCCCGCTTGGCATAAAATTTCAAGGCATAATATATCTTGGCATAAAGTTTTCGCTCAACTTTTATGAGCATAAGGATGATGTGGCATAATAATACTTTGGCATAATGCAAAGGTTTAACTGTAATTTGGTCTAATTTGTTTTGGCATAATTTAAAGTAACATAAATTTTCAAGCCATATTTGTTTTTAAATCTGAAAATTAAAATTAGGTTTTATGTAATAAGATCATTTATTATAATTTGGAAAATACTCTTTTGGATAAGGGTAAAGTTCAGGCATTTATAGCATTATGCTGTATAAAATATGCTTTATTAATATTATGCGTAATGATCATTATGCTAAATTTCATTATGCCAATATAAAATGACTAAATCTTTTATGCTTATCATTAGTAAACCTTTCTGAAGTCACCATTTTGTTACCATATCATCCTTCACTCTGCCGAATCATCGTTTCTTTGGGGTTTATCTCTGTTTCTAACCATCCGCATTTATACTTAAAACTGACGACAAAACGTTACCAGGAAAGAACTTTCCGTATGACGTTGCGTTGGAAGGCCTCCCACCAGGTGGACCGATGACCTGGTGAAGGATGCGAGGATCCGCTGGATGCGGGACGCACGGGACCGGTCAATGTGGCGACGCTTGGGGGCGGCCTATGTCCAGCAGTGGACGTCTTTCGGCTGATATAATGACGATGAGGAGCCTCCATTACTAATCTTGTTTCATTGAAAGTAAGCCACACTATCGCTTAGTGCCATACGTACCTTTCATCCCATAAAAAAATCCGGAATTAATGGTACGTAAAATGCACTCTTCCAACGGAATTGGCCGCAAGAGCCAAGCCGCGGCAAAAGACGAGTTTTCCATGAAAAAAACAATCTAAGCCAAATTGATACATAATCATAAGGCGGCAATTTATCTTATCTCTTAGCGAAAAGAAGTAATAAAATACAAATTAATAAATTTTATAATTAATCCGGTTTTAACCATGCATAAGTCTATAGCGTTATTGTTCTGTGTGTTAGCTGCTGTGTCAGGTAAACCATTTATCTTTTGCATAAATAAATATAGAATAGAACAGAATATGCTTTATTGTACACTATTTATAAGTTATACACATTTACAAAAAAAACTTCTTTAAACTTTTCACATGTGTTGGATCATTCGGTTCCCTTCATGATGGTTGAGTTAAGTGGTGCCGATCCATGCGTCATGTTCGTGAACGGGCGCCATCAGTTGGCATTTGTCATGACTTAACTGCCTCGGCATGATGTTGCTTTTTTTAAATTGTTTGTTACTCTAGACACTTTTAAGTGCACGTCTTTTTGCATCGTTCTCACATACTCGTATATGTATTTTATTCAACAAGAATGATGTAACCAAAAACTTGTAATTGAAACTGATGGAAAAGAGTGTCCGTGGAGTTTCTTGCAAATTCTTCTCCATTGAGATCTACTGACGCTTGCGAATTTGCAACTAGAGTCATATTTTAATTTTCTTTGTTTGACAATTCAAAAGTACCTCTAAGGTTTATTTGAAATAAACTATTTTGATTTTGATTTTGGTACAAAGGCGGTCTTTTCGCTGACAGCGATATCTACCAGACAACCTTTGGATGGACCGAAAAAACTTTGAATAAAAAAGGGGGTAGTCTGCGGTGTACTGATATTACATTAAAACATGAATATATACAAAATTATATTATAATATCAGGCTATGTTCTTCCTTTGGGAAAAGCCTCTTCTCATACTGAGAAGGAAAGGACATTGATTACTACGCTTGCTGTACGACGTCCTTGTGAAGGAGATTTTATGTAGGAGTACCTACTGCAGTATGGATATTTCTATTGCTATAAGCTTTGCATCCTGGTTGTGTTCTTGTTGGAATGTCCAAATAGATGCATACTCGTATGAGTCGTTTAAGCTTTGTCTCTGAGATAGCTTTGCATCTGAGATGCAGGGGCTTTACCATAAGCTCTTAGAGCAAGGTTAGGCTCTGAGCTTATTGTAGGTCTTATTCATCTGTCCCTTACGCATAGGGAGTTCGACCCGGGATACCGGGATACCGGGATCCCGAATCATTTTACGGGATTGAAATCATGTGATTACATTTGTGAAAGCCCCCATGACCTCACACTTTTTTATAATAAAATATATTTTTTTTGTTAATCACACTATTCTATATTTAAATTTAATGAAAATTAATTTCTTTTTTTAGTTTGGTTTTCTAATGCAACATGTATTTCAGTTTTTTTTTAACAATTATTTTGTTGTTGGCCTGCAGTGTCAAATTAAAGTTTTGAAGCCGCAATATCCAAGTAGGTACATTTTATTAAGAATTTATTAACAGGAATTACATTTGTTTCGGTGTGTATCGTTAATTGTTAGTTTATTCATAATAGGACAAGAAATTATATCACGTAATAAATTATATCACCAAAGTAGTTTATACAATAGAGTTTTCAACAGCTGGTCACACAAGTGGTGAAGGACCGCCACAGTTAAAACGTAAATGTTTTTTTGAAAATTATTTTATGAAAAATAAAACATACTTGACGATATTTTAGCTCGAATGATAGCTCTTGATGGTTAACCTTTTAGTATGGTTACTCCTTTGTTTAAAAATAAGTACCTATCGATATCGTTAAGATTTTAACGATTAATTATGATTTTTGTTACGGTCATTAAGATTTCAAAACTGCGATTGGAATTGCAAAAGTCTGAATAAAATCTGATTTTCACGAATTTTCATTTTTTTTTTGCAATATCCAAAAATTCCGAGATTATTCGGGGATCGCTTTTCGTGAATACCGAAATCCCGGGATCGGAAAAATTCGTCGGTCTGGTATCGAATTCCTTTGTCCTTAATTCCAGCAGTACACCGTAGGCTACCCCCCATTTTATTTTCTCGTTCTTTAAAACCATCCAAAGGTTGTCTGGTAGAGTTGTTGTAAAATAAATGTGTAATTTATTTTTTTCGGTGTACAATACAATAGAATAGAATAGAATATACTTTAGTATATTCTATTCTATTCTATGTCAGTATAGCCATAACAATTTCTCAAAACAAGAGTTTTTTTGGGCTTGTTTGTTCCATCGTAGACTTCATTTATAGCTTTCCTTCAGGTGAGATCGATATCGGGAGCTATCTAGCTATCGATAGCGCATCATTATACAATAAAAAATAATTCCTTCCAGCTCTTCCCTATGATCCGGTCATCAGGAAACTGGACGATGATCTTCGCCACCAGTACGTGGAGGGTCCAGATGGAGCCTTGCACCTGGTAGACCTGTGGGGCTCCGTCAGTGATGTCGCTGAGGCGGCCAGATACAATCCTGAGAGGCAGAATATCTATCACTTGTATACCAGGTAAGAAAAATTTATTTGAGAACAATTTTGGCGTAATTTTGGCGCAGTGATTGAAAGAGTATTGGAGTTTCTTTAGTTCTTCTGCTCTTGTCTGCTTCTTCCATTTATCTCCAGTCCTTATTGCACAAGAAAACACATTTTTAGGGCTCCGTAGCCAAATGGCAAAAAACGGAATCCTTATGGATTCGTCATGTCTGTCTGTCTGTCCGTCCGTATGTCAGAGCCACTTTTTTCCGAAACTATAAGAAACTTGTTGAAATTTGGTAATTAGGTGTATTCTGTGAACCGTACAAAGATTTTCACACAAAAATAGAATCCCCATACTTAGAACTGATACTCAATTTTTTTTTTATCAAACCCATACGTATGTACTTGAAATTTGGCGATATTGTTTATTATTACTTATATATGAAGAACAGATTAAAAAAAAAAAAAACAAAAAGGTACAGATTGTTTCTTTGGTACGGACCCTAATTGTGCGAAGTCAGAAACGCACTTAGCCGTTTTTTTAATAAAGAGTGATGCAAATGGGCGCCCGTATCGCAATTAAGGGTTTCTGCCTCACAAGTGACGACTAACATTTGCAATTTCATGCTGGTCTGGTGATTGGTAACACGACATTTGAATATGGAGTCTTGAGACTCCAAAAAGTTTTTGCAAGTCAGCCGTAATGATACCTACACTCCGTCCAGCCTTTATTTCACTTTTGACAGCTCAAAAATTTATGATTTAGTGATGAACTAATGCGGTAGCGATTCGATTTCTTATAACAATCGACTTTATTAATGATAAAATTTTAATCGATTTAACATACGATAACTCATGATTCTATTCAATTGAAGGTTCCAGTTTATGTGGAGAAGAATCCAACGATTCATCATAATAAAATCGCGAGTATTCTTTTTGCTGTTTTCCTATATTTATTTTATACTTAATATTACATAATTACATTTTTCAAAATTTAATCTTCATTCGAAAGTTGAACCTTAATTGCAAATTTTATCTATAAATATCATATCATATTATTATTATGTAACAAATATTCAATTTACAATGCGATATTTACTGCTACATAAACTCAATTTAACTGTGAATTTAAACAATCGGAACAACGGAGCGAAAAAGCAAGTCGCTTCACTACTTTTTGCACTTTTCGTTTTAGTACACTTTTTACTCACAAGTGACCTCAAGCCCCCACTCCTGAACTTTGATGCGTTATCTTTGTAAATTTTCATTGTTATGATACAACAAAAAATAAGTGTCCAATATTTTTTGACAACCTTGGCGGACTAAATAGAATTAATTATTTATTTTTTTAACCCAGGAATCATCCCTATTGTTACATGGCCAATTTATTACGAGGCATTGCAACAATCTATTTATTGGTAGATTTTTCAAATAAATAATGTAATAACGAACATGAATAAAAGAGAAATCCAACAAAACACAGGTGCACTGCACCAACTGTCTGTCTCGCATAAACATGCCATGTAATCTAGTCTCATGTTCATGATATATTATTATTTAAAAGAGTTTTTTTATTGTTTCCAGACAAAACCCGACGGTAAGCCAGCCCATGCTGATCGGCAACGAGGGTCTGCTGGGCCTCAACAACTACAATCCCGCCAGAAGGACTATTATCTTGCTGCACGGATGGCTGGATGACGTTACTGCTGACTTTAACAGGGCGCTCGTTCCTGGTATGAGCTTGTTATATGAATATGGTTTGAGGAAGTTAGGAACGTGGATTCTCTTATTAATAACTGACTTAAAAAAAGAAGGAGATTCTATAAATGTACATGTTTTTCGAATCTTACTAATACTTTTTACCCGACTGCCGATGGAGGGTAATGTGTTTATCAGTCTATGTATGTATGTATGTATGTTTGTTCCTATGTGGCGTTCTAGAAACTAAACGCGTTGGCCTATTTTGATGATTCTTACGTCAATCGATTCGTCTGCGAGTGTCACTGGCTGCATTAAAATTAGAAAATAGAAAAATGGCGGAATTTGGGCTTCATAATGTGGACGCCATAATCTGGTTTTGATCAGCTAGCTCGCGCATATGTATCCTCCGACTGCACAGCATGATTTTCTTCTTGTTTACGTCTTTTTAGTTCGCATTTTAAGCAGTCGGGTTTTTTGTAATTTTTAAATATTTTTTTGATTACAAGCTTTTATTTAGTTTGCAATGTCTATATGTATATTTGTAATTGTGTTCGGGTCAAATCTTGCAACTGAATTTTAAAGCAGTTATGCTCCACCGATTAAGATGAAATTTTACATACAATTTTAGTGATTTGGATGAAAATGCATGGTTAGCTAGGTGACGTCATTCTAAATCCAATATGGCGGATGTCCCAAGATGGCGGACGAGTTATTTTTTGTGCACTGTCATGATATGGCTGTCAAATGAAAGGGTTTGCTGAGAAAAATACGAAAAAATATTGTTTTAAAAAAAGATTTTTTAATAAATAATTTCTATTCAGAAAGTTAACAATAAAAGACTTGAAAACCTTGTGAAAGTATTCCGGTTGGGAAGTGACCGTGTGAATGATTACTGCTCGGAGCCCCAGAAACTGATTGTAGCAATAGAAACATACCATAGGGGGTATGGGGTTTTATTCGGTAGTAGTCCAATACCAAACCCTGTTTTTTATTCAATTATATCATTAAAATTTACATAGTATATAATACTTAACTAACAATAACTACCTATAGATACACTTAAATAAAGATAAAATACGACGAACACGTATAAAAGGGCAGGGGTCATAGGGCGTCAAAAAATTCGTCCACATCGCTGTCAACGTGAAAAGTGCCCAGAACGCTGGCAGCATTGCCACGTTGGATGGCAATGCTGATTCTCTGGCCAAGGAAAAGCCCAGCCCTCTGGTCACGTGAAGAGTCGTCTAACCGCTTGCTTACATCTCGAAATACTCGAAGAGCACTCGGACCCCATGGACCTAATGTTTCAACCCCAAACGGCTCAAATATATAACTTCCAAACCCTACGTTCACTCTAGACGAAGTGAAATCCATGACGATATTGCCGCAGATAAAAAAAACCGATTCACAAAAGTTGAATTATTAAATACCGAAAAAGTAATCGGGTTTGGCTATTCACCGTAGACAGGTTTTCTAGTTAGTGCTTCTTCACACAGAGGTCCGTTTTACAGGCCAGCTTTATCGTACACTTTTTTATTCGGCGCTGAACTATCTAGTTGTATTAGCGACTTGACACACATAACAGTACTCCAGATCCAGTAAAAAATACCGATCCGACAAAAAAAAAAAAAAAAAAAAAAACATATAAAGCAGTCCGTTTCACAGGTCTGCTTTATCGTATACGTTTTTATTCGGCAATGGCGTAGTTAGTTGTATGAGCGAGTTCATACACACAACAGTATTAAAATACTGATCCGTTTTATTTGAAAGTTGGTGTTATACTGACTACATGTGGTACGAACATTACCCCAGTAGCGTCGGCTCCGTTAAAACCGTACTTTAAATGAGGTGTGAACATAATCTCCAGTAGCGACGGATCCGTTAAACACAATCCTGGTAATACGGATATTCGGTGTGAACGTACCCTGAGAGTTTTAAAAAGAAATATCGAAACAGTTATCAAGTTTTGCTATGGACCGTAAACAAAGCAACTCTCGATAGATCCACCACCCAGCATCCAGCACCTCAATTTGCTAAACACAATACTGACATTATCCCAGTTATGAATTTCTGTCATCTACTTCGACGGACATAATATATTATCGCTACATGTCTGCGTTTGGGTGCTCCCAGTGGAGCTCCACATCGTTGTCAATGTGGTGAAGCAGTCGACCGCCTCGGTCATCATGGCCTAGACCTGCAGTAGGAGCGCTGGCCAGATAGCACTGCACGCCAGCATTAATGACATCATACGTCGGGCTCTTGTCACCGCCAGGGTGCCAGCTATTTTAGAACCCAATGGCTTGGCATGCGACGATGGGAAGAGAACAGACGGGATGACCATAATGCCTTGGAAGGTGGGTATGCCTTTGGTGTGCCTACCCTTGCGCCATCCCATCTTCTTAGCACGGCGGGCTGTGCTGGGGTGGCTGCTGCCGGTGCAGAAATCCTCAAACGGCGCAAATATAACAACCTTATTGGAAGTTACATGTTTGAGCCGTTTGGGGTTGAAACATTATGGTCCATGGGGTCCGAGTGCGCATCGAGTTTTTCGAGAAATTAGCACAAAGCTCGTCGACTCTTCACGTGACCAGAGGGCTGGCCTTTTCTTCGGCCAGAGAATCAGCATTGCCATCCAACGTGGCAATGCTGCCAGCGTTCTGGGCACGTTTCCCATTGACATCGGTGTGGACGAATTTTTTGATGCACAATGAGCTCTTTTCCGTCTCTCTTTTGTATTTGTATATAGGTTTGTTTTTATTTTAGAATATTCAATTGTATATATGTTAATAAAATCAGCAGGTGCAGGTTATATACATATATATAACCTGCACTTATTAAGAAATAATAATATTCATAATTTTCTTTGCAGCATTCCTGTCGGCTGAAGATGTGAACGTGATCGTGGTAGACTGGAGCGCGGGCGCAGGCACCATCAACTACGTCGCCGCTGTTGCCAACACCGTCACATCTGGTGAGATTACCCTGCATTAAAACCTATATTTTTTTCAGTTGTTGGGGTGTTGTGGAGGTCAGCTAAAATAATGGTATTCAGGTAAATTAGTTGTGTTGCCCCCCCCCCCCCGTTCCCCATCCCGTTTCCCCTGCGAAGGAGCTTGCCAGATGAAATTCTCTGTAACCGACTGTATCCTTCTAGGCCTTTTTATCCTGTGACACTCATTCTAGGTCCTTGAGATCGGGGTACCTAAAACTTAGCATTCGTATGCATTCCACACGGTTCAAGCAGCTTGTTTGTGGAATGCATTGTAGGCAATGCATTCCACAAACGAAGTAAGGCGTTTGCAAACATTACTTACATTAAAAAATGGTGAAGGAGTATTTTCTTTCATTGTAACTATTCTTCTCGTTTCTTTTTTATATTTTTATTAGTACCTATATTATTTTGTATTCCAAGTATGTATTTTATGTTATTATATCTAAGTAATATTATTTAAGATATTTTTGTATACTGACAGCCCTATGTCGTATTGCATGTTGTCTGTAAGAGATTGCCCTTTGCGATAAGATCGCCCATGTACACTTATATTTATAAATATTTTAAAAAAGTATATAATAAATAAATAAAATCTTTATCTGTGCCCAGTAAATAGGCATTGTTTCAAAAGTGGCTCTAAGGTTTATTTGAAATAAACTATTTGTTTTTTTTTTTATACTGAGGGACGTGAGGAATCTAATTTAGCTACAGAACTGGGTCTATAAAATATTTTATTCATTAATAATTTTTTGTGTGTGTATGTTTACAGGTGTGAGTGTAGCTCGCTTCATAGAGTGGTTGAACTCCGTGACTGGTGCCAGCCCGACCATGTACCACGTCGTAGGTCACAGTTTAGGAGGCCATCAGGCTGGTATCATCGGCAGAAACGTTGGAGGACAAATTGCGTATATAACTGGTAAGTCATACTTTCAAATTGTAGGATTTTGAGCTGAAAATTGTCTTATAAAAAGGAACGGAAAAGAAAAAAAAAAAAATTGTATGAACGATAGTTGCACGTACTTCTAAAGAACAATTTCCACCACACGGCACGCATCGCGTCGAATCAGAAAGGATACGAACGGATACGACGGCAGCCGATCGCGTCCGGCAGGACGTCGTCGCGTACGGACGGCTCCGTACAGCTTCCGTCGCTTGCGTACGTATTCGTATCTACGCCTGTATGCTCAATTCTGGTATGCTTTTGCACTAAACAAAACAGTTTTCTTCTAAATCCATGATTGCATGAGCGAACAGTGCATTCTTGAGAATGAGTGGTGCCTCCGCCCGGCCACAGCTACGAGCGCACGTGACTGCAGCTGAAAGGATTCGATTGGATACGACGAAAATCGAACGGAGCCGACCGTAAGTTTATTTAGTAAGGTTGTTATATTTGCGTCGCAGCATGCTTTCGGCTCCGAACGCATGTTGCAGAAGAAGCCTGCGGTCAAGCTGCTGCGCACGGCTTGGTAATAAAGACTTTAAATACTGTGTACACGGTTTAATTTAATTTAACTTTAAAGATTGTAAAATGCGTTCCGGTCCGATGCGATGCTTGCCGTTTGGTGGAAATTGTACTTAAAAAAAAAACTTTTATTTTTAGTTTAGAACAAAACACGTATCCGCCTTTACGCTTTTATTCTTACGATTATTATAATTACGATATGTATAAACCATTAAATAAATAAGAAGTAGCAATATTCGTAAGTATTGAAATCACAAACCAACAATATAACAATAATAAACAATATTTTTTTTATATTTTTTTTTGTATTTAGTACCTACTTTCTAAATAAATAAATTATTTGTTGAAATATTTGCACCAAGTGCAACCCCATGTTGTGTCCAGGCTGTCTCTTTCCATACTAGGTTGCCTGGGAGAGATAACGGAACGCAATAAGGCCGCCTGTTGTATGTTTGTTTTTGTTATTAGATGTCTTTTTGAATTATTTTTATCTTGGTGTACAATAAAGTATATATGAATAAATAAACAACAAAGTCACTATGCATATAATATTTCCAGTTCTACTTATCAATCTTATTTCTTTCAATCACAAATAACCTATCTGTTTGTGGAATTTGAAAGTGATATTATAATGTTTGAGCCTCGAGATTTTCAGAGATCGTCAAACTAAATTTCATCTCGTCTCTGCCATTAACAAAGTAACAAAATATCTTTGCCCCCAGCCCTAGACGCAGCTATGCCCGGCTGGATCACCAACGACGACAAGTTCAGACCCACAGACGGAGTCTACACTGAAGTCATCCATACCAACGCTGGTCTGCTCGGCTACATCGGTACCCTGGGGGACGCTGACTTTTACCCCAATGGCGGTATCAACATGCCTGGGTGTAACTCCCAGGAGTGTGACCATGCCAGGTAAGATATACTTCATCATCATCAACATTTCGATGCTGAAAGAAATCCACTGCTGGACATAGGCCTCCCCCAAGCGTTGCTACACTGATCGGTCCAGTGCGTCTCGCATCTAGTGGATTTCCGCCGATTTCTTAAAACAGGTCATCGGTCCACCTTGAGGTAGGCTTTCCAACTTTGCGTCAGCCGGTTCGCGTTTGCCGCTGCAGCACTTTTCGGCCTCATCGACCTGGTCTGCGAGCAATGAGCCTTGCTCACTGACACTTCAGTCTGGCATCTTCGGGCACAGACATAAACATGTTCTCCTCACACCAACGCTGGTCTTCTGGTCTACATCGGTACCCTGGCAGACGCTGACTTTTACCCCAACGGGGGTATCAACATGCCTGGGTGTGATTCCCGGGAGTGTGATCATGAGAGGGAATACATACACTGGCCTTCAAAGCTTAGTATAGTGTGGACTATTGAAATTGCAATTTCTCCTAAACTATACTCAGAGTTTTGAAATAAAAAACGGTTAAAAAAAATTCATCGACTTCCATTGAAATTATATTTTGCTTGGGGAAGGCCTATGTCCAGCAGTGGACGTCTTTCAGCTGTAATGATACATTAGTAATATTTTAACTTTTAAAAAGATAGAAACTAAAAAATAACCATTTTAACTTACTACTACTTAAGTATTTTTACTTAATGACATTTTAATAACTGGTATTGCCTGCTCGGACTCGGTAGAAAACTTCTTAACAACTGTTTTATTGTTCGTATTTCTTCCAGTAAACTATTACTTTTTTATTTTTCTATCTTGTTTTAAGTTAAAAATGTTACTAATGTATAATAAACTATAATTTCATAGGAAGTTGATAAAATTTTCTATAAAACGTTTTTTATTTCACAACTCTAACTTCTACAGATAAGGCGAAATTGCAATATCAAAAGTGTAGTACCTACTAAGTTTTAAAGGCCAATGTACTTCATCGCCATCATAATATCAGTAGAACTGCTAGATATAGACCCCTCCGAGCCTCGCCACACTGGTTTGTGCGTCTCGCGTCCGTGACCTTCACCAGGTCCTCAGTCCAACCTGAAAGAAGCCTTCCATACTAAAATCTTATCATCTTTTGGTGATATTCCTCTTGACCGAATTTTGCGGTAGAACACTTCGACTCCACCTCATATCGCCAAAAAGACAGTGATATCTTGTTATTAGAGATATTCCCGTTGTAAGTCAGCAAGCTGAAAATGGCAATGGGCAGCCACTTTAGCCGCAAATCCCTTGACCATTGGGGTAGACATGTTCTTGAGTCGAGACCACGAAAGAGTTAAAGTGAGGTGAGACGCCTACAGGCTAGGTAGAGTGATGATCTTCGCAGGGCGGTTGATACACGCAGGAGACGCCCTGGGCATTGGCAGTTCCCGGTTCGGTTCACCGATTCCCGGTCACCATAGAAGCGGGCTTGCGGACAGTGAAGAATGGGTGGCGCGCCATCCGATAAGGACCAGAATCAAGTCCACAGCGTATAGTATTCCACGCGCGCCTCAAAGAGATGTCAGCAAAAACGGTCACGGATAAATTTGAAAGAAAGTTACCGCGCCCTGGCTTACGCAACTGAAAGGACACATCATCAGACCAGTCTGTCATTCATTCCCCGGGACTTCATAGAGCTTCATTGCTTCGGTGCTTTTCTGGTGGTCGCCACTGTTGATTCTGGCTTCCAGGAGTTGCAGTGGTTTGGGAATAGTGCGGTGGGTTTGTAACACGCCCTCCCGCATCACCCAGAGCGGGAGAAGTCTTTGGACGACATCCGAAAAAATAACAAATAATAATAATGGCGGCTGATAGCAGATGGCTGATAGATGATGGTTGCTGAAAATCGAGGTAAATGGTGGAATGGTAGCAGTGGCAGTTGCAATCGCGTCACAAAATTGATTACAAATCTTTTGTGGTGCGAGTACCGACTCATCACCTGGAGACCTTTATGAAGGAAAATATGGCCGACGGGTGTCGTACATCGGTGTTTCCGTGGCAGGCTACATGACACCACGACTCAGCGCAATACGTAGCCGAGCCAACGTACTAAATAGATTCGTGTTATCTTTGTAAAGAATTATGTATTGTATTTTTGTATGTTTTATTTATGTATTTTATGGGCCTTAGTTGCCAGCAAAAAAGAGTAATTATTATTAGTATAACTGGCTAAATATGGTTGCACCATCTGTCTAACTTTTAGAGGAATACGAACGTAATCATTTATTATCATGTTATTATTTTCTATCTTTCAGAGGTTTCTACTACCTAGCGGAATCCCTCCAATCTGGCGGCTTCAACGGGCGTCGTTGTGCGTCATTCGTCACCGCTATGTCTGGCAACTGCTTCCTATGGGGAAACCTGAGGATGGGTGGACTTGTGCCTAAGACTGGGTAAGTTTCGAACCAATCATAAACTGTCCATTGCCAGTTTGAGTTAAGTTGAGCATGAGCATCTAGAATATCAGCCCTTTTACATTTTGGCATTTTGATTAAGGGTTAACGCAGGGTTACAGCAGTTTTTAATCGCGTGATTTTTTTCTGCCCATTCTGCGACCTATGAGATTGTATGAAGATGCACGCATTGCGGTATAAATTCGCGCGGAAATTATACCGCTAGACATCCGTGTTTTGCCACAGAATCCACCGCACCACGGCGTGGATTAAATATGCGCGAATATTTTGAGCTCTATGGACAAGTAGAAGGATATAAAAATCGAGTGGAATTTTATCCGCAGTGTGTGTTAGTTAGATTCAGTATGCGGACTAAAATTCGCGCGAATAATATCCGCGCGGCTAAAAATCGCAATGCGTGTTAAGCCTAATAGAATAATACTTTGTTTTTTTCTTTTGAGACCAACAAGAGTGATGATATATATTGTGTTATGTAATTAATATTTCCTTTTCATTTGTTTTCAGTCAATCCGGTATCTTCTATTTGGAGACCAACGCCGCTCCTCCATTCTCCCGCGATTAAAGATTTTTGAAACGAAATAAATAAATGAATTTGGAGTTTTAAACTGCTGTTTTACTATTACACCTTTTTTAAGTGCCTTAATCAACAAGGAAGTCTTATAGTTTCGCCATGTCCGTCGGTACGTCTGTCCGCAACTTAGCTCAGAGACTCTTAGTACTAGGAAGATATTTGGCATGAAAAATCGGCATACATGTTCATCAAACCGAAAAACTGGTAAAATAAAATCATGACAAAATATTGTTTATACCATTCCCCCTCTAAAAAGCTTATTTTATTCACTGAAAACTGTGAATAAAAAGCACTTTTAATCACTGTTTTGGTGTTTGAATTTAGAACACACCAATATATATTTGACCTCCATCTCAATGCAATACAACCTACTTGCGCATAAAATACTCGATACAAACTTCTTGTGCAAAGAATATTCGAATTTCAAACTCCTTCATCGATTTAATTTTGAGTTTGGTTATATTTAGGATTTTGATAATGATTTTATTTTGGTTAGGATGTTTAGTGAATACTTATTTGGATTGTAATTCTAATATTAATTGCATTGGTGTTTAATTAATTATAATTATGTAACTTAACGGAGGTGGTCACTGGCCCCTGAAACACAGGTGCTGTTTAGGTAACTCAAACTCAAAGGCTCAGCTTCAATTTACAAAAACTGTGAAGCCGGTTTCTCATATTCTGTAAATTTTGAAGGTAATAAACCATTTATTTATTTATTATTATTCCTTGTGCTTTTGGCTTAAATCCTTCTTTTTCTCGAAGTCATGGTATAAAATATAGTATGCAACTCTTGAATAAAACGGATTTATATCGAGGGCCATGAATCACTCGCGTCGTTCAGGATTCTAACAATTGAATCACTCGCTATGCTCGTGATTCAATCATCATGAATCACTCCTTGCGGTCGTGATTCAGTTGTTAGAATCCTTCACTTGTTCGTGATTCATCTATGGCCCTCGCTTTAAAACCGTCCTTTATTCACTAGTTGCATAATATACTATTTAGGTTACCTCCTGTACACGTAAATGTTTATTTTTCTAGTCTGTTGCATGGTATTGATATCGTCGGATAGGCCAGTCAACAATATTACGGGTTTGTGAGAACCATTTTTCGTTAAAGGGATCCGTTTGCGTAAAATTAAGCTTTAAATTACTATTTTTTATTGTGTGTCTAAAAATGGTTGCTTTTGGATAAATGTAAAAAAATTCACGGCGGTAGTATATTTAACAAAATCAAAATGAAAACTATCACAGCTAAGTAGGCTTTACAACTCTTAAAATGTACTTGGAAAATATATTTTTTCTTTTCGTTAGAGTGATGTTCGGTGTGTTGGTGATTGTGGCTGTTTGTACGGAACGCACGGTGCGCGAGTTCAACTTGCACTTGGCGGGATTTTATTGTATTTTTTTTATTCTAGCACATTTTGTCTGACTACAGGCCAAAGCCCTATCGCTGAGTACCGCTGAGGCTTTTTATCGGAAAAAAGTGTGGCGGCACCAATGCCGCGACTTACGATGGTTCTTGTGAGTGACGTTGGCGGTTTACGAGAGTGATGCCGCAGGAATGCAGAGTCTAATACAACCATCAATAAATCATTTTTGAGAAGGGGCGCTTAGAGCTGTGATTCGATTAACAGTTTGGGCTACATGTGCGAAATATTCGGAAGCAGTCCGGCGTTTAGATAGCCCGGTAGAGATATAGATTAAATTTTATGGTGTAAAGGATTATCATCATGCACATGAAATGGATAAGATAATTAACGCATCTAAGTTGATAAGGATAAATCTATATATATAAAAAGCGAATGGACACTCACGCACTCATCACGAAATATCGAAAACCGCTTTACGTATAAAGATGAAATTCGGCAGAGAGGTTTCTCAAGTAAAGTAAGTGCGCACTAAGAAAGAATTTTTGGAAATTGCACCCCTAACGGGGTAAAAGAGGGGTTGAAAGTTTGTATGAAATTTGTACAGTTTGTATGTTGGACACGTGAAATTTTAGATTTACGCTGTTGGTTGATGAAAAGAATTTGTGTAATTATTGGTTTCTGGAAATTCCACCCCGAAAGATGTAAAATAAGGGTTGAAAGTTCGTATTATTTTTTTACAGTTGTGCAATCGACACATGAAATTTTTGATTTACGCTCTGGGTTGATAAATATAATTCATATATATTTATTGGGTTTCAGAAATTCTACCCCTTAGGAGATAAAGTTGACACGCTTGGCAGATAAACATCTGAAATTGTTAGTTTACGCTCTAGGTTAATAAAAAAACAATGAGATTTTTTTTATTTCGGCAATTCCACCCCTGAGGCGGTAAAAAGAGGTTGAAAGTTGTTTGAAATTTCTACGCTTTTAAGTGTGACACTTGAAGTTAAATATTTACGCTTATGGCTACTAATAATAATTCATGTATTTATTGGTTTTTGGCTATTCTACCCTAAGGAGGTGAATAGGTAGAAATTTGTTTGGCTTATTTATTTGAAACTTGGCATAAATTCTATCCTAAGTAAATAGTAAATTTTTTCATTATTAGTTTTTCAAAACTACTCCTCAACGACGATTTAGGTGTTAAAGATTTTCGAAGAATTTTACTGTGCGGGGCTATTTTTTATAATGTAGGGGAGCACTAAGAAGGAATTTTAGAAATTCAACCTTTAAGGAGGTAATTAAAAACACCTGTAGGATAACATACGGATCACGCGAACGAAGTCGCGGGCGAAGTACTGTATATCTGTATTACCGCATTGTACGTGGCAATTTTTATTAGAAGTTAGAATGGGTATTCTGTAGACCTATAAAAAAAGAACTATTTCACTATACAATGTTTTGTTATATCTCAAATAGATTAGGCGTTTTCAATGAGGGTATTCTGAAATCATGTACACTAGGTGGCATCACTGAGACGTGAGGTCCAAGCTGCTGTCAAAT
Organism: Orthosia gracilis; assembly: GCA_947562075.1. Taxonomy (NCBI): domain Eukaryota; kingdom Metazoa; phylum Arthropoda; class Insecta; order Lepidoptera; family Noctuidae; genus Orthosia; species Orthosia gracilis. The sequence goes on from OX387277.1 coordinate 11,139,159, forward strand.
GCTTATGTTTTTTGACATTAGTCAAATTGACGTCAAGCAAGTTGATGTCATAAGTTAAATTTTCCAAGTAAAAGACCTCTCACCAATGTGGCGCCAACTAGTGGCGTGAATTTTCTTAAAAACCCTCATTAAAGCTCCCAGGCGACTTGACTTTGCCGACATTTTCAAAAATAATTTATCGTCATATTTCAACCAATTTACACAAAACTTTAACAAATTATACATCTAAAGCCTTCGTCATGAATCACTCTGTCTAATGGTGAAAGCCGCATGGAAATCCGTTTAGTAAATTTTGAGATAATCGCGAACAGACAGTCAGAAGCGACTAGTGTTCTTTTTTAATAATAAGTAATATTGATAGTGAAATGCTGTTTTTAAACAAAGAACAAAAAAGAAATTCATGCAGTTTTACGTGGCGCAAGAAAGCCTCGAAATTATTAAAAAAAAAATTATTACTTGTGGAGTATATGAGATTTTCCAGCCATATTATCGAGCATTTTAACCGCTTTATTCAACGTCATTTCCTCCAATCGACACAGTATCACTTGTTCGTAATGCAAATTCAAACGCGATACCCTATCGCGTTTGAATTTGCCGCTAGGAGCGCTGGTGTAGAGTGCGGTCTTTAAAATGTCAAATTTCATAGCTTTTTGGCTTTTAGCGTGAGTTTATTGATGACTTTTTAACCGACTTTCTAAAAAGGAGGGAGGGCTATGTTCGACTTCATGTTTGTTTACTTTTTTTTGTGTAATTTCACCGATTTCTCCGTCAATTTTGGACCGATTTTGAAAATTCTTTTTTTTTGTAAGTGTATGTTCCCAAATTGGTCTCATTTTAATTTGCGGAAGATCTGATGAAGAACTTCGCAGATGTACAACAGAATTCTTCAATAAATGACGGCAAATCTCTCGGGATAGCTGCAATCGCATGTTTATACCATTTCATAACATAACATCACACAGTATGCTCTAAAGGGGTACACAGATGTGTACAGTTCACCTTCGTACACTCTCATTTCACCGGTTATGTGCCAGTTTCATGATATTCGGGTAAACTATTCTGGCATTATAGGTACGGTATCTTACTAAAGAACTTACCTATTACGTACAACTAAAAAGTGAAAAATAAAAAACATATTTATTAAAAAAAATACTACCGACGTCCAAGTACAAACAACTCGCCAAGTACTGCAAAGTGAAAAATAACTTTCTTTTTGGAAGTCGGTGTCCTTAACGAAAAAAAAACCCACGAAAGACACCGACTTCCAAAAAGAAAGTTAATTTTATTTTGTAGTGTTTTTATTTGGTTTAATACGGATCAAAAAACTGGATCATAGAGAACTGAGTCGAGTGAAGTGGACTAGAAAGAAAAAGTGTTTAATTGTCAATCCACGACATACAATATAAGTACAAGCTTATGCTAAACCCTTAACAATAGTATTAGTGAAACATAACTGTGGCTAATTTTCTTTCAAAAAGACTTAGAATATTGGTGTTAGAATTTCTATAAAAGCATTCCTATTGTCTTATTTCATGTTTGCATATTTTCCATCATGATTGTATACTTATATAGATGTTATGAAATGGTATAAACATGCGATTGCAGCTATCCCGAGAGATTTGCCGTCATTTATTGAAGAATTCTGTTGTACATCTGCGAAGTTCTTCATCAGATCTTCCGCAAATTAAAATGAGACCAATTTGGGAACATACACTTACAAAAAAAAAGAATTTTCAAAATCGGTCCAAAATTGACGGAGAAATCGGTGAAATTACACAAAAAAAAGTAAACAAACATGAAGTCGAACATAGCCCTCCCTCCTTTTTAGAATGTCGGTTAAAAAGTCATCAATAAACTCACGCTAAAAGCCAAAAAGCTATGAAATTTGACATTTTAAAGACCGCACTCTACACCAGCGCTCCTAGCGGCAAATTCAAACGCGATAGGGTACCTATCGCGTTTGAATTTGCATTAAGAACAAGTGATACTGTGTCGATTGGAGGAAATGACGTCGAATAAAGCGGTTAAAATGCTCGATAATATGTAATTATTTTTGAAAATGTCGGCAAAGTCAAGTCGCCTGGGAGCTTTAATTGAAAACGCCTAATCTATTTGAGATATAACAAAACATTGTATAGTGAAATAGTTCTTTTTTTATAGGTCTACAGAATACCCATTCTAACTTCTAATAAAAATTGCCACGTACAATGTGGTAATACAGATATACAGTACTTCGCCCGCGACTTCGTTCGCGTGATCCGTATGTTATCCTACAGGTGTTTTTAATTACCTCCTTAAAGGTTGAATTTCTAAAATTCCTTCTTAGTGCTCCCCTACATTATAAAAAATAGCCCCGCACAGTAAAATTCTTCGAAAATCTTTAACACCTAAATCGTCGTTGAGGAGTAGTTTTGAAAAACTAATAATGAAAAAATTTACTATTTACTGAGGATAGAATTTATGCCAAGTTTCAAATAAATAAGCCAAACAAATTTCCACCTATTCACCTCCTTAGGGTAGAATTGCCAAAAACCAATAAATACATGAATTAATATTAATAGCCAAAAACGTAAATATTTAATTTCACGTGTCACACTTAAAAGCGTAGAAATTTCACCCAAACTTTCAACCCTTTTTTACCTCTTTAGGGGTGGAATTGTCGAAACAAAAAAAAACTCACTGTTTTTTTATTAACCTAGAGCGTAAACCCAATAAATATATATGAATTATATTTATCAACCAAGAACGTAAATCAAAAATTTCATGTGTCGATTTCACAACTGTAAAAAATTCATACAAACTTTCAACCCTTATTTTACATCTTTCGGGGTGGAATTTCCAGAAACCAATAATTACACAAATTCTTTTCATCAACCCTTAACAATAGTATTAGTGAAACATAACTGTGGCTAATTTTCTTTCAAAAAGACTTAGAATATTGGTGTTAGAATTTCTATAAAAGCATTCCTATTGTCTTATTTCATGTTTGCATATTTTCCATCATGATTGTCTTCCTGGCTTTGTTCCATGTTATTGTTTCATACAAATACTCTATTATATCCGATAACCTATTCAATAAATCACCTCTAATGTTAGTCAACAATAATACTCTTATAAAACACGGTATCGATCTATATGTTCATCAGTGTACTTTCAACTCCAGAACAGCTTAACAGAATTACGTGAATTTGCAATCATGCTTGACTTAGCTGTTCTTATCAGTGCTATTTTGGCTATGTTTTGTCATATCTTATCCTAGCTGAGGAATTTTAAACAAAATATGTAAATATAAGAAAATTATTTTTGCTGATGTGCTGATGTGTTTATCATCAAATTTTTTCACAAAATTATCAGTTTTTATCGCAACATTATCAATAAATCTCTTTTTAAATAGAACTGCACTTTGTCTTATGCCTGTAGTTATTTTTAAATGTGTGAAGAACAAGTATGAAGAATATTTCTGTGCTCCTCCTCGGATTAGCTGTTGTATCAGGTAAGTTAAAACCGTATTCATCCGCCTCCCTTTGCCCCTTTGTTGGAGTCGGCTCCCAGTCTAAGGTAATTATTGAAAATAAACATTATATATTAAATTATATGGTATTTTATTGTATTGTATTATATTATATTACTAGCTGACCTGGCGAATAAACGTAGCCTAAGTTACTCCTTATTACATCAGCTACCTGCCAATAAAAGTCCCGTCAAAATCGGTCTAGCCATTTCAGAGATTAGCCGGAACAAACAGACAGGCAGACAAAAATTGTAAAAAATGTTATTTTGGTGTAAGTACCGTATATATTATATATTCATATACATGTAGTAAAAAACGGTTATTTCAATATTACAAACAGACACTCCAGTTTTATTAACCGACTTACCAAAAAGGAGGAGGTTCTAAGTTCGACTTCTTGTATGTTTTTTTTTTTTTTTTTTTTTTTTTTATGTATGTTCACCGTTATCTCCATCAATTGTGTACCGATTTTGAAAATTCTTTTTTTGTTTGTTAGAGTATGTTTCGAAATTGGTCCCATTTTAATTTGGTGAAGATTTGACGAAGAACTTCGGAGATTTACAGCAGAACTCTTCAATAAATGACGGCAAATCTCTCGGGATTGCTGCAACCGCATGTCTGTTTATTGTTTATACCATTTCATAACATAACATCACGCCAGTACGCTTTATAGGGGTACGCAGATGTGTACAGTTCACCTTGATACACTCTCATTTCACTGGTTATGATCAAGTTTCATGGCATTCGGATAATCTATTCTGGCATTATGAGTACCTCACTAAAGGCAAGTTGCTTAATAGGTACAACTAAAAAGTGAAAAATAAAAAATCTTTCAAAAAAAAAATACTACCGACTTCCAACTAAAAACACTACAAAGTGAAAAATAACTTTTTTTCGAAGTCGGTGTCAATAACGACCGACTTCGAAAAAGAAAGTTATTTTTCACTTTGTAGTGTTTTTAGTTGGAAGTCGGTACTATTTTTTTTTTGAAAGATTTTTATTTATATGTATAGACATCCATACATATCTATACATATAAATAAAATATTATATTATATTATATTAAACTACGACATGCAGCTGAATACCAATATTTTACATGGAGTGACTGCCTACCTGACCTTCATAACCCAGTAACTGGGTAACACCGTAACAGAATATCTCTTGGTTAGATTTTTTGTGCGTCTGACTACCCGTTACGACTGTCAAAATATACAAATTACAGCTGAGACCATCAGCTTATCGTGCTTTCCGAGACACGAAAGTGTTTCGATATGCAGGGTAAGTTTTTCAGGTGGACGTGGATGGCCAAATCCGAAACTAGGAGAAATAGCGAAAAATACTCGGAGTCACGAGGCCGATTGCAATGAAAACTAAAACTGCATCAATGGATTTTTGAAAAATTAATCTGTCTAAGCAGGAATCGAAACCGATGTTTTTGAAAACAAAACACACGCTGTATTATTTCTCCAACCGATAGTGTCATTAAAAGGATAATATGCAGTAATGTCATACGGCAAACATGAGGAAAGGCCTCAATTTTAACAAAATACTTATTTTCCTACGTTAAGCACCCTCCCTATTAAACCTTAAGTGATGAAATGGTAGCCATTATTTTCAATAAATAATCGAATTTGACAACTCAAGCATTGTACTATATTCAGCACTAGCTGACCCGGCGAACTTCGTTCCGCCTGTCAAATTTCTGAAATAAAAGAATTTTTCTAAAATAAACGTAGCCTAAGTTACTCCTTATTACATCAGCTACCTGCCAATAAAAATCCCGTCAAAATCGGTCCAGCCATTTCAGAGATTAGGCGGAACAAGCAGACAGACAAAGATTGTAAAATGTTTATCTACCATATATATATTCATATACATGTAGTAAAATACGATTATTTCAATATTACAAATAGACACTCCAATTTTATTTATATGTATAGATTACAATAATTTTAATTCCGTTTACAATATTCTCCAAAGACTTTTTCATGTCATCAATTCCATGATACGAGTCTTCGTAGAATTCATACTAAAAAAATCCATGATGCAGTTTTAGTTTCTGACCAAAGTCGGCCTCGAATGTTTCTCTCTATTCCTCATAGTTTCGAATTTGGCCATCCACGCCCTCTTGAAAAACTCAACCTGTGTAAAGGATGATCACTCTTCCTTAAACCCACGTTGATTGTTGCTTAACCTGGATGATTTATCCGTACGACTGTTATAACTGATCAACGAGCTTACCTCTCATCGGCCTGTAGGCCTGTGCGATGTTACTGCACAATTCCCCCTAGCCCTTTTCATCATCGGACTACAAAACGTACGGCAATGCGCCATCGGTACATGGTTGATATCCCACCCATACGCACAAAGCGTTTTGAAAATACTTTCATTGTGTGTACAGCTAAGGAGTGGAATTCCCTGCCGGAGTCTGTTTCCCGATAGCTACAATCTAGGGGTCTTTAAGTCGAGAGTGAATAGGTTACTTCTAGGCAAGCGTGATACACCTTCGACCACATCATCACTTAACATCAGGCGAGATAGTGGTCAAACGCGGGCCTATAACAAAAAAAAATAAAATAAAAAATTGTTGTCGACGCAGCGAATCTTCAACTTCCATACAGGACTCTCTATATTGAGTAATCTTAGTCCTCGACTCTTTTCTACCAATATGATAGATAAAATGTCAGCAACAAGATAAATTTCAATCACACCTTAGCTAATTTAATCTGTAAAGCTGATAAAATTATAATCGGACCACCTCTGTCAGATAATTCCATGAATAATAATGTTGTTTTATGTCAATAATCTCTTCTTGTGCAATGATTGTCTAATTGCAAAGAAGTTAAAGACGTCAGAGATAGCAATTAGTAATCCTTTATCAATTTAAATGATCTGTAATCATTTCCAAGGCCTTTTGAAATGAGAACACAAATACAAAAAACAACTTTTTACAAAAAATTACTACCGACTTCCAAATAAAGAAGTAGTTTCTTTATTTGGAAGTCGGTAAGTAAGTACAACTAGAAAGTGAAAAATAACTTTATTTTTGGAAGTCGGTGTCTTTCATAGGTACCAATTTATTGCGTTATGGACACCGACTGCCAAAAATAAAGTAATTTTTCACCTTGTAGTTTTTTTATTTGGAAGTCGGTAGTATCTTTTTGTAAAAAGTTTCTTTATTTTTCACTTTCTAGTTGTACTTACCTAATAGGCAAGTTGTTTAATAAGGTACCTATAACGCAAGAATAGATTACCCGAATATCATGAAACATGAACATAACCGGTGAAATGAGAGATCTGCGTACCCCTTAAAAGCGTACTGGCGTGATGTTATTTTATGAAATGGTATAAACAATAAACAGACATGCGATTGCAGCGAGAGATTTGCCGTTATTTATTAAAGAGTTCTGTTTTATATCTTCGAAGTTCTTCATCAGATCTTCACCAAATTAAAATGGTACCAATTTCGGAACATAATCTTTCAAACCTAAAAATAATTTTAAAATTCGGTCCACAATTAACGAAGATATCGGTGAACATATATAAAAAAAGCGTACATAATGTCGCACATAGAATAGGAAGTCGGTTAAATAGTTTATTACTTCATGAGTTTACATAAAAGTTTAGTGTTTGGAGCTTCCCTTTAAGCAAGTGATGCCTGTGTTGGGAAGCTCCGCTCTTCCATAGCAAAGCAATACAATTTTGAAAACTAGGTATTTACAAAAGACAATAAATACAGAAACGATATAATATTACAGTGGATACAATGTATATGCATAAGTGCATTTATTTCATTCATCTCATTGAATGGAATGACGAGATAATCGCCATTGAAGAGACTCTTTAACAATTTTAATTTAGTATATTTTAGCTATTTTCATAGTGTAATGTCGTACGGTATTCTGTTGTGGGGAAATGCCGCCGACATCCAGACTATCTTTGTTTTGCAGAAAAGAGCTGTTCGATCAATTTATAAATTAAGCCCGAGACACTCTCTCAGAGAGAAATTTAAGGAGATTAATGTAATGACTGTGCCTTCTCAGTATATTTATGAAAATCTTTTATATGCCCATAAAAATATAAAATTGTTTAAAAAATATAGTGATATCCATAACATAAATACTAGGAACAAACACAAATTTGTAGTACCTGCAACAAGGCTCACGAAAATAGGTGGCTCGTTTAGATGTCAATGTGTGCGCTTTTATAATAAGCTTCCAAGCCACGTACAAGATCTAAGTCTTAATAAATTCAAAACATTCATTAAACGTAAGTTGTGCCAGAAAGCGTTTTATACAATTAAAGATTACGTTGAGGACAAGCGGCCTACCCGAATGTCCTTTCTTTGGTATTGTTCGTCGAATCGTTGAGCTCCTTAATTTCTGAGTTGAGCTGCACGGTTACTGACAAATGCGTGCACTGACTGGACAGGCCCACTCAATCTGGCTGGTTCTTTCCTCAAAAGACCATTTCAGACGTCAGTCTACATGGTCTTCACATGATCTAACCAAGATTTTGTCTGGACTTTAAAAGAGACTGTGACCTCTGAGTTTGTTTCGGCCTTTCTTCTCAGAGTAGTCAGATAGGAAACGCCGACTTCATCTAGTTTTAAAAATATGATCGCCATGTAAAAGTGTTTGTACAAACCTACTTACAGAAATAAATCATTTATCATTTAACAATTTATTTAAAATATATTGCCGTAAGTCGGCTGATCTACTATAAAATATGTACACGTTAACGGTCCGTTTTATACGTCCGCTTTTTAGTATACGTTTTTATTCGTCGCTGACGTATGTAGTTGTATGAGCGAGTTCACACACATGACAGTATTACAGATCCAGTAAAAAATACCGATCCAACAAAATTAACAGCTGTCCGTTTTACAGGTCCACTTTATAGTATACGTTTTTAATCGGCGCTGACGTATGTAGTTGTATGAGCGGGTTGACACACATGACAGTATTCCAAATCCAGTAAAAAATACCGAGCCGACAAAATATACAGCAGTCTGTTTTACAAGTTTTACAGGCTGCAAATAACGCCGTGGTTACCTCCGAAGCAGACAACGATAATACCAATACAACACGAGAACGTCCTTGTAGAAATTTGGTGGAACACTGACTAAATTCGATGTGAACATCACCTCCAATAGCAACGGATCCGTTAAAAACGATCCAGAAAAACCGATGACCTGTGTGAACGTACCATTAGTTGTGACTTATTGCCACAAGACAATCTTTGGTTTCAAAAGCCAAAAAGAGTGCATGCCGTGAAATCCCGTGAATCAATTGTCTATTTAGTCTAGGTAGCAAACGCAACTGGTGGTCTATTAGGGTTGTCGCGGATTTGATCCCGAGATTGTGACAGTGTTATTTTAATTTCCTTATATGAATTTTCAAGTAGCTGTTCCGAGTCTGGTTCCGTGCTTAAGTAAATTGCAATACGCTCAACCATATCACAATAGACTTATATATGCAATTGTTTTCTCTTCGTAAAACACATACAGCGACATATTTGTTAAATTTCTAATTCCAAAAATCTTTCTCTTCACAGCCATCCCCCACAAAAACGATCTGCTACCCAAGGTAGATGACGTTCTTACTTACCAGTACGTCACAGGCGAAGAAGGGAAGAACCTGCTGCTAGAGCATCTGGAGGAAACAGCCAGATATAATCCAGATATTGTGAACACCTACCATCTGTTTACCAGGTAAGTAAGAAAATAAACAGAAATAGTTTTTTTTTTCGAAACAGGCACAACACAACAGCCCCAATAACAAAATAAAAAAGAAGAATAGTTAAATGGGAACAGTCAAATCCGACGAAAGCCTTCAACAGTGGAAGGACAATTTAGACGCCTTGTTTGTGAGACAATTAATTCTGCCGACATTTCAATTTGTAATTCGTTGACTTTTATTTTCCCTTTGCTTTTTTTTTATAATAATAATGAAAATATAATAATTTGTGTAGTAATCATTATTTTTTTTTTGTTGACGTCTTGTTTGTAAGATAATTAATTATAATTGATTCTGCTGACATTTTAATCCTTATTTTTCCGTTTGTTTTTTTTTTGTAATAATGTAATTATAATTTAAAAAAAAATATTCCTTAATGATAATTTGATTTATTTTTATATAATTTCGTTTTATTCTTTCTTGCATGCCTGTTTGCTTCTATCTTTGTCAATTAATTTTATTTATTTTTAATTTATACATTGTAAGCGCACGTCGCATTAATTTTGTAAAATGTTTTTATCTTATGTGGCAAATGTCGCTGATTTCACATTTGTTTTTCTTTGTGCCCAAATTGTATGTATTGCTGCAGTGTGCAGTCGTTTGTTTTTCCAAATAAATAAAATGAAACATCATCATCTTATTCAGTATTTAAGTCAGGAATGAACAGGTTACTTCTAGACAAGCGTGATGATATGGTTTGTTTGATTATGGGTCTACATTTTGTAGCTGATTTTTTTATATCATAATATTATTTTGCATATAACGGATCACTTCCATAATATGCCAAGTGAAATTGTACCAAATAATCGTCGCTGTAAATAAACGTTATACAAAACGAAATTATGCCAAATAAAATTCTGCCATCGAAAAAATATGCCAATGTAAATTTGGACATATATACATTTGGTCAAACAGTAATTGTATTAAATAATTTGTATGCCTTAAAAATATTCGTTTAAAGAAGATAAAGTGTGTTAAGCCAAATAAATTTTAGAGCATCAAGATTCTGCCAGATGGAGAGAACCTTTTGGTTATTTATTAATTTATTCTTATTTACGACTTTGAGTGAAAAATTGTACAAGCATGCACTATTATATTTGTTTTGTTTTTCAGGTAACCTCCTAGTTTGGGAATTTGGGTTTCGCAGTTTTTTATTCAATTTATTTTTTCAAATCAAATCATTGTTTATTTGCTCAAAAATGAGTATCGTACGTAACATAAAAAATGCCAGCATGAAGAGAAGTTGAAATAGTAAGAAAATGGAAAGTCATGTTTATCTTGGACAGTGGCATGCAACTATTAATATAGAATACAGTTCAAAATAATTATCCTAGATTGACAAATTTAATAATAATAAAATATGTAGAATAAAATAATGTATCTAAATTACCACTCTAGAATGTCAGATAAAAAAATGGAAAATTAATCAATCAAATCAAAATAATCATTCTAGAATGTCACAGTAAAAATTATAAAAACATTTTTCAAGATATCAAAATAATAAATTAGCAGAATCATAACAAAATAATCACTTTAGAATGTCAAGATTCTTTATTTGTCGGTTTGCACATCACACAAAATTTTAAGTAGTTTTTTGTAAGGTATTATTTAATAAAATTATTATAGTGGTTACGGCCCAAGCAGGGACTAAAACTTTGTATAATTTATTTCATCGCCACAGCTCTCAAAACGGCGAAGGAAAACATGTGAAGTAACCGGCATGACCTAGAGCCAAAAATTCCAAGACATGTGACATCCCCAATCCCCACTGCGCTCGCGTGATGGATTATAGCCCATTATCTCTTAAAGAGAGCATGCCTGTGTCCCAGCAGTGGGAACATTAAAAGGCTGATGAAGATGATGATGATTATAAAATTATTATAAAAAAATACATATGATTTACATATATATATATATATTATATAATATGGATGTAATCGTTAGATGAATGTGAAACAAATGATTTATTATTATTATTCCATTTATTCATTTAATGTACATATTTTTACATTTTTAAATATTTTAAATATAATATTATTATTATTATATATATTATAATTATTTGTATTTTTTATTATTATTTTTGTTATTATTTGATTATAATTGTTTTTAGAGAAAACCCCAACGTCAGTCAGCCCATAATCCTGAACAACGATCAGTTGCTGACCACAACGTACTACAACTCCAGTCGTAGAACAATCCTTCTGATCCATGGCTGGCTCGACAATGTTACTTCTAGCTTCAATAATGTGCTTGTCCCTGGTAAGAAAACTTGCAGTATCATCCTTCATAAGGCCAGCTTTATCTGGGTGTGCAAGGGTTGCAAATTACTTTATTTTTTTTAGTCCTAGGGAACAAAAGCCGACTGCTATAAATAATCTGCTATCACAGGAACCCTGACTATCCTGTAGCCCACAAGAGCAAAACCGCGAGCACTGCTAGTTAACATCCTACTAGTATTATAAATATGAAAGTTTTATGGATGGATGTTTGTTACTCAATCGCTATAAAACGGCTGAACGGATCTGAATGAAATTTGGCGTAGAGGTAGATTAATCATAGTCTAAAAGCACATAAGATATTTTTATTTCGGTAGTATGTTCCCGTGTGATAATTCTCGACATCCACACGAGCGAAGCTGGCAGAAGCTGGAGGAACCGTTTTTTGAACCAAACCGAGTTGCATAATTAATATTATCGATTTAAATGTAAATATTATTATTTAAATGCAAGAAATTCACCGCGGTGTAAAACAGATGGGACGCAATGGACTCTTTCTCGCGAAAAGAATGACATATTGGAACTTCATTCACTCTCTCTTTTTCTCTTGGGCGGTTAATACTTGATTAGGATTTCTCGTTCGCGCGCTTCGTGTATCTTATTGCGTACCAAAAAAATTCTAAATCTATGGTTGATCTCCTTCCGCTCTCTTTAAGGAATAACCCTCAAAAGAAGAAGTATTTCGGGGGCTTTTCCTTTCTTACACCGTGCCCTTATATGATTTAGTTATGCATTACGAAAATCACGAAACGAATAGGTAGACAGCGGGGCTAAACGTGCCGATATTTATAAAATACAAAACTGAGCTATGAAAATAGTGTATTTATACTGTGTGGTTTACGCACATATTTAAAGAATGGTTATTGTCGTTTCTGAATAATGATATTGTTTTGTGCATTTTCAAACAGTTTTCTTACCAAAACATTTTTTATGAGATCGATCGGAACAGAAAATCTAACCCCGCTATGAGGCTGGTTGAAATACAAACTCTTCCTTCAAAAATTAAATCTAAGTTCACAGACGCTAAAAGAGTGTTTTGTAGTTCATCAAAATATGTGATTATTTTTTGTGTACTATCAACAGTTTACAAAAAAATCAAAGACAAAAATATAATAAACTAGCTGTCCCACGCGGCTTCGCTCCCGTCAACTGGCTACCTACCTACACTTCCCTACCGACCCTTCCCTACCTACCCTACGTACATGAATTTTGCGTAACTTTATCCACTTACGCAGCACACGCAACGAAAGCTCTCAAAAAGGAACAATTTTTTCCCGTTTTTGCAACATTTTTAATTTACGCTCCGCTCCTTTTGGTCATAGCGTGATGTTATATAGCCTATAACCTTCCTCGATAAATGGACTATCCAACACAAAAATAATTTTTCAATTGCAACCAGTAGTTCCTGAGATTAGGGCGTTCAAACAAACAAACAAACTCTTCAGCTTTATAATATTAAGTATAGATATAATAAATTATTCCATGATATTTCCGTTTTTGTTTGGTCGATTTTTTTTTCATAATTACTGTTCTACCATAATGGATGTAACTAAAACGGCTCCTACAACGGCATATTGCCAAAACGTTCCGCGACAAACATCATATGACACGCTCCGTTTTATACTTGCGTTCCTATTCTCACCGAAACTTTTTACCCCCGACACTTTTAAGCCCCGCTTTCTCCTAAATGAAAGACAAAAACTCCGTTTATTTGGATATGGCTAATAAACTAATATTTATGTCTTCAGCATTCTTGGAAGCTGAGGATGTGAACGTCATCGTGGTGGATTGGAGTCACGGAGCGGGCACTGTCGCCTACCCTCTCGCCGTCATCAATACTCCTATCTCCGGTAAATAAATAATTATTTATTATTACACGCGGCCTCAATGAGTAGCAGATTATAATCTTCTACTCAGTGAGGCCGCGTGTACATGCTTAGAAAATTCAGCAGGCCTACGCAAGAATTCGTGTCGTACACAACAAATTTATCATGTACACGACAGGAATTTTGTCGGACCTAAGCTAGAATCTTGTCTAGCGCAGACAAGATGTTTCTTATTCAGCAGCGCACAGTGTTCACATTGTTCACAGTTTGTGTATCGAAACGACTCGAATTATTGCGTGAACCTACGCAAGAATTCGTGTCGTACACGACCAATTTATCATGTACACGATAAGAATTTTGTCGGATCTAAGCACGTACCTTTTCTAGCGCAGACAAGATGTTTCTTATTCAGCACCGTCGCAGTGTTCACAGTTCGTGTAGAAAACGACACGAATTCTTGCGAACTGCTATACATATATACATAAATACATTTTATTCCATGTTACCAACAAAAACTGTTTGCTAAATCTGCCATTTGTCATATTACCATGGCATTAGAAGCCGAAGTCGATTGAACGGGCTGTAAAAACGGATTATTTACTTAAATTTCCAATGTTATTTCAAATGGAGTATGGCTCAAAACAACAAATAGGGTGGAGGGGGTTATAGCTGATCTGATACAAGAGCTACTAAAGATGTTGCATTACACTGACGCGCGTCAAATATTCCTATAACCGACTCCAAAAAAAAGTTCTCAGTTTGACCTATAAGTTTGTATATTTATGTTTGTCCGCGATTTTGCTCGTAAGGCTGAACCGATTTTGATCATTCTTTTTTTATTGCATTAATTATCTTTCAACTTACGTCATATTGCAATTATATTTTCATCAAAATCATATGGCAGTTTTCAAGATATGGAGTTTACAATCGAACTCTTTAGCAAAAACATCACGAATGTATTAATATAGTTATAAAGGGTATATTGCCAATCATTTATGTATCTTACTATGGAACTCGCTCAATTTGTAGTGATAGTGAATCAACACTGGTTAAAGAATTAAATAATAATATGTGGGTATTTAACTAGTTAGAGATGTTATTGATTATTATCGACAATACGTTTATTATTGTATAGTTTTCCGTTATCTTTCTTGCTTAGGGAATGCTGTAACGATAGTATGTAGTTTGATTTTAGCGTTTTTATTTCACTTTGATAGACTCATGATAGCACAAGTTTAAACCTTAGTGGTTTTTGGTTGCTATTTAATACAAATTATTGTGTACTATTTTGTATAATTGGTAAATAAAGGAAAAAAAACACTAAAAAGAGATAAATAAAAACATTCTCGCAAAACAATTAACTATCTTCGAAAACAAAACACTAAAAAGTGCAAAATAACTTTCGTTTTCGAAATCAGTGTCGCAAAACGATAAAAACATGAGTTACGAAAGACTTCCGAAACGAAAGTTATTTTGCACCTTTTAATGTTTTGTTTTATAAGCTCGTGGCTAAATAATAACAGCCGTACGGATCGATCTTCAAGGTTAAGCAACGCTTGGCGAGGTCGGTCTGTGGATGGGTGACCATTTTCAACATACCGAGTTTCCTCCGTGCCTCGGAAAGCACGTTTTGCCGTTGGTCCTGGCTGTCATTTGAAGATCTTTGACAGTCGTTACGGATAGTCAGAAGCTTGAGATCTGACACCAGTCTTGCCAAAAGGGTACCGTGTTACCCAGTTACTGGATTGTGGAGGTCAGATAGGCAGTCGCTCCACGTAAAACACTTAGTGCTCAGCTGAATCCGGTAAGACTGGAAGCCGACCCCAATATAGTTGGGAAAAGGCTAGGCAAGAGAGAATGTTTTGTTTTATAAATCAGTTACTTTTTTTTTCGACAGTGTTTTGTTGTGTATACCTTATTACAATGACATAAGAAGCACATGAATCAATTCTAGACTGATCTCAATCCATCCTTCTCTCTCTCCTCAGGTGAAGCCGTGGCAAGATTTATAACTTGGCTCAACGATGCCAGTGGGTCTACACTCAACAACTACCACATCATCGGTCACGGGCTTGGGGCACATCAGGCTGGCATTGTTGGCAGGCGCCTGGGAGGCCAAGTCGCTTATATTACTGGTAAGATACATTATACAAGTTTTTATTTAATTACACGTGAAATTAACTTTTTTTAAAGTTTATTTTGAAACACTTCCCGGTGTTTGAATGAAATAAAAATTGCTTACACGTTTGTTTGCCTTGACAATATAGTTTTACATTCAACTAGCGGTCCCTCGCGGCTTCGCTCCCGTCGACTGGCTACCACCTACCTACCCTGCCCTACCAACCTATCCTACCTACTTACCCTACCCTACCAACCTACCCTACCCTACCTACCTACCCTACCCTATCCTACCTCCCTACATACCCTACCAACCAACCTGCCTTTATAAAACCAAGAATAAGATGCTTCAATAATAAAATTTAACACCCCCTAAATTGCCTTTTGGGGGTAACTCCGAAAAACTAATAATGACAACGTGAATTTTGTTAACCCAAAAAAATAAGATTCTTCAAAAAAACTTTAACACCACTTAAATCGTATTTTGGGGGTAGTTTCGAAAAACTAATAATGATAACCTTTATTGTTTATTTATGTTGGTATTTTAGTCAAGTTTAAAAAGTCTTCTAAAGTGTAGGTGTGTAGGCACTTAGGTCACCCATAGCATGATTTTCAAACACTGGACACAGGGGCACCGACACTGACATTGGGTATCAAAAGGGTCTATAAAACCCCATTTTTAACCGACTTCGCAAAAAGAAGGAGGTTCTCAATTCGATTGTATTTTTTTTTTTTTTATGTTTGTTACCTCAGAACTTTTTATTGGGTGAACCGATTTTGATGATTCTTTTTTTATTTGAAAGCTGGTGCTTGTCATGTGGTCCCATTTAATTTTCATCAAGATCTGATGAAGAACTTCGGCGAAATACATCAGAACTCTTCAATAAATGACGGTAAAACACTCGGGATAGATACAATCGCATGTCTGTTTATTGTTTACTCCATTTCATAACAAAATATCACAGTGGTACTCTCTAAGGGGTACGCAGGTGTGAACAGTTCACCCTGGTATACTCTCATTGCACCGGTTTTGTTTAAGTTTCATGTTATTGGGTTAATCTATTCTAGCTTCACTTTGGACACTATACGCGTAGGTCCCGCCTATAGAACTGGTCCATTATGTACCAAACTAAAAAGTGAAAAATAAAAAACCTTTTTACAAAAATTATAACCGACTTCCAAACAAAAACACTACAAAGTGAAAAATAATTTCAATTTTGGAAGTCGGTGTCAAAAACGAAGAAACGAAAACAGAAACACCGACTTCCGAAATTGAAATTATTTTTCACTTTGTAGTGTTTTTGTTTGGAAGTCGGTTATAATTTTTGTAAAAAGGTTTTTTATTTTTTGCCAAATTGTGTTTGCAGCGGCCTATCTGGGCACCTACACAATCAATTTAACGAATTCCATATATAAGTACGTGTTAAATAAAGGTATTTTATTTTCTCCATACTTGCTAATTAAGTTTTTTTTTTAATTTTCCAGGTCTGGACCCCTCCTTCGCCGGCTGGGTCAGCCACGACGATCGCTTCCAGTCTACAGACGGAATCTATACTGAAGTCATTCATACGAACGCTGGTTTGCTAGGCTTCCTGACTCCTCTCGCTGATGCCGACTTCTATCCCAACGGCGGTATTGACATGCCTGGCTGCATAAGTCAGGAGTGCGATAGTGACAGGTGATTTTTTAAGTGGGGGACCGGTCTATGTCATGACAATTTTATTGGGGCAAGCCTATCCCCCAAGTGTCACACTTTATCGACCATCGACTGTCCTCACATCCAGTAAATTCCCGCAAACTTAACCAGGCCCACCTAGTGAGGCGCCTTGCAATGCAGCATCTTCCAGTACGCAGTCGCCAGGGCAATGGCGATTGCTATCCTCGGCTTTACCTTGCGTGACCGCATCAGAAATAAGGATATCTACAGAAAGACCAAAGTTACGGACATAATCCGAAGAATTGCTAAACTTAAATGGCACTGGATATTGCTCATAGAAAGGATGGTCGATGGGGCCAAAAAGTTCTGGTCTTCATTCAATCTCAAATATCTTCTGTTTTTCTAGGTCTTTCCACTACTTCGGGGAGTCGATCAGAACTGGTGGTTTCACTGGAACTCGCTGCATGACCTTCGTTGCCGCCATGGCAGGACAGTGCTTCTTATCAGGACCTCTGAATATGGGAGGAATTCAGCCTAAGACTGGGTAAGCCATTCACCATTTACCCATATTTTAACAAGCTTCTGCTCGCAGTTTACCAACGCAGTATGCCGTGGTATGACCTATTTCGGCCACATAATGAGAAGGGGAGATAGCAGTCTCGAAAGAGAGCACGAGGCCGGTCGCAAATACGATGGTCTGACCAAGTGAAAGAGGCTATGTCCTCAAGCAGATGTTGATGGCAACTCTGGACCGGAGCCGATGGAGGCAGACTGTCCACTTAAAGGCCTCAGTAATGAGGGACCGATTGAAAAATAAAAGTGTGTTGTAATAAGAAGTATTCTATGTCCTCCTCCAGATCCTAGGTTATATCCATATCCATGTTTAATTTTATTAAGATCGAATTAAAAAGACACAGTTTCAGTCATGGCGACCAATATCAGCACAGACTGCCTCATTGGTTTAGTATTCGCAAGCTCTACTGTTGACTAAAAACGATTTTTTTTTGGTGTGGGATATCATCTAATGACTTGTCCCGCTCTGGGTGAAGTGGGAGGGTGAGTCAGACTTTTACTGACTAAAACCCACCCGTGTTCCTTCAGTTGCTTGTGCCAGAGTCGCGATAACTCTCTTTCAAATTTATCCGCGACCCAGAAAGGCATCAGCCCTAGCGGGCCCCGTCAGTTTTGCTGACTTCTCATTGAGGCGCGCTTGGAATACTACGTGCTGTCGATTCGGTCCTGGTCCTTATCGAGCTACCCATTACTCGCCTCTCGCAAGCCCGCGTCTACGGTGGCCGGGAATCGGCTTGCGACTCCCGGCCACCGTAGGCGTAGTCTCCTTCTGTGGCTAGGGGCGTGATCTCCGTTGCGCCTCCCTCACGCGTTCCGCTTAATCCTTCGCGAGCATTACTGCTTCGTTGATGGAGGAGACAGCTTGCCTTGCCCTTTCACTTCGTATTATGACCATGGCCTGAACCAGAGACGGACGCGAGAGATCTCCACCGCGATCATAAAGTGCTGGGTTCAATTCCCGATCGGACAAAGTGTTATTGTGTTTTTCGATCTAGAATATCACAATAATTGCCCAGAGTATGGACTTCTGCCCGATTGATGTCAATGGGCTCGCCCCATTTTACATGCGACTAAAGGTACAAGTTGGTAGCCGACTACACGCAGCAACAGCAGACGACGTGTCGTCGTTTCATGTCACCAAGACACGTTCTTGCATCCTGTCGCTGCAGTCATGATTTCGAACCCGACTGCAGACGGCAGCAGCAGACGGCAGCAGCAGACGGCAGCGCTGCTCTCCTATTCGTTCTGAGAGTTCCGTGAGACAAAATGTATGACTACACTCACTCACGACTGGGGCCTTCTTCCTAAGTACAAAGTCCGTAGTTTCAGCCTTTGTTACGGGCATTTCCTACTCCCTATTATCAACGGACGGATGATTCGTTCAGGGTCCGAACTAAGAACGAATGACAACACAATTTGACCGTTATACCTGCTCCCGATGTGTTACTACCCGTCCGAAAAATTGAACTCAACACTTGCTTTTTTCACTCAGAAGTTTCTTAACTTAACCTCGTTGACGGAGATAAGGAGTAGATCCCCTGGTCACTACTGATCTGCGATCGTGTGACGTGTAGTCGGGAGACGTGTCGCTAGCTGCGGCAGGTATTACATAGAAATACATAGAAACCCGTAGTGTCACTGCGACACGTCGTCTGCTTCTGCTGCGTGTAGTTGGCTACCAACTTCTACCTTTAAATATATCGGGCAAAATGAGGGTGTACTACAGGAGCACCACTGCGTTACCGTTTGGGGATTACAAGGCGTGATGTTATCATCACGCCTTGTAATCCCCAAACGGTTTGTTTTTTTGTCTTGTTGCAGACGATCTGGTATCTACTACCTTCGTACGAATATCTTCCCTCCGTTCTCCCGTGGTTAAATGGCTGACAGAAGTTAATGAAAAAAATATTAAAGGCCTTTTGTTTTATTGATCGTTTTATTTAACACTAGCTGAGCACTGCGGTTTCGCTCCCGTCACCTGGCTATCTACCTATCTGCCCTACCTACCTACCTACTAACCTACCCACCTGCCCTACCAATCAACCTACCCTATCCTACATACCTACCTAGGTAGGAATTATATGAAGAACTGCAAATAGCAATCTCTGAGATGAATATAGAGAATAGCGCCTTAAAAAAAGAATTGTCATTAGCCAAGCATACACTTAATATGTACAAATCTGTAGGCGCTTTGGAACATAACAAGAGTGACAAATCGATTGCTTCTACATACAATTCTCCACAGTATCGATAGCGGTATGGGTCGTTTGGTATAAGAAAAGGCTTAACAAGAACATCGTATTATATACACGTGGTATCGTAGTATTTTGGATGAAATTACACCACCACAAAGTGAATATAATTTTGAGATAACCCCTGTCCCAAATTCTATAGTTTTGCTTCCGCCAGATGAAGCCAAAATTGATACATTAATTATGAATCTCAGAAATGACTGCGCTACTGGTTGTGATTCTATTCCAGCCAAATTTCTCAAAATTTCTAGGCATGTCATAGTCCCCCATCTGACTAAATTAATTGAAATTTGCCTTACTCAGGGTGTTTTTCCAAAGGTATTCAAAAAATCCCTTATTACGCCTGTCCACAAGGGGGGGAAGAAGGATGATGTCGGAAACTATAGGCCCATTTCAGTCCTTACGACTATGTCGAAAATATTAGAAAAGGTGTTAAACAACAGGCTTACAAACTTTTTGCAGCATAATAATATACTTTCTGATTCTCAGTTTGGCTTTAGGTCGGGAAAAAGCACTGAAGATGCCGTAAGTCAACTAGTCGATCACGTCACACTTAAGCTAGATCAAAAAGAGAAATGTGTAGGCATATTTCTGGATCTGGCCAAGGCTTTCGACACCGTCATGATTCCCTCCCTTGTGAGCAAGTTGGAGAGGATTGGTGTACGCGGTACTGCTCTTAGAATTTTTAATGATTTTCTTACCGACCGCACGCAAAGAGTAAAAATCAAAGAATATGTTAGCTCCGATGCCTGGGTTACCTATGGCGTCCCACAAGGCAGCATACTCGGCCCGAGTCTCTTCTCGATTTACATAAATGACCTATGTCAGATGCCACTAATAAACGGTAACATATTTACCTATGCTGACGATACGGCATTAGTTTTTCATGGAGGGACCTGGGACGAAGCTAGAATAAGTGCTGAGTTGGGACTGCATAAAGTAGGCCATTTGCTAAGATCCAACCGACTCACCCTAAACCTTTCTAAGTCATCATTTCTCCAATTCACTTTCAGTAAAATTAAACCAATAAGCTTGGATATTAAACTACATGTTTGCAATTTGACACCTACAGTGGAATGCTCGTGCACGGCAATCACTAAGTCTACGCATGTTAAGTACCTTGGTGTGATGGTAGATGAAGGGCTCGGCTGGCAGCAGCACATTGATGTCACCACAACGCGTGTAAGGAAACTTATTTGGGCATTTAAGAAACTAAGGCATGTGGCCAAATTCGAACTACTTCGCACAGTGTACTATGCACTTGTGCAGTCGGTCCTGGGATATTGTATTGCTGTATGGAGTGGTGGATGTAAGACTTTCATGATACACCTCGAGCGGGCCCAAAGATCCCTACTTAAAGTCATGACCTTCAGACCGTTTAGATTTCCCACCAAGGCATTATACGAAAAGTGCGGAGTACTTACGGTGAGACAGTATTTTATACTGCAGGTTGTCACCAAGCAGCACATTGTAACGCCTTACGATGTTCAGCTGTATAGGAAACGCACCGTTCCAAACGTTTGCGTACCAGTGCGCTGCTATACGGCGTCTGCTAGGAGACAACAGGTATATCTTGCTACCTTTCTTTACGAAAAATTAAACAGGATCCTGAGTATTAATCCCCTGACGACTCGGGAAACAAAGATGAGGGTAAAGAATTGGCTACTGACCCTGGACTATTTCGAAACCGAAAACGTATTGCAATCAATTTAACAGAGAAAACTATAGGTTATTCCCTACACACAAACACATACACACACAAAAACACATACACACTCAAACACACACACTCAAACACATACTTATTTATCATTTCATTTTTGTTTAATATTAATTTAATTGGACTTTGTTTCGACAATTTCATTTTATTTTAACTATGATCTAATTTTATCTTTTTTTTCATTTTATCTTTAATTTTTATTTGGATTTTAATTGTAATTTTAATGTGAATTCTGACAAATCTTTATTTTTCGGTTTTGAATGTTGATTCTAATTTTAAATTTGAGTTTGATTATATTTTGATTTCTCATTTTGATTTTAATTTTTGTTTTCATGATTGACTTCGATTTTAATTTTGAATTTAGGTTTTTTTACTTTAGTATTTGTTTTGATGATTTTACTTTATTTTATTTTTGATTTTTATTTTTGATCTTAATTTTATTATAGAATCGTTTTAATTTTGAGTTTGTTTACGTTTGGGATTTTAATAATGATTTAGATTTTGGTTTGTGATATTTAGTGAATACTTATTTGGATTGCATTAGTATTTAATTAATTAAAATTATGTAACATAACGGAGGAGATCAATGGCCCCTGAAACACAGGTGCTGTTACCTAGCTCAGGGATCAGGGATTCACGATTTTTGTAAATTTTGAAGTTAATAAACAATTTATTATTATTATTATCGTATAAAGATATAGATTTAAACTCAGAGAGAGATAGTAAAAAACATAACGGAAGCTACAGTTTAAGCTGCTTTTTCGAGCAGCCTTTAAAATCAGAATGTGACCTACAAAACACGGTAATTAGTCACCAGCCTTCGACGCATTGCAGATCAAGGTAACATTGAAATTGGGGAAAACAGTTGACGCAGTGACTGACCATAGATATGAGTAGTATTTCAGACCATGATAAAAAGCATTTGAGTTTAATTAATAATATAAAATCGAGTACAGGAAGAACTCAATTAATAGCTAGAACACATTAGGTACAGATTTTCGCTGACCAAACAGGAATTGATATGAGGAGATTGCTTCAGGGACTTCTAGGAACTTCTTTCCAAGTTGCTTCGATGATTAAACCAGGGGTCCCTATGGCTAAAGTATTAAGTTCATGTGTTGATTTGTGTAAGGAGGAGTTTACCGACTCAGACTATATATTAATATAAGGGGGTTCTAACGATTCTAATCCTTTGAATTTACAATCAGTTTTGTATGACACCCTAGGACAAGTGAAAAACAAACGCCTTAGTTGGCAAACTCTATAAGAATAATTGTCTTAATGTTAATATGATGAATGATTCACTAAAGCTGATATGTAGCAACTTTAAAAATACGTCATTTTTGCCGCTGGATCTAAATTATACTGATACTAAAATATATTCAAAATACATTAATACAATTAGAGCAAGTAGGCTAATACATAAGGAAATACTTCGTCTATAGTACATAAATAACTATTTGGAATATGTGAAAACTAAATCTGGTGAATTAAAATTTTATAAAAATGCATGTACACAGTCAGATAATGAAACTGCACCAAAGCATTACAAATCAGTTACAGATAGCATTGGTATACAGACAGAGGAAAGTTTTTTTTTTCGACCCTAAATTATCTATTAATTCTAATGGCCTGACAGATTTATCTGATCTAAATGAATACATGCCCCTTAATAATTATCATCAAAACCTATGTGGGGTTATGAACAAAAAGAATGAACTGGAAGTTTTTGTGGAAACACTTGATAAGGCGCTGGATTACGTGTGTATAAGTGAACACTTCTTGAATGAGAGTACCTACTGTAAATGTTTTCAATCTAAATAGCTATAATTTAGTAGCCTACAACACTAGAAAAAATAAATAAAGAGGAGGTTGTTTCATTTTGGGGCATGTGGATAGACAGACAGAAATTTGTGTGACAATAAACAAATTGTATAAAATGGAATGTTTTGAAATTTGTGGTGCTAAAGATACCATCACAGGTCTTTATATTTGTTGTTGCTATCGAAATCCCGTTGGTAAAAATTTTGAACAGTTCTTGGAAGGGTTGGAGAAGTTATTGGACTATTTATTCAATAGGAAATGCATAATATGTGGTGATTTTAGTATTGATCTGCTAGTGGACAATAAAAAAGTGCGGAATTCTTTAGTCTGTTAAAAGGTTATAATTTTAGGCATCTCATCTGTCTTCCGCTACTTTCATCCGTAATAATGGTACTTCATGTATCGACAACATCGACCAATCTGCTTGATGCATCTGTTTTGGGTGGTGAGGTAGATCACAAAGGTTTGGCCGACGGGCATGCAGGTATTTTTGCTGAGGTTAATTTGATAAATCGATTCAATCCATACTTGAATGAGAATCGGTTTATTGTAATAGATAAAAGAGTATCTAACATTAAAAATAGTGCAGCATCCGTAAAGGGCATTCTTAAAGAATCTTGGATTGGCATGGATATTAATACTTTTCTTAAAAGTTTTTATAAAGTGTTTCGCAATAGTTACAGGAAGAGAAAATGTAAAACTAACCTTAGGAATAAATAAAAAATAAAGTGGATCACTAAAGATTTACGATTTTACTAAATGAAACGTTTTTTATGTGCATGGAATGGAAATAACCTTGAACCGAGTGTTTTAAAATATAAAAAACATGGCTATACAGAAATATTGTTTCTAAAGCTAAAAATCTTGCTATAATGACAGAAATAAATAAATCAGAAACTAAGGGTATGGAAATCTAGAAAATTATAAATAAATGCACTAATAGAGAGAAAGTGTTTCAGAGGGAACTTAGGCTTAAGGTTGATGGACGAATTGTAGTGAATCCAGAGGAAATAACTAACTTACTAGTTAATCAATTTGACTATAAAAGTGATACTGACGTAAATAAAGGAAACTATGCCACTGCATTTCTCCACATATACACGGACAAGGTTGGCAGTGTCATGAATATTTCTCCCACCACCCCAATCGAAATTTGTACCATAGTTAAAGGAATGGAAAACAAACGTACGTTCCTGTAGGTATGACGAAGTGCGGATTTGTCTGTTCAAGGAGCACATTGAAATATTAGCTGAGCCTCTATCTGACTTCTGCAATAAATGTATAAAAGAGGCTATCTTTCCAGAACAACAAAAAATGGCGAAAGTAATACCTGTGTATAAGAAGGGCAGTAAGTCTGATCCTAAAAATTATAAACCCATCTCTCTATTACATGTGCTGTCAACTTTTTTTGAAAATTTGCTTGAAATTCGACTTTTAGCACACCTCCGAGTAAATAGAAGGCAATTTGGGTATCAAAAGGATGTTGGCACTTTAGACGCCTTATAATTTATTGGGTGATGTGATAGACAAAATTAATAATAAAATGAGAGTTGCAGGGATTTTCTTAGATTTAAGCTCTGCATTTGACACAATTGACCATGAATTACTTCTGACTATAATGAGTTATTACAGAATAAGAGGAAATGCTTGCTCAAAAATTGTATGCATATCAACGGGTGTCCCACAGGGATCTATTCTAGGACCTATTTTATTTTTATTATTTACTAGCACTTCGCCCGCGACTTCGTTCGCGTGATCCATGTTTTATCCTATAGATGACTTTTTAATTTCACCCCCTTAAAGGTTGAATTTCCAAAAATCCCTTCTTAGTGCTCCCCTACATTATAAAAAGAAGCCCTGTACAGTAAAATTCATCAAAAATCTTTAACACCCCCTAAATCATCTTTCAGTAGTTTTGAAAAACTAATAATGAAAACCTTTACTATTTACTTAGGTTAGTATTTATGCCAAGTTTCAAATATATAAGCCCAACAAATTTTCACCTTTTCACCTCCTTAGTGGTAGTATTGCCAAAAACCAATAAATACATGAATTATTTTTATCAACCAAAAGCGTAATTCTTTAATTTCACGTGTCACACTTTAAAGCGTAGAAGTTTCACACAAACTTTCAACCGACTTTTAACTCCCTTAGGGGTAGAACATCCGAAATAAAAAATCATTGTTGTTTTACTAACCAAGAGCGTAAAACAACAATTTCTGCTGTTTAACCTTCCAAATCGAAGAAATATCAAATAAAGTTTCAACCCCTATTTTATCCCTTTTGGGTTAGAATTTCCAGAACCCAATAAATACATGAATTCTTTTTATCAACCAAGAGCGTAAATCAAAAATTTCATGTGTCCTGTTTACAAACTATAAAAATTTCTTACAAACTTTGAACCCTTTTTTTTACCCCTTTAGAGTTAAAATTTCCAAAAACCAATAAATGCATAAATTATAAAGGTATTGAAGCAGTCTTGAATATGAAGTATTTTTTTGATAAGGATTAATACCAAGATACAAATAAAGAGCCTTTTCTAGCGACGACATTTCAATTAAAATGAAGGATGAATATCAAGGACACTTATTATGGCATAACTATATTAGTTAGGCATATGCTGTCGCGACACTTTTTGTAGATAATGATGTGTTCTGCAAAGTCATAGTACATTATTTTATTCTATCATCAATAGCTTTCGCAGCACACGCGATTTTAAGAATATTTTAGGTAATTTTTTTACACCTTGGGTTACATTATTGGAGTTTCAGTAAGGATCCCTATTTTTTTTGAAAATGAATATAGCCTATGTCACCCGGAGATAGTTTAGCTTTTCAACAGCGAAAGAATTTTTCAAATCGGTTGAATAAAAGCTTTCGGAGCCTATTCAATGCAAACAAACAAAAAAACAACCAAACAATCAAATCTTTCCTCTTTATAATATTAGTATACATATAGATTAATGACTTGATTAATTATCTAAATAAAATTTTACCGGACATTGATTCAGTAATTTTTGCAGATGACACAAATGCCATAGTGGCAGCCAATGACATGGTAGAGTTGACAGAAAGGGTAAATGCTACGTTAGAAGCATTTCATGTATGGTTCACGGCAAATAAATTATTAATTAATAGTAAAAAAAAACTCAAATAATGTTATTTAAAACTACAGCCCGTAACAAAGATAATTTAAATGTTGCCTTAAATGAAGTCGACATTGACTTCGTAGCCGAAGTAAAATTTTTAGGTATACATATTGACCAACTGTTAAACTGTAAACCAGAATTAAAACTAATTGGTGCATCGGTATCGTCTACATGTTACGCTCTGAGAGCCCTAAGAAATGAAATCTTCATAGAACAGTTAAAAATTGTATATTTTGCGCTAGTGGAGTCAAAAATTAGGTATAGCATACTTTTTTGGGCAATAGCTATGGATATAATAGTAGAAGAGCTTTCGTACTACAAAAACGTGCAATTCTTATGGTCCGCATCTCACAAAGGGAAAGCTGCCGACAACATTTAATCAATTTAGGCATACTTATAGTACTTTTAAGTAATATGGCCAAATACATACAAGACTATGAATAAAAGACGTATACAAAGGGATAAAAATAAATATAAAGCTACATGGAATGCAATCTCCTCAACAATAACGGGTAATAATTTGTATAAAAATGACATTGACGAAATAAATTAATAATGTAACATATAATAATCCATCAGACATGTGTAATATATTTAATAACTAAATTCAATATCAATACTTTCAAGCGGAACGAAGCTGCTTATAGAAGCTATAGTTATTCATAAATACCAATGCAGAGGTCTCAAATAATTAACTATGAAACCAATACTTGTAATCGTTTCGTTCAATCATTGCCTAGTCGCATTCACTGGTGCTGCAAAGTGTTTTATCAATATTTTGTACGGAATACGTACAAAATATTGATAACACACTTAGCAGCACCAGTGAATGGATTATTAATCCAATCTGCCTTTAAATTCTAATAATTCCAATAATGCCACTAATTCCAATAACTCTAATAATTCTCGTAATTCCAATAATTCGAATAATTGTAAACCTAATCAAAAAAACAAAAATCTAAATACTATTTTTTCGAATCCTGTAGATGCAAATGAAGTGTATAAAATAATTATGTGTATGACGGCATCGCCACAAAGGTCTTGAAAGCTTGTGTTGGTTGGATATGTCATCCAATAGTACATGTTAAAAACTTATCTTTTTTGGAAGGTGTATTTCCTGACCAGCTTAAGATGTCTGTTGTGAAACCACTATTTAAAAATGATAATAAGTCAGGCCCGAATAATTATCGGCTTATCACGATAGTACCGATTAAATCGAAAATTTTTGAGAAGGCAATGCTTTTTAGGTTAAATAATTTTCTCTGTAAACATGACACACTATGCAAAGAGCAGTTTGGTTTGTAGTTCAACCGCTCTTGCAATCTTAAGCTTTATTAAACTTGCAACAGAAAGTATTAACAATGGAGATCCTGCGGTTGCCATGTTTTTAGATATGAGTAAAGCCTTCGATTTTGTTAACCTTCATAAGCTACTAAACAAAGTAGACTTCTACGGTATTAGGGGAAAAGCATATGAATGAATATCTAGTAATCTGGGAAACAGGCAGCAGTGTATCGAAATATCCAAAGTTGTAAAGAAAAGTGACAGACTTTATTCCAAAGAGAAGGTCAAACCAGTAGCGGTGGTAAATAAGGGTGGCGTGCCTCAGGTATTAAGTGATGGTGGATGTCACATGTCTTCGAATGATTGGTTCTAGGATATACCGGTTTCCTCACGATGTTTTCCTTCACCGTATTGAGAACAGTAGTGATGAAATAAATAAGACAAAGTAAAACGCCTGCCTGGTCTCTCACAGTCTACACCACGTAAGTCGGGGCCGTTACTACTGGGCCACTAATGATCACGTAAAATCACAATATGTTGTAAGTTTTTTACTAGTTTTAAGCTAAATATTCATTGATCGATCAACATTAGGTTTTCTGTCATAATTTCTCGCAAAAATTATATTGAATAATGGCACAAAAGGATAAGACAATTACAATCATGATTGATTTGCCAACCGCCCTCTTTGATTACAATAAGTTCCTCAAGATAAATATTAATCCGTGAGATAAAGAAAGTTATCAGCCAGTTATTTTACTACTGCAGACGTATTCCACATTGGGCAACAGTTATATGGGGATTTGAGTTAATGGCACCCGAAAGCGATGCGAAATGTTTCTT
This sequence comes from Orthosia gracilis, assembly GCA_947562075.1. Taxonomy (NCBI): domain Eukaryota; kingdom Metazoa; phylum Arthropoda; class Insecta; order Lepidoptera; family Noctuidae; genus Orthosia; species Orthosia gracilis. The sequence goes on from OX387277.1 coordinate 11,167,932, forward strand.
TGTTGAGTTTTACGCCTAAACCGTTGAAGCAAATTCTGTTGAATTTGCTGATAGCAAGATAGATTAGACCTTGCATACCAGTTTTTTTTTTTATCCCGGAGAGTATTTTCCCTATGGAAAATTAGACATACACATGGGCGAAGCCGCTGTCAGAAGCTAGTTAGAATGATATCTAGGTAGGAACCTCCTCTAGAGAAACTCTGTTTTTCATTCTTCTTATCAGGTACAGGTATATCCGAACAATATATCGATAAGCCGAATAGATATTTTAAACCATGTGATCTCCACGTAAGTAATAATTCTTAAATGTGATCTTTAATCGTTAATCCTGTGATAATTAATCATTGTTTAGGTGTTATTGGTGGATTAACAGAAGGCTGGCTACAAAAGAGTATAAATAAGTTGTCGCAAGAAATAAAATCCAAGTCCCGCCCGATCAAATCAGCGACAGGCACAATCGACATTTAATTCTGGCAGCTTTTTTGTCCAAGACTATTTTGTCCATTTTGAAACGCAGCGTGGTGTTTTCCATTCTATTTGCACCAAGTATATCGCTCTATGTCTCTCTGACTAACTCCTAAACGAAACTTTTGCAATTAGGTAAGGTGCTCTACCATGAGTCTTAGAGCAAGGTTATTTCCATTGTGCGTAAGGCACAAGGCAAGGCATTGTGATTGTTGTTGGGGGTTGTAGTTGTGGGGTATACAAGTCATATGATAAATATCTGGCGACGAATGACGTCACTTGGAGGAGGCCCGAAGTGATCGCATTTCGGCTGAAATTTTTATGATGTTTAATAATGCCATTTCACCTTCTTTTTATAAAATCTCGTATGTAGCAAGCTTTTAGGATTAACAAATGAAATAATCTCTAAGAATACCGACATATAAAATCGAGCGCGTATGATAACAACCTTCACAGTTTGTTGTCAACCACGAAATGATTGGGTGTGTTATTTTCCTGGGTATAGGATTGGCTGTCTCCACAGGTATGTTCATTCTTTTATCGATGACTATTCCAGTTTCGGTGACCACTTGCAAACCGTCAGATTTAAATAAGGCAGGAACTGATGACGACTGCTTCCCACAACATGGAAGACCAACAAGCGAACGCTATGTCTGAGACAAATATGTTGAATAAGCATTCATCGAGCCCCTTTTTTTGTTTCGGGGGCAAGTCTTCAAAAGGCGTCCGGGTTTTTAGAGAAAAAGGCCAGGGAGTTCGGAATGCAAACCTCACTAAAACCACTCCGATGGTCACCCCATGACCTCTTAAAATACCACCCCGGGACTTCCTCTGTGTAACGCCTGATCGGGAGACTGAAGAAACTCCTCCCCCGAGCTTCGATGTACACGACAGCACGTGATCACTGTAACACCATCGATCCTGAGTGGCCGTGACGGAGTCCCACCTGCTTATGATGCAAGCGAAGTTGCCATGTTTTAGTCGTCGAGACGTTTGTCTCCAAACGGGGTCTGCCCTCTCACGATCACCCCTACTCCTTCTTTATTCTTTTCTGAATAATTTCGTTACGGGATCCAAGTTAAATTCATTCTCCGGGAATTCGACGAGCTTCATTGCCTCGGCACTTTTCTCGTGGTCGCCACTGTTGATTCTGGCTTTCAGGAGTTGCAGTGGTTTGGGAATAGTGCGGTGGAATTGATCCCTACTGCTAACGCTTATTGTGGGTTCGTTTTCCACTTTAGGATGAAACTTGAAGACACAGCGTGGCTGAACCGATGACATGGTGAAGATTGCAGGAAACCGTTCGTTGCAAAAGTACAGGAACAGTAGAATATAGCCGCGCTTGGAGGAGGCCTAGGACCAGCAAGAATGCCCAGTCTTAAACAAAAACTGTGATCCATTTTTCCATTTGGTATGTCTCAATAGCAGCCCGGAGCCTGAATTTTTGCACGGTTGATGGCATTAAGCTCGCCCTGTCTTACACGGGACTTAACATAACGGACGGATTGTGGGTGTACTTTAGATGCAGCGGTGTATCTAAAGTACACCATCACTGTTATGTAAGATGTGGTGCTTTTTTTTTTCTCAGCCTTTCCAACGGACCATGTCCTCTCCAAGCCGGTCCCAGGTCCTCGCTACCAGTACATCAACGGCCCCCACGGACCGGAGTTGGCGGACATGTGGATGAAGACAAGCGACGTCCTCGCTGCTGCCCGGTTCAACCCTGACACACAGAACCATTATCATCTTTTTACAAGGTAAAGCCTTTATCCTATTTTGCCATTCTTCATTTACATTGTGCGTAAAATTTAACAACGAGTGTCGGTTACGTACTGCATCCTATCCGTGTCCGTGAGAATTCGGTTCCGAAGTAGCCATAGTACTTCTTGTAGGGAAACTTACGCACTACATTTGAACTCTATCCGTCATAATCTGTTATAATTCAGAACGTTTTGAACTTGGAACTCAAATCGTGGACACGGATCACGGACACGGACGTGTAGTGCGTAACGGCCACAGAGAAACTGTAACCGCCCTAACGGAGTCGCAGTCCGTGTTTCCTGTCATAACTCTTTAAATCAAATGTGGAATACATATGTAAATAAAAATACATACCTGTGTTTGAAAAAAAAAAAAATGTGGAATTGTGAATAGATTTCTTTTAGGCAAGCGTGCTTCATCGTCGACCAAATCATCGTTTACCATCAGTTAAGATTGAGGTTAAACGCGGGCCTAGCAATAAAAAAAATAGAAAATACCAATAGCTTTCCTAAACGTATCCCCATTTCGACCCCACATGCTATGCAACAATCACAATATTTGCCAATTATTTGCGTTAATTGCAAAGTAGCTACTGACTGAAAATATGCAAAAATAATACCATACTGCAGTAATTAAATTATTTACTCAAGCATTTCTTTTTTCGTGTCAGGTGCAATAAAACTTTGTATGCCAACTAATGAATAAATATGACGTGCACTATTGTTGGTTCAGCTTTTTGTTCATCAAAATACAGTTATTTAACAACTGACATTATTTGTCTTTATTTTATGTAATAGTTTCGAAAACAGGTTACTGATCTCAAGAAAAACATCGTTGTTAAACACCTATTCTTGGGGTATATAGTGTTAGTCCGGTATTCGGGGTCCACTCTATAACACTCAACGAAGTTACGGGTCCATCCGAAACTACTCCGGAACTTCGGAGTGAACCCTACTCCGTAATGATTAAATTTTTCGGACGGGTAAAAAACACATCGGGAGTATCACCTGCCTGGGTTCGAATCCACCGGTGTAGGTACTATAGGTCTGGTGCACATCTGCTTTTCAGGTGTGATGTTATGTTATTTGTCCCCCACAGGTCGAACCGTGTTGTCAGCCAGCCGATCCCCTTTGGAAACGATGCTACCCTGAGAGCATCCCACTTCAGCAGCAACAGGAAGACAGTGTTCCTTGTCCACGGCTGGAGAAACACTCCCACTTCTGATTTTAATGTACATTTAGTTGCTGGTAAGTTACTATTTAGTATACGACAGCAATCCCACTTCTGACTTTTAAGTACTTATATTTGCTGGTATATCAAAAAATAACACTCTTTAGTATCCCAGATTAAGCCCGTAAATGCCCTGGAAGGGTGACTGGCGAAGGCGCCAAGCTTGCAGTGCGGCCAGTTACGAACATTTTAAAATTTGGTTCTACTCCAACACGCCAGGCGTTATGTTAGGCTCTAGGCTAGGCACTAAAAAGGCGCACGCCAATTCATATTCGGCCTAATGGCACTAACACCAACAATAAAGCGACTACCTAACGGCGATTTTCTCACTCGTCTTTGAGGTCGTGGCATCAAATCCGGAAACGTACCAATGTGATTTTTCCAATGCACATGTATTTTCTAAGTTTATCTTGGACATCGCTAACAACGATGACGGAAAGCATCGTGATGAGATCTAGACTTATAGTTAATACTAGCTGCGCCCGCGGCTTCGCTCCCTTTTACTGACTACCTACCCTACGCTACTTACACTCCTACCATTTTTTCCTGGGGTCACTATCTTTCGCGGAGAATCTTAACCCCGCCATTCAGAAAATGACTACAAATGCACAACGCCATCTATCGAATAACGTGTTAAACTGTCCGAGTATCTGAATTGAGTGAATTGTGATAATTTTACTTATTGAACAGTTTCAATTCATCTTACTTTTGATAGAGTGAACCGATTGCTATAAAACAAAAACTAAGTAATACTCCAAGTTACGCACAATTTTAATGTATAAAAGTTATCTACATTGGTTTCTTACATTTTACATGATGCGTGCACAAATAAACAGACAAACAGGCAAAAATGCTGGAAATGGGTTCTGTTGATTATCCTTTAACATCCTGGCATTATTTTTGGAAATATTCTTGATGTACAAAAACGACTTTTCTACAGATTTATTATATGTATTGATTAATAAGTTTGTGCTCCATTAGTATTATTGCTGCAAGGCTTTTCAATGCGATGATAAACAATAGTTGTCTAATCTAATAAAAAAAAAAATAGTTGTCTAATACGTTTCAAGCTTGTTTTTTTCTTCTTTTTCCAGCTTACCTGAATGCACAAGATGTGAATGTTATCGTTGTGGACTGGAGCATCGGAGCCGGAGGTGACTATTGGGTGGCACTCCCCAATACTGTTACATCTGGTCAGTATCTCCTTCTGCCTACGAACCATATAGCAGTCTACTGCTGGACGTAGGTATCTCTAACCATGCGGTATTTAATTCGATCCTCGGCTACTTTCAACCAACTGCTGCCAGCTTCTCCCCTATCACCATTCCATCCAAGCTGATGTTATCCTATCTTATAACGCTTTCACGTTGGAAGCTGCTAGCTTCAAGCTAGTGCCGGTTTGTCAGCACTTTCAAGCGCTGATACGCGCAGGCATATGAAAAAAGTTCAAAAGAGATTTCGGCCAATAGCAAAAAGTTATTTTGTAAATCGGCGAAATGTAGTTCGGTAAAATAATACATATGCCACATGATATTTCCATGATCTGAAAATATATTATGTCAAATAATGCATATAGCCAAAAAAAACTTTTTACAAAAAAATACTGCCGACTTCCAAGTGAAAAATAACTTTATTTTTGGAAGTCGGTGTCCATAACGCAATAAATTGGTACCTATGAAAGACACCGACTTCCAAAAACAAAGTTATTTTTCACTTTGTAGTTTTATTTTATGGAAGTCGGTAGTATTTTTTTGTAAAAAAGTTTTTTTTTCTATCAATATGCACTATAGGTTTGCCTAGAAGATTAAATGAATTATTATTGTTTATTTAATTATTTTTTTCGCACGTATATTGTGTGTATGTTATGTTTGTTTGTTTGTTGTTTTTTCCTCCTTTTTGGTGAGTCGGTTAATAAATAACATTATTGGTAATTTTTTTTTTTTTTGAAAATGCTTTTTTCTTATTCTTCACATCAAACTCTAGCTAATAGCTACTAGCGTTAGTACTTTATAAACAGCCAGATTAAACAAGTTCCTCAGAATACGAGAGTAAGGCAAGACTTTACCACTATTTTCACTAACCCTTGTTCTACTTACGTTAATTAATCTTCCCCCTTGTCACTTAAAGGCGTGAAATTAACTTTCATCCGTTCTTCTCAGGTGTAAGTGTAGCCCGATACATCAACTGGTTGAACGCGGCCAGCGGCGCCAACCTGAATAACTACCACATTATCGGTCACAGTCTCGGGGCACACCAGGCTGGAGTCATCGGCAGGACCCTTGGAGGCAGAGTGCCTTATATTACTGGTAGGTTGAAAATAAGTAGCCTATTGTTGGAAGCTAGCTGCAAAGCGACAACAAGTGCACAACGTCCTTATTGTGAAAATTCAAAGAACGGTGCGGTAAGTAGGTATTTATTTACATTTTTTGCTTCATAATTATGTTCACGATTCCGAATATTCGACAGAGTAAAACACACAGTGAATTGTCGAAATAAAGCTAAACACTACAAAGCGAAAAATAACTTTGTTTAGCGAAGTCGGTGTCGATAAACGAAAAAACTTTTTACTTTTGAAGTCGGTTTATTTTTTGTGAAAAAGTTTTTATTTCTCTATTTTTAATTTAAGAACACCATCAATAATTACAAAAATTACAACCGACTTCCAAACAAGAACACAACAAAGTGAAAAATAACTTCAATTTCGGAAGTCGGTGTTCCTGTTTACGTTTCTTCGTTTTTTGACAGTTATTGAATTTAATGACTTCAGCTATAAATCACATTTAAAAAAAAATGTGGACCGATTTTGAAAATTATTTTTTTGTTTGAAAGAGAAATCTTCACCAAATTATTTTTCCAAATTAATTTGGTGAAGATCTGATGACGAACTTCGGAGATATATAAAAGAACTCTTCAATAAATTGCAATCGCATGTCCGCTTATTGTTTATACCATTTCATGACACAACATCACGCCAGTACGCTCTATAGGGGTACGCGGATGAAATATTTTGCGGAGTAATCACCTAAGTCGTACTTTTTTGTATTTTTTTTATTGTTACTGGCGAAATATGGTTGTACCAACAATAGCACACCTCCGCTTAACCTTCCGCGCAGTACAGGCGTGATGTTATTTTGTTATAACTTGTATGTCAGGTTTATTCAATTTTGCTCATCTATTTTAGGTACCTATATCTCACTCCCTTAAATTAAGTCAAACACAAGGGGACTGATGATGATTTATTTGTACCTAGGCCTGGACCCCGCTATGCCCGGCTGGCTGACCCACGCTCAGGCCTTCAGAAGCACGGACGGAGTATACACCGAAGTCATGCATACCGACGCAGGGTTCTACGGTATCACCAACCCAGCAGGCGATGTGGACTTTTATCCGAACGGCGGGTCTCATATGACTGGATGCGGTGACAGGAATTGTAACCATCATCAGTAAGTTGGACATATTTGAATTCAGAACTTGAGGGGGCGAAAGTCCACTCGCACGTCACTCGGGCGGTCATTCCTGCACGCGTTGGTTGGTTGGTCCCTTGGCGCGAGTTCTGACCGCCAAACGAGCCTTGCCGAGCGAGTATCGCTGAGTGAATATTATCTTTGATAGCTCTCGTCACTGCGACAGACTTGTGGTGAGACAGTACTCAACGATCAACTATTAATTTATGTGACTTTTACTGACACGGGATCTGTATCTTTTGTTGGTTTCTTCAGCGACAAAATAGTCGATAGCTAATCGCTTCGTCGATGGCGGTGGGACAAGATCCTAACATTTTGGCATTGCAACTAACGCCATCGCCACAGAGTCATGATCATATCAGCCAAAAGACGTCCACTGATGGACTTAGGCTTTCCCCTAAGCGTCGCCATATTGACCGGTCCCGTGCGTCACGTATTTCATAGAGCCTGAAGTCCAAAGTCGTCAACCAGTGCGTCCTACCTGTTATGACCTACGGCGCCGAGACGTGGACACTCACGATACGGCTGGTACTTTAATTTCAAGTCGCTTTGCGAGCTATGGAAAGGGCTATGATCGGAGTCTCTCTAAGGGATCGAATCCGAAACGAGGTGATCCAGAGAAGAACCAAAGTTGTCGACATAGCTCACAGAATAAGCAAGCTGAAGTGGCAATGGGCCGGCCATATAAGCCGTAATACCGATGACCATTGGGGTAAACGTGTTCTTGAGTGGAGACCGCGAACGGGTAAACGTAAGGTAGGACTCCCTCAGGCTAGGTGGAGCGACAATCTTCGCAGCGTGGCTGGTAGCAGCTGGATGAGAGTTGCCGAAAATTGAAGCAGAATTGCATGCAATTGGAGAGGCCTATGTATGAGAATGCTATAGGCTGATGATGATGCTTATAATGATGTGCGTCCCGCATCCAGCGGATCCCCGCAATCTTCACCAGGTCATCGGTCCGCATGGTGGGAGGCCTTCCAACGCATCGTCTTCCGGTTCGCGGTCGCCACTCCAGAACTTTTCTGTCCCATCGGCCATCCGTTCTGCGAGCAATATGCTGCACTGCCCTTAAGTTTGGCAATTCTTCGGGCTATGTCAGTAACTCTGGCTCTTGCGGATCTCTACATTTCTGATTTGATCACGCAAGGATACTCCGAGCATAGCCACAGAGTACATATGGCCATCGCTGTCATAATGACTCTTTGTCTAAAGCTTCTGGTCTGCGCCAAAGAAACACTTCTAGAGGATATTTTATAAATTTAGCATAAGCTAAACCAACAATCTACCACTATTTTGCACTTTCTTGAAACTCTGCCACATTTTGTAACAAACTCTTCAATCTTCCAGATGCATCTTCTACATGTCGGAGTCCCTAACACGCGGGGGTTTCACCGGCCGTCGCTGCGACAATCTTAACCAGGCTCAGAATGGAAACTGCAATGGTGCTGCTCTGCAGATGGGAGGCGTTAACCCTAAAACTGGGTAAGCAACCTTTACGAGAATGAAGTGGCAATGGCCTGTAACTTGCATAAATTTGTAAAAGTAGCTCGCATGCTAGTGTGACGTTCAGCAATAAGAAGTTATTATAGATAGTTCGACTCATCATTGCGCGCGGCGCTATGTGTGGGTAAGCTTGTCTGGGTTGTTGTTTGCTCGGACGACGACTGCCGCGTCACTGCCACACAAATGCATAATGTATAATTACAAGCGCACGCACACATGGCGCCGCACGCACAGATGAGTTGAACTATCTATATCATAATGGCATGCCAGCTACTTGTACTCTTAGGTGACAGCGTTTCGTAGCGTATTTAACCGACTCCAGAAAAACGTTTTTGTCCGTCTTCAGAGGTTAGAGAGGTTATCATTTGGGTTTTTTTTTTAATAAGCCTTTGCCCCACACTAGGAATTTCTTCCTGTATCGTGGATGCGTTTACAAACATATAAACTCACATACACAACACCCAGAGCCGGAACAACTATCTGTAGGTCATACAAATATTTGTTCCGTGCGGGAATCGAACCCGCGACACGCTGCGCAACAGTCAATCGCTCAACCACTGCGCCAACCGTGCGCTCATTATTCTCCTTCAAGCTCGTTACCTTGCCTTATGTATTCAGATGTAGAACATTGGTTCTACATCTGACTGCGAATGTGCACAATCTGCAAATCATATCATAATGGCTTTTATTCTTTGGAAGAATGAACGCAATATTATGTTGGACAATGTACAGGCTGCATCTAGATTTATTATATACTACTATACGGACCTTGTAGAAACTAGAACAAGCGTAGCGTAGCGTTCAAGCGTTTTTGCCATACCTATTATTGGAGTCAAAATATAACAGCTCACAATGATTTTTTATTTTTATTTTTAGCCTATCCTGTCCCACTGCAGGGCAAAGGCCTCCCCTTCTTCTTTCCAATCCTCTCGGTTTAGGGCAATTGTGGACCAATCCCGTCGATAGGCTTCAAGTTCATCCCGCCATCTTCGCTTGGGTCTGCCGCGGTGTCGCCTAACATTTTCCGGGACCCACATTGTGGTTGATTTAGCCCATGAATCGTTTGACATGCGGCAGACGTGTCCGGCCCAGTCCCATTTTAGCTTGGCTGCTCACAATGTTAGGACCCATAAATTTTACTGATAATTTTTATCCGTGGTACTAGGCAACTGGGCTTATCCCAGTTGTAAATGACCCTTTTGTGCCTATTGGCCTTGTTTGTTCTGTCCCCTCCTTGATATGATGGGAAGTGGAAATTTATATTTTTTCGTACTCCTCCATTATTCTTTTCTGATTAACTTCGTTGCGGGATCCAAGACACTTAAATTTATTCTCCGTGACTTCGTCGAGCTTCATTGGCTCGGCGCTTTTCTGGTGGTCGCCACTGTTGATTCTGGCTTTCAGGAGTTGCAGTGGTTTGGGAATAGTGCAGTGGGATTATCCCAAAAAAAATGCCGTTTGGGGTGTAGAGCGTGCATAGAAATGAACATACAAACGGTTGAAAAACATTACCCTCCCGCAGTCGGGTAAAAACATATCAACACCCACTGACTTAAGGATCGAACGCATAAGTGTAACTATAACTTATTTATAACTTTCTTCGTTTTTACAGAAATTCCGGCTTATTCTGGCTGAGAACCAATGCTTGGTCACCATTCTCTCAAGGATAGACTACCACAATACGTTAAAGATACAAGACACTTTATTTTAATGATTAAATTTATTGTACAAAACGTTTTGTTTTCTTCATCCAAGTCATACAATTTTGTATGACTTGGATGGGATGTATGACTTGGTCTTAGCAATATTCCTGTCAGCTTCAATGTCCTCACACAGAATTGGCCACTCTGTACAAAAGAGACAAGGCGAATGTACGGCCAATACCTGTCTCTTTACTGAGGTTGATTTTTTATCACCATTCAATTTCTATCCTTATTCAAAACTCCAATCAATCAATCACGATTTTGGTAAAAAAATAATTTCAAATATAAAAAATACAGCTGTTCCCTACAGTATTGAACAAAATAAGAAAATGTAAGTTTAATAATGTATTTTCATTTTTAACCGACTTACCAAACAGAAGAAGGTTCTATATTCGACTTCATGTATGTTTCTTTTTTTTTATGTATTTTCACCGATATCTCCGTCAATTGTGAACCGATTTTGAAAATTCTTGCTTTGTATGAAAGAGTATGTTTCGAAATTGGTCCCATTTTAATTTGATGAAGGACTTCGAAGATATACAACAGAACTCTTCAATAAATAATGAGAAACTCTCGGGATTGCTGCAATCGCATGTCTGTTTATTGTTTATACCATTTCATAACATAACATCACGTCAGTACGCTCTTGAGGGGTACGCAGATCTCTCATTTCACCCTTTATGTTCAAGTTGCATGATGTTCGGCTAATCTATTCTGGCGTTAAGGTAACTTACTAAACAACTTGCTTATTAGGGAGGTACAACTAAAAAGTGAAAAATAAAAAACTTTTTTACAAAAAAATACTACTGACTTCCAAATTAGAAAACTACAAAGTGAAAAATAACTTTATTTCTGGAAGTCGGTGTCCGTAACGCAAAAAATGAATCCTACGAAAGACACCGACTTCCAAAAAAAAGGTTATTTTTCACTTTGTAGTTCTCTTATTTGGAAATCGGTAGTATTTTTTTTGTAAAAAGTTTTTAAAAGCTATGACGAATTTCTGTGTTACCTAATGCCTCAAAAAATGAGGCAGTGTAGAAATAAAACAAGTATTTGAAGTTTAATATTATATTGAGTGCAGCATACAAAGTGTTGTGAGATAGAAATGTTTAAAGAGTAAGTACTTTATACGTCATCTTCCAAAAGCTTCAACTGTCAAATTGCTGTCAATCTCACTAGAGTTGTTAACACAAAATACACCCTATTTTCTAAAATAAAAACAAAAAACTTTTTTTCATAAAAATACTACCGACCTCCAGATAAAACACTACAAAGTGAAAAATAACTTTATTTTACGAAGCCGGTGTCCATTACCATTACATTAATTAATTCGAATTTTGAATTGTGTACCTATTAGAATTATCTCATTTAAATATGTACCTTTTGATCCAGTAAATAAAGTTCTATATCGTAGCGATATTTAAAAAAATGCGCTAGGTCTAGTATTTTGCCTCTTAGTTAATGAAACGATCAATCAAATTTGTAACAATCCATGTATTAATAAATAAATCGTTTACATGTACACTTGAGACAAAAAAGGTTCAGCCAATTTGAATTTCTGAATTTATTCAAATTAAATAGACTTAACTGCTGAACCAATTATTGCCATGACTGTACAGGAGCAAAGAGACGTTTTTAAGAGGAAATCTTCGAGATTTATTGATCAGGTTTTGGATAAGATGACATCAGGATGACAACTGGAACACGACCGTAGGTGACGTATGCGCCGGAATCCTAAAAAACAAGAAAAGAACATACTTAATTACACATCCTCCTACTAATACACTCAGCGTCACAAAAAACCGCACCTTTTCAAAAATAGCATTCAAGTCGGTCCAGCCATAAACGCAGGCATTAAAACTCTCAGCGGCAAGCCCTATATGCCAAAACCACCAAATTATGTTTGTTTTATTCTCTAAATTTATCTAGTCGTTATAGAGAACCGATTTTCCCACTTTTCCCCTCCCTCCAGTGTGTATCTTTTTTCGATACACTGGTCTAGGAAAATAGTTCACTTGTGATATAATTGTTTGCAAAATTTGCTTCAATAATACTCACTAATGAAGGTAACATATATCTTATTTTGATAACACATTAGATAACTTTTCATTTAAAACAATCCAAATACCATAATAATATTTTTGTTGACCCTACAAATATACACTCTCCGTTATAGGTAGTTTCTAAACAAATTATCCAATCCCAAATGCAAATATACCAGAACCCTTATTGCGTAGTGATTTCGGCAAGGCAAAGATTGTGAAAAATCTCGCGTCTTTCATCTCACATGTGATTGGTCGATTTTTCATACTGTTTGCCCTTTGCCTTGCCGAAATCATTACGCAATAAGACTGCAGGAATATTTCCTGAGCCAGGGCTCAGATATTATAATACTAGCATATAGATGCCTCATCCCATACAAAGAAACCGTGCCGACGTAACTAGCGTTTTTCGTCTGAAACGCTAGTTACGACGGCACGTTTTCTTTGATGATTATTTTATAAGTACTTCGATTGAGTTCGGTTCCGTTCCACGGCTATAGATGGTGTTAGCAGCGACAAGCAAGTAAAAGGGTTTTCTAGGTTCGTGACTACTTTTTTCTTTATTTATGACGATTTGTTATGGTATTTTTTGCAAGTTTTTATACTTTCATTGTACCAAAATGTGTTACAAAACAAATTTATAAAATCGAGTGGCTTCCTCAGAAATTTCAAACCACGCCATCTATTGGAATTAATTTTAAATGATCCGTTCAAATTTTATTATCTTTGAAATGTGAATAAAGAGCCAAATATTGCATAATTTAAAAAAGAACATAATAGTTATGATCAATTATAGAAAATGTTAATTTAACACACAATTCAATAACGAATCGATGTATATCGAGCCATCTAGTGAAATTTATTTGAACCAAATTTTCTTTGTTAGTGCTAGGACCCCGTGGCCAGGGCAAAATTTTTCCTATACAAAATGTATGGAAAGTGCGCGTTAGCGATACACGGCGCTTAGACCGGAATGGTGCTCGTGTATCAAAAAAGATACACAAGTGTTAAGACAGTGTGTATCGCAAACGACACGTTCACGGCACTGAGCATGATCCGAGGTATTATTGGTATCTGCTGAAAGTATCCCACCGCACTATTCTCTAACCACTGCAACTCCTGAAAGCCAGAATCAACAGTGGCGACCACCAGAAAAACGCCGAGGCAATGAAGCTCGACGAAGTTCCAGAGAATGAACTTAACTGTCTTGGATCCCGCAACGAAATTATTCAGACAAAAATAAAGGAGGAGTAGGAAAAAATACAAATTTCCACTTCCCTTCATAACAAGCAGAAGCCTGCTGATAATATGTTAAGTGATCTTTAACTTAACAGCAGACTTCATCAGTAAGCGTCTCTACGGATGGGAGAAGGTTGCTGGAGAAGGAAATTGCTGCCCATAGAGCTGCTAATGCAGAATGGAAGCTAGAGCCCCGGTACGAAGGCTAGAAGGAACGGCGCGGGGTTTTTAGTCAGTACAAGTCTGACACTATCTCCCGCTCCGCCCAAGAGCGGGATTTGTCATAAGATAATTTTCCCCGTCGACAAAAAAAAAAAAAAAAAAAAAAAAAAAAAAAAAAAAAAAAAAAAAAAAAAAAAAAAAAAATCAGACAGGATTTTCGTTGTCGCCAGCTGACCAAAATTTATATGGGAGATGCATATTTTTTTATTGTTATGGCCATACTCGTACAACAACAATTTGATATTTTAATATAATAACAACTCATGTTCCCAAGATATAGGTTCTATCTATAATTAATTCGCGTTAAGAAAATAGTGGGTCATTGTTGTCAGCTGACCTCCAGACCAATCGGGTCGCAACAAATTAGAAAGCTTACGACCGGATTCGTCGAGAGCCGGCTGACAAGGAGGAGTCACTATTTTCTTAACGCGAATGAACTATAGTTTGGGGACAATCGTCCCTACAAACTGATTGTTTAAATAGTTACACATAAGATTATTATGATATAGCTCAGAGTTTCACTTTGTAACATTAAAATATTTTTACTTATAATATTATAAAGCTGAAGAGTTTGTTTGTTTGAACGCGCTTATCTCAGGAACTACTTGTTGGAATTGAAAAATTATTTTTGTGTTAGATAGTCCATTTATCGAGAAGGGTTATAAATTATATAACATTACTCTACGTCCAATAGGAGCGGAGCATACATGAAAAATTTTGCAAAAACGGGAAAAAATATTCCTTTTTGAGAGCTTCCGTTGCGTGCGCTGCGTAAACGGTTTAAGTTACGCAAATATCATGTATGATTGAATTGTTCCTTTTTAAAAGTTCTAAAAAAAGTCCACGACAGCAGTTAGGCAATCGCCTAAGTAACGTAATCGCTGACTAATGCAGCGGATGCGCCCGTGCGTCATTAACAAACTGCACAATTGCAGATTTGCGGATTCTAGTAATAAGTTTTAGTTAATAGAAATATGATAATTGAAAATTAGTCTTGTAGAACATTTCAATCAATAAACATTGTTTTAATTCAAATAAATATTTTTTTTTAAGAATAATCTCGTTCTCCGTAACTTAACTGGCGCAGTCGGTAGGATCGCGACACTCTAGTTCGAATACAACTCTTCGGTAAGAGTGAACGGTATCTATCGTTATCTTCGCGATCGCAAATTGAATCTACGAAGGCGAGCAACCTGCGGGAGTCCTGGAGAATTGGGAGCCCTGCTGTTCTACAAGGCCCGGCTAGAGATGCAGAAGATACTGTGGTGTGGCTTGTTGTATACCCAGTTTCCCATGCTATATTTCCTGCCGTATTTTTATAATTGTTACCTGTGTGTTTGTTTATAGGCTAAAATCGCTATAGACAAATTACGTTAGTTATATGACTCTATTACATTCATTTTAATTTAGGTGTTTATGTATGCGTGCTAAAATCGCGGTATACATTTCGCATTTCACAACAATTCATTCTGTAACAAGAGATATTTACTCGTTTGCGTATTCGCTATAGTCGCGTTTCGTATAACACAATTAAAATAACTTCAAGCTAACTTCTTAGAGAGTAGGCAGTATTAGTTATAAGACATAATCTCAATAGTATTTTAAAGTGAATTAGAATTGATTCCTTTTGTATTTCTATTTTACAATTAAATCGCGATGGCTATGGCAAGCATTGACCTAGCGACTTTCAAGTTCGTTTCAGAGCTGTTGCCAAAATATGATGGCAATCCTAAAATACTAAACTACTTTATTAGAGAAGTTGAAAATGTGATGCAATTACTGGATCCACAAATTAGGGTGAACCCTGCTATCGTTAGTTTAATTAAAAGCAAATTAAGCGGTTCGGCGATCAATGCAATAGCGTCCGAAGAAGCAGCTGATAGCTGGCAGACAATTAAGGCTGCGTTGACGCGTAGATTAGGCGAACCACGTAACGAAATACAAATGATGCAAGAACTAACGCGTTTGCGTCGTAATAAAAATGAAGACGCTGAGACGTTTGGTAAACGACTAAGGAAAATTTTAGACACCTTAAACGTAGTAGGTAGGCATACGGATAAGTCATATTATGAGAGTATGGTCATAGATCAATATGTTAACCATTTGGACTTTCACGTTTCTATTGGCGTGCGGATTGCGCAACCTACGACTCTTGAAGCAGCTATAGTAACGGCTAGGCAAGAGGAGGCACGTTTGGCATTCAATAGATTCAATAATAGTTTTAGTGCACTTTCCATCCAAAACAAACCTAAAGAAATACCCAAGCCAAACCAAACGATACCCCAAAATAATAACTATCCCCCGCGTAATAGCTGGAACATAGATCAGAGACAACAGAGGGGTCAAGGCATACCCCAAGGAAGACCCGCTTCAGGTAACGTAAGACCTAGTGGTTCTGGTACTATCAGATACTCAGGTTATTTTAGACCTCAACCGAATATACCTCGCCAGCAGGTGAACCCGCCACAAAAAGTGTCTGACGTCACTATGAGATCGGTAAGTAAGCCCGAAGCACCGCGTTTTGCTCCCGAAGAAATGTTTTATACCCAGCACAACCAAGACCAGTGTTACCCTGACTACAATGCCTACTATGAAGGTGAGTATAACAATAATTTACAACTTAATGGTGAAGACTACAGCTACACGCAGAAGTTGCCTGTGGATGGACCAAGCCATCAGGATTTTTCCCAGAACGAGGAGCCATTGAACCAAAGCTAGTAAAGACTGTTCACCTCAACAACCAAGGTAAAGACCATCTTCCTTATATAGAGTTGCCGGAATTCCAAGGCAAATTTTTATTAGACACTGGAGCATCGCGTTGTATGATATCACCTGACGTAATAGCCGGTACTAATCTTGAACACTGCGTTGAGCGCGAGCCATTTCAAGTGAAAACTGCGCATGCTGTCACTCGTCATGAGCATGTTGCTATTTTACCTTTACCCCCGCAGTTTAAGACAGACATATATCATAAATTTTTACTATTCGATTTTGATCCAAAGTATAAAGGACTAATAGGAATGGACTTGTTAAAAGAATTAGGGTGTAACATAGATTTTAAAAACAAGTTATTGCGAACTTATAATACCGAAATACCAATTTATTTTGATTATCCAGTAAAGAGACTCAAAACTGAACCTAATTGCGAAAAGTTCATAACAGTAAAAACGAATTGTATGGACGGTAACAACATATGTGACGACTTTAATTGGTTTAAAGGACTCAAGTCACCCGCCGCTGTAGTAACGGTAAAAAATGGAATTTTCAAAACATCCATAATTAACTTGACCAATAAAGAACAAGTAATTAGTAATAACTGCCACCTACCCCTTGAGCCTTTACCGCCACAATTGACAAATCAAAATGAAACACACAAAATTAACACCCTTCAAACTAAAACTGAAATTGACAAAGAGCTTTGCGAAAACTTAAAGAAAATTAGAACCAGCCATATGAATGAAGAAGAAAAACGTGAGGTTACCAAAATTTGCTATCAATATCGTGACGTATTTTACTCTGAGAACATACCGTTATCTTTCACACATACCGTAAAACATGAATTAAGACTGACAACACACCCATTTTTGTTAGAAACTATAGACAAGCCCCGCAACAACGTACAGAAATTAAAAAACAAATAGATAATTTATTAAAAAAGGAATTATACGGGAAAGTATTTCACCCTGGTCTTGCCCTGTCCATATCGTCCCAAATAAACCCGACGCATCAGGGAAGGTTAAATGGAGACTCGTTATAGACTATAGACGACTGAACGATAGAATTGTTGAAGACAAGTACCCGTTACCGAACATCAATGACATACTCGATAGATTAGGGCGCGCACAGTATTTTACAACCCTTGATCTAGCAAGTGGTTACCACCAGTTGGAAATGCACCCCAACGACATAGAAAAAACAGCGTTTACAATAGAAAGAGGTCATTATGAGTTCTTAAGAATGCCGTTTGGGTTGAAAAACGCGCCGAGCACTTTTCAGCGGCTTATGGATCATATCCTTAGAGGAATAGATAACGTATTCACCTATTTAGATGACGTCATAATTGCAGCCACCTCACTTCAGAATCATAATGAAAAACTCAAGTTAGTACTTCAGAGATTCAGAATTCATAATCTCAAAGTGCAATTAGATAAGTCAGAATTCTTACAAAAACATGTGAATTTTTTAGGACATGAATTGACGGACCAAGGACTACAACCCAACAAAAATAAGATAAAAGCAGTTTTAAATTTCCCAGTACCACGAACACAAAAGGACATAAAGTCTTTCCTGGGATTAGTAGGTTATTACAGAAAATTCATTAAATATTTCGCGAAACTTACAAAACCGCTAACAGCCTGTCTTAAAAAGAACGCCAAAATTGTCCATAGTTACGAATTTTTAGACGCAGTTAACAAGTGTAAACAAATTTTGACCAATGCCCCAATATTACAATACCCGGACTTTGACAAACCATTTATTTTGACAACAGATGCATCTGACTTTGCGTTAGGCGCAGTTTTATCGCAAGGCAATGTCGGTGCCGATAAACCAGTAGCGTTTGCCTCAAGAACGTTATCAGAAACCGAGACTCGTTACTCGACAATAGAGAAGGAATTACTCGGGATAGTTTGGGCTATCAAATATTTTAGGCCTTATTTGTACAGTGAGGCCGCAAAAGTCCATAAGAACGCTAAAGATTACATTGCTACGAACCGAGCAAACACGATACTTCCGTGCGTATGTGTGCGCGTGTATGAGTATCCACATTCCACAGATAACACACACTAAGGAACTGTCGTCGCACTGAGCTTAAAAACATCATTATTATATTTCTGTGCCATTGAATACGCATCACACAGTCACAGAGGCGACTTGTTCTTACCATTGCATTGATAAAATTCGCGCAAATATGTCATGTGCTGGTAGCCGTATGAACTAAGTGTTGGATTCGCAAATAACGTAGCCCGAGTTCAAATCATGGTCGGTCCGTTGCGGTTATATCTTACTTTGAAAATTCCCAATCTATATTAATATACAGTTGTTGTTTTTTATAGTGTAGTTATTTTATTATTCTATGAAAAATACTATTGCATTTTTTGCACTAAATAGTTGCAAATTACGAATATGATCTATTAACCACGAGAAGAATCACATTCGTAATTTGCAATTATTTAGTTGTTACATCTTTTCGATGTTGTAAGGTGGAAATAAAAAGACGTGTTTAATAAAAATGTTTATTCTTTATATTTACAAATTAAACATTTATTAGAATTGTGACGTCGAATTCTTACCTAGACAAAAAAGTTATCTTGTAACCGTTATCTGTGTTACGTGTAAGATTGTTTGTTGGAAGTATACCCACTTAGACCATTCATAATATAAATAACGTAACAATGAAAGGATATTAAAATTTTAATAAAATAAAATATAATTGTTTATATCCAGTTATTTATTGAAAAGTGATATAAGATTTAGACTTTTTAAACATTTTATTTTTATATAACGTCATAATGAATGTATTGAGGTCATAGCTTAATTTTTCATTTTCTTGACGAAAAGAAGATTGAAACTAAACCTCAATTTCTGTTAAAAGAACTTTAGTTCTCACAAGATAATCGTCAATTAGATGAGAAAAATAAATTGAACTATTATGTTAGAACAGTGCGGGTAGAAGAATAAAAAACAAAATAGAATCATGATTATTGTCAACAAAATTGTAACGAGTTCACTGCATTCTTAAGATAAGGCCATGGCACAAGTTAAAAGATATAGCTGTTTTAAACGAAAGTAAACACAATATAATACAGTGTTTGTTAACGAATAATCACGGATATTACGGCTTTTTAGCAGGTTTTCTGTGATGCACGCCTTCAGCGTGAAGTGCACGGCGAACAGTATCCATCGAGGTGTCATATAATTCCGCAAAATGTCTTGTTGGTGCGAAACCATTCGTTTCGTATACGTCCACCATATTTCGTCGCTGCGCCTCGCTAATAAGCTTCGGTCTCCCACTTCTCTTTCGACTAGCAAGGCTACCTTCTTCCTCATATCTTTTTATCCAAAGACTTACAGTATTTTTCTAAAACAAAAAAAATATATATTAGGCAGCTATACCTACTTGACTTCATTTTCATTAAATAAAATGTTAATAATCATAATTATTGAATATAATTTTAAAATAAAAATGCATTTTTAAATCCAATAACCAATTTATAAAGTTACAATTCATTAATAGCTATTATACTCACATTCAGTCCAGTTTCTTCAGATATTTGTGTTTTATTAAGACCACTTTTATGCAGCCCAATGATAGTCGCCCTCACTTCAATACTAATATTAGCCTGCATTTTGCGAATATTACAATACTGTTAACCACACGTCACTAACCAACAACTACAACCAAACGACATTTCATTTCGGTCAAGTCAAAACTCATGTCTACCTCGCAGAAATCAAATTCTTTATTTAGTTTTTTTGTGATCTACCTTTCTAACTCTAAGAAATGTGTGAACAAGTTAAAGAATAATTTAATATATGTAATCCTAATCCATAACTTCCAATCGGGTAAGAACTCACAAAAAGTCAATAATTGCGTGGGATTTGAACTTGCGGCACACTGATTTGCGCTTCAGTCTGTGTGCTCTATACCACTGGGCCATCTTGACTTATGCTAAGTTGATGAAATTGTGAATTTCAATCATTTCTTGGCGAAAACTTGAAAATAGAAGGTCGTAAGTCAAACTAAACGTCAAACTAATACGTTTTGAGAATTCTTATCGACTTTTGCAAGTGATAGTACGGTCGGAAATTTACCATCTATACAGACCATAGACCTTTGACATGGCTGATGTCTTTAAAAGAGCCCAACTCAAAGTTAACACGCTGGAAACTAAAACTAGCGGAATACGATTATAAGGTAGTTTATAAAAAGGGTAAACAAAACACCAATGCTGATGCATTATCCAGAGCCAAAATCTTTCACAACAGCATAGATTCTCTAGCTGTCAATTTTGACGATAACGACGACGACGAGATTATAAACAGAATATTTGAGAACGCCCGTAGACAAGCAGAGACAAATAACGACCAAGACGACAACAATGACGGACTTAGCAATAATAATAACGATGTAGAAGAAAGAAGGGCCAACCACCCTCACACTGACAACGGAACGGACTCAATGAGCATTGTTACAGTCGACCCTGACCAATTAGTCTCGACAAACCACACCCAACCCGATAACGAAAACAACGGCATCCCGATTTTATCTGATGCAATAGATAAACAACTAAAACAATTTTATATTAGGTCTACCCCGGGTTCAACATATAGAGTAGACAATAGATCAACCAACTCTAGGACTGTTATTAAAGATGTTTTCATTCCCGTAAACAACACGGAACCCGAAATCATCAGGTTCCTAAAAGAACACACAATAGCAGACCGTATCTTCCACTGCTATTTCTACGAAGAAAATCTGTACTTGGCCTTCTCGAGGGTCTACACTACAATTTTCAACGACAGAGGTCCTAAACTTATAAGATGTACATCACGAGTTACCCTTGTTGAAAACAAAACTGAGCAACAAGAACTCATTAAGCGATATCACGAAGGCAAATCGTCGCATAGAGGTATTCAGGAAACGTATAAACAACTCCACCGAAACTATCACTGGCCTAATATGCTATTGTCAATTCAAAGATACATTAATCAATGCGACATGTGTTTAAGAGCTAAATACGAAAGAAACCCTTTGAAACCTCCACTAACGCTAACAGAGACACCTACGAAACCGTTTCAACATCTGTTTACGGACCTATATTCCACCGGAGGTGCGACGTTCCTGATAATTACAGATAATTTTTCAAAATTTGCCCAGGCTGTACCGCTAAATGCGTCAAGCAGCGTTCATATTTCAGAAGCTTTATTACAAGTATTTTCCGTACTAGGATTACCCCTGAAAATTACCACAGACTCAGACACGAAATTCGACAACGACGTCATAAAGGAAATATGCGCATCTCACGACATTAATATACATTTCACGACTCCTTATAACCCGAATTCAAACTCACCCATTGAACGCTTTCACTCTACCATTGCGGAAATAATAAAAATTCAGAGGATGACGAATAAAGATGACCCTATACAATTACTAATGAAGTACGCCATTATTGCTTACAATAATGCCATTCATTCTACGACAGGCTATACACCGCGTGAGCTTTTATTTGGTCATACAGCATCCAGAAACCCATTAGAACTATACTACCCTAAAGAGTTCTATCAGGATTATGTCCTTAACCAGCGCAAAAATGCAGAAGCAGTGTATAGCAGCTCACGTATCTAAAAATAAAGAGCAGGTAATAGAAAAACGGAATCAGGCTTCTGAGACAATCACGTTTAAGGTAGGTGAAACTGTTTATAAGCAGGTTGCGAAGACTACGAGGAGTGACAAAACGAAGCCAGTATTTAAAGGTCCGTATAAGATCATTCACCTTCATCCTATCAATGTTGCCGAAATCGTAGGAAGCCACCTCAAAATCCATCAGAGTTCATTTCAAACTTTTACGAAGACAACATCTTGTTCCAGGACCCTCGTCACAGGAACCTTCCTGCTCTACGCAACCGCCAACCTGACTCTTAACCCTGTAGATAACGCCAATGGCATCCTTTTATTAAAACAAGGTCAAATTTTAAAGCAAGTAGATACGTTTAGTTTGGCCTGCGTGTATAACATATCCTATTTACACGAAACAACCTTAAAACTTATGTCCTTATATGCCAATACTAAAGCTGCAGAAAATAACGAATTATTCCCAATAGTCCCCTCTAGGCCTGTCCTCCGGGGTGACAGTTGGGAATTGTCTTCCCAGTTGTCACCGGGGTGACAATTTGTGGCGACTGTTCCCTTTGAAAACTGACTAGAAGGGACAAATGGGAAGTCTGTTTCTCAGTTGTCACCGGGGGGGTGACATTTGCTACGATTCTTTCCTTCCCAGAAAAAAAAAAATTATTACCATAGATTTCAGCTTTTTATTTCTTATGCTACATAGATCAAGCAAACAAAGCAAGCATTTTTTAGCAATTAAATAGGGCATACAATGATCAAATAGATAATAGTTTAAATTTAATAGGTAAGAAAATAGTGTTTATTGCACCGCACCATAGGTTGTAGCGTTACGGGTCGCTCAGGTGAGCTGAGCCACACGTAAGCCACGTTATTACAAATAAAAAAACAGTTATAAACTAAAAATTATGTATGAAATGAAATTAAGGATCCGGCTTCGCACGACGTGGGCAGCCAACCGGGGAACAGGTCGGGCAGGCAGGTCGTATTGTAGGCAGCTGGTGGTTAGGCAGGCAGCACAACTGACAGGAACTTCTCGTGGCAGCCAACCAGGGAACAGGTCGGCAGGGAGGTAGCCGTGTAGGTAGCTGGTAGGTTAGGCAGGCAGCACAACTGTCAGGAACTCCTCGTATTTTATGGCTTAGCGATTAGGCGACTCTTCGGTTTCAGACCAGATTGAAGACTCCCAAGCCTTCGGCCTATCCGTCTTTTATATCCACGGCCTGTCCTTTTTCTTCTTTATTAGAATTTTAAAGTGACATCTTGTTGTCATACAAAAATGCAACTTGCCAGTATTCAAAACAGCCAGTAATATTCAATCCAAAACCTCTTCGATGAATTCTGAGAGCGTGTAAATTAATTTATAAAATACAATATTTGAGCTAACATATTGATTAAAAGAATTACATATTGATAAAAAGAATTTAAATTATATAAATCAAAAGTAATCTTCATAGGCTAAGCTAGTGAGAAACGAAACTCTATGACAGAAAATTTAAAAGGAAAAGTATTGACAGCTTGACAACCTAACGTAGGTGTCATAACATTGAAAAGTATGATAAATATTTATTTTATTTTAGATATTTTATAAGAAAACGAATCGTTTTAGACCGATTCGCAGAATAGTAATGCGCAAACCAACAAAACGTATAATAGATGCGATGCGATGTAAAATGTTTTGGCATGGAATAATATGAATACAGTGTTTGTAAGTAAGTATTATGAGACCTAAGTGTGAATTAGGTGAGAACACTTCAGCTCACTCAGTGAAATAACTAAAATATGTGGTTTAGAATAGCGAAATACCACAAGGTTTAAACGTGGTTTTATTAACGGCCTAGGCTCTATCGTTAAAACTATTACAGGCAATTTAGATTATGAAGACGCTATTAAATTCGAAAAGGAAATATCAGAGGTACGAAATTCAGTAAATAAAATTAATGTGTCTCAAAAGCAATCATTATTCATAGCAAAACATGCAGTCGAAGAGTATAGTAAACAGATTAAGCTTTTAGACGAGAACCAGAAAAAACTAAGTCTTATGTTAAGAAATACCACTTTTAATAATAACATTATAGTAAATAGGTTGCACTTTCTAGATTTATATATGTCGTAGGATGATTTGATAATTCGAATTTTCGTGAAAACCCTAGGGATATTGCGAAAACACGGATATTTAGACAATGGCGAAACTGTTTCTCAATCTTACTGGAAAAAGTCCAAGAGCGAGCGAAGCGAGCTCGGGAGCTTAGGGCACCCCGACACGGACAGGTTAGGTTCGAACGAGATGACGGGAGCTGAAGTGAGCGAGCAAAGCGAGCGAACTCAGCTCCCGTCATCTCGTTCGTGTTAGGTTACTTTAGACCCTGCGGACGGAAATAGGAGCCCCGCGCAGCGGGGCTCCGTCGACTATGTTGCCAAAGTACTAATCGTACTTGGATAATTTTTCGCCTATGTCTAATTATCCGCGTTTTCGCAAAACCCCTAGGATTTTCGCGAAGATTCGAAGTATCAAATTATCCTACGACATATACAAATAGATTTCAGTCTGCAATTGCTGTTAGACAAAGTAGTAATTCTAGAAGACGCCATGACTTTTGCTCAGTTAGAAGTCATGCATCCAAGCATTTTATCCCCACACATTCTTATAAACGAAATGTTAGCTATTAAGAAATCATACAATTTTAGGCCAGTGGATAGCGCAAAATACATAGCTTAGAGAAGTCTATTAGCGTAAAAGCTTATAGTACGGATCACACGTTAACATTTATATTAGATATTCCTTCCATCGATACAAACCAATACGACCTAATCCATCTATACTCCATTCCCGATAAACAAAACCTGGCAATCATTCTTAAATCCAATTACTTCGTACTGGGCACCAACGAGTACTCGTACCTAGAAGAAGACTGCAAACGGATCACACAAGATACACAACTCTGCACGTCGTTGAACACCCAGCCTGTTGATAAATCAGAAGACTGCATAGTATCCCTTGTGAAACACCAAAACACAAACTGCACACGAGCCAAGATAGACCTCAAACAAGGAAGAATCCAGAAACTTCAAGACAACAAGTGGCTTATCATCCTGAAGGAAGAAGAAGTCCTAAGAAGTAAATGCGGAACTAAATCTGAATACAAGAGGATAAATATCAGGAATACACATCGCCAGTATTACAAGTGATTGCCAAATGCAAGTACTTAACCGAACACTAACGACAAACATCAATACTGTAGCAGTAAGGAAATCATACCACTTCCTAGTAAAATCGTGATTACAGAGGAAAACATCCATTACAACCTACAATTGAAAGATATATCACTGGACAGCATTCACGAACTGATAGAACGAGCCGACAACTTACAAGAACCCACAATTGATTGGCAGAATATGATGGCTACGCCCAGTTGGTCGACATTAGGACTGTACCTCATCCTGATGACAATCCTTCTATGGAAGCTTTGGCAGTGGAAACAGCGACGATTAATACAGAATCAACCTCGCACCGAGGACGCTGTGGGAAGCTGCGGGACGCGCTTCCATCTTAAGGAGGGAGGAGTTAGGCAATCGCCTAAGTAACGTAATCGCTGACTAATGCAGCGGATGCGCCCGTGCGTCATTAACAAACTGCACAATTGCAGATTTGCGGATTCTAGTAATAAGTTTTAGTTAATAGAAATATGATAATTGTAAATTAGTCTTGTAGAACATTTCAATCAATAAACATCGTTTTAATTCAAATAAATATATTTTTTTAATAATAATCTCGTTCGCCGTAACTTAACTCAGCATATGTCTATCTTTTAAGATTGACTCACAGTCACATTTTTTTAATGGTAATCAAATTTGTTCATTTGCGAAGGAGTGTTATCAACATCTATACTAATATTATAAAGCTGAAGAGTTTGTTTGTTTATTTGTAGGGTAGGTAGGTAGTGGTAGGTAGACAGATAGCCAGTTGACGGCAGCGAAGCCGCGGGGGTCAAACTATACTCTTGTTCTTTTATTGGTTAGCGTAGCTTACAACATTAAAAAATCAAACACTTAAATATGAACAAATTAAATATTATTTTAAAATATTTATACTCACTTTTCCATATTTTTTTTGTTGAGCGATGTTTTCATAAAAATCGTATATCCTCTTTGCGTTGTTCTTTTTGTCTTCACCAACATCAGGGTCTCTCGGTCTATTATAATCACCCCTGTAACAAAAACATAGATTTTAATGTGACTGTTAGCATCGATTCAATGAAATCGTTTATTTGCTAAGTGTAGGTGTACAGATTAGATATTATTTTTGTAGACAGTCCCGATACGTTTTATTTATTTATTTAAACTTCATGCAACATAAAAGTACAGAGGCGGACTTAGTGCCTTAGGCATTTTCTAACAGTCAACCTTTGGGTGATGCAGAGATAAATAGTGGTAGGTGCAATCACGATAGTAAATTGATTTAAATATATATATATATATATATATATATATATATATATATATATATATCTTATATATAAAATGTCACAATGTTAGTTACCGTACTCCTCCGAAACGGCTTTACTGATTTTAACCAAATTTTATATGCATATTTAGGTCTGAGAATCGGCTACTATCTATTTTTCATACCCCTAGGGTAGGGTAGGTAGGGTAGGGTAGGTAGGGTAGGGAAGGTAGGGTAGGGTAGGTAGGGTAGCGTAGGTAGGTTAGGGTAGGTAGGGTAGGGTAGGTAGGGTAGGGTAGGTAGGGTAGGGTAGGTAGGGTAGGGTAGGGTAGGATAGGTAGGGTAGGGTAGGGTAGGGTAGGTAGGGTAGAGTAGGTAGGGTAGGGTAGGTAGGGTAGGGTAGGTAGTGTAGGTAGGTAAGTAGCCAATTGACGGGAGCGAAGCCCCGTGGGTCAGCTAGTATACATATAATACAAAAATATAAGCTATAAATAATGAACAAATATAATATAATTAACACAATAAATAATAAATGATATATAGGAATATACCTAAACAATTAGTAGAAATAGACAATTGAAACTTCTTGCGAATGTGTTCGCGAACTTGGACTTTGAAGGTTAGTCGGTTGGTTGCCATACTGATTTCCTGGGGGAGCGCATTCCACAGAGAAATAGAGTGAACGAAAAAAGAACGGTGAATGAAGTCAGTGCGGTGGGTAAGACATTGAAGAAGACGGTTATTGGTGGATCACCGTGGATGAAGGCAATGTTCGGCGTTTCCTTGCGTGATCGAATCAGAGTAAAAGATATCGACAGGAGAACCAGGGTTACCGACTTAGCCCGAACAATTAAAGTGGCAGTGGACAGGGCATATTGCTCGCAAAACAGATGGTCGATAGGCCCGAAAAATTCTGGAGTGACGACCGCGTACCGGCGTAAAGGCCTGCCTCTAGGTGGAGCAATGACCTTTAGTCATGATCCAGCCTACTCTCTTGCTGATTCTCCAGCGACGCCCTGAGTCGAGGTTCGTACCACACAAGGGGTTGTCCTCAGCGTGATCGCTTAGGTTTAGCTTTTTGTGCCCGGCTGGAGGCTCTAGTTTAGTCTCCATAGGATCGCCCGATTAAGCAGTAGCCAATCACTTTAATTGAACTGCGAGAGATCCATAAAAAAAATTGATTAACTACGGGAATCCGCTAGATGCGAGACGCACTGGACCGGTCGCAGTCTCGATACTTGAGGGGGGGGGCTATGTCCAGCAGTGACGTGTTTCGACTGAAATTATGGTGATGATAAGTTTTGACTAAGATAACATATCCTTACATTTTTTGGCCTCCTTCGTCTACATCCTCATCGGGTATCGTAGTATCCTTCTTGTGAATAATCGGAAGTCTCTCGCGGTAGATGACACGCGGCCATTGATTCGCGGGAAAGTCTTCGTCATAGTTCAGGATCTTGAAGCCATCAGCCTCGTTGGGGGTTGCTCTGCAATAACATTTAATATAAAAAATGTAATAATAAATAAAAATTATGCATGTTGCACACACAACTAACTTGTAACACATAAACTTACGACTTTTTTCATGAGCGTAGGCAGACACTCTTCATTCAATAATTCACTAGATGACCGGTAAGTTCTTCAAAAACGGGCCGAAAAATAAAAGCACAAATACGGTTGTGGTCTTATTTCAAATAATTATGGTCCAATCATAGCCAACATTAAGACGTCAAAATGCCGCAGTGTGCGTTCAGAAATTGTGCAGATAACCACCGTAGCACCGAGATTTTGTAAGAAATATCTTGTTTTCGTAAGTTTATATTATTTAGTGTTTTTATTATAAACCGAATTAAATAGAAAATGTGAATCAATAACCAAATATTACGATTGTTTAAACAACGTTTGCGTCGACAACGCGCCAACTATTGTAACAAATATCGACTGTTCTGGAACTTTGTAATTTAGACTTTAAAACATGCGTGTAAGACTAAATTTGTTTTTATGTATGTTGAGCAGCGAATCCGTCATAAAAATGTTTTGCTTTGTGAATGCAATTTTAAGCTTTGCATTTAAGATTGAATTTGCTTTAATGTATATTTATTTCACTAGAATTCTTAGAATTACGCAATGATGTTCTAGTAAACAGATATGTTATAAGCGCACGCATTGTGAAGACTCGAATAAGTCATAATTGTGACTTCTGCCTTTAGTCTATGTCACGCATGGCGACGAGTCCTAAGCGGCTTCGTTGAACCAACAACAAAATTTAAAAAATGCCGTCGTGCGTTTTTAGAAAGTGTACCAATTATGATGCCAAAGTTAATAAAACACAAGGGATCTCATACCATGTGTAAGTATGCGATACATCTTAATTTAATGATATATTTCTATTTTTTTCCTAATATTCTGAAATTTGGCGGTAAGAAAAAAGAAAGAGATGGTAAATACATTTTTTGCCGTGAGGGTGACAAGGACGCGTGCACTCCGGACATAGATTAAAAGTACAGATGCGAATTTCTTAGGCATTAAAGTCATAGTTACCCCACAGTTCTGTTTTCCTTTTTTCTAGCCTTGTATAACTTTTTTTTTTAATAATCTATAGGCTGTCTATATATAATTTCAAGTCAGAATCGTTAATATTGTTTACTGTTCGCCAATAGCGAGTCTAACTATTGATTGTTTTTTCTTCGTTAAGGTTTCCAACTTATGAGGTCAGGTACAGACTCAGTAAAACAAATTATAGGTTACATTTCTGGTTGGATTGCACGAAAATTAACAAAAGTTATTAGGTGTGAAATCTGTGTTGATACTTTATATTCTAATGAAAAATTGTGGTTCCACAAATTAGACACAATCAGGGACATGGGAGGTTTATGCTATGCATCAGAAAACTTGTTTA
Organism: Orthosia gracilis; assembly: GCA_947562075.1. NCBI lineage: Eukaryota > Metazoa > Arthropoda > Insecta > Lepidoptera > Noctuidae > Orthosia > Orthosia gracilis. The sequence continues at coordinate 11,197,254 of OX387277.1, forward strand.
CAGTGTGCTTAAAATCAGAGATGGTTATAAAATCTTATTTATATGAAAACGGTACCTAGTTTGTTAATAATCAAGAAATTGAGAGACTAAAATGTAATATTTTGAAAACTTTTTTAAATACCAATATATTTGAACCACTTTTTGAACATTCGAAACAACAGTCACCTGCTTTTAATCATCGTATACATTTAATTAAAACCGTAATAGGTAGATACACAACAGTTCGCGTCCATTCCGCTCATAAATATAATTCGAAATAAAGAAACTCTAAGAGACAGAAAAGAAACAAATTGAATCTTTTCGAAGGTGTATAATTGTTTTTAATACAAGATAAATATTTTTCCTCTTATATCGTGTTTTATTTCTCACCTACCTACCTTTAGTACTATTTATTAGGTTATGCTAATGTTTGTATAGAAAACAGGCGGTTTGTACCTTCTGTCTCGTTAAAATGTTAGTCTTTGATGCCAACATGCATTTGTTTACATTCACGCGCAAGTGACAAACAATAGCTGTCTCTTTTTTTCTTGTTGGTTTTGATATGCCATCCCTTTTGCATCATTTTGACATGTAGTGAAATGTCAGATGAATGAAAAGTTTGTATGTGTGCTGCCGCTGCTGCGCGGAACACTTTTTTCAATTGTTTTGTGAGTGTATAACATATCTGTTTATTAGAATATCATTGGAATTACGTAAACAATTAGCGACAGTTTTAAAGAGAAGTTTTGTATGGGATTGTGTATCTAGTGTATTATTGATCGAGGCAGACACTACAGAACACCACCTGCTTCGATCCTTACATATTTATTTCCACACACAACTGCGCATACCAATATTTTACATAAAGCGACTGAAACGAGCTTATTGCTGCCAATTTGTCTCATAACTCCTTGTGAGTGTTTTTCGCTATACCTCGAAGTTTCGGATCTGGCCGTACACGCCCACTTGAAAAACTCACTCTGTACCTTTACGTGTCGAATTGCGAACCCCTCTCCTTTTTATTCGTCTGTTAAAAACAATGGGAAGAATGAAGAAAATGTTCCGAGTGAACTATGTAAATATCAACAGCTATCCTGGTACACTCGTGGGATACTAGGACCGAGTTCACTTGGTCCAAGAGACTCTGATCGCGTCAACGCGGCTTAGATGTTAAAAGGTGAAATACGCCCGGATAAAAATCATCGTTTTTTTTTAAATTGTTTAACCTGTTTGATCTGCTCTGTACAGTTAACGACAACAGAGCCTAAATATATATCTTGTCTTGAAATGTACAAAATAAAATTATTCATTGATAATCTTTTTTTTTTCCACCAACCCCTACTGGGCCCTCGGGTGATAAGGGTCCATTCCCTCCCTCACAGAGAGGAGGCCTGTGTCCCAGCAGTGGGCTCATTAAAAGGCTGAGGATGATAATGAATCTTTTTTCTATAAAATATTTTTTTCGTATTCTTCTCAGCAAACCCTTCCATTTGATACCTATATCATGGCAGTGCACCAAAAAATAAATAGTTCGCCATCTTGGGCCGTCAACCATATTGGATTTAGAATGAGCTCACTTAGCTTACTATGCATTGTCATCCAAACTAAATGTGTATGCAAAATTTCATCTTAATGCGTGGAGGATAACTGCTTTAAAATTCAGTTGCAAGATTTCACCCGAACACACTTACATACATACATATCAAGTAAAATAAAAGCTTGTAAAAAGATATATAAACACAAATATCGTGAAAAAAATAAAATACTTACATGAACACCGTAGCCAAAATAATAAAGACACACTCCATCTTTTTATTAGTATTGTGAACCAAATGTTAGCTGAACTCACAATGTTCCCCATAGAATCAACCCTGCGTATTTATACAACCTAAATATCATATAAATGGTAATTCTTTAATAGACAAATTATTATTTATTAAAAATTAAATATTAATAAGGGATGTTTTCATCAATTTCGTCTGTTTTTGAACAAAACAATGTCGGAATTGGTTTTAATGAGACTATAGATTTTACCGGCGTCTTCGCCCGCGTGAAAGTTGGAAAATATCACATGGGTATGTTCTCAATCAATATATCTAGTATTTCCTCAACTACAAGGTCGGCTTTTGGTCTAACTGGATGAAACTGACAACCAATATTTTTAACCGACTTCAAAAAACCGCATGAATATATTTGTATTAAATAAACTCAATTTCTTTTAGTATTATAACTGCACAGCACGTGTGTGAGTACTATATACCCAACTGTAAATCTACCATTTGCTGTACTTTTGTGTCGTTCGTTGACTTGTGCCCTGGCAGTTGAGTGTGTCAAATGTCTCTTTGATGGTGGCATGTGTGTTGGATCATTCGGTTCCCTTCATGATGATTGAGCTGGGTGGTGCCGATTCATGCGTCATGTTCGTGAACGGGCGCCGTCAGTTGGGATTGGTCATAACTGCTTCGGCGAACAATAGGTACTAGAAAAACATTAACAATGTTTTTGCAGTACCTATTGTTTTTATTAATACTTTATATCTGTACGTAGTATAGTGATTTTGGGTGCATTATCCTCACATATATGAATTTATTAATGTATGAACTTATGTACCTAAATATTGAACAAAAACTATATTTTTTTAAAGAGTAAGTATGGAATTTCTTGTGCGTTCTTCTTCCATAACAAGCTACTTGCCGAATGCACGGTAGAATCAATTTTTATTCCTTGTAAATTTTAGTGGTACGTTCAAAAGACGACTGCTCAGATATTACCAATAGAGTACATTACTTTGTTCCTAGAAGTGTTTTGAGGTGAGGGGTGCGCGCGCGCCCTTTGTTCGCTGTTTCTTCCTGTCGAACAAACGCTGGAGCCCGCGCACCTCTGCGTCGTATTTGTAATGAGTTTAATGAACTTTTTACAGACTTGGACATATTTTCAATGCCCACTAATAAATTTCGCAACTGCCTTATTGAAGCAATAAAGAGCCTTTAAATTGTTACTTAACATAATGTAAAATTATTTGTTTCTTTGTTGTGTATCGTTTGCTCAAAACTAACTTTCTACTTAATATGATGTGGATAACGGTGTAAGTTGCGCATTTATATCATATTCTTATAGTATTAGTCATAAGTTTTAAATGTGTAACCGTTTGTTATTCCTAAACAAATAAATAAAAAAGAGCCGCTTGGTGGCCTAGTTGACATAAAAATCTTTATCTTGTCTTGATGCATCATTATCGCGCAACCTTTTACATTGTTTCTTACATACAACGAGTGCAGGATACAAAAAAAAAAGGTTGTTTGGGTTGCCGTGATTTGAACCCATGTCACCAGCCTTAAGGTCTCACAACTCAGCTACGACTAGTTCATGTCAATGACGAATTTTAGGACTACGTTTAAACACGCTCGCGTACGCCATTCGCGTGCGGGCGATTATGAACATTGCGCTGCGACTGCAATTTTGACCCTTCACGTACCCTCGGCCAAGCGACAACTTTAAACTTTACCTTTCTAGCTATTCACTAGCAAAACAAACAACAGACAGACAAGGGTAGGTAGGGTAGGTAGGGTATGTAGGGTAGGTAGGGTAGGTAGGGTAGGTAGGGTAGGTAGGGTAGGTAGGGTAGGTAGGGTAGGTAGGGTAGGTAGTGTAGGTAGGGTAGGTGGGGTAGGTAGGGTAGGTAGGGTAGGTAGGTTAGGTAGGGTAGGTAGGGTAGGTAGGGTAGGTAGGGTAGGTAGGGTAGGTAGGGTAGGTAGGGTAGGTAGTGTAGGTAGGGTAGGTGGAGTAGGTGGGGAAGGGAGGGTAGGTAGGGTAGGTAGGGTAGGTAGGGTAGGTAGGGTAGGTAGGGTAGGTGGAGTAGGTGGGGTAGGTAGGGTAGATAGGGTAGGTATTTTTTTTTTTTTTTTTTTTTTAGTGCTAATCCCGCTAACAACGTTAGCGCCTAATCTGTGCAAATTCTTTCATTCCATTCCTCTTTCATACTTCTCGTACTTTCATTCTTCATACCATGGTTCTTCTTGCATACTTCATCTTGTATACATTGGGTGGGAATCCCACTTTGTTTAAATACTTAAAAGGCAACTTTATTTATTTAGTGTGAGGTCAAAAGACAAAAAGTGCTAAGTATACAAGATTTCAAAAACATAAACGCTGTTAATCACAGTAAAATATGCAAAAGGTGCTGCAGATCACAGATAAGGTACAGAATTTCTGTTCATCACAGGAAAAAATCACAATATAAATAATGCGTTAAACTTAGGGATGAGAAGCACAACAGTGCTTTTTATCATACAGACAATCTGTTGTTACTAGGTATTTTATAGTTATTACCGACAAGTTATTACCGACACATTTACATACTACATCGGATTAAATGCATTTGCATGTAAAACGCTATTGTATAGCATCACTAGCTGTTGCCCGCGACTTCGTCTGCGTAGAGTTAGTACTTCGAATAGCCAATTACTTATATCGCACAATAATATTGTAGGTGTGCGGGCCGCCTTACTTGAGAAATTATTAGTTCACCATACCAACTTCCGCCCCATAAGGATGATTTTCGGGAAAAAAAATATCTCCCATACAAATTTTGATCAGCTGGCGACAACTTAGTATGGACAATACAATTTTTTTTTCGGTAATTCCCTATGACATTCCGGGATAATGTTGTGCATACACATGGGCTGAAGGAGTTTTTCAAATACGACCACACGTTTTCGTTACACTTTGTATTAAACCAGGTCCTTGAAGAAACAAACAATTATTATCTGCACGGCACGGGCCAAATTCTGCCTGAAGAGTGTCTACAGAAATGGCGCCGAACTTCAATTCCTGAGATGCCTGTGCCCAGCAGTGGGTGAAGCCAGGCTGCGGTTGATGGTGAAGTGAAAAGCATCACATTACACTTATAGATATTTTGTCACAAGAATGACAACTGCTTATATTAATATTAATATGTTGTATTAATTGTGAAATAAACGTAAATTATAATCATTAATATCACTTTGATTGGACATGTAATGTATCATCCGCATCTGGATATAGCCCACGCACCCACACACACTACCTTCAACTTCACAGTTACTTCTGACATATTTTGAGATGAGAAGGGTAACCCTCAGTTTCCCAGCTCAAAATTATCGCAGAAATAATGTCACAAATTGTCAAGCACGCGTTATCTGCTGTGATTGGTTGAATGAATTTTCAACAGCCAATCACAGAAAATAAAGCGTGCTTGACAATTTGTCACATTAATTCTGCGATAACTTTGAGCTGGGAAACTGAGGGTTAGACTCTAAAATGATCTTAGAGCAATACTCGTGACATTGTGATCACAATATTCTAAACGCTTTGTATGATAAAAATATTATGTTTGAAATTGAACTGTTATTTTATTACCCGACAGAATGTATTATACCTAACATATCATGGCTCCTATACAGTATAGGCACATTTCGACAGTTATGTTTAAGACATGTAATAAGGGACGAGACAATTGCATCATAAAATAAGAAAAATTTAAATCAACGAACAAGAAGAATATGAGATTCACTCACAGGAGAATATTTAAAAGCTTACCAGTATTACGAATAAGGTCGAAAACTTCATGTTGGTTGCTGTTGTTCTTACGGCTGCAGACAGTGCAATGTGGCAGAGCTGGCACTGCAGGGCTTAAATACCCGTCGAGCAGACACGCACACAGTAGCATCCTCTATTAATTATTCCATTATCTATTGTATTACGAACAAATATCAATATTATTTGCTACACATTACCCTATTTATTTACATTAGTTAAGACAGAAAGAAAACTCATGTATTTGTTACAGCACTTGGAAAATATAAACAAAACTGTAATGTTTATCAAGTACGAGCTGTATCGCTCGGGTTCCGACGTGTTTCTCGTTTTTTATTTATTTGTTATAGGCTCGCGCTTGACCACTATCTCACCTGATGGTAAGCGATGATGTGGTCGACGGTGGAGCACGCTTGCTTCTCGTGTGTAAAATTCTAGACGAGTGACATATCAACGAAAGTGTCGTGATTGCGATTGGATAAACGTCAAACGTGTTGCTGGACAGTTCGTTGCGAATACAACACCAGCCCAACACTATCCTAGCTACAACACTAGGAAGTGGTGACGGACGAGCTTTTTAAGGAACTTTGAGATTCAAACGGTGCTTTTTTATTGTTACTTTTATTCCAAGTAAGTAAACCCTAAAAAAGGCAGTCGTTGGGACTGTCGACAGAAGTGAAAACTTAACGTCACGTTAGCCTGTCGATGACGCTGTCACATTAGCATGTCGGTGACGCAAACATAGAAGTTTTACACCTACCAGAAATCACTCAACGCGGTTAAAAAAGTTATCAAGTTGAGGATCCTTGCAAAGGTGAGACGGTACTTCACGCCTGAATAGCTGCTCAACTTGTATAAAGCGCAAGTTCGGTCATGCATGGAGTACTGCTCTCACGTCTGGGACGGATCTGTCAAATATCAACTTGATCCGCTTGAGTCGATTAATAAACGGGCCAAGAGACTTATCGGCAACGATGCACTGGTCACCTTAAACCTCCAGACCCTTGAACATCGACGCAGAGTTGCCAGCCTGTCGGTTTTTTATCGGTTACATTTCGGGGAGTATGCGATAGAACTGCACAATTTGATTCCGCCTAGCCCTTTCCATCATCGAACAAAAAAAGGTACGGCAATGCGCCACCGGTACATGATGGACATCCCACCCATACGTACAAAACGTTTTGCGAATACTTTCATTGTGCGTACATCTAAGGAGTGGAATTCACTGTCGGAGTCTTTGTTTCCTGATAATTACAACCTTGGGGTCTTTAAGTCAAGAGTGAATAAGTAGGTTACTTCTAGGTAAGCGTGCTTCATCGTCGACCACATCATAGCTTACCATCTAGCGAGATAGTGGTCAAACGCGAGCCTATCGATAAATAAAAAACAAAAAAAAAATATCTTAAAAAAAAAGTAAATTCAAAAATTCAGAAACGAACTAAAAAGATGTAAACAAGAAGAAAATTTTAGACCACTTCTTAAGTTCTTCAGTCGGGTTTTTGATTTTTAAATAACATTTTATTATTTAGAACTTTTTAGTTACCTATCATTTTTTAGAATAACATCGGCCCACGTGTTTGGTCTCTAGAACGCCACATGAACAAACATACATTCGGTAGTCGGATAAAAACCCAAGGGTTTCTTTTCCATCTAAGTTGTTACGGATCCCTGGCTAACAGCCCAGCTGTGCAACTACAGTGAGTGGCTGCATATCATTAATGTTGTTATGGCATGATTACGTGACTGCTGTCACCCCTGCGGTGTACAAGATCAATAGTTGAACCAGTACAAATGTTGTCGGGCACAGTAATGTTATACATAGTAGCTTAATGCACACCCTGCCCCTTCACACTTGCACTGCAGCGGCGAACCTAGAAATCCCTAAACCGATTGCGGGCCCAGTTAGGCCACTGTAGGAAAAAACTGGCCGAATGAAATTTTATAGACCTATCTTAAACACAGTGCCAAAGTAGGGCCCCTTCGCAGGATATGCCCCACCACCTTGTCTGCTCTTTGTGCCAAGCCACCTTTCGGGATCTGAACGATTAATGACAGAGCTGTCAAAAAATTGAGTTAAACACAAAATACAAGCCAGTCTTATCCTTCGGCCAAGGATCGGGCCAGCCAGATTACTCGGTATCGATCATGCGGCGAGAGGGATCCTTGCAAGGGAGAAGCACACTTGGGTCCCAAAACCACAGCATTATTTATTTATTTATTAGTTTATCCTCGAAGACCGAAGCCGAAAGTCGTCGACTGCTGGACATAGCCCTCCCCCAGGCGTCGCCACATTGACCGATCCCATGCGTTTAGCATCCAGCGCCTTCCCGGAACCTTAACCAGGTCATCGGGCCACCTAGTGGGAAGCCTTCAAACGTATCGTCTTCCGGTTCGCGGTCGCCATTCCAGAACTTTGCCGCCCCATCGGCCATCCGTTCTGCGAGCAATGTGCTTTGCCCACTGCCACTTAAGTTTGGCAATTCTTCGGGCTATGTCTGCAACTTTGGTTCTCTTGCGGATATCCTCATTACTGACGTGATCACGCAAGGAAATTCCGAGCATAGCCCTCTCCATTGCCCTTTGGGTGACTTTTAGCTTTCTGATAAGGCCCATTGTGAGCAACCACGTCTCGGTCCCATAGGTGATCACTGGCAACACACACTGGTCATAGACTTTTGTCTTGAGACACTGCGGTAAATTGGATGAGAAAATACCACGCAACTTCCCGAACGCCGCCCAGCCGAGTCGGATTCGACGGTTGACCGCTTTCTCGAAGTTGGACCTACCCAACTGGAATATTTGTCCCAGGTAGACATAATCGTCTACAACTTCGAGTGTGGCGTCTCCGATCTTGATAGGAGTTAGTTTTACATGGGTATTCACCATGACCTTGGTTTTGTCCATGTTCATTTTATAACCCATTCTTTCGGAAGCTCTACTGAGGTCATCGAGCATTTTACTGACGCTCTCCATGGTCTCAACCATGACCACCATGTCGTCGGCAAACCGAAGGTGAGTGATGTATTCGCCATTAACGTTAATGCCAAACCCCCTCCAGTCCAGAACCTTGAAGACATTCTCCAGCGCAGCAGTGAACAGTTTCGGAGAAATGATGTCTCCCTGTCTCAAGCCGCGCTGGAGAAGGATTGGTTTCGAGGTCTGTTCCTGAAGACGAACTGACATGGTGGCGTTTTTGTACAAACAGATCAACACCTCATTGTACCGGTAGTCGATCTGGCACCGTTGGAGAGACTGCAGTACAGCCCAAGTCTTGATCGAATCGAAGGTTTTCTCGTAGTCCACAAACGCTAAACAGAGGCGCACGAAACAACAAGGCGCCGGGTGATTCCGTCATCACCCGGCGCCTTGTTGGTTTTTAAGCTGTTTCAGAGCCATCCTAATCTCGTACAGGCTGACTGATTTAGAGATCTGTCTATTGAGCTGCCGGTATTTGCACGCCTCATCTGAAGACAGCAGGATCATCTCACGCCTCTCCTTCATAAGCTTGAGGGCAGGATCAGAGAGATTGTTGTTTCTATCTGTACGACGGATGAAACTCAGTTAAATCATAATTAAACATTCTGTGGCAATGCGATGTGTGCGATAACTGTGTCAATAAATTATTTTTTAGGGTTCCGTACCCGAAGGGTCCAAACGGAGCCCTATTGCTGTCACTCACGTGTCCGTCTGTCTGTCCGTCGTTTGACACACAATATTGTTCCGAAGATTTTTTTAACTTCCCATTGCCCTTTTTTTTTAATTGGGGCTATCCCACCGTACTATTCCCAAACCACTGCAACTCCTGAAAGCCAGAATCAACAGTGGCGACCACCAGAAAAGCGCTGAGGCAATGAAGCAACGACGAAGTCCCGGAGAATGAATTTAACTGTCTTGGATCCCGCAACGAAGTTAATCAGAAAATAATAATGGAGAAGTAGGAAAAAATCAAATTTCCACTTCCCTCCATATGAAGCAGGAGACAGAAAAAACAAGACCAATAGGCACAAAGGGTCGTTACAACTGGGATGAGCCCAGTCGCCTAGCACCATGGATAAAAAATAGCATTAATATTAATGGTTCCTAACATTGTGAGCATTGTGAATATTTGATTCCAATAATAGGTATGGCAAAAACGGTTGGAACGCACGGAAATGTATTCTAGTTTCCACAAGGTCCGTATTGTAAACAGCTACTGATACAGCCTGTACATTATTGAACATAGTATTGCGTTCATTCTACCAAAGAATACTCTCCCATAAGATATAACGTGCAGATTATACATATTCGCAGTCAGATGAAGAACACTGACATAAAGGCGAGGCAACAAGCTTGAAGGAAAATAATTTACTTTTAAAGTTACTGCTGTTAGCCAGGGATCCGTGATGACTTAGATAGAAAAGAAACGCTTGGGTTTTTATCCGACTGCCGAATGTATGTTTGTTCATATGGCGCTCTAGAGACCAAACGCGTGGGCCGATTTTGATTATTCTTACGTCAATCGATTCGTCTTAACCATGTGGTACCAAGGAGATAAAGCAGTGTCTTACTTCATGTCGAAAAAATATATTACCAGTTAGGTATGAGTTTAGTTGTAATTCGAAAAAAAAAAATAGGTAACTAAAAAGATCAAAAACCCGACTGCTTAAGAAGCGGTATAAAAAGATGTAAAGAAAAAGAAAATCACGCTATGCAGTCGGAGGATACATAAGGTTTTGGTCAGCCAGCTCGCGAATATAACAATGTATCCTAGCAGAACGTATGCATAACATGATTTTCATCTTTTCAGTAAGTTTCTTAAGCAAGGAAAGGTTTTGATTATTTAATTAACATTCTTTGAAGACATTTTTTTTTCTTTAAGTCTCGCGTTTGACCACCATCTCGCCTTTTTTTTGGCTTTGGGAATCTTCCAATGACTTCTCCCGCTCTGGGTGAAGGAGAGTGGAGGGCGTGTCAGACTTTTACTGACTAAAACCCACCCGTGTTCCTTCAGTTGCTTGTGCCAGGGCCGCGGTAACTCTCTTTCAAATTTATCCGCGACCCAGACAGGCATTAGCCCTAGCGGGCCCCGTCACTTTTGCTGTCATCTCTTTGAGGCGAGGGTGGAACACTTCGCGCCGTAAACTCGGGCCTGGTCCTTATTGGACGGCAAGATACCCATTACTAGCCGTCCGCAAGCTCGCGCCTACGGTGGCCGGGAATCGGCTTTCGACTCGCGACGCTCGGGGCGTCCCCTTTGCGTCTCCGTCAGACGTTCCGTCACCTCCTTTGCGAGCATTACTGCTTCACAGAAGGAGGAGACAGCTTCCCATGCCCTCTCGCTCCGTACCATGGCCTGAACCAGAGCCGGACGCGACAGGTTGCCACCGCCGATCGCCTCCACGAGGACACGGCGGTGCTCCGCCCATTGGCATCCATGCAGGGCAGACCTCCACCGTATGCTCAACCGTGTCCTCCGGGCGATCCATACAATGGTGACACTCGGGCGTTTCCTCCCGCCTTATCCTGAACAGGTACCTCCCGAAACAGTTGTACCACTATCTCGCCTGATGGTAAGCGAATTTAAGGTTCCGTACCAAACCGCAAAATTGAGTTGGTTGTAATAGGGCAAAACCAGCCAAGTGCGAATCGGACTGCGCACATTTAGGGTTCCACAACAAAGAAAAATCAGATTTTTCAATATATTGATATTTGACAGTAAAATATACGTAATAATAAACATTATAGCCATTTTTGGATTTCATAGGTCCTATGGGCAGTTAAATAAATTCTTTGGAACAATATTGTGTGACAGACGACGGAAAGACAGACAGACAGACAGGCGGACACGTGAGTGACAACAATAGGGGTACGGTACGAAACCCTAAAAAATAATTTTTTGACAGCTCTGTCATTAACCACGTTCAGATCCCGAAAGGTGGCTTGGCACGAAGAGCAGACAAGGAGGTGGGGCATATCCTGCGAAGAGGCCTTACATTGGCACGGTATTTAAGATGGGTCTATAAAGTTTCATTTGGCCAGTATTTTTCTACAGCAGCCTAACTGGGCCCGCAATCGGTTTAGGGATTTCTAGGTTGGCCGTTGCAATGCAAGTGTGAAGGGGCAGGGTGCGCATTAAGCTACTATGTATAACATTGCTGTGCCTGAAAACATTTGAACTGGTTCAACTATTGATCTTGTAAACACGCAGAGGTGACAGCTGTCACAATCATGCCATAACAACATTATTGATATGCAGCCACTCACTGTAGTTGCACAGCTGGGCTGTTAGCCAGGGATCCGTAACGACTTAGATAGAAAAGAAACCCTTGGGTTTTTATCCGACTGTCGAATTTTTGTTTGTTCATGTGGCATTATAGAGACCAAACACGTGGGCCGATTTTGATGATTCTTACGTCAATAGATTCGTCTTAACCATGGTAGGTATATGTTTTTTTTTTTTTTTTTCAAGTTTTGAAGATAATTCGTTCTTATCCACCGACTCTCATGCTCTTGGAAGAAGTTTACCCGATTTATCTACATGGAATTGCCAAGAAATTACTGATCTACAGGAAACCGTCAGAGATTTAAAGGAAAAGCTAGAGAGTGCGCACAAGGAAATTGAAAACCTAATACTAGAAAAAAATGATTTAGATAAAAGACTACAAAATCAAGAAACCAAGATTAATAGTTTAACTAAAATATTTTCACCAAAAATTAATACTCCCAAGCGAAAATCAAGAAACTTAAACGAATCAAAGATTTTAAGTAACCAACTGCATCATGAACCTGAAATGGAAAAAAAAACCTAGAAACACACTACATAATGAGACTCGAAAATTCAGCTTAACCATCGGTACTACTACACAAAATACGCAAGAACAAACAAAACTGAAGAAGTTAAACGCGGATTGCACCCAAACTACCATACAGCATAGTAAGACAAAATCTATTAAAACTAATACTTCATATCTTAAAAGCAATAATAATTATTATCTGAAGAGGAAAATACATGTCCTAGGAACCCAGCAAATTACGGGTTTAGTTACACGCCTACTTGACTTGAGATCTAATAGCTCATACGAAAGGTACTGCGCGGAAGGAGTGTTAAAATAATATGCGATCTCTCAGCAGCTGTTAAACACGGAGTTGTCAAGTAAGCCTTGTGATAAAATTATTATTTGTGTAGGAGAAAATGACTACAACCCTACTACAATGATAAATGAATTATATATGTTTATAAGAAAATATAACAGTTCCCCAATTATTGTGTTAAGTGTGCTGGAAAATAAATATCTAAATGTAAAGTTACTGAATAATAATTTAGAACTGATATGTAAAAATAATGAAAACTGCCACTTCTTACGTACTCATAGCAATACTTGTCATAAACTGAACGTCCTGATTGACACAATTGATAATAAAAACAAATATCTTAACTTCAGCAAAGAACCAACAGTTCTGTCGAAATGCTCCGATTTGCCCACATATGTTACTACAAACCTAGACACAAAGCCTACTTACCGACCAACAAGATCGTATAACTATAAAAGCACCCCGAACAATACCTTTTTTCGCAGGTACTAGTAATGCTTTACCTAAACCTAAAATGCTCTATGATCAACGTCAATCATTAAAAAAAGTGTATTATAATGAGATAAGTAAGGTAGAAGACGTAAATTCCATTGACGTAACTAATATTAATAATTGTCGCTCATTAAATATTCTTCACCAAAATATTGCGGGTTTAAGAAGTAAAAAGGAACTACTAGAAATTGCGATCGATACGTTTCTAAATAAAGGGTTGATTATTGATGTGGTATGCTTAACGGAGACTTTTATTAAAGCGGGTGAGGAGATCAGCGTTGCCTTAAATGATTATAAATTAGGAGACTGGTACTCAAGAAAGAATAAAAAGCGAGGCGGTGTTTGTATATTCTGCCTAAATCACATTGAGTACAAAATACTGACGCAATTGAAGAAATATGCATCTGAAAATGATTTTGAGTGTTGTGGAGTTGAACTCTTGCAATATAACTCTATAATAATAGCCTTATATCGTACGCCAAGCTCAAACCCCTTCGTTTTCCTACGTAATTTAGAAGTAATGTTATGCAACCTTCGAAATAAATCAAAAAAAAAATATAGTGATAGTAGGTGATCTTAACATTGATAGTTTGGGGAAAAAAATCGATAGAAACAAAAAATGCACAGACGAATTAACTAGGATTGTAAATAATTTTGGTTTAACATTACATATAAAACAACCAACAAGAAGAAATTCATGTCTAGACCAAATAATAAGTAACTGTAAGGATGCATTAAGTGAGGTTATACCACTGGGACTGTCAGATCACGAAACAGCTCAGATGATATCCATACCAATAGACAATAAAGTTGCACCTCTACGCTTTCGTACAATTTATAAGCGTGATTTTAGCGCCGAAAATAAAGAAAAGTTGTTTAGCTGCATATCAAATTTGAAATGGACTGATATATTTTCTAATCAGGAAGCTAACAGTGCGTTTAATCTGTTTCACGATTTACTTGTCATGTTCTTTGATTTGTGTTTCCCTAAAATCGAGATCAAAATCAACCTAGTGAAAAAATATACGAAATGGATTTCCAAAGGTATTAAAAATCAGCTAAAACTAAAAGGGACTTGCGTTTTAAATACTATTTCTCATCTGATAAAGGCAATAAATTAAAATACTTAAACTATAATAAATTACTTAAAAAATGTATACAGAAAGCACAAAAAATTCATAATACAAACTACATATCTAAAAAAAATGGCTAAAAATAAATGCAAGGCAACATGGGACTTAATAAAATATAATTCCAATAATAATAATCAAATTCAGGAATCATACATTAAGGAGATAGAAACTGAAACCGGACCATTAATAAGCCCCACGGACATTGCCAATTATATAAATGACTATTATATTAATTTGACGAACAACGATTTTGACATTAATACTAATAATTATGACATTGATCCTATTGATTCTAGTATGTTTTTAATGCCCACCAATGATGACGAAATACAAAAAGTAATTAAATCTCTCAGGGATACAAATTCAACAGGTTATGATCAAATACCTACAAGGATTATAAAATTCATAGGCCCTATCATTACTCCGGTACTAGTACATTTATTAGACTTATCATTATTCACGGGAGTGTTTCCTGAGAAATTAAAAATGACAGCTATTAAACCAATACACAAAAAAGGAAATAGAAAACTTGTTGATAATTACAGACCGATAGCCTTGTTGCCTATTTTAGCAAAAAATTACGAAAAGTTCATGCATGCGCGATTAATAAATTTTATCGATAAGTTCAAAATTTTGAATCGAGATCAACATGGATTCCAAAAAAGAAAATCGACAACCACAGCGGCATTTAACTTAATTAACCTAGTTACCAAAAATATTGACCAGAAAATTCCGACTACTGTTGTATTTTTTGACATGTCAAAAGCCTTTGACTTTGTATCGCACGAGCTACTTCTAAAAAAATGTGATAAATATGGAATACGCGGTAAAGCAAATGCATGGTTAAAAAGTTACCTTACGAACAGATCGCAAGTTGTAGAAATTACTGTGGATAAACCAAATCAAAACGGTGAACAGAAATATAAATCCAAATTAGGTTACAATGGCACAGGCGTTCCACAGGGCAGTATTTTGGGGCCTCCACTTTTTTTGCTATATATCAATGACCTGACAAAAGTAACTGACCATCCCTACATACTCTTTACAGATGATGTTTCCGTAATTATCCCTAAAACTAAAGAATACTATAATGAAGAAATAAATAGTACCGTAGACAAAATAATAACTTGGATGGAAAAGAATAACCTTAAACCTAACATAGATAAAACCAAATATGTGCAATTTCGAAACAAAAACTGGAATAAAATGGATTTAAACATAACTTATAAAGGTAAACAAATACAACAATCAGACAGTATTACTTTTCTTGGGATAGTTCTAGATGAGAGGTGTTCTTGGATTAATCATATTGATATGATATGTGGAAAACTCAGTAAGTTTGCTTATGCTCTATGGCGTTTATCTAATCTTACAAGTAGACAAGCCACATTGCAGGCTTATCATGCATATGTTGTTCAATACTGCGCTATGGTATACTGGTATGGGGAAACTCGGTGCATCTCGGAAGAGCTTTCATCGCACAAAAGCGTTGTATACGTGCGATTTGTAATGTAGACCCACTCACATCCTGTAAACCGCTGTTTAGAAAACTTAGACTACTTACATTAACTGGTATTTATATTGAGGAAGTATGTAAATTTACCAAATCTCACCCTGAAATGTTTGAAAAATTGGGAGATAAATGTAACTTTAAAACCAGATATCCTAATAGATTAATAAATCCTATAAGAATAAAAACGGAACTATATAGGCGAAGTTGTTATCCTATGTGTATTCAGATCTATAACAAGATTCCTAACCAAATTAAAGAACTTCCAATGGTCCGCTTCAAAAGGGCTTTACGCAGGTGGTTAATTGAGAATCCCTTCTATAATATAAAATAATTTCTTGATTATAAATTAAATTAATGTTCGAATTCTATCTATACCAAAAATTTGCATGTCATTAAGTTATGATTGAATATGCTAAGCTACTAATACTACCACTGTAAGAACTTTTGTAACCATATTTTATCTGCAAATAAATCTTTGACTTTGACTTTGACTTTAGATGTTATTCGAAAAAAATGATAGGTAACTAAAAGGTAACTAAATAATAAAAGTATTATTTAAAATTCAAATACCCGACTTAAGAAGTTGTCTAAAATTTTCTTCTTGTTTACATCTTTTTAGTTCGTTTCTTATGCAGTCGGGTATTGATTTTTTTTATTTACTATTTTTTTAAAGATATTTTTTAGATTTTTAATTATCGATAGGCTCGCGTTTGACCACTATCTCGCTAGATGGTAAGCTATGATGTGGTCGACGATGAAGCACGCTTACCTAGAAGTAACCTACTTATTCACTCTTGACTTAAAGACCCCAAGGCACTATTTCCTGTCACTATCAGGAAACAAAGACTCCGGCAGGGAATTCCACCCCTTAGCTGTGCGCACAATGAAAGTATTCGCAAAACGTTTTGTACGTATGGGTGGGATGTCCATCATGTACCGGTGGCGCATTGCCGTACGTCTTCTTGTTCGATGATGGCAAGGTCTAGGCGGAATCAAATTGTGCAGTTCCATGGCACACTCCCCGAAATGTAACCGATAAAAAACCGAGAGGCTGGCAACTCGGCGTCGATCATAGAAATATAAAATACAGGAGAAGTGGCAAGGGGGCGTGTCGATGTCCGCGCGACGTGGTCTGACTGTGCATGTCATAAACAAATGGCCGTCTCCGCGAACTAGTGCACTTTCGACCGTGATCGTGAAAAATTAAAAGAATGCCGTGTTGTTCAGTAGTTTCTTGTAGAAACCGAAGCCTAAACCAAAACTTTAAAAATCATGGAATCACTAACCATATGTCAGTAAAAATGTTTTCTATATTTGTCTTTAAATTCATGAAAAACAACATATCGTAAAATATTTCTTGGTGGTAGTGATGTGCTTGTGCAGATACACTAACGTAGGCTATCGACAACAATGTCGATTATCGAATGATATATTCCTATTATAGTTTATTTTTCAAATTGTTAACCGTTTTAACCCGGTTGGAAGATCGATGTGAAATAATGTCTATTACTTATTTTGATTATTTTACAGCGTAGTAGAGAAATGCGTATCCAACTTTTTGACAAAAAATGCAACCCCAATAATATCAAAGTGTCAAGTGCTGCACAAATACCTCTACTTTACAGGTCAGTGATTAAACACCATAGCACTAGCAGGGTTCAACAATACCTCCTGTTTTAATACGCTATGAAAGCCTAAACCAAAGTAACCGGATTTTTGATTGTTTGAATTTTTTGATTTACTTAATAATTTATATTTTTAGCTGCATATTTGTTTTAACTATAACATTTTCTGGACATACCGTTTTTGATATATTTTCAAGTACCCAAAAAAAAATTGTACAATAATAAATGGGCGAATCGATAACTTGCCGATGTAGTCAATCACTAGCGTGTATGTAAAATAAATTGCTTTTGCGTAGCACAACGATAGCGCCGATGTTTTCGTGTGCGTAATTTGTACGGTGATTGGTAAATATACGCTGTGCTTGAAGGGATAATGTTTATAATTTATTGTGTAATACGTTCCGATTTAAGAAATGCGGGTGTGTGCGTGACTGCGTATGTATTTCCTTTACTGAACTGCATGTGTAGTAGTTGCCGTGTGGTAGGGGCAAACTGGAGACACTGGTTTCCGATATATTTTCGTCTACCGGGCATATCACCTTGTTTATTATATCTATGGCGTCGATGTTCAAGGCTCTGGAGGTTTGAGGTGACCAGTGCATCGTTGCCGATAAGTCTCTTGGCCCGTTTGTCAGTCGACTCAAGCGCATCAAGTTGATATTTGACAGATCCGTTCCAGACGTGAGAGCAGTACTCCATGCATGTCCGAACTAGCGTTTTATACAAGTTGAGCAGCTGTTCAGGCGTGATGTACCGTCTCACCTTTGCAAGAATCCCCAACTTGATAGCTTCTTTAACCGCGTTGAGCGATTTTGGTGGGTGTAAAATTCTATGTTTGCAACACCGACATGCTAATGTGACTGTGTCATCGACATGCTAACGTGACGTTAAGTTTTCACTTCTGTCGACAGTCCCAACGACTGCCTATTTTAGGGTTTACTTACTTGGAATAAAAGTAACAATAAAAAAGCACCGTTTGAATCTCAAAGTTCCTTAAAAAGCTCGTCCGTCACCACTTCCTATTGTTGTAGCTAGGATAGTGTTGGGCTGGTGTTGTAGTCGCAACGAACTGTCGAGCAACACGTTTGCCGTTTATCCAATCGCAATCACGACACTTTCGTTGATATGTCACTCGTCTAGAATTTTACACACGAGAAACACGACGGAACCCGAGCGATACAGCTCGTGCTTGGTAAACATTACAGTTTTGTTTATGTTTTCCGAGTGCTGTAACAAATACATGAGTTTTCTTTCTGTCTTAACCAATGTAAATAAATAGGGTAATGTGTAGCAAATAATATTGATATTTGTTCGTAATACAATAGATAATGGAATAATTAATAGAGGATGCAACGGCTGCTACTGTGTGCGTGTCTGCTCGACGGGTATTTAAGCCCTGCAGTGCCAGCTCTATCACATTGCACTGTCTGCAGCCGCAAGAACAACAGCAAGAACAACAGCAACCAACATGAAGTTTTCGACCTTATTCGTAATACTGGTAAGCTTTTAAATATTCCCCTGTGAGTGAATCTCATATTCTTCTTGTTCGATGATTTAAATTTATCATATTTTATGATGCAATTGTCTCGTCCCTTGTTACATGTCTTAAACATAACTGTCGAAATGTGCCTATACTGTACAGGAGTCATGATATGTTAGGTATAATACATTCTGTCGGGTAATAAAATAACAGTTCAATTTAAAACAAAATATTTTTATCATACAAAGCGTTTAGAATATTGTGGTCACAATGTCACGAGTATTGCTCTAAGATCATTTTAGAGTCTAACCCTCAGTTTCCCAGCTCAAAATTATCGCAGAATTAATGTGACAAATTGTCAAGCACGCTTTATTTTCTGTGATTGGCTGTTGAAAATTCATTCAACCAATCACAGCAGATAACGCGTGCTTGACAATTTGTCACATTTATTCTGCGAAAATTTTGAGCTGGGAAACTGAGGGTTACCCTTCTCATCTCAAAATATGTCAGAAGTAACTGTGAAGTTGAAGGTAGTGTGTGTGGGTGCGTGAGCTATATCCTTTTTTTTTATTTGTTTATTTCAACAAAGTTAATTACTTATATTAATTTACAAAACTTCTGCCAAACTGCAGGACAGTTTGTTGGCAGTGTTCTCGTGGACACAGCTCATATTATAAAAGTAACACGAATAATAAAACAAATAATATTATTTCGTACGCATCACACCACGCATAACTGCACACATGCTCGAGCTGCCCAGTTTATTTCAAGTGAAACGTAGGTAAGTAATTATACAGTTCGACAGCTCGATCATCTGTACTTACATTAGTTACTATTGTACACTGGCGTCTATACCCATCGGCTCATAGCGCCTTGCCCGCCATCCCAGCATACACGGCAAAAGAACATGCTACTAGCGCCCCGGCCACCGCCGCAGCCCCCTCCCGGCAGGAGACGAGCTACCCAGCGCGGGTTAGACAACACGGCGGCCGTCCGACCGCCAGCAGCACGCCACGCGAGCATGGCCGACCCATTCTTGCGTTAGATACATACATAATATAAGTACACTTCACCCGGCGCGCCCACACATACACTCGCCCAGCCCAGCCGCTCAAAATGAACTTTATTTGGATAGAACTAAGCTATACTTTCCTTAGAGCAAGTAACGCGAATCTCCGGACAAACACGCCAAGTGACAGTTTAAGTTGCTAGGGGCATAGACCCAGATAGTGCTTACGCAGTATATTTTTTAAGGCACTTTTAGACACTGTTTCGGTAGAAATTTCATTAGGTAATTCGTTCAACAGTGTTGGAACTTGCCATTGCCGCGTCCTTTGCCCAAAATAATTCCTCACCTTTGGGACCGAGTACTTTTTTCTCTGTGCCGCTTTACGGGTTGGTCGGTTATACACTTTCTTTACTTTGTGTTCGTTTTTGTTGTGCTGTTCTAAAATTAAGTTGTCTTTACTCTTTTCTGTATCGGTAATATTCTACAAATCTTAAATATTTTTCGTACTCCTTATTAACGCTATCTTTAGTTGCCTTGCTTACTAATAATTTTAATAATCGAATTTGCAATATTTTAACTTTATTTAAATGTACCGGAAACGTCAGTCCATAACCACCCAAACCGTAGTTTATTGTTGCCTCTGCAAGTGCATGGTACAGAATATACAGTAACCGCCTACTAACTATATATTTTAAATTATTAAGTTTCCCTAGTACGGAGCGTAGTTTGTTACATACAGTGTCTACGTGTGCGTCCCAAGTAAATCGTTCATCAATTAGTAATCCTAGGTATTTCGCCACCCGCTCAATACACTCACATTGGCAGTTTACATTGCGATCGTGAAGGCAATCGTACGAGTGACCTTTTATCGAGATACCAGCAGTTTTACCTATGTGGTTATACGGGGACGATATCAACATACACTTGGTTTTATTTATATTAATAAGGATACCATTATCGTGCGCCCATTTGACCACTCTATCTAAATCTTCTTGCATTGCCGACTGGATCAGCTCACAGTCCCTACCGCTGTATGTCAAGCACGTATCGTCTGCATACATGTATGCCTTACAATTTTTAATGACATTGACCATACTGTTGACGTGCATGATATACCCCATCGGTCCATAAACTGACCCGGTCGGCACTCCGTAATCGACTTTACCGAGGTTACTGTCTACACCTTTCACCCTAACTTTTATATACCTATTATCTAGATACTGCCTGAACCACCCCTTTAGCGGGCCCCGTATCCCACACTCATCCATGGCCTGCATCAAGCCCTCATGCTCCAAAGTATCGAAGGCTTTTTAAAATCAATAAAGATCAACAGAACCACCTGTTTTGAATTCAATGAGGCGTTTATGTCATCTGTAAACTTACTTAATGCCGTTGCTGTGCTTCTATTTGGCCTAAAACCGTGCTGAATATCTGTTAACCTATTATTATTTTCTAAAAACTTTGTGATTTGTCCTATGATTACTTTTTCAAAAAATTTATTAATAACACTCAATATCGCGACGGGCCTATAATTTGTGTACTCTGTGTGTTTCCCCCCCTTGAAAATTGGTCTAATAATTGAGATCTTTAACTCATTGGGGTACACCTGTCGTTCTATACACTTATTAATGAAATGTGCAAGAACTTGGCTGATAGGGAACTTAATAGTTTTTAAATCCTGTACACGAATGCCATCTGAGCCTGGGGACTTGCTGCAGTTTAACTTATCTATTACTACACATATATCTCTGGGGCAGGCCTTTTTAAATCTAAAACTTACATCACTTTCTTTTACATATTCACATCTTTCATAAAACAATTGGTTACATAAATGGTTCTGTTTTAGAAAACCAATTTCATTAGTAAAAGTATTACAGAAATTATTACATACGCTTTCCAGCTTCTCGTTACTGCTTACTAAATACTTTTGAATCACGTCATCAACATTTAACTTTTTTCTACCAAGCCACTTGTTCGCACACTCCCATACTTTTCTCATATCTCCGTTACAGTTCTTCAACTCTTGGCGCCTGTGTGCATTTCTAGCAAAATTCACAGCCTTATTTGCTTTATTTCGATATTTTGTGTACTCTAATCGTAGTGACATATTTTTCGGATTTGCTTTCCATTTTCTAAACAATGCGTCTTTAGTTTCTAATGTTTTCTGTAATTTTTTGTTAACCCAGATGTTAGATTCCCTCTGTTTAACTAGCTTTTTTGTTTCCGACGTACTGTAAATATTGCCAAAAATACTACACATTTGCTTATACAGCTCTAAAGGGTCTTCAATACACAAGAGATTAGTCCATTCTACCTTACATAACTTATTTTTAACCGTTTCATTATTAAGTGTCGTGCGGGGTAACAAGGAGGCATCGGCTGTTTATTTACTTCGATCGAAAGTCCCGTTAAGTAGTGATCAGAAACCGTGGTCGTTAGTACGTAGGCGTGAAGCTCGCCGGCTGGTCGCGCACTTCGCACAAAAATATGATCGATGCATGATGTCACTCGTCGCTCTGACAGGACTACCTCCCGCGTGACGTCTTGAATGCAGCATTCCATGCCTAACTCACTCAGTGTGTTTAGGTATTCGTTGGCGCGTGAGTCGGTTTCCCCTTGCAATATGTTTATATTGCAGTCTCCCAATAACACTACATCATTTCCAATAGGTACATCTTGTATTAATTTCTTGAGTTCATTTATAAAGTGTGATTTGTTCATTTGCGGAGGCCTGTAAGTAGTTATTAAGTCAATTTTTTTGCGTTCAGTGTGAATTTGACCATGTATTAGTTCACAGCTCAGGTTACATTTCTTTATAATTTCAAACTCCATATTTTCATGTACATAGATAATTATACCCCCTCCCCTTATTTCCGTTCTAGTTAGGTAATATGAACAGTAACCATTTAACTCATAATTATACACTTCCTCCTCCTTTATATTTATTTCTGTTAGACATATTAGGTCCAATTTAGGTAAACAGTCTTTTATTAATACTATAAATTCATTAAAATGTTTCCTTAAAGAACAAATATTCATGTGTACGATGTTTAATTTATTTTCAGTATGTGTTACATAGTTTATCCAATGCTTTGTGGAATCATATTTTGAGTATGTAATATCCTGTAGGTCTTCAGAGTTCATATTTGTATTTAGAAACTTTAATTTAGGAAATTATATTCTACAGTAAGTTCTATGTATATATTTACTCTCCGTTCTCGGTACTAATAGATATGTACTTATTTATGTCGCTTTCACAGCTGATATTATAAACTTTCTTCTCGACCTCACTCTTTTTAATTAAATTTTTTCCGTCTTTAATCCATATAAACTTGAACTCATCCTTTAATTTTTGTTTCGTTATCCAGAGTAATTGACGCATTTGGCGTGTGAGATTTTCATTAATATAGATGCGGGTATCATCGTTGTTGTTGTAAATGGAATGGTTTGGCAGCCGTTGTTTCTTGCTCTGTATCCATTGATTGCGCGTATCCGCGTTACACATTTTTTACAATAACTGGCATGCCACTTCGCTCACCTCTGACTCTCCATACCTTTTCTATGCCATCTACACCCAATTTCAATTCTTTCGCAATCTTCTTAACTACCTCTTTAATGTTTTCTCCCTCTTGTTTACGTACATTAATTAACTCGACATTAAATTTTAATTCCTTCTGCTCCAGCCATCCTATACGATCCTCAAGTGACTTATTATATTTTTCTAGAAATATACCCCGTTGTATCAGGTCCTTCATCCTATTTTCATTTTTATAGCTTGAATCAATTAGTTTTAGGTGCGCCTGATCCAATTCCTTGTGTTTACCCTCTAAGTTCTTGATAACATTATCCGTGTCACAGTTCTTTGTCTTTATTTCCACTACCTCCTTTTTAATCTCCGTAATGTCGGACTGAATAGCAGCATATTTCTCATCCTGTTGCTGTTTCATGGTGGTCAACAAGGTGTGCATGACCTTCATTTCTTCTCGGAATGCATTAAGTGTTTCGTTCAGAGCACCTGTTGAACAACAAGGCTTGAATCTCCTACTATCCCGCGACATTAGTGTGGAGTCGATGTCCGATTCATATTCTCTTTTCTTAGTGCCGTGTCTCGCAGTAACCCACTCCTTCTCTTTCGTTGAAGCTAAGTTCGGATCCGATCAGTGTTTGGTTGGTGTTTTCTGCATATTTAATATCACGACGGCGTGTAACAACAACGCGACGCGACAGTAATAATTAGGTACAGCGTATCGCTCACACGTCCACTCACGAGCGCGCTCCACGAGAACTGATGCGGATGATACATTACATGTCCAATCAAAGTGATATTAATGATTATAATTTACGTTTATTTCACAATTAATACAACATATTAATATTAATATAAGCAGTTGTCATTCTTGTGACAAAATATCTATAAGTGAATGAGCAATGTGATGCTTTTCACTTCACCATCAACCGCAGCCTGGCTTCACCCACTGCTGGGCACAGGCATCTCAGGAATTGAAGTTCGGCGCCATTTCTGTAGACACTCTTCAGGCAGAATTTGGCCCGTGCCGTGCAGATAATAATTGTTTGTTTCTTCAAGGACCTGGTTTAATACAAAGTGTAACGAAAACGTGTGATCATATTTTAAAAACTCTTCAGCCCATGTGTATGCACAACTTTGTCTCGGAATGTCATAGGGAATTACCGAAAAAAATATTGTATTGTCCATACTAAGTTGTCGTCAGCTGTATGGGAGCTATCATTTATTTTCCCGAAAACCATCCTTACGCGGTGAAAGTTTGTATGGTGAACTAATAATTTGTCAAGTAAGGCGGCCCGCACACCTACAATTTTATTGTGCGATATAAGTAATTGGCTATTCGAAGTACTAATTCTACGCAGACGAAGTTGCGGGCAACAGCTAATAACACTATACATGCGTTTTACATGCAAATGCATTTAATCCGATGTGTCATGATGGTAAATGTGTCGGTTATGTTCTCAGGTGGTGGCGTGCGCGCTTCTGGTGCCTGGCATGTACTCTCAAAATGCAGAATCATTATCACTTCTAAATTCTAAAGCAGTCAATTTGTCAATCGCCAATCCTGCTGGATAATTAAACTAATCGCAGCTTAAATAATAAACTCGTTTAAAATATAATATGTCGTGTTTTATTAATTTCCTTCATCCTTCTGACAATCTACATCGCAAAACCTATTGGCCTACCCTACCTACCCTACCTACCCAACCTACCCTACCTATCCTACCTACCCTACCTACCCTACCTACCCTACCTACCCTACCTACCCTACCTACCCTACCTACCCTACCTACCCTACCTACCCTACCTACCCTACCTACCCTACCTACCCTACATACCCTACCTACCCTACCTACCCTACCTACCCTACCTACCCTACCTACCCTACCTACCCTACCTACCCTACCTACCCTACCTACGCTACCTACGCTACCTACCCTACCTACGCTACCTACCCTACCTACCCTACCTACCCTACCTACCCTACCTACCCTACCTACCCTACCTACCCTACCTACCCTACCTACCCTACCTACCCTACCTACCCTACCCACCCTACCTACCCTACCCACCCTACCTACCCTACCTACCCTACCTATCCTACCTACCCTACCTACCCTACCTACCCTACCTACCCTACCTACCCTACCTACCCTACCTACCCTACCTACCCTACCTACCCTACCTACCCTACCTACCCTACCTACCCTACCTACCCTACCTACCCTACCTACCCTACCTACCCTACCTACCCTACCTACCCTACCTACCCTACCTACCCTACCTACCCTACCTACCCTACCTACCCTAACTACCCTACCCACCCTACCTACCCTACCTACCCTACCTACCCTACCTACCCTACCTACCCTAACTACCCTACCTACCCTACCTACCCTACCTACCCTACCTACCCTACATACCCTACCTACCCTACCTACCCTACCTACCCTACCTACCCTACCTACCCTACCTACCCTACCTACCCTACCTACCCTACCTACCCTACCTACCCTACCTACCCTACCTACCCTACCTACCCTACCTACCCTACCTACCCTACCTGCCCTAACTACCCTACCTACCCTACCTACCCTACCTACCCTACCTACCCTACCTACCCTACCTACCCTACCTACCCTACCTACCCTACCTACCCTACCTACCCTACCTACCCTACCTACCCTACCTACCCTACCTACCCTACCTACCCTACCTACCCTACCTACCCTACCTACCCTACCTACCCTACCTACCCTACCTACCCTACCTACCCTACCTACCCTACCTACCCTACCTACCCTACCTACCCTACCTACCCTACCTACCCTACCTACCCTACCTACCCTACCTACCCTACCTACCCTACTTACCCTACCTACCCTACCTACCCTACCTACCCTACCTACCCTACCTACCCTACCTACTGTAAAAGGGGGATGCAGCCAGAGGCTAATAAAATACTATCCGACTTCTACGACGTTGTTCGCGCGCAAACGAACGGTGCCGCGGCAGACGACAGCGGGGAAGGGAGGCGCGCGGGACGGCGACGAGGCGCGAGCGCCCGCGACCGCCGGCCGGCGGCCATGACCAGAAATCCACGCAAGCGAGCGGGCGCTATTTTTTATAATATTTTTTGTCCACGTTACCAACCGATGCAGTACCCCAATATATCATCATTTTAATACAGTCCACTCGTTTTACTGAAGAGCCAACCAAACACAACATCCTCGACATTGGTCCTTCCACCGGTAAAGAAGATTGAAGAATCGTCGCACCGAGAAAAACTGCAAAAAGTTGGCGGCGCAGACTTTGACCCGCGCCACGTGCGCCTATCTATTGTGCAGTGGCATCGCATCGCTGTCTACGAGCGAAGATTGAAAAAACTGGACACTGGAATCATCAGTGGATAACACGTGCACCGATCTATTGTGCCGTGGCATCGCTGTCTACGAGTGAAGATTAGAAATAACGAGTCACCAGTGAATTACACGTGCGCCTATCTATTGCGCCGTGGCATCGCTGTTTTCTAGAAGAAAATATTCTGGAGAATTGAGAGTTCAATGGACTATTTGGATAAGGACGACGGCGTGCTGTGAGTTCGTTCCAATTTTCCCTTATTCCACACTTCTGTGCGTTTATTGCATTAGTCAATTGTAATCCAATTCAACCACATTCCCTTTAATTGAGTTGGCACAAGCTAATCACTTCGCATGTATGTACTAATCTCAATTCGCTTTGCTAGGCGTGTGGCGATCGCATTGACGCCATTTTTGATGCATACAATTTTTTCAAGAAATTGTTTCTATTCCGGGCTTATTTTTTAACGAATAGGAATCGCATGCGGGACAGATAACGGCTAACTATTGCATGTAATTAGCTGTTAGACCGCATTAGCCGAGTGTGTGTACGTGTGCGCCTATTAATTGCCCTGCATTCTTTTACGAAACTTTCATTGTTTTTTTTTCCAATTACAAGATGGCTGACAAACTAAGCAAAAAACGCAGTTCGATGAAGGCTAAGCTAACTAATTTCACTAACTATCTCAACGCTTTGGAAAATAGTGATCGATTGACTGAATTGGAGGTACTCGATCTAGAAAGTCGATTTAGCAAATTTGAACAGTTGTATGACGAGTTTAATGAATTACAGACCGAGATTGAGATGTTATCGGACAATCCCGACGATGCCTACACGGATCGCTTCAAGTTTGAAGACAGTTACCACAACTTGGTTGCCACGGCGCGGAAAGTTATTTCTGCTGAGCAACGACATCAGGACAAGACTTCTGCAGGTTCCGTATCAGGCTCCGAAGTGACAGGTGGGACAAGAAACAACCTAAAATTGACTTACCTCGTTTTGATGGCAGCTATCAGTGTTGGCTGGAATATAGGGACACTTATCAATCCTTGATCCATAATAATAAAAACATTGATAACATAAACAAATTTCATTATCTACGTGCTTCCTTAAAGGGACAAGCCGCTGAAATTATCAAAAATATAGATTTTAGAAACGAAAATTATGAGCTAGCTTGGGACTTATTGTGCGAGCGGTATAACAATAACCGCCTGTTAATAAACAATCATGTCAAGGCACTATTTAATGCAGAACCTATCACTAATGAATCCAGTGCTGCTTTACGCCGCCTTGTTGATGTTACAAATAAAAATATACGAGCATTATCATTGTTGAATGAGCCTACACGGGATACCCTCATTATCTACTTAATGACATTAAAATTAGATTATATTACCAGCAGGGATTGGGAAGAGTACCGTAATACTTTACCTAACTCACCAACATTGCCACAGTTTTGTACTTTTATGAACAATAAGGCAGATTTACTGGAGACATTAGAGGAAAATAAAAAACTAGATAAAGTGCAACCAAATAGCAGTAATAAATCAAAAACTTTTATTGTTACCACACAAAAACAAGAAACAAACAATAATGAGAAAGACAAAAATAAAATTATATGTCCTATGTGTTCTCAAAATCATTTTCTTTATTCATGCGAAACTTTTAGAAAATTAGTAGTAGAAGAAAGAGTGCAGAAAGCAAAAGAATTCAAAGTATGTATGAATTGTTTACGGGCTGGCCATATAGAAAAGCGTTGTAGATTCACACGCTGTAAGTACTGTAAAAACCGGCATAATACCTTGTTACATTTAGATCAGCCTGAGACTCAAATACTAAATAACCCTATGCTTAGTACGCCCTCTAATAGTGTATCACTTTCAGCAGATATACAGCCTACTTCTCAAAAGCACATTTTACTGTCCACAGCTGTGGTGAAGGTGGTGAGTGACAAAGGCCAAAGGTGCAACGCCAGAGTCCTATTAGACAGTGGAAGCACGGCTAACTTCGTCACTGACAAGATTTGCAGAGATCTGGGATTGTCTCGAGTTGGTTCCGCCTCAAGGGTCACAGGTATAAATAGTTTGACCAGTAACAGTACACATTCTTGCAACCTCACCATTGAGTCCACTTCCTTCAGGATTATTTCTAGCGGACCCATCCTTTAATATTCCGTCAGACATTGATATTCTGTTAGGAGCTGAACTATTCTGGGATGTTATTCAGGCCAATCATATCAATTTGGGAAAGAATTTACCAAAGTTGTGTGAAAGCAAATTAGGATGGCTAATTTCAGGTTCCGTACTGCTAGCTTGCATAAACAAACACATGTTTGTAATTTTTCTAAAATAATTATTAATCCAGACTTGAATAAGTTTTGGGAACTTGATACAATATCACCTAAGCATTGTCTTTCTGTAGAGGAACGTGCTTGCGAAGAAAGTTTTAAGTTAAATACGGTCCGTGGCCCAAACGGCCAGTTTGTTGTTACCATGCCACTTAAGGCGAATCCTAGCGTTCTTGGTGACTCATACGCTGTGGCTAAACGTAGATTTTCATCATTAGAAAAACGCTTTGAACGCGATCCTATATATAAAGGTATGTATATCGACTTCATGACGGAATATGAAACGTTAGGTCATATGACTGAGGATAGTGATTTATCAGTTAGTAATAAAAAAAATGTTAGTTATTTCTTGCCACACCATGGGGTTTTGCGGGAATCAAGTAAAACGACGAAGTTGCGAACAGTCTTCGATGCATCAGCAAAAACAACCTCGGGATTATCACTAAATGACATTCAATACGTAGGTCCTACTGTTCAGAATGATCTACTCTCGATCTTACTAAGAGTTAGACAACATAAGTACGTAATCTCAGGGGACATCGAAAAAATGTATCGAGCTGTCGAGTTAAATCCCAGTCAACGATCACTACAACGCATTATATTTAGGAAAGATCCGTCAGAGCCACTCAAAACATACACGTTAAATACAGTCACATACGGGACAGCGTCTGCGCCTTATCTGGCGACCAAGTGCCTAGTGAGCCTTGCAGAGGCCACTGACAATCAGCACGTGAAAGGAAGCATTCAGCGTGATTTTTACGTCGACGATTTGTTGACGGGATCAGATACCATAATCGGCGCAATCGAACTTTGTCAGAATATAAAATCAATATTAAGTTCAGCAAATTTTAATTTAAGAAAATGGCGATCAAACAGTACCCAAATTCTAAAAGAAATAGTTAACTTAGAGGATGACTCTTGCCTAGATTTAGATTTGTCAAAAAATTACACATCAAAGACATTGGGTCTACTATGGCTTTGCAAATCAGATGTTTTATCATTTTCCATTAATATTGACATTCACAAAACAATAACAAAAAGACACATTTTATCTATAATAAGCCAAATTTTTGACCCATTGGGGTTAATTGGTCCATGTGTTGTTGAAGCAAAAATTGTAATGCAAAAACTGTGGGTTAATAAATGTGACTGGGATGATAAAGTTCCACAAGACATAGCAGATCAGTGGTCGAAATTTGTAGATGCATTAAAATATTTAAATTCTTTGAACATTCCCAGATGGGTCATATGTGACAATTGTATCATGAATGAAATACACATATTCACAGATAGCAGTGAAAAGGCGTATGGTGCTTGCGTTTATATACGCAGCATTGATAGCAGTAATGCAGTCATGGTACGATTATTAGCTTCTAAAAATCGTATAGCCCCAATAAAACCAACAACAATGCCCAGGTTAGAGCTATGTGGTGCGCTGTTAGGTGCAAGATTGTGTACCAAGGTCAAAGAGTCCCTAACCATATCAGTTAGCCGATGTGTCTTTTGGTGTGATTCAACGATAGTGTTGAGCTGGTTGTCTACACCATCAACACAACTTAAGCCTTTCGTTAGGCATCGTGTTAACGAGATACAGGAGACTACCCTTGGATCCGTATGGAACTATGTGCCAACACGAGACAATCCCGCGGATCTCGTTTCTCGAGGGGTGAAGGCTGATCATATCAGCGATTCTTGTTTATGGAGGGCAGGCCCTTCATTTTTATTGCAGGATGAGTGCCTGTGGCCGAAACCACCAAACGATGTTGCAAAACAAGACTTGCCTGAACTAACTTATTTTGTAAATCAGTCCAACAATAGCAACATTCCAGTTAATCAAACATTAATACAACAATTAATCCATAAATATTCAGACTTTAACCGTCTGCAAAGAATTGTGGCCTACATTAGAAGGTACATTTACAATTTAAAAAATAATAAGTTAGTAGGGTGGATGTCTAATCAAGAAATTCAATCTGCGTTGAAATGTATTATCCGTAATGCGCAATTTGAAATTTTTTCGGAAGAATATTCTATTTTAAAATTAGGAAAATCCTTGCCTCCTAAAAATCGGCTCATAGCTTTATCTCCTTTTTTGGATTCTGACGGCATTATTCGTGTCGGAGGCAGGCTAAAAAATTCTCCTTATGATTACAACGTAAAGCATCCTATACTCATGTGCAGTAAGCATCATTTAACAAAAATCTTATTTCAAACTGTTCACAGAAAACTGTTACATGCCGGACCTCATTTGCTCTTGGCAAACATTCGGCAAAACTATTGGCCCTTGGGGGGCAGAAATTTATCTAGAGTCACTGTTCAAAAATGTGTAGTGTGCTTTAGGCATAAGGCTCAAAACGTACAACCTATAATGGGACAACTTCCAAAATCACGAAGTAATCTAGAATTCCCATTCTTAAATTCAAGTGTTGACTATGCCGGCCCAATACTGATCACTGACCGGAAGGGAAGAGGCTGCAGGCTTATAAAGTCTTATATATGTTTTTTTGTCTGCCTGGCTGTCAAGGCCGTTCACTTGGAGCTTGTCACGGATCTCACAAAGGAAGCATACATGGCTGCTTTAAATAGATTCATTGCGCGCCGTGGCAAGCCTCGTAGCATATTGTCTGATAACGGAACAACTTTTGTCGGTTCGTGTAATCAATTACGTCTTTTTTTGCAGACCTCAAATATTGCATATGATATCGCTCAGGAAGGAATTGAGTTCAACTTTGTGCCTGCCTACACCCCTCATTTCAATGGCGTCGCTGAGGCCGCTGTGCGCTCCACGAAACATCACTTAAAAAGACTGCTTAAACTAACCCACTTCACATACGAAGAGATGGCTACGTGCCTAACTCAAATAGAGGCCATTCTCAATTCCCGACCTCTTACTCCTTGTTCTACTGATCCACTTGATTTCTGTGCCCTAACTCCTTCTCACCTTTTAATTGGAAGATCACTCACGTCCGTTCCGCATCCACAGATGACTGACAGCGGAAACATTAGTCGACTCGAGTGATTCCAAAGGGTGGAATACATCAAGCAGCATTTTTGGAAGCGATTCAACACTGAATACATTTCTCTGCTGCAGCAAAAAACCAAGTGGTCTACAACATCAGGTGACATCAAGGTGGGGAGCCTCGTCCTGGTCAAGGATAAGGCGCTTCCACCTCTCTGCTGGCTGCTGGGCCGCGTCGTGCAGGTGTACCCAGGCACCGACGGTGTCGTGAGGGTTGCGGAGTTGAAGACGAAGAAGGGGACAATCCGGCGGGCCTTCAACAACATCTGCCCGCTGCCACTTTTTTGAAGAAGGGTTCAACCCGGGGAGCATGTTCGCGTGCAAACGAACGGTGCCGCGGCAGACGACAGCGGGGAAGGGAGGCGCGCGGGACGGCGACGAGGCGCGAGCGCCCGCGACCGCCGGCCGGCGGCCATGACCAGAAATCCACGCAAGCGAGCGGGCGCTATTTTTTATAATATTTTTTGTCCACGTTACTAACCGATGCAGTACCCCAATATATCATCATTTTAATACAGTCCACTCGTTTTACTGAAGAGCCAACCAAACACAACATCCTCGACAGACGTACATATATTCATTAAAACGTGCCGCCCGCAGGTCGGCTCTCACAGAAGTCCCAGCTAAACCAAAATACTACACGCGTTCGATTTATTTCTAAATATTCTGTATTCGATTTCCTTCCAAACAAAAAATAAATATAAGTTGCCAGCTTAAGGTGTCAGCGGCCGAACAGGTTGCTCGTCCTATGTGGAAAACCTCTACATGAGCTACGCCCCTACGAATAGATGCGCAGAATCATGTGAAGCGCAGCTATTCTCAACTTTGGAAGGAAAATCACTCTTACCTAACACCTTTACCTAACGGAGGAATTAATCTGAGGTCCTTCCCTTACAAGGGGAAGGCTCAAGTCATGGCAAACGAATTACCGGATTCTCCGATATTTACTCTAACTTCAGCTAACAAGTGCACATGCATTAACAAGTCAACGCCGTCATGCTTGAACCTCCTTGCACAAAACCTCCGCAAAAGTAACAAGGCGGCCTCTTATTCCTAACAGAAATGATGTGATAACTCACATCCACCCGGATGGGGTTTAATTATGTGAAATTCAAACGTGATACAATATTTCATCCTCAAGCATTTATCAGGCCAGAGAAGGAAAGGCTGGATCGCATCGAATCTTCTAAACCTATCATTGAACTTTATCCAGAGCTTATCACACTTAACGTATTTAATATTATCAATAAGTTATTAGCTGGACCAATGCCATAAACAGTCATCAACTGGACCAATGATGCCAAATCAACATCCCTAGCGAAGGCTATGCCCCGTATGCAAAGTCGGTTTCAGTTATGACCAATACCTCTCCCACTCTTGAAATGCTTCTATCATCAATTCACTGGATTAAGCTCAGCCTAGCTGAATAAAAAAAACAAATATTGCTTCGATGCGTAGTCAGCATTGCCAGCCTTTTCTTCCCCCGGCAGCTTACATCAGCTCATGGAATTGGAAAATAATTTATTTTAATCACATCGATACTAATTGCAGCAAAAATCATCGATAAATATATTTTCTGCTTGCCCATCCCTACTAACTATGACATGTCAAATCTGAAAACTATCTATCATATATATATTTTTTTTAACGTACTTAGACATTGACGTTACATAACCTTGCCTACCAGTATCTACATTACCTTTAACTGGCCTACTCTAACATTAAACGGTTTTATCCTATTTATATGTACAATATCCCTAAATCTCCTATTATTTAACTTTCTAATTACATAATTAACATCAGATAATCGCCTAACTATTTGGTAAGGGCCTTTATATAACCTACATAGTTTCAAACTCCTATTTATAGTCCGTCTGGGCGTGTAGAGCATTACCAACTGATTCGGCGTAAACCTTCTGAACTTAGCTTTTCTATCATATCGCATTTTCTGTTTAACCTGTGCCTTTTTTATATTGGCTATGGCACATCGTGTCAGATTATTTCCTAGTTCATGACGTTCCACATAATCAATCATGTTATTATTTCCGCTATTTACTATCATGTCTGTCTGAAATAATGGTACCCTAGCGTACAGCAACATATGGGGTGAAATTCTAGTGCTGGTCTGTTTGCTTGAATTATAAGCGAAACATACCAGTGGGACATAACTACATCAATTTCGCTGATCGTTGGAGACGTACATGGAAAACATCTGACACATTGTCCGATTAAATCGCTCAACTAACCCATTTGTTGCTGGGTGGAACGCAGTGGTGAAGCGTGACTTGGCTCCGAAATACCTTACCGTTTCCTTTACCAAGCGAGACGTGAAAACTGACCCCCTATCCGATACTATTTCCTTAACTCCTCCAAAACGACAGAAAATCTCCTCTATCAAGAACTCACTGATCCTCTGCGCGGTCACCTTAGGCACTGCTCTACACACTGCATACTTCGATGCATACTCTAAACTCACAATAATATACCTATTACCTCTCAGCGACTTTCTGAATGGACCTAAAACGTCTATCCCAATCTTCTCCATCAAATGATTCACCACAACAGGTTGCAACTGTGCCACCTGGTTACCCTTCTTCCGCTCCTGGCACAGCATACAGCTTCTTACATATTTATCTATTACTTTCTCAGCATCCTTAATAAAGTACCTCGCTCTGAACTTAGCCAAAGTTTTCGCCAGACCTAAATGACCGCCTGACCATGGATCATCATGAAGTTCCCTCAACACCTCCTGCAATAAGCTTTTAGGAATGACCACCACCATTCTATCATCATTTAAAATTCTGATCTTCTTACACAAAATGCCGTCTACCACACTAAACCCTTTCACCACATCACACCCACTCACTGCTATCCTATCCAACCAATACCTACAATACTCATCTCCAAGCTGCTCATCTTTAACTCTAACTATCTCTATCCTATACCGCTGCATACCATCGTCGGAGCCCTCTTCAGACTTCTTCTGGTCCTCATCTACTTGACCTAAAGGATTCCTACTCAAGAAATCTGCTATGACGTTGTCTCTTCCTGCACAATGAACAATGTCGAAGTCATACGCCTGAATGCACAGCGACCACCTAGCCAATCTTCCATTCATGTCCTTTCTACCTCTCAGCCAGCACAACGCCTTGTGATCAGTGACAACCTGGAACTTTAAACCACACAGGAAATGTTTGAAATAATTCAACGCCCAGACTAAAGCAAGACACTCTTTCTCTGTTGTGGAATATTTCTTCTCTCCTTCACTCAGCTTCCTGGATGCATATGCTATAGGGAACATCACATCACTACCTTGCTTGAGACAGCAGCCAAGAGCCTCACCACTCGCGTCCACATGTAACCTAGTGGTTAATAACTTACTACTAGAATAAAAATGCAAGATCGGGGGTGATTCCATAATTTTTATTATCTTCTGGAAGGCTTCTTCTTCATTCCTTCCCCAAATAAACTTGATGTTTTTTTTCAACAATTTTTTTAAAGGCAGAACTATTTCAGCAAAGTTACTAATAAATTTTCTATAGTAGGAAAACAAACCTAACACAGATTTAACCTGTTTTGCACTGGTTGGGGTCTTTAGTGTCTTTAATGACTGTAATTTCTTATTGTCGGGCTTAACTCCTTCCCCGGAGATTTCATGTCCCAACACCGAAATTTTGTTATAACCAAAACTGCACTTACTCGGTTTCAGCGTAAGGTTTGCTTTCTTCAATCTACTCATGACTTCTTCTAACGATTCTAAAAACTCTGGGAAACTATTACCCCAAACTAGGATATTATCTACATAACAAATAGCCTTTTTATATTTAATGCCAGCTAATACCTTGTCCATTATCCTTTGGAAAACAGCTTGACTCGTTTTGAGCCCAAAAGGTAAAACATTGAATTCATACAACCCCGACGCAGTAATGAATGCTGTTTTATGTTTATCTTTTTCGCATAAACGATGCTGCCAGTAGCCTGAATTTAAGTCTAAGTCCGCAAAGTATCGCGCCCCTGATAAGTAAATCATCAGATCTTCTATGACTGGTAATGGGTAACTATCGGTAATGACCTTTTTATTAAGTTTACGATAATCAACACAGAACCTCCAGGACTGATCTGGCTTTTGTACTAGCACCACGGGTGAGGCGTATGCACTCCTTGACTCCCGGATGACACCATTCTTTAGCATCTCATCTATTTGCGCGTTTATTATGTCAAGTTGTACTGTTCTGTACAACTTGTACAACTTGTGTTTGTAGACTTCTTGAGAGATCGGTCCATTCGAGTAGTTATTGAAGGCTGCTCGTCGGACCAAATGGATATTAATGCCGGGGTCCCTCAGGGGTCGGTACTCTCAGCAACATTGTTCTTGTTGCACATTAACGATCTGCTTAAACCCGGCACCTTTGGGTATGCAGACGACAGCACTGTTGCTGAGAGATACTTGTCCAACGCACGGGCTACCGGGCCACAGATCCAGTCTCTTCGTGAGGCCATGGTGGAGCGCTTGAACTTGTCCTTGCAGGCAGTCCCCGAATGGGGTGATGCCAATCTGGTCAAGTTTAATGCTACTAAAACCCAGGCGTGTCTTTTTTCCGCTAAAAAGAGCCAATTTCACCCGGCTCCAACTTTTCGTGATGTAACCGTGCCAATAACCATCTTGGGCTTCTTGGCGTTACGTTGACATTGACTCTCAATTTTGGGCCTTACATTGAGGCTAAGGCTCAGCTGGCTTCCAAAAAGTTGGGGATCCTTGCGAAGGTGAGAAAGTACTTCACGCCGGAACAGCTGCTCAACTTGTATCAAGCGCAAGTTCGATCGTGCATGGAGTACTGTTCTCACCTCTGGGACGGTACTGCCAAATACCAGCTTGATGCACTAGAGTTGATCGAAAAGCGGGCCAAGAGACTTATCGGCAATGAGGCACTGGTCAAATCAAAGCTCCAGAGCCTTGAACATCGTCGCCGAGTTGCCAGCTTGTCGGTTTTTTATCGGTTACATTTCGGGGAGTGTGCGATGGAATTGCATGATTTAATTCCGCCCAGCCCGTTCCATCATCGGACAACCAGACGCACGGCGATGCGTCATCGGTACATGGTGGACATCCCACCCATACGCACAAAACGTTTTGGGGACACTTTTATTATGCGTACAGCTAAGGAGTGGAATTCCCTGCCGGAGTCTGTGTTTCGCGATAGCTACAATCTAGGGGTCTTTAAGTCAAGAGTGAATAGGTTACTTCTAGGCAAGCGTGCTTCACCGTCGACCACATCATCGCTTACCATCAGGTGAGATAGTGGTCAAGCGCGAGCCTATTTACAATAAAAAAAAAAAAAACTAAAGAATGTAATATAAGAAGGGAACTTGATATAAACCCGAACTTGAGTCTGGGCGAAATAGAGTCACTTATGAAACTTCTTTCATCTTATGGAGAGAATTTCGCATTTTCAACATCAGAGCTAGGCAGCTGTAGTGTAGAAGAAATCACTATTAGAACTGTAGATGAAATACCAGTCCATCATCCGCCCTATAGAGTATCTCCAAAACAACTTGACATAATAAACGCGCAAATAGATAAGATGCTAAAGAATGGTGTCATCCGGGAGTCAAGGAGTGCATACGCCTCACCCGTGGTGCTAGTACAAAAGCCAGATCAGTCCTGGAGGTTCTGTGTTGATTATCGTAAACTTAATAAAAAGGTCATTACCGATAGTTACCCATTACCAATCATAGAAGATCTGATGATTTACTTATCAGGGGCGCGATACTTTGCGGACTTAGACTTAAATTCAGGCTACTGGCAGCATCGTTTATGCGAAAAAGATAAACATAAAACAGCATTCATTACTGCGTCGGGGTTGTATGAATTCAATGTTTTACCTTTTGGGCTCAAAACGAGTCAAGCTGTTTTCCAAAGGATAATGGACAAGGTATTAGCTGGCATTAAATATAAAAAGGCTATTTGTTATGTAGATAATATCCTAGTTTGGGGTAATAGTTTCCCAGAGTTTTTAGAATCGTTAGAAGAAGTCATGAGTAGATTGAAGAAAGCAAACCTTACGCTGAAACCGAGTAAGTGCAGTTTTGGTCATAACAAAATTTCGGTGTTGGGACATGAAATCTCCGGGGAAGGAGTTAAGCCCGACAATAAGAAATTACAGTCATTAAAGACACTAAAGACCCCAACCAGTGCAAAACAGGTTAAATCTGTGTTAGGTTTGTTTTCCTACTATAGAAAATTTATTAGTAACTTTGCTGAAATAGTTCTGCCTTTAACAAAATTGTTGAAAAAATACATCAAGTTTATTTGGGGAAGGAATGAAGAAGAAGCCTTCCAGAAGATAATAAAAATTATGGAATCACCCCCGATCTTGCATTTTTATTCTAGTAGTAAGTTATTAATAGGTTACATGTGGACGCGAGTGGTGAGCTCTTGGCTGCTGTCTCAAGCAAGGTAGTGATGTGATGTTCCCTATAGCATATGCTGTGGTATTTCGCCATTCTAAACCACATATTTTAGTTATTTCACTGAGTGAGCTGGAGTGTTCTCACCTAATTCACACTTAGGTCTCATAATACTTACTTACTCACACTGTATTCATATTATTCCATGCCAAAACATTTTACATCGCATCGCATCTATTATACGTTTTGTTGGTTTGTGCATTACTATTCTGCGAATCGGTCTAAAACGATTCGTTTTCTTATAAAATATCTAAAATAAAATAAATAATTATCATATTTTTCAATGTTATGACACCTACGTCAGGTTGTCAAGCTGTCAATACTTTTCCTTTTAAATTTTCTGTCATAGAGTTTCTCACTAGCTTAGCCTATGAAGATTACTTTTGATTTATATAATTTAAATTCTTTTTATCAATATGTTAGCTCAAATATTGTGTTTTATAAATTAATTTACACGCTCTCAGAATTCATCGAAGAGGTTTTGGATTGAATATTACTGGCTGTTTTGAATACTGGCAAGTTGCATTTTTGTATGACAACAAGATGTCACTAACTTAAATTCTAATAAAGAAGAAAAAGGACAGGCGGTGGATATAAAAGACGGAAAAGGCCGAGGGCTCGGGAGTCTTCAATCTGGTCTGAAACCGAAGAGTCGCCTAATCGCTAAGCCATAAAATACGAGAAGTTCCTGACAGTTGTGCTGCCTGCCTAACCTACCAGCTACCTACACGGCTACCTCCCTGCCCGACCTGTTCCCTGGTTGGCTGCCACGAAGAGTTCCTGTCAGTTGTGCTGCCTGCCTAACCACCAGCTGCCTACAATACGACTTGCCTGCCCGACCTGTTCCCCGGTTGGCTGCCCACGTCGCGCGAAGCCGGACCTTAATTTCATACATAATTTTTAGTTTATAACTGTTTTTTTATTTGTATTAACGTGGCTTATGTGTGGCTCAGCTCACCTGAGCGACCCGTAACGCTACAATGCATCCAGGAAGCTGAGTGAAGGAGAGAAGAAATATTTCACAACAGAGAAGGAGTGTCTTGCTTTAGTCTGGGCGTTGAATTATTTCAAACATTTCCTGTGGGGTTTAAAGTTCCAGGTTGTCACTGATCACAAGGCGTTGTGCTGGCTGAGAGGTAGAAAGGACATGAATGGAAGATTGGCTAGGTGGTCGCTGTGCATTCAGGCGTATGACTTCGACATTGTTCATTGTGCAGGAAGAGACAACGTCATAGCAGATTTCTTGAGTAGGAATCCTTTAGGTCAAGTAGATGAGGACCAGAAGAAGTCTGAAGAGGGCTCCGACGATGGTATGCAGCGGTATAGGATAGAGATAGTTAGAGTTAAAGATGAGCAGCTTGGAGATGAGTATTGTAGGTATTGGTTGGATAGGATAGCAGTGAGTGGGTGTGATGTGGTGAAAGGGTTTAGTGTGGTAGACGGCATTTTGTGTAAGAAGATCTGAATTTTAAATGATGATAGAATGGTGGTGGTCATTCCTAAAAGCTTATTGCAGGAGGTGTTGAGGGAACTTCATGATGATCCATGGTCAGGCGGACATTTAGGTCTGGCGAAAACTTTGGCTAAGTTCAGAGCGAGGTACTTTATTAAGGATGCTGAGAATGTAATAGATAAATATGTAAGAAGCTGTATGCTGTGCCAGGAGCGGAAGAAGGGTAACCAGGTGGCACAGTTACAACCTGTTGTGGTGAATCATTTGATGGAGAAGATTGGGATAGATGTTTTAGGTCCATTCAGAAAGTCGTTGAGAGGTAATAGGTATATTATTGTGAGTTTAGAGTATTCATCGAAGTATGCAGTGTGTAGAGCAGTGCCTAAGGTGACCGCGCAGAGGATCAGTGAGTTCTTGATAGAGGAGATTTTCTGTCGTTTTGGAGGAGTTAAGGAAATAGTATCGGATAGGGGGTCAGTTTTCACGTCTCGCTTGGTAAAGGAAACGGTAAGGTATTTCGGAGCCAAGTCACGCTTCACCACTGCGTTCCACCCAGCAAAAAATGGGTTAGTTGAGCGATTTAATCGGACAATGTGTCAGATGTTTTCCATGTACGTCTCCACCGATCAGCGAAATTGATGTAGTTATGTCCCACTGGTATGTTTCACTTATAATTCAAGCAAACAGACCAGCACTAGAATTTCACCCCATATGTTGCTGTACGCTAGGGAACCATTATTTCAGACAGACATGATAGTAAATAGCGGAAATAATAACATGATTGATTATGTGGAACGTCATGAACTAGGAAATAATCTGACACGATGTGCCATAGCCA
This sequence comes from Orthosia gracilis, assembly GCA_947562075.1. Lineage (NCBI taxonomy): Eukaryota > Metazoa > Arthropoda > Insecta > Lepidoptera > Noctuidae > Orthosia > Orthosia gracilis. The sequence goes on from OX387277.1 coordinate 11,238,141, forward strand.
ATGCAAAAGCACAGGTTAAACAGAAAATGCGATATGATAGAAAAGCTAAGTTCAGAAGGTTTACGCCGAATCAGTTGGTAATGCTCTACACGCCCAGACGGACCATAAATAGGAGTTTGAAACTATGTAGGTTATATAAAGGCCCCTACCAAATAGTTAGGCGATTATCTGATGTTAATTATGTAATTAGAAAGTTAAATAATAGGAGATTTAGGGATATTGTACATATAAATAGGATAAAACCGTTTAATGTTAGAGTAGGCTAGTTAAAGGTAATGTAGATACTGGTAGGCAAGGATATGTAACTTCAATGTCTAAGTACGTTAAAAAAAAAATATATATGATAGATAGTTTTCAGATTTGACATGTCATAGTTAGTAGGGATAGGCAAGCAGAAAATATATTTATCGATGATTTTTGCTGCAATTAGTATCGATGTGATTAAAATAAATTATTTTCCAATTCCATGAGCTGATGTAAGCTGCCGGGGAAAGAAAAGGCTGGCAATGCTGACTACGCATCGAAGCAATATTTGTTTTTTTTATTCAGCTAGGCTGAGTTTAGCTTAATCCAGTGAATTGATGATATAAGCATTTCAAGAGTGGGAGAGGTATTGGTCATAACTGAAACCGACTTTGCATACGGGGCATAGCCTTCGCAAAGGATGTTGATTTGGCATCATTGGTCCAGTTGATGACTGTTTATGGCATTGGTCCAGCTAATAACTTATTGATAATATTAAATACGTTAAGTGTGATAAGCTCTGGATAAAGTTCAATGATAGGTTTAGAAGATTCGATGCGATCCAGCCTTTCCTTCTCTGGCCTGATAAATGCTTGAGGATGAAATATTGTATCACGTTTGAATTTCACATAATTAAACCCCATCCGGGTGGATGTGAGTTATCACATCATTTCTGTTAGGAATAAGAGGCCGCCTTGTTACTTTTGCGGAGGTTTTGTGCAAGGAGGTTCAAGCATGACGGCGTTGACTTGTTAATGCATGTGCACTTGTTAGCTGAAGTTAGAGTAAATATCGGAGAATCCGGTAATTCGTTTGCCATGACTTGAGCCTTCCCCTTGTAAGGGAAGGACCTCAGATTAATTCCTCCGTTAGGTAAAGGTGTTAGGTAAGAGTGATTTTCCTTCCAAAGTTGAGAATAGCTGCGCTTCACATGATTCTGCGCATCTATTCGTAGGGGCGTAGCTCATGTAGAGGTTTTCCACATAGGACGAGCAACCTGTTCGGCCGCTGACACCTAAAGCTGGCAACTTATATTTATTTTAAGTTTGGAAGGAAATCGAATACAGAATATTTAGAAATAAATCGAACGCGTGTAGTTTTTTGGTTTAGCTGGGACTTCTGTGAGAGCCGACCTGCGGGCGGCACGTTTTAATGAATATACGTCGTAGAAGTCGGATAGTATTTTATTAGCCTCTGGCTGCATCCCCCTTTTACAGTAGGTAGGGTAGGTAGGGTAGGTGGGGTAGGTAGTGTAGGTAGGGTAGGTAGGGTAGGTAGGGTAGGTAGGGTAAGTAGGGTAGGTAGGGTAGGTAGGGTAGGTAGGGTAGGTAGGGTAGGTAGGGTAGGTAGAGTAGGTAGGGTAGGTAGGGTAGGTAGGGTAGGTAGGGTAGGTAGGGTAGGTAGGGTAGGTAGGGTAGGTAGGGTAGGTAGGGCAGGTAGGGTAGGTAGGGTAGGTAGGGTAGGTAGGGTAGGTAGGGTAGGTAGGGTAGGTAGGGTAGGTAGGGTAGGTAGGGTAGGTAGGGTAGGTAGGGTAGGTAGAGTAGGTAGGGTAGGTAGGGTAGGTAGGGTAGGTAGGGTAGGTAGGGTAGGTAGGGTAGGTAGGGTAGGTAGGGTAGGTAGGGTAGGTAGGGTAGGTAGGGTAGGTAGGGTAGGTAGGGTAGGTAGGGTAGGTAGGGTAGGTAGGGTAGGTAGGGTAGGTAGGGTAGGCCAATAGGTTTTGCGATGTAGATTGTCAGAAGGATGAAGGAAATTAATAAAACACGACATATTATATTTTAAACGAGTTTATTATTTAAGCTGCGATTAGTTTAATTATCCACCAGGATTGGCGATTGACAAATTGACTGCTTTAGAATTTAGAAGTGATAATGATTCTGCATTTTGAGAGTACATGCCAGGCACCAGAAGCGCGCACGCCACCACCTGAGAACATAACCGACACATTTACCATCATGACACATCGGATTAAATGCATTTGCATGTAAAACGCATGTATAGTGTTATTAGCTGTTGCCCGCAACTTCGTCTGCGTAGAATTAGTACTTCGAATAGCCAATTACTTATATCGCACAATAAAATTGTAGGTGTGCGGGCCGCCTTACTTGACAAATTATTAGTTCACCATACAAACTTTCACCGCGTAAGGATGGTTTTCGGGCAAATAAATGATAGCTCCCATACAGCTGACGACAACTTAGTATGGACAATACAATATTTTTTTCGGTAATTCCCTATGACATTCCGAGACAAAGTTGTGCATACACATGGGCTGAAGAGTTTTTAAAATATGATCACACGTTTTCGTTACACTTTGTACTAAACCAGCTCCTTGAAGAAACAAACAATTATTATCTGCACGGCACGGGCCAAATTCTGCCTGAAGAGTGTCTACAGAAATGTCGCCGAACTTCAATTCCTGAGATGCCTGTGCCCAGCAGTGGGTGAAGCCAGGCTGCGGTTGATGGTGAAGTGAAAAGCATCACATTGCTCATTCACTTATAGATATTTTGTCACAAGAATGACAACTGCTTATATTAATATTAATATGTTGTATTAATTGTGAAATAAACGTAAATTATAATCATTAATATCACTTTGATTGGACATGTAATGTATCATCCGCATCTGGATATAGCTCACGCACCCACACACACTACCTTCAACTTCACAGTTACTTCTGACATATTTTGAGATGAGAAGGGTAACCCTCAGTTTCCCAGAACAAAATTTTCGCAGAATAAATGTGACAAATTGTCAAGCACGCGTTATCTGCTGTGATTGGTTGAATGAATTTTCAACAGCCAATCACAGAAAATAAAGCGTGCTTGACAATTTGTCACATTAATTCTGCGATAATTTTGAGCTGGGAAACTGAGGGTTAGACTCTAAAATGATCTTAGAGCAATACTCGTGACATTGTGACCACAATATTCTAAACGCTTTGTATGATAAAAATATTTTGTTTTAAATTTTATTCTTATTAATAGGATTCTTTATTTACATATATACAATTTAATATTCTAAAATAAAAACAAACTTATATACAAATACAAAAGGGAGACGGTAAAGAGCTCATTGTGCATCAAAAAATTCGTCCACATCGATGTCAATGGGAAACGTGCCCAGAACGCTGGCAGCATTGCCACGTTGGATGGCAATGCTGATTCTCTGGCCGAAGAAAAGGCCAGCCCTCTGGTCACGTGAAGAGTCGACGAGCTTTGTGCTAATTTCTCGAAAAACTCGATGCGCACTCGGACCCCATGGACCTAATGTTTCAACCCCAAACGGCTCAAACATGTAACTTCCAATAAGGTTGTTATATTTGCGCCGTTTGAGGTTTTCTGCACCGGCAGCAGCCGCCCCAGCACAGCCCGCCGTGCTAAGAAGATGGGATGGCGCAAGGGTGTCGACACATGTTGCATCCCACACCAAAGGCCTACCCACCTTCCAAGGCATTATGGTCATCCCGTCTGGTCTCTTCCCATCGTCGCGGGCCAAGCCATTGGGTTCTAAAACAGCTGGCACCCCGGCGGTGACAAGAGCCCGATGTATGATGTCATTAATGCTGGCGTGCCGTGCTATCCGGCCAGCGCTCCTACTGCAGGATAGGCCATGATGACCGAGGCGGTCGACTGCTTCACCACATTGACAACGATGTGGAGCTCCGCTAGGAGCACCCAAACGCAGACATGTAGCGATCCGGAAGGTGTTGTCACTCAACATAGTACCTTGAGAACTTCTTATTTGGTACATAGTACCTATGTTGAGTGACGGTAGTGCCTGTAGCCAGAGACCCGACTCCCACTCTCCCACAGCCAGCAGGCGGGCACGCTCAGCAGTATTGGTGGACGTATTTATAAGTTTATTCCGTACCAACCTGCAGAGCGGCTCATCCCACTGTCTCTGGGAAGATGGGTTCTCGGGCAACGCCGTATTCGGGCAAGCCACTTTCCAGGCGCACACTGCGTCGGTCGAGCACGGCACTTCAAAGTTAACCAGTGAAAGGGATAAAATTTTTGTGGTTAAAGTTTGAGTGCCGTGGACCGAAGACAGGAACGCCGGTAGGCTTATACTAGAAATTTTGCGGATGCCGAGCCCGCCGAAGCGAATGGGTAGTGTAGCTTGCATCCAGGCTCGATCATCCAAGGCCACATTTAAGATGGATGTCAGAGTGCATCGAATAATTTCGTCAATTTTTTCCAAGAGATGTGGCTGCTTCCATAAAGGGGAAGAGCGGAGAAAATACATAAAATTTGGTCCAAAACAGCAATACCTAATAAGAGTAAAAGCCGAATGAAGGTTAATTTTTGAGAGTCTATCCGAAATATCATTAAAATGGTTAATTTTGTCATCAATGAATGAAGAAAAACTGTCTTCCAAAATTGGGGAACCTAGGAGGTGCAGTGAAGTTTTATCTAAAATTTTGATCTCGGGGGCTATTGCATAAAATTTCTGTAGGGTAGGTTGTCTGTTGTCTTTGTTTTAAATTGAACTGTTATTTTATTACCCGACAGAATGTATTATACCTAACATATCATGACTCCTGTACAGTATAGGCACATTTCGACAGTTATGTTTAAGACATGTAACAAGGGACGAGACAATTGCATCATAAAATATGATAAATTTAAATCATCGAACAAGAAGAATATGAGATTCACTCACAGGGGAATATTTAAAAGCTTACCAGTATTACGAATAAGGTCGAAAACTTCATGTTGGTTGCTGTTGTTCTTGCTGTTGTTCTTGCGGCTGCAGACAGTGCAATGTGATAGAGCTGGCACTGCAGGGCTTAAATACCCGTCGAGCAGACACGCACACAGTAGCAGCCGTTGCATCCTCTATTAATTATTCCATTATCTATTGTATTACGAACAAACATCAATATTATTTGCTACACATTACCCTATTTATTTACATTGGTTAAGACAGAAAGAAAACTCATGTATTTGTTACAGCACTCGGAAAACATAAACAAAACTGTAATGTTTACCAAGCACGAGCTGTATCGCTCGGGTTCCGTCGTGTTTCTCGTGTGTAAAATTCTAGACGAGTGACATATCAACGAAAGTGTCGTGATTGCGATTGGATAAACGGCAAACGTGTTGCTGGACAGTTCGTTGCGACTACAACACCAGCCCAACACTATCCTAGCTACAACAATAGGAAGTGGTGACGGACGAGCTTTTTGAGGAACTTTGAGATTCAAACGGTGCTTTTTTATTGTTACTTTTATTCCAAGTAAGTAAACCCTAAAAAAGGCAGTCCTTGGGACTGTCGACAGAAGTGAAAACTGAACGTCACATTAGCATGTCGATGACACAGTCACATTAGCATGTCGGTGTCGCAAACATAGAATTTTACACCCACCAAAATCGCTCAACGCGGTTAAAGAAGCTATCAAGTTGGGGATTCTTGCAAAGGTGAGACGGTACATCACGCCTGAACAGCTATAAGAGGCTTCAAAAGCTAAACTAAACCAATGTTATTTTTAAAGCGCGTTAATATACTGTTAAAAATTACTTTTAGAAACTAATTATGTACCTACCTAATAACCAAGGCTTGTAATGCTTTGTGTGTGATGATTGTTTTACTTTAATGTTGATCTCAAGATTATGTCTAGTAGTAAGAATAATAAGAGGCTTCAAAAGCTAAACTAAACCAATGTTATTTTAAAGCGCGTTATACTGTTAAAAATTACTTTTAGAAACTAATTATGTACCTACCTAAGACTTACCAAGGCTTGTAATGCTTTGTGTGTGATGATTGTTTTACTGTAATGTTGATCTCAAGTTTATGTCCACCTTTATAATACTCACCTACATTTACTATCTATATTTTATTGTTAAACATAAAGATACATTATGTTATATATGTTAATATTAAGAGAAAACTGTCAAAGGAGGTTGTGCATTCTGCGCAGGGTCCTTTATTAATTAGATGTTTTTTTTTATTTTTGATATGTAAATTTTACATAAGTGAGTTGAATTATTGTGATTAAATAATAAGAAATAAACGGTCTTTAAAATGTGAACTAGCTATTTTTCTTACTGCACTAGTAAATTGAACACTTTTTTCTTAAAAAACTAACTAAAATGCAGTATTTTTTTGACCTTACTGCATGTTAGTTGGGTTTCTTGACAAAATAACTGATCCAAACGCAGTAATAGGGCTTTTTGCTGCATTTTACTAAGTTTAAAATGGTATTTTTTACAAAAAAGGCTATGCAGTAATAGGCACCAAAAAGAATAAATGGCCATAATAAATGCAGTTATTAAGATATATTTTTTTTTATTGCTTTAACGTGTGAACCTATGCCTTTACAACCTTTCTGCATTCAAATTTTTTTGCTTATACATTCTGTTGATTTTTTAAAATCAATTCTTAACTTTAAATGCGTTTTACTCGAAATCGTGATTTTGCTGTTACTGCACTTTAGTGTATGGTGGGCAGTCTGCCCACCAGAGACTAAAGAGCAGTAACAGCCCTTTTGTGATTTTTCGTTTTATTAGTGATTCTGAAAGCGGGTTTCTTAAGCTTTCTATTGAATTAACTTACTTATTTCTAAGACTATTAGAATGGTTTTTATTTAACAGTTTTCACTTACTGCAAACGAAAAAAATTAACAATTTGGCGTGATTTCCCAACTAAAATACAGTATAAATTATACTGCAGATTAAATTTTAAGGTTTCATAACTAAAATGCAGTAAGCAATATAATTTTACAGTTCTTTAGATAGTTTTATATTTCTGGAAAAAAATTAAAAAAAAAATTAATACGCAGTAAAATTTACCGCCATACAAGCTATTTTTACTGCAAATTAAGAAAATACAATTTATTGTCACGAACTCCCAACTAAAATGCAGTAAAATCAAAGCTTGTCGCGTTTACTTTGCAGCATAATGGACTAGTCATATATTTTGTAAAATGGCATTTTTGTAATGAAATACAATTAAGAAACATCCACTAAGGGGTCGGGCCCTGCATCTTTAACACAAGTTGTCTTTACAACTTAGCAAGGGTGCTGGTGTCGCCACTCTATTGTTTAATTTTCTTTAAATTGTGTGTATTAACATGTATTTAATGTAAAATGTTAAACTTGACGCAAATAAATTATTATTATGTCTTTTATTAATTACATTTCTTATAAGTTACATTTTTAAATATTTTTATAAAATAAATTTAAAACAAAAACATTTAAAAATATAAAAAATAGAGGCCCACCGGTATCGGGAACAGGGTCCAAGCTACCGGCGGTCAGGGCTCCAGAGAAAGGAACCTCCTAACAATGCGAGCCGTGTCCAGCAGTACTGCTTTCTGGATCAGGCTCTTGACCCAGCCGCCTAACGAGAGCCTCCTAAGGTGTTGGTCGAGGCTCGTGGCTATTAAGCCGTTGGCCGACACGACTATCGGTACAATGATCGCTGTGTCCACATCCCACATGTCGACAACCTCGCGAGCCAAGTCAAGATACTTGATTTGCTTATCTTTCTCGGCTTTCACGAGGTTCCCGTCATGCGGGACGGTAATATCAACAATCATTGCACGCCTCTCGATTCGGTCCACCACCACAATATCAGGCTTATTGGCTACAATAGTCCTGTCAGTGATGATGGACCGATCCCAGTACAATGTGATACTGCCATTATCGAGAACTGGGTCGGGCACATACCTGTAGTACGGTACCTCCGATGCCACAAGAGTGTATTTCAGAGCAAGTTGCTGATGGATAATCCTGGCTACAAGGTTGTGCCTATGCAAGTACTCTTCGTTAGCTAGACGAGAACAACCAGAGATAATGTGGCGGATCGATTCACCCGGACGGTGACATGCCCGACAGATGTCAACCGTGCCATCCTTCACAATAAATCTCCGGTAGTTATTCGTCATGATAACTTCGTCCATAATTGCACAGACAAAACCTTCGGTTTCCCCAAAGAGGTCACCGAAACGCAGCCAGGCTACGGACGCTGATTGATCTACATCGGGCCCATGTAAGGCCCGGAAAAAGCGTCCGTGAAGCTCCTTACTCTGCCATACTTCCCTGCGGTCTTTAGTATCAAGCACTACAGGCTTGCGCCAGTTCTCATTCGCCAAGGAGAGCGGGGTGTGTCCCTTGTCCACTGCTACTACATCTCGATGCATACCCACGTCGGTGTTTAGAAAGTATTCCCTGAGATTGCATATCTCGCGGTTGTGGAGGTTTTTGGCATTTAAAAAGCCACGGCCTCCACACTTCCGCGGGATATACAATCTCATGACCGATGATCGTGGGTGATGCATTCGACATGCAGTCAGCAGTGTGCGGACCCGCCTATCCAGGGCGTCAAGTTCCGTTTGAGTCCATTTGAGTATGCCGAAAGAGTACATCAGTACCGGCATGACCCAACCGTTGAAGGCGCGCACCTTGTTTCCGCCCGAAAGAAGGCTATTGAATACCTTCTTCAGGCGGCCAAAGAAGCGCTCCCTCAACGATTGCTTCATGTCAGTAGTGCTGATACCTAACGCTTCCGACATACCCAAATACTTATAGGTTTCGTTTGGAGAGAGGGATCTCAGGTTTATGGAACCCGTGAGTTGAACTCCTACGGATTCCACAATCTCCCCTCGCTTTACATCCATGACCGCACATTTGTCCACACCAAACTCCATCCTGATGGCGCTACTAAAAGTTTCAGTTACTTTTAGTAGCTCCATCAGTTGAAGATTGTTGGGGGGCAAAGAGCTTCAGGTCATCCATGTAAAGGAGGTGAGATATAACCTGACTACCTCTCTTCAATCGATAGCCCAGCCCTGAATTCTCCAACAGCATGCTTAGAGGATTCAGGGCTAGACAAAACCAAAGAGGACTCAAACTATCGCCCTGGAATATACCTCGCTCGATCCTTACAGGTTCGCTATTCCTCTGGATATTTCGACATCCTGGATAGCGAAGGACTGTGCTCCATTGTCCCATACACGACATCAAGAAGGTGCGTAGAGTTGTATCTATTTTATACAATTCTAGCACCCTCATGAGCCATGTATGAGGAACCGAGTCATAGGCCTTCTTATAATCTATCCAACATGTCGACAGATCCTTTCGGGAACGCCGAACCTGTTGGCTAATGGCCATATCTATGAGGAGTAGCTCCTTAGTACCGCGGGACCCGTTCCTACATCCATTCTGAGAGGCCGACATGATGGAGTTATTATCGACGTGTTTATTAATTTTATCTCTCAAAATGGATGTAAGAACCTTATAGACCGTCGGTAAACATGTAATAGGTCTATAATTTTTGGGTTCCGCGGTGCTACCAGCCTTGTGGAGCAGGTGGGTAATTCCTGTTGTAAGGAACTTGGGTAGCGAACCAGACTCTAAGGCTGCCTGGTACTGAGATGCCAAACGAGCGTGCGACCTTTGTAGCCATTTTATCCAGAAGTTGTGCAGCCCGTCCGGCCCTGGAGATTTCCAGTTCGGCAACGGACGGACTGCACGAGCTACATCTTGGGGGCTGATCGTGATAGCCCCCATTTCTTCTATTGGATCGCACGCTCGCTCAACCTCCCGAGTCCATTCACCTTCGGTGTGACTGACAGGCACCGACCAGATGCTGCGCCAAAATGTGAGCATGGCATCATCATCTGGCAGGGGCGTATCAGTCACACCTTGGTCGGGTCGCTCCCAAGCCCGATAAACCCACCTTTCATTTCTTTGGAATGTGCGATTCTGGGTGTATCGCTCCACTCGCCGCCTATACCTACGAATCCGATTTGCCCATGCATACACTTTCTGCTTCAGGAAGTCGATGCGCTCTGTGACATGGGATATATAGTCTTGGGGGCTGACATCGGACCCCGAAAACGCCCGTCTCACAAAGCGCATCACTCTTGGGCGATTATTGCCCTCCCTGAAGCAAATTAGTTTGCCGATGAGTGCTCTGGCCCCACCAATACGACGTTCGATCCTGCACTGCCAAGCCGGTACGGCTGGTTTCGGTCGTGTAGCTCTGTCATCTGCAAATTTGACGTGAGCTACACGACATGCCGCTACAGCCGCGCAGTACATGATCGAATGTGTATCAGTGAGGTCTTCGCAGTCATCAAAATAGTTTGACAACTGCGAATCCAGAACAGCCACCAGCGCCCTATTTTTGTTATGCATGGGCAAACGAGGTAATCGTGGCCTAAGTTCGGGTGGCATGTAGCGATATTCCCGAATAGCACACTCCAAAGCACTCCTCAATTCTTCATTGCACTGGGTACTTACGTTTGTAACCATGTCACTACTCGCCTCGTCAGCGTGGATGGGAGTATGGCTGGGCTGTGGTGGCACCACAGCCTGCGACGATGGGGCAGTGACACGGTTACCCATTTCCGTTCGGAGGCGATCAAGTACAGTATCATCCAACATACGATTACGCTGGATGACCCGCACCTGATCCGAGAGTCGTTGGGCCGAAACGTTGACGGCTGGCTCAAGCACCTGAAACAAAGAGAGCATCCGGACACGGTACGCGGTCAGGTTGTTTCCTCCCTCTGTAGCCCCAAAGTATGCGCGCATGACATTTTCATTGATGGATTGTGTCCATCTCATGCGCTGCACACTTCCGCCGGGTGCTGGGACCCTATCAGAGACCGGTAGGCCTCGAGGTCCTAAGCGGTCCGGCGGCCGGCGTCCTCCCCGTCGACGCGCAGGTGGTGGTGTCGTCGGCGGCGAGAAGTACTCGTCGCTCGAGCTCGACGCAACTGCCACGGCCGGCGTCACAGCACTCACGATGGGGCTGGGTTCCGGCGGCGGCGAGGCGGAGCTGAGCGACGAGGCCGGAGGTGGTAGGCGTGCTTGCTTCGCTGCGGCGGCTCGTGTCAACATGACATCTTCGGTTTTCTCATTTATTGTTGGTATTATAGTATTTTGTTGTTCATTGTTTCGGTATTATTTATGTTTATTTTTATTTCTTTGTTGCATTTTGTCTTGCAGTTGTTCAGATCGGATAATTAATATTTTCGAAAATTTGTGAAGAGAAAATTGTTGTCAACCATCTGTCAAGTCGAGCCACAGATTATTATTATTATTATTATTATTATTATTATTATTTTAGTTGTGAATACTTAACATTCTTTTATCATTATAAACTGACTAACACGCAGTAAAATACAGCATTACTGCAGATTAGTTTGGATAGCATAATGACACAGATATGATTATTCCTAGCTAAAGTGCAGTTAATGTTTTAAATACTGCATTTTAATTGGGATCAAGTTTAACAAATTATAGTAAATTAAACTAATTTAAACGCAGTATCAAGCTGATACTGCATTTTAGTCGGTTTGAATAGATAAAACTTTATTTGTGAGACAGAGTGTGCAAAGGATTTACTGCTAGATTGCATGCGATTTGACTTAATTAATCAGTCGCTCCAGTGAACCGTGCCAGTGTGGACGTGCCCGTCGGCGTCGCTCGCACTGCTTACGTTTTTTTGGCGACAGGATTTGGCGGGTAAGATTACATAATTATATTACTTAAGTTTATTATGATTAATAAAACTTTTATAGTATTAAGACGTACTTTAAACAGATACTTTAACTAATAGGTTATTTTCTATCCTTACATAAAATGTTTCGTGTGTTGAATAACTATCATTTGTTTGTGTTTGGATGGTTTTCTATTTATGTATTATAAGTATTTATTGACTTTAAAAAGTAGTATCTATGTACCTATATCAATCAGTAGGCCAATTATTCTCGTAACTCGTAACTAATGGTAACCTATGGTTTGACTTTTAACGAACTGAGTTAGAATTGAGATTATATTTTGAATAGACTAAAAATAGATAGGGTAGGTATTCACCTAACCATACATTAATACAGTTCAGTGTCGCTATGATCTCATTCTAAATTCAAATTATTCTAGGTACCTGTCTACAATCTCATTGCAAACTTAACGGCCATACACTTGCGTCAAATTTATGTTTGGTTGATATACCGTTTTGCCGTTTTAGCATTTTAATCAAGTTTCAGTCCATTTTCGATTTCAAAATAATTTAAAACTTTAGTATAAATGTAAATTAAAATTAGTTTTAATGTACCTATACTAGTCAGTAAGTACTTACCAATTCTCGTTTATCTTTCTGTGCAGGTTCATCAATATGAATGTGAGATCAAAACAAATTATGTCACTGCTAAGCAATTTGGAAAATGACGTCTTACCACCGGATAGAATGATATCGCAGCTACCTCATCACGATAACAATGACTCGCCTCCAAAAGCAATATTAAGGGATGTGCATAAAAACAACGACTCTGTCGTCCAAAATATTGATTTGAGCAAAATCTCTGAAGCAACACAACACCACTCCATAAATCTGCCAGAAGCTCACCAGGACAGCTTAATTAGTAATCTCGTGGATACAGCGACCTTTGATCTTTTATGTAATGAAACGCTGCCTTCAACATCATTCTGTGATTCATTCATAGAAGATTCAGATGATTCTGTAAAAGATAAAAACTATGTTCCTGAGCCATCTTCAACATCGTCGAGTTTAAGAGATTTAGATATCACAAACGATCCAGCAGAAATTCAGGTCAACAATGTCAATACCCAGCCAGCACAATTACCTGTTGTGAAAATACGGAATAAGTCATGTAGGAAACGTAAAAGTGAACTTCAATATGCCAAAAACATACAGAAATATCCGGTGCGAGAACCCTGTCAAAATTTATGTAAAAAACTATGTACTATACATTTTACTGAAGAAGATAGAAAAAAAATTAACAAATATTATTGGTCTTTGAATTGGGAACATCAAGGAATATTTATCAAAAATCTTGTGACGGAGGAGGCTTGCAAGAAAAGTACAAAGAATTTGAAACGACCACGAAACGTAACTTACAAGTACAGTTTAACAAAAAGAGATACAGAAGAACTATCGCATGAGGTATGCAAAGTATTTTTTTTAGGCACTTTAGGATATGACAAAAAAAATGACAGGCGTGTAAATTCTGTCCTGAAAAAGTCAATTTTAGAGCAAAAGGATAATAGGGATGGCCGTAATTTGACAAATTGTCATGCTATAGATCGTACTTTGATCACAGCTCATATTGAATCGTTCAATCCATGTGTGCATCATTATAGACGAGTGCATGCACCCAATAAGAGATACTTGCCCAGTGACCTTACAATTGTTGATATGTATGGAAACTTCCAAGAGAAGTACCCCGAATTCAAATGCAGTCTTGAAACTTACAGAGATCACTTGACAAACAAAATGAACATTTCTTTTGCTAAGCTCGGCCATGAACAATGCGAGACATGTGAAACCTTCAACCTCCATAACCTTGATCATGTAAAAGAACCGTGTACTGATTGCCAAATTTGTAAGACCTACGCTCATCATAAAATTAAGTATACACTAGCCCGAGAGATGTACGATGCAGATACAAAGGCTAATAGTCAGCGTAATACTGTAATTGTTTCTGTGGACCTCCAAAAAGTAATAATGTTACCTCGCATTGATACCTTTAAAGCAGCTCTGTTTTGCCCCAGGCTTGTGGCGTACAATGAAACCTTTGTACCTCTAGGAAACTTCAAGAAAGGTCACGTATTTGCAGCAGTTTGGCATGAAGGAGTGGCAGGGAGAAAGCAAGAAGACATCACTAGTACATTTAAAGCATTCTTACTTAATAATCGTGATGCAGAGCACATCGTTTTATGGCTTGATAATTGCTCGGCACAAAATAAAAACTGGTGTTTTTTTACTTTCTTGATAAGTATAATTAACAACTTAGAGATTTCTGCCACAACAATTGAACTCAAGTTTTTTGAACCGGGCCATACTTTTATGTCCGCCGATTCCTTCCACCATTTTGTAGAGCAGTCGATGGACAAAAAGGGTAAGCTGTACGATTATCAAGACTTTTTAGAAGCTGTTGAAACATCATTGAAATCGGGGAAGGTAGAAGTCAAAAGTATGGAAATAATAGATTTTGTTAATTTTAAATCTCATATTTCACATAAAAAAAACAAAGATATAGATGGAAACCGGGTATACATCAAAGATATTGTACATCTTATGGTAAAAAGGGGAAGTCATAGTTTCTTTTACAAAAAGAACTTTGATGATATAGAATTCAAAGAACTATATTGTCTCAAATCAAAGAACTTGCCTAATTTTACTGTAAAAACTGTTCCTAAAGGCATTGATAGGGAAAGGAAGCGAAACATCTTAAACGTATTAGGGCCGCTTATTCCACCAAATAGATTAATCTTCTGGAAAAATCTTTCTGTTGGTTCTACGTCACAAGAACCAGAAGAATTTAATTTTGATATTGATGAATAATCTTAAACTGTTAATGTGTTTTGAATTTATTTTTAATAGTCTGTATTTTTTATCTTCAAATTCTAAGAAACAATGTGCCTTAAAGTTAACTTAAGACTGATTATTAATAAGTACAACAAAAGAACTAAGTAAATATTTTTCTGATCTGTTTTGATAATTGTATGATACATACATTTTTATTATTTTAAATCTAGTAGTAAGAATAACTGCTCAACTTGTATAAAACGCTAGTTCGGACATGCATGGAGTACTGCTCTCACGTCTGGAACGGATCTGTCAAATATCAACTTGATGCGCTTGAGTCGACTGACAAACGGGCCAAGAGACTTATCGGCAACGATGCACTGGTCACCTCAAACCTCCAGAGCCTTGAACATCGACGCCATAGATATAATAAACAAGGTGATATGCCCGGTAGACGAAAATATATCGGAAACCAGTGTCTCCAGTTTGCCCCTACCACACGGCAACTACTACACATGCAGTTCAGTAAAGGAAATACATACGCAGTCACGCACACACCCGCATTTCTTAAATCGGAACGTATTACACAATAAATTATAAACATTATCCCTTCAAGCACAGCGTATATTTACCAATCACCGTACAAATTACGCACACGAAAACATCGGCGCTATCGTTGTGCTACGCAAAAGCAATTTATTTTACATACACGCTAGTGATTGACTACATCGGCAAGTTATCGATTCGCCCATTTATTATTGTACAATTTTTTTTTGGGTACTTGAAAATATATCAAAAACGGTATGTCCAGAAAATGTTATAGTTAAAACAAATATGCAGCTAAAAATATAAATTATTAAGTAAATCAAAAAATTCAAACAATCAAAAATCCGGTTACTTTGGTTTAGGCTTTCATAGCGTATTAAAACAGGAGGTATTGTTGAACCCTGCTAGTGCTATGGTGTTTAATCACTGACCTGTAAAGTAGAGGTATTTGTGCAGCACTTGACACTTTGATATTATTGGGGTTGCATTTTTTGTCAAAAAGTTGGATACGCATTTCTCTACTACGCTGTAAAATAATCAAAATAAGTAATAGACATTATTTCACATCGATCTTCCAACCGGGTTAAAACGGTTAACAATTTGAAAAATAAACTATAATAGGAATATATCATTCGATAATCGACATTGTTGTCGATAGCCTACGTTAGTGTATCTGCACAAGCACATCACTAACTCGTTGCAAGAAGCAGCGGCCGTACTACGCGATGCGTTCGCTTTATAAAGTATCGTTTTGTGATTTTTACATTGGTTGTCCAGTCACTTACAGTCCGTCAAATCTAAGAAGTCCGATGACGTTTCTCATTTAACTTGCCGTGATAACTTTGTATGAAAGTTTACGAATAATCAAATTCATAATCCTAATTAATTACTATGCTGCCTATACACTATAACAACGAGTATCATTCGTAAGCATCAACTTAAGTTTATACAACGTATTTTTATAGCTGTCAAACGGTACTTCTTAGATTTGACGGACTGTAGCGACAAACTTAGGTAGTGTTTAAAAAGCAATGTATTTAACGCAAAAATAGTACAGTCATTGTGATATTTGAAAACAAAATAACATAGTAGAACCAAGAAATATTTTACGATATGTTGTTTTTCATGAATTTAAAGACAAATATAGAAAACATTTTTACTGACATATGGTTAGTGATTCCATGATTTTTAAAGTTTTGGTTTAGGCTTCGGTTTCTACAAGAAACTACTGAACAACACGGCATTCTTTTAATTTTTCACGATCACGGTCGAAAGTGCACTAGTTCGCGGAGACGGCCATTTGTTTATGACATGCACAGTCAGACCACGTCGCGCGGACATCGACACGCCCCCTTGCCACTTCTCCTGTATTTTATATTTCTATGATCGACGCCGAGTTGCCAGCCTCTCGGTTTTTTATCGGTTACATTTCGGGGAGTGTGCCATGGAACTGCACAATTTGATTCCGCCTAGACCTTTCCATCATCGAACAAGAAGACGTACGGCAATGCGCCACCGGTACATTATGGACATCCCACCCATACGTACAAAACGTTTTGCGAATACTTTCATTGTGCGCACAGCTAAGGGGTGGAATTCCCTGCCGGAGTCTTTGTTTCCTGATAGTGACAGGAAATAGTGCCTTGGGGTCTTTAAGTCAAGAGTGAATAAGTAGGTTACTTCTAGGTAAGCGTGCTTCATCGTCGACCACATCATAGCTTACCATCTAGCGAGATAGTGGTCAAACGCGAGCCTATCGATAGTTAAAAATCTAAAAAATATCTTTAAAAAAATAGTAAATAAAAAAAATCAATACCCGACTGCATAAGAAACGAACTAAAAAGATGTAAACAAGAAGAAAATTTTAGACAACTTCTTAAGTCGGGTATTTGAATTTTAAATAATACTTTTATTATTTAGTTACCTTTTAGTTACCTATCATTTTTTTCGAATAACATCTAAAGTCAAAGTCAAAGTCAAAGATTTATTTGCAGATAAAATATGGTTACAAAAGTTCTTACAGTGGTAGTATTAGTAGCTTAGCATATTCAATCATAACTTAATGACATGCAAATTTTTGGTATAGATAGAATTCGAACATTAATTTAATTTATAATCAAGAAATTATTTTATATTATAGAAGGGATTCTCAATTAACCACCTGCGTAAAGCCCTTTTGAAGCGGACCATTGGAAGTTCTTTAATTTGGTTAGGAATCTTGTTATAGATCTGAATACACATAGGATAACAACTTCGCCTATATAGTTCCGTTTTTATTCTTATAGGATTTATTAATCTATTAGGATATCTGGTTTTAAAGTTACATTTATCTCCCAATTTTTCAAACATTTCAGGGTGAGATTTGGTAAATTTACATACTTCCTCAATATAAATACCAGTTAATGTAAGTAGTCTAAGTTTTCTAAACAGCGGTTTACAGGATGTGAGTGGGTCTACATTACAAATCGCACGTATACAACGCTTTTGTGCGATGAAAGCTCTTCCGAGATGCACCGAGTTTCCCCATACCAGTATACCATAGCGCAGTATTGAACAACATATGCATGATAAGCCTGCAATGTGGCTTGTCTACTTGTAAGATTAGATAAACGCCATAGAGCATGAGCAAACTTACTGAGTTTTCCACATATCATATCAATATGATTAATCCAAGAACACCTCTCATCTAGAACTATCCCAAGAAAAGTAATACTGTCTGATTGTTGTATTTGTTTACCTTTATAAGTTATGTTTAAATCCATTTTATTCCAGTTTTTGTTTCGAAATTGCACATATTTGGTTTTATCTATGTTAGGTTTAAGGTTACCTATTCTTTTCCATCCAAGTTATTATTTTGTCTACGGTACTATTTATTTCTTCATTATAGTATTCTTTAGTTTTAGGGATAATTACGGAAACATCATCTGTAAAGAGTATGTAGGGATGGTCAGTTACTTTTGTCAGGTCATTGATATATAACAAAAAAAGTGGGGGCCCCAAAATACTGCCCTGTGGAACGCCTGTGCCATTGTAACCTAATTTGGATTTATATTTCTGTTCACCGTTTTGATTTGGTTTATCCACAGTAATTTCTACAACTTGCGATCTGTTCGTAAGGTAACTTTTTAACCATGCATTTGCTTTACCGCGTATTCCATATTTATCACATTTTTTTAGAAGTAGCTCGTGCGATACAAAGTCAAAGGCTTTTGACATGTCAAAAAATACAACAGTAGTCGGAATTTTCTGGTCAATATTTTTGGTAACTAGGTTAATTAAGTTAAATGCCGCTGTGGTTGTCGATTTTCTTTTTTGGAATCCATGTTGATCTCGATTCAAAATTTTGAACTTATCGATAAAATTTATTAATCGCGCATGCATGATCTTTTCGTAATTTTTTGCTAAAATAGGCAACAAGGCTATCGGTCTGTAATTATCAACAAGTTTTCTATTTCCTTTTTTGTGTATTGGTTTAATAGCTGTCATTTTTAATTTCTCAGGAAACACTCCCGTGAATAATGATAAGTCTAATAAATGTACTAGTACCGGAGTAATGATAGGGCCTATGAATTTTATAATCCTTGTAGGTATTTGATCATAACCTGTTGAATTTGTATCCCTGAGAGATTTAATTACTTTTTGTATTTCGTCATCATTGGTGGGCATTAAAAACATACTAGAATCAATAGGATCAATGTCATAATTATTAGTATTAATGTCAAAATCGTTGTTCGGCAAATTAATATAATAGTCATTTATATAATTGGCAATGTCCGTGGGGCTTATTAATGGTCCGGTTTCAGTTTCTATCTCCTTAATGTATGATTCCTGAATTTGATTATTATTATTGGAATTATATTTTATTAAGTCCCATGTTGCCTTGCATTTATTTTTAGCCATTTTTTTTTAGATATGTAGTTTGTATTATGAATTTTTTGTGCTTTCTGTATACATTTTTTAAGTAATTTATTATAGTTTAAGTATTTTAATTTATTGCCTTTATCAGATGAGAAATAGTATTTAAAACGCAAGTCCCTTTTAGTTTTAGCTGATTTTTAATACCTTTGGAAATCCATTTCGTATATTTTTTCACTAGGTTGATTTTGATCTCGATTTTAGGGAAACACAAATCAAAGAACATGACAAGTAAATCGTGAAACAGATTAAACGCACTGTTAGCTTCCTGATTAGAAAATATATCAGTCCATTTCAAATTTGATATGCAGCTAAAGAACTTTTCTTTATTTTCGGCGCTAAAATCACGCTTATAAATTGTACGAAAGCGTAGAGGTGCAACTTTATTGTCTATTGGTATGGATATCATCTGAGCTGTTTCGTGATCTGACAGTCCCAGTGGTATAACCTCACTTAATGCATCCTTACTGAAGAACACTTCGCGGAACTCGGATAAATAAAACACCGGATACCGGATAGTAGGATGTATTTAGTATCAATTCAGATCTTAGCGTGATCTCGATACTCAAACTCAACAAAAACATTAATGACAAAACCTATATATAACTGGCGGAGAATCTTAACATCGCGATTCGAAAATGAGGTCTAAACTAACAACGCCATCTAGTTAGAAAAAACGGAACTAATTTTTATAAAACATTTGTTGCACTAATTGAATGCGAACATACCGCCCACCAAGGACATTATGATATGTCCTTCATAACACTAAACCGCCCACCATGAGGTCAGGGGCTCAAACTAGAAAAACAATAATTATGTGTGCAACGACAAGTGATGACGTAAGAAATCTCTTGATACAAAAAATTATAATTCTTTATAAACTTATATTCTATATAAACTTAAAACTAATCTAACTTACAATACTTTGTGGACTGTATAAACTTGTCTAAATTTATGGCAATTTACATAAAATAGCTTAACCAAATCTTAACTTGTACTATATAAGATTTACATCATTTTGCAATTGGCAAAATGCACAATTTTGACGTAGGTCGTTTGATTGAAGATCCGTTACACTTGAGGGTCACCACTCGTGTAACCTTATCCAAACCAGGGTGCTTTTCTATGACTTTGCCCAAAAGCCAACGGGCAGGAGGTAAGTTATCCTCCTTGACTAAAACTACATCTCCGATACTTGGTTCCGGAATATTTTTTGTCCATTTATAACGCTGTAGCAAATGAACCAAGTATTCATCTGACCATCGCCTCCAAAAGTCTTGCAACATGCGTTGTGTAACCTGCCAACGTCTCAGATTGCTAATGTTAGAAGTCTCGTAATTACGTTCAGGCACTGCTATCAGAGGCTCACCTATCAGGAAATGACCTGGTGTTAAAGGATTTGGATCTATGGAATTATCAGACAACATTGACAACGGTCTTGAATTAAGGCACGCTTCCACCTGGGACAAAAGTGTTGAAATTTCTTCGAAAGTGAGTGTGGAATTACCTATTACGCGTTTTAGGTGGAATTTGGTCGATTTCACCCCAGCCTCCCACAAGCCACCGAAATTAGGGGAATGAGGCGGAATGAAATGCCAAGAAGTGCCGTTGTTGCTTACCCACTCCTTAATCTCTACAGCTACGGAAGACTTTTCAGCAGCAACTAAATGCTGAAGCTCTTTGGAAGCGCCAACAAAATTAGTACCATTGTCGCTCCAAATGTCACTAACAAAACCTCGCCGAGCCACAAATCTTTTAAAGCCAGCGATGAAACCTTGCGACGTCAAATCACTGATGGCTTCTAAATGAACTGCCTTGGTCACCATGCATACAAATACACAAATGTACCCTTTGTATGATTGGTGGCCTCGACCCTTTGATGTTCGGATACTGATAGGACCAGCAAAATCCACACCACTTTTTAGGAATGGTCTTGCTGGAATGACTCGACTAGACGGTAACTGACCCATGAGCGGGGTTTGAATAGATGACGAGTACCGCCTGCACTTTACACATTTGTGTACATGAGCTTTTACCTTTGTTTTGGCGGAAGGGATCCAATATCTTGTACGCAGCTGGCTCAACATTAGTGTTGGTCCCCCATGTAAAGTCCTCTTATGGGCTTCATCAATCACTAGATTGGTGAAGTGACTATTGGGTGGTAGAATGATGGGGTGTTTGATAGCCTCGTCTAAATTTGCATTGTGAATGCGTCCACTGACGCGGAGAACGCCTTCATCATCGATGACTGGACAGAGACTTTTCAGTTTGCTCTTCGCTTTCACACTTCCTGTCTTTCCTATATCCTTAATTTCTTCAGAAAACTCTTGATTTTGAACAAGTTTTATGCAAGTTTTTGTTGCTTCTTGTATTTCTTCCTTGGTAAGATACCTTTCAAATCTCTTTTCACCACGTGATCTTTCCTTCCAACTCAAAACTCTTCTGCAGTACGCTATAACCCGAACTAACCTTTGTAATGTTGAATACTTTGTCCAGAAAAAATCGTCCTGAAAAGGTTCAGTTACGACGTGAACCTTGATTGATCTTTGCTCTGTGTTGGTGGTAGTTGACTTTGGCCTTGTGTATTCTATAGTTTCATCGTGAAGCCATGAGGGTCCTTGACTCCACAGTGAGTTGCATACAAGTTCCTTTGGTGACACACCTCTGGATGCCAAATCTGCTGGGTTATGCGTAGATTGGACATGAGCCCAATGTGAGTTGTCGACGCGAGAGAGAATAGTAGACACTCTATTTCCAACGAAAGTAGTCCAGTTACTGGGATGTTTACTGAGCCATGCCAAAACCACTGACGAGTCAGTCCAGGCGTGTATTTGAGGGGGTGCGACTTTCATTACTTCAGCGACTTCCGAAATGAGTTGGGACAGCAACACTGCCCCCATCAGCTCTAAACGCGGAATCGACTGCTGCTTGACTGGTGCAACCTTAGTTCGAGAGGTGATCAAATTGACGTGTATGGTTTTTTGGGCATCTATGATTCTTACATACACGACAGCGGCATAAGCAGCAATCGATGCGTCGCAAAATCCATGTAATTCTAACGATATGTCGTCCGACTTCATGTTTACCCATCTGGGGATACTGAACTTGTTCGTCTCTACAAGGCTTGAACGGTAAGTTTCCCATTCAGAAAGCAGTTCTGGTGGTAATTCTTGATCCCATTCTAGGCCAGCAAGCCAAAGCTTTTGAATGAAAATTTTGGAGGTAATAATACAAGGTGCCACCCATCCAAGCGGATCGAACAGGCGTGCGATATCTGAAATCACTTTTCTTTTGGTGATTGGAGCCTGCTGTGGCTCCAGTTGAACTGTATATTTAAATTCATCCCTCTCCTGATCCCACGAAATTCCTAAAATTTTGATAACCGAGTCTACCCTGATATTCTTTCCCTGTTCCACTCCATTCTGTCTTACCGTGTTTTCTTGAATTTTCTTGTTTAATTCATCGGAACTGCTAACCCATTTCTGTAGTTGAAATTGACCTTTGGTAAGTAACTCTGTTAATTTTCTATGTATGTGTAAACCTTCTTCAACTGTTTGACATCCTGTCATTAAATCATCAACATAAAACTCATTCTTTATGATGTCAGATATTTCAGGATAGCGTCCGTCTTCATCAACTGCCACCTGCTGTAAGGATTTTACTGCAAGGTAAGGAGCCGCTGCTGTACCAAACGTAACTCTTACTAATTTGTATTCTTTTATTTCAGATTCTGGATCATCTCGCCACACTACTCGCTGGAACTCTGCATGTTCAGGAGAGACCTTCACCTGTCTGTACATTTTTATGATGTCAGCACAGAGACTTATGGGATGCATTCTCCATCTCATAATGATGTGACGTAACGGAGGTTGCAACATGGGACCTACCATGAGATCGTCGTTCAGAGATACTCCATTTAACCCTTTCATTGAAGCGTCGAACACTATTCGGACCTTGGTTGTGGCTTTGTCTTCACGTACCACGGCGTGATGTGGCAGATAAACAGCTGTACTCATATTTCGCTCATCACCCTGTATAGGCTCCATATGACCAAGATCGATGTATTCTTGGAACACATCTGAGTATCGGGCTTTAAGTGTCGGATTCTTCTTGAATTTATTTTCAAGAAGATGAAATCTTTTCATGGCAAGGTCTCTCGAACGTCCATATTGACACTGCGGATCTTGATTGCGAAAAGGGAGGTTAACCACATAACGACCTTCCTCATCACGATACGTAGTTTGTGCATAAATATCCTCACATCGTTGCTCTTCTTCAGAAAGGATCTTCTTATCTGGGATTGTAGACTCTATTTCCCAGAACTGTCGCAAAAGTGCGTTGTCATCAGCCTGATCTAAGCTGCTGTGAATGACGTGATGACAATGAATAGAATCACGGCTTGATGGGATCTGTCCCGAAAGGATCCAACCCAGGGCAGTATTCTGAGCTACCGGTAAGTTTGGTGGACCTTGAATTAAACCATCTCTAAGAACTTGACCATATATTTCCGCACCAAGTAAGATGTCTATCTTGTTTGGCGTATGGAACTCTGGATCAGCTAAAGTTATGCCCTTTAGCTCGGGCCAATAAGAATGCTCTAATTTTTCTGAGGGTAAAAACGACGTGATGGTACCCAATACAAACGCATGTACTTGGACTCTAAAATTTGGATCTAAGCGTGAATTAATAGTCAACGTGACTATAAACTTGGAAGCAAAGGCACTTCTCTCACCGCCTATTCCAGATATTACCGACTTGGTCGGCTTCTTCTTAAGTCCAAGTAGCTGCACTGCTGATTCTGCTATGAATGATGCCTGAGATCCCTGATCTAATAGCACTCTCATCAGTTGTGTAGAGCCACTTCTTGTCTGTGCTTCGACAAGAGCAGTAGCCAACAAGACTTGATTAGGTACGGATCCCTTAGAAAAATGTGAAACTAAAGTTGATGGTTCGCTCTCTGATAACGATGCCTGAACAGTAGACACCGCTGATTTAACTTCAGCTGCTGTATTAGAACGTTCACTAACTACTGTGGAGTTTGAGACCGAGATTGGATGCAGTAGTGAGTGATGCCTTCGCTTACATATATGACACGACGTAGTTTGTCGACAAAACTTAATGGAGTGATTCGCATTTAAACAATTATAAAACAAGCGCCTGGTTTGTGCAAAGCTATGACGAGATTCGTAACTCTCCTGTGCAAACTTCTTACAATTAGAAATTTTGTGATTTTCTTTACAGAATGGACAAGTTGTTGGAGCGGCTTTATTGTCGATACTAACTACATGGTGAACATTAGGTTTCGGTCTACTTGACTTAGTGTCTAAAAACTCGAGCGCACGAAATCTGGCTTCCAAAAAATCTTTGAACTCCGAGAGCACGGGTAATTCGTCTTTGGAGCTAATTTTAGTCTCCCATTGCTTTCGTGATTCGGAATCAAGTTTGGAGCTAATTATGAAAACGATTATGATGTCCCACGTGCTAACGTCAACTCCGAGATTTTTTAGACCATTTAGACATTCCATTGTGGTATCCAATAAACATTTAAGACTATTTGAGCATTCTGTAACATTAGTCTGACTCAATAAGCGCTTTAATAAACAATTCGACAGAAATCGCTTATTGTTAAATCTACTATGAAGCAATGACCAACATTCTCTGTAATTATCTGAAGTAACCGCAATATGTCTAACAAGTTGATCGGCTTCTCCCGACAATAAGCCCTTTAAATAATGTAATTTCTGCACGTCTTCTAAACTATCGTTATTGTGTATCAAAGATGTGAATAAATCTTTGAATGTTGTCCACTCTGCATAATTGCCCGAAAACTTTGGAATGTTTATCTTTGGTAATCTGACACTATTTGATGTTGTGTGGTCGACATTTGTCCTTGAACTTCGATCTAAATTGCAATCGCTATATAAATTTAAAACTTCTCTTAATTGCGTTTTGTGGAAAATGTATGTTTCTTCAGTAGTATCATAAATTTCATTTATGAAATACTTGTTGGTTTCTCGCTGAGCGTCTGTGACATTTTGTATTATATTTTTATGAGTTGACGAGAATTCTTTCCACATAGCTTCAAGTGCTTCTAATCTAGTCTCAATGTACGTTTTAGTAACTCTATCTTTAGGTGCCTTTTTAAAGTTAATCTCAGCCTTCTCAATAAGAAGCTTGGTATTATTTTGTAATTTATACATAGCCTCCATATTTTTGAATTTTAATTAAGGCCGTAAGAAGTAAATATTTCTAATATGAACTACCAAAGACAAATGTTCCTCACATTCACTAAATGCTATGTGTTTTGAGTATGTTTGCTCTAAATATTTAACACAGCACAGATAAATTCAATTATTTAAAAATAACCAGTTCAAATACACCAAAGAAAATTTCAATTGTACACTACAATTGGTTCAATATTGCACGACAATGCGCAAATTGATACAACAAATATCACAAGTTCACTTTTAAAACTTATGAATAAAGTACAAATAAAGACAACATAAAAAACTACTAAAGTTCAATAAACCTTTTCAGACGAAATTTTCTATCTTCAGAAAACCCGACTTGCATATATGAAATAATAAAAGTACTCACGATTATGCTTCAACAAACCACACTTCACTGGCACTCCGTATTCACTCCACTGATGACTGCGCCACCTGGATGTTCCACACCCAGGCGTGAACTCCACTGCCGCGCCGGCGAACACACGTGTTGCCCGCCCTGTGCCTCACTCAGCTGGTGCTGATGTTGTCCAGACCGCCCTGCGTCCTTCTCCACTGTCACTCTGCTGGTGTCCAACTCCGCCCTGCGCCAACTCCTGGTGCTGGTCCACGCCGACTCCGCTGCAGCAGCACCAGCCACTTCACTGTGCACACCAGCTTGGGTGTGCGGCGCTTCAGGGCGATCCACCCTGGTTTCTACGCCAAGTATCACAAAACACTATCTGGATCTCACTTATCCGACTCGATAAGGACCATGAAGAACACTTCGCGGAACTCGGATAAATAAAACACCGGATACCGGATAGTAGGATGTATTTAGTATCAATTCAGATCTTAGCGTGATCTCGATACTCAAACTCAACAAAAACATTAATGACAAAACCTATATATAACTGGCGGAGAATCTTAACATCGCGATTCGAAAATGAGGTCTAAACTAACAACGCCATCTAGTTAGAAAAAACGGAACTAATTTTTATAAAACATTTGTTGCACTAATTGAATGCGAACACTTACAGTTACTTATTATTTGGTCTAGACATGAATTTCTTCTTGTTGGTTGTTTTATATGTAATGTTAAACCAAAATTATTTACAATCCTAGTTAATTCGTCTGTGCATTTTTTGTTTCTATCGATTTTTTTCCCCAAACTATCAATGTTAAGATCACCTACTATCACTATTTTTTTTTTTTGATTTATTTCGAAGGTTGCATAACATTACTTCTAAATTACGTAGGAAAACGAAGGGGTTTGAGCTTGGCGTACGATATAAGGCTATTATTATAGAGTTATATTGCAAGAGTTCAACTCCACAACACTCAAAATCATTTTCAGATGCATATTTCTTCAATTGCGTCAGTATTTTGTACTCAATGTGATTTAGGCAGAATATACAAACACCGCCTCGCTTTTTATTCTTTCTTGAGTACCAGTCTCCTAATTTATAATCATTTAAGGCAACGCTGATCTCCTCACCCGCTTTAATAAAAGTCTCCGTTAAGCATACCACATCAATAATCAACCCTTTATTTAGAAACGTATCGATCGCAATTTCTAGTAGTTCCTTTTTACTTCTTAAACCCGCAATATTTTGGTGAAGAATATTTAATGAGCGACAATTATTAATATTAGTTACGTCAATGGAATTTACGTCTTCTACCTTACTTATCTCATTATAATACACTTTTTTTAATGATTGACGTTGATCATAGAGCATTTTAGGTTTAGGTAAAGCATTACTAGTACCTGCGAAAAAAGGTATTGTTCGGGGTGCTTTTATAGTTATACGATCTTGTTGGTCGGTAAGTAGGCTTTGTGTCTAGGTTTGTAGTAACATATGTGGGCAAATCGGAGCATTTCGACAGAACTGTTGGTTCTTTGCTGAAGTTAAGATATTTGTTTTTATTATCAATTGTGTCAATCAGGACGTTCAGTTTATGACAAGTATTGCTATGAGTACGTAAGAAGTGGCAGTTTTCATTATTTTTACATATCAGTTCTAAATTATTATTCAGTAACTTTACATTTAGATATTTATTTTCCAGCACACTTAACACAATAATTGGGGAACTGTTATATTTTCTTATAAACATATATAATTCATTTATCATTGTAGTAGGGTTGTAGTCATTTTCTCCTACACAAATAATAATTTTATCACAAGGCTTACTTGACAACTCCGTGTTTAACAGCTGCTGAGAGATCGCATATTATTTTAACACTCCTTCCGCGCAGTACCTTTCGTATGAGCTATTAGATCTCAAGTCAAGTAGGCGTGTAACTAAACCCGTAATTTGCTGGGTTCCTAGGACATGTATTTTCCTCTTCAGATAATAATTATTATTGCTTTTAAGATATGAAGTATTAGTTTTAATAGATTTTGTCTTACTATGCTGTATGGTAGTTTGGGTGCAATCCGCGTTTAACTTCTTCAGTTTTGTTTGTTCTTGCGTATTTTGTGTAGTAGTACCGATGGTTAAGCTGAATTTTCGAGTCTCATTATGTAGTGTGTTTCTAGGTTTTTTTTTTCCATTTCAGGTTCATGATGCAGTTGGTTACTTAAAATCTTTGATTCGTTTAAGTTTCTTGATTTTCGCTTTGGAGTATTAATTTTTGGTGAAAATATTTTAGTTAAACTATTAATCTTGCTTTCTTGATTTTGTAGTCTTTTATCTAAATCATTTTTTTCTAGTATTAGGTTTTCAATTTCCTTGTGCGCACTCTCTAGCTTTTCCTTTAAATCTCTGACGGTTTCCTGTAGATCAGTAATTTCTTGGCAATTCCATGTAGATAAATCGGGTAAACTTCTTCCAAGAGCATGAGAGTCGGTGGATAAGAACGAATTATCTTCAAAACTTGAATAAAAAAAAAAAAACATATACCTACCATGGTTAAGACGAATCTATTGACGTAAGAATCATCAAAATCGGCCCACGTGTTTGGTCTCTATAATGCCACATGAACAAACAAAAATTCGACAGTCGGATAAAAACCCAAGGGTTTCTTTTCTATCTAAGTCGTTACGGATCCCTGGCTAACAGCCCAGCTGTGCAACTACAGTGAGTGGCTGCATATCAATAATGTTGTTATGGCATGATTGTGACAGCTGTCACCTCTGCGTGTTTACAAGATCAATAGTTGAACCAGTTCAAATGTTTTCAGGCACAGCAATGTTATACATAGTAGCTTAATGCGCACCCTGCCCCTTCACACTTGCATTGCAACGGCCAACCTAGAAATCCCTAAACCGATTGCGGGCCCAGTTAGGCTGCTGTAGAAAAATACTGGCCAAATGAAACTTTACAGACCCATCTTAAATACCGTGCCAATGTAAGGCCTCTTCGCAGGATATGCCCCACCTCCTTGTCTGCTCTTCGTGCCAAGCCACCTTTCGGGATCTGAACGTGGTTAATGACAGAGCTGTCAAAAAATTATTTTTTAGGGTTTCGTACCGTACCCCTATTGTTGTCACTCACGTGTCCGCCTGTCTGTCTGTCTGTCTTTCCGTCGTCTGTCACACAATATTGTTCCAAAGAATTTATTTAACTGCCCATAGGACCTATGAAATCCAAAAATGGCTATAATGTTTATTATTACGTATATTTTACTGTCAAATATCAATATATTGAAAAATCTGATTTTTCTTTGTTGTGGAACCCTAAATGTGCGCAGTCCGATTCGCACTTGGCTGGTTTTGCCCTATTACAACCAACTCAATTTTGCGGTTTGGTACGGAACCTTAAATTCGCTTACCATCAGGCGAGATAGTGGTACTACTGTTTCGGGAGGTACCTGTTCAGGATAAGGCGGGAGGAAACGCCCGAGTGTCACCATTGTATGGATCGCCCGGAGGACACGGTTGAGCATACGGTGGAGGTCTGCCCTGCATGGATGCCAATGGGCGGAGCACCGCCGTGTCCTCCTGGAGGCGATCGGCGGTGGCAACCTGTCGCGTCCGGCTCTGGTTCAGGCCATGGTACGGAGCGAGAGGGCATGGGAAGCTGTCTCCTCCTTCTGTGAAGCAGTAATGCTCGCAAAGGAGGTGACGGAACGTCTGACGGAGACGCAAAGGGGACGCCCCGAGCGTCGCGAGTCGCAAGCCGATTCCCGGCCACCGTAGGCGCGAGCTTGCGGACGGCTAGTAATGGGGAAGATTCCCAAAGCCAAAAAAAAAGGCGAGATGGTGGTCAAACGCGAGACTTAAAGAAAAAAAAATGTCTTCAAAGAATGTTAATTAAATAATCAAAACCTTTCCTTGCTTAAGAAACTTACTGAAAAGATGAAAATCATGTTATGCATACGTTCTGCTAGGATACATTGTTATATTCGCGAGCTGGCTGACCAAAACCTTATGTATCCTCCGACTGCATAGCGTGATTTTCTTTTTTTTTACATCTTTTTATACCGCTTCTTAAGCAGTCGGGTTTTTGATCTTTTTAGTTACCTATTTTTTTTTTTCGAATTACAACTAAACTATACCTAACTGGTAATATATTTTTTCGACATGAAGTAAGACACTGCTTTATCTCCTTGGTACCACATGGTTAAGACGAATCGATTGACGTAAGAATAATCAAAATCGGCCCACGCGTTTGGTCTCTAGAGCGCCATATGAACAAACATACATTCGGCAGTCGGATAAAAACCCAAGCGTTTCTTTTCTATCTAAGTCATCACGGATCCCTGGCTAACAGCAGTAACTTTAAAAGTAAATTATTTTCCTTCAAGCTTGTTGCCTCGCCTTTATGTCAGTGTTCTTCATCTGACTGCGAATATGTATAATCTGCACGTTATATCTTATGGGAGAGTATTCTTTGGTAGAATGAACGCAATACTATGTTCAATAATGTACAGGCTGTATCAGTAGCTGTTTACAATACGGACCTTGTGGAAACTAGAATACATTTCCGTGCGTTCCAACCGTTTTTGCCATACCTATTATTGGAATCAAATATTCACAATGCTCACAATGTTAGGAACCATTAATATTAATGCTATTTTTTATCCATGGTGCTAGGCGACTGGGCTCATCCCAGTTGTAAACGACCCTTTGTGCCTATTGGTCTTGTTTTTTCTGTCTCCTGCTTCATATGGAGGGAAGTGGAAATTTGATTTTTTCCTACTCCTCCATTATTCTTTTCTGATTAACTTCGTTGCGGGATCCAAGACAGTTAAATTCATTCTCCGGGACTTCGTCGAGCTTCATTGCCTCAGCGCTTTTCTGGTGGTCGCCACTGTTGATTCTGGCTTTCAGGAGTTGCAGTGGTTTGGGAATAGTGCGGTGGGATAGCCCCAATTAAAAAAAAAGGGCAATGGGAAGTTAAAAAAATCTTCGGAACAATATTGTGTGTCAAACGACGGACAGACAGACGGACACGTGAGTGACAGCAATAGGGCTCCGTTTGGACCCTTCGGGTACGGAACCCTAAAAAATAATTTATTGACACAGTTATCGCACACATCGCATTGCCACAGAATGTTTAATTATGATTTAACTGAGTTTCATCCGTCGTACAGATAGAAACAAAAATCTCTCTGATCCTGCCCTCAAGCTTATGAAGGAGAGGCGTGAGATGATCCTGCTGTCTTCAGATGAGGCGTGCAAATACCGGCAGCTCAATAGACAGATCTCTAAATCCTTGAAAAGAGACCTCCGCCGCTTTAATACCGAGTGCTCCAAGGTTTTTTCAAGGGATCTGGCTATTGGGCAGAGCCAGCTCACGAAACTGAAGACCGACAATGGCAGGAACGTATCCGCCAAACCGAAGCTTCTGAGGGAGATCGAGACATTCTATGGGCTGTTGCACACATCAATCAGCAAGCCCGTTGCGAGTCTAGTAAACGACCCAAGAGCTAGATTGACCCGACACTGTACCGAAGATATCCCAGACGTCAGCCTGTACGAGATTAGGATGGCTCTGAAACAGCTTAAAAACCAACAAGGCGCCGGGTGATGACGGAATCACCCGGCGCCTTGTTGTTTCGTGCGCCTCTGTTTAGCGTTTGTGGACTACGAGAAAACCTTCGATTCGATCGAGACTTGGGCTGTACTGCAGTCTCTCCAACGGTGCCAGATCGACTACCGGTACAATGAGGTGTTGATCTGTTTGTACAAAAACGCCACCATGTCAGTTCGTCTTCAGGAACAGACCTCGAAACCAATCCTTCTCCAGCGCGGCTTGAGACAGGGAGACATCATTTCTCCGAAACTGTTCACTGCTGCGCTGGAGAATGTCTTCAAGGTTCTGGACTGGAGGGGGTTTGGCATTAACGTTAATGGCGAATACATCACTCACCTTCGGTTTGCCGACGACATGGTGGTCATGGTTGAGACCATGGAGAGCGTCAGTAAAATGCTCGATGACCTCAGTAGAGCTTCCGAAAGAATGGGTTATAAAATGAACATGGACAAAACCAAGGTCATGGTGAATACCCATGTAAAACTAACTCCTATCAAGATCGGAGACGCCACACTCGAAGTTGTAGACGATTATGTCTACCTGGGACAAATATTCCAGTTGGGTAGGTCCAACTTCGAGAAAGCGGTCAACCGTCGAATCCGACTCGGCTGGGCGGCGTTCGGGAAGTTGCGTGGTATTTTCTCATCCAATTTACCGCAGTGTCTCAAGACAAAAGTCTATGACCAGTGTGTGTTGCCAGTGATCACCTATGGGACCGAGACGTGGTTGCTCACAATGGGCCTTATCAGAAAGCTAAAAGTCACCCAAAGGGCAATGGAGAGGGCTATGCTCGGAATTTCCTTGCGTGATCACGTCAGTAATGAGGATATCCGCAAGAGAACCAAAGTTGCAGACATAGCCCGAAGAATTGCCAAACTTAAGTGGCAGTGGGCAAAGCACATTGCTCGCAGAACGGATGGCCGATGGGGCGGCAAAGTTCTGGAATGGCGACCGCGAACCGGAAGACGATACGTTTGAAGGCTTCCCACTAGGTGGCCCGATGACCTGGTTAAGGTTCCGGGAAGGCGCTGGATGCTAAACGCATGGGATCGGTCAATGTGGCGACGCCTGGGGGAGGGCTATGTCCAGCAGTCGACGACTTTCGGCTTCGGTCTTCGAGGATAAACTAATAAATAAATAAATAATGCTGTGGTTTTGGGACCCAAGTGTGCTTCTCCCTTGCAAGGATCCCTCTCGCCGCATGATCGATACCGAGTAATCTGGCTGGCCCGATCCTTGGCCGAAGGATAAGACTGGCTTGTATTTTGTGTTTAACTCAATTTTTTGACAGCTCTGTCATTAATTGTTCAGATCCCGAAAGGTGGCTTGGCACAAAGAGCAGACAAGGTGGTGGGGCATATCCTGCGAAGGGGCCCTACTTTGGCACTGTGTTTAAGATAGGTCTATAAAATTTCATTCGGCCAGTTTTTTCCTACAGTGGCCTAACTGGGCCCGCAATCGGTTTAGGGATTTCTAGGTTCGCCGCTGCAGTGCAAGTGTGAAGGGGCAGGGTGTGCATTAAGCTACTATGTATAACATTACTGTGCCCGACAACATTTGTACTGGTTCAACTATTGATCTTGTACACCGCAGGGGTGACAGCAGTCACGTAATCATGCCATAACAACATTAATGATATGCAGCCACTCACTGTAGTTGCACAGCTGGGCTGTTAGCCAGGGATCCGTAACAACTTAGATGGAAAAGAAACCCTTGGGTTTTTATCCGACTACCGAATGTATGTTTGTTCATGTGGCGTTCTAGAGACCAAACACGTGGGCCGATGTTATTCTAAAAAATGATAGGTAACTAAAAAGTTCTAAATAATAAAATGTTATTTAAAAATCAAAAACCCGACTGAAGAACTTAAGAAGTGGTCTAAAATTTTCTTCTTGTTTACATCTTTTTAGTTCGTTTCTGAATTTTTGAATTTACTTTTTTTTTAAGATATTTTTTTTTTGTTTTTTATTTATCGATAGGCTCGCGTTTGACCACTATCTCGCTAGATGGTAAGCTATGATGTGGTCGACGATGAAGCACGCTTACCTAGAAGTAACCTACTTATTCACTCTTGACTTAAAGACCCCAAGGTTGTAATTATCAGGAAACAAAGACTCCGACAGTGAATTCCACTCCTTAGATGTACGCACAATGAAAGTATTCGCAAAACGTTTTGTACGTATGGGTGGGATGTCCATCATGTACCGGTGGCGCATTGCCGTACCTTTTTTTGTTCGATGATGGAAAGGGCTAGGCGGAATCAAATTGTGCAGTTCTATCGCATACTCCCCGAAATGTAACCGATAAAAAACCGACAGGCTGGCAACTCTGCGTCGATGTTCAAGGGTCTGGAGGTTTAAGGTGACCAGTGCATCGTTGCCGATAAGTCTCTTGGCCCGTTTATTAATCGACTCAAGCGGATCAAGTTGATATTTGACAGATCCGTCCCAGACGTGAGAGCAGTACTCCATGCATGACCGAACTTGCGCTTTATACAAGTTGAGCAGCTATTCAGGCGTGAAGTACCGTCTCACCTTTGCAAGGATCCTCAACTTGATAACTTTTTTAACCGCGTTGAGTGATTTCTGGTAGGTGTAAAACTTCTATGTTTGCGTCACCGACATGCTAATGTGACAGCGTCATCGACAGGCTAACGTGACGTTAAGTTTTCACTTCTGTCGACAGTCCCAACGACTGCCTTTTTTAGGGTTTACTTACTTGGAATAAAAGTAACAATAAAAAAGCACCGTTTGAATCTCAAAGTTCCTTAAAAAGCTCGTCCGTCACCACTTCCTAGTGTTGTAGCTAGGATAGTGTTGGGCTGGTGTTGTATTCGCAACGAACTGTCCAGCAACACGTTTGACGTTTATCCAATCGCAATCACGACACTTTCGTTGATATGTCACTCGTCTAGAATTTTACACACGAGAAGCAAGCGTGCTCCACCGTCGACCACATCATCGCTTACCATCAGGTGAGATAGTGGTCAAGCGCGAGCCTATAACAAATAAATAAAAAACGAGAAACACGTCGGAACCCGAGCGATACAGCTCGTACTTGATAAACATTACATTACATTTTGTTTATATTTTCCAAGTGCTGTAACAAATACATGAGTTTTCTTTCTGTCTTAACTAATGTAAATAAATAGGGTAATGTGTAGCAAATAATATTGATATTTGTTCGTAATACAATAGATAATGGAATAATTAATAGAGGATGCTACTGTGTGTGTGTCTGCTCGACGGGTATTTAAGCCCTGCAGTGCCAGCTCTGCCACATTGCACTGTCTGCAGCCGTAAGAACAACAGCAACCAACATGAAGTTTTCGACCTTATTCGTAATACTGGTAAGCTTTTAAATATTCTCCTGTGAGTGAATCTCATATTCTTCTTGTTCGTTGATTAAAATTTTTCTACTGTCGAAATGTCCCTATACTGTATAGGAGCCATGATATGTTAGGTATAATACATTCTGTCGGGTAATAAAATAACAGTTCAATTTCAAACATAATATTTTTATCATACAAAGCGTTTAGAATATTGTGGTCACAATGTCACGAGTATTGCTCTAAGATCATTTTAGAGTCTAACCCTCAGTTTCCCAGCTCAAAGTTATCGCAGAATTAATGTGACAAATTGTCAAGCACGCTTTATTTTCTGTGATTGGCTGTTGAAAATTCATTCAACCAATCACAGCAGATAACGCGTGCTTGACAATTTGTCACATTTATTCTGCGAAAATTTTGAGCTGGGAAACTGAAGATTACCCTTCTCATCTCAAAATATGTCAGAAGTAACTGTGAAGTTGAAGGTAGTGTGTGTGGGTGCGTGGGCTATATCCAGATGCGGATGATACATTACATGTCCAATCAAAGTGATATTAATGATTATAATTTACGTTTATTTCACAATTAATACAACATATTAATATTTGCTTATATTAAGCAGTTGTCATTCTTGTGACAAAATATCTATAAGTGAATGAGCAATGTGATGCTTTTCACTTCACCATCAACCGCAGCCTGGCTTCACCCACTGCTGGGCACAGGCATCTCAGGAATTGAAGTTCGGCGCCATTTCTGTAGACACTCTTCAGGCAGAATTTGGCCCGTGCCGTGCAGATAATAATTGTTTGTTTCTTCAAGGACCTGGTTTAATACAAAGTGTAACGAAAACGTGTGATCATATTTTAAAAACTCTTCAGCCCATGTGTATGCACAACTTTGTCTCGGAATGTCATAGGGAATTACCGAAAAAAATATTGTATTGTCCATACTAAGTTGTCGTCAGCTGTATGAGAGCTATCATTTATTTTCCCGAAAACCATCCTTGCGCGGTGAAAGTTTGTATGGTGAACTAATAATTTGTCAAGTAAGGCGGCCTGCACACCTACAATTTTATTGTGCGATATAAGTAATTGGCTATTCGAAGTACTAATTCTACGCAGACGAAGTTGCGGGCAACAGCTAATAACACTATACATGCGTTTTACATGCAAATGCATTTAATCCGATGTGTCATGATGGTAAATGTGTCGGTTATGTTCTCAGGTGGTGGCGTGCGCGCTTCTGGTGCCTGGCATGTAC
Source organism: Orthosia gracilis (assembly GCA_947562075.1). Classification (NCBI taxonomy): domain Eukaryota; kingdom Metazoa; phylum Arthropoda; class Insecta; order Lepidoptera; family Noctuidae; genus Orthosia; species Orthosia gracilis. The sequence continues at coordinate 11,273,904 of OX387277.1, forward strand.
TCTCAAAATGCAGAATCATTATCACTTCTAAATTCTAAAGCAGTCAATTTGTCAATCGCCAATCCTGGTGGATAATTAAACTAATCGCAGCTTAAATAATAAACTCGTTTAAAATATAATATGTCGTGTTTTATTAATTTCCTTCATCCTTCTGACAATCTACATCGCAAAACCTATTGGCCTACCCTACCTACCCTACCTACCCTACCTACCCTACCTACCCTACCTACCCTACCTACCCTACCTACCCTACCTACCCTACCTACCCTACCTACCCTACCTACCCTACCTACCCTACCTACCCTACCTACCCTACCTACCCTACCTACCCTACCTACCCTACCTACCCTACCTACCCTACCTACCCTACCTACCCTACCTACCCTACCTACCCTACCTACCCTACCTACCCTACCTACCCTACCTACCCTACCTACCCTACATACCCTACCTACCCTACCTACCCTACCTACCCTACCTACCCTACCTACCCTACCTACCCTACCTACCCTACCTACCCTACCTACCCTAACTACCCTACCTACCCTACCTACCCTACCTACCCTACCTACCCTACCTACCCTACCTACCCTATCTACCCTACCTACCCTACCTACCCTACCTACCCTACCTACCCTACCTACCCTACCTACCCTACCTACCCTACCTACCCTACCTACCCTACCTACCCTACCTATCCTACCTACCCTACCTACCCTACCTACCCTACCTACCCTACCTACCCTACCTACCCTACCTACCCTACCTACCCTACCTACCCTACCTACCCTACCTACCCCACCTACCCTACCTACCCTACCTACCCTACCTACCCTACCTACCCTACCTACCCTACCTACCCTACCTACCCTACCTACCCTACCTACCCTACCTACCCTACCTACCCTACCTACCCTACCTACCCTACCTACCCTACCTACCCTACCTACCCTACCTACCCTACCTACCCTACCTACCCTACCTACCCTGCCTACCCTACCTACCCTACCTACCCTAACTACCCTACCTACCCTACCTACCCTACCTATCCTACCTACCCTACCTACCCTACCTACCCTACCTACCCTACCTACCCTACCTACCCTACCTACCCTACCTACCCTACCTTCACTACCTACCCTACCTACCCTACCTACCCTACCTACCCGACCTACCCTACCTACCCTACCTACCCTACCTACCCTACCTACCCTACCCTGTCTCTCGCGATCCCCCGCCCTCGCTAGTTCAGTTTAAAGCGACTCCGCGCTCAAAAATCGGGATAATCGGAAACTTATCGTAGTTTTCAGTGAGTGATAGCTTAAAGTGTTCGGGCTAGTGAGTGCTGTGAACTTGCACAAAAAGAAGTCACCGGACTCCACTTTTGGGATTTTTCCTGGGTAAAAGAAGAAAAATTCAGAAAGTATTTTTCATAAACCCTTAAACGCTGTCAAATTCTGAGTGGTCACCCTCTGATTTTTTGGAGTGCTGGGGGGCGCCCTCGCTGCCCGCACATTTTGAGGTGTCCTCCAGATTTTTCCGGTGCAACACCGGAGACCTGCAAGCAAAAGAAGAAAAACCGTCCTTCTTCCAAGACTTCGCCTGGGGGCGAGAGACCAGATCTGGTCTAGCCTACCTGTGGGCAATCGACACGTCGTGAAGTTTCCGACATTAAAACTTTTAAATTGTGCTGTGAACACTTTTTACAGTGCAGTTCCGGTCACCTAACCTCTAAAGTGTTTTTTCGATCGCGAACTGCACAAAATTGACTGTGACGTGATAATGTTTTTATAACGGGGTATTGACCCCCTCTGTGGCCCTCTGCTCCATTCTGACTTTCAGAATTTTAAGGCGCAAACTCGCGTGGATAAGAACACTTTAGTGAGACCACATTTTTCATACTTAACCTCAAAGTAAAAACGTGGTCGACAAAATTTTGAATAGAAATTTTTTTTTTTTTTTTTTTTGAGGATATTTGTCCACGTACTTGTTTGCGCCGAGCTGACTATAGAGCTGACTATAGAACAGCTTCACAAATCCTCAGCAGGAAACTTCGAGGGAACTCCTCAACCTCTGGTCTGACGTCACCCGAGATTGGACTTGTGTCGAACAGTCCTCTCTCCCTTCTTCAATACCCCCCTTAATATCCCCCCTTCCCCTCCCCCCTCCCCCTCTCCCCCGCCTTCACCCCCTCCGAACTTCGGTGTGTAATCCCCCCCCAACCCCTCTCAAATTACCTCACCCCCCTTGGGTAATCTCGGTCTAGGATAGAGGCAGACCACCCGAGCTTGGGTCCATTGTGACCGGCTTGAGGAGCCCTATCTTTTGGCCCCAGTAGATACCCACTCCAAACCACTCCAACCCACCCTCCCCTTCCCCTCTCCTCCCCGACCTTCACCCCCTCAAAATTTTGACTTTTACCCTTCCCCCCAACCCCTCTTAAGTTACCTCCCCCCCTCGGGTTATCTCCGCCAAAGATAGAGGTAGACCACCCGAGTTTGAGTCCATTGTGACCGGCTTGAGGAGCCCTATCTTTTGGTCCCAACAGAAGCCCTCTCCCAACCCTTATATTACTACCTTACCCCCCTCGTCTTGTCTCGGCCCAGTTCAGAGGTACACCACCCGAGCTGGGACTCATCGTAACCGGCTTGAGGAGCCCTACCGATTGGCCCCGGTAGAAACCCTATCCACGAAGCCAGCTCAGCCAGGACCACAAAAAGCAGTATCTTTGCAAGCAACCCCAGTTCCTGAGAACCTACAGACCTTTAGGATAAGGACATATAGCAGCATTATTGTACTGCTATACTTAGGCTAAGATAAGATAAGCTTTTTATTGCTTATTTATTTGTGAAAATTTTAATTGTGGACATATAGTAGTACTTTTGTGCTACTATATTTTAAAGTAATTTAGACTAGGATTTTAACTTGGGACATTCTCGCAAGAGAATACATTTATTTTATTTTGACATCTGAGACACAAAAGGGGTACCCTTTACAGTACCCCCTTTTTACATTGACACAAAAAAGGGATATATTTACAATATCCCCTTTTTACTTTTACATAAATAGGGGTGCTCTTTACAACACCCCTACTTGACACGATACTAATCCCAACCACACTCACTTATCAAAAATGACCGGAATGCCTGGTTTACGCACGCCTGTCCAGCACTCGGCGGCAAGCAAACCCCCGACTAAAAGCCCCCAGAGGGCACCTGAGGAGGCAGGGCCTTCGACGCAGAGCGTCAGGAGGAGCGTGGGTGAGTGGGAGGCTGGTAAAACCGTCACAAAGAGGACTCCCCCTAAAAAGCTGGACCGACCATCACCAGTGACACCTATATCCTTTGAGATCGGCAGCCCGCCTACCCAAAGGAGTAAAGTCGCCGAGGCTAGGATAGCCTCAAACAAGATCAAGGCCCTAATGACAACCTCCAAAACAACAAGAAACGACATTAGGGCGGAGGTCAAGGCGCAGGCAGACCGGCTCTACCAGCTGGTAAAAGAGCTCGAACAGGGAAGAGCCCCCCCAACCGCAAAGACCATGGCATCGATCGGGTTCCAAGTCCAGGAGGAGCCAAGGGTTGAGCTAGCCCTCCCCCCGTGCTCAGAGGCTATCAGTGAGGTCGAGACAAACTCCCTCAAGCGAGCTCTAGAAGAGCATAGCCGAAACTTGGCCGAGAACAGCCTAAAAATGGATAGGCTGAAAGAGGCGCTACAAGCTAGCCGAGACCAGATGGTCTCTTATGCTAGTGTGGCAGCAAGTCGGCCATCCAATCAGGTTCCGAAACAAACTACACTACATTCCATAGTAGTGTCGGCCAGGGATGAGAAGGAAACGGGGGAGCAAGTCCTGGACCGACTTAGGAAGGTCGTAAATGCCAAGGAAGGGGGTATAGCGGTAGAGAAAGTGAGGAAAGCGAAAGATAGGAGAATAATTGTGGGCTGTAGTACAGAAGAGGATAGGGAAAAATTGAAGGAAAAGATTAGGAGCGCGCCCGAGCTGGAAGCCCAGAATATTAAAAACAAAAACCCACAGGTTGTGTTGCGCGGCGTAATGCAGTACAACACAAATGAGGAAGTACTCAAGGCACTCAAAAACCAAAACGCCGCCATCTTTCGAGATCTCAAAGATGAGCAGGCGAAAATGGAAATAATTTACAGAAAGCGAGCCAGGAACCCGCACATGTGTCACGTAGTGATGAGGGTTGCCACAGAGGTTTGGCGGCGCATGCTCGAGGTTGGGTCGGTGCACGTGGATTTTCAGCGGGTGACGGTCGAGGACCAATCCCCGCTGGTCCAGTGCTCGCTATGCCTCGGGTATGGGCATAGCCGACGCCTTTGCACAGAAACTGTGTCAAAGTGCAGCCACTGTGGCGGTCCCCACATGAGGACGGAGTGCGCGGAGTGGCCTACCTCCAAAGTGCTGCAATTGCGCGCGTGCGAAGACTGACAGCACAGACCATCATGCTTTCAGCTCGGAGTGCGTAGTTAGGAAAAGATGGGATGCAATAGCCCGATCTGTTATAGCGTATTGCTAAGGGCAACACGGAGACTCCTGCCCAACAAAACGCAAGACCATACCGTGTGGCCCAAGCAAACCTACAACGTAAGGACCTGGCAACGACCGAACTCTTTTTAGAGGCCAGTAAAAGGAAGATCGCATGGGCGCTTATCCAGGAGCCGTATGTGGGAGGGGCGCGAGGTATGAAAAACTACCGAGGTTCGCGAATCTACCAGTGCGAGGTTGGTGGAAGTGGGAGGGTGAAGGCGGCAATTGCCGTCTTTGACAATGACCTGGATGTCATTCCTTACCCGAAACTCACCACAAACAACATTGTTGTGGTGGGGATCCGGACCAAAGCCTGGGAGATCGCAGTAGTTTCTTACTACTTCGAGCCAGACCAACCCATAGGGCCATACCTGGACCAGTTGACCCGGATCAAATCGGAAGTGGCCACCGGTAGATTGCTTATAGGCGGCGACGCGAACGCTAAGAGTCCTTGGTGGGGCAGCATCATCGAAGACTCCAAGGGCGAGGAAATGTCCGGCACCCTGGAGGACTTAGAGCTTCAGGTGCTGAACACTGGTGACGCTCCCACATTTGACACTGTCAGAGGTGGTCGAGTGTATAAAAGCCACTTGGATGTCACGGCATGCTCGCTTGACCTTTTTGACCTGGTGGACGGCTGGCGGGTCGACACAGGAGCAACATCCTCGGACCATAACACTATATTCTTTAACGTCAATGTTAAAAGGGAAAAAGGGATGAATATAGTTAGAACAACAAGAAAATTTAATACAAGAAAAGCGGACTGGGAAGCATTTAGAGTAAAATTGGGAGAAATTAAAATTGAAAGTAACGTAAATTTAAATAGCATACAAGAAATAAATAGTAAACAAGACTTAGAAGAAATAGTAGTAAAATATAGTAAAATCATAGAACAAGCATGCGAACATGCCGTTCCTAAAACAAATAGAAAAAGTAAAATTAATTGTCCGTGGTGGTCCGAGGAGCTCACTGTGAAGAAGAAGGAGTTTACAAGACTGAAGAACCGAATCCGCAATGCCGCGCCGGTCCGGCGAGCGATGGTCGTAGACGAGTACCTGAAGGCAAAAGAAGAATACGAGATGCTAGCGAAGAGCACCCGAGTCGCCAGTTGGAAGGAGTTCTGCCGGAAACAGGATCGGGAGGGGGTCTGGGAGGGGATTTGCAGGGTGATTAAAAGGACCGCTAGAAGGCAGGAGGAACTGACCCTATGCAGCGATGGTGTATTCCTCAACCCAAGTGAATCGGCCGCCCTACTTGCAGATACGTTCTACCCCGAAGACAGAGTAGACCAGGACAACGCTGACCACAGGCGAATTAGAGAAGCAGCCAGTCGAGTAAATGAGTGGGTTCATGATGAATATCATGATCCACCATTTACCTCGCTGGAGCTGAAGACCGCCGTGGCAGGTTTCAATCCCAAAAAGGCACCAGGGGGGGATGGACTGACGTCTGACATCTGCAGTCGAGCGATCCACCAGGACCTGGATGCGTTCCTTGCCCTCTACAATAAGTGCCTTGAATTGGCACACTTCCCGAACATCTGGAAGGAGGCCACAGTCGTGGTCCTCAGAAAGCTGGGCAAGGACGATTACCTAAACCCCAAGGCATACAGACCAATAGGTCTACTGCCGGTTCTGGGGAAGGTCCTGGAGAGGATGGTAGTAGCGCGTATAAAATGGCAGCTTGTACCGCGGTTTAGTACTCGCCAGTTTGGCTTTATGCCCCAGAAAAGCACTGAGGACGCCCTCTATACGCTAATGGAGCACGTACAGGACAAGTTGAGGCTGAAGAAGCTAATTGTCCTGGTGTCGCTGGATATAGAGGGGGCCTTTGATAGTGTTTGGTGGCCAGCCATCAAGGTCAGACTGGCTGAGGAAAAGTGCCCGGTGAATATAAGAAGGCTGCTAGACAGCTACCTCGACAGTAGGAAAGTCAAGGTTCGTTACGCTGGGGAGGAATGCACGCGAGTGACTAGCAAGGGCTGTGTTCAAGGGTCAATAGGTGGTCCCATCCTGTGGAATCTCATTCTAGACCCACTATTGCAGGAATTGGAGCAGCGCGGTATCTTCGGTCAGGCGTTCGCCGATGATATCGTCTTGGTTTTGGATGGGGACTCAGCGACCGAAGTTTCTACATCTGCCAATGCAGCCCTCGCCCGTGTTCAGAGTTGGGGCGTCAGAAACAAGCTGAGGTTCGCACCGCACAAAACCTGTGCGATGGTCGTAACCAACAAGCGCAAGTATGATACCCCAAGGCTGAGCATGGCCGGGGTCGGCATTGGTATGGTTGGGAAGATGAAGTTGTTGGGTCTAACCATAGACGAGAAGCTCACCTTCAACGAGCACACCGCGAACGTCTGCAGGAGGGCAGCTAACATTTATAAGCAGCTGTCCCGCGCCGCTAAAGTGAGTTGGGGATTGGACGCACAGATCATACACACAATCTACACTGCTATGATTGAGCCCATAATAACGTACGCAGCCGCAGCCTGGGCTCCCGCTACAAAGAAGCTGGGAATACGGAAGAAGCTAGACTCGGTCCAACAAGGATTCGTCCAGAAGATCTGTAAATCTTACCGTACCGTCTCCCTGAACTCGGCACTGGTACTGTCCGGAATACTACCTCTAGATCTGCGCATACAGGAGGCAGCCGCCCTGTATGAAGCGAGAAGAGGGTCATCCCGGTTTGTGCCAGGAGATAGGGAGATCGAAGGTGCGGTAAGGTTTGCAGAAGCTCCTCATCCAGCTACACAAATGCCCTTGGAGTTCATGTGCCTGGCAGACCAACAGTTGCTAGACAGCAACAATGTGCAGGCGGTGCGAATCTTCACCGACGGCAGCAAGATTGAGGGGAAGGTCGGAGCCGCATTATCCATTTGGGATAGTGAACCTCAAACTTAGCTTAGCCGCATACTGCACAGTCTACCAGGCGGAACTCCTGGCCATCTGCAAAGCGACGGACATGATCCTCACGCGGCAAGAGACGAGCTATGGTTTGTACAGTGACTCAATGTCAGCATTGCAGACGCTTGCAAGCCCTGGCTCTCTCCATCCCCTGGCAGTTCGCGCGCGCGCCAATTTGGCTCAAGCCCTGGGCCAGAGCAAAGCTGTGTCTTTGTTCTGGATCAAGGCCCACGCGGGCCTGCCGGGGAATGAGCGAGCGGACGAGTTGGCAAAGAAGGCAGCGTTGTCGTTACGGAGGAAGCCGGACTACGACCGATGTCCGGTGTCATTTATCAAGCGACAGATCCGTTTGGAATCGCTTGATGAATGGAACCGAAGATATGTGTCGGGCGAGACAGCCTCTGTGACGAAAATGTTTCTTCCGGATGCCATGGCGGCTTACCGTATTATAAAACAGGTGCGGCCCACAGGCGTTCTCACGCAGGTTTTGACGGGGCACGGCGGGTTCTCTGAATACTTGAATCGCTTCAAGTGTAAGGAGAGCCCATCGTGCGTCTGCGATCCAGGCGTGGCAGAGACTGTCCAGCACATACTTGCAGATTGCCCGTTATTTATCAGGGAACGCTACCAACTCGAATGTGAGCTGGACAGGAGACTGACGAAGGAGAGCCTGCATGGGCTCATGAGTAAGCAACACAGGGAAAAGTTCCTGTTGTACTGTGTTAATGTGGCTTCCACCGTCATTGCACGAAACCGAAGTTGAAGCGGCACTATGCTTCACTAGTATTATAAGAATATTTGTAAGAAGCATAGAATACCACGCACAAAACTGCAGTGACGAACGGTGCACTGGGGTAGTACCTAGCAACAACAGATTGTCTGTATGACGAAAAGCACTGTTGTGCTTCTCATCCCTAGGTGTAAGGCATTATTTATATTGTGATTTTTTCCTGTGATAAACAGAAATTCTGTACCTTATCTGTGATCTGCAGCACCTTTTGCATATTTTACTGTGATTAACAGCGTTTATGTTTTTGAAATCTTGTATACTTAGCACTTTTTGTCTTTTGACCTCACTAAATAAATAAAGTTGCCTTTTAAGTATTTAAACAAAGTGGGATTCCCACCCACTGTATACAAGATGAAGTATGCAAGAAGAACCATGGTATGAAGAATGAAAGTACGAGAAGCATGAAAGAGGAATGGAATGAAAGAATTTGCACAGATTAGGCGCTAACGTTGTTAGCGGGATTAGTATTAAGAAAAAAAAAAAATACCTACCCTGCCTACCCTACCTACCCTACCTACCCTACCTACCCTACCTACCCTACCTACCCTACCTACCCTACCTACCCTACCTACCCTACCTACCCTACCTACCCTACCTAACCTACCTACCCTACCTACCCTACCTACCCTACCTACCCTACCTACCCTACCTACCCTACCTACCCTACCTACCCTACCTACCCTACCTACCCTACCTACCCTACCTATCCTACCTACCCTACCTACCCTACCTACCCTACCTACCCTACCTACCCTACCTACCCTACCTACCATACCTACCCTACCTACCCTACCTACCCTACCTACCCTACCTACCCTACCTACCCTACCTACCCTACCTACCCTACCTACCCTACCTACCCTACCTACCCTACCTACCCTACCTACCCTACCTACCCTACCTACCCTACCTACCCTACCTACCCTACCTACCCTACCTACCCTACCTACCCTACCTACCCTGCCTACCCTACCTACCCTACCTACCCTACCTACCCTACCTACCCTGCCTACCCTGCCTACCCTACCTACCCTACCTACCCTACATACCCTACCTACCCTACCTACCCTACCTACCCTACCTACCCTACCTACCCTACCTACCCTACCTACCCTACCTACCCTACCTACCCTACCTACCCTACCTACCCTACCTACCCTACCTACCCTACCTACCCTACCTACCCTACCTACCCTACCTACCCTACCTACCCTACCTACCCTACCTACCCTACCTACCCTACCTACCCTACCTACCCTACCTACCCTACCTACCCTACCTACCCTACCTACCCTACCTACCCTACCTACCCTACCTACCCTACCCTACCTACCCTACCTACCCTACCTACCCTACCTACCCTACCTACCCTACCTACCCTACCTACCCTACCTACCCTACCTACCCTACCTACCCTACCTAACCTACCTAACCTACCTACCCTACCTACCCTACCTACCCTACCTACCCTACCTACCCTACCTACCCTACCTACCCTACCTACCCTACCTACCCTACCTACCCTACCTACCCTACCTACCCTACCTACCCTACCTACCCTACCTACCCTACCTACCCTACCTACCCTACCTACCCTACCTACCCTACCTACCCTACCTACCCTACCTACCCTACCTACCCTACCTACCCTACCTACCCTACCTACCCTACCTACCCTACCTACCCTACCTACCCTACCTACCCTACCTACCCTACCTACCCTACCTACCCTACCTACCCTACCTACCCTACCTACCCTACCTACCCTACCTACCCTACCTACCCTACCTACCCTACCTACCCTACCTACCCTACCTACCCTACCTACCCTACCTACCCTAACTACCCTACCTACCCTACCTACCCTACCTACCCTACCTACCCTACCTACCCTACCTACCCTACCTACCCTACCTACCCTACCTAACCTACCTAACCTACCTACCCTACCTACCCTACCTACCCTACCTACCCTACCTACCCTACCTACCCTACCTACCCTACCTACCCTACCTACCCTACCTACCCTACCTACCCTACCTACCCTACCTACCCTACCTACCCTACCTACCCTACCTACCCTACCTACCCTACCTACCCTACCTACCCTACCTACCCTACCTACCCTACCTACCCTACCTACCCTACCTACCCTACCTACCCTACCTACCCTACCTACCCTACCTACCCTACCTACCCTACCTACCCTACCTACCCTACCTACCCTACCTACCCTACCTACCCTACCTACCCTACCTACCCTACCTACCCTACCTACCCTACCTACCCTACCTACCCTACCTACCCTACCTACCCTACCTACCCTACCTACCCTACCTACCCTACCTACCCTACCTACCCTACCTACCCTACCTACCCTACCTACCCTACCTACCCTACCTACCCTACCTACCCTACCTACCCTACCTACCCTACCTACCCTACCAACCCTACCTACCCTACCTACCCTACCTACCCTACCTTCCCTACCTACCCTACCTACCCTACCTACCCTACCTACCCTACCTACCCTACCTACCCTACCTACCCTACCTTCCCTACCTACCCTACCTACCCTACCTACCCTACCTACCCTACCTACCCTACCTACCCTACCTACCCTACCTACCCTACCTACCCTACCTACCCTACCTACCCTACCTACCCTACCTACCCTACCTACTTTACCTACTTTACCTACCCTACCTACCCTACCTACCCTACCTACCCTAACTATCATCCTGCTATCATCCTGGCAACACTGCCTAAGTAACATGTCAAATATGTGTTCCGTATTTTAAAATTAATTTTATTTAGTATTTAAGTAAAAATAAGGTGTTATTGTTAATTTAAACATAAGATAACTGCAATAATATACAGGATTATTGTATTCTTGCCAATTGACCAAGTAAAATACGTTATTAGTACCGGCGGCTGTCAGCGGTAACCTAGAATCGTCTGACGTCTAAATTACGGAATAAACCGGGGAAGTAGTGTTTACAGATACCGCCACGGTTCTTGAGCGCTCGGCGGAAGAGTGGGGATCGCTTTGCGCATCGTACACTTATGACAAATAAAACGCACACCCGTTTATTATTTATTTTTCTAAGTTACGGTCTACGTAATTTCTTACTTATACGATTAAATAATGATTTATTAAATTGAGAAATGGAAATTGAGATCAAAAAAAAAGGTAACTAACAAAAGTATTTCTAATTTAAAATTATAACTTAGTTCTTATAGTTTGTCAAAAATTACAAAAAAACAACGTACCTACATACTTTTTTTTGTTAACATTTTTGACCTCTAATTTCATTTGTTCATTAATGAAATGAAAAACAATATAGTTTGTAAGTATAGTAGTATAGTTAGTAATGAAAAATAATAGTTTTGCTATAATTACAAACTGACATTAATTTTTTTCCTGCTATATTTTCGATAAATATCACCTTTTATTATTATAACAAAGGTCTAATTAATAAAAAAAAACACATAACATATTTGAGTTCTAACTTACCAGATAATTTAAAATGACGCAGTTTAAAAATTTGTAGCAATTAAATTGGCCGGAATTGTACTCGTCGTCGTGAGGTACGTACAACAAGAGTAAAGAACGAATCACGACTGACGGCTATGACGCGATACGCTACGGGCCAATCACTGCACTTTCCCCGCCCCCGCGCCTCACTTCATACCACCAGAGGGACCCAATAATTCACTTTTGCGCACGTGAAGCTCAGCGCTCAAGAACCGTGCCGATGATTGTACTTTATTTAGTATTTGTGATAATAGCACACATTACTAACTTGACCTTAGTTACACGTCATACTCACTAATTTAACATACTATTTTCGGCAATTTATTATTTTGCATTTGTTCTAAAACACTTCGTTTACATTGTGGAAATGGTCATTATTTCTTATTTTTGTTAGTGTAGATCTGGTTTTCTTGGATAATATACGTTAATAATATAGCTTTCAATAGTTATTTTGCACTGTATTCGTTATAAATCGTCAAACAAAGTTTATTTTGTGATCTGGACATCCTACCCACTTTGCGCAATTATAACCTTTAGGCCAGCAAAAGTTACCAAATACATTATTGAATAACTTTACAAATCGATCAAGCCGCCTACCTCAATTCTCTATTTAACTGCACTTATCTTATTCTTGATTTAATTCTCTTCCTTTCCTTCTTTGTTTACTTTGTCTTTGTCTTCTTTGTTTTGTGTTCTTCGTTTCAATTTTTCAGTCACTAATCCTGAAACCATGCCAACGATGACCCGTAAGGCTACTGCACAGGATATGGAGCTGAAATTGCGAACGGCCCTCCAAGAACTTAAGGAATCAAAACAACAGTGTGAACAATTGTTGGTGGAGAGGGAGGAAAGTGAGACTGAAATCAAGAACATTATTTTTAAAAAACACAAGCCTTAAACGGGAGCTTGTAGACCAAGCCCAGCAATTTCAAGATGTTGTGGATGAGCGTGACAAACTGCGGGTGATCACGGATGGTTTTGGGGACTGTAGTAATTTATATGAGGAGGCTTTATGCAAAGTTAGGGATCTCCAGGATGAGTTAAATTATGCTAACAGTAAAATTCTTAAATTGCAAAAAGAAAAAGAGAGTACTCAGGCTAGGGAAACTAACCATTTATATAATGATTTATTAGGCTCTAATGGTAACCTCCATCCCATGCTTACTATCGACTAAACTGAGGATTCCTTATTGAATCACAATGTTAGTTTAAAAGTTAGTCATAATAAATTAAAAAAATATGCAAAGATTAATAGAATAATTAAAAAATGCCACCAATTTAAAAAACAACAAACACTTTTCCAAATATATTCCACTCAGGAAAGAACGTGTTGACTTAATTAATAAATTAAACAATTATCAGATTAAATTAGAGGACAGCAAGAAGATTTATGAAATAGTAACACAGCAATTACAGTCAGAAATGAAAGTCCTTGAAAATTCACTCAGTTCTCTTTACAGTAAGTATGAACAATCGCAAAACCAAATTAAAGAACACATTCTAGCTGCAAATGAGTTGGTTAAGAGTCGGTGCACGTGTCAGACAGTCTCAGATCTTGATGCTGGCCAGCCTGGGGCAACGGTGGACTCGTCCCAGGCTGAGAGCTTTTTTCAGGACTGTGTTACTGGACAAGCTTTAACTGACTTTGGGCAGGATTTAAGTCACATTGTCCAGTCTGAGTCTGGTAATTTTCCATCCTGTACTAGTCAGGATTGTAATTCTTCAGTTATGTTTTCAGATAGTATGGGAAGAGGTCTAGGAAAATTAATACATAACAAACTGAGTCATTCTACTCAAAATTATTGTTTACCCGGGTCAAATTATATGCAAATTATGGAATTAGTTACTAGAAAAACGTATAATCATAATACTGATGTAACAGTGTTTATAGGTAATAGTTTGAAAGTAAGAAAGGAAGACATCACTGACTTTGTAACTGAGATGTTAAAATTAAAGTGCAAGAAAATAATATTGTGTGCATTCCCATATTATGAACAATTATCTAGTAGGAAAAATAAGTATATTCATATGCTTAATCAACATATGCATTTCTTAACAAGTCACTATAGTGACAAGTTTATGTTTTTTGACACCAACATTTTTGTTGGTCATTTAAGGTCGACTAGAGGTACAGCGTATCTGCCAACTAGTATAAGACACACAATAGCTAAGCTATTAGTTTATTTTATTAACACAGACATAAGTAGTATGTCAAAGTCATGTTTAGTTAAAACCACAATGTAATAACATACATTGTGGTTAATAATAAAATTAATAGTTAATTTGGCTGTCCACATACTAATAACCCTGTGGACAGCCAAATCGACCATAGCTTAATTGCTATTAATTCTTTTGTGAACTGTACGAAGGAGGTTCCATGTATCACTATGGAAAATTCTTTTGTAACTCCAGATAGTAGTTTAAACTAATTCATAGGACAACAGAGAGTACCAGTAACACCATAGTTATACCAAGTAATAACGAGGTATTTTCTTGCTTTCAAAAAGTTAAAAGCCAAAAAGGGGCTCAGCAGCATGTCTTGAAGTTATTTCATCAAAATATTCAGGGTATCTCTTCCAAATTATTAGAAATTGAAATGTTTTTAGAAAAAACAATGTTTGATGTCGTATGTTTTACTGAACATTGGTTGAAAGATTACCAAATGCTACTTAGTTATGAAAATTATAGTGTAGGCAGTTGTTTTAACCGTAAATCTATGCTGCGGGGTGGTTCCCTGACCTTAATAAAAAAATGCTTAAAATTTAAACAACGTAATGATATAGTTAGCTTGTCAAATGAACATTGCATTGAACTGTCCTGTGTTGAGCTAGATGAGCATGTTGTAGTGTGCATGTACAGACCCCCTGACCCTCAAAACTTAATTTTATTTGAAGCAACAATGGAGGATATTCTAACAAAACTTGCAGGCAGTAACAAATCCATAATTATTTGTGGGGATTTTAATATCAATATTTTAGAAAATAATTCAAATAGCTGCAGATTTTTAAGCCTTTTTAAATCATTTAATCTGTCTAATGTTTTTACAGAACCAACTAGAGTAACTCCAACCTCTGCAACTTGTATTGATAATATTTTCTGTGATTGTGATTATTTAGATAAAGCCATAGTAAATTATCTTCCGTCTGATCATAGTGGACAAACGGTGTCTTTTAAGTCTAAAGCAATTTTGGAAAAAGCTCAAATTCAATTTAGGCCAATTACACTTAGCAAATTAACAAAATTTAATAGTAACATACAAAATAAGTTAAATGTTCTGGGCCATAGTATTGATGATGCCAATAAATTTTATAATAATTTCTTTTCAGTAATACTCAATGAATTTAATAAAAGTTTTGAAAAGAAGTCAAAAAGTGTTTTCCCTAAGTTTGTATTTAGTGACTGGGCGACTAAAGGTATAAGGATAAGTAGGGAAAAACTATATGAACTATATGGCCTTAAACCATTTTTTAACTCTGAAAGCTTTAACAAGTATGTAAATAAATATTCTAAACTCTTTAGAAAAAATTGCAAAGTAGCGAAGGCCCTTTTCATTAGCACAAAAATCAAATCGGCAGACAATAAAATAAAGACCGTTTGGAAAGTTATTAATAGTGAAACGGGTAGAAATAAGGTACGAAACACGGATTTTTTATTGGAGACTTCACATGGTCCCATAAATTCTAACATAGAAGTAGCCCAAGAGTTTGTGAATTTTTTCACCAACATACCTCTTAAGACAACGGAAGCTTTAAATTCCTCGCCGAAGGCCTCATTTGCTTTATTGAAAGAAAACGTGCCAGGCTGTTCGGCTGAATTTCAATTCAAACATATAAACCCTATGACAGTCCTAAAGGCTTTCCGGCAAATAAAAATAAAATTAACCGAGGACCTATGGGGAATGTCTGTTAAAGTTTGTACATCTATAATCGAGACCGTAGCACCATACTTGGCTTTAATTTTTAATTTGTGTGTGGACCAAGGAGTCTTTCCAGATGTAATGAAATTCAGTAAAGTTATACCTCTTTTTAAATCCGGCGACCATAATGACACCAATAATTATAGACCTGTTGCCGTGTTGCCGGTTTTCAGTAAGGTCTTTGAAAAAGTTATGCTTAATCAAATGCTTATTCATTTTAACACTAATAAAATCTTACACGAACAGCAGTATGGTTTCACCAAAGGACGTTGTACAACTGATGCTGGTGTCTCCTTATTAAAACACATATTTGCAGCGTGGGAGGAAGCCCAAGATGCTATTGGAATCTTCTGTGACCTCTCAAAGGCTTTTGATTGTGTTAATCATGAAACCTTACTTTTAAAGCTGGAACATTACGGATTAGGTAAACTTGCACTAAGCCTAGTGAAATCTTATTTAAATGACAGGCAACAGCAAGTTCAGATAAATGGTGTAAATTCACGGGGCTTAAAAATAAAAATGGAGGTACCACAGGGCTCTATATTGGGTCCTTTCCTCTTTCTGGTGTATATAAATGATCTACCGCATTTATTGAAAAAACAACCACATATAGTATTGTTTGCTGACGATACGTCCTTAATATTTAAGATCAATAGACGTTCCACACGTATTGATGACGTAAAGACCGCTCTACAGCAGGTCCAAAACTGGTTTACTGTTAATAATTTAGTACTAAATGGAAAAAAACGAAGTGCATAAGATTTGCGTTACCGAATGTTAAAAGTAATGACTTGGAAATAATATTGAACAAGGAGAAACTAGAAATCGTCGAAAACGCGGTTTTCCTGGGAATCACGCTCGACTCGAGGCTACAATGGGGTCCTCATTTAACATCTCTGGCAGGACGGCTTAGTTCAGCAGCATATGCTGTCAGAAAAATCCGTCAATTTACTGATGTACATACCGCGAGGCTGGTCTATTTTAGTTACTTTCATAGTATCATGTCTTACGGTATTTTGCTATGGGGACGGGCTGCAGACATAGAGTCTATTTTTATTCTGCAGAAAAGAGCTATCAGAGCCATATACAATCTTCGAAGGCGCGATTCTCTTAGGGAATTATTTAAAGATATCAACATCATGACGGTACCTTGTCAATACATTTATGAAAATATAATGTATGTCCGGAAAAATATTCATCTTTTTACTAAAATAAGTGATAGGCACAATTTTAATACTAGAAATAAGGACAAGTTAGATCAACCTCGATTCAGGGTAGCTAAAGTAGCTAGCTCTTTTATGGGGTACTGTGTAAAATTTTATAATGAAATTCCACTAGAAATTCTCCAATTAAACGAGTCAAAATTTAAAACATGCATTAAACGCACACTATGTAGAAAAGCATATTATAAATTGGAAGATTATCTCCTTGATAAAAATGCTTGGCTAAATGCCGGTCCTGCTCCACAGCCACATACATTTGTAGCTACAAATTAATTTATATTGGAAGAGATGCTGCTGCCCTTTTTGTATTGTTGTTTTCAGTGTTTTATTTTTATTTCATTTGTTTATTTCAATAGGACTTAGGATTCTTTACATGTTATATTTAAAAATAATAGCATTGTATAATGTAGAAGCACTTTTTTTTTTCAAATTTGTGAATGTGAAGTACCATGGAGCATTTTTATTAGGTTACAACTTTTTATTTTTTTTATTTCGACATTGCGAGCATGGCAGTTGAGAGTTTGTCATGCTCACTCAAATGTCTCGCTGTTGGTGGCGCGTGTTATTGGGTCATTCGGTTCCCTTCAAAATGGTTGAGCTGAGTGGGGTTGATGCACGCGTCATGCTCGTGAACGGGTGCCGTCAGATGAGACTGGTCATTTCTTAGCTGCCAGTGGCTTAATTCAGTTCCTATCTTATATAGTTAATAGTTATATAGTTAAATTTTATAATGAAATTCCACTAGAAATTCTCCAATTAAACGAGTCAAAATTTAAAACATGCATTAAACGCACACTATGTAGAAAAGCATATTATAAATTGGAAGATTATCTCCTTGATAAAAATGCTTGGCTAAATGCCGGTCCTGCTCCACAGCCACATACATTTGTAGCTACAAATTAGTTTATATTGGAAGAGATGCTGCTGCCCTTTTCGTATTGTTGTTTTCAGTGTTTTATTTTTATTTCATTTGTTTATTTCAATAGGACTTAGGATTCTTTACATGTTATATTTAAAAATAATAGCATTGTATAATGTAGAAGCACTTTTTTTTTTCAAATTTGTGAATGTGAAGTACCATGGAGCATTTTTATTAGGTTACAACTTTTTATTTTTTTTTATTTTGACATTGCGAGCATGGCAGTTGAGAGTTTGTCATGCTCACTCAAATGTCTCGCTGTTGGTGGCGCGTGTTATTGGGTCATTCGGTTCCCTTCAAAATGGTTGAGCTGAGTGGGGTTGATGCACGCGTCATGCTCGTGAACGGGTGCCGTCAGATGAGACTGGTCATTTCTTAGCTGCCAGTGGCTTAATTCAGTTCCTATCTTATATAGTTAATAGTTATATAGTTAAATTTTATAATGAAATTCCACTAGAAATTCTCCAATTAAACGAGTCAAAATTTAAAACATGCATTAAACGCACACTATGTAGAAAAGCATATTATAAATTGGAAGATTATCTCCTTGATAAAAATGCTTGGCTAAATGCCGGTCCTGCTCCACAGCCACATACATTTGTAGCTACAAATTAGTTTATATTGGAAGAGATGCTGCTGCCCTTTTCGTATTGTTGTTTTCAGTGTTTTATTTTTATTTCATTTGTTTATTTCAATAGGACTTAGGATTCTTTACATGTTATATTTAAAAATAATAGCATTGTATAATGTAGAAGCACTTTTTTTTTTCAAATTTGTGAATGTGAAGTACCATGGAGCATTTTTATTAGGTTACAACTTTTTATTTTTTTTATTTTGACATTGCGAGCATGGCAGTTGAGAGTTTGTCATGCTCACTCAAATGTCTCGCTGTTGGTGGCGCGTGTTATTGGGTCATTCGGTTCCCTTCAAAATGGTTGAGCTGAGTGGGGTTGATGCACGCGTCATGCTCGTGAACGGGTGCCGTCAGATGAGACTGGTCATCTCTTAGCTGCCAGTGGCTTAATTCAGTTCCTATACTCGGAATTTTAATTCGATTCCAGATTTGACAATTTCAGTGTTGCAACGTTATGACAAGTACTAAATAGTGACGTTGCGAAATTATTCGATATGGAAATGGAATATTTCCGGATCGATTCTTCTCGTTTATAATTTTACTCTCGTAAACTAAGTATATCAGGAAATTAAATATTTCTGAACCGATAATTTAGTTTTGACGATTAATTAACGATCTGAGACTTTTCTTTTATAATTGTGTGTGAAATAAATAAAAAATGTGATCATGAAGGAACATGACAAATAAAACAGATAGATGTATTATGGTAATAATTTATTTTATAAATTGTCGCCGTCATCGCTATCGCTATCGCTGTCACTTTCTGTAACATTTATTATAAATGTGTCTGTGATATTGTCAATTAACATATCTAGCCTACTCATTTTTTCCTCTTCTTTGACAACATGGGATACGCATTTAGACCATTCGGTAGCCGTAATTTTTTGAATGCCTTCCTGAAATAAATTTCTCACGTCTGTCAATTTGAAGGTTTTATTATTTTGAGCTACATGCCCCTTTACCTGCGCCCATATCAATTCGATAGGGTTTAGCTCGCAATGGTAAGGGGGCAGTCTTAAAACCGTGATCCCATGTTGTGCTGCCATTTCGTCTACAGCGTACTTATTAAAAGACTCGTTATGTGGAACCAGTTCTAAAAGCGTAGCTTTAACCATATCTGGTTCGTAATGAATATTTTTATTTAAAAGCCCATCTGGAATGGCAGCTTTTTTCCAGCTCATTTTTGGTGCCGTTTCCAATTTTCGGGAGTGGTAAGGTGCATTATCCATCACCACAATTGAGTTTGGTCTTAATTTTGGTAAGACTCCAGCGAACCACTCTTCAAAACAAACTGCATTCATCTCATCATGGTAATCTTCACAATTTTTCTTTGCTTCAAAAATCATGAGGCCCTCTTCCAGAAAGCCTTCTTCACTACCTATATGGCTAATTATGAGACGTTTGCCTTTTCCAGATGGATTTTTTAATCCAGTGGTCAGTCCCTCCAAAAACGCTTGTCGAGATGATGTGACTTTCTTGTCCACCCAAGTTGTTTTTACAGTATGACCTTAAAATAAATATAGTACATGAACATTCAATATTACTATTGAATTTAATGTAAAATGTATATAAATTCATTTTGTGTATAAATGTTAGCCTTACCTGCGTTAACCCAAGTTTCATCTTGATAATAATATATGTCTCCCTTCTCGTCGAAACTGACATATAGATCGCAAGTAACGCTGGCGCCATGTTATTATATCATTTCGATCAATAAGTGTGCTCTTGCGTGACCGTGCAACAAATTTAAAATTAAGATGCTTCAAAATTTTTCTGAGGGTGTCTTTGGAAATCTTGGGCATTTCTGAATCATCGTTCATCACTTGTAAAATCTAAAATAGTAAATTTTATAATAGCTTGGAATCATTACTTATATATAAAAGATGTAGGTATAAAATAATACTGTCTGACTGATTGACTAACCTTTGCAATGGTTGGAGGTTCATTCCGGTAAAAGAACTGATGAACAATTCTTCGTATTGCAGAGAATGTAAATTCATCAATTTTATCTTTGAAACCTCGCTTTGGTCCAGTTTTTTTAGGAGGAGTTGGCGGCGCACCTTTAGTTACTTCCTTCAAAACGTTAAAAACAGAGCGTGAGGTTATTCCCAATATGTCAGCAACTTTGCTCATACATTCATTTTCTTAAACAACTTCAAAGGCCTCCAATTGCGCAGAAATGTCATTTTTCACGTATTTGTAGGCGTTGCGGATCATTACTTTTTCAGTAACAGTGAAAGCTTTTCGTGGACGTTTTTTTTCTTGGGGACAAGAAAACATCCACGTCTTTTTGTGATGTACTTGGCTGAGGATCCATTTTGATGGAAAACCAAAACAAAAAGATTCACTCAAAGTTCACAAAAAAACTATAAACGTAACAACAAACACAACGTAACAACAGGCTCTGTGAACCTAGCACCCGAGTTTGGAAAAAATGATCTTTTCTTGGTATGATTGAAAGATATCGGTAAGTAGTGGATAGTAGTGAAAATAATTTCGTAAGTAGTGGTGCCAAAAAAAAAATATGGACAGCAAAAAAAATGTTCGCTCCCGACATTGCAAAACCTGAATTTTTCCGGTTGCATCTGATAGGTAAGCGTTAGTAGTGGATTGTAGTAAGCTAAAAAAATTATAAAAAAATATTTTAAAACTCGAATATTTTTCCAAAAAGCTAAATTAAGTTTGAAAGCCTATGAGGTTACTACAAACGCTGAAAATGACTGAGACACGTTTGTAGAGGTATGAAGAGGTTTGTAGTGTCATTATTTTTGTTTGTAGTAAGGTAAAAAAATTATAAAAAAATATTTTAAACCTCGAATATTTTTTCATTAAGCTAAATTAAGTTTGAAAGCCTATGAGGTTACTACAAACGCTGAAAACGACTGAGAAACGTTTGAAGAGGTATGAAGAGGTTTGTGGTGTCATTATTTTTGTTTGTAGTAAGCTAAAAAAATTATAAAAAAATATTTTAAAACTCGAACATTTTTTCATAAAGCTAAATTAAGTTTGAAAGCCTATGAGGTTACTACAAACGCTGAAAACGACTGGGAAACGTTCAAAGAGGTATGAAGAGGTTTGTAGTGTCACTATTTTTGTTTGTAGTAAGCTAAAAAAATTATAAAAAAATATTTTAAAACTCGAATATTTTTTCATTAAGCTACATTAAGTTTGAAAGCCTATGAGGTTACTACAAACGCTGAAAACGACTGAGAAACGTTTGAAGAGGTATGAAGAGGTTTGTAGTGTCATTATTTTTGTTTGTAGAAAGCTGAAAAAATTATAAAAAAATATTTTAAGATAAGAATATTTTTTCATAAATCTGAATTAAGTTTGAAAGACTTTGAGGTTACTACAAACGCTGAAAACGACTGAGAAACGTTTAAAGAGGTATGAAGAGGTTTGTAGTGTCATTATTTTTGTTTGTAGTAAGCTAAAAAAATTATAAAAAATATTTAAAAACTCGAATATTTTTTCATAAAGCTAAATTAAGTTTGAAAGCCTATGAGGTTACTACAAACGCTGAAAACGACTGAGAAACGTTTGAAGAGGTTTGAAAAGGTTTGTGGTGTCATTATTTTTGTTTCTAGAAAGCTGAAAAAATTGTAAAAAAATATTTTAAGATTAGAATATTTTTCCATAAAGCTGAATTAAGTTTGAAAGCCTATGAGGTTACTACAAACGCTGAAAACGTCTGAGAAACGTTCGAAGAGGTATGAAGAGGTTTGTAGAATTACTGAAAAACGTTTGTAGAGGTATGAAGAGGTTTGTAGTGTCATTATTTTTGTTTGTAGTAAGCTAAAAAAATTATAAAAAAATATTTTATTTCTCGAATATTTTTTCATAAAGCTGAATTAAGTTTGAAAGCCTATGATGTTACTACAAACGCTGAAAACGACTGAGAAACGTTCGAAGAGGTATGAAGAGGTTTGTAGTGTCATTATTTTTGTTTGTAGTAAGCTAAAAAAATTAAAAAAAAAATATTTTAAGTCTCGAATATTTTTTCATTAAGCTGAATTAAGTTTGAAAGCCTATGAGGTTACCACAAACGCTGAAAATTACTGAGAAACGTTTGTAGAGGTACGAAGAGGTTTGTAGTTTCATTTTTTTTTTGTTGTAAGCTAAAAAAATTATAAAAAAATATTTTAAAACTCGAACATTTTTTCATAAAGCTAAATTAAGATTGAAAGCCTATGAGGTTACTACAAACGCTGAAAACGACTGAGAAACGTTTAAAGAGGTATGAAGAGGTTTGTAGTGTCATTATTTTTGTTTGTAGTAAGCTAAAAAAATTATAAAAAATATTTAAAAACTCGAATATTTTTTCATAAAGCTAAATTAAGTTTGAAAGCCTATGAGGTTACTACAAACGCTGAAAACGACTGAGAAACGTTTGAAGAGGTTTGAAAAGGTTTGTGGTGTCATTATTTTTGTTTCTAGAAAGCTGAAAAAATTGTAAAAAAATATTTTAAGATTAGAATATTTTTCCATAAAGCTGAATTAAGTTTGAAAGCCTATGAGGTTACTACAAACGCTGAAAACGACTGAGAAACGTTCGAAGAGGTATGAAGAGGTTTGTAGAATTACTGAAAAACGTTTGTAGAGGTATGAAGAGGTTTGTAGTTTCATTTTTTTTTTGTTGTAAGCTAAAAAAATTATAAAAAAATATTTTAAAACTCGAACATTTTTTCATAAAGCTAAATTAAGATTGAAAGCCTATGAGGTTACTACAAACGCTGAAAACGACTGAGAAACGTTTAAAGAGGTATGAAGAGGTTTGTAGTGTCATTATTTTTGTTTGTAGTAAGCTAAAAAAATTATAAAAAAATATTTTAATTCTCGAATATTTTTTCATAAAGCTGAATTAAGTTTGAAAGCCTATGATGTTACTACAAACGCTGAAAACGACTGAGAAACGTTCGAAGAGGTATGAAGAGGTTTGTAGTGTCATTATTTTTGTTTGTAGTAAGCTAAAAAAATTAAAAAAAAAATATTTTAAGTCTCGAATATTTTTTCATTAAGCTGAATTAAGTTTGAAAGCCAATGAGGTTACCACAAACGCTGAAAATTACTGAGAAACGTTTGAAGAGGTATGAAGAGGTTTGTAGTTTCATTTTTTTTTTGTTGTAAGCTAAAAAAATTATAAAAAAATATTTTAAAACTCGAACATTTTTTCATAAAGCTAAATTAAGATTGAAAGCCTATGAGGTTACTACAAACGCTGAAAACGACTGGGAAACTTTCAAAGAGGTATGAAGAGGTTTGTAGTGTCATTATTTTTGTTTGTAGTAAGCTAAAAAAAATAAAAAAAAATATTTTAAGTCTCGAATATTTTTTCATAAAGCTGAATTAAGTTTGAAAGCCTATGAGGTTACTACAAACGCTGAAAATTACTGAGAAACGTTTGTAGAGGTATGAAGAGGTTTGTAGTGTCATTATTTTTGTTTGTAGTAAGCTAAAAAAATTATAAAAAATATTTTAAGTCTCGAATATTTTTTCATAAAGCTGAATTAAGTTTGAAAGCCTATGAGGTTACTACAAACGCTGAAAACGACTGAGAAACGTTTGAAGAGGTATGAACAGGTTTGTAGTGTCATTATTTTTGTTTGTAGTAAGCTAAAAAAAATTAAAAAAAAATATTTTAAGTCTCGAATATTTTTTCATAAAGCTGAATTAAGTTTGAAAGCCTATGAGGTTACTACAAACGCTGAAAATTACTGAGAAACGTTTGTAGAGGTATGAAGAGGTTTGTAGTGTCATTATTTTTGTTTGTATTAGCTAAAAAAATTATAAAAAGAAAATTAAAACTCGAATATTTTTTCATAAAGCTGAACTAAGTTTGAAAGCCTATGAGGTTACTACAAACGCTGAAAATGACTGAGAAACGTTTCAAGAGGTATGAAGAGGTTTGTAGTGTCATTATTTTTGTTTGTAGTAAGCTAAAAAAATTACAAAAAAATATATTAAGTCTGGAATATTTTTTCATAAAGCTGAATTAAGTTTGAAAGCCTATGAGGTTACTACAAACGCTGAAAATGACTGAGAAACGTTTGAAGAGGTTTGTAGTGTCATTATTTTTGTTTGTAGTAAGCTAAAAAATTATAAAAAAAAAAAAAAAACTCGAATATTTTTTCATAAAGCTAAATTAAGTTTGAAAGCCTATGAGGTTACTACAAACGCTAAAAATTACTGAGAAACGTTTGTAGAGGTATGAAGAGGTTTTTAGTGTCATTATTTTTGTTTGTAGTAAGCTAAAAAAATTAAAAAAAAAAAAAAAAAACTTGTGGTGTTCTGCTGTGCAGACCTACGTTTTTAAGTCGATTTACATTTTAATAAATACTTTACAAAACATACCTTTATATCTTTTGCTTTTGTATCAACTCATGTCTCATTTTTATATATTCTGTGTTACTGTTAGCACCTGAAAAGCATATTTTTAGTTATCTCTGATTGTTTTAATATTCCATAACTTATTTATATCGCTAATTTGTAAAATCTAAGAATATTTTATACTCTGACATTTTCATGTAATCTGACGTCTGTCTGTCTATTTTATTTTCTTAAGCCATAGACATAACGTACCATGGACTAGACCTTCCTTAAGCTAGTTCTTAAGCTAGTTGTTACATTATTATAAGGGCAGCGTAGACTGCCCCCTCTGTAAACCGTTTTTATTCGTTCTGGTCATATACCTAATTGATATTTTGAATTTAAAATTTAGAAGAAATGAGAGAACGAGGAAAAACGGGCGTCAGCTTTTTTTAACATCAGATTCGGGCTGAAAACGGAAAAAGTCGGTTGACTACTGAGTACTTTAATACCAAGTGTATTTTCTATTCTGAAAACTCTTAAAACTGTGAATTGCCAGCTTGTGAAAGAGTGATACGAGTCTGTGAAAACTATTAATAAATCGCATTTGGTCTCATAAATGTATTTTTAACTGCTTGAAATAATCGATGTGCCAGTTCGGTACGTGTTGCAAGAGCTGCATCGGCAAAGTCTGCAGAGGCGCGCGTGGCCGCAACGCGCCGGCCATCAACACGCGCAGATCCTGAACCCACCTACTTGACCGTCGGCCTGAGATGCCACAACCCAGCTTGACTATTACCTGTTCGCCACCTGCTGTGGTGTTCTGCTGTGCAGACCTACACGTTTTTAAGTCTATTTACATTTTAATAAATACTTTACAAAACATACCTTTATATCTTTTGATTTTGTATCAACTCATGTCTCATTTTTATGTATTCGTTGTTACTGTTAACACCTGAAAAGCATACTTTTAGTTATCTCTGATTGTTTTAATACTCCATAACTTATTTATATCGCTAATTTCTAAAATCTTGTAATTTTTTATACTCTGACATGTTTATCTTAATTGACATCTGTCTCTCCAATTTATTTTTCTTAAGCCATAGACATAATATACCATGGACTAGACCTTCCTTAAGCTAGTTGTACATTATAATAAGGGCAGCGTAGACTGCCACCTCTGTAAACCGTTTTTATTCGTTCTGGTCATATAATTGATATTTTGAATTTGAAATTCGGAACAGATGACACAGAACGAAAGAAAAACGGGCGTCGGATTTCAGTTTGGTTTTGACTGCGAAATTGGAAACATATTTAAGCCTTAAATTACAAAGTTTATACTTATCCACTATGTACTTTTAAAATGTATTGAATTCAGTTCGTGAATGAGTGTTATACATCTCTGGAGACTTCTATTAAATAACAATCTATACTCTGAAGTGAACCTTTACTGTTTTTACAATGGGACGTGCCAGACTGGCATGTGGAACTGGCATGAGCTGCTGCAGACAGGTCCTTAACGGCGCGTCGTTTTGCGCGAGCGCCCTCATCTCTCCTGGTTACCTGCCTTACTACCTACCAACCCGACGAGGTGCAAGAGCCGCAGCTACAGCGCGCCCGGCAGCAATACACGCAGGTTGCGCACGCTGAAGAGGAGCGTCCACATCGCACTCCATCAGCCGTCCCACCGCATCCTGTCAACCTTTTTCTTATTTTACCTTTTCTTACTTTTTTCTTTTTATTTTAATAACGTAGCTTACGTTTAGCTCATCTGAGCTAAACGTAACGTTACAGTTTGGCGCCCAAATCTTAAAAATTGGGCGCAACGGTATTGTTCGTGCGCCCAATTTGGCAAGAACTCACCCCATCACCCACACTCTACCTACTTTTTATTCTATTTATTTATTCTTAACGTGGGCTTGATTCCTCACTCCTCTCAAAATTCTAAAACCAAACTTGCACAAGTATATATGCTAACTTTTGGTTTCCCTTTCAGGCTCATTTCATCATCATTTTTCTTTTTCACTTTTGCTAGTACTTTTATTTTTTATTCTCCATAATTCTCTTAACCTATTAGGCAATTTTTTTTATCCCTCTTTTTCTTTTATTTTCTTTAGAGCGGTTTGGCAACTCTGTAAAAAAGCCCCTAATGTCTTGTAAATATGTTCTTCCCTCTTGTAAATATGTTCTTCCCTCTTGTAAATATTTTCTTCCCTCTTGTAAATATCTTTTACCCTCTTAAACTCTTGAAACTTGAGTTACCTCTTGAAACTTGAGTTACCTCTTGAAACTTGAGTTACCTCTTGAAACTTGAGTTACCTCTTGAAACTTGAGTTACGTCTTGAAACTTGAGTTACGTCTTGAAACTTGAGTTACGTCTTGAAACTTGAGTTACGTCTTGAAACTTGAGTTACGTCTTGAAACTTGAGTTACCTCTTGAAACTTGAGTTCCTCTTCTAATCCCAACTCTTAGAGCGGTCTGCACAACTCTGAAAGCCTTATGTGCAAAGAGCGGTCCCGTAACTCTTTAAAAATAAGCCAAATGCGTGGGCTCTTATAAATATTCTTCGGGTTTTCAAACAGGTGCGGGTTACGACACCTAATTTAAAAAAATAAGCCTTAGTAATTTTAAATAAATATTTCCTTGTGGAGTATGCGTCATTGAATGTGAACCATATCCCCTACGTGTGATTGAATGAGAGTGTTTGAAGAAAGTATGAAAGATGTGTGATAGATCAAGGATTATATTTAAACCTTCAAAATTTTCATCCAGTTGAAAATTTTTCTGGGGTCATCGGGGAAATGTGGTGTTCTGCTGTGCAGACCTACACGTTTTTAAGTCTATTTACATTTTAATAAATACTTTACAAAACATACCTTCAACTCATGTCTCATTTTTATGTATTCGTTGTTACTGTTAACACCTGAAAAGCATACTTTTAGTTATCTCTGATTGTTTTAATATTCCATAACTTATTTATATCGCTAATTTCTAAAATCTTGTAATTTTTTATACTCTGACATGTTTATCTTAATTGACATCTGTCTCTCCAATTTATTTTTCTTAAGCCATAGACATAATATACCATGGACTAGACCTTCCTTAAGCTAGTTGTACATTATAATAAGGGCAGCGTAGACTGCCACCTCTGTAAACCGTTTTTATTCGTTCTGGTCATATAATTGATATTTTGAATTTGAAATTCGGAACAGATGACACAGAACGAAAGAAAAACGGGCGTCGGATTTCAGTTTGGTTTTGACTGCGAAATTGGAAACATATTTAAGCCTTAAATTACAAAGTTTATACTTATCCACTATGTACTTTTAAAATGTATTGAATTCAGTTCGTGAATGAGTGTTATACATCTCTGGAGACTTCTATTCAATAACAATCTATACTCTGAAGTGAACTTTTACTGTTTTTACAATGGGACGTGCCAGACTGGCATGTGGAACTGGCATGAGCTGCTGCAGACAGGTCCTTAACGGCGCGTCGTTTTGCGCGAGCGCCCTCATCTCTCCTGGTTACCTGCCTTACTACCTACCAACCCGACGAGGTGCAAGAGCCGCAGCTACAGCGCGCCCGGCAGCAATACACGCAGGTTGCGCACGCTGAAGAGGAGCGTCCACATCGCACTCCATCAGCCGTCCCACCGCATCCTGTCAACCTTTTTCTTATTTTACCTTTTCTTACTTTTTTCTTTTTATTTTAATAACGTAGCTTACGTTTAGCTCATCTGAGCTAAACGTAACGTTACACTGCCTACCTCGAGCATGCCGCGACTTTTGAGGAGTTCCTGTCCATCCTGCTGCCTGCCTAGCTGTCGACCGCAAGCAGCCAACGAGGTGTGAAGCCGGCCCTTAGAATTTATATTCTAGATATCCTTTTTCTAAGTTTGTTTTGAATAACTCTTTTATTTTAATAACGTGGCTTGCGTTTAGCTCATCTGAGCTAAACGTAACGTTACAACCTCTTCAAACGTTTCTCAGTCGTTTTCAGCGTTTGTAGTAACATCATAGGCTTTCAAACTTAATTCAGCTTTATGAAAAAATATTCGAGAATTAAAATATTTTTTTATAATTTTTTTAGCTTACTACAAACAAAAATAATGACACTACAAACCTCTTCATACCTCTTTAAACGTTTCTCAGTCGTTTTCAGCGTTTGTAGTAACCTCATAGGCTTTCAATCTTAATTTAGCTTTATGAAAAAATGTTCGAGTTTTAAAATATTTTTTTATAATTTTTTTAGCTTACAACAAAAAAAAAATGAAACTACAAACCTCTTCATACCTCTACAAACGTTTTTCAGTAATTCTACAAACCTCTTCATACCTCTTCGAACGTTTCTCAGTCGTTTTCAGCGTTTGTAGTAACCTCATAGGCTTTCAAACTTAATTCAGCTTTATGGAAAAATATTCTAATCTTAAAATATTTTTTTAACAATTTTTTCAGCTTTCTAGAAACAAAAATAATGACACCACAAACCTTTTCAAACCTCTTCAAACGTTTCTCAGTCGTTTTCAGCGTTTGTAGTAACCTCATAGGCTTTCAAACTTAATTTAGCTTTATGAAAAAATATTCGAGTTTTTAAATATTTTTTATAATTTTTTTAGCTTACTACAAACAAAAATAATGACACTACAAACCTCTTCATACCTCTTTAAACGTTTCTCAGTCGTTTTCAGCGTTTGTAGTAACCTCATAGGCTTTCAATCTTAATTTAGCTTTATGAAAAAATGTTCGAGTTTTAAAATATTTTTTTATAATTTTTTTAGCTTACAACAAAAAAAAAATGAAACTACAAACCTCTTCGTACCTCTACAAACGTTTCTCAGTAATTTTCAGCGTTTGTGGTAACCTCATAGGCTTTCAAACTTAATTCAGCTTTATGAAAAAATATTCGAGAATTAAAATATTTTTTTATAATTTTTTTAGCTTACTACAA
Source organism: Orthosia gracilis (assembly GCA_947562075.1). Lineage (NCBI taxonomy): Eukaryota > Metazoa > Arthropoda > Insecta > Lepidoptera > Noctuidae > Orthosia > Orthosia gracilis. The sequence continues at coordinate 11,303,633 of OX387277.1, forward strand.
ACAAAAATAATGACACTACAAACCTCTTCATACCTCTACAAACGTTTTTCAGTAATTCTACAAACCTCTTCATACCTCTTCGAACGTTTCTCAGACGTTTTCAGCGTTTGTAGTAACCTCATAGGCTTTCAAACTTAATTCAGCTTTATGGAAAAATATTCTAATCTTAAAATATTTTTTTACAATTTTTTCAGCTTTCTAGAAACAAAAATAATGACACCACAAACCTTTTCAAACCTCTTCAAACGTTTCTCAGTCGTTTTCAGCGTTTGTAGTAACCTCATAGGCTTTCAAACTTAATTTAGCTTTATGAAAAAATATTCGAGTTTTTAAATATTTTTTATAATTTTTTTAGCTTACTACAAACAAAAATAATGACACTACAAACCTCTTCATACCTCTTTAAACGTTTCTCAGTCGTTTTCAGCGTTTGTAGTAACCTCAAAGTCTTTCAAACTTAATTCAGATTTATGAAAAAATATTCTTATCTTAAAATATTTTTTTATAATTTTTTCAGCTTTCTACAAACAAAAATAATGACACTACAAACCTCTTCATACCTCTTCAAACGTTTCTCAGTCGTTTTCAGCGTTTGTAGTAACCTCATAGGCTTTCAAACTTAATGTAGCTTAATGAAAAAATATTCGAGTTTTAAAATATTTTTTTATAATTTTTTTAGCTTACTACAAACAAAAATAATGACACTACAAACCTCTTCATACCTCTTCAAACGTTTCTCAGTCATTTTCAGCGTTTGTAGTAACCTCATAGGCTTTCAAACTTAATTTAGCTTTATGAAAAAATGTTCGAGTTTTAAAATATTTTTTTATAATTTTTTTAGCTTACTACAAACAAAAATAATGACACTACAAACCTCTTCATACCTCTTCAAACGTTTCTCAGTCGTTTTCAGCGTTTGTAGTAACCTCATAGGCTTTCAAACTTAATTTAGCTTAATGAAAAAATATTCGAGGTTTAAAATATTTTTTTATAATTTTTTACCTTACTACAAACAAAAATAATGACACTACAAACCTCTTCATACCTCTACAAACGTGTCTCAGTCATTTTCAGCGTTTGTAGTAACCTCATAGGCTTTCAAACTTAATTTAGCTTTTTGGAAAAATATTCGAGTTTTAAAATATTTTTTTATAATTTTTTTAGCTTACTACAATCCACTACTAACGCTTACCTATCAGATGCAACCGGAAAAATTCAGGTTTTGCAATGTCGGGCGCGAACATTTTTTTTGCTGTCCATATTTTTTTTTTGGCACCACTACTTACGAAATTATTTTCACTACTATCCACTACTTACCGATATCTTTCAATCATACCAAGAAAAGATCATTTTTTCCAAACTCGGGTGCTAGGTTCACAGAGCCTGTTGTTACGTTGTGTTTGTTGTTACGTTTATAGTTTTTTTGTGAACTTTGAGTGAATCTTTTTGTTTTGGTTTTCCATCAAAATGGATCCTCAGCCAAGTACATCACAAAAAGACGTGGATGTTTTCTTGTCCCCAAGAAAAAAAACGTCCACGAAAAGCTTTCACTGTTACTGAAAAAGTAATGATCCGCAACGCCTACAAATACGTGAAAAATGACATTTCTGCGCAATTGGAGGCCTTTGAAGTTGTTTAAGAAAATGAATGTATGAGCAAAGTTGCTGACATATTGGGAATAACCTCACGCTCTGTTTTTAACGTTTTGAAGGAAGTAACTAAAGGTGCGCCGCCAACTCCTCCTAAAAAAACTGGACCAAAGCGAGGTTTCAAAGATAAAATTGATGAATTTACATTCTCTGCAATACGAAGAATTGTTCATCAGTTCTTTTACCGGAATGAACCTCCAACCATTGCAAAGGTTAGTCAATCAGTCAGACAGTATTATTTTATACCTACATCTTTTATATATAAGTAATGATTCCAAGCTATTATAAAATTTACTATTTTAGATTTTACAAGTGATGAACGATGATTCAGAAATGCCCAAGATTTCCAAAGACACCCTCAGAAAAATTTTGAAGCATCTTAATTTTAAATTTGTTGCACGGTCACGCAAGAGCACACTTATTGATCGAAATGATATAATAACATGGCGCCAGCGTTACTTGCGATCTATATGTCAGTTTCGACGAGAAGGGAGACATATATTATTATCAAGATGAAACTTGGGTTAACGCAGGTAAGGCTAACATTTATACACAAAATGAATTTATATACATTTTACATTAAATTCAATAGTAATATTGAATGTTCATGTACTATATTTATTTTAAGGTCATACTGTAAAAACAACTTGGGTGGACAAGAAAGTCACATCATCTCGACAAGCGTTTTTGGAGGGACTGACCACTGGATTAAAAAATCCATCTGGAAAAGGCAAACGTCTCATAATTAGCCATATAGGTAGTGAAGAAGGCTTTCTGGCTCTCAGCGACTTTCTGAATGGACCTAAAACGTCTATCCCAATCTTCTCCATCAAATGATTCACCACAACAGGTTGCAACTGTGCCACCTGGTTACCCTTCTTCCGCTCCTGGCACAGCATACAGCTTCTTACATATTTATCTATTACTTCCTCAGCATCCTTAATAAAGTACCTCGCTCTGAACTTAGCCAAAGTTTTCGCCAGACCTAAATGACCGCCTGACCATGGATCATCATGAAGTTCCCTCAACACCTCCTGCAATAAGCTTTTAGGAATGACCACCACCATTCTATCATCATTTAAAATTCTGATCTTCTTACACAAAATGCCGTCTACCACACTAAACCCTTTCACCACATCACACCCACTCACTGCTATCCTATCCAACCAATACCTACAATACTCATCTCCAAGCTGCTCATCTTTAACTCTAACTATCTCTATCCTATACCGCTGCATACCATCGTCGGAGCCCTCTTCAGACTTCTTCTAGTCCTCATCTACTTGACCTAAAGGATTCCTACTCAAGAAATCTGCTATGACGTTGTCTCTTCCTGCACAATGAACAATGTCGAAGTCATACGCCTGAATGCACAGCGACCACCTAGCCAATCTTCCATTCATGTCCTTTCTACCTCTCAGCCAGCACAACGCCTTGTGATCAGTGACAACCTGGAACTTTAAACCACACAGGAAATGTTTGAAATAATTCAACGCCCAGACTAAAGCAAGACACTCCTTCTCTGTTGTGGAATATTTCTTCTCTCCTTCACTCAGCTTCCTGGATGCATATGCTATAGGGAACATCACATCACTACCTTGCTTGAGACAGCAGCCAAGAGCCTCACCACTCGCGTCCACATGTAACCTAGTGGTTAATAACTTACTACTAGAATAAAAATGCAAGATCGGGGGTGATTCCATAATTTTTATTATCTTCTGGAAGGCTTCTTCTTCATTCCTTCCCCAAATAAACTTGATGTTTTTTTCAACAATTTTTTTAAAGGCAGAACTATTTCAGCAAAGTTACTAATAAATTTTCTATAGTAGGAAAACAAACCTAACACAGATTTAACCTGTTTTGCACTGGTTGGGGTCTTTAGTGTCTTTAATGACTGTAATTTCTTATTGTCGGGCTTAACTCCTTCCCCGGAGATTTCATGTCCCAACACCGAAATTTTGTTATAACCAAAACTGCACTTACTCGGTTTCAGCGTAAGGTTTGCTTTCTTCAATCTACTCATGACTTCTTCTAACGATTCTAAAAACTCTGGGAAACTATTACCCCAAACTAGGATATTATCTACATAACAAATAGCCTTTTTATATTTAATGCCAGCTAATACCTTGTCCATTATCCTTTGGAAAACAGCTTGACTCGTTTTGAGCCCAAAAGGTAAAACATTGAATTCATACAACCCCGACGCAGTAATGAATGCTGTTTTATGTTTATCTTTTTCGCATAAACGATGCTGCCAGTAGCCTGAATTTAAGTCTAAGTCCGCAAAGTATCGCGCCCCTGATAAGTAAATCATCAGATCTTCTATGACTGGTAATGGGTAACTATCGGTAATGACCTTTTTATTAAGTTTACGATAATCAACACAGAACCTCCAGGACTGATCTGGCTTTTGTACTAGCACCACGGGTGAGGCGTATGCACTCCTTGACTCCCGGATGACACCATTCTTTAGCATCTCATCTATTTGCGCGTTTATTATGTCAAGTTGTACTGTTCTGTACAACTTGTACAACTTGTGTTTGTAGACTTCTTGAGAGATCGGTCCATTCGAGTAGTTATTGAAGGCTGCTCGTCGGACCAAATGGATATTAATGCCGGGGTCCCTCAGGGGTCGGTACTCTCAGCAACATTGTTCTTGTTGCACATTAACGATCTGCTTAAACCCGGCACCTTTGGGTATGCAGACGACAGCACTGTTGCTGAGAGATACTTGTCCAACGCACGGGCTACCGGGCCACAGATCCAGTCTCTTCGTGAGGCCATGGTGGAGCGCTTGAACTTGTCCTTGCAGGCAGTCCCCGAATGGGGTGATGCCAATCTGGTCAAGTTTAATGCTACTAAAACCCAGGCGTGTCTTTTTTCCGCTAAAAAAAGCCAATTTCACCCGGCTCCAACTTTTCGTGATGTAACCGTGCCAATAACGGACCATCTTGGGCTTCTTGGCGTTACGTTGACATTGACTCTCAATTTTGGGCCTTACATTGAGGCTAAGGCTCAGCTGGCTTCCAAAAAGTTGGGGATCCTTGCGAAGGTGAGAAAGTACTTCACGCCGGAACAGCTGCTCAACTTGTATCAAGCGCAAGTTCGATCGTGCATGGAGTACTGTTCTCACCTCTGGGACGGTACTGCCAAATACCAGCTTGATGCACTAGAGTTGATCGAAAAGCGGGCCAAGAGACTTATCGGCAATGAGGCACTGGTCAAATCAAAGCTCCAGAGCCTTGAACATCGTCGCCGAGTTGCCAGCTTGTCGGTTTTTTATCGGTTACATTTCGGGGAGTGTGCGATGGAATTGCATGATTTAATTCCGCCCAGCCCGTTCCATCATCGGACAACCAGACGCACGGCGATGCGTCATCGGTACATGGTGGACATCCCACCCATACGCACAAAACGTTTTGGGGACACTTTTATTATGCGTACAGCTAAGGAGTGGAATTCCCTGCCGGAGTCTGTGTTTCCCGATAGCTACAATCTAGGGGTCTTTAAGTCAAGAGTGAATAGGTTACTTCTAGGCAAGCGTGCTTCACCGTCGACCACATCATCGCTTACCATCAGGTGAGATAGTGGTCAAGCGCGAGCCTATTTACAATAAAAAAAAAAAAAAAAACCTAAAGAATGTAATATAAGAAGGGAACTTGATATAAACCCGAACTTGAGTCTGGGCGAAATAGAGTCACTTATGAAACTTCTTTCATCTTATGGAGAGAATTTCGCATTTTCAACATCAGAGCTAGGCAGCTGTAGTGTAGAAGAAATCACTATTAGAACTGCAGATGAAATACCAGTCCATCATCCGCCCTATAGAGTATCTCCAAAACAACTTGACATAATAAACGCGCAAATAGATGAGATGCTAAAGAATGGTGTCATCCGGGAGTCAAGGAGTGCATACGCCTCACCCGTGGTGCTAGTACAAAAGCCAGATCAGTCCTGGAGGTTCTGTGTTGATTATCGTAAACTTAATAAAAAGGTCATTACCGATAGTTACCCATTACCAATCATAGAAGATCTGATGATTTACTTATCAGGGGCGCGATACTTTGCGGACTTAGACTTAAATTCAGGCTACTGGCAGCATCGTTTATATGCGAAAAAGATAAACATAAAACAGCATTCATTACTGCGTCGGGGTTGTATGAATTCAATGTTTTACCTTTTGGGCTCAAAACGAATCAAGCTGTTTTCCAAAGGATAATGGACAAGGTATTAGTTGGCATTAAATATAAAAAGGCTATTTGTTATGTAGATAATATCCTAGTTTGGGGTAATAGTTTCCCAGAGTTTTTAGAATCGTTAGAAGAAGTCATGAGTAGATTGAAGAAAGCAAACCTTACGCTGAAACCGAGTAAGTGCAGTTTTGGTCATAACAAAATTTCGGTGTTGGGACATGAAATCTCCGGGGAAGGAGTTAAGCCCGACAATAAGAAATTACAGTCATTAAAGACACTAAAGACCCCAACCAGTGCAAAACAGGTTAAATCTGTGTTAGGTTTGTTTTCCTACTATAGAAAATTTATTAGTAACTTTGCTGAAATAGTTCTGCCTTTAACAAAATTGTTGAAAAAATACATCAAGTTTATTTGGGGAAGGAATGAAGAAGAAGCCTTCCAGAAGATAATAAAAATTATGGAATCACCCCCGATCTTGCATTTTTATTCTAGTAGTAAGTTATTAATAGGTTACATGTGGACGCGAGTGGTGAGCTCTTGGCTGCTGTCTCAAGCAAGGTAGTGATGTGATGTTCCCTATAGCATATGCTGTGGTATTTCGCCATTCTAAACCACATATTTTAGTTATTTCACTGAGTGAGCTGGAGTGTTCTCACCTAATTCACACTTAGGTCTCATAATACTTACTTACTCACACTGTATTCATATTATTCCATGCCAAAACATTTTACATCGCATCGCATCTATTATACGTTTTGTTGGTTTGTGCATTACTATTCTGCGAATCGGTCTAAAACGATTCGTTTTCTTATAAAATATCTAAAATAAAATAAATAATTATCATATTTTTCAATGTTATGACACCTACGTCAGGTTGTCAAGCTGTCAATACTTTTCCTTTTAAATTTTCTGTCATAGAGTTTCTCACTAGCTTAGCCTATGAAGATTACTTTTGATTTATATAATTTAAATTCTTTTTATCAATATGTTAGCTCAAATATTGTGTTTTATAAATTAATTTACACGCTCTCAGAATTCATCGAAGAGGTTTTGGATTGAATATTACTGGCTGTTTTGAATACTGGCAAGTTGCATTTTTGTATGACAACAAGATGTCACTAACTTAAATTCTAATAAAGAAGAAAAAGGACAGGCGGTGGATATAAAAGACGGAAAAGGCCGAGGGCTCGGGAGTCTTCAATCTGGTCTGAAACCGAAGAGTCGCCTAATCGCTAAGCCATAAAATACGAGGAGTTCCTGACAGTTGTGCTGCCTGCCTAACCTACCAGCTACCTACACGGCTACCTCCCTGCCCGACCTGTTCCCTGGTTGGCTGCCACGAAGAGTTCCTGTCAGTTGTGCTGCCTGCCTAACCACCAGCTGCCTACAATACGACTTGCCTGCCCGACCTGTTCCCCGGTTGGCTGCCCACGTCGCGCGAAGCCGGACCTTAATTTCATACATAATTTTTAGTTTATAACTGTTTTTTTATTTGTATTAACGTGGCTTATGTGTGGCTCAGCTCACCTGAGCGACCCGTAACGCTACAATGCATCCAGGAAGCTGAGTGAAGGAGAGAAGAAATATTTCACAACAGAGAAGAAGTGTCTTGCTTTAGTCTGGGCGTTGAATTATTTCAAACATTTCCTGTGGGGTTTAAAGTTCCAGGTTGTCACTGATCACAAGGCGTTGTGCTGGCTGAGAGGTAGAAAGGACATGAATGGAAGATTGGCTAGGTGGTCGCTGTGCATTCAGGCGTATGACTTCGACATTGTTCATTGTGCAGGAAGAGACAACGTCATAGCAGATTTCTTGAGTAGGAATCCTTTAGGTCAAGTAGATGAGGACCAGAAGAAGTCTGAAGAGGGCTCCGACGATGGTATGCAGCGGTATAGGATAGAGATAGTTAGAGTTAAAGATGAGCAGCTTGGAGATGAGTATTGTAGGTATTGGTTGGATAGGATAGCAGTGAGTGGGTGTGATGTGGTGAAAGGGTTTAGTGTGGTAGACGGCATTTTGTGTAAGAAGATCTGAATTTTAAATGATGATAGAATGGTGGTGGTCATTCCTAAAAGCTTATTGCAGGAGGTGTTGAGGGAACTTCATGATGATCCATGGTCAGGCGGACATTTAGGTCTGGCGAAAACTTTGGCTAAGTTCAGAGCGAGGTACTTTATTAAGGATGCTGAGAATGTAATAGATAAATATGTAAGAAGCTGTATGCTGTGCCAGGAGCGGAAGAAGGGTAACCAGGTGGCACAGTTACAACCTGTTGTGGTGAATCATTTGATGGAGAAGATTGGGATAGATGTTTTAGGTCCATTCAGAAAGTCGCTGAGAGGTAATAGGTATATTATTGTGAGTTTAGAGTATTCATCGAAGTATGCAGTGTGTAGAGCAGTGCCTAAGGTGACCGCGCAGAGGATCAGTGAGTTCTTGATAGAGGAGATTTTCTGTCGTTTTGGAGGAGTTAAGGAAATAGTATCGGATAGGGGGTCAGTTTTCACGTCTCGCTTGGTAAAGGAAACGGTAAGGTATTTCGGAGCCAAGTCACGCTTCACCACTGCGTTCCACCCAGCAAAAAATGGGTTAGTTGAGCGATTTAATCGGACAATGTGTCAGATGTTTTCCATGTACGTCTCCACCGATCAGCGAAATTGATGTAGTTATGTCCCACTGGTATGTTTCACTTATAATTCAAGCAAACAGACCAGCACTAGAGTTTCACCCCATATGTTGCTGTACGCTAGGGAACCATTATTTCAGACAGACATGATAGTAAATAGCGGAAATAATAACATGATTGATTATGTGGAACGTCATGAACTAGGAAATAATCTGACACGATGTGCCATAGCCAATGCAAAAGCACAGGTTAAACAGAAAATGCGATATGATAGAAAAGCTAAGTTCAGAAGGTTTACGCCGAATCAGTTGGTAATGCTCTACACGCCCAGACGGACCATAAATAGGAGATTGAAACTATGTAGGTTATATAAAGGCCCCTACCAAATAGTTAGGCGATTATCTGATGTTAATTATGTAATTAGAAAGTTAAATAATAGGAGATTTAGGGATATTGTACATATAAATAGGATAAAACCGTTTAATGTTAGAGTAGGCTAGTTAAAGGTAATGTAGATACTGGTAGGCAAGGATATGTAACTTCAATGTCTAAGTACGTTAAAAAAAAAATATATATGATAGATAGTTTTCAGATTTGACATGTCATAGTTAGTAGGGATAGGCAAGCAGAAAATATATTTATCGATGATTTTTGCTGCAATTAGTATCGATGTGATTAAAATAAATTATTTTCCAATTCCATGAGCTGATGTAAGCTGCCGGGGGAAGAAAAGGCTGGCAATGCGCATCGAAGCAATATTTGTTTTTTTTATTCAGCTAGGCTGAGCTTAATCCAGTGAATTGATGATAGAAGCATTTCAAGAGTGGGAGAGGTATTGGTCATAACTGAAACCGACTTTGCATACGGGGCATAGCCTTCGCAAAGGATGTTGATTTGGCATCATTGGTCCAGTTGATGACTGTTTATGGCATTGGTCCAGCTAATAACTTATTGATAATATTAAATACGTTAAGTGTGATAAGCTCTGGATAAAGTTCAATGATAGGTTTAGAAGATTCGATGCGATCCAGCCTTTCCTTCTCTGGCCTGATAAATGCTTGAGGATGAAATATTGTATCACGTTTGAATTTCACATAATTAAACCCCATCCGGGTGGATGTGAGTTATCACATCATTTCTGTTAGGAATAAGAGGCCGCCTTGTTACTTTTGCGGAGGTTTTGTGCAAGGAGGTTCAAGCATGACGGCGTTGACTTGTTAATGCATGTGCACTTGTTAGCTGAAGTTAGAGTAAATATCGGAGAATCCGGTAATTCGTTTGCCATGACTTGAGCCTTCCCCTTGTAAGGGAAGGACCTCAGATTAATTCCTCCGTTAGGTAAAGGTGTTAGGTAAGAGTGATTTTCCTTCCAAAGTTGAGAATAGCTGCGCTTCACATGATTCTGCGCATCTATTCGTAGGGGCGTAGCTCATGTAGAGGTTTTCCACATAGGACGAGCAACCTGTTCGGCCGCTGACACCTAAAGCTGGCAACTTATATTTATTTTAAGTTTGGAAGGAAATCGAATACAGAATATTTAGAAATAAATCGAACGCGTGTAGTTTTTTGGTTTAGCTGGGACTTCTGTGAGAGCCGACCTGCGGGCGGCACGTTTTAATGAATATACGTCGTAGAAGTCGGATAGTATTTTATTAGCCTCTGGCTGCATCCCCCTTTTACAGTAGGTAGGGTAGGTAGGGTAGGTGGGGTAGGTAGTGTAGGTAGGGTAGGTAGGGTAGGTAGGGTAGGTAGGGTAGGTAGGGTAGGTAGGGTAGGTAGGGTAGGTAGGGTAGGTAGGGTAGGTAGGGTAGGTAGGGTAGGTAGGGTAGGTAGGGTAGGTAGGGTAGGTAGGGTAGGTAGGGTAGGTAGGGTAGGTAGGGTAGGTAGGGTAGGTAGGGTAGGTAGGGTAGGTAGGGTAGGTAGGGTAGGTAGGGTAGGTAGGGTAGGTAGGGTAGGTAGGGTAGGTAGGGTAGGTAGGGTAGGTAGGGTAGGTAGGGTAGGTAGGATATCAATCAATCAAATCAATCAATCAAAAACGTTTATTTCAAGTAGACCAATTACAGGCACTTTTGAATTGTCAAAATGTCGGTCAGTCAAACAAACAAGTGAAGCTAAGTTGCACGTTTCAAGGAGTAGATCTCTATGGAGAAGAACGTGCAAGAAACTCCATGGACACTCTTTTAAATCATATGTGTTACATATAATGTTTGGTTACATATTTCTTGTTGCTTCTATTATGTGAGCACAATGTAGATAATAATAAAAAAAATATTAAAAGATATGGTCAGAATTTTAATTCGATTCCAGATTTGACATTAGCTACTGTCATTTTGTGAAATAATGATACCACATATAATAGTGTAGTGATGAACACAAAAATCGATAAACAATCAGTGTGTGTGCCATCAGTGTGTGTAATTAAAGACTAAATTATTGATTTTTATTTAAATAAATACATAACTATTCATAATAATTATTTATTAATTAGTAATCGCTGCTCTATTTTATAAAAATTTAATATTTTTGTTTTTATATTAAAAACAAAACTTATAATAAAAGAGCCTAGATAGTTTTCAGTATTGGCAACCCGTGCGCGCTCGTGCAGCTATCGCCATTTTGTTTATCGTGTCATTCGGCTTCATTCTCCCAGTCTGACTGCACGAATATCTTATTTCATTGCGAATCGATATTTTGTTATTTTGTTGGGTTTTTGTTATAGTGTTGTTACGGGCTCTGTGAACCTAGCACCCGAGTTTGGAAAAAATGATCTTTTCTTGGTATGATTGAAAGATATCGGTAAGTAGTGGATAGTAGTGAAAATAATTTCGTAAGTAGTGGTGCCAAAAAAAAAATATGGACAGCAAAAAAAATGTTCGCTCCCGACATTGCAAAACCTGAATTTTTCCGGTTGCATCTGATAGGTAAGCGTTAGTAGTGGATTGTAGTAAGCTAAAAAAATTATAAAAAAATATTTTAAAACTCGAATATTTTTCCAAAAAGCTAAATTAAGTTTGAAAGCCTATGAGGTTACTACAAACGGTGAAAATGACTGAGAAACGTTTCAAGAGGTAAGAAGAGGTTTGTAGTGTCATTATTTTTGTTTGTAGTAAGTTAAAAAAATTATAAAAAAATATTATAAGTCTCGAATATTTTTTCATAAAGCTGAATTAAGTTTGAAAGCCTATGAGGTTACTAAAAACGCTGAATATGACTGAGAAACGTTTGAAGAGGTGTGAAGAGGTTTGTAGTGTCATTATTTTTGTTTGTAGTAAGCTAAAAAAATTATAAAAAAATATTTTTAAACTCGAATATTTTTTCATAAAGCTAAATTAAGTTTGAAAGCCTATGAGGTTACTACAAACGGTGAAAACGACTGAGAAACGTTTAAAGAGGTATGAAGAGGTTTGAAGTGTCATTATTTTTGTTTGTAGTAAGCTAAAAAAATTATAAAAAAATATTTAAAAACTCGAATATTTTTTCATAAAGCTAAATTAAGTTTGAAAGCCTATGAGGTTACTACAAACGCTGAAAACGACTGAGAAACGTTTGAAGAGGTATGAAAAGGTTTGTAGTGTCATTATTTTTGTTTCTAGAAAGCTGAAAAAATTATAAAAAAATATTTTTAGATTAGAATATTTTTTCATAAAGCTGAATTAAGTTTGAAAGACTTTGAGGTTACTACAAACGCTGAAAATGACTGAGAAACGTTTGAAGAGGTATGAAGAGGTTTGTAGAGTCATTATTTTTGTTTGTAGTAAGCTAAAAAAATTATAAAAAAATATTTTAAGATTAGAATATTTTTTCATAAATCTGAATTAAGTTTGAAAGCCTATGAGGTTACTACAAACGCTGAAAATGACTGAGAAACGTTTGAAGAGGTATGAAGAGGTTTGTAGTGTCATTATTTTTGTTTGTAGTAAGCTAAAAAAATTATAAAAAAATAAATAAAACTCGAATATTTTTTCATAAAGCTAAATTAAGTTTGAAAGCCTATGAGGTTACTACAAACGCTGAAAATGACTGAGAAACGTTTGAAGAGGTATGAAGAGGTTTGTAGTGTCATTATTTTTGTTTGTAGTAAGCTAAAAAAATTATAAAAAAATATTTTAAGTCTCGAATATTTTTTCATAAAGCTGAATTAAGTTTGAAAGCCTATGAGGTTACTACAAACGCTGAAAATGACTGAGAAACGTTTGAAGAGGTATCAAGAGGTTTGAAGTGTCATTATTTTTGTTTGTAGTAAGCTAAAAAAATTATAAAAAATGTTTTAAGTCTCGAATATTTTTTCATAAAGCTGAATTAAGTTTGAAAGCCTATGAGGTTACTACAAACGCTGAAAATGACTGAGAAACATTTGTAGAGGTATGAAGAGGTTTGTAGTGTCATTATTTTTGTTTGTAGTAAGCTAAAAAAATTATAAAAAAATATTTTAAAACTCGAATATTTTTTCATAAAGCTGAACTAAGTTTGAAAGCCTATGAGGTTCCTACAAACGCTGAAAATGACTGAGAAACGTTACAAGAGGTATGAAGAGGTTTGTAGTGTCATTATTTTTGTTTGTAGTAAGCTAAAAAAATTATAAAAAAATATTTTAAGTCTCGAATATTTTTTCATAAAGCTGAATTAAGTTTGAAAGCCTATGAGGTTACTAAAAACGCTGAATATGACTGAGAAACGTTTGAAGAGGTGTGAAGAGGTTTGTAGTGTCATTATTTTTGTTTGTAGTAAGCTAAAAAAATTATAAAAAAATATTTTAAAACTCGAATATTTTTTCATAAAGCTGAACTAAGTTTGAAAGCCTATGAGGTTCCTACAAACGCTGAAAATGACTGAGAAACGTTACAAGAGGTATGAAGAGGTTTGTAGTGTCATTATTTTTGTTTGTAGTAAGCTAAAAAAAAATATAAAAAAATATTTTAAAACTCGAATATTTTTTCATAAAGCTGAACTAAGTTTGAAAGCCTATGAGGTTACTAAAAACGCTGAAAACGACTGAGAAACGTTTGAAGAGGTTGTAACGTTACGTTTAGCTCAGATGAGCTAAACGCAAGCCACGTTATTAAAATAAAAGAGTTATTCAAAACAAACTTAGAAAAAGGATATCTAGAATATAAATTCTAAGGGCCGGCTTCACACCTCGTTGGCTGCTTGCGGTCGACAGCTAGGCAGGCAGCAGGATGGACAGGAACTCCTCAAAAGTCGCGGCATGCTAGAGGTAGGCAGGTGGCGAACAGGTAATAGTCAAGCTGGGTTGTGGCATCTCAGGCCGACGGTCAAGTAGGTGGGTTCAGGATCTGCGCGTGTTGATGGCCGGCGCGTTGCGGCCACGCGCGCCTCTGCAGACTTTGCCGATGCAGCTCTTGCAACACGTACCGAACTGGCACATCGATTATTTCAAGCAGTTAAAAATACATTTATGAGACCAAATGCGATTTATTAATAGTTTTCACAGACTCGTATCACTCTTTCACAAGCTGGCAATTCACAGTTTTAAGAGTTTTCAGAATAGAAAATACACTTGGTATTAAAGTACTCAGTAGTCAACCGACTTTTTCCGTTTTCAGCCCGAATCTGATGTTAAAAAAAGCTGACGCCCGTTTTTCCTCGTTCTCTCATTTCTTCTAAATTTTAAATTCAAAATATCAATTAGGTATAAGACCAGAACGAATAAAAACGGTTTACAGAGGGGGCAGTCTACGCTGCCCTTATAATAATGTACAACTAGCTTAAGGAAGGTCTAGTCCATGGTACGTTATGTCTATGGCTTAAGAAAATAAAATAGACAGACAGACGTCAGACTACATGAAAATGTCAGAGTATAAAATATTCTTAGATTTTACAAATTAGCGATATAAATAAGTTATGGAATATTAAAACAATCAGAGATAACTAAAAATATGCTTTTCAGGTGCTAACAGTAACACAGAATATATAAAAATGAGACATGAGTTGATACAAAAGCAAAAGATATAAAGGTATGTTTTGTAAAGTATTTATTAAAATGTAAATCGACTTAAAAACGTAGGTCTGCACAGCAGAACACCACAAGTTTTAAATTTTTTTTTTTAATTTTTTTAGCTTACTACAAACAAAAATAATGACACTACAAACCTCTTCATACCTCTACAAACGTTTCTCAGTAATTTTTAGCGTTTGTAGTAACCTCATAGGCTTTCAAACTTAATTTAGCTTTATGAAAAAATATTCGAGTTTTTTTTTTTTTTTGTATAATTTTTTAGCTTACTACAAACAAAAATAATGACACTACAAACCTCTTCATACCTCTACAAACGTTTCTCAGTAATTTTTAGCGTTTGTAGTAACCTCATAGGCTTTCAAACTTAATTTAGCTTTATGAAAAAATATTCGAGACTTAATATATTTTTTTGTAATTTTTTTAGCTTACTACAAACAAAAATAATGACACTACAAACCTGTTCATACCTCTTGAAACGTTTCTCAGTAATTTTCAGCGTTTGTAGTAACCTCATAGGCTTTCAAACTTAATTCAGCTTTATGAAAAAATATTCGAGGTTTAAAATATTTTTTTATAATTTTTTTACCTTACTACAAACAAAAATAATGACACTACAAACCTCTTCATACCTCTACAAACGTGTCTCAGTCATTTTCAGCGTTTGTAGTAACCTCATAGGCTTTCAAACTTAATTTAGCTTTTTGGAAAAATATTCGAGTTTTAAAATATTTTTTTATAATTTTTTTAGCTTACTACAATCCACTACTAACGCTTACCTATCAGATGCAACCGGAAAAATTCAGGTTTTGCAATGTCGGGAGCGAACATTTTTTTTGCTGTCCATATTTTATTTTTGGCACCACTACTTACGAAATTATTTTCACTACTATCCACTACTTACCGATATCTTTCAATCATACCAAGAAAAGATCATTTTTTCCAAACTCGGGTGCTAGGTTCACAGAGCCCGTAACAACACTATAACAAAAACCCAACAAAATAACAAAATATCGATTCGCAATGATATAAGATATTCGTGCAGTCAGACTGGGAGAATGAAGCCGAATGACACGATAAACAAAATGGCGATAGCTGCACGAGCGCGCACGGGTTGCCAATACTGAAAACTATCTAGGCTCTTTTATTATAAGTTTTGTTTTTAATATAAAAACAAAAATATTAAATTTTTATAAAATAGAGCAGCGATTACTAATTAATAAATAATTATTATGAATAGTTATGTATTTATTTAAATAAAAATCAATAATTTAGTCTTTAATTACACACACTGATGGCACACACACTGATTGTTTATCGATTTTGTGTTCATCACTACACTATTATATGTGGTATCATTATTTCACAAAATGACAGTAGCTAATGTCAAATCTGGAATCGAATTAAAATTCTGACCATATCTTTTAATATTTTTTTTATTATTATCTACATTGTGCTCACATAATAGAAGCAACAAGAAATATGTAACCAAACATTATATGTAACACATATGATTTAAAAGAGTGTCCATGGAGTTTCTTGCACGTTCTTCTCCATAGAGATCTACTCCTTGAAACGTGCAACTTAGCTTCACTTGTTTGTTTGACTGACCGACATTTTGACAATTCAAAAGTGCCTGTAATTGGTCTACTTGAAATAAACGTTTTTGATTGATTGATTTGATTGATTGATATCCTACCTACCCTACCTACCCTACCTACCCTACCTACCCTACCTACCCTACCTACCCTACCTACCCTACCTACCCTACCTACCCTACCTACCCTACCTACCCTACCTACCCTACCTACCCTACCTACCCTACCTACCCTACCTACCCTACCTACCCTACCTACCCTACCTACCCTACCTACCCTACCTACCCTACCTACCCTACCTACCCTACCTACCCTACCTACCCTACCTACCCTACCTACCCTACCTACCCTACCTACCCTACCTACCCTACCTACCCTACCTACCCTACCTACACTACCTACCCCACCTACCCTACCTACACTACCTACCCCACCTACCCTACCTACCCTACCTACTGTAAAAGGGGGATGCAGCCAGAGGCTAATAAAATACTATCCGACTTCTACGACGTATATTCATTAAAACGTGCCGCCCGCAGGTCGGCTCTCACAGAAGTCCCAGCTAAACCAAAAAACTACACGCGTTCGATTTATTTCTAAATATTCTGTATTCGATTTCCTTCCAAACTTAAAATAAATATAAGTTGCCAGCTTTAGGTGTCAGCGGCCGAACAGGTTGCTCGTCCTATGTGGAAAACCTCTACATGAGCTACGCCCCTACGAATAGATGCGCAGAATCATGTGAAGCGCAGCTATTCTCAACTTTGGAAGGAAAATCACTCTTACCTAACACCTTTACCTAACGGAGGAATTAATCTGAGGTCCTTCCCTTACAAGGGGAAGGCTCAAGTCATGGCAAACGAATTACCGGATTCTCCGATATTTACTCTAACTTCAGCTAACAAGTGCACATGCATTAACAAGTCAACGCCGTCATGCTTGAACCTCCTTGCACAAAACCTCCGCAAAAGTAACAAGGCGGCCTCTTATTCCTAACAGAAATGATGTGATAACTCACATCCACCCGGATGGGGTTTAATTATGTGAAATTCAAACGTGATACAATATTTCATCCTCAAGCATTTATCAGGCCAGAGAAGGAAAGGCTGGATCGCATCGAATCTTCTAAACCTATCATTGAACTTTATCCAGAGCTTATCACACTTAACGTATTTAATATTATCAATAAGTTATTAGCTGGACCAATGCCATAAACAGTCATCAACTGGACCAATGATGCCAAATCAACATCCTTTGCGAAGGCTATGCCCCGTATGCAAAGTCGGTTTCAGTTATGACCAATACCTCTCCCACTCTTGAAATGCTTCTATCATCAATTCACTGGATTAAGCTCAGCCTAGCTGAATAAAAAAAACAAATATTGCTTCGATGCGCATTGCCAGCCTTTTCTTCCCCCGGCAGCTTACATCAGCTCATGGAATTGGAAAATAATTTATTTTAATCACATCGATACTAATTGCAGCAAAAATCATCGATAAATATATTTTCTGCTTGCCTATCCCTACTAACTATGACATGTCAAATCTGAAAACTATCTATCATATATATTTTTTTTTTAACGTACTTAGACATTGAAGTTACATATCCTTGCCTACCAGTATCTACATTACCTTTAACTAGCCTACTCTAACATTAAACGGTTTTATCCTATTTATATGTACAATATCCCTAAATCTCCTATTATTTAACTTTCTAATTACATAATTAACATCAGATAATCGCCTAACTATTTGGTAGGGGCCTTTATATAACCTACATAGTTTCAATCTCCTATTTATGGTCCGTCTGGGCGTGTAGAGCATTACCAACTGATTCGGCGTAAACCTTCTGAACTTAGCTTTTCTATCATATCGCATTTTCTGTTTAACCTGTGCTTTTGCATTGGCTATGGCACATCGTGTCAGATTATTTCCTAGTTCATGACGTTCCACATAATCAATCATGTTATTATTTCCGCTATTTACTATCATGTCTGTCTGAAATAATGGTTCCCTAGCGTACAGCAACATATGGGGTGAAACTCTAGTGCTGGTCTGTTTGCTTGAATTATAAGTGAAACATACCAGTGGGACATAACTACATCAATTTCGCTGATCGGTGGAGACGTACATGGAAAACATCTGACACATTGTCCGATTAAATCGCTCAACTAACCCATTTTTTGCTGGGTGGAACGCAGTGGTGAAGCGTGACTTGGCTCCGAAATACCTTACCGTTTCCTTTACCAAGCGAGACGTGAAAACTGACCCCCTATCCGATACTATTTCCTTAACTCCTCCAAAACGACAGAAAATCTCCTCTATCAAGAACTCACTGATCCTCTGCGCGGTCACCTTAGGCACTGCTCTACACACTGCATACTTCGATGAATACTCTAAACTCACAATAATATACCTATTACCTCTCAGCGACTTTCTGAATGGACCTAAAACATCTATCCCAATCTTCTCCATCAAATGATTCACCACAACAGGTTGTAACTGTGCCACCTGGTTACCCTTCTTCCGCTCCTGGCACAGCATACAGCTTCTTACATATTTATCTATTACATTCTCAGCATCCTTAATAAAGTACCTCGCTCTGAACTTAGCCAAAGTTTTCGCCAGACCTAAATGTCCGCCTGACCATGGATCATCATGAAGTTCCCTCAACACCTCCTGCAATAAGCTTTTAGGAATGACCACCACCATTCTATCATCATTTAAAATTCAGATCTTCTTACACAAAATGCCGTCTACCACACTAAACCCTTTCACCACATCACACCCACTCACTGCTATCCTATCCAACCAATACCTACAATACTCATCTCCAAGCTGCTCATCTTTAACTCTAACTATCTCTATCCTATACCGCTGCATACCATCGTCGGAGCCCTCTTCAGACTTCTTCTGGTCCTCATCTACTTGACCTAAAGGATTCCTACTCAAGAAATCTGCTATGACGTTGTCTCTTCCTGCACAATGAACAATGTCGAAGTCATACGCCTGAATGCACAGCGACCACCTAGCCAATCTTCCATTCATGTCCTTTCTACCTCTCAGCCAGCACAACGCCTTGTGATCAGTGACAACCTGGAACTTTAAACCCCACAGGAAATGTTTGAAATAATTCAACGCCCAGACTAAAGCAAGACACTTCTTCTCTGTTGTGAAATATTTCTTCTCTCCTTCACTCAGCTTCCTGGATGCATTGTAGCGTTACGGGTCGCTCAGGTGAGCTGAGCCACACATAAGCCACGTTAATACAAATAAAAAAACAGTTATAAACTAAAAATTATGTATGAAATTAAGGTCCGGCTTCGCGCGACGTGGGCAGCCAACCGGGGAACAGGTCGGGCAGGCAAGTCGTATTGTAGGCAGCTGGTGGTTAGGCAGGCAGCACAACTGACAGGAACTCTTCGTGGCAGCCAACCAGGGAACAGGTCGGGCAGGGAGGTAGCCGTGTAGGTAGCTGGTAGGTTAGGCAGGCAGCACAACTGTCAGGAACTCCTCGTATTTTATGGCTTAGCGATTAGGCGACTCTTCGGTTTCAGACCAGATTGAAGACTCCCGAGCCCTCGGCCTTTTCCGTCTTTTATATCCACCGCCTGTCCTTTTTCTTCTTTATTAGAATTTAAGTTAGTGACATCTTGTTGTCATACAAAAATGCAACTTGCCAGTATTCAAAACAGCCAGTAATATTCAATCCAAAACCTCTTCGATGAATTCTGAGAGCGTGTAAATTAATTTATAAAACACAATATTTGAGCTAACATATTGATAAAAAGAATTTAAATTATATAAATCAAAAGTAATCTTCATAGGCTAAGCTAGTGAGAAACTCTATGACAGAAAATTTAAAAGGAAAAGTATTGACAGCTTGACAACCTGACGTAGGTGTCATAACATTGAAAAATATGATAATTATTTATTTTATTTTAGATATTTTATAAGAAAACGAATCGTTTTAGACCGATTCGCAGAATAGTAATGCACAAACCAACAAAACGTATAATAGATGCGATGCGATGTAAAATGTTTTGGCATGGAATAATATGAATACAGTGTGAGTAAGTAAGTATTATGAGACCTAAGTGTGAATTAGGTGAGAACACTCCAGCTCACTCAGTGAAATAACTAAAATATGTGGTTTAGAATGGCGAAATACCACAGCATATGCTATAGGGAACATCACATCACTACCTTGCTTGAGACAGCAGCCAAGAGCTCACCACTCGCGTCCACATGTAACCTATTAATAACTTACTACTAGAATAAAAATGCAAGATCGGGGGTGATTCCATAATTTTTATTATCTTCTGGAAGGCTTCTTCTTCATTCCTTCCCCAAATAAACTTGATGTATTTTTTCAACAATTTTGTTAAAGGCAGAACTATTTCAGCAAAGTTACTAATAAATTTTCTATAGTAGGAAAACAAACCTAACACAGATTTAACCTGTTTTGCACTGGTTGGGGTCTTTAGTGTCTTTAATGACTGTAATTTCTTATTGTCGGGCTTAACTCCTTCCCCGGAGATTTCATGTCCCAACACCGAAATTTTGTTATGACCAAAACTGCACTTACTCGGTTTCAGCGTAAGGTTTGCTTTCTTCAATCTACTCATGACTTCTTCTAACGATTCTAAAAACTCTGGGAAACTATTACCCCAAACTAGGATATTATCTACATAACAAATAGCCTTTTTATATTTAATGCCAACTAATACCTTGTCCATTATCCTTTGGAAAACAGCTTGATTCGTTTTGAGCCCAAAAGGTAAAACATTGAATTCATACAACCCCGACGCAGTAATGAATGCTGTTTTATGTTTATCTTTTTCGCATAAACGATGCTGCCAGTAGCCTGAATTTAAGTCTAAGTCCGCAAAGTATCGCGCCCCTGATAAGTAAATCATCAGATCTTCTATGATTGGTAATGGGTAACTATCGGTAATGACCTTTTTATTAAGTTTACGATAATCAACACAGAACCTCCAGGACTGATCTGGCTTTTGTACTAGCACCACGGGTGAGGCGTATGCACTCCTTGACTCCCGGATGACACCATTCTTTAGCATCTCATCTATTTGCGCGTTTATTATGTCAAGTTGTTTTGGAGATACTCTATAGGGCGGATGATGGACTGGTATTTCATCTGCAGTTCTAATAGTGATTTCTTCTACACTACAGCTGCCTAGCTCTGATGTTGAAAATGCGAAATTCTCTCCATAAGATGAAAGAAGTTTCATAAGTGACTCTATTTCGCCCAGACTCAAGTTCGGGTTTATATCAAGTTCCCTTCTTATATTACATTCTTTAGGTTTTTTTTTTTTTTTTTATTGTAAATAGGCTCGCGCTTGACCACTATCTCACCTGATGGTAAGCGATGATGTGGTCGACGGTGAAGCACGCTTGCCTAGAAGTAACCTATTCACTCTTGACTTAAAGACCCCTAGATTGTAGCTATCGGGAAACACAGACTCCGGCAGGGAATTCCACTCCTTAGCTGTACGCATAATAAAAGTGTCCCCAAAACGTTTTGTGCGTATGGGTGGGATGTCCACCATGTACCGATGACGCATCGCCGTGCGTCTGGTTGTCCGATGATGGAACGGGCTGGGCGGAATTAAATCATGCAATTCCATCGCACACTCCCCGAAATGTAACCGATAAAAAACCGACAAGCTGGCAACTCGGCGACGATGTTCAAGGCTCTGGAGCTTTGATTTGACCAGTGCCTCATTGCCGATAAGTCTCTTGGCCCGCTTTTCGATCAACTCTAGTGCATCAAGCTGGTATTTGGCAGTACCGTCCCAGAGGTGAGAACAGTACTCCATGCACGATCGAACTTGCGCTTGATACAAGTTGAGCAGCTGTTCCGGCGTGAAGTACTTTCTCACCTTCGCAAGGATCCCCAACTTTTTGGAAGCCAGCTGAGCCTTAGCCTCAATGTAAGGCCCAAAATTGAGAGTCAATGTCAACGTAACGCCAAGAAGCCCAAGATGGTCCGTTATTGGCACGGTTACATCACGAAAAGTTGGAGCCGGGTGAAATTGGCTTTTTTTAGCGGAAAAAAGACACGCCTGGGTTTTAGTAGCATTAAACTTGACCAGATTGGCATCACCCCATTCGGGGACTGCCTGCAAGGACAAGTTCAAGCGCTCCACCATGGCCTCACGAAGAGACTGGATCTGTGGCCCGGTAGCCCGTGCGTTGGACAAGTATCTCTCAGCAACAGTGCTGTCGTCTGCATACCCAAAGGTGCCGGGTTTAAGCAGATCGTTAATGTGCAACAAGAACAATGTTGCTGAGAGTACCGACCCCTGAGGGACCCCGGCATTAATATCCATTTGGTCCGACGAGCAGCCTTCAATAACTACTCGAATGGACCGATCTCTCAAGAAGTCTACAAACACAAGTTGTACAAGTTGTACAGAACAGTACAACTTGACATAATAAACGCGCAAATAGATGAGATGCTAAAGAATGGTGTCATCCGGGAGTCAAGGAGTGCATACGCCTCACCCGTGGTGCTAGTACAAAAGCCAGATCAGTCCTGGAGGTTCTGTGTTGATTATCGTAAACTTAATAAAAAGGTCATTACCGATAGTTACCCATTACCAGTCATAGAAGATCTGATGATTTACTTATCAGGGGCGCGATACTTTGCGGACTTAGACTTAAATTCAGGCTACTGGCAGCATCGTTTATGCGAAAAAGATAAACATAAAACAGCATTCATTACTGCGTCGGGGTTGTATGAATTCAATGTTTTACCTTTTGGGCTCAAAACGAGTCAAGCTGTTTTCCAAAGGATAATGGACAAGGTATTAGCTGGCATTAAATATAAAAAGGCTATTTGTTATGTAGATAATATCCTAGTTTGGGGTAATAGTTTCCCAGAGTTTTTAGAATCGTTAGAAGAAGTCATGAGTAGATTGAAGAAAGCAAACCTTACGCTGAAACCGAGTAAGTGCAGTTTTGGTTATAACAAAATTTCGGTGTTGGGACATGAAATCTCCGGGGAAGGAGTTAAGCCCGACAATAAGAAATTACAGTCATTAAAGACACTAAAGACCCCAACCAGTGCAAAACAGGTTAAATCTGTGTTAGGTTTGTTTTCCTACTATAGAAAATTTATTAGTAACTTTGCTGAAATAGTTCTGCCTTTAAAAAAATTGTTGAAAAAAACATCAAGTTTATTTGGGGAAGGAATGAAGAAGAAGCCTTCCAGAAGATAATAAAAATTATGGAATCACCCCCGATCTTGCATTTTTATTCTAGTAGTAAGTTATTAACCACTAGGTTACATGTGGACGCGAGTGGTGAGGCTCTTGGCTGCTGTCTCAAGCAAGGTAGTGATGTGATGTTCCCTATAGCATATGCATCCAGGAAGCTGAGTGAAGGAGAGAAGAAATATTCCACAACAGAGAAGGAGTGTCTTGCTTTAGTCTGGGCGTTCAATTATTTCAAACATTTCCTGTGTGGTTTAAAGTTCTAGGTTGTCACTGATCACAAGGCGTTGTGCTGGCTGAGAGGTAGAAAGGACATGAATGGAAGATTGGCTAGGTGGTCGCTGTGCATTCAGGCGTATGACTTCGACATTGTTCATTGTGCAGGAAGAGACAACGTCATAGCAGATTTCTTGAGTAGGAATCCTTTAGGTCAAGTAGATGAGGACCAGAAGAAGTCTGAAGAGGGCTCCGACGATGGTATGCAGCGGTATAGGATAGAGATAGTTAGAGTTAAAGATGAGCAGCTTGGAGATGAGTATTGTAGGTATTGGTTGGATAGGATAGCAGTGAGTGGGTGTGATGTGGTGAAAGGGTTTAGTGTGGTAGACGGCATTTTGTGTAAGAAGATCAGAATTTTAAATGATGATAGAATGGTGGTGGTCATTCCTAAAAGCTTATTGCAGGAGGTGTTGAGGGAACTTCATGATGATCCATGGTCAGGCGGTCATTTAGGTCTGGCGAAAACTTTGGCTAAGTTCAGAGCGAGGTACTTTATTAAGGATGCTGAGAAAGTAATAGATAAATATGTAAGAAGCTGTATGCTGTGCCAGGAGCGGAAGAAGGGTAACCAGGTGGCACAGTTGCAACCTGTTGTGGTGAATCATTTGATGGAGAAGATTGGGATAGACGTTTTAGGTCCATTCAGAAAGTCGCTGAGAGGTAATAGGTATATTATTGTGAGTTTAGAGTATGCATCGAAGTATGCAGTGTGTAGAGCAGTGCCTAAGGTGACCGCGCAGAGGATCAGTGAGTTCTTGATAGAGGAGATTTTCTGTCGTTTTGGAGGAGTTAAGGAAATAGTATCGGATAGGGGGTCAGTTTTCACGTCTCGCTTGGTAAAGGAAACGGTAAGGTATTTCGGAGCCAAGTCACGCTTCACCACTGCGTTCCACCCAGCAACAAATGGGTTAGTTGAGCGATTTAATCGGACAATGTGTCAGATGTTTTCCATGTACGTCTCCAACGATCAGCGAAATTGATGTAGTTATGTCCCACTGGTATGTTTCGCTTATAATTCAAGCAAACAGACCAGCACTAGAATTTCACCCCATATGTTGCTGTACGCTAGGGAACCATTATTTCAGACAGACATGATAGTAAATAGCGGAAATAATAACATGATTGATTATGTGGAACGTCATGAACTAGGAAATAATCTGACACGATGTGCCATA
This sequence comes from Orthosia gracilis, assembly GCA_947562075.1. Taxonomy (NCBI): domain Eukaryota; kingdom Metazoa; phylum Arthropoda; class Insecta; order Lepidoptera; family Noctuidae; genus Orthosia; species Orthosia gracilis. Next base: position 11,328,364 of record OX387277.1, read on the forward strand.
GCCAATATAAAAAAGGCACAGGTTAAACAGAAAATGCGATATGATAGAAAAGCTAAGTTCAGAAGGTTTACGCCGAATCAGTTGGTAATGCTCTACACGCCCAGACGGACTATAAATAGGAGTTTGAAACTATGTAGGTTATACAGGGTGTTTGGAAGGGAGCTGTACATACGCCTAGGGTAGAAACTAGGGATAGTCTGCTACCTACCCCCGCCCATTATATTGACCTTGGCCTCAAGGTTTTTTTTTAATTTATTATTATTTTTTATTTGACTTTTTTATGATTTTTTGACTAAAACTACCTGTAGCTCAAAATCTATCCATGGGACCGGTCGGCTAATGGTCTTGTTTTAATCGTTAGAGTCTTAGGGTCCTGCAAAAAATTATTTTACACCAGAAAATTGTGGAGAAGAAAAGTTATGGGGCCTGAAGTACCGTAGTAAGGTAAAGAAATAATTTTAAGGGCAACTTTCTATGGGGTTTAAAAAAAAACTAACAGGGTTGGAGTTCTTCTGATTTTTTTAAAACATCCTCAGTCCATGCCCTTTCTAACGATATGCTAAAAGTGTAATTATCACTTTTAGTTTTAAAGTTATTAATTAATTTCCGCAACTTAAGGTTGATAGGGCCGCACTTTTTGCCAGACAACCTAAACGGGCAAAACTACTTAGATTTCCTCGAAAACGATTTGCCTGATTTAGCGGAAGAAGTGTTTGACGAAGATCGGCCCATAGTCTTCCAGCAAGACGGCTGTCCTGCTCATTGGAGCCTAGCAGTGAGGGAGCTTCTGGACAACTGCTTTCCTAATTCTTGGATTGGTCGGGGTGGGCCAATTCCCTGGCCCCCAAGGTCGCCTGACCTTACCCCACTCGACTTCTACGTCTGGGGAAGGGCGAAAGAGTTGGTGTACGCAGAAGAAGTACCAACAAGGGAGGTTCTAATTAACAGGATCCACGCCGCATTCGATACAATGCGCGAGGAACTGCTGCTTAGAACGGTGACCGTGGAGATGAGGAAGAGGTGCCGAGCATGTTTACAGGTCAATGGTCATCAATTTGAACAAAATTTGTAATTAATTAAAATTAGTAATTAATTAAAATTTGTAATTTAATGACATTAGTCATGACCAAATTTTTTGTTTCATTTGCCATCCTTTTACGATCGAACACATTTAATTTTCATTAGTTGAAATTTTTGCTTGAAGTGCCCTAGTTGCGGAAATTAATTAATAACTTTAAAACTAAAAGTGATAATTACACTTTTAGCATATCGTTAGAAAGGGCATGGACTGAGGTTGTTTTAAAAAAATCAGAAGAACTCCAACCCTGTTAGTTTTTTTTTAAACCCCATAGAAAGTTGCCCTTAAAATTATTTCTTTACCTTACTACGGTACTTCAGGCCCCATAACTTTTCTTCTCCACAATTTTCTGGTGTAAAATAATTTTTTGCAGGACCCTAAGACTCTAACGATTAAAACAAGACCATTAGCCGACCGGTCCCATGGATAGATTTTGAGCTACAGGTAGTTTTAGTCAAAAAATCATAAAAAAGTCAAATAAAAAATAATAATAAATTAAAAAAAAACCTTGAGGCCAAGGTCAATATAATGGGCGGGGGTAGGTAGCAGACTATCCCTAGTTTCTACCCTAGGCGTATGTACAGCTCCCTTCCAAACACCCTGTATAAAGGCCCTTACCAAATAGTTAGGCGATTATCTGATGTTAATTATGTAATTAGAAAGTTAAATAATAGGAGATTTAGGGATATTGTACATATAAATAGGATAAAACCGTTTAATGTTAGAGTAGGCTAGTTAAAGGTAATGTAGATACTGGTAGGCAAGGTTATGTAACGTCAATGTCTAAGTACGTTAAAAAAAATATATATATGATAGATAGTTTTCAGATTTGACATGTCATAGTTAGTAGGGATGGGCAAGCAGAAAATATATTTATCGATGATTTTTGCTGCAATTAGTATCGATGTGATTAAAATAAATTATTTTCCAATTCCATGAGCTGATGTAAGCTGCCGGGGGAAGAAAAGGCTGGCAATGCGCATCGAAGCAATATTTGTTTTTTTTATTCAGCTAGGCTGAGCTTAATCCAGTGAATTGATGATAGAAGCATTTCAAGAGTGGGAGAGGTATTGGTCATAACTGAAACCGACTTTGCATACGGGGCATAGCCTTCGCAAAGGATGTTGATTTGGCATCATTGGTCCAGTTGATGACTGTTTATGGCATTGGTCCAGCTAATAACTTATTGATAATATTAAATACGTTAAGTGTGATAAGCTCTGGATAAAGTTCAATGATAGGTTTAGAAGATTCGATGCGATCCAGCCTTTCCTTCTCTGGCCTGATAAATGCTTGAGGATGAAATATTGTATCACGTTTGAATTTCACATAATTAAACCCCATCCGGGTGGATGTGAGTTATCACATCATTTCTGTTAGGAATAAGAGGCCGCCTTGTTACTTTTGCGGAGGTTTTGTGCAAGGAGGTTCAAGCATGACGGCGTTGACTTGTTAATGCATGTGCACTTGTTAGCTGAAGTTAGAGTAAATATCGGAGAATCCGGTAATTCGTTTGCCATGACTTGAGCCTTCCCCTTGTAAGGGAAGGACCTCAGATTAATTCCTCCGTTAGGTAAAGGTGTTAGGTAAGAGTGATTTTCCTTCCAAAGTTGAGAATAGCTGCGCTTCACATGATTCTGCGCATCTATTCGTAGGGGCGTAGCTCATGTAGAGGTTTTCCACATAGGACGAGCAACCTGTTCGGCCGCTGACACCTAAAGCTGGCAACTTATATTTATTTTAAGTTTGGAAAGAAAATCGAATACAGAATATTTAGAAATAAATCGAACGCGTGTAGTATTTTGGTTTAGCTGGGACTTCTGTGAGAGCCGACCTGCGGGCGGCACGTTTTAATGAATATACGTCTGTCGAGGATGTTGTGTTTGGTTGGCTCTTCAGTAAAACGAGTGGACTGTATTAAAATGATGATATATTGGGGTACTGCATCGGTTGGTAACGTGGACAAAAAATATTATAAAAAATAGCGCCCGCTCGCTTGCGTGGATTTCTGGTCATGGACGCCGGCCGGCGGTCGCGGGCGCTCGCGCCTCGTCGCCGTCCCGCGCGCCTCCCTTCCCCGCTGTCGTCTGCCGCGGCACCGTTTGTTTGCGCGCGAACATGCTCCCCGGGTTGAACCATTCTTCAAAAAAGTGGTAGCGGGCAGATGTTGTTGAAGGCCCGCCGGATTGTCCCCTTCTTCGTCTTCAACTCGGCAACCCTCACGACACCGTCGGTGCCTGGGTACACCTGCACGACGCGGCCCAGCAGCCAGCAGAGAGGTGGAAGCGCCTTATCCTTGACCAGGACGAGGCTCCCCACCTTGATGTCACCTGATGTTGTAGACCACTTGGTTTTTTGCTGCAGCAGAGAAATGTATTCAGTGTTGAATCGCTTCCAAAAATGCTGCTTGATGTATTCCACCCTTTGGAATCACTCGAGTCGACTAATGTTTCCGCTGTCAGTCATCTGTGGATGCGGAACGGACGTGAGTGATCTTCCAATTAAAAGGTGAGAAGGAGTTAGGGCACAGAAATCAAGTGGATCAGTAGAACAAGGAGTAAGAGGTCGGGAATTGAGAATGGCCTCTATTTGAGTTAGGCACGTAGCCATCTCTTCGTATGTGAAGTGGGTTAGTTTAAGCAGTCTTTTTAAGTGATGTTTCGTGGATTGCACAGCGGCCTCAGCGACGCCATTGAAATGAGGGGTGTAGGCAGGCACAAAGTTGAACTCAATTCCTTCCTGAGCGATATCATATGCAATATTTGAGGTCTGCAAAAAAAGACGTAATTGATTACACGAACCGACAAAAGTTGTTCCGTTATCAGACAATATGCTACGAGGCTTGCCACGGCGCGCAATGAATCTATTTAAAGCAGCCATGTATGCTTCCTTTGTGAGATCCGTGACAAGCTCCAAGTGAACGGCCTTGACAGCCAGGCAGACAAAAAAACATATATAAGACTTTATAAGCCTGCAGCCTCTTCCCTTCCGGTCAGCGATCAGTATTGGGCCGGCATAGTCAACACTTGAATTTAAGAATGGGAATTCTAGATTACTTCGTGATTTTGGAAGTTGTCCCATTATAGGTTGTACGTTTTGAGCCTTATGCCTAAAGCACACTACACATTTTTGAACAGTGACTCTAGATAAATTTCTGCCCCCCAAGGGCCAATAGTTTTGCCGAATGTTTGCCAAGAGCAAATGAGGCATGTAACAGTTTTCTGTGAACAGTTTGAAATAAGATTTTTGTTAAATGATGCTTACTGCACATGAGTATAGGATGCTTTACGTTGTAATCATAAGGAGAATTTTTTAGCCTGCCTCCGACACGAATAATGCCGTCAGAATCCAAAAAAGGAGAAAAAGCTATGAGCCGATTTTTAGGAGGCAAGGCTTTTCCTAATTTTAAAATAGAATATTCTTCCGGAAAAATTTCAAATTGCGCATTACGGATAATACATTTCAACGCAGATTGAATTTCTTGATTAGACATCCACCCTACTAACTTATTATTTTTTAAATTGTAAATGTACCTTCTAATGTAGGCCACAATTCTTTGCAGACGGTTAAAGTCTGAATATTTATGGATTAATTGTTGTATTAATGTTTGATTAACTGGAATGTTGCTATTGTTGGACTGATTTACAAAATAAGTTAGTTCAGGCAAGTCTTGTTTTGCAACATCGTTTGGTGGTTTCGGCCACAGGCACTCATCCTGCAATAAAAATGAAGGGCCTGCCCACCATAAACAAGAATCGCTGATATGATCAGCCTTCACCCCTCGAGAAACGAGATCCGCGGGATTGTCTCGTGTTGGCACATAGTTCCATACGGATCCAAGGGTAGTCTCCTGTATCTCGTTAACACGATGCCTAACGAAAGGCTTAAGTTGTGTTGATGGTGTAGACAACCAGCTCAACACTATCGTTGAATCACACCAAAAGACACATCGGCTAACTGATATGGTTAGGGACTCTTTGACCTTGGTACACAATCTTGCACCTAACAGCGCACCACATAGCTCTAACCTGGGCATTGTTGTTGGTTTTATTGGGGCTATACGATTTTTAGAAGCTAATAATCGTACCATGACTGCATTACTGCTATCAATGCTGCGTATATAAACGCAAGCACCATACGCCTTTTCACTGCTATCTGTGAATATGTGTATTTCATTCATGATACAATTGTCACATATGACCCATCTGGGAATGTTCAAAGAATTTAAATATTTTAATGCATCTACAAATTTCGACCACTGATCTGCTATGTCTTGTGGAACTTTATCATCCCAGTCACATTTATTAACCCACAGTTTTTGCATTACAATTTTTGCTTCAACAACACATGGACCAATTAACCCCAATGGGTCAAAAATTTGGCTTATTATAGATAAAATGTGTCTTTTTGTTATTGTTTTGTGAATGTCAATATTAATGGAAAATGATAAAACATCTGATTTGCAAAGCCATAGTAGACCCAATGTCTTTGATGTGTAATTTTTTGACAAATCTAAATCTAGGCAAGAGTCATCCTCTAAGTTAACTATTTCTTTTAGAATTTGGGTACTGTTTGATCGCCATTTTCTTAAATTAAAATTTGCTGAACTTAATATTGATTTTATATTCTGACAAAGTTCGATTGCGCCGATTATGGTATCTGATCCCGTCAACAAATCGTCGACGTAAAAATCACGCTGAATGCTTCCTTTCACGTGCTGATTTTCAGTGGCCTCTGCAAGGCTCACTAGGCACTTGGTCGCCAGATAAGGCGCAGACGCTGTCCCGTATGTGACTGTATTTAACGTGTATGTTTTAAGTGGCTCTGACGGATCTTTCCTAAATATAATGCGTTGTAGTGATCGTTGACTGGGATTTAACTCGACAGCTCGATACATTTTTTCGATGTCCCCTGAGATTACGTACTTATGTTGTCTAACTCTTAGTAAGATCGAGAGTAGATCATTCTGAACAGTAGGACCTACGTATTGAATGTCATTTAGTGATAATCCCGAGGTTGTTTTTGCTGATGCATCGAAGACTGTTCGCAACTTCGTCGTTTTACTTGATTCCCGCAAAACCCCATGGTGTGGCAAGAAATAACTAACATTTTTTTTATTACTAACTGATAAATCACTATCCTCATTCATATGACCTAACGTTTCATATTCCGTCATGAAGTCGATATACATACCTTTATATATAGGATCGCGTTCAAAGCGTTTTTCTAATGATAAAAATCTACGTTTAGCCACAGCGTATGAGTCACCAAGAACGCTAGGATTCGCCTTAAGTGGCATGGTAACAACAAACTGGCCGTTTGGGCCACGGACCGTATTTAACTTAAAACTTTCTTCGCAAGCACGTTCCTCTACAGAAAGGCAATGCTTAGGTGATATTGTATCAAGTTCCCAAAACTTATTCAAGTCTGGATTAATAATTATTTTAGAAAAATTACAAACATGTGTTTGTTTATGCAAGCTAGCAGGTACGGAACCTGAAATTAGCCATCCTAATTTGCTTTCACACAACTTTGGTAAATTCTTTCCCAAATTGATATGATTGGCCTGAATAACATCCCAGAATAGTTCAGCTCCTAACAGAATATCAATGTCTGACGGAATATTAAAGGATGGGTCCGCTAGAAATAATCCTGAAGGAATTGGTATGTTTTCAGTATTTATGTTGGATGCTGGCAATCTCCTAGTAATTTCTGGCAGAATGAGACAGGTTATATTAAAAGAATAATGTTTGTATGTGGACTCAATGGTGAGGTTGCAAGAATGTGTACTGTTACTGGTCAAACTATTTATACCTGTGACCCTTGAGGCGGAACCAACTCGAGACAATCCCAGATCTCTGCAAATCTTGTCAGTGACGAAGTTAGCCGTGCTTCCACTGTCTAATAGGACTCTGGCATTGCACCTTTGGCCTTTGTCACTCACCACCTTCACCACAGCTGTGGACAGTAAAATGTGCTTTTGAGAAGTAGGCTGTATATCTGCTGAAAGTGATACACTATTAGAGGGCGTACTAAGCATAGGGTTATTTAGTATTTGAGTCTCAGGCTGATCTAAATGTAACAAGGTATTATGCCGGTTTTTACAGTACTTACAGCGTGTGAATCTACAACGCTTTTCTATATGGCCAGCCCGTAAACAATTCATACATACTTTGAATTCTTTTGCTTTCTGCACTCTTTCTTCTACTACTAATTTTCTAAAAGTTTCGCATGAATAAAGAAAATGATTTTGAGAACACATAGGACATATAATTTTATTTTTGTCTTTCTCATTATTGTTTGTTTCTTGTTTTTGTGTGGTAACAATAAAAGTTTTTGATTTATTACTGCTATTTGGTTGCACTTTATCTAGTTTTTTATTTTCCTCTAATGTCTCCAGTAAATCTGCCTTATTGTTCATAAAAGTACAAAACTGTGGCAATGTTGGTGAGTTAGGTAAAGTATTACGGTACTCTTCCCAATCCCTGCTGGTAATATAATCTAATTTTAATGTCATTAAGTAGATAATGAGGGTATCCCGTGTAGGCTCATTCAACAATGATAATGCTCGTATATTTTTATTTGTAACATCAACAAGGCGGCGTAAAGCAGCACTGGATTCATTAGTGATAGGTTCTGCATTAAATAGTGCCTTGACATGATTGTTTATTAACAGGCGGTTATTGTTATACCGCTCGCACAATAAGTCCCAAGCTAGCTCATAATTTTCGTTTCTAAAATCTATATTTTTGATAATTTCAGCGGCTTGTCCCTTTAAGGCAGCACGTAGATAATGAAATTTGTTTATGTTATCAATGTTTTTATTATTATGGATCAAGGATTGATAAGTGTCCCTATATTCCAGCCAACACTGATAGCTGCCATCAAAACGAGGTAAATCAATTTTAGGCAAACGTATAAAGTTGTTTCTTGTCCCGCCTGTCACTTCGGAGCCTGATACGGAACCTGCAGAAGTCTTGTCCTGATGTCGTTGCTCAGCAGAAATAACTTTCCGCGCCGTGGCAACCAAGTTGTGGTAACTGTCTTCAAACTTGAAGCGATCCGTGTAGGCATCGTCGGGATTGTCCGATAACATCTCAATCTCGGTCTGTAATTCATTAAACTCGTCATACAACTGTTCAAATTTGCTAAATCGACTTTCTAGATCGAGTACCTCCAATTCAGTCAATCGATCACTATTTTCCAAAGCGTTGAGATAGTTAGTGAAATTAGTTAGCTTAGCCTTCATCGAACTGCGTTTTTTGATTAGTTTGTCAGCCATCTTGTAATTGGAAAAAAAAACAATGAAAGTTTCGTAAAAGAATGCAGGGCAATTAATAGGCGCACACGTACACACACTCGGCTAATGCAGTCTAACAGCTAATTACATGCAATAGTTAGCCGTTATCTGTCCCGCATGCGATTCCTATTCGTTAAAAAATAAGCCCGGAATAGAAACAATTTCGTGAAAAATTGTATGCATCAAAAATGGCGTCAATGCGATCGCCACACGCCTAGCAAAGCGAATTGAGATTAGTACATACATGCGAAGTGATTAGCTTGTGCCAACTCAATTAAAGGGAATGTGGTTGAATTGGATTACAATTGACTAATGCAATAAACGCACAGAAGTGTGGAATAAGGGAAAATTGGAACGAACTCACAGCACGCCGTCGTCCTTATCCAAATAGTCCATTGAACTCTCAATTCTCCAGAATATTTTCTTCTAGAAAACAGCGATGCCACGGCGCAATAGATAGGCGCACGTGTTATTCACTGGTGACTCGGGTAGGTAGGGTAGGTAGGGTAGGTAGGGTAGGTAGGGTAGGTAGGGTAGGTAGGGTAGGTAGGGTAGGTAGGGTAGGTAGGGTAGGTAGGGTAGGTAGGGTAGGTAGGGTAGGTAGGGTAGGTAGGGTAGGTAGGGTAGGTAGGGTAGGTAGGGTAGGTAGGGTAGGTAGGGTAGGTAGGGTAGGTAGGGTAGGTAGGGTAGGTAGGGTAGGTAGGGTAGGTAGGGTAGGTAGGGTAGGTAGGGTAGGTAGGGTAGGTAGGGTAGGTAGGGTAGGTAGCGTAGGTAGGGTAGGTAGGGTAGGTAGGGTAGGTAGGGTAGGTAGGGTAGGCCAATAGGTTTTGCGATGTAGATTGTCAGAAGGATGAAGGAAATTAATAAAACACGACATATTATATTTTAAACGAGTTTATTATTTAAGCTGCGATTAGTTTAATTATCCATCAGGATCATCCGATTGACAAATTGACTGCTTTAGAATTTAGAAGTGATAATGATTCTGCATTTTGAGAGTACATGCCAGGCACCAGAAGCGCGCACGCCACCACCTGAGAACATAACCGACACATTTACCATCATGACACATCGGATTAAATGCATTTGCATGTAAAACGCATGTATAGTGTTATTAGCTGTTGCCCGCAACTTCGTCTGCGTAGAATTAGTACTTCGAATAGCCAATTACTTATATCGCACAATAAAATTGTAGGTGTGCGGGCCGCCTTACTTGACAAATTATTAGTTCACCATACAAACTTTCACCGCGTAAGGATGGTTTTCGGGAAAATAAATGATAGCTCCCATACAGCTGACGACAACTTAGTATGGACAATACAATATTTTTTTCGGTAATTCCCTATGACATTCCGAGACAAAGTTGTGCATACACATGGGCTGAAGAGTTTTTAAAATATGATCACACGTTTTCGTTACACTTTGTATTAAACCAGCTCCTTGAAGAAACAAACAATTATTATCTGCACGGCACGGGCCAAATTCTGCCTGAAGAGTGTCTACAGAAATGTCGCCGAACTTCAATTCCTGAGATGCCTGTGCCCAGCAGTGGGTGAAGCCAGGCTGCGGTTGATGGTGAAGTGAAAAGCATCACATTGCTCATTCACTTATAGATATTTTGTCACAAGAATGACAACTGCTTATATTAATATTAATATGTTGTATTAATTGTGAAATAAACGTAAATTATAATCATTAATATCACTTTGATTGGACATGTAATGTATCATCCGCATCTGGATATAGCTCACGCACCCACACACACTACCTTCAACTTCACAGTTACTTCTGACATATTTTGAGATGAGAAGGGTAACCCTCAGTTTCCCAGCTCAAAATTTTCGCAGAATAAATGTGACAAATTGTCAAGCACGCGTTATCTGCTGTGATTGGTTGAATGAATTTTCAACAGCCAATCACAGAAAATAAAGCGTGCTTGACAATTTGTCACATTAATTCTGCGATAATTTTGAGCTGGGAAACTGAGGGTTAGACTCTAAAATGATCTTAGAGCAATACTCGTGACATTGTGACCACAATATTCTAAACGCTTTGTATGATAAAAATATTTTGTTTTAAATTTTATTCTTATTAATAGGATTCTTTATTTACATATATACAATTTAATATTCTAAAATAAAAACAAACTTATATACAAATACAAAAGGGAGACGGTAAAGAGCTCATTGTGCATCAAAAAATTCGTCCACATCGATGTCAATGGGAAACGTGCCCAGAACGCTGGCAGCATTGCCACGTTGGATGGCAATGCTGATTCTCTGGCCGAAGAAAAGGCCAGCCCTCTGGTCACGTGAAGAGTCGACGAGCTTTGTGCTAATTTCTCGAAAAACTCGATGCGCACTCGGACCCCATGGACCTAATGTTTCAACCCCAAACGGCTCAAACATGTAACTTCCAATAAGGTTGTTATATTTGCGCCGTTTGAGGTTTTCTGCACCGGCAGCAGCCGCCCCAGCACAGCCCGCCGTGCTAAGAAGATGGGATGGCGCAAGGGTGTCGACACATGTTGCATCCCACACCAAAGGCCTACCCACCTTCCAAGGCATTATGGTCATCCCGTCTGGTCTCTTCCCATCGTCGCGGGCCAAGCCATTGGGTTCTAAAACAGCTGGCACCCCGGCGGTGACAAGAGCCCGACGTATGATGTCATTAATGCTGGCGTGCCGTGCTATCCGGCCAGCGCTCCTACTGCAGGATAGGCCATGATGACCGAGGCGGTCGACTGCTTCACCACATTGACAACGATGTGGAGCTCCGCTAGGAGCACCCAAACGCAGACATGTAGCGATCCGGAAGGTGTTGTCACTCAACATAGTACCTATGTTGAGTGACGGTAGTGCCTGTAGCCAGAGACCCGACTCCCACTCTCCCACAGCCAGCAGGCGGGCACGCTCAGCAGTATTGGTGGACGTATTTATAAGTTTATTCCGTACCAACCTGCAGAGCGGCTCATCCCACTGTCTCTGGGAAGATGGGTTCTCGGGCAACGCCGTATTCGGGCAAGTCACTTTCCAGGCGCACACTGCGTCGGTCGAGCACGGCACTTCAAAGTTAACCAGTGAAAGGGATAAAATTTTTGTGGTTAAAGTTTGAGTGCCGTGGACCGAAGACAGGAACGCCGGTAGGCTTATACTAGAAATTTTGCGGATGCCGAGCCCGCCGAAGCGAATGGGTAGTGTAGCTTGCATCCAGGCTCGATCATCCAAGGCCACATTTAAGATGGATGTCAGAGTGCATCGAATAATTTCGTCAATTTTTTCCAAGAGATGTGGCTGCTTCCATAAAGGGGAAGAGCGGAGAAAATACATAAAATTTGGTCCAAAACAGCAATACCTAATAAGAGTAAAAGCCGAATGAAGGTTAATTTTTGAGAGTCTATCCGAAATATCATTAAAATGGTTAATTTTGTCATCAATGAATGAAGAAAAACTGTCTTCCAAAATTGGGGAACCTAGGAGGTGCAGTGAAGTTTTATCTAAAATTTTGATCTCGGGGGCTATTGCATAAAATTTCTGTAGGGTAGGTTGTCTGTTGTCTTTGTTTTAAATTGAACTGTTATTTTATTACCCGACAGAATGTATTATACCTAACATATCATGACTCCTGTACAGTATAGGCACATTTCGACAGTTATGTTTAAGACATGTAACAAGGGACGAGACAATTGCATCATAAAATATGATAAATTTAAATCATCGAACAAGAAGAATATGAGATTCACTCACAGGGGAATATTTAAAAGCTTACCAGTATTACGAATAAGGTCGAAAACTTCATGTTGGTTGCTGTTGTTCTTGCTGTTGTTCTTGCGGCTGCAGACAGTGCAATGTGATAGAGCTGGCACTGCAGGGCTTAAATACCCGTCGAGCAGACACGCACACAGTAGCAGCCGTTGCATCCTCTATTAATTATTCCATTATCTATTGTATTACGAACAAACATCAATATTATTTGCTACACATTACCCTATTTATTTACATTGGTTAAGACAGAAAGAAAACTCATGTATTTGTTACAGCACTCGGAAAACATAAACAAAACTGTAATTTTTACCAAGCACGAGCTGTATCGCTCGGGTTCCGTCGTGTTTCTCGTGTGTAAAATTCTAGACGAGTGACATATCAACGAAAGTGTCGTGATTGCGATTGGATAAACGGCAAACGTGTTGCTGGACAGTTCGTTGCGACTACAACACCAGCCCAACACTATCCTAGCTACAACAATAGGAAGTGGTGACGAACGAGCTTTTTGAGGAACTTTGAGATTCAAACGGTGCTTTTTTATTGTTACTTTTATTCCAAGTAAGTAAACCCTAAAAAAGGCAGTCCTTGGGACTGTCGACAGAAGTGAAAACTGAACGTCACATTAGCATGTCGATGACACAGTCACATTAGCATGTCGGTGTCGCAAACATAGAATTTTACACCCACCAAAATCGCTCAACGCGGTTAAAGAAGCTATCAAGTTGGGGATTCTTGCAAAGGTGAGACGGTACATCACGCCTGAACAGCTGCTCAACTTGTATAAAACGCTAGTTCGGACATGCATGGAGTACTGCTCTCACGTCTGGAACGGATCTGTCAAATATCAACTTGATGCGCTTGAGTCGACTGACAAACGGGCCAAGAGACTTATCGGCAACGATGCACTGGTCACCTCAAACCTCCAGAGCCTTGAACATCGACGCCATAGATATAATAAACAAGGTGATATGCCCGGTAGACGAAAATATATCGGAAACCAGTGTCTCCAGTTTGCCCCTACCACACGGCAACTACTACACATGCAGTTCAGTAAAGGAAATACATACGCAGTCACGCACACACCCGCATTTCTTAAATCGGAACGTATTACACAATAAATTATAAACATTATCCCTTCAAGCACAGCGTATATTTACCAATCACCGTACAAATTACGCACACGAAAACATCGGCGCTATCGTTGTGCTACGCAAAAGCAATTTATTTTACATACACGCTAGTGATTGACTACATCGGCAAGTTATCGATTCGCCCATTTATTATTGTACAATTTTTTTTTGGGTACTTGAAAATATATCAAAAACGGTATGTCCAGAAAATGTTATAGTTAAAACAAATATGCAGCTAAAAATATAAATTATTAAGTAAATCAAAAAATTCAAACAATCAAAAATCCGGTTACTTTGGTTTAGGCTTTCATAGCGTATTAAAACAGGAGGTATTGTTGAACCCTGCTAGTGCTATGGTGTTTAATCACTGACCTGTAAAGTAGAGGTATTTGTGCAGCACTTGACACTTTGATATTATTGGGGTTGCATTTTTTGTCAAAAAGTTGGATACGCATTTCTCTACTACGCTGTAAAATAATCAAAATAAGTAATAGACATTATTTCACATCGATCTTCCAACCGGGTTAAAACGGTTAACAATTTGAAAAATAAACTATAATAGGAATATATCATTCGATAATCGACATTGTTGTCGATAGCCTACGTTAGTGTATCTGCACAAGCACATCACTAACTCGTTGCAAGAAGCAGCGGCCGTACTACGCGATGCGTTCGCTTTATAAAGTATCGTTTTGTGATTTTTACATTGGTTGTCCAGTCACTTAGCGACAAACTTAGGTAGTGTTTAAAAAGCAATGTATTTAACGCAAAAATAGTACAGTCATTGTGATATTTGAAAACAAAATAACATAGTAGAACCAAGAAATATTTTACGATATGTTGTTTTTCATGAATTTAAAGACAAATATAGAAAACATTTTTACTGACATATGGTTAGTGATTCCATGATTTTTAAAGTTTTGGTTTAGGCTTCGGTTTCTACAAGAAACTACTGAACAACACGGCATTCTTTTAATTTTTCACGATCACGGTCGAAAGTGCACTAGTTCGCGGAGACGGCCATTTGTTTATGACATGCACAGTCAGACCACGTCGCGCGGACATCGACACGCCCCCTTGCCACTTCTCCTGTATTTTATATTTCTATGATCGACGCCGAGTTGCCAGCCTCTCGGTTTTTTATCGGTTACATTTCGGGGAGTGTGCCATGGAACTGCACAATTTGATTCCGCCTAGACCTTTCCATCATCGAACAAGAAGACGTACGGCAATGCGCCACCGGTACATGATGGACATCCCACCCATACGTACAAAACGTTTTGCGAATACTTTCATTGTGCGCACAGCTAAGGGGTGGAATTCCCTGCCGGAGTCTTTGTTTCCTGATAGTGACAGGAAATAGTGCCTTGGGGTCTTTAAGTCAAGAGTGAATAAGTAGGTTACTTCTAGGTAAGCGTGCTTCATCGTCGACCACATCATAGCTTACCATCTAGCGAGATAGTGGTCAAACGCGAGCCTATCGATAATTAAAAATCTAAAAAATATCTTTAAAAAAATAGTAAATAAAAAAAATCAATACCCGACTGCATAAGAAACGAACTAAAAAGATGTAAACAAGAAGAAAATTTTAGACAACTTCTTAAGTCGGGTATTTGAATTTTAAATAATACTTTTATTATTTAGTTACCTTTTAGTTACCTATCATTTTTTTCGAATAACATCTAAAGTCAAAGTCAAAGTCAAAGATTTATTTGCAGATAAAATATGGTTACAAAAGTTCTTACAGTGGTAGTATTAGTAGCTTAGCATATTCAATCATAACTTAATGACATGCAAATTTTTGGTATAGATAGAATTCGAACATTAATTTAATTTATAATCAAGAAATTATTTTATATTATAGAAGGGATTCTCAATTAACCACCTGCGTAAAGCCCTTTTGAAGCGGACCATTGGAAGTTCTTTAATTTGGTTAGGAATCTTGTTATAGATCTGAATACACATAGGATAACAACTTCGCCTATATAGTTCCGTTTTTATTCTTATAGGATTTATTAATCTATTAGGATATCTGGTTTTAAAGTTACATTTATCTCCCAATTTTTCAAACATTTCAGGGTGAGATTTGGTAAATTTACATACTTCCTCAATATAAATACCAGTTAATGTAAGTAGTCTAAGTTTTCTAAACAGCGGTTTACAGGATGTGAGTGGGTCTACATTACAAATCGCACGTATACAACGCTTTTGTGCGATGAAAGCTCTTCCGAGATGCACCGAGTTTCCCCATACCAGTATACCATAGCGCAGTATTGAACAACATATGCATGATAAGCCTGCAATGTGGCTTGTCTACTTGTAAGATTAGATAAACGCCATAGAGCATGAGCAAACTTACTGAGTTTTCCACATATCATATCAATATGATTAATCCAAGAACACCTCTCATCTAGAACTATCCCAAGAAAAGTAATACTGTCTGATTGTTGTATTTGTTTACCTTTATAAGTTATGTTTAAATCCATTTTATTCCAGTTTTTGTTTCGAAATTGCACATATTTGGTTTTATCTATGTTAGGTTTAAGGTTACCTATTCTTTTCCATCCAAGTTATTATTTTGTCTACGGTACTATTTATTTCTTCATTATAGTATTCTTTAGTTTTAGGGATAATTACGGAAACATCATCTGTAAAGAGTATGTAGGGATGGTCAGTTACTTTTGTCAGGTCATTGATATATAACAAAAAAAGTGGGGGCCCCAAAATACTGCCCTGTGGAACGCCTGTGCCATTGTAACCTAATTTGGATTTATATTTCTGTTCACCGTTTTGATTTGGTTTATCCACAGTAATTTCTACAACTTGCGATCTGTTCGTAAGGTAACTTTTTAACCATGCATTTGCTTTACCGCGTATTCCATATTTATCACATTTTTTTAGAAGTAGCTCGTGCGATACAAAGTCAAAGGCTTTTGACATGTCAAAAAATACAACAGTAGTCGGAATTTTCTGGTCAATATTTTTGGTAACTAGGTTAATTAAGTTAAATGCCGCTGTGGTTGTCGATTTTCTTTTTTGGAATCCATGTTGATCTCGATTCAAAATTTTGAACTTATCGATAAAATTTATTAATCGCGCATGCATGATCTTTTCGTAATTTTTTGCTAAAATAGGCAACAAGGCTATCGGTCTGTAATTATCAACAAGTTTTCTATTTCCTTTTTTGTGTATTGGTTTAATAGCTGTCATTTTTAATTTCTCAGGAAACACTCCCGTGAATAATGATAAGTCTAATAAATGTACTAGTACCGGAGTAATGATAGGGCCTATGAATTTTATAATCCTTGTAGGTATTTGATCATAACCTGTTGAATTTGTATCCCTGAGAGATTTAATTACTTTTTGTATTTCGTCATCATTGGTGGGCATTAAAAACATACTAGAATCAATAGGATCAATGTCATAATTATTAGTATTAATGTCAAAATCGTTGTTCGGCAAATTAATATAATAGTCATTTATATAATTGGCAATGTCCGTGGGGCTTATTAATGGTCCGGTTTCAGTTTCTATCTCCTTAATGTATGATTCCTGAATTTGATTATTATTATTGGAATTATATTTTATTAAGTCCCATGTTGCCTTGCATTTATTTTTAGCCATTTTTTTTTAGATATGTAGTTTGTATTATGAATTTTTTGTGCTTTCTGTATACTTTTTTTAAGTAATTTATTATAGTTTAAGTATTTTAATTTATTGCCTTTATCAGATGAGAAATAGTATTTAAAACGCAAGTCCCTTTTAGTTTTAGCTGATTTTTAATACCTTTGGAAATCCATTTCGTATATTTTTTCACTAGGTTGATTTTGATCTCGATTTTAGGGAAACACAAATCAAAGAACATGACAAGTAAATCGTGAAACAGATTAAACGCACTGTTAGCTTCCTGATTAGAAAATATATCAGTCCATTTCAAATTTGATATGCAGCTAAAGAACTTTTCTTTATTTTCGGCGCTAAAATCACGCTTATAAATTGTACGAAAGCGTAGAGTTGCAACTTTATTGTCTATTGGTATGGATATCATCTGAGCTGTTTCGTGATCTGACAGTCCCAGTGGTATAACCTCACTTAATGCTCCTTACAGTTACTTATTATTTGGTCTAGACATGAATTTCTTCTTGTTGGTTGTTTTATATGTAATGTTAAACCAAAATTATTTACAATCCTAGTTAATTCGTCTGTGCATTTTTTGTTTCTATCGATTTTTTTCCCCAAACTATCAATGTTAAGATCACCTACTATCACTATTTTTTTTTTTTGATTTATTTCGAAGGTTGCATAACATTACTTCTAAATTACGTAGGAAAACGAAGGGGTTTGAGCTTGGCGTACGATATAAGGCTATTATTATAGAGTTATATTGCAAGAGTTCAACTCCACAACACTCAAAATCATTTTCAGATGCATATTTCTTCAATTGCGTCAGTATTTTGTACTCAATGTGATTTAGGCAGAATATACAAACACCGCCTCGCTTTTTATTCTTTCTTGAGTACCAGTCTCCTAATTTATAATCATTTAAGGCAACGCTGATCTCCTCACCCGCTTTAATAAAAGTCTCCGTTAAGCATACCACATCAATAATCAACCCTTTATTTAGAAACGTATCGATCGCAATTTCTAGTAGTTCCTTTTTACTTCTTAAACCCGCAATATTTTGGTGAAGAATATTTAATGAGCGACAATTATTAATATTAGTTACGTCAATGGAATTTACGTCTTCTACCTTACTTATCTCATTATAATACACTTTTTTTAATGATTGACGTTGATCATAGAGCATTTTAGGTTTAGGTAAAGCATTACTAGTACCTGCGAAAAAAGGTATTGTTCGGGGTGCTTTTATAGTTATACGATCTTGTTGGTCGGTAAGTAGGCTTTGTGTCTAGGTTTGTAGTAACATATGTGGGCAAATCGGAGCATTTCGACAGAACTGTTGGTTCTTTGCTGAAGTTAAGATATTTGTTTTTATTATCAATTGTGTCAATCAGGACGTTCAGTTTATGACAAGTATTGCTATGAGTACGTAAGAAGTGGCAGTTTTCATTATTTTTACATATCAGTTCTAAATTATTATTCAGTAACTTTACATTTAGATATTTATTTTCCAGCACACTTAACACAATAATTGGGGAACTGTTATATTTTCTTATAAACATATATAATTCATTTATCATTGTAGTAGGGTTGTAGTCATTTTCTCCTACACAAATAATAATTTTATCACAAGGCTTACTTGACAACTCCGTGTTTAACAGCTGCTGAGAGATCGCATATTATTTTAACACTCCTTCCGCGCAGTACCTTTCGTATGAGCTATTAGATCTCAAGTCAAGTAGGCGTGTAACTAAACCCGTAATTTGCTGGGTTCCTAGGACATGTATTTTCCTCTTCAGATAATAATTATTATTGCTTTTAAGATATGAAGTATTAGTTTTAATAGATTTTGTCTTACTATGCTGTATGGTAGTTTGGGTGCAATCCGCGTTTAACTTCTTCAGTTTTGTTTGTTCTTGCGTATTTTGTGTAGTAGTACCGATGGTTAAGCTGAATTTTCGAGTCTCATTATGTAGTGTGTTTCTAGGTTTTTTTTTTCCATTTCAGGTTCATGATGCAGTTGGTTACTTAAAATCTTTGATTCGTTTAAGTTTCTTGATTTTCGCTTTGGAGTATTAATTTTTGGTGAAAATATTTTAGTTAAACTATTAATCTTGCTTTCTTGATTTTGTAGTCTTTTATCTAAATCATTTTTTTCTAGTATTAGGTTTTCAATTTCCTTGTGCGCACTCTCTAGCTTTTCCTTTAAATCTCTGACGGTTTCCTGTAGATCAGTAATTTCTTGGCAATTCCATGTAGATAAATCGGGTAAACTTCTTCCAAGAGCATGAGAGTCGGTGGATAAGAACGAATTATCTTCAAAACTTGAATAAAAAAAAAAAAACATATACCTACCATGGTTAAGACGAATCTATTGACGTAAGAATCATCAAAATCGGCCCACGTGTTTGGTCTCTATAATGCCACATGAACAAACAAAAATTCGACAGTCGGATAAAAACCCAAGGGTTTCTTTTCTATCTAAGTCGTTACGGATCCCTGGCTAACAGCCCAGCTGTGCAACTACAGTGAGTGGCTGCATATCAATAATGTTGTTATGGCATGATTGTGACAGCTGTCACCTCTGCGTGTTTACAAGATCAATAGTTGAACCAGTTCAAATGTTTTCAGGCACAGCAATGTTATACATAGTAGCTTAATGCGCACCCTGCCCCTTCACACTTGCATTGCAACGGCCAACCTAGAAATCCCTAAACCGATTGCGGGCCCAGTTAGGCTGCTGTAGAAAAATACTGGCCAAATGAAACTTTACAGACCCATCTTAAATACCGTGCCAATGTAAGGCCTCTTCGCAGGATATGCCCCACCTCCTTGTCTGCTCTTCGTGCCAAGCCACCTTTCGGGATCTGAACGTGGTTAATGACAGAGCTGTCAAAAAATTATTTTTTATGGTTTCGTACCGTACCCCTATTGTTGTCACTCACGTGTCCGCCTGTCTGTCTGTCTGTCTTTCCGTCGTCTGTCACACAATATTGTTCCAAAGAATTTATTTAACTGCCCATAGGACCTATGAAATCCAAAAATGGCTATAATGTTTATTATTACGTATATTTTACTGTCAAATATCAATATATTGAAAAATCTGATTTTTCTTTGTTGTGGAACCCTAAATGTGCGCAGTCCGATTCGCACTTGGCTGGTTTTGCCCTATTACAACCAACTCAATTTTGCGGTTTGGTACGGAACCTTAAATTCGCTTACCATCAGGCGAGATAGTGGTACTACTGTTTCGGGAGGTACCTGTTCAGGATAAGGCGGGAGGAAACGCCCGAGTGTCACCATTGTATGGATCGCCCGGAGGACACGGTTGAGCATACGGTGGAGGTCTGCCCTGCATGGATGCCAATGGGCGGAGCACCGCCGTGTCCTCCTGGAGGCGATCGGCGGTGGCAACCTGTCGCGTCCGGCTCTGGTTCAGGCCATGGTACGGAGCGAGAGGGCATGGGAAGCTGTCTCCTCCTTCTGTGAAGCAGTAATGCTCGCAAAGGAGGTGACGGAACGTCTGACGGAGACGCAAAGGGGACGCCCCGAGCGTCGCGAGTCGCAAGCCGATTCCCGGCCACCGTAGGCGCGAGCTTGCGGACGGCTAGTAATGGGTATCTTGCCGTCCAATAAGGACCAGGCCCGAGTTTACGGCGCGAAGTGTTCCACCCGCGCCTCAAAGAGATGACAGCAAAAGTGACGGGGCCCGCTAGGGCTAATGCCTGTCTGGGTCGCGGATAAATTTGAAAGAGAGTTACCGCGGCCCTGGCACAAGCAACTGAAGGAACACGGGTGGGTTTTAGTCAGTAAAAGTCTGACACGCCCTCCACTCTCCTTCACCCAGAGCGGGAGAAGTCATTGGAAGATTCCCAAAGCCAAAAAAAAAGGCGAGATGGTGGTCAAACGCGAGACTTAAAGAAAAAAAAATGTCTTCAAAGAATGTTAATTAAATAATCAAAACCTTTCCTTGCTTAAGAAACTTACTGAAAAGATGAAAATCATGTTATGCATACGTTCTGCTAGGATACATTGTTATATTCGCGAGCTGGCTGACCAAAACCTTATGTATCCTCCGACTGCATAGCGTGATTTTCTTTTTCTTTACATCTTTTTATACCGCTTCTTAAGCAGTCGGGTTTTTGATCTTTTTAGTTACCTATTTTTTTTTTTCGAATTACAACTAAACTATACCTAACTGGTAATATATTTTTTCGACATGAAGTAAGACACTGCTTTATCTCCTTGGTACCACATGGTTAAGACGAATCGATTGACGTAAGAATAATCAAAATCGGCCCACGCGTTTGGTCTCTAGAGCGCCATATGAACAAACATACATTCGGCAGTCGGATAAAAACCCAAGCGTTTCTTTTCTATCTAAGTCATCACGGATCCCTGGCTAACAGCAGTAACTTTAAAAGTAAATTATTTTCCTTCAAGCTTGTTGCCTCGCCTTTATGTCAGTGTTCTTCATCTGACTGCGAATATGTATAATCTGCACGTTATATCTTATGGGAGAGTATTCTTTGGTAGAATGAACGCAATACTATGTTCAATAATGTACAGGCTGTATCAGTAGCTGTTTACAATACGGACCTTGTGGAAACTAGAATACATTTCCGTGCGTTCCAACCGTTTTTGCCATACCTATTATTGGAATCAAATATTCACAATGCTCACAATGTTAGGAACCATTAATATTAATGCTATTTTTTATCCATGGTGCTAGGCGACTGGGCTCATCCCAGTTGTAAACGACCCTTTGTGCCTATTGGTCTTGTTTTTTCTGTCTCCTGCTTCATATGGAGGGAAGTGGAAATTTGATTTTTTCCTACTTCTCCATTATTCTTTTCTGATTAACTTCGTTGCGGGATCCAAGACAGTTAAATTCATTCTCCGGGACTTCGTCGAGCTTCATTGCCTCAGCGCTTTTCTGGTGGTCGCCACTGTTGATTCTGGCTTTCAGGAGTTGCAGTGGTTTGGGAATAGTGCGGTGGGATAGCCCCAATTAAAAAAAAAGGGCAATGGGAAGTTAAAAAAATCTTCGGAACAATATTGTGTGTCAAACGACGGACAGACAGACGGACACGTGAGTGACAGCAATAGGGCTCCGTTTGGACCCTTCGGGTACGGAACCCTAAAAAATAATTTATTGACACAGTTATCGCACACATCGCATTGCCACAGAATGTTTAATTATGATTTAACTGAGTTTCATCCGTCGTACAGATAGAAACAAAAATCTCTCTGATCCTGCCCTCAAGCTTATGAAGGAGAGGCGTGAGATGATCCTGCTGTCTTCAGATGAGGCGTGCAAATACCGGCAGCTCAATAGACAGATCTCTAAATCCTTGAAAAGAGACCTCCGCCGCTTTAATACCGAGTGCTCCAAGGTTTTTTCAAGGGATCTGGCTATTGGGCAGAGCCAGCTCACGAAACTGAAGACCGACAATGGCAGGAACGTATCCGCCAAACCGAAGCTTCTGAGGGAGATCGAGACATTCTATGGGCTGTTGCACACATCAATCAGCAAGCCCGTTGCGAGTCTAGTAAACGACCCAAGAGCTAGATTGACCCGACACTGTACCGAAGATATCCCAGACGTCAGCCTGTACGAGATTAGGATGGCTCTGAAACAGCTTAAAAACCAACAAGGCGCCGGGTGATGACGGAATCACCCGGCGCCTTGTTGTTTCGTGCGCCTCTGTTTAGCGTTTGTGGACTACGAGAAAACCTTCGATTCGATCGAGACTTGGGCTGTACTGCAGTCTCTCCAACGGTGCCAGATCGACTACCGGTACAATGAGGTGTTGATCTGTTTGTACAAAAACGCCACCATGTCAGTTCGTCTTCAGGAACAGACCTCGAAACCAATCCTTCTCCAGCGCGGCTTGAGACAGGGAGACATCATTTCTCCGAAACTGTTCACTGCTGCGCTGGAGAATGTCTTCAAGGTTCTGGACTGGAGGGGGTTTGGCATTAACGTTAATGGCGAATACATCACTCACCTTCGGTTTGCCGACGACATGGTGGTCATGGTTGAGACCATGGAGAGCGTCAGTAAAATGCTCGATGACCTCAGTAGAGCTTCCGAAAGAATGGGTTATAAAATGAACATGGACAAAACCAAGGTCATGGTGAATACCCATGTAAAACTAACTCCTATCAAGATCGGAGACGCCACACTCGAAGTTGTAGACGATTATGTCTACCTGGGACAAATATTCCAGTTGGGTAGGTCCAACTTCGAGAAAGCGGTCAACCGTCGAATCCGACTCGGCTGGGCGGCGTTCGGGAAGTTGCGTGGTATTTTCTCATCCAATTTACCGCAGTGTCTCAAGACAAAAGTCTATGACCAGTGTGTGTTGCCAGTGATCACCTATGGGACCGAGACGTGGTTGCTCACAATGGGCCTTATCAGAAAGCTAAAAGTCACCCAAAGGGCAATGGAGAGGGCTATGCTCGGAATTTCCTTGCGTGATCACGTCAGTAATGAGGATATCCGCAAGAGAACCAAAGTTGCAGACATAGCCCGAAGAATTGCCAAACTTAAGTGGCAGTGGGCAAAGCACATTGCTCGCAGAACGGATGGCCGATGGGGCGGCAAAGTTCTGGAATGGCGACCGCGAACCGGAAGACGATACGTTTGAAGGCTTCCCACTAGGTGGCCCGATGACCTGGTTAAGGTTCCGGGAAGGCGCTGGATGCTAAACGCATGGGATCGGTCAATGTGGCGACGCCTGGGGGAGGGCTATGTCCAGCAGTCGACGACTTTCGGCTTCGGTCTTCGAGGATAAACTAATAAATAAATAAATAATGCTGTGGTTTTGGGACCCAAGTGTGCTTCTCCCTTGCAAGGATCCCTCTCGCCGCATGATCGATACCGAGTAATCTGGCTGGCCCGATCCTTGGCCGAAGGATAAGACTGGCTTGTATTTTGTGTTTAACTCAATTTTTTGACAGCTCTGTCATTAATCGTTCAGATCCCGAAAGGTGGCTTGGCACAAAGAGCAGACAAGGTGGTGGGGCATATCCTGCGAAGGGGCCCTACTTTGGCACTGTGTTTAAGATAGGTCTATAAAATTTCATTCGGCCAGTTTTTTCCTACAGTGGCCTAACTGGGCCCGCAATCGGTTTAGGGATTTCTAGGTTCGCCGCTGCAGTGCAAGTGTGAAGGGGCAGGGTGTGCATTAAGCTACTATGTATAACATTACTGTGCCCGACAACATTTGTACTGGTTCAACTATTGATCTTGTACACCGCAGGGGTGACAGCAGTCACGTAATCATGCCATAACAACATTAATGATATGCAGCCACTCACTGTAGTTGCACAGCTGGGCTGTTAGCCAGGGATCCGTAACAACTTAGATGGAAAAGAAACCCTTGGGTTTTTATCCGACTACCGAATGTATGTTTGTTCATGTGGCGTTCTAGAGACCAAACACGTGGGCCGATGTTATTCTAAAAAATGATAGGTAACTAAAAAGTTCTAAATAATAAAATGTTATTTAAAAATCAAAAACCCGACTGAAGAACTTAAGAAGTGGTCTAAAATTTTCTTCTTGTTTACATCTTTTTAGTTCGTTTCTGAATTTTTGAATTTACTTTTTTTTTAAGATATTTTTTTTTTGTTTTTTATTTATCGATAGGCTCGCGTTTGACCACTATCTCGCTAGATGGTAAGCTATGATGTGGTCGACGATGAAGCACGCTTACCTAGAAGTAACCTACTTATTCACTCTTGACTTAAAGACCCCAAGGTTGTAATTATCAGGAAACAAAGACTCCGACAGTGAATTCCACTCCTTAGATGTACGCACAATGAAAGTATTCGCAAAACGTTTTGTACGTATGGGTGGGATGTCCATCATGTACCGGTGGCGCATTGCCGTACCTTTTTTTGTTCGATGATGGAAAGGGCTAGGCGGAATCAAATTGTGCAGTTCTATCGCATACTCCCCGAAATGTAACCGATAAAAAACCGACAGGCTGGCAACTCTGCGTCGATGTTCAAGGGTCTGGAGGTTTAAGGTGACCAGTGCATCGTTGCCGATAAGTCTCTTGGCCCGTTTATTAATCGACTCAAGCGGATCAAGTTGATATTTGACAGATCCGTCCCAGACGTGAGAGCAGTACTCCATGCATGACCGAACTTGCGCTTTATACAAGTTGAGCAGCTATTCAGGCGTGAAGTACCGTCTCACCTTTGCAAGGATCCTCAACTTGATAACTTTTTTAACCGCGTTGAGTGATTTCTGGTAGGTGTAAAACTTCTATGTTTGCGTCACCGACATGCTAATGTGACAGCGTCATCGACAGGCTAACGTGACGTTAAGTTTTCACTTCTGTCGACAGTCCCAACGACTGCCTTTTTTAGGGTTTACTTACTTGGAATAAAAGTAACAATAAAAAAGCACCGTTTGAATCTCAAAGTTCCTTAAAAAGCTCGTCCGTCACCACTTCCTAGTGTTGTAGCTAGGATAGTGTTGGGCTGGTGTTGTATTCGCAACGAACTGTCCAGCAACACGTTTGACGTTTATCCAATCGCAATCACGACACTTTCGTTGATATGTCACTCGTCTAGAATTTTACACACGAGAAGCAAGCGTGCTCCACCGTCGACCACATCATCGCTTACCATCAGGTGAGATAGTGGTCAAGCGCGAGCCTATAACAAATAAATAAAAAACGAGAAACACGTCGGAACCCGAGCGATACAGCTCGTACTTGATAAACATTACAGTTTTGTTTATATTTTCCAAGTGCTGTAACAAATACATGAGTTTTCTTTCTGTCTTAACTAATGTAAATAAATAGGGTAATGTGTAGCAAATAATATTGATATTTGTTCGTAATACAATAGATAATGGAATAATTAATAGAGGATGCTACTGTGTGTGTGTCTGCTCGACGGGTATTTAAGCCCTGCAGTGCCAGCTCTGCCACATTGCACTGTCTGCAGCCGTAAGAACAACAGCAACCAACATGAAGTTTTCGACCTTATTCGTAATACTGGTAAGCTTTTAAATATTCTCCTGTGAGTGAATCTCATATTCTTCTTGTTCGTTGATTTAAATTTTTCTACTGTCGAAATGTCCCTATACTGTATAGGAGCCATGATATGTTAGGTATAATACATTCTGTCGGGTAATAAAATAAGGCTTGTGTTTAAACACCGCCCAAAAAAGTACCTATTTTACTACCAAAAAAATTCTAAACGGTTACCAAAATGGATAAATGGTCACCAAATAACGTTTCCTAAAATATTATGAAATAAATCCATTTTTTCGTATTATTGACTGCCAAAAAAATATATGGACGCCTTTAAAGTCGACGGAGCCCCGCTGCGCGGGGCTCCTATTTCCGTCCGCAGGGTCTAAAGTAACCTAACACGAACGAGATGACGGGAGCCGAGTTCGCTCGCTTTACTCGCTCACTTCAGCTCCCGTCATCTCGTTCGAACCTAACCTGTCCGTGTCGGGGTGCCCTAAGCTCCTGAGCTCGCTTCGCTCGCTCTTGGACTAATTCGTTAAAAACACGAATACACCCGGTATAAGAATTTGGTGACCGTTGATCCATTTTAGGAACCAAAAATAATATTTGTGCGAGGTTTGCGATTTTTCTGATTTTATTTTATTTATTTTGGATCATAATATTATATACTTTAGGGCCCTTTTAATAAAGTCAATTGACTTTTTTTGGAGTTGTTTATTTTATTTGGTGCCTAAGCTTGGAGTCTTAAAAATATTTTTGATGACCGTCTAAATTATACCCATAAAATAACAGTTCAATTTCAAACATAATATTTTTATCATACAAAGCGTTTAGAATATTGTGGTCACAATGTCACGAGTATTGCTCTAAGATCATTTTAGAGTCTAACCCTCAGTTTCCCAGCTCAAAGTTATCGCAGAATTAATGTGACAAATTGTCAAGCACGCTTTATTTTCTGTGATTGGCTGTTGAAAATTCATTCAACCAATCACAGCAGATAACGCGTGCTTGACAATTTGTCACATTTATTCTGCGAAAATTTTGAGCTGGGAAACTGAAGGTTACCCTTCTCATCTCAAAATATGTCAGAAGTAACTGTGAAGTTGAAGGTAGTGTGTGTGGGTGCGTGGGCTATATCCAGATGCGGATGATACATTACATGTCCAATCAAAGTGATATTAATGATTATAATTTACGTTTATTTCACAATTAATACAACATATTAATATTAATATAAGCAGTTGTCATTCTTGTGACAAAATATCTATAAGTGAATGAGCAATGTGATGCTTTTCACTTCACCATCAACCGCAGCCTGGCTTCACCCACTGCTGGGCACAGGCATCTCAGGAATTGAAGTTCGGCGCCATTTCTGTAGACACTCTTCAGGCAGAATTTGGCCCGTGCCGTGCAGATAATAATTGTTTGTTTCTTCAAGGACCTGGTTTAATACAAAGTGTAACGAAAACGTGTGATCATATTTTAAAAACTCTTCAGCCCATGTGTATGCACAACTTTGTCTCGGAATGTCATAGGGAATTACCGAAAAAAATATTGTATTGTCCATACTAAGTTGTCGTCAGCTGTATGGGAGCTATCATTTATTTTCCCGAAAACCATCCTTACGCGGTGAAAGTTTGTATGGTGAACTAATAATTTGTCAAGTAAGGCGGCCCGCACACCTACAATTTTATTGTGCGATATAAGTAATTGGCTATTCGAAGTACTAATTCTACGCAGACGAAGTTGCGGGCAACAGCTAATAACACTATACATGCGTTTTACATGCAAATGCATTTAATCCGATGTGTCATGATGGTAAATGTGTCGGTTATGTTCTCAGGTGGTGGCGTGCGCGCTTCTGGTGCCTGGCATGTACTCTCAAAATGCAGAATCATTATCACTTCTAAATTCTAAAGCAGTCAATTTGTCAATCGGATGATCCTGATGGATAATTAAACTAATCGCAGCTTAAATAATAAACTCGTTTAAAATATAATATGTCGTGTTTTATTAATTTCCTTCATCCTTCTGACAATCTACATCGCAAAACCTATTGGCCTACCCTACCTACCCTACCTACCCTACCTACCCTACCTACCCTACCTACCCTACCTACCCTACCTACCCTACCTACCCTACCTACCCTACCTACCCTACCTAACCTACCTAACCTACCTACCCTACCTACCCTACATACCCTATCTACCCTAACTACCCAACCTACTCTACCTACCCTACCTACCCTACCTACCCTACCTACCCTACCTACCCTACCTACCCTACCTACCCTACCTACCCTACCTACCCTACCTACCCTACCTACCCTACCTACCCTACCTACCCTACCTACCCTACCTACCCTACCTACCCTACCTACCCTACCTACCCTACCTACCCTACCTACCCTACCAACCCTACCTACCCTACCTACCCTACCTACCCTACCTACCGTACCTACCCTACCTGCCCTACCTACCCTACCTACCCTACCTACCCTACCTACCCTTCCTACCCTACCTACCCTACCTACCCTACCTACCCTACTTACCCTACCTACCCTACCTACCCTACCTACCCTACCTACCCTACCTACCCTACCTACCCTACCTACCCTACCTACCCTACCTACCCTACCTACCCTACCAACCCTACCTACCCTACCTACCCTACCTACCCTACCTACCCTACCTACCGTACCTACCCTACCTGCCCTACCTACCCTACCTACCCTACCTACCCTACCTACCCTTCCTACCCTACCTACCCTACCTACCCTACCTACCCTTCCTACCCTACCTACCCTACCTACCCTACCTACCCTACCTACCCTACCTACCCTACCTACCCTACCTACCCTACCTACCCTACCTACCCTACCTACACTACCTACCCTACCCACCCTACCTACCCTACCTACCCTACCTACCCTACCTACCCTACCTACCCTACCTACCCTACCAACCCTACCTACCCTACCTACCCTACCTACCCTACCTACCCTACCTACCCTAACTACCCTACCTACCCTACCTACCCTACCTACCCTACCTACCCTACCTAACCTACCTACCCTACCTACCCTACCTACCCTACTTACCCTACCTACCCTACCTACCCTACCTACCCTACCTACCCTACCTACCCTACCTACCCTACCTACCCTACCTACCCTACCTACCCTACCTACCCTACCTACCCTACCTACCCTACCTACCCTACCTACCCTACCTACCCTACCTACCCTACCTACCCTACCTACCCTACCTACCCTACCTACCCTACCTACCCTACCTACCCTACCTACCCTACCTACCCTACCTACCCTACCTACCCTACCTACCCTACCTACCCTACCTACCCTACCTACCCTACCTACCCTACCTACCCTACCTACCCTACCTACCCTACCCTGTCTCTCGCGATCCCCCGCCCTCGCTAGTTCAGTTTAAAGCGACTCCGCGCTCAAAAATCGGGATAATCGGAAACTTATCGTAGTTTTCAGTGAGTGATAGCTTAAAGTGTTCGGGCTAGTGAGTGCTGTGAACTTGCACAAAAAGAAGTCACCGGACTCCACTTTTGGGATTTTTCCTGGGTAAAAGAAGAAAAATTCAGAAAGTATTTTTCATAAACCCTTAAACGCTGTCAAATTCTGAGTGGTCACCCTCTGATTTTTTGGAGTGCTGGGGGGCGCCCTCGCTGCCCGCACATTTTGAGGTGTCCTCCAGATTTTTCCGGTGCAACACCGGAGACCTGCAAGCAAAAGAAGAAAAACCATCCTTCTTCCAAGACTTCGCCTGGGGGCGAGAGACCAGATCTGGTCTAGCCTACCTGTGGGCAATCGACACGTCGTGAAGTTTCCGACATTAAAACTTTTAAATTGTGCTGTGAACACTTTTTACAGTGCAGTTCCGGTCACCTAACCTCTAAAGTGTTTTTTCGATCGCGAACTGCACAAAATTGACTGTGACGTGATAGTGTTTTTATAACGGGGTATTGACCCCCTCTGTGGCCCTCTGCTCCATTCTGACTTTCAGAATTTTAAGGCGCAAACTCGCGTGGATAAGAACACTTTAGTGAGACCACATTTTTCATACTTAACCTCAAAGTAAAAACGTGGTCGACAAAATTTTGATTAGAATTTTTTTTTTTTTTTTTTTTGAGGATATTTATCCACGTACTTGTTTGCGCCGAGCTGACTATAGAACAGCTTCACAAATCCTCAGCAGGAAACTTCGAGGGAACTCCTCAACCTCTGGTCTGACGTCACCCGAGATTGGACTTGTGTCGAACAGTCCTCTCTCCCTTCTTCAATACCCCCCTTAATATCCCCCCTCCCCCTCCCCCCTCCCCCTCTCCCCCGCCTT
Organism: Orthosia gracilis; assembly: GCA_947562075.1. NCBI lineage: Eukaryota > Metazoa > Arthropoda > Insecta > Lepidoptera > Noctuidae > Orthosia > Orthosia gracilis. The sequence goes on from OX387277.1 coordinate 11,358,623, forward strand.
CACCCCCTCCGAACTTCGGTGTGTAATCCCCCCCCAACCCCTCTCAAATTACCTCACCCCCCTTGGGTAATCTCGGTCTAGGATAGAGGCAGACCACCCGAGCTTGGGTCCATTGTGACCGGCTTGAGGAGCCCTATCTTTTGGCCCCAGTAGATACCCACTCCAAACCACTCCAACCCACCCTCCCCTTCCCCTCTCCTCCCCGACCTTCACCCCCTCTAAACTTTGACTTTTACCCTTCCCCCCAACCCCTCTTAAGTTACCTCCCCCCCTCGGGTTATCTCCGCCAAAGATAGAGGTAGACCACCCGAGTTTGAGTCCATTGTGACCGGCTTGAGGAGCCCTATCTTTTGGTCCCAACAGAAGCCCTCTCCCAACCCTTATATTACTACCTTACCCCCCTCGTCTTGTCTCGGCCCAGTTCAGAGGTACACCACCCGAGCTGGGACTCATCGTAACCGGCTTGAGGAGCCCTACCGATTGGCCCCGGTAGAAACCCTATCCACGAAGCCAGCTCAGCCAGGACCACAAAAAGCAGTATCTTTGCAAGCAACCCCAGTTCCTGAGAACCTACAGACCTTTAGGATAAGGACATATAGCAGCATTATTGTACTGCTATACTTAGGCTAAGATAAGATAAGCTTTTTATTGCTTATTTATTTGTGAAAATTTTAATTGTGGACATATAGTAGTACTTTTGTGCTACTATATTTTAAAGTAATTTAGACTAGGATTTTAACTTGGGACATTCTCGCAAGAGAATATATTTATTTTATTTTGACATCTGAGACACAAAAGGGGTACCCTTTACAGTTATACCCCCTTTTTACATTGACACAAAAAAGGGATATATTTACAATATCCCCTTTTTACTTTTACATAAATAGGGGTGCTCTTTACAACACCCCTACTTGACACGATACTAATCCCAACCACACTCACTTATCAAAAATGACCGGAATGCCTGGTTTACGCACGCCTGTCCAGCACTCGGCGGCAAGCAAACCCCCGACTAAAAGCCCCCAGAGGGCACCTGAGGAGGCAGGGCCTTCGACGCAGAGCGTCAGGAGGAGCGTGGGTGAGTGGGAGGCTGGTAAAACCGTCACAAAGAGGACTCCCCCTAAAAAGCTGGACCGACCATCACCAGTGACACCTGTATCCTTTGAGATCGGGAGCCCGCCTACCCAAAGGAGTAAAGTCGCCGAGGCTAGGATAGCCTCAAACAAGATCAAGGCCCTAATGACAACCTCCAAAACAACAAGAAACGACATTAGGGCGGAGGTCAAGGCGCAGGCAGACCGGCTCTACCAGCTGGTAAAAGAGCTCGAACAGGGAAGAGCCCCCCCAACCGCAAAGACCATGGCATCGATCGGGTTCCAAGTCCAGGAGGAGCTAAGGGTTGAGCTAGCCCTCCCCCCGTGCTCAGAGGCTATCAGTGAGGTCGAGACAAACTCCCTCAAGCGAGCTCTAGAAGAGCATAGCCGAAACTTGGCCGAGAACAGCCTAAAAATGGATAGGCTGAAAGAGGCGCTACAAGCTAGCCGAGACCAGATGGTCTCTTATGCTAGTGTGGCAGCAAGTCGGCCATCCAATCAGGTTCCGAAACAAACTACACTACATTCCATAGTAGTGTCGGCCAGGGATGAGAAGGAAACGGGGGAGCAAGTCCTGGACCGACTTAGGAAGGTCGTAAATGCCAAGGAAGGGGGTATAGCGGTAGAGAAAGTGAGGAAAGCGAAAGATAGGAGAATAATTGTGGGCTGTAGTACAGAAGAGGATAGGGAAAAATTGAAGGAAAAGATTAGGAGCGCGCCCGAGCTGGAAGCCCAGAATATTAAAAACAAAAACCCACAGGTTGTGTTGCGCGGCGTAATGCAGTACAACACAAATGAGGAAGTACTCAAGGCACTCAAAAACCAAAACGCCGCCATCTTTCGAGATCTCAAAGATGAGCAGGCGAAAATGGAAATAATTTACAGAAAGCGAGCCAGGAACCCGCACATGTGTCACGTAGTGATGAGGGTTGCCACAGAGGTTTGGCGGCGCATGCTCGAGGTTGGGTCGGTGCACGTGAATTTTCAGCGGGTGACGGTCGAGGACCAATCCCCGCTGGTCCAGTGCTCGCTATGCCTCGGGTATGGGCATAACCGACGTCTTTGCACAGAAACTGTGTCAAAGTGCAGCCACTGTGGCGGTCCCCACATGAGGACGGAGTGCGCGGAGTGGCCTACCTCCAAAGTGCTGCAATTGCGCGCGTGCGAAGACTGACAGCACAGACCATCATGCTTTCAGCTCGGAGTGCGTAGTTAGGAAAAGATGGGATGCAATAGCCCGATCTGTTATAGCGTATTGCTAAGGGCAACACGGAGACTCCTGCCCAACAAAACGCAAGACCATACCGTGTGGCCCAAGCAAACCTACAACGTAAGGACCTGGCAACGACCGAACTCTTTTTAGAGGCCAGTAAAAGGAAGATCGCATGGGCGCTTATCCAGGAGCCGTATGTGGGAGGGGCGCGAGGTATGAAAAACTACCGAGGTTCGCGAATCTACCAGTGCGAGGTTGGTGGAAGTGGGAGGGTGAAGGCGGCAATTGCCGTCTTTGACAATGACCTGGATGTCATTCCTTACCCGAAACTCACCACAAACAACATTGTTGTGGTGGGGATCCGGACCAAAGCCTGGGAGATCGCAGTAGTTTCTTACTACTTCGAGCCAGACCAACCCATAGGGCCATACCTGGACCAGTTGACCCGGATCAAATCGGAAGTGGCCACCGGTAGATTGCTTATAGGCGGCGACGCGAACGCTAAGAGTCCTTGGTGGGGCAGCATCATCGAAGACTCCAAGGGCGAGGAAATGTCCGGCACCCTGGAGGACTTAGAGCTTCAGGTGCTGAACACTGGTGACGCTCCCACATTTGACACTGTCAGAGGTGGTCGAGTGTATAAAAGCCACTTGGATGTCACGGCATGCTCGCTTGACCTTTTTGACCTGGTGGACGGCTGGCGGGTCGACACAGGAGCAACATCCTCGGACCATAACACTATATTCTTTAACGTCAATGTTAAAAGGGAAAAAGGGATGAATATAGTTAGAACAACAAGAAAATTTAATACAAGAAAAGCGGACTGGGAACCATTTAGAGTAAAATTGGGAGAAATTAAAATTGAAAGTAACGTAAATTTAAATAGCATACAAGAAATAAATAGTAAACAAGACTTAGAAGAAATAGTAGTAAAATATAGTAAAATCATAGAACAAGCATGCGAACATGCCGTTCCTAAAACAAATAGAAAAAGTAAAATTAATTGTCCGTGGTGGTCCGAGGAGCTCACTGTGAAGAAGAAGGAGTTTACAAGACTGAAGAACCGAATCCGCAATGCCGCGCCGGTCCGGCGAGCGATGGTCGTAGACGAGTACCTGAAGGCAAAAGAAGAATACGAGATGCTAGCGAAGAGCACCCGAGTCGCCAGTTGGAAGGAGTTCTGCCGGAAACAGGATCGGGAGGGGGTCTGGGAGGGGATTTGCAGGGTGATTAAAAGGACCGCTAGAAGGCAGGAGGAACTGACCCTATGCAGCGATGGTGTATTCCTCAACCCAAGTGAATCGGCCGCCCTACTTGCAGATACGTTCTACCCCGAAGACAGAGTAGACCAGGACAACGCTGACCACAGGCGAATTAGAGAAGCAGCCAGTCGAGTAAATGAGTGGGTTCATGATGAATATCATGATCCACCATTTACCTCGCTGGAGCTGAAGACCGCCGTGGCAGGTTTCAATCCCAAAAAGGCACCAGGGGGGGATGGACTGACGTCTGACATCTGCAGTCGAGCGATCCACCAGGACCTGGATGCGTTCCTTGCCCTCTACAATAAGTGCCTTGAATTGGCACACTTCCCGAACATCTGGAAGGAGGCCACAGTCGTGGTCCTCAGAAAGCTGGGCAAGGACGATTACCTAAACCCCAAGGCATACAGACCAATAGGTCTACTGCCGGTTCTGGGGAAGGTCCTGGAGAGGATGGTAGTAGCGCGTATAAAATGGCAGCTTGTACCGCGGTTTAGTACTCGCCAGTTTGGCTTTATGCCCCAGAAAAGCACTGAGGACGCCCTCTATACGCTAATGGAGCACGTACAGGACAAGTTGAGGCTGAAGAAGCTAATTGTCCTGGTGTCGCTGGATATAGAGGGGGCCTTTGATAGTGTTTGGTGGCCAGCCATCAAGGTCAGACTGGCTGAGGAAAAGTGCCCGGTGAATATAAGAAGGCTGCTAGACAGCTACCTCGACAGTAGGAAAGTCAAGGTTCGTTACGCTGGGGAGGAATGCACGCGAGTGACTAGCAAGGGCTGTGTTCAAGGGTCAATAGGTGGTCCCATCCTGTGGCATCTCATTCTAGACCCACTATTGCAGGAATTGGAGCAGCGCGGTATCTTCGGTCAGGCGTTCGCCGATGATATCGTCTTGGTTTTGGATGGGGACTCAGCGACCGAAGTTTCTACATCTGCCAATGCAGCCCTCGCCCGTGTTCAGAGTTGGGGCGTCAGAAACAAGCTGAGGTTCGCACCGCACAAAACCTGTGCGATGGTCGTAACCAACAAGCGCAAGTATGATACCCCAAGGCTGAGCATGGCCGGGGTCGACATTGGTATGGTTGGGAAGATGAAGTTGTTGGGTCTAACCATAGACGAGAAGCTCACCTTCAACGAGCACACCGCGAACGTCTGCAGGAGGGCAGCTAACATTTATAAGCAGCTGTCCCGCGCCGCTAAAGTGAGTTGGGGATTGGACGCACAGATCATACACACAATCTACACTGCTATGATTGAGCCCATAATAACGTACGCAGCCGCAGCCTGGGCTCCCGCTACAAAGAAGCTGGGAATACGGAAGAAGCTAGACTCGGTCCAACGAGGATTCGTCCAGAAGATCTGTAAATCTTACCGTACCGTCTCCCTGAACTCGGCACTGGTACTGTCCGGAATACTACCTCTAGATCTGCGCATACAGGAGGCAGCCGCCCTGTATGAAGCGAGAAGAGGGTCATCCCGGTTTGTGCCAGGAGATAGGGAGATCGAAGGTGCGGTAAGGTTTGCAGAAGCTCCTCATCCAGCTACACAAATGTCCTTGGAGTTCATGTGCCTGGCAGACCAACAGTTGCTAGACAGCAACAATGTGCAGGCGGTGCGAATCTTCACCGACGGCAGCAAGATTGAGGGGAAGGTCGGAGCCGCATTATCCATTTGGGATAGTGAACCTCAAACTTAGCTTAGCCGCATACTGCACAGTCTACCAGGCGGAACTCCTGGCCATCTGCAAAGCGACGGACATGATCCTCACGCGGCAAGAGACGAGCTATGGTTTGTACAGTGACTCAATGTCAGCATTGCAGACGCTTGCAAGCCCTGGCTCTCTCCATCCCCTGGCAGTTCGCGCGCGCGCCAATTTGGCTCAAGCCCTGGGCCAGAGCAAAGCTGTGTCTTTGTTCTGGATCAAGGCCCACGCGGGCCTGCCGGGGAATGAGCGAGCGGACGAGTTGGCAAAGAAGGCAGCGTTGTCGTTACGGAGGAAGCCGGACTACGACCGATGTCCGGTGTCATTTATCAAGCGACAGATCCGTTTGGAATCGCTTGATGAATGGAACCGAAGATATGTGTCGGGCGAGACAGCCTCTGTGACGAAAATGTTTCTTCCGGATGCCATGGCGGCTTACCGTATTATAAAACAGGTGCGGCCCACAGGCGTTCTCACGCAGGTTTTGACGGGGCACGGCGGGTTCTCTGAATACTTGAATCGCTTCAAGTGTAAGGAGAGCCCATCGTGCGTCTGCGATCCAGGCGTGGCAGAGACTGTCCAGCACATACTTGCAGATTGCCCGTTATTTATCAGGGAACGCTACCAACTCGAATGTGAGCTGGACAGGAGACTGACGAAGGAGAGCCTGCATGGGCTCATGAGTAAGCAACACAGGGAAAAGTTCCTGTTGTACTGTGTTAATGTGGCTTCCACCGTCATTGCACGAAACCGAAGTTGAAGCGGCACTATGCTTCACTAGTATTATAAGAATATTTGTAAGAAGCATAGAATACCACGCACAAAACTGCAGTGACGAACGGTGCACTGGGGTAGTACCTAGCAACAACAGATTGTCTGTATGACGAAAAGCACTGTTGTGCTTCTCATCCCTAGGTGTAAGGCATTATTTATATTGTGATTTTTTCCTGTGATAAACAGAAATTCTGTACCTTATCTGTGATCTGCAGCACCTTTTGCATATTTTACTGTGATTAACAGCGTTTATGTTTTTGAAATCTTGTATACTTAGCACTTTTTGTCTTTTGACCTCACTAAATAAATAAAGTTGCCTTTTAAGTATTTAAACAAAGTGGGATTCCCACCCACTGTATACAAGATGAAGTATGCAAGAAGAACCATGGTATGAAGAATGAAAGTACGAGAAGCATGAAAGAGGAATGGAATGAAAGAATTTGCACAGATTAGGCGCTAACGTTGTTAGCGGGATTAGTATTAAGAAAAAAAAAAAAAAAAAAAATATACCTACCCTACCTACCCTACCTACCCTACCTACCCTATCTACCCTACCTACCCTACCTACCCTACCTACCCTACCTACCCTACCTACCCTACCTACCCTACCTACCCTACCTACCCTACCTACCCTACCTACCCTACCTACCCTACCTACCCTACCTACCCTACCTACCCTACCTACCCTACCTACCCTACCTACCCTACCTACCCTACCTACCCTACCTACCCTACCTACCCTACCTACCCTACCTACCCTACCTACCCTACCTACCCTACCTACCCTACCTACCCTACCTACCCTAACTACCCTACCTACCCAACCTACCCTACCTACCCTACCTACCCTACCTACCCTACCTACCCTACCTACCCTACCTACCCTACCTACCCTACCTACCCTACCTACCCTACCTACCCTACCTACCCTACCTACCCTACCTAACCTGCCTACCCTACCTACCCTACCTACCCTACCTACCCTACCAACCCTACCTACCCTACCTACCCTACCTACCCTACCTACCCTACCTACCCTACCTACCCTACCTACCCTACCTACCCTACCTACCCTACCTACCCTACCTACCCTACCAACCCTACCTACCCTACCTACCCTACCTACCCTACCTACCCTACCTACCCTACCTACCCTACCTACCCTACCTACCCTACCTACCCTACCTACCCTACCTACCCTACCTACCCTACCAACCCTACCTACCCTACCTACCCTACCTACCCTACCTACCCTACCTACCCTACCTACCCTACATACCCTACCTACCCTACCTACCCTACCTACCCTACCTACCCTACCTACCCTACCTTCCCTACCTACCCTACCTACCCTACCTACCCTACCTTCCCTACCTACCCTACCTACCCTACCTACCCTACCTACCCTACCTACCCTACCTACCCTACCTACCCTACCTACCCTACCTACCCTACCTACCCTACCTACCCTACCTACCCTACCTACCCTACCTACCCTACCTACCCTACCTACCCTACCTACCCTACCTACCCTACCTACCCTACCTACTTTACCTACTTTACCTACCCTACCTACCCTACCTACCCTACCTACCCTAACTATCATCCTGGCAACACTGCCTAAGTAACATGTCAAATATGTGTTCCGTATTTTAAAATTAATTCTATTTAGTATTTAAGTAAAAATAAGGTGTTATTGTTAATTTAAACATAAGATAACTGCAATAATATACAGGATTATTGTATTCTTGCCAATTGACCAAGTAAAATACGTTATTAGTACCGGCGGCTGTCAGCGGTAACCTAGAATCGTCTGACGTCTAAATTACGGAATAAACCGGGGAAGTAGTGTTTACAGATACCGCCACGGTTCTTGAGCGCTCGGCGGAAGAGTGGGGATCGCTTTGCGCATCGTACACTTATGACAAGTAAAACGCACACCCGTTTATTATTTATTTTTCTAAGTTACGGTCTACGTAATTTCTTACTTATACGATTAAATAATGATTTATTAAATTGAGAAATGGAAATTGAGATCAAAAAAAAAGGTAACTAACAAAAGTATTTCTAATTTAAAATTATAACTTAGTTCTTATAGTTTGTCAAAAATTACAAAAAAACAACGTACCTACATACTTTTTTTTGTTAACATTTTTGACCTCTAATTTCATTTGTTCATTAATGAAATGAAAAACAATATAGTTTGTAAGTATAGTAGTATAGTTAGTAATGAAAAATAATAGTTTTGCTATAATTACAAACTGACATTAATTTTTTTCCTGCTATATTTTCGATAAATATCACCTTTTATTATTATAACAAAGGTCTAATTAATAAAAAAAAACACATAACATATTTGAGTTCTAACTTACCAGATAATTTAAAATGACGCAGTTTAAAAATTTGTAGCAATTAAATTGGCCGGAATTGTACTCGTCGTCGTGAGGTACGTACAACAAGAGTAAAGAACGAATCACGACTGACGGCTATGACGCGATACGCTACGGGCCAATCACTGCACTTTCCCCGCCCCCGCGCCTCACTTCATACCACCAGAGGGACCCAATAATTCACTTTTGCGCACGTGAAGCTCAGCGCTCAAGAACCGTGCCGATGATTGTACTTTATTTAGTATTTGTGATAATAGCACACATTACTAACTTGACCTTAGTTACACGTCATACTCACTAATTTAACATACTATTTTCGGCAATTTATTATTTTGCATTTGTTCTAAAACACTTCGTTTACATTGTGGAAATGGTCATTATTTCTTATTTTTGTTAGTGTAGATCTGGTTTTCTTGGATAATATACGTTAATAATATAGCTTTCAATAGTTATTTTGCACTGTATTCGTTATAAATCGTCAAACAAAGTTTATTTTGTGATCTGGACATCCTACCCACTTTGCGCAATTATAACCTTTAGGCCAGCAAAAGTTACCAAATACATTATTGAATAACTTTACAAATCGATCAAGCCGCCTACCTCAATTCTCTATTTAACTGCACTTATCTTATTCTTGATTTAATTCTCTTCCTTTCCTTCTTTGTTTACTTTGTCTTTGTCTTCTTTGTTTTGTGTTCTTCGTTTCAATTTTTCAGTCACTAATCCTGAAACCAAGCCAACGATGACCCGTAAGGCTACTGCACAGGATATGGAGCTGAAATTGCGAACGGCCTTCCAAGAACTTAAGGAATCAAAACAACAGTGTGAACAATTGTTGGTGGAGAGGGAGGAAAGTGAGACTGAAATCAAGAACATTATTTTTAAAAAACACAAGCCTTAAACGGGAGCTTGTAGACCAAGCCCAGCAATTTCAAGATGTTGTGGATGAGCGTGACAAACTGCGGGTGATCACGGATGGTTTTGGGGACTGTAGTAATTTATATGAGGAGGCTTTATGCAAAGTTAGGGATCTCCAGGATGAGTTAAATTATGCTAACAGTAAAATTCTTAAATTGCAAAAAGAAAAAGAGAGTACTCAGGCTAGGGAAACTAACCATTTATATAATGATTTATTAGGCTCTAATGGTAACCTCCATCCCATGCTTACTATCGACTAAACTGAGGATTCCTTATTGAATCACAATGTTAGTTTAAAAGTTAGTCATAATAAATTAAAAAAATATGCAAAGATTAATAGAATAATTAAAAAATGCCACCAATTTAAAAAACAACAAACACTTTTCCAAATATATTCCACTCAGGAAAGAACGTGTTGACTTAATTAATAAATTAAACAATTATCAGATTAAATTAGAGGACAGCAAGAAGATTTATGAAATAGTAACACAGCAATTACAGTCAGAAATGAAAGTCCTTGAAAATTCACTCAGTTCTCTTTACAGTAAGTATGAACAATCGCAAAACCAAATTAAAGAACACATTCTAGCTGCAAATGAGTTGGTTAAGAGTCGGTGCACGTGTCAGACAGTCTCAGATCTTGATGCTGGCCAGCCTGGGGCAACGGTGGACTCGTCCCAGGCTGAGAGCTTTTTTCAGGACTGTGTTACTGGACAAGCTTTAACTGACTTTGGGCAGGATTTAAGTCACATTGTCCAGTCTGAGTCTGGTAATTTTCCATCCTGTACTAGTCAGGATTGTAATTCTTCAGTTATGTTTTCAGATAGTATGGGAAGAGGTCTAGGAAAATTAATACATAACAAACTGAGTCATTCTACTCAAAATTATTGTTTACCCGGGTCAACTTATATGCAAATTATGGAATTAGTTACTAGAAAAACGTATAATCATAATACTGATGTAACAGTGTTTATAGGTAATAGTTTGAAAGTAAGAAAGGAAGACATCACTGACTTTGTAACTGAGATGTTAAAATTAAAGTGCAAGAAAATAATATTGTGTGCATTCCCATATTATGAACAATTATCTAGTAGGAAAAATAAGTATATTCATATGCTTAATCAACATATGCATTTCTTAACAAGTCACTATAGTGACAAGTTTATGTTTTTTGACACCAACATTTTTGTTGGTCATTTAAGGTCGACTAGAGGTACAGCGTATCTGCCAACTAGTATAAGACACACAATAGCTAAGCTATTAGTTTATTTTATTAACACAGACATAAGTAGTATGTCAAAGTCATGTTTAGTTAAAACCACAATGTAATAACATACATTGTGGTTAATAATAAAATTAATAGTTAATTTGGCTGTCCACATACTAATAACCCTGTGGACAGCCAAATCGACCATAGCTTAATTGCTATTAATTCTTTTGTGAACTGTACGAAGGAGGTTCCATGTATCACTATGGAAAATTCTTTTGTAACTCCAGATAGTAGTTTAAACTAATTCATAGGACAACAGAGAGTACCAGTAACACCATAGTTATACCAAGTAATAACGAGGTATTTTCTTGCTTTCAAAAAGTTAAAAGCCAAAAAGGGGCTCAGCAGCATGTCTTGAAGTTATTTCATCAAAATATTCAGGGTATCTCTTCCAAATTATTAGAAATTGAAATGTTTTTAGAAAAAACAATGTTTGATGTCGTATGTTTTACTGAACATTGGTTGAAAGATTACCAAATGCTACTTAGTTATGAAAATTATAGTGTAGGCAGTTGTTTTAACCGTAAATCTATGCTGCGGGGTGGTTCCCTGATCTTAATAAAAAAATGCTTAAAATTTAAACAACGTAATGATATAGTTAGCTTGTCAAATGAACATTGCATTGAACTGTCCTGTGTTGAGCTAGATGAGCATGTTGTAGTGTGCATGTACAGACCCCCTGACCCTCAAAACTTAATTTTATTTGAAGCAACAATGGAGGATATTCTAACAAAACTTGCAGGCAGTAACAAATCCATAATTATTTGTGGGGATTTTAATATCAATATTTTAGAAAATAATTCAAATAGCTGCAGATTTTTAAGCCTTTTTAAATCATTTAATCTGTCTAATGTTTTTACAGAACCAACTAGAGTAACTCCAACCTCTGCAACTTGTATTGATAATATTTTCTGTGATTTTGATTATTTAGATAAAGCCATAGTAAATTATCTTCCGTCTGATCATAGTGGACAAACGGTGTCTTTTAAGTCTAAAGCAATTTTGGAAAAAGCTCAAATTCAATTTAGGCCAATTACACTTAGCAAATTAACAAAATTTAATAGTAACATACAAAATAAGTTAAATGTTCTGGGCCATAGTATTGATGATGCCAATAAATTTTATAATAATTTCTTTTCAGTAATACTCAATGAATTTAATAAAAGTTTTGAAAAGAAGTCAAAAAGTGTTTTCCCTAAGTTTGTATTTAGTGACTGGGCGACTAAAGGTATAAGGATAAGTAGGGAAAAACTATATGAACTATATGGCCTTAAACCATTTTTTAACTCTGAAAGCTTTAACAAGTATGTAAATAAATATTCTAAACTCTTTAGAAAAAATTGCAAAGTAGCGAAGGCCCTTTTCATTAGCACAAAAATCAAATCGGCAGACAATAAAATAAAGACCGTTTGGAAAGTTATTAATAGTGAAACGGGTAGAAATAAGGTACGAAACACGGATTTTTTATTGGAGACTTCACATGGTCCCATAAATTCTAACATAGAAGTAGCCCAAGAGTTTGTGAATTTTTTCACCAACATACCTCTTAAGACAACGGAAGCTTTAAATTCCTCGCCGAAGGCCTCATTTGCTTTATTGAAAGAAAACGTGCCAGGCTGTTCGGCTGAATTTCAATTCAAACATATAAACCCTATGACAGTCCTAAAGGCTTTCCGGCAAATAAAAATAAAATTAACCGAGGACCTATGGGGAATGTCTGTTAAAGTTTGTACATCTATAATCGAGACCGTAGCACCATACTTGGCTTTAATTTTTAATTTGTGTGTGGACCAAGGAGTCTTTCCAGATGTAATGAAATTCAGTAAAGTTATACCTCTTTTTAAATCCGGCGACCATAATGACACCAATAATTATAGACCTGTTGCCGTGTTGCCGGTTTTCAGTAAGGTCTTTGAAAAAGTTATGCTTAATCAAATGCTTATTCATTTTAACACTAATAAAATCTTACACGAACAGCAGTATGGTTTCACCAAAGGACGTTGTACAACTGATGCTGGTGTCTCCTTATTAAAACACATATTTGCAGCGTGGGAGGAAGCCCAAGATGCTATTGGAATCTTCTGTGACCTCTCAAAGGCTTTTGATTGTGTTAATCATGAAACCTTACTTTTAAAGCTGGAACATTACGGATTAGGTAAACTTGCACTAAGCCTAGTGAAATCTTATTTAAATGACAGGCAACAGCAAGTTCAGATAAATGGTGTAAATTCACGGGGCTTAAAAATAAAAATGGAGGTACCACAGGGCTCTATATTGGGTCCTTTCCTCTTTCTGGTGTATATAAATGATCTACCGCATTTATTGAAAAAACAACCACATATAGTATTGTTTGCTGACGATACGTCCTTAATATTTAAGATCAATAGACGTTCCACACGTATTGATGACGTAAAGACCGCTCTACAGCAGGTCCAAAACTGGTTTACTGTTAATAATTTAGTACTAAATGGGAAAAAAACGAAGTGCATAAGATTTGCGTTACCGAATGTTAAAAGTAATGACTTGGAAATAATATTGAACAAGGAGAAACTAGAAATCGTCGAAAACGCGGTTTTCCTGGGAATCACGCTCGACTCGAGGCTACAATGGGGTCCTCATTTAACATCTCTGGCAGGACGGCTTAGTTCAGCAGCATATGCTGTCAGAAAAATCCGTCAATTTACTGATGTACATACCGCGAGGCTGGTCTATTTTAGTTACTTTCATAGTATCATGTCTTACGGTATTTTGCTATGGGGACGGGCTGCAGACATAGAGTCTATTTTTATTCTGCAGAAAAGAGCTATCAGAGCCATATACAATCTTCGAAGGCGCGATTCTCTTAGGGAATTATTTAAAGATATCAACATCATGACGGTACCTTGTCAATACATTTATGAAAATATAATGTATGTCCGGAAAAATATTCATCTTTTTACTAAAATAAGTGATAGGCACAATTTTAATACTAGAAATAAGGACAAGTTAGATCAACCTCGATTCAGGGTAGCTAAAGTAGCTAGCTCTTTTATGGGGTACTGTGTAAAATTTTATAATGAAATTCCACTAGAAATTCTCCAATTAAACGAGTCAAAATTTAAAACATGCATTAAACGCACACTATGTAGAAAAGCATATTATAAATTGGAAGATTATCTCCTTGATAAAAATGCTTGGCTAAATGCCGGTCCTGCTCCACAGCCACATACATTTGTAGCTACAAATTAGTTTATATTGGAAGAGATGCTGCTGCCCTTTTCGTATTGTTGTTTTCAGTGTTTTATTTTTATTTCATTTGTTTATTTCAATAGGACTTAGGATTCTTTACATGTTATATTTAAAAATAATAGCATTGTATAATGTAGAAGCACTTTTTTTTTTTCAAATTTGTGAATGTGAAGTACCATGGAGCATTTTTATTAGGTTACAACTTTTTATTTTTTTTATTTCGACATTGCGAGCATGGCAGTTGAGAGTTTGTCATGCTCACTCAAATGTCTCGCTGTTGGTGGCGCGTGTTATTGGGTCATTCGGTTCCCTTCAAAATGGTTGAGCTGAGTGGGGTTGATGCACGCGTCATGCTCGTGAACGGGTGCCGTCAGATGAGACTGGTCATTTCTTAGCTGCCAGTGGCTTAATTCAGTTCCTATCTTATATAGTTAATAGTTATATAGTTAAATTTTATAATGAAATTCCACTAGAAATTCTCCAATTAAACGAGTCAAAATTTAAAACATGCATTAATGCACATAGTGTGCGTTTAAACGCACACTATGTAGAAAAGCATATTATAAATTGGAAGATTATCTCCTTGATAAAAATGCTTGGCTAAATGCCGGTCCTGCTCCACAGCCACATACATTTGTAGCTACAAATTAGTTTATATTGGAAGAGATGCTGCTGCCCTTTTCGTATTGTTGTTTTCAGTGTTTTATTTTTATTTCATTTGTTTATTTCAATAGGACTTAGGATTCTTTACATGTTATATTTAAAAATAATAGCATTGTATAATGTAGAAGCACTTTTTTTTTTCAAATTTGTGAATGTGAAGTACCATGGAGCATTTTTATTAGGTTACAACTTTTTATTTTTTTTTATTTTGACATTGCGAGCATGGCAGTTGAGAGTTTGTCATGCTCACTCAAATGTCTCGCTGTTGGTGGCGCGTGTTATTGGGTCATTCGGTTCCCTTCAAAATGGTTGAGCTGAGTGGGGTTGATGCACGCGTCATGCTCGTGAACGGGTGCCGTCAGATGAGACTGGTCATTTCTTAGCTGCCAGTGGCTTAATTCAGTTCCTATCTTATATAGTTAATAGTTATATAGTTAAATTTTATAATGAAATTCCACTAGAAATTCTCCAATTAAACGAGTCAAAATTTAAAACATGCATTAAACGCACACTATGTAGAAAAGCATATTATAAATTGGAAGATTATCTCCTTGATAAAAATGCTTGGCTAAATGCCGGTCCTGCTCCACAGCCACATACATTTGTAGCTACAAATTAGTTTATATTGGAAGAGATGCTGCTGCCCTTTTCGTATTGTTGTTTTCAGTGTTTTATTTTTATTTCATTTGTTTATTTCAATAGGACTTAGGATTCTTTACATGTTATATTTAAAAATAATAGCATTGTATAATGTAGAAGCACTTTTTTTTTTTCAAATTTGTGAATGTGAAGTACAATGGAGCATTTTTATTAGGTTACAACTTTTTATTTTTTTTATTTCGACATTGCGAGCATGGCAGTTGAGAGTTTGTCATGCTCACTCAAATGTCTCGCTGTTGGTGGCGCGTGTTATTGGGTCATTCGGTTCCCTTCAAAATGGTTGAGCTGAGTGGGGTTGATGCACGCGTCATGCTCGTGAACGGGTGCCGTCAGATGAGACTGGTCATCTCTTAGCTGCCAGTGGCTTAATTCAGTTCCTATACTCGGAATTTTAATTCGATTCAAGATTTGACAATTTCAGTGTTGCAACGTTATGACAAGTACTAAATAGTGACGTTGCGAAATTATTCGATATGGAAATGGAATATTTCCGGATCGATTCTTCTCGTTTATAATTTTACTCTCGTAAACTAAGTATATCAGGAAATTAAATATTTCTGAACCGATAATTTAGTTTTGACGATTAATTAACGATCTGAGACTTTTCTTTTATAATTGTGTGTGAAATAAATAAAAAATGTGATCATGAAGGAACATGACAAATAAAACAGATAGATGTATTATGGTAATATTTATTTTATAAATTGTCGCCGTCATCGCTATCGCTATCGCTGTCACTTTCTGTAACATTTATTATAAATGTGTCTGTGATATTGTCAATTAACATATCTAGCCTACTCATTTTTTCCTCTTCTTTGACAACATGGGATACGCATTTAGACCATTCGGTAGCCGTAATTTTTTGAATGCCTTCCTGAAATAAATTTCTCACGTCTGTCAATTTGAAGGTTTTATTATTTTGAGCTACATGCCCCTTTACCTGCGCCCATATCAATTCGATAGGGTTTAGCTCGCAATGGTAAGGGGGCAGTCTTAAAACCGTGATCCCATGTTGTGCTGCCATTTCGTCTACAGCGTACTTATTAAAAGACTCGTCATGTGGAACCAGTTCTAAAAGCGTAGCTTTAACCATATCTGGTTCGTAATGAATATTTTTATTTAAAAGCCCATCTGGAATGGCAGCTTTTTTCCAGCTCATTTTTGGTGCCGTTTCCAATTTTCGGGAGTGGTAAGGTGCATTATCCATCACCACAATTGAGTTTGGTCTTAATTTTGGTAAGACTCCAGCGAACCACTCTTCAAAACAAACTGCATTCATCTCATCATGGTAATCTTCACAATTTTTCTTTGCTTCAAAAATCATGAGGCCCTCTTCCAGAAAGCCTTCTTCACTACCTATATGGCTAATTATGAGACGTTTGCCTTTTCCAGATGGATTTTTTAATCCAGTGGTCAGTCCCTCCAAAAACGCTTGTCGAGATGATGTGACTTTCTTGTCCACCCAAGTTGTTTTTACAGTATGACCTTAAAATAAATATAGTACATGAACATTCAATATTACTATTGAATTTAATGTAAAATGTATATAAATTCATTTTGTGTATAAATGTTAGCCTTACCTGCGTTAACCCAAGTTTCATCTTGATAATAATATATGTCTCCCTTCTCGTCGAAACTGACATATAGATCGCAAGTAACGCTGGCGCCATGTTATTATATCATTTCGATCAATAAGTGTGCTCTTGCGTGACCGTGCAACAAATTTAAAATTAAGATGCTTCAAAATTTTTCTGAGGGTGTCTTTGGAAATCTTGGGCATTTCTGAATCATCGTTCATCACTTGTAAAATCTAAAATAGTAAATTTTATAATAGCTTGGAATCATTACTTATATATAAAAGATGTAGGTATAAAATAATACTGTCTGACTGATTGACTAACCTTTGCAATGGTTGGAGGTTCATTCCGGTAAAAGAACTGATGAACAATTCTTCGTATTGCAGAGAATGTAAATTCATCAATTTTATCTTTGAAACCTCGCTTTGGTCCAGTTTTTTTAGGAGGAGTTGGCGGCGCACCTTTAGTTACTTCCTTCAAAACGTTAAAAACAGAGCGTGAGGTTATTCCCAATATGTCAGCAACTTTGCTCATACATTCATTTTCTTAAACAACTTCAAAGGCCTCCAATTGCGCAGAAATGTCATTTTTCACGTATTTGTAGGCGTTGCGGATCATTACTTTTTCAGTAACAGTGAAAGCTTTTCGTGGACGTTTTTTTTCTTGGGGACAAGAAAACATCCACGTCTTTTTGTGATGTGCTTGGCTGAGGATCCATTTTGATGGAAAACCAAAACAAAAAGATTCACTCAAAGTTCACAAAAAAACTATAAACGTAACAACAAACACAACGTAACAACAGGCTCTGTGAACCTAGCACCCGAGTTTGGAAAAAATGATCTTTTCTTGGTATGATTGAAAGATATCGGTAAGTAGTGGATAGTAGTGAAAATAATTTCGTAAGTAGTGGTGCCAAAAAAAAAATATGGACAGCAAAAAAAATGTTCGCTCCCGACATTGCAAAACCTGAATTTTTCCGGTTGCATCTGATAGGTAAGCGTTAGTAGTGGATTGTAGTAAGCTAAAAAAATTATAAAAAAATATTTTAAAACTCGAATATTTTTCCAAAAAGCTAAATTAAGTTTGAAAGCCTATGAGGTTACTACAAACGCTGAAAATGACTGAGACACGTTTGTAGAGGTATGAAGAGGTTTGTAGTGTCATTATTTTTGTTTGTAGTAAGGTAAAAAAATTATAAAAAAATATTTTAAACCTCGAATATTTTTTCATTAAGCTAAATTAAGTTTGAAAGCCTATGAGGTTACTACAAACGCTGAAAACGACTGAGAAACGTTTGAAGAGGTATGAAGAGGTTTGTAGTGTCATTATTTTTGTTTGTAGTAAGCTAAAAAAATTATAAAAAAATATTTTAAAACTCGAACATTTTTTCATAAAGCTAAATTAAGTTTGAAAGCCTATGAGGTTACTACAAACGCTGAAAATGACTGAGAAACGTTTGAAGAGGTATGAAGAGGTTTGTAGTGTCATTATTTTTGTTTGTAGTAAGCTAAAAAAATTATAAAAAAATATTTTAAAACTCGAACATTTTTTCATAAAGCTAAATTAAGTTTGAAAGCCTATGAGGTTACTACAAACGCTGAAAACGACTGGGAAACGTTCAAAGAGGTATGAAGAGGTTTGTAGTGTCACTATTTTTGTTTGTAGTAAGCTAAAAAAATTATAAAAAAATATTTTAAAACTCGAATATTTTTTCATTAAGCTACATTAAGTTTGAAAGCCTATGAGGTTACTACAAACGCTGAAAACGACTGAGAAACGTTTGAAGAGGTATGAAGAGGTTTGTAGTGTCATTATTTTTGTTTGTAGAAAGCTGAAAAAATTATAAAAAAATATTTTAAGATAAGAATATTTTTTCATAAATCTGAATTAAGTTTGAAAGACTTTGAGGTTACTACAAACGCTGAAAACGACTGAGAAACGTTTAAAGAGGTATGAAGAGGTTTGTAGTGTCATTATTTTTGTTTGTAGTAAGCTAAAAAAATTATAAAAAATATTTAAAAACTCGAATATTTTTTCATAAAGCTAAATTAAGTTTGAAAGCCTATGAGGTTACCACAAACGCTGAAAATTACTGAGAAACGTTTGTAGAGGTACGAAGAGGTTTGTAGTTTCATTTTTTTTTTTGTTGTAAGCTAAAAAAATTATAAAAAAATATTTTAAAACTCGAACATTTTTTCATAAAGCTAAATTAAGATTGAAAGCCTATGAGGTTACTACAAACGCTGAAAACGACTGAGAAACGTTTAAAGAGGTATGAAGAGGTTTGTAGTGTCATTATTTTTGTTTGTAGTAAGCTAAAAAAATTATAAAAAATATTTAAAACTCGAATATTTTTTCATAAAGCTAAATTAAGTTTGAAAGCCTATGAGGTTACTACAAACGCTGAAAACGACTGAGAAACGTTTGAAGAGGTTTGAAAAGGTTTGTGGTGTCATTATTTTTGTTTCTAGAAAGCTGAAAAAATTGTAAAAAAATATTTTAAGATTAGAATATTTTTCCATAAAGCTGAATTAAGTTTGAAAGCCTATGAGGTTACTACAAACGCTGAAAACGACTGAGAAACGTTCGAAGAGGTATGAAGAGGTTTGTAGAATTACTGAAAAACGTTTGTAGAGGTATGAAGAGGTTTGTAGTGTCATTATTTTTGTTTGTAGTAAGCTAAAAAAATTATAAAAAAATATTTTAATTCTCGAATATTTTTTCATAAAGCTGAATTAAGTTTGAAAGCCTATGATGTTACTACAAACGCTGAAAACGACTGAGAAACGTTCGAAGAGGTATGAAGAGGTTTGTAGTGTCATTATTTTTGTTTGTAGTAAGCTAAAAAAATAAAAAATAAAATATTGTAAGTCTCGAATATTTTTTCATTAAGCTGAATTAAGTTTGAAAGCCTATGAGGTTACCACAAGCGCTGAAAATTACTGAGAAACGTTTGTAGAGGTACGAAGAGGTTTGTAGTGTCATTATTTTTGTTTGTAGTAAGCTAAAAAAAATATAAAAAAATATTTTAAAACTCGAACATTTTTTCATAAAGCTAAATTAAGTTTGAAAGCCTATGAGGTTACTACAAACACTAAAAATGACTGAGAAACGTTTGAAGAGGTATGAAGAGGTTTGTAGTTTCATTTTTTTTTGTTGTAAGCTAAAAAAATTATAAAAAAATATTTTAAAACTCGAACATTTTTTCATAAAGCTAAATTAAGATTGAAAGCCTATGAGGTTACTACAAACGCTGAAAACGACTGGGAAACTTTCAAAGAGGTATGAAGAGGTTTGTAGTGTCATTATTTTTGTTTGTAGTAAGCTAAAAAAAATAAAAAAAAAATATTTTAAGTTTCGAATATTTTTTCATAAAGCTGAATTAAGTTTGAAAGCCTATGAGGTTACTACAAACGCTGAAAATTACTGAGAAACGTTTGTAGAGGTATGAAGAGGTTTGTAGTGTCATTATTTTTGTTTGTAGTAAGCTAAAAAAATTATAAAAAATATTTTAAGTCTCGAATATTTTTTCATAAAGCTGAATTAAGTTTGAAAGCCTATGAGGTTACTACAAACGCTGAAAACGACTGAGAAACGTTTGAAGAGGTATGAACAGGTTTGTAGTGTCATTATTTTTGTTTGTAGTAAGCTAAAAAAAATTAAAAAAAAATATTTTAAATCTCGAATATTTTTTCATAAAGCTGAATTAAGTTTGAAAGCCTATGAGGTTACTACAAACGCTGAAAATTACTGAGAAACGTTTGTAGAGGTATGAAGAGGTTTGTAGTGTCATTATTTTTGTTTGTATTAGCTAAAAAAATTATAAAAAGAAAATTAAAACTCGAATATTTTTTCATAAAGCTGAACTAAGTTTGAAAGCCTATGAGGTTACTACAAACGCTGAAAATGACTGAGAAACGTTTCAAGAGGTATGAAGAGGTTTGTAGTGTCATTATTTTTGTTTGTAGTAAGCTAAAAAAATTACAAAAAAATATATTAAGTCTGGAATATTTTTTCATAAAGCTGAATTAAGTTTGAAAGCCTATGAGGTTACTACAAACGCTGAAAATGACTGAGAAACGTTTGAAGAGGTATGAAGAGGTTTGTAGTGTCATTATTTTTGTTTGTAGTAAGCTAAAAAATTATAAAAAAAAAAAAAAACTCGAATATTTTTTCATAAAGCTAAATTAAGTTTGAAAGCCTATGAAGTTACTACAAACGCTAAAAATTACTGAGAAACGTTTGTAGAGGTATGAAGAGGTTTGTAGTGTCATTATTTTTGTTTGTAGTAAGCTAAAAAAATTAAAAAAAAAAAATTAAAACTTGTGGTGTTCTGCTGTGCAGACCTACGTTTTTAAGTCGATTTACATTTTAATAAATACTTTACAAAACATACCTTTATATCTTTTGCTTTTGTATCAACTCATGTCTCATTTTTATATATTCTGTGTTACTGTTAGCACCTGAAAAGCATATTTTTAGTTATCTCTGATTGTTTTAATATTCCATAACTTATTTATATCGCTAATTTGTAAAATCTAAGAATATTTTATACTCTGACATTTTCATGTAATCTGACGTCTGTCTGTCTATTTTATTTTCTTAAGCCATAGACATAACGTACCATGGACTAGACCTTCCTTAAGCTAGTTGTACATTATTATAAGGGCAGCGTAGACTGCCCCCTCTGTAAACCGTTTTTATTCGTTCTGGTCATATACCTAATTGATATTTTGAATTTAAAATTTAGAAGAAATGAGAGAACGAGGAAAAACGGGCGTCAGCTTTTTTTAACATCAGATTCGGGCTGAAAACGGAAAAAGTCGGTGTACTACTGAGTACTTTAATACCAAGTGTATTTTCTATTCTGAAAACTCTTAAAAGTGTGAATTGCCAGCTTGTGAAAGAGTGATACGAGTCTGTGAAAACTATTAATAAATCGCATTTGGTCTCATAAATGTATTTTTAACTGCTTGAAATAATCGATGTGCCAGTTCGGTACGTGTTGCAAGAGCTGCATCGGCAAAGTCTGCAGAGGCGCGCGTGGCCGCAACGCGCCGGCCATCAACACGCGCAGATCCTGAACCCACCTACTTGACCGTCGGCCTGAGATGCCACAACCCAGCTTGACTATTACCTGTTCGCCACCTGCTGTGGTGTTCTGCTGTGCAGACCTACACGTTTTTAAGTCTATTTACATTTTAATAAATACTTTACAAAACATACCTTTATATCTTTTGATTTTGTATCAACTCATGTCTCATTTTTATGTATTCGTTGTTACTGTTAACACCTGAAAAGCATACTTTTAGTTATCTCTGATTGTTTTAATATTCCATAACTTATTTATATCGCTAATTTCTAAAATCTTGTAATTTTTTATACTCTGACATGTTTATCTTAATTGACATCTGTCTCTCCAATTTATTTTTCTTAAGCCATAGACATAATATACCATGGACTAGACCTTCCTTAAGCTAGTTGTACATTATAATAAGGGAAGCGTAGACTGCCACCTCTGTAAACCGTTTTTATTCGTTCTGGTCATATAATTGATATTTTGAATTTGAAATTCGGAACAGATGACACAGAACGAAAGAAAAACGGGCGTCGGATTTCAGTTTGGTTTTGACTGCGAAATTGGAAACATATTTAAGCCTTAAATTACAAAGTTTATACTTATCCACTATGTACTTTTAAAATGTATTGAATTCAGTTCGTGAATGAGTGTTATACATCTCTGGAGACTTCTATTAAATAACAATCTATACTCTGAAGTGAACTTTTACTGTTTTTACAATGGGACGTGCCAGACTGGCATGTGGAACTGGCATGAGCTGCTGCAGACAGGTCCTTAACGGCGCGTCGTTTTGCGCGAGCGCCCTCATCTCTCCTGGTTACCTGCCTTACTACCTACCAACCCGACGAGGTGCAAGAGCCGCAGCTACAGCGCGCCCGGCAGCAATACACGCAGGTTGCGCACGCTGAAGAGGAGCGTCCACATCGCACTCCATCAGCCGTCCCACCGCATCCTGTCAACCTTTTTCTTATTTTACCTTTTCTTACTTTTTTCTTTTTATTTTAATAACGTAGCTTACGTTTAGCTCATCTGAGCTAAACGTAACGTTACACTGCCTACCTCGAGCATGCCGCGACTTTTGAGGAGTTCCTGTCCATCCTGCTGCCTGCCTAGCTGTCGACCGCAAGCAGCCAACGACGTGTGAAGCCGGCCCTTAGAATTTATATTCTAGATATCTTTTTTCTAAGTTTGTTTTGAATAACTCTTTTATTTTAATAACGTGGCTTGCGTTTAGCTCATCTGAGCTAAACGTAACGTTACAACCTCTTCAAACGTTTCTCAGTCGTTTTCAGCGTTTTTAGTAACCTCATAGGCTTCAAACTTAGTTCAGCTTTATGAAAAAATATTCGAGTTTTAAAATATTTTTTTATATTTTTTTTAGCTTACTACAAACAAAAATAATGACACTACAAACCTCTTCATACCTCTTTAAACGTTTCTCAGTCGTTTTCAGCGTTTGTAGTAACCTCATAGGCTTTCAAACTTAATTTAGCTTTATGAAAAAATATTCGAGTTTTAAAATATTTTTTTATAATTTTTTTAGCTTACTACAAACAAAAATAATGACACTACAAACCTCTTCATACCTCTTGAAACGTTTCTCAGTCATTTTCAGCGTTTGTAGTAACCTCATAGGCTTTCAAACTTAATTCAGCTTTATGAAAAAATATTCGAGACTTAAAATATTTTTTTATAATTTTTTTAGCTTACTACAAACAAAAATAATGACACTACAAACCTCTTCATACCTCTTGAAACGTTTCTCAGTCATTTTCAGCGTTTGTAGGAACATCATAGGCTTTCAAACTTAGTTCAGCTTTATGAAAAAATATTCGAGTTTTAAAATATTTTTTTATAATTTTTTTAGCTTACTACAAACAAAAATAATGACACTACAAACCTCTTCATACCTCTACAAATGTTTCTCAGTCATTTTCAGCGTTTGTAGTAACCTCATAGGCTTTCAAACTTAATTCAGCTTTATGAAAAAATATTCGAGACTTAAAACATTTTTTTATAATTTTTTTAGCTTACTACAAACAAAAATAATGACACTACAAACCTCTTCATACCTCTTCAAACGTTTCTCAGTCATTTTCAGCGTTTGTAGTAACCTCATAGGCTTTCAAACTTAATTCAGCTTTATGAAAAAATATTCGAGACTTAAAATATTTTTTTATAATATTTTTAGCTTACTACAAACAAAAATAATGACACTACAAACCTCTTCATACCTCTTCAAACGTTACTCAGTCATTTTCAGCGTTTTTAGTAACCTCATAGGCTTTCAAACTTAGTTCAGCTTTATGAAAAAATATTCCGAGTTTTAAAATATTTTTTTATAATTTTTTTAGCTTACTACAAACAAAAATAATGACACTACAAACCTCTTCATACCTCTACAAACGTGTCTCGGTCATTTTCAGCGTTTGTAGTAACCTCAAAGTCTTTCAAACTTAATTTAGCTTTTTGGAAAAATATTCGAGTTTTAAAATATTTTTTTATAATTTTTTTAGCTTACCACAAACGAAAAAAAATACACTACAATCCACTACTAACGCTTACCTATCAGATGCAACCGGAAAAATTCAGGTTTTGCAATGTCGGGAGCGAACATTTTTTTTGCTGTCCATATTTTTTTTTTGGCACCACTACTTACGAAATTATTTTCACTACTATCCACTACTTACCGATATCTTTCAATCATACCAAGAAAAGATCATTTTTTCCAAACTCGGGTGCTAGGTTCCCGTAATAACACTATAACAAAAACCCAACAAAATAACAAAATATCGATTCGCAATGAAATAAGATATTCGTGCAGTCAGACTGGGAGAATGAAGCCGAATGACACGATAAACAAAATGGCGATAGCTGCACGAGCGCGCACGGGTTGCCAATACTGAAAACTATCTAGGCTCTTTTATTATAAGTTTTGTTTTTAATATAAAAACAAAAATATTAACTTTTTATAAAATAGAGCAGCGATTACTAATTAATAAATAATTATTATGAATAATTATGTATTTATTTAAATAAAAATCAATAATTTAGTCTTTAATTGGCACATTGATCAGTGTGTACTGATTGTTTATCGATTTTTGTGTTCATCACTACACTATTATATGTGGTATCATTATTTCACAAAATGACAGTAGCTAATGTCAAATCTGGAATCGAATTAAAATTCTGACCATATCTTTTAATATTTTTTTTATTATTATCTACATTGTGCTCACATAATAGAAGCAACAAGAAATATGTAACCAAACATTATATGTAACACATATGATTTAAAAGAGTGTCCATGGAGTTTCTTGCACGTTCTTCTCCATAGAGATCTACTCCTTGGAACGTGCAACTTAGCTTCACTTGTTTGTTTGACTGACCGACATTTTGACAATTCAAAAGTGCCTGTAATTGGTCTACTTGAAATAAACGTTTTTGATTGATTGATTTGATTGATTGATATCCTACCTACCCTACCTACCCTACCTACCCTACCTACCCTACCTACCCTACCTACCCTACCTACCCTACCTACCCTACCTACCCTACCTACCCTACCTACCCTACCTACCCTACCTACCCTACCTACCCTACCTACCCTACCTACCCTACCTACCCTACCTACCCTACCTACCCTACCTACCCTACCTACCCTACCTACCCTACCTACCCTACCTACCCTACCTATCCTACCTACCCTACCTACACTACCTACCCCACCTACCCTACCTACCCTACCTACCCTACCTGCCCTACCTATCCTACCTACCCTACCTACCCTACCTACCCTACCTACCCTACCTACCCTACCTACCCTACCTGCCCTACCCACTCTACCTACCCTACCCAACCTACCCTACCTACCCTACCTACCCTACCTTCCCTACCTACACTACCTACCCTACCTACCCTACCTACCCTACCTAACCTACCTACCCTACCTACCCTACCTACCCTACCTACCCTACCTACCCTGCCTATCCTACCTACCCTACCTACCCTACCTACCCTACCTACCCTGCCTACCCTACCTACCCTGCCTACCCTACCTACCCTGCCTACCCTACCTACCCTACCTACCCTACCTACGCTACCTACCCTACCTACCCTACCTACCCTACCTACCCTACCTACCCTACCTACCCTACCTTCCCTACCTACCCTACCTACCCTACCTACCCTACCTACCCTACCTACCCTACCTACCCTACCTACCCTACCTACCCTACCTACCCTACCTACCCTACCTACCCTACCTACCCTACCTACCCTACCTACCCTACCTACCCTACCTACCCTACCTACTGTAGCGTAAAAAAAAAATTGTCACTACATGTGTCACGTTTAATTTTGATGAATAAAAGATAAAATAAAAACAAACATTGTTCAACATAAAAAATATACAAAGAAAAAAAGGAATGGCGACGTAAAGGAAGACTATCGGTAAAGTTGGGAAATGGATTGTCTAGAATAAAATTTGTAATTTTGGAAAATAATGCCTATAGGAGAGAAGGGGTTGCAACCGCTATCCGGCCCTAGGCGCGATTAAAATATAACCGTGCATAAATGTAAAATTAAAAACGGTTCATTTCACGACCTTTTGACACGAATAGGTGATACATATAAAAAACTATCCAATAAATACTTCGCTATTGCTACAAATTATAAAAAGTGAATAGGAACAAAATTTTGGGATCACTTGACGCGGAGCGATGTCACGACGTCCTCCCGGGGTCTTCACTCGTATATTATGGAGTCACCCCCGCAAGCACACGCTTCCCGAACTCAGTCGGTGTTGAAATAACTCGGAACATCAGTCCACAGCTTGTTATATATTCCAAGAACCGATTCTGAGCGAATCTATGGTGAGAAAATAAAAGGAAATAAACACCACAATACTCAAAACAGAACCTTCCAAACAGTTAAAATTTAAAATGTTTTAAATACATACCGGTTCTTTGTAACAGACGGCCTTATGCGCCGGTAACTCGGAAACAAATTAAATTCCTGGTGAACAATTGACACTCTCAGAAAGAAATGTCCAATAATGCTGCAGAACTAAATGCAACATATTGGTTTGCATGGACGCAATGCGATATAAATCCAACGATTTGCACATGAAATTTTCTTAAAAAAAATACTAAACGTGTTACTTCCAAGTAGATACGTCGCCAATTTCACAAGAAAAATTTTCTCTGTCATCCAATGGAATGATCAAACTTCTAAGTTTGAACCGAAATAAGAAAAAATTAGAAATGAGGTCGACTTACACGAACGGAATAGTTTTTATTCAGCCGAATCAATAGGCAGCGTGATAATGCTGCAATACCCCCTTTCTAAGAAAAAAAAGGACGAAAGTACGAGTGAGAAGAAAGATAAAGCTGGAACAGGCAATGACAACAGCAGGAATCATTTCTGAATCAAACGATATCGAAGTGCAAAAGATACTGAATAAACACGGTGGCCACCACATCTAAACGTTATCCGCGCCAACTCGCGATATCTCGATTACATCTATGGAGAATATGAAAGAAAATAACAAACTCATAAATCTAAATATATATTGTTCAATTAGAGACAAACACCAACAACTACCACATCCTAACAACTATGAAGAACAACCAGGGAACTATACATCTAAGTAAAGCTAGCCTAACTTAACATAAGACTTAACTATTACCTAACAACAATAAGAAAAAACCCGGGGATCCCCAAAAAATAAATAACGTCAACACGTAAAGTCCAACCTTAGTTATAGAAACGAAAGACAAGTTGGACAAAAAACAAAAAAACAAGTTTGAGAAAGAAAACTTAAGTCAATTAAGTCAAAGAAGAATTCAAGACAAAAAAACTCAAATCAGAGAACTCAAGTCAGAAAACTCAAGTTTAAATTCAAATTAAATGTAGAATGACACACCATTTGTGTTAAACTAAAAGAAATAAAATAACCTGAGAACACAGGTTGACACAACACAGAAATAAATAGATGTCATTATTAACAGATAATTCATGAAGTTTTTAACATAATCAAAAACTTATGCAAAGAAATATTCCCATAAACCAAAGAGGAAAAAGGTTTAGAAAGCAAATGTTAATGTTAAAATGGAACAAAGAGAATTCAATCAAATTTATTTTAAGATATCTTTGATATGATATTGTCCGGAGTGGACTGAATCACAATCCTGGAGCAAATATGTGGTCCTAGAAATGACTCTTATTACACGGCACTTAATAAAACGTGGAGCAAGCTTTCCAGAAAAAAAATCATTTCCAGAAGACTTGGAAAAGTTCTTTCTCCATACAGTATCACCAATATTCAGAGTGATAGCTGATCGATTAGAATTATATGCACGAGAGTTACGGAGGAAAGCTAAAGAAAGATTATCAGCTACCTTTGCATAAACTTCGCTGAGAGAGGATAGGTTTGAAGCATGACGAGCCCGACTGTCTGCCAAATTAGAGCTTCGAGTCTGACTATCTACACGACTGCTATCCATAAGGACCTCTCTACCAAACATAAGAAAGTTAGGCGTAAAGCCAGTAGCTAGATTAACACAAGAATTGAGGTAAAGCTTAACTTTAGGTAACATTTTAGCCCAACTTCTTTGGTTTTCACCAACCAAAATACCTAAACACGTAATAACACTTTGGTTGTATCGCTCAACCGTATTTGCTTGGGGTGTATAATATGGCGTAAAAGTAGGTGATTGAATATGAAAAGATCTGAGAAAATTAAGGAATTGATTACTACGAAAAACTGTAGCGTTGTCGCAAAGAATAGTACGCGGAACCCCAAAATTAAAGAAAATTTCAGACTCTAACGCTTTTATAACAGAAAGAGCGTCAATCCTTTTCAGAGAAACTAGCCAAACATATTTGGAAAAAACATCTACCATAGAAAGGATATATTTATAACCATAATAAGCACAGGGCAACGGACCAATTATATCGATAGAAATCATCTGTAAGGGCAAGGAAACCTCTTTAGGGTAGCACATCTGACCGCGAGGTTGCGTGTTCGAGATTTTATAGGCTTTACAAACCTCACATTGACTTAACGTCGAAGTAACGTCACGGAACATATTTGGCCAGTAGAACAACTCCCTAAGCTTTAGATACGTTTTAGTAACACCGGGATGTATCGAAGGAAAACTATTGTGAATTTCCCAAATAGCGTCTGGAACCTTTTCAGCTGGTAACACCACGTGCCATGGTTCAGAAGATAAAGGACTAGTAACAGGCATGCGTCTCATAAGGATACCGTTATTTATAGCGTATGCTGGGAACATTTGTGGCGTGTCTCGAGCACCTATATACACCTTCTTATACCAACGGTCATTAGTATGTTCAGGACCCTGGTCAAACGACACAGGATTAGCATAGATCCTGGATAGAACATCGGGGACTATATGTTGCGAACCTTTACGATGCACAATATCAAAAGTATATTGGGAGATAATAGTAGCCCAACGAGCTAAACGACCAGATGGGTTGTTAAGAGTGAGGAGCCACTTAAGGGCCATATGGTCTGTTATGACTGAAAACTTCATCCCATCTAAATAACATCGAAAATGTTTAATTGAATCCAAAACTGACAAGAGTTCACGTTCTGTAGTACTATAATTGCGTTCAGTTTGAGTGAATAAACGCGAATAATAGGCGATTGGGTGCTCAACATCGTCTATCTTTTGTGTCAGTACCGAACCAAGACCAACAGCTGATGCATCACACTGCAGGATGAACGGCTTGGAGAAATCAGGACATGCCATAACAGGCGTATCGATTAGCGCTTGTTTCAACTTAGTGAAAGCCTGATCGGCTGCATCATTCCAACTTATTGGATCATTACCCTTTCTCTTACCGATAAGGGCAGTAAGCGGAGCAATTATAGAAGAAAACCCTTTAACGAAACGCCTATAATAGGAACACATACCAATGAAACCGCGTAATGACTTAGCTGAAGTGGGAGTAGGATAATCTTTAATAGCATCAAGTTTGCCGGGATCGGTTTGAAGTCCCTTTTCATTAACTATATAACCCAAATATTTTAGTTCGCTTTTGCAAAACTCGCATTTTTTCAAATTTATAGATAAGCCTGCTTCTTTAAGTCGAGCAAGCACCTTCCTGAGCAGCGCCATATGACCAAAGAAATCTTTAGATACGATTATCAAGTCGTCGACGTACCCAAAAATACAGTCGTCACTGGTAGAAGTAAACTCGAAATTAACGATCATATCAGTAAGGCGTTGCATCTCCGAAGCAGCGTTCGTTAGACCAAAAGGCATCCTAACAAACTCAAAGAGACCACGTTGTGGGACAATAAATGCTGTTTTCTCACAACTTTCTCTATCAGCAAGTGGAATTTGCCAGAAAGCACTTCTAAAATCCAATGAGCTAATATATCTAGCACCACGAAGGTTGTCGAGGATATCGTGAATACGGGGAAGAGGATAAGAATCTCTGATTGTCACACTATTCAGTTTTCTACTGTCGACACAAAACCGAACAGAACCATCCTTTTTTGTCACCATTACCACAGGACTAGCCCATGGAGAACGAGAAGGACGAATAACACCCATATCTAACATTTTGTCAATCTCTTCATTGAGAATCTTCAACTTGACTGGGGATAAGGGATAATATCTTTGACGGATAGGGTATCCCGTAGTATTAATTTTATGGGACAACCAAGATGTCTTTCCAAGACCAACTTTTTCCGAAGAGATAACTTCATACTCCTTAATAACTTGTTGAAGACAAGACTCTTGATCCGGCGATAGGATGTTACGAGGATGAATATAACGAACCTCACTAACAGAGGAAACTTGAGGGGGAGAGTGCTGAACAGAAGGGATAAACATATTACCATCAATATTTTTATCGAAAGCCTGACTAAAAATAGACGTCAAACCGAATTTATTCCAAAATTCGATACCTAAAATAACAGAAGATGACATCGAACTTGCCACTAAAAACTCATGAATAAAAGTTGTACCGTTAAATTTAACTGGAAGATGTACAGAACCAAGAATATCAATCGGTGAATTATTAGCCGATATAACACGGGGACAAGCGTCTTTTGATGTCAAAGAAATACCAAGTTGCTGAATAAAATTATCGTTAACAAGCGAAATCTGAGCACCAGTGTCAAGCAATGCTTTAACAACTCTACCACATAATAATACCTCTATAAACGGTCGGTTATCAAATGAATCTGTAGTAAACACTGGGGATACTGTACGAAAAGAAGCGTATCGCCAGTGGTCTATGCATTTTTTGGATTACATTTCGGACATTCTCTAGTAATAAATCCAGGAGTGCGACACTTAAAACAAATCATGCCTGTGATCTCTGGGCAAGAGCGGTAAGAATGACCAACTTTGTTACATTTTAAGCAAAGCTGAGACTGACTACAACTAGGACAAGTCCGAGGCTTACTAGTTGTTGGTTGATGGGAAGTTTTGTTCGGCCTGGGTTTTGGTGAGTTAACAGCCTGAGAAGTCGACTGGTCGGCAACACAATCGAAACTGGCTACCGCCTTTGGAGGTTTTAGAAAGGACTCGAAATGAGTAACAGCTTCGATTAAATTATCGATGTCATGAAATTTTTGGATGGACAAGCAAGGAGTGTACTTTGGCAACATGTTGTGAGTGATGATCCGCAACAACTCCGATTCTTCAATAGGCTTGCTCAGTTTAGCATTTAAGTAAGAAACCTCGATAATAAATTCTCTTATTAGCTGTTCCGGTCTCTGCTTGAGGTTACGGACCTCCTGGCTTATCTTAAATTCAAAATCGGTCGTACCGAATGTCCTAAAAAAGGCTTCTTTGATCTCAAAGAAGGAAAGATCCGGACGACGGATTGACCTAAAATATTGAAGTGCGACACCTGACAAGACTTCATGGAATCGCCTAACTAAGTAACCATCAGACAAATTGTCGGCCTCCCTGCACTCTTCTAGACTCGTGAAAAATTCCCGTACGCAGGTCTTTCCATCGAAAACAATCTTCCACTTAGTAAGAGAGAACTGCCTGGTAAATTGTGGGCGTTCATCAGATCTTATTGGAGAAGGAACAACACTTTGTGAGGAAGCGCGAGAAGCTCTTGGCTGAATGGGACAAGGTGGTGGTCGCGAAATGATGGGACTATCACAACGTGGAGTCTCACCAATAGGGAACTCCTCTTCTGACATGATGTAACTAGTATAGACCTAATAACGAATGAAAGAACAGACAAAGGACGATTGAATCCTAGCGAAAAATAAGCACGGCATGAACAGCTGGACAAAAATAATCCAGCAACCAGCAGTCAGCGAACGCCAAGCTAGTAAACAAAGATCTAGGCTAAATAAGGAGTAAAAATCAGGAAACCTATCGTTATATTTGCTGCCATAAGTGGATAAAATAAAAGACGGTTATGTGTACTATAGTTCACAAAATTAAATTCCATTAAAAAACATTACATTTCATGAAAAAATATGTCAAGGAAAATAACAGCTTCACAGATCTGTACTGGTGGTATAAATCCTAGAATACCTTTCTTGAATGGAAGAATATCAGCGTCCTGAAACAAATAAGCTTAAGAATCATTAGCTCCGAGAGGGAGTGACCATCCTCAATAAAGCAAAAAAAATAAATTATGTCGAATCATTTAAATTTCAAAGTTATTAGGTAAAAACACTTACTTTAGTTGTTCGGGCGCCAATTTGTAGCGTAAAAAAAAAATTGTCACTACATGTGTCACGTTTAATTTTGATGAATAAAAGATAAAATAAAAACAAACATTGTTCAACATAAAAAATATACAAAGAAAAAAAGGAATGGCGACGTAAAGGAAGACTATCGGTAAAGTTGGGAAATGGATTGTCTAGAATAAAATTTGTAATTTTGGAAAATAATGCCTATAGGAGAGAAGGGGTTGCAACCGCTATCCGGCCCTAGGCGCGATTAAAATATAACCGTGCATAAATGTAAAATTAAAAACGGTTCATTTCACGACCTTTTGACACGAATAGGTGATACATATAAAAAACTATCCAATAAATACTTCGCTATTGCTACAAATTATAAAAAGTGAATAGGAACAAAATTTTGGGATCACTTGACGCGGAGCGATGTCACGACGTCCTCCCGGGGTCTTCACTCGTATATTATGGAGTCACCCCCGCAAGCACACGCTTCCCGAACTCAGTCGGTGTTGAAATAACTCGGAACATCAGTCCACAGCTTGTTATATATTCCAAGAACCGATTCTGAGCGAATCTATGGTGAGAAAATAAAAGGAAATAAACACCACAATACTCAAAACAGAACCTTCCAAACAGTTAAAATTTAAAATGTTTTAAATACATACCGGTTCTTTGTAACAGACGGCCTTATGCGCCGGTAACTCGGAAACAAATTTGTAGCGTAAAAAAAAAATTGTCACTACATGTGTCACGTTTAATTTTGATGAATAAAAGATAAAATAAAAACAAACATTGTTCAACATAAAAAATATACAAAGAAAAAAAGGAATGGCGACGTAAAGGAAGACTATCGGTAAAGTTGGGAAATGGATTGTCTAGAATAAAATTTGTAATTTTGGAAAATAATGCCTATAGGAGAGAAGGGGTTGCAACCGCTATCCGGCCCTAGGCGCGATTAAAATATAACCGTGCATAAATGTAAAATTAAAAACGGTTCATTTCACGACCTTTTGACACGAATAGGTGATACATATAAAAAACTATCCAATAAATACTTCGCTATTGCTACAAATTATAAAAAGTGAATAGGAACAAAATTTTGGGATCACTTGACGCGGAGCGATGTCACGACGTCCTCCCGGGGTCTTCACTCGTATATTATGGAGTCACCCCCGCAAGCACACGCTTCCCGAACTCAGTCGGTGTTGAAATAACTCGGAACATCAGTCCACAGCTTGTTATATATTCCAAGAACCGATTCTGAGCGAATCTATGGTGAGAAAATAAAAGGAAATAAACACCACAATACTCAAAACAGAACCTTCCAAACAGTTAAAATTTAAAATGTTTTAAATACATACCGGTTCTTTGTAACAGACGGCCTTATGCGCCGGTAACTCGGAAACAAATTAAATTCCTGGTGAACAATTGACACTCTCAGAAAGAAATGTCCAATAATGCTGCAGAACTAAATGCAACATATTGGTTTGCATGGACGCAATGCGATATAAATCCAACGATTTGCACATGAAATTTTCTTAAAAAAAATACTAAACGTGTTACTTCCAAGTAGATACGTCGCCAATTTCACAAGAAAAATTTTCTCTGTCATCCAATGGAATGATCAAACTTCTAAGTTTGAACCGAAATAAGAAAAAATTAGAAATGAGGTCGACTTACACGAACGGAATAGTTTTTATTCAGCCGAATCAATAGGCAGCGTGATAATGCTGCACTACCCTACCTACCCTACCTACCCTACCTACCCTACCTACCCTACCTACCCTACCTACCCTACCTACCCTACCTACCCTACCTACCCTACCTACCCTACCTACCCTACCTACCCTACCTACCCTACCTACCCTACCTACCCTACCTACCCTACCTACCCTACCTACCCTACCTACCCTACCTACCCTACCTACCCTACCTACCCTACCTACCCTACCTACCCTACCTACCCTACCTACCCTACCTACCCTACCTACCCTACCTACCCTACCTACCCTACCTACCCTACCTACCCTACCTACCCTACCTACCCTACCTACCCTACCTACCCTACCTACCCTACCTACCCTACCTACCCTACCTACCCTACCTACTGTAAAAGGGGGATGCAGCCAGAGGCTAATAAAATACTATCCGACTTCTACGACGTATATTCATTAAAACGTGCCGCCCGCAGGTCGGCTCTCACAGAAGTCCCAGCTAAACCAAAAAACTACACGCGTTCGATTTATTTCTAAATATTCTGTATTCGATTTCCTTCCAAACTTAAAATAAATATAAGTTGCCAGCTTTAGGTGTCAGCGGCCGAACAGGTTGCTCGTCCTATGTGGAAAACCTCTACATGAGCTACGCCCCTACGAATAGATGCGCAGAATCATGTGAAGCGCAGCTATTCTCAACTTTGGAAGGAAAATCACTCTTACCTAACACCTTTACCTAACGGAGGAATTAATCTGAGGTCCTTCCCTTACAAGGGGAAGGCTCAAGTCATGGCAAACGAATTACCGGATTCTCCGATATTTACTCTAACTTCAGCTAACAAGTGCACATTCATTAACAAGTCAACGCCGTCATGCTTGAACCTCCTTGCACAAAACCTCCGCAAAAGTAACAAGGCGGCCTCTTATTCCTAACAGAAATGATGTGATAACTCACATCCACCCGGATGGGGTTTAATTATGTGAAATTCAAACGTGATACAATATTTCATCCTCAAGCATTTATCAGGCCAGAGAAGGAAAGGCTGGATCGCATCGAATCTTCTAAACCTATCATTGAACTTTATCCAGAGCTTATCACACTTAACGTATTTAATATTATCAATAAGTTATTAGCTGGACCAATGGCATAAACAGTCATCAACTGGACCAATGATACCAAATCAACATCCTTTGCGAAGGCTATGCCCCGTATGCAAAGTCGGTTTCAGTTATGACCAACACCTCTCCCACTCTTGAAATGCTTATATCATCGATTCGGCGTAAACCTTCTGAACTTAGCTTTTCTATCATATCGCATTTTCTGTTTAACCTGTGCCTTTGCATTGGCTATGGCACATCGTGTCAGATTATTGCCTAGTTCATGACGTTCCACATAATCAATCATGTTATTATTGCCGCTATTTACTATCATGTCTGTCTGAAATAATGGTTCCCTAGCGTACAGCAACATATGGGGTGAAATTCTAGTGCTGGTCTGTTTGCTTGAATTATAAGTGAAACATACCAGTGGGACATAACTACATCAATTTCGCTGATCGGTGGAGACGTACATGGAAAACATCTGACACATTGTCCGATTAAATCGCACAACTAACCCATTTTTTGCTGGGTGGAACGCAGTGGTGAAGCGTGACTTGGCTCCGAAATACCTTACCGTTTCCTTTACCAAGCGAGACGTGAAAACTGACCCCCTATCCGATACTATTTCCTTAACTCCTCCAAAACGACAGAAAATCTCCTCTATCAAGAACTCACTGATCCTCTGCGCGGTCACCTTAGGCACTGCTCTACACACTGCATACTTCGATGCATACTCTAAACTCACAATAATATACCTATTACCTCTCAGCGACTTTCTGAATGGACCTAAAACATCTATCCCAATCTTCTCCATCAAATGATTCACCACAACAGGTTGTAACTGTGCCACCTGGTTACCCTTCTTCCACTCCTGGCACAGCATACAGCTTCTTACATATTTATCTATTACTTTCTCAGCATCCTTAATAAAGTACCTCGCTCTGAACTTAGCCAAAGTTTTCGCCAGACCTAAATGACCGCCTGACCATGGATCATCATGAAGTTCCCTCAACACCTCCTGCAATAAGCTTTTAGGAATGACCACCACCATTCTATCATCATTTAAAATTCTGATCTTCTTACACAAAATGCCGTCTACCACACTAAACCCTTTCACCACATCACACCCACTCACTGCTATCCTATCCAACCAATACCTACAATACTCATCTCCAAGCTGCTCATCTTTAACTCTAACTATCTCTATCTTATACCGCTGCATACCATCGTCGGAGCCCTCTTCAGACTTCTTCTGGTCCTCATCTACTTGACCTAAAGGATTCCTACTCAAGAAATCTGCTATGACGTGGTCTCTTCCTGCACAATGAACAATGTCGAAGTCATACGCCTGGATGCACAGCGACCACCTAGCCAATCTTCCATTCATGTCCTTTCTACCTCTCAGCCAGCACAACGCCTTGTGATCAGTGACAACCTGGAACTTTAAACCCCACAGGAAATGTTTGAAATAATTCAACGCCCAGACTAAAGCAAGACACTCCTTCTCTGTTGTGAAATATTTCTGCTCTCCTTCACTCAGCTTCCTGGATGCATTGTAGCGTTACGGGTCGCTCAGGTGAGCTGAGCCACACATAAGCCACGTTAATACAAATAAAAAAACAGTTATAAACTAAAAATTATGTATGAAATTAAGGTCCGGCTTCGCGCGACGTGGGCAGCCAACCGGGGAACAGGTCGGGCAGGCAAGTCGTATTGTAGGCAGCTGGTGGTTAGGCAGGCAGCACAACTGACAGGAACTCTTCGTGGCAGCCAACCAGGGAACAGGTCGGGCAGGGAGGTAGCCGTGTAGGTAGCTGGTAGGTTAGGCAGGCAGCACAACTGTCAGGAACTCCTCGTATTTTATGGCTTAGCGATTAGGCGACTCTTCGGTTTCAGACCAGATTGAAGACTCCCGAGCCCTCGGCCTTTTCCGTCTTTTATATCCACCGCCTGTCCTTTTTCTTCTTTATTAGAATTTAAGTTAGTGACATCTTGTTGTCATACAAAAATGCAACTTGCCAGTATTCAAAACAGCCAGTAATATTCAATCCAAAACCTCTTCGATGAATTCTGAGAGCGTGTAAATTAATTTATAAAACACAATATTTGAGCTAACATATTGATAAAAAGAATTTAAATTATATAAATCAAAAGTAATCTTCATAGGCTAAGCTAGTGAGAAACTCTATGACAGAAAATTTAAAAGGAAAAGTATTGACAGCTTGACAACCTGACGTAGGTGTCATAACATTGAAAAATATGATAATTATTTATTTTATTTTAGATATTTTATAAGAAAACGAATCGTTTTAGACCGATTCGCAGAATAGTAATGCACAAACCAACAAAACTTATAATAGATGCGATGCGATGTAAAATGTTTTGGCATGGAATAATATGAATACAGTGTGAGTAAGTAAGTATTATGAGACCTAAGTGTGAATTAGGTGAGAACACTCCAGCTCACTCAGTGAAATAACTAAAATATGTGGTTTAGAATAGCGAAATACCACAGCATATGCTATAGGGAACATCACATCACTACCTTGCTTGAGACAGCAGCCAAGAGCTCAACACTCGCGTCCACATGTAACCTATTAATAACTTACTACTAGAATAAAAATGCAAGATCGGGGGTGATTCCATAATTTTTATTATCTTCTGGAAGGCTTCTTCTTCATTCCTTCCCCAAATAAACTTGATGTTTTTTTTCAACAATTTTGTTAAAGGCAGAACTATTTCAGCAAAGTTACTAATAAATTTTCTATAGTAGGAAAACAAACCTAACACAGATTTAACCTGTTTTGCACTGGTTGGGGTCTTTAGTGTCTTTAATGACTGTAATTTCTTATTGTCGGGCTTAACTCCTTCCCCGGAGATTTCATGTCCCAACACCGAAATTTTGTTATAACCAAAACTGCACTTACTCGGTTTCAGCGTAAGGTTTGCTTTCTTCAATCTACTCATGACTTCTTCTAACGATTCTAAAAACTCTGGGAAACTATTACCCCAAACTAGGATATTATCTACATAACAAATAGCCTTTTTATATTTAATGCCAGCTAATACCTTGTCCATTATCCTTTGGAAAACAGCTTGATTCGTTTTGAGCCCAAAAGGTAAAACATTGAATTCATACAACCCCGACGCAGTAATGAATGCTGTTTTATGTTTATCTTTTTCGCATAAACGATGCTGCCAGTAGCCTGAATTTAAGTCTAAGTCCGCAAAGTATCGCGCCCCTGATAAGTAAATCATCAGATCTTCTATGATTGGTAATGGGTAACTA
The DNA here is from genome assembly GCA_947562075.1 of Orthosia gracilis. Taxonomy (NCBI): domain Eukaryota; kingdom Metazoa; phylum Arthropoda; class Insecta; order Lepidoptera; family Noctuidae; genus Orthosia; species Orthosia gracilis. Next base: position 11,397,257 of record OX387277.1, read on the forward strand.
TCGGTAATGACCTTTTTATTAAGTTTACGATAATCAACACAGAACCTCCAGGACTGATCTGGCTTTTGTACTAGCACCACGGGTGAGGCGTATGCACTCCTTGACTCCCGGATGACACCATTCTTTAGCATCTCATCTATTTGCGCGTTGTTTTGGAGATACTCTATAGGGCGGATGATGGACTGGTATTTCATCTACAGTTCTAATAGTGATTTCTTCTACACTACAGCTGCCTAGCTCTGATGTTGAAAATGTGAAATTCTCTCCATAAGATGAAAGAAGTTTCATAAGTGACTCTATTTCGCACAGACTCAAGTTCGGGTTTATATCAAGTTCCCTTCTTATATTACATTCTTTAGGTTTTTTTTTTTTTTTTATTGTAAATAGGCTCGCGCTTGACCACTATCTCACCTGATGGTAAGCGATGATGTGGTCGACGGTGAAGCACGCTTGCCTAGAAGTAACCTATTCACTCTTGACTTAAAGACCCCTAGATTGTAGCTATCGGGAAACACAGACTCCGGCAGGGAATTCCACTCCTTAGCTGTACGCATAATAAAAGTGTCCCCAAAACGTTTTGTGCGTATGGGTGGGATGTCCACCATGTACCGATGACGCATCGCCGTGCGTCTGGTTGTCCGATGATGGAACGGGCTGGGCGGAATTAAATCATGCAATTCCATCGCACACTCCCCGAAATGTAACCGATAAAAAACCGACAAGCTGGCAACTCGGCGACGATGTTCAAGGCTCTGGAGCTTTGATTTGACCAGTGCCTCATTGCCGATAAGCCTCTTGGCCCGCTTTTCGATCAACTCTAGTGCATCAAGCTGGTATTTGGCAGTACCGTCCCAGAGGTGAGAACAGTACTCCATGCACGATCGAACTTGCGCTTGATACAAGTTGAGCAGCTGTTCCGGCGTGAAGTACTTTCTCACCTTCGCAAGGATCCCCAACTTTTTGGAAGCCAGCTGAGCCTTAGCCTCAATGTAAGGCCCAAAATTGAGAGTCGATGTCAACGTAACGCCAAGAAGCCCAAGATGGTCCGTTATTGGCACGGTTACATCACGAAAAGTTGGAGCCGGGTGAAATTGGCTCTTTTTAGCGGAAAAAAGACACGCCTGGGTTTTAGTAGCATTAAACTTGACCAGATTGGCATCACCCCATTCGGGGACTGCCTGCAAGGACAAGTTCAAGCGCTCCACCATGGCCTCACGAAGAGACTGGATCTGTGGCCCGGTAGCCCGTGCGTTGGACAAGTATCTCTCAGCAACAGTGCTGTCGTCTGCATACCCAAAGGTATGTAGGTAGGTTTAAGCAGATCGTTAATGTGCAACAAGAACAATGTTGCTGAGAGTACCGACCCCTGAGGGACCCCGGCATTAATATCCAATTGGTCCGACGAGCAGCCATCAATAACTACTCGAATGGACCGATCTCTCAAGAAGTCTACAAACACAAGTTGTACAGAACAGTACAACTTGACATAATAAACGCGCAAATAGATGAGATGCTAAAGAATGGTGTCATCCGGGAGTCAAGGAGTGCATACGCCTCACCCGTGGTGCTAGTACAAAAGCCAGATCAGTCCTGGAGGTTCTGTGTTGATTATCGTAAACTTAATAAAAAGGTCATTACCGATAGTTACCCATTACCAATCATAGAAGATCTGATGATTTACTTATCAGGGGCGCGATACTTTGCGGACTTAGACTTAAATTCAGGCTACTGGCAGCATCGTTTATGCGAAAAAGATAAACATAAAACAGCATTCATTACTGCGTCGGGGTTGTATGAATTCAATATTTTACCTTTTGGGCTCAAAACGAGTCAAGCTGTTTTCCAAAGGATAATGGACAAGGTATTAGCTGGCATTAAATATAAAAAGGCTATTTGTTATGTAGATAATATCCTAGTTTGGGGTAATAGTTTCCCAGAGTTTTTAGAATCGTTAGAAGAAGTCATGAGTAGATTGAAGAAAGCAAACCTTACGCTGAAACCGAGTAAGTGCAGTTTTGGTTATAACAAAATTTCGGTGTTGGGACATGAAATCTCCGGGGAAGGAGTTAAGCCCGACAATAAGAAATTACAGTCATTAAAGACACTAAAGACCCCAACCAGTGCAAAACAGGTTAAATCTGTGTTAGGTTTGTTTTCCTACTATAGAAAATTTATTAGTAACTTTGCTGAAATAGTTCTGCCTTTAAAAAAATTGTTGAAAAAAAACATCAAGTTTATTTGGGGAAGGAATGAAGAAGAAGCCTTCCAGAAGATAATAAAAATTATGGAATCACCCCCGATCTTGCATTTTTATTCTAGTAGTAAGTTATTAACCACTAGGTTACATGTGGACGCGAGTGGTGAGGCTCTTGGCTGCTGTCTCAAGCAAGGTAGTGATGTGATGTTCCCTATAGCATATGCATCCAGGAAGCTGAGTGAAGGAGAGAAGAAATATTCCACAACAGAGAAGGAGTGTCTTGCTTTAGTCTGGGCGTTGAATTATTTCAAACATTTCCTGTGTGGTTTAAAGTTCCAGGTTGTCACTGATCACAAGGCGTTGTGCTGGCTGAGAGGTAGAAAGAACATGAATGGAAGATTGGCTAGGTGGTCGCTGTGCATCCAGGCGTATGACTTCGACATTGTTCATTGTGCAGGAAGAGACAACGTCATAGCAGATTTCTTGAGTAGGAATCCTTTAGGTCAAGTAGATGAGGACCAGAAGAAGTCTGAAGAGGGCTCCGACGATGGTATGCAGCGGTATAGGATAGAGATAGTTAGAGTTAAAGATGAGCAGCTTGGAGATGAGTATTGTAGGTATTGGTTGGATAGGATAGCAGTGAGTGGGTGTGATGTGGTGAAAGGGTTTAGTGTGGTAGACGGCATTTTGTGTAAGAAGATCTGAATTTTAAATGATGATAGAATGGTGGTGGTCATTCCTAAAAGCTTATTGCAGGAGGTGTTGAGGGAACTTCATGATGATCCATGGCCAGGCGGTCATTTAGGTCTGGCGAAAACTTTGGCTAAGTTCAGAGCGAGGTACTTTATTAAGGATGCTGAGAAAGTAATAGATAAATATGTAAGAAGCTGTATGCTGTGCCAGGAGCGGAAGAAGGGTAACCAGGTGGCACAGTTGCAACCTGTTGTGGTGAATCATTTGATGGAGAAGATTGGGATAGATGTTTTAGGTCCATTCAGAAAGTCGCTGAGAGGTAATAGGTATATTATTGTGAGTTTAGAGTATGCATCGAAGTATGCAGTGTGTAGAGCAGTGCCTAAGGTGACCGCGCAGAGGATCAGTGAGTTCTTGATAGAGGAGATTTTCTGTCGTTTTGGAGGAGTTAAGGAAATAGTATCGGATAGGGGGTCAGTTTTCACGTCTCGCTTGGTAAAGGAAACGGTAAGGTATTTCGGAGCCAAGTCACGCTTCACCACTGCGTTCCACCCAGCAACAAATGGGTTAGTTGAGCGATTTAATCGGACAATGTGTCAGATGTTTTCCATGTACGTCTCCAACGATCAGCGAAATTGATGTAGTTATGTCCCACTGGTATGTTTCGCTTATAATTCAAGCAAACAGACCAGCACTAGAATTTCACCCCATATGTTGCTGTACGCTATGGAACCATTATTTCAGACAGACATGATAGTAAATAGCGGAAATAATAACATGATTGATTATGTGGAACGTCATGAACTAGGAAATAATCTGACACGATGTGCCATAGCCAATATAAAAAAGGCACAGGTTAAACAGAAAATGCGATATGATAGAAAAGCTAAGTTCAGAAGGTTTACGCCGAATCAGTTGGTAATGCTCTACACGCCCAGACGGACCATAAATAGGAGTTTGAAACTATGTAGGTTATATAAAGGCCCCTACCAAATAGTTAGGCGATTATCTGATGTTAATTATGTAATTAGAAAGTTAAATAATAGGAGATTTAGGGATATTGTACATATAAATAGGATAAAACCGTTTAATGTTAGAGTAGGCTAGTTAAAGGTAATGTAGATACTGGTAGGCAAGGTTATGTAACGTCAATGTCTAAGTACGTTAAAAAAAATATATATATGATCGATAGTTTTCAGATTTGACATGTCATAGTTAGTAGGGATGGGCAAGCAGAAAATATATTTATCGATGATTTTTGCTGCAATTAGTATCGATGTGATTAAAATAAATTATTTTCCAATTCCATGAGCTGATGTAAGCTGCCGGGGGAAGAAAAGGCTGGCAATGCTGACTACGCATCGAAGCAATATTTGTTTTTTTTATTCAGCTAGGCAGAGCTTAATCCAGTGAATTGATGATATAAGCATTTCAAGAGTGGGAGAGGTATTGGTCATAACTGAAACCGACTTTGCATACGGGGCATAGCCTTCGCAAAGGATGTTTATTTGGCATCATTGGTCCAGTTGATGACTGTTTATGGCATTGGTCCAGCTAATAACTTATTGATAATATTAAATACGTTAAGTGTGATAAGCTCTGGATAAAGTTCAATGATAGGTTTAGAAGATTCGATGCGATCCAGCCTTTCCTTCTCTGGCCTGATAAATGCTTGAGGATGAAATATTGTATCACGTTTGAATTTCACATAATTAAACCCCATCCGGGTGGATGTGAGTTATCACATCATTTCTGTTAGGAATAAGAGGCGAGAGGAGTTGGCGGCGCACCTTTATTTACTTCCTTCAAAACGTTAAAAACAGAGCGTGAGGTTATTCCCAATATGTCAGCAACTTTGCTCATACATTCATTTTCTTAAACAACTTCAAAGGCCTCCAATTGCGCAGAAATTTCATTTTTCACGTATTTGTAGGCGTTGCGGATCATTACTTTTTCAGTAACAGTGAAAGCTTTTCGTGGACGTTTTTTTCTTGGGGACAAGAAAACATCCACGTCTTTTTGTGATGTACTTGGCTGAGGATCCATTTTGATGGAAAACCAAAACAAAAAGATTCACTCAAAGTTCACAAAAAAACTATAAACGTAACAACAAACACAACGTAACAACAGGCTCTGTGAACCTAGCACCCGAGTTTGGAAAAAATGATCTTTTCTTGGTATGATTGAAAGATATCGGTAAGTAGTGGATAGTAGTGAAAATAATTTCGTAAGTAGTGGTGCCAAAAAAAAAATATGGACAGCAAAAAAAATGTTCGCTCCCGACATTGCAAAACCTGAATTTTTCCGGTTGCATCTGATAGGTAAGCGTTAGTAGTGGATTGTAGTAAGCTAAAAAAATTATAAAAAAATATTTTAAAACTCGAATATTTTTCCAAAAAGCTAAATTAAGTTTGAAAGCCTATGAGGTTACTACAAACGCTGAAAATGACTGAGACACGTTTGTAGAGGTATGAAGAGGTTTGTAGTGTCATTATTTTTGTTTGTAGTAAGGTAAAAAAATTATAAAAAAATATTTTAAAACTCGAATATTTTTTCATAAAGCTAAATTAAGTTTGAAAGCCTATGAGGTTACTACAAACGCTGAAAACGACTGAGAAACGTTTAAAGAGGTATGAAGAGGTTTGTAGTGTCATTATTTTTGTTTGTAGTAAGCTAAAAAAAATATAAAAAAATATTTTAAAACTCGAATATTTTTTCATAAAGCTGAACTAAGTTTGAAGCCTATGAGGTTACTAAAAACGCTGAAAACGACTGAGAAACGTTTGAAGAGGTTGTAACGTTACGTTTAGCTCAGATGAGCTAAACGCAAGCCACGTTATTAAAATAAAAGAGTTATTCAAAACAAACTTAGAAAAAGGATATCTAGAATATAAATTCTAAGGGCCGGCTTCACACCTCGTTGGCTGCTTGCGGTCGACAGCTAGGCAGGCAGCAGGATGGACAGGAACTCCTCAAAAGTCGCGGCATGCTCGAGGTAGGCAGGTGGCGAACAGGTAATAGTCAAGCTGGGTTGTGGCATCTCAGGCCGACGGTCAAGTAGGTGGGTTCAGGATCTGCGCGTGTTGATGGCCGGCGCGTTGCGGCCACGCGCGCCTCTGCAGACTTTGCCGATGCAGCTCTTGCAACACGTACCGAACTGGCACATCGATTATTTCAAGCAGTTAAAAATACATTTATGAGACCAAATGCGATTTATTAATAGTTTTCACAGACTCGTATCACTCTTTCACAAGCTGGCAATTCACAGTTTTAAGAGTTTTCAGAATAGAAAATACACTTGGTATTAAAGTACTCAGTAGTCAACCGACTTTTTCCGTTTTCAGCCCGAATCTGATGTTAAAAAAAGCTGACGCCCGTTTTTCCTCGTTCTCTCATTTCTTCTAAATTTTAAATTCAAAATATCAATTAGGTATATGACCAGAACGAATAAAAACGGTTTACAGAGGGGGCAGTCTACGCTGCCCTTATAATAATGTACAACTAGCTTAAGGAAGGTCTAGTCCATGGTACGTTATGTCTATGGCTTAAGAAAATAAAATAGACAGACAGACGTCAGATTACATGAAAATGTCAGAGTATAAAATATTCTTAGATTTTACAAATTAGCGATATAAATAAGTTATGGAATATTAAAACAATCAGAGATAACTAAAAATATGCTTTTCAGGTGCTAACAGTAACACAGAATATATAAAAATGAGACATGAGTTGATACAAAAGCAAAAGATATAAAGGTATGTTTTGTAAAGTATTTATTAAAATGTAAATCGACTTAAAAACGTAGGTCTGCACAGCAGAACACCACAAGTTTTAATTTTTTATTTTTTTATTTTTTTAGCTTACTACAAACAAAAATAATGACACTACAAACCTCTTCATACCTCTACAAACGTTTCTCAGTCATTTTTAGCGTTTGTAGTAACCTCATAGGCTTTCAAACTAAATTTAGCTTTATGAAAAAATATTCGAGTTTTAATTTTTTTTTTATAATTTTTTAGCTTACTACAAACAAAAATAATGACACTACAAACCTCTTCATACCTCTTCAAACGTTTCTCAGTCATTTTCAGCGTTTGTAGTAACCTCATAGGCTTTCAAACTTAATTCAGCTTTATGAAAAAATATTCGAGACTTAATATATTTTTTTGTAATTTTTTTAGCTTACTACAAACAAAAATAATGACACTACAAACCTCTTCGTACCTCTACAAACGTTTCTCAGTAATTTTCAGCGTTTGTGGTAACCTCATAGGCTTTCAAACTTAATTCAGCTTAATGAAAAAATATTCGAGACTTAAAATATTTTTTTTTTAATTTTTTTAGCTTACTACAAACAAAAATAATGACACTACAAACCTCTTCATACCTCTTCGAACGTTTCTCAGTCGTTTTCAGCGTTTGTAGTAACATCATAGGCTTTCAAACTTAATTCAGCTTTATGAAAAAATATTCGAGAATTAAAATATTTTTTTATAATTTTTTTAGCTTACTACAAACAAAAATAATGACACTACGAACCTCTTCATACCTCTACAAACGTTTTTCAGTAATTCTACAAACCTCTTCATACCTCTTCGAACGTTTCTCAGTCGTTTTTAGCGTTTGTAGTAACCTCATAGGCTTTCAAACTTAATTCAGCTTTATGGAAAAATATTCTAATCTTAAAATATTTTTTTACAATTTTTTCAGCTTTCTAGAAACAAAAATAATGACACCACAAACCTTTTCAAACCTCTTCAAACGTTTCTCAGTCGTTTTCAGCGTTTGTAGTAACCTCATAGGCTTTCAAACTTAATTTAGCTTTATGAAAAAATATTCGAGTTTTTAAATATTTTTTATAATTTTTTTAGCTTACTACAAACAAAAATAATGACACTACAAACCTCTTCATACCTCTTTAAACGTTTCTCAGTCGTTTTCAGCGTTTGTAGTAACCTCAAAGTCTTTCAAACTTAATTCAGATTTATGAAAAAATATTCTTATCTTAAAATATTTTTTTATAATTTTTTCAGCTTTCTACAAACAAAAATAATGACACTACAAACCTCTTCATACCTCTTCAAACGTTTCTCAGTCGTTTTCAGCGTTTGTAGTAACCTCATAGGCTTTCAAACTTAATGTAGCTTAATGAAAAAATATTCGAGTTTTAAAATATTTTTTTATAATTTTTTTAGCTTACTACAAACAAAAATAGTGACACTACAAACCTCTTCATACCTCTTTGAACGTTTCCCAGTCGTTTTCAGCGTTTGTAGTAACCTCATAGGCTTTCAAACTTAATTTAGCTTTATGAAAAAATGTTCGAGTTTTAAAATATTTTTTTATAATTTTTTTAGCTTACTACAAACAAAAATAATGACACTACAAACCTCTTCATACCTCTGTGAACGTTTCCCAGTCGTTTTCAGCGTTTGTAGTAACCTCATAGGCTTTCAAACTTAATTTAGCTTTATGAAAAAATGTTCGAGTTTTAAAATATTTTTTTTATAATTTTTTTAGCTTACTACAAAAAAAAATAATGAAACTACAAACCTCTTCATACCTCTGTGAACGTTTCCCAGTCGTTTTCAGCGTTTGTAGTAACCTCATAGGCTTTCAAACTTAATTTAGCTTTATGAAAAAATTTTCGAGTTTTAAAATATTTTTTTATAATTTTTTTAGCTTACTACAAACAAAAATAATGACACTACAAACCTCTTCATACCTCTTCAAACGTTTCTCAGTCGTTTTCAGCGTTTGTAGTAACCTCATAGGCTTTCAAACTTAATTTAGCTTAATGAAAAAATATTCGAGGTTTAAAATATTTTTTTATAATTTTTTTACCTTACTACAATCAAAAATAATGACACTACAAACCTCTTCATACCTCTACAAACGTGTCTCAGTCATTTTCAGCGTTTGTAGTAACCTCATAGGCTTTCAAACTTAATTTAGCTTTTTGGAAAAATATTCGAGTTTTAAAATATTTTTTTATAATTTTTTTAGCTTACTACAATCCACTACTAACGCTTACCTATCAGATGCAACCGGAAAAATTCAGGTTTTGCAATGTCGGGAGCGAACATTTTTTTTGCTGTCCATATTTTTTGTTTGGCACCACTACTTACGAAATTATTTTCACTACTATCCACTACTTACCGATATCTTTCAATCATACCAAGAAAAGATCATTTTTTCCAAACTCGGGTGCTAGGTTCACAGAGCCTGTTGTTACGTTGTGTTTGTTGTTACGTTTATAGTTTTTTTGTGAACTTTGAGTGAATCTTTTTGTTTTGGTTTTCCATCAAAATGGATCCTCAGCCAAGTACATCACAAAAAGACGTGGATGTTTTCTTGTCCCCAAGAAAAAAACGTCCACGAAAAGCTTTCACTGTTACTGAAAAAGTAATGATCCGCAACGCCTACAAATACGTGAAAATTGAAATTTCTGCGCAATTGGAGGCCTTTGAAGTTGTTTAAGAAAATGAATGTATGAGCAAAGTTGCTGACATATTGGGAATAACCTCACGCTCTGTTTTTAACGTTTTGAAGGAAGTAACTAAAGGTGCGCCGCCAACTCCTCCTAAAAAAACTGGACCAAAGCGAGGTTTCAAAGATAAAATTGATGAATTTACATTCTCTGCAATACGAAGAATTGTTCATCAGTTCTTTTACCGGAATGAACCTCCAACCATTGCAAAGGTTAGTCAATCAGTCAGACAGTATTATTTTATACCTACATCTTTTATATATAAGTAATGATTCCAAGCTATTATAAAATTTACTATTTTAGATTTTACAAGTGATGAACGATGATTCAGAAATGCCCAAGATTTCCAAAGACACCCTCAGAAAAATTTTGAAGCATCTTAATTTTAAATTTGTTGCACGGTCACGCAAGAGCACACTTATTGATCGAAATGATATAATAACATGGCGCCAGCGTTACTTGCGATCTATATGTCAGTTTCGACGAGAAGGGAGACATATATCATTATCAAGATGAAACTTGGGTTAACGCAGGTAAGGCTAACATTTATACACAAAATGAATTTATATACATTTTACATTAAATTCAATAGTAATATTGAATGTTCATGTACTATATTTATTTTAAGGTCATACTGTAAAAAAAACTTGGGTGGACAAGAAAGTCACATCATCTCGACAAGCGTTTTTGGAGGGACTGACCACTGGATTAAAAAATCCATCTGGAAAAGGCAAACGTCTCATAATTAGCCATATAGGTAGTGAAGAAGGCTTTCTGGAAGAGGGCCTCATGATTTTTGAAGCAAAGAAAAATTGTGAAGATTACCATGATGAGATGAATGCAGTTTGTTTTGAAGAGTGGTTCGCTGGAGTCTTACCAAAATTAAGACCAAACTCAATTGTGGTGATGGATAATGCACCTTACCACTCCCGAAAATTGGAAACGGCACCAAAAATGAGCTGGAAAAAAGCTGCCATTCCAGATTGGCTTTTAAATAAAAATATTCATTACGAACCAGATATGGTTAAAGCTACGCTTTTAGAACTGGTTCCACATAACGAGTCTTTTAATAAGTACGCTGTAGACGAAATGGCAGCACAACATGGGATCACGATTTTAAGACTGCCCCCTTACCATTGCGAGCTAAACCCTATCGAATTGATATGGGCGCAGGTAAAGGGGCATGTAGCTCAAAATAATAAAACCTTCAAATTGACAGACGTGAGAAATTTATTTCAGGAAGGCATTTAAAAAATTACGGCTACCGAATGGTCTAAATGCGTATCCCATGTTGTCAAAGAAGAGGAAAAAATGAGTAGGCTAGATATGTTAATTGACAATATCACAGACACATTTATAATAAATGTTACAGAAAGTGACAGCGATAGCGATAGCGATGACGGCGACAATTTATAAAATAAATTATTACCATAATACATCTATCTGTTTTATTTGTCATGTTCTTTCATGATCACATTTTTTATTTATTTCACACACAATTATAAAAGAAAAGTCTCAGATCGTTAATTAATCGTCAAAACTAAATTATCGGTTCAGAAATATTTAATTTCCGGATATACTTAGTTTACGAGAGTAAAATTATAAACGAGAAGAATCGATCCGGAAATATTCCATTTCCATATCGAATAATTTCGCAACGTCACTATTTAGTACTTGTCATAACGTTGCAACACTGAAATTGTCAAATCTGGAATCGAATTAAAATTCCGAGTATAGGAACTGAATTAAGCCACTGGCAGCTAAGAGATGACCAGTCTCATCTGACGGCACCCGTTCACGAGCATGACGCGTGCATCAACCCCACTCAGCTCAACCATTTTGAAGGGAACCGAATTACCCAATAACACGCGCCACCAACAGCGAGACATTTGAGTGAGCATGACAAACTCTCAACTGCCATGCTCGCAATGTCAAAATAAAAAAAAATAAAAAGTTGTAACCTAATAAAAATGCTCCATGGTACTTCACATTCACAAATTTGAAAAAAAAAAGTGCTTCTACATTATACAATGCTATTATTTTTAAATATAACATGTCAAGAATCCTAAGTCCTATTGAAATAAACAAATGAAATAAAAATAAAACACTGAAAACAACAATACGAAAAGGGCAGCAGCATCTCTTCCAATATAAACTAATTTGTAGCTACAAATGTATGTGGCTGTGGAGCAGGACCGGCATTTAGCCAAGCATTTTTATCAAGGAGATAATCTTCCAATTTATAATATGCTTTTCTACATAGTGTGCGTTTAATGCATGTTTTAAATTTTGACTCGTTTAATTGGAGAATTTCTAGTGGAATTTCATTATAAAATTTAACTATATAACTATTAACTATATAAGATAGGAACTGAATTAAGCCACTGGCAGCTAAGAAATGACCAGTCTCATCTGACGGCACCCGTTCACGAGCATGACGCGTGCATCAACCCCACTCAGCTCAACCATTTTGAAGGGAACCGAATGACCCAATAACACGCGCCACCAACAGCGAGACATTTGAGTGAGCATGACAAACTCTCAACTGCCATGCTCGCAATGTCGAAATAAAAAAAATAAAAAGTTGTAACCTAATAAAAATGCTCCATGGTACTTCACATTCACAAATTTGAAAAAAAAAAGTGCTTCTACATTATACAATGCTATTATTTTTAAATATAACATGTAAAGAATCCTAAGTCCTATTGAAATAAACAAATGAAATAAAAATAAAACACTGAAAACAACAATACGAAAAGGGCAGCAGCATCTCTTCCAATATAAACTAATTTGTAGCTACAAATGTATGTGGCTGTGGAGCAGGACCGGCATTTAGCCAAGCATTTTTATCAAGGAGATAATCTTCCAATTTATAATATGCTTTTCTACATAGTGTGCGTTTAATGCATGTTTTAAATTTTGACTCGTTTAATTGGAGAATTTCTAGTGGAATTTCATTATAAAATTTTACACAGTACCCCATAAAAGAGCTAGCTACTTTAGCTACCCTGAATCGAGGTTGATCTAACTTGTCCTTATTTCTAGTATTAAAATTGTGCCTATCACTTATTTTAGTAAAAAGATGAATATTTTTCCGGACATACATTATATTTTCATAAATGTATTGACAAGGTACCGTCATGATGTTGATATCTTTAAATAATTCCCTAAGAGAATCGCGCCTTCGAAGATTGTATATGGCTCTGATAGCTCTTTTCTGCAGAATAAAAATAGACTCTATGTCTGCAGCCCGTCCCCATAGCAAAATACCGTAAGACATGATACTATGAAAGTAACTAAAATAGACCAGCCTCGCGGTATGTACATCAGTAAATTGACGGATTTTTCTGACAGCATATGCTGCTGAACTAAGCCGTCCTGCCAGAGATGTTAAATGAGGACCCCATTGTAGCCTCGAGTCGAGCGTGATTCCCAGGAAAACCGCGTTTTCGACGATTTCTAGTTTCTCCTTGTTCAATATTATTTCCAAGTCATTACTTTTAACATTCGGTAACGCAAATCTTATGCACTTCGTTTTTTTCCCATTTAGTACTAAATTATTAACAGTAAACCAGTTTTGGACCTGCTGTAGAGCGGTCTTTACGTCATCAATACGTGTGGAACGTCTATTGATCTTAAATATTAAGGACGTATCGTCAGCAAACAATACTATATGTGGTTGTTTTTTCAATAAATGCGGTAGATCATTTATATACACCAGAAAGAGGAAAGGACCCAATATAGAGCCCTGTGGTACCTCCATTTTTATTTTTAAGCCCCGTGAATTTACACCATTTATCTGAACTTGCTGTTGCCTGTCATTTAAATAAGATTTCACTAGGCTTAGTGCAAGTTTACCTAATCCGTAATGTTCCAGCTTTAAAAGTAAGGTTTCATGATTAACACAATCAAAAGCCTTTGAGAGGTCACAGAAGATTCCAATAGCATCTTGGGCTTCCTCCCACGCTGCAAATATGTGTTTTAATAAGGAGACACCAGCATCAGTTGTACAACGTCCTTTGGTGAAACCATACTGCTGTTCGTGTAAGATTTTATTAGTGTTAAAATGAATAAGCATTTGATTAAGCATAACTTTTTCAAAGACCTTACTGAAAACCGGCAACACGGCAACAGGTCTATAATTATTGGTGTCATTATGGTCGCCGGATTTAAAAAGAGGTATAACTTTACTGAATTTCATTACATCTGGAAAGACTCCTTGGTCCACACACAAATTAAAAATTAAAGCCAAGTATGGTGCTACGGTCTCGATTATAGATGTACAAACTTTAACAGACATTCCCCATAGGTCCTCGGTTAATTTTATTTTTATTTGCCGGAAAGCCTTTAGGACTGTCATAGGGTTTATATGTTTGAATTGAAATTCAGCCGAACAGCCTGGCACGTTTTCTTTCAATAAAGCAAATGAGGCCTTCGGCGAGGAATTTAAAGCTTCCGTTGTCTTAAGAGGTATGTTGGTGAAAAAATTCACAAACTCTTGGGCTACTTCTATGTTAGAATTTATGGGACCATGTGAAGTCTCCAATAAAAAATCCGTGTTTCGTACCTTATTTCTACCCGTTTCACTATTAATAACTTTCCAAACGGTCTTTATTTTATTGTCTGCCGATTTGATTTTTGTGCTAATGAAAAGGGCCTTCGCTACTTTGCAATTTTTTCTAAAGAGTTTAGAATATTTATTTACATACTTGTTAAAGCTTTCAGAGTTAAAAAATGGTTTAAGGCCATATAGTTCATATAGTTTTTCCCTACTTATCCTTATACCTTTAGTCGCCCAGTCACTAAATACAAACTTAGGGAAAACACTTTTTGACTTCTTTTCAAAACTTTTATTAAATTCATTGAGTATTACTGAAAAGAAATTATTATAAAATTTATTGGCATCATCAATACTATGGCCCAGAACATTTAACTTATTTTGTATGTTACTATTAAATTTTGTTAATTTGCTAAGTGTAATTGGCCTAAATTGAATTTGAGCTTTTTCCAAAATTGCTTTAGACTTAAAAGACACCGTTTGTCCACTATGATCAGACGGAAGATAATTTACTATGGCTTTATCTAAATAATCACAATCACAGAAAATATTATCAATACAAGTTGCAGAGGTTGGAGTTACTCTAGTTGGTTCTGTAAAAACATTAGACAGATTAAATGATTTAAAAAGGCTTAAAAATCTGCAGCTATTTGAATTATTTTCTAAAATATTGATATTAAAATCCCTACAAATAATTATGGATTTGTTACTGCCTGCAAGTTTTGTTAGAATATCCTCCATTGTTGCTTCAAATAAACTTAAGTTTTGAGGGTCAGGGGGTCTGTACATGCACACTACAACATGCTCATCTAGCTCAACACAGGACAGTTCAATGCAATGTTCATTTGACAAGCTAACTATATCATTACGTTGTTTAAATTTTAAGCATTTTTTTATTAAGATCAGGGAACCACCCCGCAGCATAGATTTACGGTTAAAACAACTGCCTACACTATAATTTTCATAACTAAGTAGCATTTGGTAATCTTTCAACCAATGTTCAGTAAAACATACGACATCAAACATTGTTTTTTCTAAAAACATTTCAATTTCTAATAATTTGGAAGAGATACCCTGAATATTTTGATGAAATAACTTCAAGACATGCTGCTGAGCCCCTTTTTGGCTTTTAACTTTTTGAAAGCAAGAAAATACCTCGTTATTACTTGGTATAACTATGGTGTTACTGGTACTCTCTGTTGTCCTATGAATTAGTTTAAACTACTATCTGGAGTTACAAAAGAATTTTCCATAGTGATACATGGAACCTCCTTCGTACAGTTCACAAAAGAATTAATAGCAATTAAGCTATGGTCGATTTGGCTGTCCACAGGGTTATTAGTATGTGGACAGCCAAATTAACTATTAATTATTAACCACAATGTATGTTATTACATTGTGGTTTTAACTAAACATGACTTTGACATACTACTTATGTCTGTGTTAATAAAATAAACTAATAGCTTAGCTATTGTGTGTCTTATACTAGTTGGCAGATACGCTGTACCTCTAGTCGACCTTAAATGACCAACAAAAATGTTGGTGTCAAAAAACATAAACTTGTCACTATAGTGACTTGTTAAGAAATGCATATGTTGATTAAGCATATGAATATACTTATTTTTCCTACTAGATAATTGTTCATAATATGGGAATGCACACAATATTATTTTCTTGCACTTTAATTTTAACATCTCAGTTACAAAGTCAGTGATGTCTTCCTTTCTTACTTTCAAACTATTACCTATAAACACTGTTACATCAGTATTATGATTATACGTTTTTCTAGTAACTAATTCCATAATTTGCATATAAGTTGACCCGGGTAAACAATAATTTTGAGTAGAATGACTCAGTTTGTTATGTATTAATTTTCCTAGACCTCTTCCCATACTATCTGAAAACATAACTGAAGAATATTACAATCCTGACTAGTACAGGATGGAAAATTACCAGACTCAGACTGGACAATGTGACTTAAATCCTGCCCAAAGTCAGTTAAAGCTTGTCCAGTAACACAGTCCTGAAAAAAGCTCTCAGCCTGGGACGAGTCCACCGTTGCCCCAGGCTGGCCAGCATCAAGATCTGAGACTGTCTGACACGTGCACCGACTCTTAACCAACTCATTTGCAGCTAGAATGTGTTCTTTAATTTGGTTTTGCGATTGTACATACTTACTGTAAAGAGAACTGAGTGAATTTTCAAGGACTTTCATTTCTGACTGTAATTGCTGTGTAACTATTTCATAAATCTTCTTGCTGTCCTCTAATTTAATCTGATAATTGTTTAATTTATTAATTAAGTCAACACGTTCTTTCCTGAGTGGAATATATTTGGAAAAGTGTTTGTTGTTTTTTAAATTGGTGGCATTTTTTAATTATTCTATTAATCTTTGCATATTTTTTTAATTTATTATGACTAACTTTTAAACTAACATTGTGATTCAATAAGGAATCCTCAGTTTAGTCGATAGTAAGCATGGGATGGAGGTTACCATTAGAGCCTAATAAATCATTATATAAATGGTTAGTTTCCCTAGCCTGAGTACTCTCTTTTTCTTTTTGCAATTTAAGAATTTTACTGTTAGCATAATTTAACTCATCCTGGAGATCCCTAACTTTGCATAAAGCCTCCTCATATAAATTACTACAGTCCCCAAAACCATCCGTGATCACCCGCAGTTTGTCACGCTCATCCACAACATCTTGAAATTGCTGGGCTTGGTCTACAAGCTCCCGTTTAAGGCTTGTGTTTTTTAAAAATAATGTTCTTGATTTCAGTCTCACTTTCCTCCCTCTCCACCAACAATTGTTCACACTGTTGTTTTGATTCCTTAAGTTCTTGGAGGGCCGTTCGCAATTTCAGCTCCATATCCTGTGCAGTAGCCTTACGGGTCATCGTTGGCATGGTTTCAGGATTAGTGACTGAAAAATTGAAACGAAGAACACAAAACAAAGAAGACAAAGACAAAGTAAACAAAGAAGGAAAGGAAGAGAATTAAATCAAGAATAAGATAAGTGCAGTTAAATAGAGAATTGAGGTAGGCGGCTTGATCGATTTGTAAAGTTATTCAATAATGTATTTGGTAACTTTTGCTGGCCTAAAGGTTATAATTGCGCAAAGTGGGTAGGATGTCCAGATCACAAAATAAACTTTGTTTGACGATTTATAACGAATACAGTGCAAAATAACTATTGAAAGCTATATTATTAACGTATATTATCCAAGAAAACCAGATCTACACTAACAAAAATAAGAAATAATGACCATTTCCACAATGTAAACGAAGTGTTTTAGAACAAATGCAAAATCCTAAATTGCCGAAAATAGTATGTTAAATTAGTGAGTATGACGTGTAACTAAGGTCAAGTTAGTAATGTGTGCTATTATCACAAATACTAAATAAAGTACAATCATCGGCACGGTTCTTGAGCGCTGAGCTTCACGTGCGCAAAAGTGAATTATTGGGTCCCTCTGGTGGTATGAAGTGAGGCGCGGGGGCGGGGAAAGTGCAGTGATTGGCCCGTAGCGTATCGCGTCATAGCCGTCAGTCGTGATTCGTTCTTTACTCTTGTTGTACGTACCTCACGACGACGAGTACAATTCCGGCCAATTTAATTGCTACAAATTTTTAAACTGCGTCATTTTAAATTATCTGGTAAGTTAGAACTCAAATATGTTATGTGTTTTTTTTTATTAATTAGACCTTTGTTATAATAATAAAAGGTGATATTTATCGAAAATATAGCAGGAAAAAAATTAATGTCAGTTTGTAATTATAGCAAAACTATTATTTTTCATTACTAACTATACTACTATACTTACAAACTATATTGTTTTTCATTTCATTAATGAACAAATGAAATTAGAGGTCAAAAATGTTAACAAAAAAAAGTATGTAGGTACGTTGTTTTTTTGTAATTTTTAACAAACTATAAGAACTAAGTTATAATTTTAAATTAGAAATACTTTTGTTAGTTACCTTTTTTTTTGATCTCAATTTCCATTTCTCAATTTAATAAATCATTATTTAATCGTATAAGTAAGAAATTACGTAGACCGTAACTTAGAAAAAATAAATAATAAACGGGTGTGCGTTTTATTTGTCATAAGTGTACGATGCGCAAAGCGATCCCCACTCTTCCGCCGAGCGCTCAAGAACCGTGCCGGTATCTGTAAACACTACTTCCCCGGTTTATTCCGTAATTTAGACGTCAGACGATTCTAGGTTACCGCTGACAGCCGCCGGTACTAATAACGTATTTTACTTGGTCAATTGGCAAGAATACAATAATCCTGTATATTATTGCAGTTATCTTATGTTTAAATTAACAATAACACCTTATTTTTACTTAAATACTAAATAAAATTAATTTTAAAATACGGAACACATATTTGACATGTTACTTAGGCAGTGTTGCCAGGATGATAGCAGGATGATAGGTAGGGTAGGTAGGGTAGGTAGGGTAGGTAAAGTAGGTAAAGTAGGTAGGGTAGGTAGGGTAGGTAGGGTAGGTAGGGTAGGTAGGGTAGGTAGGGTAGGTAGGGTAGGTAGGGTAGGTAGGGTAGGTAGGGTAGGTAGGGTAGGTAGGGTAGGTAGGGAAGGTAGGGTAGGTAGGGTAGGTAGGGTAGGTAGGGTAGGTAGGGTATGTAGGGTAGGTAGGGTAGGTAGGGTAGGTAGGGTAGGTAGGGTAGGTAGGGTAGGTAGGGTAGGTAGGGTTGGTAGGGTAGGTAGGGTAGGTAGGGTAGGTAGGGTAGGTAGGGTAGGTAGGGTAGGTAGGGTAGGTAGGGTAGGTAGGGTAGGTAGGGTAGGTAGGGTAGGTAGGGTTGGTAGGGTAGGTAGGGTAGGTAGGGTAGGTAGGGTAGGTAGGGTAGGTAGGGTAGGTAGGGTAGGTAGGGTAGGTAGGGTAGGTAGGGTTGGTAGGGTAGGTAGGGTAGGTAGGGTAGGTAGGGTAGGTAGGGTAGGTAGGGAAGGTATTTTTTTTTTTTTTTTTTTTTCTTAATACTAATCCCGCTAACAACGTTAGCGCCTAATCTGTGCAAATTCTTTCATTCCATTCCTCTTTCATGCTTCTCGTACTTTCATTCTTCATACCATGGTTCTTCTTGCATACTTCATCTTGTATACAGTGGGTGGGAATCCCACTTTGTTTAAATACTTAAAAGGCAACTTTATTTATTTAGTGAGGTCAAAAGACAAAAAGTGCTAAGTGTACAAGATTTCAAAAACATAAACGCTGTTAATCACAGTAAAATATGCAAAAGGTGCTGCAGATCACAGATAAGGTACAGAATTTCTGTTTATCACAGGAAAAAATCACAATATAAATAATGCCTTACACCTAGGGATGAGAAGCACAACAGTGCTTTTCATCATACAGACAATCTGTTGTTGCTAGGTACTACCCCAGTGCACCGTTCGTCACTGCAGTTTTGTGCGTGGTATTCTATGCTTCTTACAAATATTCTTATAATACTAGTGAAGCATAGTGCCGCTTCAACTTCGGTTTCGTGCAATGACGATGGAAGCCACATTAACACAGTACAACAGGAACTTTTCCCTGTGTTGCTTACTCATGAGCCCATGCAGGCTCTCCTTCGTCAGTCTCCTGTCCAGCTCACATTCGAGTTGGTAGCGTTCCCTGATAAATAACGGGCAATCTGCAAGTATGTGCTGGACAGTCTCTGCCACGCCTGGATCGCAGACGCACGATGGGCTCTCCTTACACTTGAAGCGATTCAAGTATTCAGAGAACCCGCCGTGCCCCGTCAAAACCTGCGTGAGAACGCCTGTGGGCCGCACCTGTTTTATAATACGGTAAGCCGCCATGGCATCCGGAAGAAACATTTTCGTCACAGAGGCTGTCTCGCCCGACACATATCTTCGGTTCCATTCATCAAGCGATTCCAAACGGATCTGTCGCTTGATAAATGACACCGGACATCGGTCGTAGTCCGGCTTCCTCCGTAACGACAACGCTGCCTTCTTTGCCAACTCGTCCGCTCGCTCATTCCCCGGCAGGCCCGCGTGGGCCTTGATCCAGAACAAAGACACAGCTTTGCTCTGGCCCAGGGCTTGAGCCAAATTGGCGCGCGCGCGAACTGCCAGGGGATGGAGAGAGCCAGGGCTTGCAAGCGTCTGCAATGCTGACATTGAGTCACTGTACAAACCATAGCTCGTCTCTTGCCGCGTGAGGATCATGTCCGTCGCTTTGCAGATGGCCAGGAGTTCCGCCTGGTAGACTGTGCAGTATGCGGCTAAGCTAAGTTTGAGGTTCACTATCCCAAATGGATAATGCGGCTCCGACCTTCCCCTCAATCTTGCTGCCGTCGGTGAAGATTCGCACCGCCTGCACATTGTTGCTGTCTAGCAACTGTTGGTCTGCCAGGCACATGAACTCCAAGGGCATTTGTGTAGCTGGATGAGGAGCTTCTGCAAACCTTACCGAACCTTCGATCTCCCTATCTCCTGGCACAAACCGGGATGACCCTCTTCTCGCTTCATACAGGGCGGCTGCCTCCTGTATGCGCAGATCTAGAGGTAGTATTCCGGACAGTACCAGTGCCGAGTTCAGGGAGACGGTACGGTAAGATTTACAGATCTTCTGGACGAATCCTCGTTGGACCGAGTCTAGCTTCTTCCGTATTCCCAGCTTCTTTGTAGCGGGAGCCCAGGCTGCGGCTGCGTACGTTATTATGGGCTCAATCATAGCAGTGTAGATTGTGTGTATGATCTGTGCGTCCAATCCCCAACTCACTTTAGCGGCGCGGGACAGCTGCTTATAAATGTTAGCTGCCCTCCTGCAGACGTTCGCGGTGTGCTCGTTGAAGGTGAGCTTCTCGTCTATGGTTAGACCCAACAACTTCATCTTCCCAACCATACCAATGTCGACCCCGGCCATGCTCAGCCTTGGGGTATCATACTTGCGCTTGTTGGTTACGACCATCGCACAGGTTTTGTGCGGTGCGAACCTCAGCTTGTTTCTGACGCCCCAACTCTGAACACGGGCGAGGGCTGCATTGGCAGATGTAGAAACTTCGGTCGCTGAGTCCCCATCCAAAACCAAGACGATATCATCGGCGAACGCCTGCCCGAAGATACCGCGCTGCTCCAATTCCTGCAATAGTGGGTCTAGAATGAGATTCCACAGGATGGGACCACCTATTGACCCTTGAACACAGCCCTTGCTAGTCACTCGCGTGCATTCCTCCCCAGCGTAACGAACCTTGACTTTCCTACTGTCGAGGTAGCTGTCTAGCAGCCTTCTTATATTCACCGGGCACTTTTCCTCAGCCAGTCTGACCTTGATGGCTGGCCACCAAACACTATCAAAGGCCCCCTCTATATCCAGCGACACCAGGACAATTAGCTTCTTCAGCCTCAACTTGTCCTGTACGTGCTCCATTAGCGTATAGAGGGCGTCCTCAGTGCTTTTCTGGGGCATAAAGCCAAACTGGCGAGTACTATTCAATTCAATTCAATTCAATTCAATTCTTTATTGCATATCACATGTGTATAACAAAGATCTTATAACAGTAGTATTATAGTTCACATGGACCCTGTCGGGCACAGCAATTTATATAGTAATAAATACCTAGCTTATTATAAATTAATTAATATACCTAGCTGAAAAATTACAATGCAAGCTTTAAATATAATTGAATGATGCTACAGAATGGCAATTATAGAACAAATGAATTTTAATTAAAGCTTAGATAAAAGTGAAATAAAAACAATAAAAAAAAAAAAATGGTAAGTCAATAAATAACCTAGATAAAAATGGCAATGTCAACAAAATAAAATTACACAGCAATTTAGAATATTATCTAATAAATACATAGCATAAAGTTCAGGTAATATAATTTTGAATAATTTTACTTAAGTTTTAACTGTAATTATAATTATGATGCCATAGAATAAATTGTAAAATAAAACAGAATAGATGTCAAGGTTTAGATACAAGTCAATAAAATAAAATGGTGAAACGTCAATCAAAATAAAAAATCTAAATAAATGGTAATTTCACAAAAAAATAACAAAATACAATATGTCAAAACAGAATTAAATAATTAGCATGTCAAATCAAAATGTGAGCGTCTCTGATAGTCATGTACGAAAGTCATCATTAAAAAATTCGTTCAATGTATAATAGCATCTATCAACCAACCAATTTTTGAGGCGTTTAATAAATATTTTGTCGTTTTTCTCAATTTTGATGTCGTTCGGTATTTTATTATATATTTTTATAGACATTATATTAGGACCCGTGCTATGTAATTTTAACTTTGATGATGGTACTACGAGTGTGTTTTCATATCGTGAACGCGGTGCATATCGGCGGTCTTGTTCAGTAATTTTTTGGTAGAAGTTTGGGTTCTGAATCACAAATTTACAACTTTCTAGAATGTAGATTGATGGCAGAGTTAAAATTTCTAATTGCCTGAAATGCGGTCTACACGTTTCATCGCTAGCAATGTGAACCAATATTCTGATACATATTTTTTGTAGAATAAACAAATCGTTGCTATCTACACTATTTCCCCAGATAATTATTCCGTACTTCAGCCATGAATATGCGTATGCATAGTATGTAGATAGTGCTGTTTTCAAGTCGGTTGTTTTTTTGAGCTCACGTAATGCGTAAATGAAGCTGGATAATTTAGATTTTATTTTCTGGATGTGTGCTTTCCACGTCATATGAATGTCTAAGTCCAAACCTAACAGAGTAAACGTCTCAACGCATTCTAAATTTGTACCGTTAAAAGTAAAATTAATCTTTAAAGGTTTTTTCTGATAAGGCCTAAATTGCATAATTTTTGTTTTAGAAAAGTTGATTTCTAGGTTATGATCTTTCTTCCAGTTTTGTATATTTAGCATTATATTATTGAGATTCATATATAGGTGTTGAGAGTCAATACAGGAAGTTATTATAGAAATGTCGTCGGCAAACAGCACACACGACTCCGTTATAATTTTAGGGAGATCGTTGATGTAAATCAAAAACAATAGGCACCCGACAACCCCACCCTGTGGAATAGAGTGTTCTATGCAAATACCATTAGAGCGTATCAGACTAAATTCTCCGGTGTTGTGATCCCAATGTTCTATTTCTACGAATTGTTCTCGGTTTTTTAAGTATGATGCGAACCATTCAAGGGTTATTCCTCGTACACCGATACCATATAATTTATCTAATAAGATTTTATATATTACTTTATCGTATGCCTTAGTCATATCTAGTAGGATCCCAATCGCATATTTTTTATTATTTAAAACGTTCAATATTTCTTGTGTAAATTTATACGTTGCCAAAACTGTGGAGCGGTTTTTCCGAAAACCGTGCTGGCAATCATCAAAAACATTAAATTTTTCGCAAAAGTTGTAAACGCGTTTGCACATTGTTTTTTCAAATATCTTAGATGATGTTGGTAAAAGTGCAATTGGTCGGTAGTTATTTGGATCTGACTTCGAGTTTTTCTTATGAATAGGTTTTATTAAGGACTTTTTTAACGCGTCTGGGAATCTTCCTTCAGAAAATGATTGCTTAATTAATAAATAAAACGGTAGTGTAAGCTCTTCAGCACACGTTTTTATAAGTATGGGGGGAAGCTCATCTAATCCGTGGCTGTATTTGGTTTTGAGATTTTTGATAATATTTTTTATTTCTTGTGGTGTGGGTGGATGTAAAAACATAGTGTTATCAGTTGGTCGTAGCACAGGTCGACCGCGCGGCTCTGTGTCCCCACTCTGCCTTGTTTGTCCCACTGATGCGAAGAAGTCATTGAATAAGTTTGAAACTTGTTTTGGGTCCGACGTAAGTTTATCGTGGACCATCAATGTAATGTTTTGTTGTGATTTTTGAAGGTTTTTATTTGTACGCTCTTTAATAATTTTCCACATTGACTTTGTTTTGTTAGTTGAATTTTTAATTTCCCGAATACACTCTAATTTTTTCGATTTATTGATTATATGTTTTAAAGTTTTTTCATAGATTTTATAGTGTTTTTTCAATATTGGATCATTAGAATATGAAATGAGAATTCTGAACAGACGCTTATTTTTGCATGATATTTTGATGCCTCTTGTCAGCCATTTTCTTCTTTTGTTTCGGTTCAGTTTTATAGTTTTAAGGGGTATACAGTCATTTAATATTTTAAGTAGATGATTTTGGAACGAGTTGTAGTTTACATTTATGTTTTTTTTCGAGCTAATAATCCGATGCCAATCAATTTGTTGTAATTCTAATCTAAATTTTTCTATATTTATACTATTGAAAATTCTTTTTTTGGTTTTCCAATCTTTACATGAAGTGTTTTTTTCGTGTGACTGTTTTAAATGTACTATTGTTCCTTTATGATCAGAGAAACCGAAATCGTTCACGTGATAAGTAATTAATTTTGAGTCGAAGTTTATAAAAACTAGATCAAGGCAGGTAGAAGTGGTATTCGTCACTCGAGTAGGGCTTTTTATACATTGAATGAAGTTATATTCTAACATTACATTAAGTAGTATATTTGTTTGTAAACTATTTTCCAAGATATTAACATTGAAATCACCTCCAAATATGATTTTATTCTTACTATATTTATTTGATAATCGTTCTCCTATCAATTTTAATTGTTTATAAAATACATCAGGCTGTCTATTACTCCAATATAAAGTTACAAGTACAGTGTTAAGTATTGGTAATTCAATGGCACATACTTCTATAATGTATTCCACCGACATATCCATAATATCCTTTCGTTCGATGAATACTATGTGTTCCTGTATCAATATGCATACACCGCCGCCTCCGTAGTTTTGTCGACAGTATGCCGTGGCGAGGATGTATCCGTTGTAATTAAGAATGTCTTTCTTTCCCTGTGATAACCACGTTTCCGATAAACAAAGCGCGTGGTATTTTTCTTTATTATCATCAAGAAAATCTTCCAACAAATGATGTTTATTGTTGATACTTTGCATGTTTTGGAACAGTATTGTGATGTTATGATGATCTTTAGTGGCGAAAGGAACTTATTTCATCTATGTTAGCCTGTAAAAGGTCAGTGTTGCGTTTGTTGGTGTTATTTATGTTATCGTTAGTATTGTCGTTCTTGTGAGACTCGATAGTTTGATCAAAGTTAATATTTTTTCTTGCATAAGTTTGTTTTGTCATTGTAGTGAGTTCTTGTTGTCTTCCATCTATTATCAATTTATTATTTCTAATAATAGCGTGGTGTCCTTGTTGTCTTGCTAAGCGTAGGTTTTCTTGTAAGGATTTTTTTTGTCGAAGTGCAGTCTCATTTAGGTATTCAGAAATAAAGAGTCCTGTATGTTTAAAGTACGTCGCGTTATCTAAGATATATTTCGTCATACGTTTGCTTATAAGCTCAATTATTATAGGTCTTCGAGAGTTGCTGGATCTTCCTATTCGTGAAAGTCCCTCAATATATCCAGTCAGGTCAACATTTAAAATATCTTTGAAAGCTTCGATTATCCTATAATGTAGTTGGTACTCTGATTCTTGGTCGTACTCAGTAAGTCCAAATAGTACAATTTTTTTTAAGTTGTTTTCTTGTTTTTGCTTGTCAATTTCTGTGATAGTTTGTTTTATTTCTGTAATTTGTTGTTTAAGTTGATTGTTCTGTAATTGAAGTGTTACTATTTTTTCGTTTAGTGTATTTATATTGTTTCTTGCTATGTCTTGTTCATGTTTTAATTTGTGGGTATCTTGTAAAATATCTTCTCTTAATTCTATTATTGTCTTTTGTATTTCGTTTTGGATTGTATTCTTCAGTACAGAGAGTAGGGAATGATTATTTTTTTCTAGTTTTGAATCTAGCAGTTTGCTAAAGGTTTCTAAGGTAATAGAGGAACCCTCGGTCGTGATTGCCTGCCTTTTAGTGATGAATTGGATACTTTGGTCAGAGGTTTTACACTCGGCATTCGTCGTAATGTTTATATTATGTCCTTCTTGAGCATCATCATCGATTGACATTGTAGTGTCGTTAAGTGATGATACTTTTAATGTGCGGATAGGGGTGGTATCATTTTTTAATCGGTGAGTGATATTAGCACAGTCCGAGCAGCGCCAGCATTTTTTAAGTTCAAAATGATGTTCCAGATAATAGGCAGAAGTCATATTGAGGCACGCATAGTGATATTTAGCTGAGCACCCTGTGCATTTCAGGGACTCTCCAGCGTATTGTATTTCCTTACAACAAACCGGGCAACCCATAATAATTATGAGTGAAGTTGTTATTGTGTTATGCGTGAAGCAAAAGTGTCAAAGTTGCGTACTGTGTTTTGATTGGTCAATTCTTGTGTCAGCTGTCATTCGTTAATATTTTGCAGATCTGTCCAGTTTAAATTCTCAACTGAATTTTGAAAACATATTTTAATTATTACAGCATTCCAGATTACCTTTTGTCGATTAGTGTAACTCCAATTCTGTATTTCTTGTTACTGGTTCTGTTTGATGGTTTTGTTTTCGTTTATTTTGCGTAGCCACCAACACAGTCACCAACAGTCACGACATCAGTTCTTAGTCACATTTAGCGTAATTCGCAGTCGATCATCGAGATAACACTTCCACTAGTTTTTTATAGCAAACTAAGCGCACTCGTTAGTGTTTTAGATTTACTGGTGGAGAATACCAAACAGGCGCTCCATAAATTACCCCATGAATTTCCATAGATCGCACTACATCCGAACTAAACCGCGGTACAAGCTGCCATTTTATACGCGCTACTACCATCCTCTCCAGGACCTTCCCCAGAACCGGCAGTAGACCTATTGGTCTGTATGCCTTGGGGTTTAGGTAATCGTCCTTGCCCAGCTTTCTGAGGACCACGACTGTGGCCTCCTTCCAGATGTTCGGGAAGTGTGCCAATTCAAGGCACTTATTGTAGAGGGCAAGGAACGCATCCAGGTCCTGGTAGATCGCTCGACTGCAGATGTCAGACGTCAGTCCATCCCCCCCTGGTGCCTTTTTGGGATTGAAACCTGCCACGGCGGTCTTCAGCTCCAGCGAGGTAAATGGTGGATCATGATATTCATCATGAACCCACTCATTTACTCGACTGGCTGCTTCTCTAATTCGCCTGTGGTCAGCGTTGTCCTGGTCTACTCTGTCTTCGGGGTAGAACGTATCTGCAAGTAGGGCGGCCGATTCACTTGGGTTGAGGAATACACCATCGCTGCATAGGGTCAGTTCCTCCTGCCTTCTAGCGGTCCTTTTAATCACCCTGCAAATCCCCTCCCAGACCCCCTCCCGATCCTGTTTCCGGCAGAACTCCTTCCAACTGGCGACTCGGGTGCTCTTCGCTAGCATCTCGTATTCTTCTTTTGCCTTCAGGTACTCGTCTACGACCATCGCTCGCCGGACCGGCGCGGCATTGCGGATTCGGTTCTTCAGTCTTGTAAACTCCTTCTTCTTCACAGTGAGCTCCTCGGACCACCACGGACAATTAATTTTACTTTTTCTATTTGTTTTAGGAACGGCATGTTCGCATGCTTGTTCTATGATTTTACTATATTTTACTACTATTTCTTCTAAGTCTTGTTTACTATTTATTTCTTGTATGCTATTTAAATTTACGTTACTTTCAATTTTAATTTCTCCCAATTTTACTCTAAATGCTTCCCAGTCCGCTTTTCTTGTATTAAATTTTCTTGTTGTTCTAACTATATTCATCCCTTTTTCCCTTTTAACATTGACGTTAAAGAATATAGTGTTATGGTCCGAGGATGTTGCTCCTGTGTCGACCCGCCAGTCGTCCACCAGGTCAAAAAGGTCAAGCGAGCATGCCGTGACATCCAAGTGGCTTTTATACACTCGACCACCTCTGACAGTGTCAAATGTGGGAGCGTCACCAGTGTTCAGCACCTGAAGCTCTAAGTCCTCCAGGGTTCCGGACATTTCCTCGCCCTTGGAGTCTTCGATGATGCTGCCCCACCAAGGACTCTTAGCGTTCGCGTCGCCGCCTATAAGCAATCTACCGGTGGCCACTTCCGATTTGATCCGGGTCAACTGGTCCAGGTATGGCCCTATGGGTTGGTCTGGCTCGAAGTAGTATTGCATCCCATCTTTTCCTAACTACGCACTCCGAGCTGAAAGCATGATGGTCTGTGCTGTCAGTCTTCGCACGCGCGCAATTGCAGCACTTTGGAGGTAGGCCAGCGGCCCAGTCCGCGCACTCCGTCCTCATGTGGGGACCGCCACAGTGGCTGCACTTTGACACAGTTTCTGTGCAAAGGCGTCGGCTATGCCCATACCCGAGGCATAGCGAGCACTGGACCAGCGGGGATTGGTCCTCGACCGTCACCCGCTGAAAATCCACGTGCACCGACCCAACCTCGAGCATGCGCCGCCAAACCTCTGTGGCAACCCTCATCACTACGTGACACATGTGCGGGTTCCTGGCTCGCTTTCTGTAAATTATTTCCATTTTCGCCTGCTCATCTTTGAGATCTCGAAAGATGGCGGCGTTTTGGTTTTTGAGTGCCTTGAGTACTTCCTCATTTGTGTTGTACTGCATTACGCCGCGCAACACAACCTGTGGGTTTTTGTTTTTAATATTCTGGGCTTCCAGCTCGGGCGCGCTCCTAATCTTTTCCTTCAATTTTTCCCTATCCTCTTCTGTACTACAGCCCACAATTATTCTCCTATCTTTCGCTTTCTTCACTTTCTCTACCGCTATACCCCCTTCCTTGGCATTTACGACCTTCCTAAGTCGGTCCAGGACTTGCTCCCCCGTTTCCTTCTCATCCCTGGCCGACACTACTATGGAATGTAGTGTAGTTTGTTTCGGAACCTGATTGGATGGCCGACTTGCTGCCACACTAGCATAAGAGACCATCTGGTCTCGGCTAGCTTGTAGCGCCTCTTTCAGCCTATCCATTTTTAGGCTGTTCTCGGCCAAGTTTCGGCTATGCTCTTCTAGAGCTCGCTTGAGGGAGTTTGTCTCGACCTCACTGATAGCCTCTGAGCACGGGGGGAGGGCTAGCTCAACCCTTGGCTCCTCCTGGACTTGGAACCCGATCGATGCCATGGTCTTTGCGGTTGGGGGGGCTCTTCCCTGTTCGAGCTCTTTTACCAGCTGGTAGAGCCGGTCTGCCTGCGCCTTGACCTCCGCCCTAATGTCGTTTCTTGTTGTTTTGGAGGTTGTCATTAGGGCCTTGATCTTGTTTGAGGCTATCCTAGCCTCGGCGACTTTACTCCTTTGGGTAGGCGGGCTCCCGATCTCAAAGGATATAGGTGTCACTGGTGATGGTCGGTCCAGCTTTTTAGGGGGAGTCCTCTTTGTGACGGTTTTACCAGCCTCCCACTCACCCACGCTCCTCCTGACGCTCTGCGTCGAAGGCCCTGCCTCCTCAGGTGCCCTCTGGGGGCTTTTAGTCGGGGGTTTGCTTGCCGCCGAGTGCTGGACAGGCGTGCGTAAACCAGGCATTCCGGTCATTTTTGATAAGTGAGTGTGGTTGGGATTAGTATCGTGTCAAGTAGGGGTGTTGTAAAGAGCACCCCTATTTATGTAAAAGTAAAAAGGGGATATTGTAAATATATCCTTTTTTTGTGTCAATGTAAAAAGGGGGTACTGTAAAGGGTACCCCTTTTGTGTCTCAGATGTCAAAATAAAATAAATATATTCTCTTGCGAGAATGTCCCAAGTTAAAATCCTAGTCTAAATTACTTTAAAATATAGTAGCACAAAAGTACTACTATATGTCCACAATTAAAATTTTCACAAATAAATAAGCAATAAAAAGCTTATCTTATCTTAGCCTAAGTATAGCAGCACAATAATGCTGCTATATGTCCTTATCCTATTACAATTTTAAGGTCTGTAGGTTCTCAGGAACTGGGGTTGCTTGCAAAGATACTGCTTTTTGTGGTCCTGGCTGAGCTGGCTTCGTGGATAGGGTTTCTACCGGGGCCAATCGGTAGGGCTCCTCAAGCCGGTTACGATGAGTCCCAGCTCGGGTGGTGTACCTCTGAACTGGGCCGAGACAAGACGAGGGGGGTAAGGTAGTAATATAAGGGTTGGGAGAGGGCTTCTGTTGGGACCAAAAGATAGGGCTCCTCAAGCCGGTCACAATGGACTCAAACTCGGGTGGTCTACCTCTATCTTTGGCGGAGATAACCCGAGGGGGGGAGGTAACTTAAGAGGGGTTGGGGGGAAGGGTAAAAGTCAAAGTTTAGAGGGGGTGAAGGTCGGGGAGGAGAGGGGAAGGGGAGGGTGGGTTGGAGTGGTTTGGAGTGGGTATCTACTGGGGCCAAAAGATAGGGCTCCTCAAGCCGGTCACAATGGACCCAAGCTCGGGTGGTCTGCCTCTATCCTAGACCGAGATTACCCAAGGGGGGTGAGGTAATTTGAGAGGGGTTGGGGGGGGATTACACACCGAAGTTCGGAGGGGGTGAAGGCGGGGGAGAGGGGGAGGGGGGAGGGGAAGGGGGGATATTAAGGGGGGTATTGAAGAAGGGAGAGAGGACTGTTCGACACAAGTCCAATCTCGGGTGACGTCAGACCAGAGGTTGAGGAGTTCCCTCGAAGTTTCCTGCTGAGGATTTGTGAAGCTGTTCTATAGTCAGCTCTATAGTCAGCTCGGCGCAAACAAGTACGTGGATAAATATCCTCAAAAAAAAAAAAAAAAAAAATTTCTAATCAAAATTTTGTCGACCACGTTTTTACTTTGAGGTTAAGTATGAAAAATGTGGTCTCACTAAAGTGTTCTTATCCACGCGAGTTTGCGCCTTAAAATTCTGAAAGTCAGAATGGAGCAGAGGGCCACAGAGGGGGTCAATACCCCGTTATAAAAACATTATCACGTCACAGTCAATTTTGTGCAGTTCGCGATCGAAAAAACACTTTAGAGGTTAGGTGACCGTAACTGCACTGTAAAAAGTGTTCACAGCACAATTTAAAAGTTTTAATGTCGGAAACTTCACGACGTGTCGATTGCCCACAGGTAGGCTAGACCAGATCTGGTCTCTCGCCCCCAGGCGAAGTCTTGGAAGAAGGATGGTTTTTCTTCTTTTGCTTGCAGGTCTCCGGTGTTGCACCGGAAAAATCTGGAGGACACCTCAAAATGTGCGGGCAGCGAGGGCGCCCCCCAGCACTCCAAAAAATCAGAGGGTGACCACTCAGAATTTGACAGCGTTTAAGGGTTTATGAAAAATACTTTCTGAATTTTTCTTCTTTTACCCAGGAAAAATCCCAAAAGTGGAGTCCGGTGACTTCTTTTTGTGCAAGTTCACAGCACTCACTAGCCCGAACACTTTAAGCTATCACTCACTGAAAACTACGATAAGTTTCCGATTATCCCGATTTTTGAGCGCGGAGTCGCTTTAAACTGAACTAGCGAGGGCGGGGGATCGCGAGAGACAGGGTAGGGTAGGTAGGGTAGGTAGGGTAGGTAGGGTAGGTAGGGTAGGTAGGGTAGGTAGGGTAGGTAGGGTAGGTAGGGTAGGTAGGGTAGGTCGGGTAGGTAGGGTAGGTAGGGTAGGTAGGGTAGGTAGGGTAGGTAGGGTAGGTAGGGTAGGTAGGGTAGGTAGGGTAGGTAGGGTAGGTAGGGTAGGTAGGGTAGGTAGGGTAGGTAGGGTAGGTAGGGTAGGTAGGGTAGGTAGGGTAGGTAGGGTAGGTAGGGTAGGTAGGGTAGGTAGGGTAGGTAGGGTAGGTAGGGTAGGTAGGGTAGGTAGGGTAGGTAGGGTAGGTAGGGTAGGTAGGGTAGGTAGGGTAGGTAGGGTAGGTAGGGTAGGTAGGGTAGGTAGGGTAGGTAGGGTAGGTAGGGTAGGTAGGGTAGGTAGGGTAGGTAGGGTAGGTAGGGTAGGTAGGGTAGGTAGGGTAGTTAGGGTAGGTAGGGTAGGTAGGGTAGGTAGGGTAGGTAGGGTAGGTAGGGTAGGTAGGGTAGGTAGGGTAGGTAGGGCAGGTAGGGTAGGTAGGGTAGGTAGGGTAGGTAGGGTAGGTAGGGTTGGTAGGGTAGGTAGGGTAGGTAGGGTAGGTAGGGTAGGTAGGGTAGGTAGGGTAGGTAGGGTATGTAGGGTAGGTAGGGTAGGTAGGGTAGGTAGGGTAGGTAGGGTAGGTAGGGTAGGTAGGGTAGGTAGGGTAGGTAGGGTAGGTAGGGTAGGTAGGGTAGGTAGGGTAGGTAGGGTAGGTAGGGTAGGCATGGTAGGCAGGGTAGGTAGGGTAGGTAGGGTAGGTAGGGTAGGTAGGGTAGGTAGGGTAGGTAGGGTAGGTAGGGTAGGTAGGGTAGGTAGGGTAGGTAGGGTAGGTAGGGTAGGTAGGGTAGGTAGGGTAGGTAGGGTAGGTAGGGTAGGTAGGGTAGGTAGGGTAGGTAGGGTAGGTAGGGTAGGTAGGGTAGGTAGGGTAGGTAGGGTAGGTAGGGTAGGTAGGGTAGGTAGGGTAGGTAGGGTAGGTAGGGTAGGTAGGGTAGGTAGGGTAGGTAGGGTAGGGTGGGTAGGTAGGGTAGGTAGGGTAGGTAGGGTAGGTAGGGTAGGTAGGGTAGATAGGGTAGGTAGGGTAGATAGGGTAGGTAGGGTAGGTAGGGTAGGTAGGGTAGGTAGGGTAGGTAGGGTAGGTAGGGTAGGTAGGGTAGGTAGGGTAGGTAGGGTAGGTAGGGTAGGTAGGGTAGGTAGGGTAGGTAGGGTAGGTAGGGTAGGTAGGGTAGGTAGGGTAGGTAGGGTAGGTAGGGTAGGTAGGGTAGGTAGGGTAGGCCAATAGGTTTTGCGATGTAGATTGTCAGAAGGATGAAGGAAATTAATAAAACACGACATATTATATTTTAAACGAGTTTATTATTTAAGCTGCGATTAGTTTAATTATCCAGCAGGATTGGCGATTGACAAATTGACTGCTTTAGAATTTAGAAGTGATAATGATTCTGCATTTTGAGAGTACATGCCAGGCACCAGAAGCGCGCACGCCACCACCTGAGAACATAACCGACACATTTACCATCATGACACATCGGATTAAATGCATTTGCATGTAAAACGCATGTATAGTGTTATTAGCTGTTGCCCGCAACTTCGTCTGCGTAGAATTAGTACTTCGAATAGCCAATTACTTATATCGCACAATAAAATTGTAGGTGTGCAGGCCGCCTTACTTGACAAATTATTAGTTCACCATACAAACTTTCACCGCGCAAGGATGGTTTTCGGGAAAATAAATGATAGCTCTCATACAGCTGACGACAACTTAGTATGGACAATACAATATTTTTTTCGGTAATTCCCTATGACATTCCGAGACAAAGTTGTGCATACACATGGGCTGAAGAGTTTTTAAAATATGATCACACGTTTTCGTTACACTTTGTATTAAACCAGGTCCTTGAAGAAACAAACAATTATTATCTGCACGGCACGGGCCAAATTCTGCCTGAAGAGTGTCTACAGAAATGGCGCCGAACTTCAATTCCTGAGATGCCTGTGCCCAGCAGTGGGTGAAGCCAGGCTGCGGTTGATGGTGAAGTGAAAAGCATCACATTGCTCATTCACTTATAGATATTTTGTCACAAGAATGACAACTGCTTATATTAATATTAATATGTTGTATTAATTGTGAAATAAACGTAAATTATAATCATTAATATCACTTTGATTGGACATGTAATGTATCATCCGCATCTGGATATAGCCCACGCACCCACACACACTACCTTCAACTTCACAGTTACTTCTGACATATTTTGAGATGAGAAGGGTAACCTTCAGTTTCCCAGCTCAAAATTTTCGCAGAATAAATGTGACAAATTGTCAAGCACGCGTTATCTGCTGTGATTGGTTGAATGAATTTTCAACAGCCAATCACAGAAAATAAAGCGTGCTTGACAATTTGTCACATTAATTCTGCGATAACTTTGAGCTGGGAAACTGAGGGTTAGACTCTAAAATGATCTTAGAGCAATACTCGTGACATTGTGACCACAATATTCTAAACGCTTTGTATGATAAAAATATTATGTTTGAAATTGAACTGTTATTTTATTACCCGACAGAATGTATTATACCTAACATATCATGGCTCCTATACAGTATAGGGACATTTCGACAGTAGAAAAATTTAAATCAACGAACAAGAAGAATATGAGATTCACTCACAGGAGAATATTTAAAAGCTTACCAGTATTACGAATAAGGTCGAAAACTTCATGTTGGTTGCTGTTGTTCTTACGGCTGCAGACAGTGCAATGTGGCAGAGCTGGCACTGCAGGGCTTAAATACCCGTCGAGCAGACACGCACACAGTAGCATCCTCTATTAATTATTCCATTATCTATTGTATTACGAACAAATATCAATATTATTTGCTACACATTACCCTATTTATTTACATTAGTTAAGACAGAAAGAAAACTCATGTATTTGTTACAGCACTTGGAAAATATAAACAAAACTGTAATGTTTATCAAGTACGAGCTGTATCGCTCGGGTTCCGACGTGTTTCTCGTTTTTTTATTTATTTGTTATAGGCTCGCGCTTGACCACTATCTCACCTGATGGTAAGCGATGATGTGGTCGACGGTGGAGCACGCTTGCTTCTCGTGTGTAAAATTCTAGACGAGTGACATATCAACGAAAGTGTCGTGATTGCGATTGGATAAACGTCAAACGTGTTGCTGGACAGTTCGTTGCGACTACAACACCAGCCCAACACTATCCTAGCTACAACACTAGGAAGTGGTGACGGACGAGCTTTTTAAGGAACTTTGAGATTCAAACGGTGCTTTTTTATTGTTACTTTTATTCCAAGTAAGTAAACCCTAAAAAAGGCAGTCGTTGGGACTGTCGACAGAAGTGAAAACTTAACGTCACGTTAGCCTGTCGATGACGCTGTCACATTAGCATGTCGGTGACGCAAACATAGAAGTTTTACACCTACCAGAAATCACTCAACGCGGTTAAAAAAGTTATCAAGTTGAGGATCCTTGCAAAGGTGAGACGGTACTTCACGCCTGAATAGCTGCTCAACTTGTATAAAGCGCAAGTTCGGTCATGCATGGAGTACTGCTCTCACGTCTGGGACGGATCTGTCAAATATCAACTTGATCCGCTTGAGTCGATTAATAAACGGGCCAAGAGACTTATCGGCAACGATGCACTGGTCACCTTAAACCTCCAGACCCTTGAACATCGACGCAGAGTTGCCAGCCTGTCGGTTTTTTATCGGTTACATTTCGGGGAGTATGCGATGGAACTGCACAATTTGATTCCGCCTAGCCCTTTCCATCATCGAACAAAAAAAGGTACGGCAATGCGCCACCGGTACATGATGGACATCCCACCCATACGTACAAAACGTTTTGCGAATACTTTCATTGTGCGTACATCTAAGGAGTGGAATTCACTGTCGGAGTCTTTGTTTCCTGATAATTACAACCTTGGGGTCTTTAAGTCAAGAGTGAATAAGTAGGTTACTTCTAGGTAAGCGTGCTTCATCGTCGACCACATCATAGCTTACCATCTAGCGAGATAGTGGTCAAACGCGAGCCTATCGATAAATAAAAAACAAAAAAAAAATATCTTAAAAAAAAAGTAAATTCAAAAATTCAGAAACGAACTAAAAAGATGTAAACAAGAAGAAAATTTTAGACCACTTCTTAAGTTCTTCAGTCGGGTTTTTGATTTTTAAATAACATTTTATTATTTAGAACTTTTTAGTTACCTATCATTTTTTAGAATAACATCGGCCCACGTGTTTGGTCTCTAGAACGCCACATGAACAAACATACATTCGGTAGTCGGATAAAAACCCAAGGGTTTCTTTTCCATCTAAGTTGTTACGGATCCCTGGCTAACAGCCCAGCTGTGCAACTACAGTGAGTGGCTGCATATCATTAATGTTGTTATGGCATGATTACGTGACTGCTGTCACCCCTGCGGTGTACAAGATCAATAGTTGAACCAGTACAAATGTTGTCGGGCACAGTAATGTTATACATAGTAGCTTAATGCACACCCTGCCCCTTCACACTTGCACTGCAGCGGCGAACCTAGAAATCCCTAAACCGATTGCGGGCCCAGTTAGGCCACTGTAGGAAAAAACTGGCCGAATGAAATTTTATAGACCTATCTTAAACACAGTGCCAAAGTAGGGCCCCTTCGCAGGATATGCCCCACCACCTTGTCTGCTCTTTGTGCCAAGCCACCTTTCGGGATCTGAACGATTAATGACAGAGCTGTCAAAAATTGAGTTAAACACAAAATACAAGCCAGTCTTATCCTTCGGCCAAGGATCGGGCCAGCCAGATTACTCGGTATCGATCATGCGGCGAGAGGGATCCTTGCAAGGGAGAAGCACACTTGGGTCCCAAAACCACAGCAATATTTATTTATTTATTAGTTTATCCTCGAAGACCGAAGCCGAAAGTCGTCGACTGCTGGACATAGCCCTCCCCCAGGCGTCGCCACATTGACCGATCCCATGCGTTTAGCATCCAGCGCCTTCCCGGAACCTTAACCAGGTCATCGGGCCACCTAGTGGGAAGCCTTCAAACTTATCGTCTTCCGGTTCGCGGTCGCCATTCCAGAACTTTGCCGCCCCATCGGCCATCCGTTCTGCGAGCAATGTGCTTTGCCCACTGCCACTTAAGTTTGGCAATTCTTCGGGCTATTTCTGCAACTTTGGTTCTCTTGCGGATATCCTCATTACTGACGTGATCACGCAAGGAAATTCCGAGCATAGCCCTCTCCATTGCCCTTTGGGTGACTTTTAGCTTTCTGATAAGGCCCATTGTGAGCAACCACGTCTCGGTCCCATAGGTGATCACTGGCAACACACACTGACTCATAGACTTTTGTCTTGAGACACTGCGGTAAATTGGACGAGAAAATACCACGCAACTTCCCGAACGCCGCCCAGCCGAGTCGGATTCGACGGTTGACCGCTTTCTCGAAGTTGGACCTACCCAACTGGAATATTTGTCCCAGGTAGACATAATCGTCTACAACTTCGAGTGTGGCGTCTCCGATCTTGATAGGAGTTAGTTTTACATGGGTATTCACCATGACCTTGGTTTTGTCCATGTTCATTTTATAACCCATTCTTTCGGAAGCTCTACTGAGGTCATCGAGCATTTTACTGACGCTCTCCATGGTCTCAACCATGACCACCATGTCGTCGGCAAACCGAAGGTGAGTGATGTATTCGCCATTAACGTTAATGCCAAACCCCCTCCAGTCCAGAACCTTGAAGACATTCTCCAGCGCAGCAGTGAACAGTTTCGGAGAAATGATGTCTCCCTGTCTCAAGCCGCGCTGGAGAAGGATTGGTTTCGAGGTCTGTTCCTGAAGACGAACTGACATGGTGGCGTTTTTGTACAAACAGATCAACACCTCATTGTACCGGTAGTCGATCTGGCACCGTTGGAGAGACTGCAGTACAGCCCAAGTCTCGATCGAATCGAAGGTTTTCTCGTAGTCCACAAACGCTAAACAGAGGCGCACGAAACAACAAGGCGCCGGGTGATTCCGTCATCACCCGGCGCCTTGTTGGTTTTTAAGCTGTTTCAGAGCCATCCTAATCTCGTACAGGCTGACGTCTGGGATATCTTCGGTACAGTGTCGGGTCAATCTAGCTCTTGGGTCGTTTACTAGACTCGCAACGGGCTTGCTGATTGATGTGTGCAACAGCCCATAGAATGTCTCGATCTCCCTCAGAAGCTTCGGTTTGGCGGATACGTTCCTGCCATTGTCGGTCTTCAGTTTCGTGAGCTGGCTCTGCCCAATAGCCAGATCCCTTGAAAAAACCTTGGAGCACTCGGTATTAAAGCGGCGGAGGTCTCTTTTCAAGGATTTAGAGATCTGTCTATTGAGCTGCCGGTATTTGCACGCCTCATCTGAAGACAGCAGGATCATCTCACGCCTCTCCTTCATAAGCTTGAGGGCAGGATCAGAGAGATTTTTGTTTCTATCTGTACGACGGATGAAACTCAGTTAAATCATAATTAAACATTCTGTGGCAATGCGATGTGTGCGATAACTGTGTCAATAAATTATTTTTTAGGGTTCCGTACCCGAAGGGTCCAAACGGAGCCCTATTGCTGTCACTCACGTGTCCGTCTGTCTGTCCGTCGTTTGACACACAATATTGTTCCGAAGATTTTTTTAACTTCCCATTGCCCTTTTTTTTTAATTGGGGCAATCCCACCGCACTATTCCCAAACCACTGCAACTCCTGAAAGCCAGAATCAACAGTGGCGACCACCAGAAAAGCGCCGAGGCAATGAAGCTCGACGAAGTCCCGGAGAATGAATTTAACTGTCTTGGATCCCGCAACGAAGTTAATCAGAAAAGAATAATGGAGAAGTAGGAAAAAATCAAATTTCCACTTCCCTCCATATGAAGCAGGAGGCAGAAAAAACAAGACCAATAGGCACAAAGGGTCGTATACAACTGGGATGAGCCCAGTCGCCTAGCACCATGGATAAAAAATAGCATTAATA
Organism: Orthosia gracilis; assembly: GCA_947562075.1. Taxonomy (NCBI): domain Eukaryota; kingdom Metazoa; phylum Arthropoda; class Insecta; order Lepidoptera; family Noctuidae; genus Orthosia; species Orthosia gracilis. Next base: position 11,435,624 of record OX387277.1, read on the forward strand.
TTAATGGTTCCTAACATTGTGAGCATTGTGAATATTTGATTCCAATAATAGGTATGGCAAAAACGGTTGGAACGCACGGAAATGTATTCTAGTTTCCACAAGGTCCGTATTGTAAACAGCTACTGATACAGCCTGTACATTATTCAACATAGTATTGCGTTCATTCTACCAAAGAATACGCTCCCATAAGATATGATGTGCAGATTGTACATATTCGCAGTCAGATGAAGAACACTGACATAAAGGCGAGGCAACAAGCTTGAAGGAAAATAATTTACTTTTAAAGTTACTGCTGTTAGCCAGGGATCCGTGATGACTTAGATAGAAAAGAAACGCTTGGGTTTTTATCCGACTGCCGAATGTATGTTTGTTCATACGGCGCTTTAGAGACCAAACGCGTGGGCCGATTTTGATGATTCTTACGTCAATCGATTCGTCTTAACCATGTGGTACCAAGGAGATAAAGCAGTGTCTTACTTCATGTCGAAAAAATATATTACCAGTTAGGTATAAGTTTAGATGTAATTCGAAAAAAAAATATAGATAACTAAAAAAATCAAAAACCCGACTGCTTAAGAAGCGGTATAAAAAGATGTAAAGAAGAAGAAAATCACGCTATGCAGTCGGAGGATACATAAGGTTTTGGTCAGCCAGCTCGCGAATGTAACAATGTATCCTAGCAGAACGTATGCATAACATGATTTTCTTCTTGTTTACATATTTTCAGTAACTTTCTTAAGCAAGGAAAGGTTTGGATTATTTAATTAACATTTTTTTGAAGACATTTTTTTTTCTTTAGTTCGCGCGTTTGACCACCATCTCGCCTTTTTTTTGGCTTTGGGAATCTTCCAAAGACTTCCCCCGCTCTGGGTGAAGGAGAGTTGAGGGAGTGTCAGACTTTTACTGACTAAAACCCACCCGTGTTCCTTCAGTTGCTTGTGCCAGGGCTGCGGTAACTCTCTTTCAAATTTATCCGCGACCCAGACAGGCATTAGCCCTAGCGGGCCCCGTCACTTTTGCTGTCATCTCTTTGAGGCGAGGGTGGAACACTTCGCGCCGTAAACTCGGTCCTGGTCCTTATTGGACGGCAAGATACCCATTACTAGCCGTCCGCAAGCTCGCGACTACGGTGGCCGGGAATCGGCTTGCGACTCCCGACGCTCGGGGCGCCCCCTTTGCATCTCCGTCAGACGTTCCGCCACCTCCTTTGCGAGCATTACTGCTTCACAGAAGGAAGAGACAGCTTCCCATGCCCTCTCGCTCCGTACCATGGCCTGAACCAGGGCCGGACGCGAGAGGTTGCCACCGCCGATCGCCTCCACGAGGACACGGCGGTGCTCCGCCCATTGGCGTCCATGCAGGGCAGACCTCCACCGTATGCTCAACCGTGTCCTCCGGGCGATCCATACAATGGTGACACCCGGGCGTTTCCTCCCGCCTTATCCTGAACAGGTACCTCCCGAAACAGTTGTACTACTATCTCGCCTGATGGTAAGCGAATTTAAGGTTCCGTACCAAACCGCAAAATTGAGTTGGTTGTAATAGGGCAAAACCAGCCAAGTGCGAATCGGACTACGCACATTTAGGGTTCCACAACAAAGAAAAATCAGATTTTTCAATATATTGATATTTGACAGTAAAATATACGTAATAATAAACATTATCACCATTTTTGGATTTCATAGGTCATATGGGCAGTTAAATAAATTCTTTGGAACAATATTGTGTGACAGACGACGGAAAGACAGACAGATAGACAGGCGGACACGTGAGTGACAACAATAGGGGTACGGTACGGAACCCTGAAAAATAATTTATTGACACAGAAATCGCACTGATCGCATTGCCACAGAATGCTTAATTATGATTTAACTGAGCCTAATAACAATTTAGACCCGATTAGGGTCATAATGCTTGGGTTTTGGGACCTAAGTGCGCGTCTCCCTTGCAAGGATCCCTCTCGCCGCCTGATCGATACCGAGTAATCTGGCTGGCCCAATTCTTGGCCGAAGAATTAGACTGGCTTATATTTTGTGATTAACTCAATTTTTGGACAGCTCTGCCATGAACCACGTTCAGATCCCGAAAGGTGGCTTGGCACGAAGAGCAGACAAGGAGGTTGGGCATATCCTGCGAAGAGGCCTTACATTGGCACTGTGTTTAAGGTGAGTCTATAAAGTTTCATTTGGCCAGTGTTTTTCTACAGCAGCCTAACTGGGCCCGCAATCGGTTTAGGGATTTCTAGGTTAGCCGCTGCAATGCAAGTGTGAAGGGGCAGGGTGCGCATTAAGCTACTATGTATAATATTGCTGTGCCTGAAAACATTTGAACTGGTTCAACTATTGATCTTGTAAACACGTAGAGGTGACAGCTGTCACATCATCATGCCATATCTAACAACATTATTGATATGCAGTCACTCACTGTAGTTGCACAGCTGGGCTGTTAGCCAGAGATCCGTAACGACTTTGATAGAAAAGAAACCCTTGGGTTTTATCTGACTGTCGAATTTATGTTTGTTCATGTGGCGTTCTAGAGACCAAACACGTGGGCCGATTTTGATGATTCTTACGTCAATAGATTCGTCTTAACCATGGTAGGTATATGTTTAGATGTTATTCGAAAAAAATTATAGGTAACTAAAAGTTCTAAATAATAAAAGTATTATTTAAAATTCAAAAACCCGACTTAAGAAGTTAAGAAGTTGTCTAAAATGTTCTTCTTGTTTACATCTTTTTAGTTCGTTTCTTATGCAGTCGGGTATTGATTTTTTTATTTGCTTTTTTTTTAAGATATTTTTTAGATTTTTATTTATCGATAGGCTCGCGTTTGACCACTATCTCGCCTGATGGTAAGCTATGATGTGGAGGACGATGTGCGTGCTTGCCTATAAGTAACCTACTTATTCACTCTTGACTTAAAGACCCCAAGGTTGTAACTATCAGGAAAAAAAGACTCCGGCAGGGAATTCCACTACTATGTATAACATTACTGTGCCCGACAACATTTGAACTGGTTCAACTATTGATCTTATACACCGCAGGGGTGACAGCAATCACATAATCATGCCATAACAACGTTAATGATATGCAGCCACTCACTGTAGTTGCACAGCTGGGCTGTTAGCCAGGGATCCGTAACGACTTAGATGGAAAAGAAACCCTTGGGTTTTTATCCGACTACCGAATGTATGTTTGTTCATGTGGCGTTCTAGAGACCAAACACGTGGGCCGATGTTATTCTAAAAAAATGATAGGTAACTAAAAAGTTCTAAATAATAAAATATTATTTAAAAATCAAAAACCCGACTGAAGAACTTAAGAAGTGGTCTAAAATTTTCTTCTTGTTTACATCTTTTTAGTTCGTTTCTTAAGTAATGGGGTTTCGAATTTTTGAATTTACTTTTTTTTAAGATATTTTTTTTTGTTTTATATTTATCGATAGGCTCGCGTTTGACCACTATCTCGCCTATCTCTTCTCAGCTATGATGTGGTCGACGGTGAAGCACGCTTACCTAGAAGTAACCCTCTTTATTCACTCTTGACTTAAAGACCCCAAGGTTGTAACTATCAGGAAACAAAGACTCCGGCAGGGAATTCCACTCCTTAGCTGTGCGCACAATGAAAGTATTCGCAAAACGCTTTGTAAGTATGTTCACCATGTACCGGTGGCGCATTGCCGTATGTCTTCTTTTCCGATGATGGAAAGAGCTAGGTAGAATCAAATTGTGCAGTTCCATGGCACACTCCCCGAAATGTAACCGATAAAAAACCGATAGGCTGGCAACTCGGCGTCGATGTTCAAGGCTCTGGAGATTTGAGGTGACCAGTGCTTCGTTGCCGATAAGCCTCTTGGCCCGTTTGTCAGTCGACTCAAGCGCATCAAGTTGATATTTGACAGCTGTTCAGGCGTGAAGTACCGTCTCACCTTTGTAAGGATCCCCAACTTGGTAACTTCTTTAACCGCGTTGAGCGATTTCTGGTAGGTGTAAAACTTCTATGTTTGCGTCACCGACATGCTAATGTGACAACGTCATCGACATACTAACGTGACGTTAAGTTTTCACTTCTGTCGACAGTCCCAAGGGCTGCCTTTTGTAGGGTTTACTTACTTGGAATAAAAGTAACAATAAAAAAGCACCGTTTGAATCTCAAAGTTCCTCAAAAGGCTCGTCCGTCACCACTTCCTAGTGTTGTAGCTAGGATAGTGTTGGGCTGGTGTTGTAGTCGCAACGAACTGTCCAGCAACACGTTTGACGTTTATCCAATCGCAATCACGACACTTTCGTTGATATGTCACTTATCTAGAATTTTACACACGAGAAACACGACGGAACCCGGGCGATACAGCTCGTGCTTGATAAATATTACAGTTTTATTTATGTTTTCTAAGTGCTGTAACAAATACATGAGTTTTCTTTCTGTCTTAACTAATGTAAATAAATAGGGTAATGTGTAGCAAATAATATTGATATTTGTTCGTAATACAATAGATAATGGAATAATTAATAGAGGATGCAAGGGCTGCTACTGTGTGCGTGTCTGCTCGACGGGTATTTAAGCCCTGCAGTGCCAGCTCTATCACAAAGAAGGAAGTAAGAAGCAGCAGATGTCTCCGCCAGGCGCCCGCGGCCCTACGGGTCGCGGCGCCCACAGCCAGCAAGATCCCCGTGCGCCCATGGACCGGACGTCCTCGCTCCCCAATCTGGGGACCATGATGTCCGCCCCCATGCCAGCAGAGGAACAACGCCGCAGCCAGCAGGACAGCGCAGAGAGGAGGCAAGGCAGGCAAAGTGCCATCGACCCGACAGCTTCACCTACGTCGCCGAACAGGTACTGTGCCCCCTCAAAGTGCCGCCCCGTTCAACCGCTACCGTTAGCGAACCCGAAAACTCCGGTACCCGCTAACCGTAGTAAGAATAGGACGCCGGAATCAAAATTTTCAGTGGTTTCTCCGGGTACCCACATTGAACATGGGTCATCAACGTCCCGTTCGACACCCCGCGAATCCCACGGAAAAACCCAGCAGCCGCGCTCGTCACACCCTAGCGCTACCTATGCACAATCGGTGCACCAAACCGCGCGCACAAACGCCCCACGCGCAACTACGTCGTCGCGCGTGTCTACCCACGCAATCCAAGGAGCAGCATCTATGCCTGCTCCACACTCAACCTCAGCTACACGTACTACACCAGCTGCGCCCAGACACTCTACATCGAGTACAACTGATGTGCGCATTTCTACCCGCGACCCACGCATAAACAGGGAACATGCCCACCAGAGGGCACCACATGTGGGTTCGGCGTCCAATACCGGCTCGCCTGCACCGCCCCGCACCGCCGCGTATGATTCCCCCGCGTTGCGCTCGGGCCAATCAAGTTTGAGCGGGTCGAGCACCTCGCTCGCGTCATACGGGCGTAGGACAGACACCGATGACCTGCAAACACCAACATCGCCCTACCCCACCATGGAAATGGAACTAGACTTTCAGGCAGGAGGTAGGGCTCTAAGACGGCGTAGGAGCCCGGAAGAAGCTACGGAGGAAGCGAAACGATACCGCCCCGACTCACAGCGCACAGAGGCGCGTGAAAATCGGAGCGCAATCTCGCCTACCTTCGCCGAGGCCGCGCGACGCACCCCTTCACCTAGGGCGTCCGCCGCCCCCGCACACAAGAACAGTCCTGCAAGGGTAAGTGACGAGCCTTCACTTACCCAAAACCCCGGCACAGCCCCCGCACCCACTACCGCTGGTAATTACTCGAAAAACCGGCAAAAAAATAAAAGACCCCGCTACCCTCCACTTATAGTAGAAAAACTTCCGAACTGGGCCACGCATTTCAAGGCCCTGGCGAACATATTAGGCCGCCCACCGAACGCTCGCCCCTTTAGACAGGGAGTTCTTTTCTCTCCAGAGAGCGAAGATGAATACAGGGTGGTACAACGATACTTGACCACCCTGGAAAAAGAGGCCGGTTTGCCTACAGCCTACCAACTGATAAAAAATTGAAGGTAGCCATCAGGGGGCTGCCGGCGGACACAGACCCCCAGGTGATTGAGGAGGAGCTCCGCAAACAAGGATACGAGCCGGAGTACGTACGGCACATCAATGCCCATCAGGGAAGACCCGGCTGCGTGTTCCACGCCGTGCTGGCTAAGACAGAGAATGTCAGAGCTATCTATGACACCTCCGTGTTCATGTTGATGCGGGGGATCAAGATAGAGGCATGGCGTGGAAAACGTGGGCCCGCCCAGTGTCACCGGTGCCAGCTCTTCAGACACAGCTCGCACCAGTGCCACCGCCCCCTCGCCTGTGTAAGATGCGGAGAGGGACACGCGGCACGTGACTGCCCGCGTCCAAGAGAAGAGCCGGCCACCTGTGCAAATTGCAAAGGACCGCACCCGGCTAACAATATAAAATGCCCTATATACCAACAAGAACTCAGACACAGGTGGGCGGGCACAGTCGCCATCACGACCGCCTCATCATCACGCCAGCCACAGAAAGTGGCACAAGCAGCAACCCAGCCGACGGAAGAGGCCCAAGGCGAGTCGTTGATGGCGGCAGCAATGGCCCACGCAACGCGGAGAGGCTACCTCCTCAGGGCGGAGGAGTAAGAAAAGAGGAGGAAAGGGTAGGAAAACCCACCCTCCAGCGACCGAAGAAATCACCCAAGAGGCAGCCCCTGTCCCAAAACAAACACAGGTACCAACAGCCAATCAAAAACAGGCGCAGGCAACCTCAGCCAATCAGAAGGCCCCTAGCGCCGGCACAACGCAACAGAGGCGCCACACTGCGGGCAAAGTTGGTACTAAAAATAGTACCAACCAATCCGCCGGCGCTAGCAAAACTACACCGGCCAATCAAAACCCGGCATTGGTTAACAAGAAAGCTACAGATGACCAAAACAAAAATTTCACGGCCTGCGCCATACAATTATTGATGGACCTAATTAAGGCCATCAGACAGGGGCAGGACGTGGAGCAAGTCATCCTCGACGGCTTAGCCGCCTTATTAACGCTCTACCATGGAAAATAAGCCGTTGAGGGTGTTACACTGGAATGCCCGCGGCCTCAGAGGTTAGGTCGCCCACCTCCGCCATCTCCTGAAGGAACAAAACATCGACGTGGCGCTCATAAACGAGACTCACCTGGGACCTGAAGATAGGTGCAAGTTCCCGGGTTTTCTCGTTTACAGGAAGGACGAACGGTCGGCATCTAACACTCGATACCGTGGCCTGGCAGTCATAGTAAAGAGAAGAGTCGTCCATCAAGAGCTCCCCCTACCCCAGCTGAATTCCATGTACGCCCTGGGCGTGCAGCTGCACGTAGCCGGCGAGGATATACAGATCTACGCCGTGTACAAACCGCCCGGCAACACTCTGGACCTAGCAGAAGTCCGGGCGCTGCTCAACAACAACTCAGGACACCCGACTATCCTCGCCGGTGAATTCAACTGTAAACACCAGGCATGGAATTCATACTACGCGAACCAGGAGGGGCGACGACTCTTCGCGGACGCAGAAGCCTTCGGGTACATGGTAGAAGGCCCTGAGACGCCAACCCACTACCCAGATGTACCCACCCACATGCCAGACGTGCTCGACATCATAGTACACCGAGGGCTGAGCTGCCAGGTCACCCAGCAGGTGCTGGAAGACGAGCTGGAGAGTGACCACCACCCAGTACTTGTCGTACTATCGGGCATGCCGACCAGACTGAAGCCACCAGCGCCACGTCGCTTCATTGACTGGGACAAATTTTCAGAAAGGATCGAATCCACAACCCCTACTCGGCCGGTCACCTCCGTTGAGGATGTGGACACCCTAGCTGTGGAGGTCACTGCTTGCATTCAGCAAGCACTGGAAGAGGCAACGATGACGCAGCAGCAGGGGAGAGTGCTCCAGCCGCCCCTGCCAGCGCGCATCCGACGCCTCATAACGGAAAAAAGACGCCTACGCAAGCAGTGGCAGCAACTCCGATGTCCTGCAATGAAGACACAGCTCAACAAACTCACGGAGAAGGTGAAGGCCGAGCTCAGAGCTCTTAGCGCCGCGAGCTGGGAGGACAGAATTGACGCCGCGGAGGGCGATTGGCCCTCCCTACACCGGCTGTGCCGACAACTAAGAAACACCCCAGCTCCGGTCCGTCCACTTCAGAGCAGCGACGGGGCAATGAAGTACATGGCAAAAGACCGGGCGGAGGTCTTCGCAGAACACCTGGAGCGTCAGTTCCAACCGAACCCGACCGCCGAGCACGCACACGTCGCGGCAGTCGAGAAACACCTTGGAGACTACTTCGCTACGCCGGTAGCTCCTGAAGAAGATGCCGTCTATTTTTCGCCTGGCGCAGTCAGACGCGCCATCTTGCGAACGAGCCCTAGGAAGGCCCCAGGTGCCGACGGGATCACCAACGCAGCGCTGCGCCACCTGCCATACCGCATGGTAGCGGCCCTGGCGCGCCTGTTCACGGGGATCCTGCGCACGGGCTCCTTCCCGGACTCGTGGAAAGAAGGGCGCGTCATAATGCTGCCCAAGGCGAATAAGAACGTCCTGAAGCCTGAGAGCTATCGGCCGATCACTCTCCTGCCCACCATCTCCAAGGTGTTCGAATCCCTCCTGCTGCGACAACTCACACCTCACCTAACACCCAGAGAGGAACAATTCGGGTTTCGCGCGGAACACTCTACGACGCTCCAGTTGTCGAGGGTACTGCACCTGCTGTCGTCTACAGTTAACAAGAAGGAGTACGCGGTAGCAGTATTCCTCGACATGGAAAAGGCCTTCGACCGAGTATGGCACGAAGGCCTGCTGTACAAGTTGTCCCACACAGGTGCGCCCCGTCGCTTAATTCGTGTGATTCGATCCTTTCTGACCAACAGGACTTTCAGCGTGGTGGTGGAGGGCGAGCTGTCCGCACCCCGCCATATAATGGCGGGTGTGCCGCAGGGCAGCTGTCTCTCGCCTGCGTCCTACGCCTGCTACACCGACGACATCCCCACGACGCCAGAGGCGACGCTCGCGCTGTACGCTGACGACGCCGCGTACATAACAACATCGCTCAACACAAGTCACGCGGCGCGTAAGATGCAGCGCGCCCTCGACCTCATTCCCGAGTGGCTGTCGAAATGGCGCCTCACGGTAAACGTAGGTAAGACGCAGGCACTCGCCACAGGACAATCTCAACTACCACCACGACTGAAACTACAAGGAGCCGACGTCGAGTGGTCGCCTCACGCCAAATATCTTGGTGTGACAATCGACCGTCGGCTCTCGATGGGGCTGCACGTCACCAATGTGGTGAACCAGTGCAGGGTCGCCCGCAACCTACTTAATCCAGTGCTCTCATCCCAGCCCGCACCAAGCTGGGCTTGTACAAAACTTATATCCGTTCAATTCTAACCTATGCCACCCCAGCTTGGTACGTCCTCACTAGCGAGTCGAACAAAATGAAGCTCCGCGCGCAGCAAAATCTATCGCTGCGCCGCGTTATGAACGCTCCTCGCTACGTGAGGAACGATGTCATCCAGCGCGACACCGGGATTGAGAGCCTGGATGCATTCATCGGACGCCTCGCGACGTCAATGTTCGCGCGGGCCGACGCTTCTGCCTGGCCGCATATCAAAGATATCGCGCCATGGCACGCGCGCCCGCCGGACAAAAAACGTCTACCGCGGGACCTCCTCACTGCAGACTGTGCAGCCCCATCCTCATCCCGGATTTGACGCCTGAGTAAGCAGCATCATTCTACACGCTGCTAACTCAAACAATAACACTGCCCACCCTACACTACATCTACGGCGTGAAGTTTGTTCTAAGTTAATATAGACACGCTTCACGTCGAATACAGCCAATCGCTACTAAACACTCGCTAGTACACTTGCACCGAATAGCGCTGCGGTCGCCTCGCGCGCTATTGGTTCATGAGCGGTGTAACTCAGTACATTGCCGCTCCTACATACATAAACGGCGCTAGTAGTCGCTTACACTCTCTAAACTGTAGGTTCGTCCAAGTCGGCATTTCTGCGCTGGTCACCTTCGCTGGGCTTCACAGGGTACGCCCTGAGTTCCACCTGGTGGGGGTGGACCGCCAGGGTGCCGTGAAGAAGCGGCGAGTCGTTCAGCAGCGCTCGCCGCGGCGCGCCTACAGCCACACACAACAAGAAAACATAGCGAGCGTGAATTTAGCAATTCCCGCTCGCACCACGCCAGGTCCAGGGGACCACCCAGCGACGGGTTCGCAGTTGCGAGCCACGGTACTGCACTCGCGGCCAGGGGACTGAGTCTCGTGACCGCTCGCCTCGCCCCCTTGCGGGGGCGATGCGACTACCACATGGAGTCTATCACATTGCACTGTCTGCAGCTACAAGAACAACAGCAAGAACAACAGCAACCAACATGAAGTTTTCGACCTTATTCGTAATACTGGTAAGCTTTTAAACATTCCCCTGTGAGTGAATCTCATATTCTCCTTGTTCGATGATTTAAATTTATCATATTTTATGATGCAATTGTCTCGTCCCTTATTACATGTCTTAAACATAACTGTCGAAATGTGCCTATACTGTACAGGAGCCATGATATGTTAGGTATAATACATTCTGTCGGGTAATAAAATAACAGTTCAATTTAAAACAAAATATTTTTATCATACAAAGCGTTTATAATATTGTGGTCACAATGTCACGAGTATTGCTCTAAGATCATCTTAGAGTCTAACCCTCTGTGGCTGTTGAAAATTCATTCAACCAATCACAGCAGATAACGCGTGCTTGACAATTTGTCACATTATTTCTGCGATAATTTTGAGCTGGGAAACTGGGGGTTACCCTTCTCATCTCATAATATGTCAGAAGTAACTGTGAAGTGAAAGTAGTGTATCCGCTGGGTGCGTGGGCTATATCCAGATGCGGATGATACATTACATGTCCAATCAAAGTGATATTAATGATTATAATTTACGTTTATTTCACAATTAATACAACATATTAATATTAATGTAAGCAGTTGTCATTCTTGTGACAAAATATTATCTATAAGTGAATAAGCCAAGTGATGCTTTTCACTTAACCATCATCCGCAGCCTGGCTTCGCCCACTGCTGGCCACACGCATCTCAGAAATTGAAGTTCGGCGCCATTTCTGTAGACACTCTTCAGGCAGAATTTGGCCCGTGCCGTGCAGATAATAATTGTTTGGATCTTCAAGGACCTGGTTTAATACAGAGTGTAACGAAAACGTGTGATCATATTTTAAAAACTCCTTCAGCCCATGTGTATGAACAACTTTCTCCCGGAATATCATAGGGCATTACCGAAAAAAATATTGTATTGTCCATACTAAGTTGTCGTCAGCTGATCAAAATTTGTATGGGAGCTATTATTTATTTTTCCGAAAATCATCCTTACGCGGTGGAAGTTTGTATGGTGAACTAATAATTTCTCAAGTAAGGCGGCCCGCACACCTACAATATTATTATGCGATATAAGTAATTGGCTATGTACTAATTATACGCAGACGAAGTCGCGGGCAACAGCTAGTGACGCTATACAATAGCGTTTTACATGCAAATGCATTTAATCTGATGGAGTATGTAAATGTGTCGGTTATGTTCAGGTGGTGGCGTGCGCGCTTCTGGTGCCTGGCATGTACTCTCAAAATGTTGAACCATTACTTACCCCTTGTCAATTCTCCATTAGCCAATGTGTCAGTCGCCAGTCTTAATGGATAACTAAACAAATCGCAGCTTAAATAATAAACTTGTTTAAAATATAATATTTCGTGTTTTATTAATTTCCTTCATCCTTCTGACAATCTACATCGCAACACCTATTGGATAGACACAATTCTGCCCGCGGCGTAGCATCGCCTCCGTGAAAAGTGTTTTAGTATCCCGAGGGAACATGATACCGGGGATAAAAAGTATATGTGCTATTCCAGGCTATAATCTACCACTGTGCCAAATTTCATCCAAGATCAGAGATTGAGTAACAACCTACCCTACCTGCGCTACATGCCCTACCTACCCTACCTACACCTACCTACCCCACCTACCCTACCTACCCTAACTACACTACCTAGCCTACCTACCCTACCTACCCTACCTACCCTACCTACACCTACCTACCCCACCTACCCTACCTACCCTAACTACACTACCTAGCCTACCTACCCTACCTACCCTTACTACACTACCTACCCTGCCTACCCTACCTACCCTACCTACCCTACCTACCCTACCTACCCTACCTACCCTACCTACTCTACCTACCCTACCTGCCCTACCTACCCTACCTACCCTAACTACACTACCTAGCCTACCTACCCTACCTACCCTACCTACACCTACCTACCCCACATACCCTACCTACCCTTACTACACCACTACCTACCCTGCCTACCCTACCTACTCTACCTACCCTACCTGCCCTACCTACCCTACCTACCCTACCTACCCTACCTGCCCTACCTGCCCTACCTGCCCTACCTGCACTACCTGTCCTACCTGCCCTACCTGCCCTACCTGTCCTACCTGTCCTACCTGCCCTACCTGCCCTACCTGCCCTACCTGCCCTACCTACCCTACCTACCCTACCTACCCTACCTGCCCTACCTGCCCTACCTACCCTACCTGCCCTACCTGCCCTACCTGCCCTACCTGCCCTACCTGCACTACCTGCCCTACCTGCGCTACCTGCCCTACCTGTCCTACCTGTCCTACCTGCCCTACCTGCCCTACCTGCCCTACCTGCCCTACCTACCCTACCTACCCTACCTACCCTACCTACCCTACCTACCCTACCTACCATACCTACCCTACCTACCCTACCTGCCCTACCTGCCCTACCTACCCTACCTACCCTAACTACCCTACCTACCCTACCTGCCCTACCTGCCCTACCTGCACTACCTGCCCTACCTGCCCTACCTACCCTACCTACCCTACCTACCCTACCTACCCTACCTACCCTACCTACCCTACCTGCCATACCTGCCCTACCTGCCCTACCTGCCCTACCTGCCCTACCTGTCCTAGCTGCCCTACCTGCCCTACCTGCCCTACCAAACCCTACCTGCCTTACCAGCCCTATCTGCTCTACCCGCCCTACCCGCCCTACCTGCCCTACCTGCCCTACCTGCCCTACCTGCCCTCCCTTCCACATTAGAAATGAGTTGTCAATTTCGAAATTCGAAATATTACTAAAATAGACGATCAAATGCAACTCTTATTAACAAAATCAAAACTAGAAATGGACACGCAAACAACTACATTAGAAACATCTATTAGAGAAGAGATAGATATATGAGAAATCGAAACTATTGGTGGAAGATAACCTATTTCTAAAAAATGAAGTTGAATAACTAAAAGAGAAGATAAAGCACCTAGAATCTGATAAAAGGGAACACAATTTAATATTCTATGGCATTGAGGAGCCCACAAAAGAAAATATTCACGTAATCGACAGGGTAGTAAAAATTCTAAATGATTCTGGTATATCGAGGTAAACAATCGGGATATCAGCAAAGCTCTTAGACTCGGCAAAGATAAAGAAAAAGCACGCCCGGTTCTAGTTAACATGTTAAATGCATGGAAGAAAATCGAAATCTTGAAAAACAAGAAAATATTACCTACAAATATTTTTGTGAATGAAGACTTCAGCAAAGAAGTTTTGGAAAAGCGGAGGGCATTCATACCCCATTTCAAAGAAGAAAGAAAAAGGGACATAGAGCATTCTTAAAGTACGACAAACGAGTCGTCAGAGGAAAAGTAGCGACACGAGACAAAAGGAAGAGAGAATAATCCGTATCACCAAAAATAACCAATGAAAATGTCAGACCGAAAATTAACAAAAAAAATGAATTCGAACGAATGTACAGAAACAGGTCTCACTCAACGTCAGATTAAATAAAGAATAGCCACTAACACACGTCGGTAACCGGAAGATCAGAACGAATAAACAAATAATATTCAACGATACAACTAAAACTAATACACCTCCCCCAAGCCGGCTGATCTCCGTGGGGGAATATGACCAAACCAACCCCTTCCAGCACAATTGATAAAAAATTTACATCAATATCAAAACACGATAAAAGAATAGTATATTATGCAACTAGTGAATAAAGGACGGATTTAAAGCGAGGGCCATAGAAGAATCACGAACAAGTGATGGATTCTAACAACTGAATCACGACCGTAGGGTCGTGATTCATGATGATTGAATCACGAGCATAGCGAGTGATTCAAGTGTTAGAATCCTGAGCGACGCGAGTGATTCATGGCCCTCGATATAAATCCGTTTTATTCAAGAGTTGCATACTATAGTTTATACCATGACTACGAGAAAAAGAAAGATAAAAGCACAAGGAAAAATAATAAATAAATAAATGGTTTACTAAATTCAAAATTTACAAAAAATGAGAAACGTCAGGATTTCACATTTTTTGTAAATTTAAGCTGAACTGTGTGTGTTTCAGACGCCAGTGACCACCTCCGTAATCCGTTACGTTACACTAAACACCAATGCAATTATTATTAGAATTCAGCATCTGCCTATATTATTAGAATTACAATCCAAATAAGTATTTTCTAAACATCCTAGTCCAAAATCATTAGTAGGATCCTAAATATAAACAAAACTCAAAATTAAATCGACGAAGGAATTTGAAAGTCGAATATTCTTTGCACAAGAAGTTTGTATCGATTATTTTATGAGCACCCTAAGGAGGTTGTATAGCATTGAGATGGAGGTAGAATATATACGGTGTGTTCTAAATTTAAACACCAAAACAGTGATTAAAAGTCCTTTTTATTCACTGTTTTCAGTGAATAAAATAAGCTTTTTAGAGGGGGAATGGTATAAAACTTTATATTGCCACTTTAAACTGCTTAACCAAGTATAAAGTGGAATGTCTTAGGATTAAATGAACTAAGAAGATTAGGAGAAAGTATTGAGGACCGCAAGGAGTATATTATATATTACAAATAGGACACAGAATTAAAAAAAAAAAGAAAAAAAAAATACACTTTAATACCTCAATGTACGGGTAGTCGATCTGGCACCGTTGGAGAGTCCACAAACGCTAAACAGAGAGGAGCTCTTCGGTCTTCTGTATAACCTGCCGCAGCGTATGTATGTGGTCTACGGTGCTAAAGCGTTTTCGGAATCCGGCTCGTTTGAAGACTGCAAAATCATCTCACACCTCTCCTTCATAAGCTTGAGAGTAGGATCAGAGAGCTTTTTGTTTCTATCTGTACGACGGATCTTGGAAAACTTAGACCCGACCGTATGGACAGCTACCACGAACCCATCGCTGTATTCGTCCACGGAGCTCCCTAGGCGCTCGAAACGATTCTGGAGTTCGAGCTGAAAGATCTCGGGGTTTTGGACCAGATTCTGTGCTGGACGGCGCGTGTAATTCATCAGTCGAGACCTGTCAAGCTTAATATTAATGTTCAATGTGTCTTTTACCATGCGGTGATCGCGCCCGGTTTTCACCGAATTGATCACAGAGACATCATCGAACATTTGCTTCTTGGTTGACATGATGAAGTCGATCTCATTTTTTGTTGCACCATCGGAGCTCTGCCAGGTCCACTTCCTGTGCTCACGCATTCTCAAGAAGAAGTTCATCATAAAGAGGCCCCTCTTCTCCATTAAACTGGCCAGTAGGTGACCCCGGTGGTTCCGTCGTTCAACTCTAAATTGCCCCACTTGCAACTCATCATCGTCTCGTTTGCCCAGTTTCGCGTTGAAGTCCCCCATGACAACGGTTAAGTGAGTTATGAAACCATGCATGGCTCTAGAAATATCCTCATACATGGTCTCCAACTCGTCGTCGGGGTGTGCCGAGGTCGGGGCGTAACCTGTACGACCTTCAGTGAATATCTCGAGGATATTCTGAGTATAAGGTACGACACCCTGGTCGACACCCTCTCGATCTTCACCACGTTATTAACAAGCAAAGAGAATATAACCACTAGAGAGCTTATAGGCCGATTTCTTCGAAGCACACGACTCACTACCGCGGGCCGGGAGACGAGGAAGAACGCGCGGTTGCAGCAATTGGTCAGTTCAAAGTAAGTTGCGTAGGTATGGCTATCGTTAGGGTTGATCAACTCGATTAAGGGAAAATTGTCGATATCGATAAAATGGATTTTAACATTATTAAAAATACTCAATTAAAATCATATAAATATTATTTAATAAAAATCAATCAATTACAAATATAAATATGTTTGTCGGGGACAGAGAAACAAAAAGTATTTTTCCAAATCGGTCAAGCCGTCTACGAGTAATCCGGGAACATAATAAAATTCGACGAACTGAGAACACCCTCCTTTTTTTAAGTCGGTTAAAAGTAGATAGATATTTTTTCATACATTTTTTATTAAGTTTAATTTTATTATTATCGATATCGACTTCAGCTATTAAAAGTAACAGCACAGATATTTACGATAAAAATACAAAGGGAGAGAAAGGGATAGAAGCATTAGAATTGTCTAGTGAAAGAGCGAGACTTTTCCAAAAGACATCAACGCGGGACTCAAAATTGTGCTCGTTTACCCCATCCACCATTTTAACTAGATCCCTGCGGTGTCTCATAATCTGATTAAATTAAAAATAATTTTCGTACTGTTTACTTACCGATGAAAAGTTATGCCATCCTTTTTGTAACTAGATGTCTTGGCATGTTTCCCATACCCCTTTACGGCGCATTTTTATGCGTTATAATTACAATAAAAAGATAAAACAATTTGTATTTATTTAGCGTGCATACAGGTCTAATAACTGGACACAACTAAAATGGTTACTAGTACCGAAGCCTTTACATAGGCGACAAAATACTAATAGTTTTCGAGCGTCGGGGCACTGTATGCGCCGTCAAGTGGTTATATCGTCGTTGTTAACAAGGGACTTGTGGACGTTAAACCCGACACACCATGGGACTGCCAGTCACCTTCTCGGAAAAAGATACCGGATTTGAGGATTATCGAGTCCTCCCCCTCTCTTCGGACTTCAGATAACCCTACAATACTCCACCGTAACCGGCCCAATTCCTCTTCGAGTTCGGTGATCTTCTCGTCGATTCGATGTGTGCGCGTGTTGTACGTTGCCAGGTCCAGTCGTCGGTGTTTGTTGGGATAGCCGGACCTCCTCCGGAGATTCTTAGCACCCCTTGCCATGCCGTAACCTCGACCGCTACCCTAGTCGAGGGTAGGCAGGCTGCCGGGCACTAGGGACCATAATCGCCACGCTTGGCAGGCGGGTTGGCGATAGCAGTATGGTTGTTATAGATGCACAGAGAACGCTGCTGTCCATTCTCTGGGTTGTCTCTTAGTCGCCTCTTACGACACCCACGGGAAGACATGGGATGATGAAATTCTTTACATCCGGCGCCATACGGAACTGCTAAAGTGTAACCATAACTTATTTGTAAATATCTCATAATTTTTTTATCAGAATTTCCTGCTTATTCTGGCTGAGAACCAACTCTTCGTCACCATAAAGATACAAGATATTTTATTTTAATGACTAAATTTACTGAACAAAACCTTACGTTTTCTTCGTTCCATCCATCCCATCCATAGTGATACAAAATGTTCGGAGAAATATCCTCACACAAAATTGGCCACTCTGTAGAAAAGGCGAAAGTGCGGCCAATCGAGGTTGATTTTTTTATCATATATATGTGCAAATAATAATTTCAAATATATAAAAAATACTGCTGTTCCCAACATTGTGTTAAACCAAATACGAAAATTTATGTTCAATAATGTTTATGCCTTGATAAATTTCTTTGGTACCTTATGCCTGAAAAAAAAACGCAGATTATAAAAAAATCAGGCAGTGTAGAAATAAAACAAACATTTGAAGTTTAATATTATATTGAGTGCAGCATACAAAGTGTTGTGAGATAGAAATGTTTAAAGAGAAGGTACTTATACGCCATCTTCTAAAAGCTTCAACTGTCAAATTGCTGTCAATCTCACTAGAGTTGTTAACACAAAATACACCCTACGTTAATTGAATTAAAGATAATTTTCTATTAACAAAATTATGCTAATGAGTAATGATGACACGAATTTATAAGAATCAATCACAGATGGTCAAATTAAAGTAACTGGCAAAACTTTAATTAAGTGATCATGGTCAAGCTTCGCTAGTCAATTATGTTAAACCATTGGGGCTTTCAGAAACCAATCTTGCCAGGTGGTATTGTATCCATGGGTTGTGAAGGTCAGATAGGCTGTCGGTCCATGTATGTTAAGCCAAACCCAACATAGTTTGGCAAAGGCATATAGAGCAGGGATGTTATGGAGCTCGTAACTGAAACTATCGGATATCCGAAATAAAAATGCATTTGAAACCGTAACCGAATCCGATATTAAAATTACCGATATTTCAGATAGGGATGCAGTCTAAATGAGACACGTTATGACAGGTTTTTCTGCCCTGCCGAGACGACACACTCGCCGCTCGCCGCACTTGCATGTTTGTTTGTTCATAACTAGTCTTTGTTTTTAAAAGAGTAAGTGTGGAGTTGCTTGTCCGTTTTTCTCCATAACAAGCTAATTCGCCGAATGGACGGTAGAATCAATTATTCTCTATACTAATATTTTAAAGCTGAAGAGTTTGTTTGTTTGAACGCGCTAATCTCAGGAACTACTGGTTGGAATTGAAAAAATATTTTTTTGTTGAATAGTCCAATTATCGAGGTAGGTTATAGGCTATATAACATCACGCTACGGCCTATAGGAGCGGAGCATAAATGAAAAATGACGCAAAAGCGGGCAAAAAAATTATTCCTTTTTGAGAGGTTTTGTTGCGTGCGCTGTGTAAGTGGTTAAAGTTACGCAACATTCATGTATGTAGGGTAGGTAGGTAGCCAGTTGACGGGAGCGAAGCCGCGTGGGACAGCTAGTTACTTATAAATTTTTAATTTTTGACGTTCAAAAGTGCCGCTTAGTGGTCTAACTGAAATAAAGAAATTTGACTTTAGACTTTTTGACTACTTTTCACTTTTAAAATATGTTAAAGATTTAATATCCGGTACCGTGACTATCCGAAACTAACGGACATAATTTCATATCAGTAACCGGTATATTATTTGAGGAGCTCGTGGCTAAATAATAACAGCCTCTTCAAGGTTAAGCAACGCTTGACGAGGTCGGTCCGTGGATGGGTGACCATTTCAACATACCGAGTTTCCTCCGTGCCTAGGAAAGCATGTTAAGCCGTTGGTCCCGGCTGTCATTTGAAGATCTTTGATAGTCGTTACGGGGAGTCAGAAGCCTGATATCTGACACCCTTGCCAAGGGGTATCGTGTTACCCAATAACTGGGTTATGGAGGTCAGATAGGCAGTCGCTCCACGTAAAAACTGGTACTCAGCTGAATCCGGTAAGACTGGAAGCTGACCCCAACAATAATTGGGAAAAAGGCTTGGCAGATCATAACCGGTATATTATTTCTATACCCGTATCCGTATCAAGATCCGAAATGTCATATCCATGAGGTATGAGGAACAGGGTGTAAAGTTCCGTAACCTCCATTGAAAAGGGGAGGATCCTCCGACCACACGGGTTTTGTGTCTGGTGGGCACAGCCCAACAGTTGATGTCAAACTGTTGTATATACGTTTAAAAACTCTGCTTGCGCGATGCAGGATTTCGTGTGACGTCAGGTCATTAGTTCGTGTGTGGATTCATAGATGACGCTACTGGCATATTGATTGATTGGAGCTTTTAGAAGCTGGATAATGTTTTAGAATATTAAACTGTAGATTTTCGATGTTTTTCAACAATTATTAGGTTAGGTTAGATATTTTAACTATGTCTGTCATAATAATAGTTAAGTTTTAAATAGTATTTACTATGTCAAAGTCATAAATAGGTATTTATTTCGTCAATTCAAGTTAAGAAAAGTTCTAAGTATTCAACATATTTTTGAATTCGAATGAATAATACTTTTTTTTAATGCAGTGTTTATTTAACAAAATTGATAATTATGTTTTATGATATTCATTGGAAATTATGTTCTATAAAAGTCAAGATTTGTGAAAAATACATAAAGATTGCTTTCATATGAGTACAATAGCGATAATTATGTAGACAGAAATTATGTTGTCATGTTTTGTGAAACTTTAGATTTTTTTGGTTTTGTTTTAATTTGAATACAGTTAATAAAAGTGATAATTATGAAGACGGTTATCTATTTATTATAATCACTTTTAAACTCACATTTTGTAGGTACACTATAATAGCCTCCACAAATGGTGATTCTTAAATATACAGTAGAACAAACTATTTAGTGTACCGGCAAAAAATATCCATCTTTCTACTACTTTGCCAATATTTATTTTTCATAGTGTGTTTAACAAATTTATACACAACATCGTATGTATTGCTCTCGCCAAACTTCTTGGCCGCCCTAAAGTTGGCTACAATGGCTCCGCAGTAGTAAATCATACAAAAACAGGAGCGTTTCGTGCCTCGCGCATGCGGAAAGCCAACTTCAGGGCGGCCCAGGACGAGAGCTATATATATATACATCAAAGTGTTAGACAGAGGTTTGTTTGTAGGGCATTTAGATTTCTCCAGTTATATTTAAGCCCCATGTAATAAGAGCCAATCTAAATGTCATCAAACGCAGATTGAAGACACGATGTCATAAAAGTATAGAAAGACAGAAAAGATAGAAAAAAAATTGTTAAGGCATTGACTTAGCACACGTAAAACATTCGTTTCGAAGTAGTAAGACAGATGCCTGTAGACCATACAGCTCGTTCGACTGTACAATACATTTACTATTGATATTCAAATGTACTTCACTAAGTACACTATGTTTTGACATACAGACGTACTTTAATGATTACATTTAGTTAAAGGTATTCAGTGACACAAACTAACAAAACTATTAAAGCATTAAATCATTGTACTTATATTTATTTTAATAACCTTTGACAGCGACTTTTGAATTTACTATCTTTTAAAAGTTTAATCAAGTCTCTAGACTGCATACTGAATTGAGAATTTCGAATTAAGAACGAACTATATAGTCATACCACAGATAATATAATACTTGCATACAGATGCCTCATCCCATACAAAGAAACCGTGCCGACGTAACAAGAGTTTTTCATCTGACTATAACGATTATTTTTTGTTAATCGATCGCGTTCGGTTCCGTTCCACGGCGATAGATAGATCACCATCTATATCCATGGAACGGAACGGAACGGAACCGAAAGCGATCGATGCACAAAAAATAATCAGAATAATCAGTATAGTACGTCGGCACGGTTTCTTTGTATGGGATGAGACCCCACTGGTCAAACCAACTTTACATTAAGGTTTGAAAAGATAACCGGCTGAATTAGAGGTTAACAAATACTCAACTTCAAATTCTTAATTCAGATGTCGCGGGTCTCACAATTCTTACATATCTTGTATGGTTTCAACATAAATGAAGTAACCTATGTTTTTTTTTTTATTTAAAAGGGGAGTACCATAGATTTTCTTTCACGTTCAGTATAGCTTCAGCTTTCTGATCAACCGACTTCTTAACAACTCAAGTGTCTATAAATAGTTTATTTGGCAAAAGTCACGAGCAAAAGTCACCAAAATAATTAATAAATTCTAATCCCTACAACAACTGATCTTTTCAGGATATCCCATCGCAATAGATACAGCCGTTCTCAAGTTCAGATCGCACACAGTTTTAAATAACTCATGTTTTGACACACAATCACATTTACCAGAAAAGGCAAAATTAAGTCAGAAAAAACCTATATTTTTTTTTTTTTTTTACTTTAGGCTCTTGACAAGTGACATTCTAACAACTAAAGCGTTGTCATAGTTGTAGGAAAAAGAAAAAAAAAATGGGAATTCCAAGCTCTATCGAAATGTCACGCAATTTTTCGCATTTCAACCATGGCAATTGCTTGTTGATAGAATGCCACATTTTTAAGAGCCTCTGATGTCAATCTTGACAGTATTTACTTGTCGCATTTGGATATAATTGTCAACTAAAGCACACATGTCGTGCGACAATTCGTAATATTTGCAAATAAAATTATTCAATAAAATCTTTTTTAAAACAAGCTTTATTTCGTATTCTTCTCAGCAAACCCTTTCATTTGATACCCATATCATGGCAGTGCACAAAAAATAACTAGTCCGCCATCTTGGGCCGTCCGCCATATTGGATTTAGAATGACGTCACTTAGCTAATCAAGCTAAACGTGTATGCAAAATTTCATCTTAATCGGTGGTGGATAACCGCTTTAAAAATCATTTACAAGACTTGAGTCGAACACACAAACATACATTGCAAATTAAATAAAAACTTATAAAAAGTGACAAAATTGTCGGACTGTCACGTATATTAAATAGTACCCAGATAGGCAACCGCTGTCGATGGACATCTGCAACACCAGAGACATCGCAGATGCGTTGCCATGCCAGAGACAAAGCCAAAATGTCTCGTGTGCCCACAGACATAAATCTAACAGGATGACGCGAATGTCCCTCGCGTGTCGAACGGGAAAGCAGTACTCGTCCTTTGACGCAGTTTTATTAACAGCAAAAGCACAGTGGAAAGTTTTCTTTAATCGGTAAGAATTTGTTCATTGTGTGTGAAAAAGTGTCACACAGTGTCTTGGTTTTCATTCAGATGGAGGGACAACACGAATATTCACTTAACATCGATATATCGAATTCACTCGATGTTTGCCATTCGATATGTCGGATTGATTCGAAGTTTTGACAAATATTCGATATATCGATATATTTATTAATATAAACATCGAATTTCATATTTGGTTTTATTTTATTTTTTGTCGAATCTATTAAAAAAATTAACTCTGACTCATAATTACAACAAACAAGTAAATTTGAACACTACTTGATGATTTCAAATTTAAATAAATGTCGTCAACAGACAGCTAGTGACATCTGTGAGTGTGCAGCTAAATTTTCTATCGGCCGTTCAAACTCGATGTATATAAAATCGCTATTATTTCACTTTTAGTATAGTTATGTTACTCAGCTCTGATTTACATTCACAAAAACGAAATCAAGGACAGCTTAGTTTCTTTATTTGACTGGAAAATGCTAAAATTTAACTTTTTTGAAAAAGTATTCGATATTGAAAAATATCGATGTTTACAAGCGATTAATCGATAAAATTCGATGTTGGGATCCGATGTTTTACATCGAAAAGAAATATAGATATATATTTTTAAATGGATAACCCAGAGACCAGCATTTTATAGATAGATTTAAGTGTGTGCGTGTGTCTGTCACTACTACGGCACACATACCCTTCAAACCGGCACACAGCAACGCTGCTTGCCGGCAGAAATTTGTTTCCAAGTATTTTTTGTTAATATTCAAGCGAAAATATGTCAAAATTTTGAATTATTTTAATTTTCACTACTTTTATATGAACATAGCTAATTTGTATATAATAATAATAAATATCTATATAGGTAGGTATTTTATAATGAAAGTGTTACCTAATACCCAGAGATGTAAAATTCCTTTAATTATTTCCATTAAAATGTGCATTATTTAAAAATTTAAAATACTAATACTTAAACGATAATAACTCCCGGATTCTGGAACGAAATATTGACGCGTCACAAATTGTATTCAAGTCAAGTGATGCGATTGGCTATTTAAAGCCATTCAATCGGTCGGTTAAATTAATTTTGCGATAACTTGCGTTCCAGAATCTGGGTCCATGTTTAAGATATTCTTACAAGTGTTTCTGTCTTATACAATATAGTGTAAAATGACAGAGATAGAGTGATTCTAATGGCGTCTAGAATAGTGATGGTTTGTTCAAGGTATGTAGGGAAATACTTGAGTTATCCGGCCGATGCCTCTGTAAGAGAAGAACACATATAGTTTAGTATATTTTCCTTAAAAAAATATTCTTAGAAATACAGTTTATTTTTTAAGTGTGTGTTCATGTTCAAATTATAAATCACACGAAAATTTTGCGAAAGAAACTTTTAAAGCTGAAAAGGTTGCAATAAAAAAGTATGCAAACAAATTGGCTATTTCAGAAGTGAAACAGACGATTTTGAATAAATAAAAACAATATAACTTCACAGGAGGATGACTAGAGGATGATGGTTGAGCTGAGTGGTGCCGATCCATGCGTCATGTTCGTGAACGGGCGCCATCAGTTGGGATTGGTCATAACTTAGCTGCCTCGGCCTGTTATTGCATTTTTATGTTAAAATTGTTTGTTACTCTAGACGCTTTTACGTGCACGTCTTTTTGCATCGTTCTCACATATATATGTATTTTTTCCAACAAGAATGATGTAACCAAAAACTTGTTATTGAAACTGATGGAAAAGAGTGTCCGTGGAGTTTCTTGCAAATTCTTCTCCATTGAGATCTACTGACGCTTGCGAATTTGCAACTAGAGTATTTTTTTTTTGTACAGTTCAAAAGTACCTCTAAGGTTTATTTGAAATAAACTATTTCGATTTTGACTAACAGTATATTATGCAATTAGTGAATGAAAGACGGATTTGAAGCGAGGGCCATAGATGAATCACGTGCAAGTAAAGGATTCTAACGAGGCCTGAATCCTGAGCGACGCGAGTGATTCATGGCCTTCGATATAAATCCGTTTTATTCAAGAGTTGCATACTATAGTTTATACCATGACTACGAAACAAAGAAAGATTTAAGCCAAGAGCACAAAGAGTTTGTACGTCGAATATTCTTTGCAAAAGGAGTTTGTACGTCGAGTATTCTTTGCAAAAGGTGTTTGTACGTCGAATATTCTTTGCAAAAGGAGTTTGTACGTCGAGTATTCTTTGCAAAAGGTGTTTGTACGTCGAATATTCTTTGCAAAAGGAGTTTGTACGTCGAGTATTCTTTGCAAAAGGTGTTTGTACGTCGAATATTCTTTGCAAAAGGAGTTTGTACGTCGAATATTCTTTGCACAAGGAGTTTGTATATCGAGTATTATGTACGCAATGAGTTTGTATCGAGTATTTTTGCGCAAGGAGGTTATATAGCATTGAGATGGAGGTAGAATATATTGGTGTGTGTTTTCGATGATGATAGTACTGTAGAGGCTTTCCACATAGGACAAGCAACCTGTTCGGCCGCTGACACCTAATACTGGCGACTTATAAGTTTGGAAGGAAATCGAATACAGAATATTTGAAATATATCGAACGCGTGTAGTTTTTGTTTAGCTGGACTTCTGTAAAAGCCGCCCGAGGGCAGGCACGTTGTTGAGTCAATATAAGTTAAAAGTAATTTCTGCTTATTATTAGTTTCCCTGAGTTACCCCTTCACATATTGGTGGAGGCGCCGGGTAATGATAATCCGGGTAAATAAATAAAAGTCTAAGAAAAATACGAAAGAACATATTTTCGCGTGTGCACGGCGAGAACAGTGCGCGAAGCCCTATCAACGAGTGCACGTCGCGTCGTTACGAGGAACGAAAGTCCTGTCGGCGAGAACCCCAGCCGACGAGCAAACGCAGAGAAAATAAAGATAAGTGGTCTATTTTAATTAAAAATGGCACAGCCAATTTTTACCGGGACCGGAACAGAGTCCAGTTTCGAGGATTTCCTCTTGCAGTTCAAAGTTATCGCCGCTATAAATAAATGGCAAGAACAGGACTTAGGGCTCATTTTGGGAGCGTACCTGGACGGCCCGGCACTCGCTTATTTTAAATTCATCTATAAAGACGGTCTTTCATTCAAAGAAATTTGCGATGGCCTCAAAAAGGAATTTTCGGTGGGGATAGATTTTGTCGAAAAATTTTACAACGCACGACAAGACAGACAAGAGGAAGTAGATGCCTTTTTCTTTAGACTATCGGAGTACGCTCAGCAAGCAGGCATAACCGATGAAAAAATTTTCATTAAAATGTTTTTAAAAGGAGTAAATAACTACTACAAATATAAATTAGGTACGAAACTATACAGCTCCAGGACAGAGCTGCATGACACACTAGTACAAATGAAAGAGATATTTGGTGGTGTGCCAAGTGAACGGATGAATTTGCCGGTGCAGCCTCCGCGCGTGCGTTTCGAAACGCCGACTTCTAACAACCAAAGGTCCCCTATCTCTAGGAGACCAGCAAGCCCTGGTCCAACCACGTCCGGCGCGACTCCGCATCGGGAAGGCGATGGCGAATCCTTTCACACGCCGAGGTACGATTTTCGCCCAAGGCAGCGCTTCGAGAACAGAACTAACCGCTCTCGTATTGCCCCTAGATATAGAAGCCCACTACCAACCGATCACCCAAAACGAACCAGGACACAGTCAATAAAGATGGATGAGGAGTTGCGGGCTGTGTCCATGAAAGAGCAATTCCCGATTGAAAACAATAAACACGGTGATCAAACTCCATTTATTAAAATTAGTATAGGTAACCGATCGTATGACGCATTAGTTGATACAGGTGCTTCCATCTCTTGCATCGCCGAAGAATTAGTTGTGCTGCTAGGTTTGAAGCAAACCAGTCATGACGCGACACATTTTGTGAAATCCATTTCGGGTTCTTTTCTAACGATCGTGGGCAAAACAAGAATCAACTTCATCGTGGATTCGTGTGTTTTAACGAATGACTTTTTTGTGATGAAAGGCATTAACCAAAATCTAATATTAGGCCAAGACTTTTTATATAAAAACGGGGCCATCATTGACTTTAATAAGAAATGTGTATTTTTTAAAGGAAAATTTTCTGCTAAGTTTTGTAAATACTCTGAACAAAACGTTACGTCATTTTCACAACCTCTGGTTTGTTGGAGCTGTCATGACAAAACAAAAAATAATAACAACGTCGTAAACGGCCAAGAATCTTTAGAAGAAAAAAGTGTACATACCGTATCTAAGAATGACTATGTATATTTTTCGAGATTAGCGAATAGTATTGATGAGGACTTTATATCAACTGTACCTAAAGAATGTAATGTAAAAAGGGAGCTTGATATAAACCCGAACTTGAGTCTGGGCGAAATAGAGTCACTTACGAAACTTCTTTCATCTTATGGAGAGAATTTCGCATTTTCAACATCAGAGCTAGGCAGCTGTAGTTTAGAAGAAATCACTATTAGAACTGTAGATGAAATACCAGTCCATCATCCACCCTATAGAGTATCTCCGAAACAACTTGACATAATAAACACGCAAATAGATGAGATGCTAAAGAATGGTGTCATCCGGGAGTCAAGGAGTGCATACGCCTCACCCGTGGTGCTAGTACAAAAGCCAGATCAGTCCTGGAGGTTCTGTGTTGATTATCGGAAACTTAATAAAAAGGTCATTACCGATAGTTACCCGTTACCAATCATAGAAGATCTGATGATTTACTTATCAGGGGCGCGATACTTTGCGGACTTAGATTTAAATTCAGGCTACTGGCAGCATCGTTTATGCGAAAAAGATAAACATAAAACAGCATTCATTACTGCGTCGGGGTTGTATGAATTCAATGTTTTACCTTTTGGGCTCAAAACGAGTCAAGCTGTTTTCCAAAGGATAATGGACAAGGTATTAGCTGGCATTAAATATAAAAAGGCTATTTGTTATGTAGATAATATCCTAGTTTGGGGTAATAGTTTCCCAGAGTTTTTAGAATCGTTAGAAGAAGTCATGAATAGATTGAAGGAAGCAAACCTTACGCTGAAACCGAGCAAATGCAGTTTTGGTTATAGTAAAATTTCGGTGTTGGGACATGAAATCTCCGGGGAAGGAGTTAAGCCCGATAATAAGAAATTACAGTCATTAAAGACACTAAAGACTCCAACCAGTGCAAAACAGGTTAAATCTGTGTTAGGTTTGTTTTCCTACTATAGAAAATTTATTAGTAACTTTGCTGAAATAGTTCTGCCTTTAACAAAATTGTTGAAAAAAAACATCAAGTTTATTTGGGGAAGGAATGAAGAAGAAGCCTTCCAGAAGATAATAAAAATTATGGAATCACCCCCGATCTTGCATTTTTATTCTAGTAGTAAGTTATTAACCACTAGGTTACATGTGGACGCGAGTGGTGAGGCTCTTGGCTGCTGTCTCAAGCAAGGTAGTGATGTGATGTTCCCCATAGCATATGCATCCAGGAAGCTGAGTGAGGGAGAGAAGAAATATTCCACAACAGAGAAGGAGTGTCTTGCTTTAGTCTGGGCGTTGAATTATTTCAAACATTTCCTGTGGGGTTTAAAGTTCCAGGTTGTCACTGATCACAAGGCGTTGTGCTGGTTGAGAGGTAGAAAGGACATGAATGGAAGATTGGCTAGGTGGTCGCTGTGCATCCAGGCGTATGACTTCGACATTGTTCATTGTGCAGGAAGAGACAACGTCATAGCAGATTTCTTGAGTAGGAATCCTTTAGGTCAAGTAGATGAGGACCAGAAAAAGTCTGAAGAGGGCTCCGACGATGGCATGCAGCTGTATAGGATAGAGATAGTTAGAGTTAAAGATGAGCAGCTTGGAGATGAGTATTGTAGGTATTGGTTGGATAGGATAGCAGTGAGTGGGTGTAATGTGGTGAAAGGGTTTAGTGTGGTAGACGGCATTTTGTGTAAGAAGATCAGAATTTTAAATGATGATAGAATGGTGATGGTCATTCCTAAAAGCTTATTGCAGGAGGTGTTGAGGGAACTTCATGATGATCCATGGTCAGGCGGACATTTAGGTCTGGCGAAAACTTTGGCTAAGTTCAGAGCGAGGTACTTTATTAAGGATGCTGAGAAAGTAATAGATAAATATGTAAGAAGCTGTATGCTGTGCCAGGAGCGGAAGAAGGATAACCAGGTGGCACAGTTGCAACCTGTTGTGGTGAATCATTTGATGGAGAAGATTGGGATAGATGTTTTAGGTCCATTCAGAAAGTCGCTGAGAGGTAATAGGTATATTATTGTGAGTTTAGAGTATGCATCGAAGTATGCAGTGTGCAGAGCAGTGCCTAAGGTGACCGCGCAGAGGATCAGTGAGTTCTTGATAGAGGAGATTTTCTGTCGTTTTGGAGGAGTTAAGGAAATAGTATCGGATAGGGGGTCAGTTTTCACGTCTCACTTGGTAAAGGAAACGGTAAGGTATTTCGGAGCCAAGTCACGCTTCACCACTGCGTTCCACCCAGCAACAAATGGGTTAGTTGAACGATTTAATCGAACGATGTGTCAGATGTTGTCCATGTACGTCTCCACCGATCAGCGAAATTGGTGTAGTTATGTCCCACTGGTATGTTTCGCTTATAATTCAAGCAAACAGACCAGCACTAGAATTTCACCCCATATGTTGCTGTACGCGAGGGAACCATTATTTCAGACAGACATGATAGTAAATAACGGAAATAATAACAGGATTGATTATGTGGGACGTCATGAACTAGGAAATAATCTGACACGATGTGCCATAGCCAATATAAAAAGGGCACAGGTTAAACAGAAAATGCGATATGATAGAAAAGCTAAGTTCAGAAGGTTTACGCCGAATCAGTTGGTAATGCTCTACACGCCCAGACGGACCATAAATAGGAGTTTGAAACTATGTAGGTTATATAAAGGTCCCTACCAAATAGTTAGGCGATTATCTGATGTTAATTATGTAATTAGAAAGTTAAATAATAGGAGATTTAGGGATATTGTACATATAGGCTAAAACCGTTTAATGTTAGAGTAGGCTAGTTAAAGGTAATGTAGATACTGGTAGGCAAGGTTATGTAACGTCAATGTTTAAAAAATATATATATGATAGACAGTTTTCAGATTTGACATGTCATAGTTAGTAGGGATGGGCAAGCAGAAAATATATTTATCGATGATTTTTGCTGCAATTAGTATCGATGTGATTAAAACAATTATTTTCCAATTCCATGAGCTGATGTAAGCTGCCGGGGGAAGAAAAGGCTGGCAATGCTGACTACGCATCGAAGCAATATTTGTTTTTTTATTCAGCTAGGCTGAGCTTAATCCAGTGCATTGATGATATAAGCATTTCAAGAGTGGGAGAGGTATTGGTCATAACTGAAACCGACTTTGCATACGGGGCATAGCCTTCGCAAAGGATGTTGATTTGGCATCATTGGTCCAGTTGATGACTGTTTATGGCGTTGGTCCAGTTAATAACTTATTGATAATATTAAATACGATAAGTGTGATAAGCTCTGGATAAAGTTCAATGATAGGTTTAGACGATTCGATGCGATCCAGCCTTTCCTTCTCTGGCCTGATAAATGCTTGAGGATGAAATATTGTATCACGTTTGAATTTCAAATGATTAAACCCCATCCGGGTGGATGTGAGTTATCACATCATTTCTATTAGGTATGAGGCCGCCTTGTTACTTTTTCGGAGGTTTTGTGCAAGGAGGTTCAAGCATGACGGCGTTGACTTGTTAATGCATGTGCACTTATTTGCTGAAGTTAGAGTAAATATCGGAGAATCCGGTAATTCGTTTGCCATGACTTGAGCCTTCCCCTTGTAAGGGAAGGACCTTAGATTAATTCCTCCGTTAGGTAAAGGTGTTAGGTAAGAGTGATTTTCCTTCCAAAGTTGAGAATAGCTGCGCTTCACATGATTCTGCGCATCTATTCGTAGGGGCGTAGCTCATGTAGAGGCTTTCCACATAGGACAAGCAACCTGTTCGGCCGCTGACACCTAATACTGGCGACTTATAAGTTTGGAAGGAAATCGAATACAGAATATTTGAAATATATCGAACGCGTGTAGTTTTTGTTTAGCTGGACTTCTGTAAAAGCCGCCCGAGGGCAGGCACGTTGTTGAGTCAATATAAGTTAAAAGTAATTTCTGCTTATTATTAGTTTCCCTGAGTTACCCCTTCACAGTACTGACCTGGTCCCAAGTCCGGCAGTGAACAGCAGACGCCTGCCTCGCACGAGATACTCGGGACAGCGCACGAAGCGGAACAGAACCGACGCAGTCTCGTCCGCGCGGAGCACGTTGTGTAGCGACATTATACCCTGCAATTATTATAATAACACAAATCTTACTAATCTTATAACTGTGAATGTTTGGATGGATGGATGTTTGTTAGTCAATCACGCAAAAACGGCTGAACGGATTTAGATGGAATGTGGTTTATAACCTGGATTAACACATGATAATTTTTTATCCCGATAGTATGTTCCTGTTGAATAATTCGTGACATCCACGCGGGTGAAGCCGCTTGTAAGAGATAATAAAAAAATGAATTGCTAGGCGATCTCATAGCATCCCCAATCATTTTCAATGATTTTGATTTTGTTTTTTGTTGACTGTATGATTTTGATTTTTGTATGATTTTAGTCTTTTAATGATTTTGATTTTAGTCTTTAATGAGTTTTGATTTTGTATTTTATTCCTTAATGAATGTGACTCGTGTTGATTTTTGTGTTCTGTTTTTTTTTGTTGATAATTTCGATTTTTTACTTTATAATTTTGATTGATATTTGATTTTTTTAAATTACTTTAATTTAATTTTAATGTGTTCTATATTTTTTACCAATTTTAATTATTTTGCCGATTTTAAACTATATTTAAGAAACTAACTTAAACTTTATAATTTTTTTTAGGTACTTACGAATTTAATTGTAAAATTTATCAAATAATTATCCATAGAATTTATCTTAAATTAATACTAGAGATTTGTTATTATCGGGCGGTAATGTTATCACAAGTGCTATGTACGCCATACTTGTCATTTGCATTGGTCCCAAAGTTTTCTACATTATTCTGTCGATTTGTAAAGCATGTGATATGGCTGTGCTTTTTTAAATAAATAAATCCCCCTTTTTATGATCTAACACAAATGTTCTCGTGTGATTTACCTCTATTATAGCAGTCTGCCTGACGTTTCCGACGTGCACTGTACATTGGAAGCCAGGGTAGATGACGGTCGAGTGTCGCAGGACTTGCACTGATGCCTGTGTACAAATCAAATCAGAATTTATGAATCAAATTGTATATATACGAGATAATGTTGGACGGTGATCCCCTAACTATTTGTCTGATCTTGAAGGTCAGGAACGCAATATTCTATTGGTTTAGAACCCAGTGGGAAAGATACTTGAACTGTGCGACTCTGTTTAAGCCGGTACCAGATAAAGTGACTGAGGTACCATCACGTAATTTTTGCTACGCTTCTTAAATGCTAACAGCTCGCTTTTTGTTTTTTTTTTATAATCTATAGGCTCGCGCTTAACCACTATCTCACCTGATGGTAAGCGACGATGTGGTCCACGGTGAAGCACGCTTGCCTAGAAGTAACCTATTCACTCTTGACTTAAAGATCCCTAGATTGTAGCTATCGGGAAACACAGACTCCGGCAGGCATTGGCATTCTTAGCATTGTATCTGTAGTTAAATGAATTCTGTCACAAGCAAAATTAAAAAATTATTAAAAACCCCCGACACATTTTTATTTCATGCTACATAATTTATCTAGTACATAGTAGATACGCTTCGATCGGAAATCTATTGAACACGTAACTATGACACGATATCTTGCGAAAGCACCCCGATTCAAACAGTAAAACGCCCATAACTTTTGAACGGCTGAACCGATTTTCATCAAACATTGCTAAGAACACTCTCGATAAAGACACCTTTCAAACAAAAAAATCAGAAAACAAAGTCGGTTCATCCGTTTAGGAGCACAAAAAAATACATAAACACAGGTACACATATTGATCTTATAACACCTCTCTTTTTCTGTCGGGGGTTAAAAGTATCAACTATCTAGTACTTCTCGTTAAGGAAGATATTTGAAATTCAACAAGCTCAAACTCCCCCTCCCTCTATCTGTCCCAGAGCTGTTGAAGACGCCAGCACCCTATGGCTGCGGCACCCTATTCATGAGCCACTGATTTTTTAGGGTTATCACCTTGAAATTTACTAAATCACAATTATTCTATCTATATAATTTTATCAGTTTGTCATAATTTTCATTTGTAATCGTCATTTCTATGAGAAATCTACACAATATAATGCACAAATCGTCAATAAGTAATTAGAAGCAAAGATTAGAATCCTCAGAGAATATTTAATTTTCTATCACTGCCAACCCTAAAGAATTGCAGACTAGACGGCCTGGATGACAAACAATTGGTCGTTTTTTAGGGTTCCATACCCAAAGGGTAAAAACCTATAACTAAGACTCCGCGGTCCGTCTGTCTGTCTGTCTGTCTGTATCTCATGAACCGTGATAGCTAGACAGTTGAAATTTTCGCAGATGATGTATTTCTCTTGCCGCTATAACAACAAATACAGAATAAAATAAAAACAGAATAAAATAAATATTTAAGTGGGGCTCCCATACAACAAACATGATTTTTTGCCGTTTTTGCGATAATGGTACGGAACCCTACGTGCTTGAGTCCGACTCGCACTTGGCTTTGCCGTCATTTATTGAAGAGTTCTGATATATATCTCCGAATTTCAGATCATGATATTAAATGGGACCACATGATCATGGGGACACAAACCGCCAGATTTCAAATAAAAAAATAATCATCAAAATCGGTTCACCTAGTAAAAAGTTCTGAGGAAACACACATAAAAAAAAAAAAATAAAAAAAATACAGTCGAAATGATAACCTCCTCCTTTTTGGGAAGTCGGTTAAAAACTATTTAACGTACCTGAAAGTATTTGCACCCCCGCGGATCATTGGGGTCTTCCAGCATCACTCTGTCAGCGCAGCCACAGTCTTCCCCCTCGTCATCATCTTCATAGATGTTGGTGTCAATGCCGTCGGTGATGTCTTTTGTCAGACATTCCTCAGCTGTTTCAATGTCACGCAGGAGGTTCTTGTTTTTCCTTCGCACGTTTTTACGGTTTTTCGTCTTCTCTGCTAAGTTCTGTTCTATGAGTTGTTTTAGCTGTGGGAGGGAGAGTCATTTTGGTTAGACCTACATAACATCACGCGTGTAAAGGCAGAAGTGGCAGAAGTACGCATATTGTAATCATGATCATAATCAGCTATCAGCTATAAAAAACTTTTTTACAAAAAAATACTACCGACTTCCAAATAAGGAAAGGTAACAAAGTTATTGACACCGACTGCCAAAAATAAAGTTATTTTTCACTTTGTAGTTTCCTTATTTGGAAGTCGGCAGTATTTTTGGTATTTTTTTTCTCTTTTTTATTGTACCTACCTAATAGGCGTGTATAAGTAAGGTACTTATAATGCCAGAATAGATTACACGAATATCATGAAACTGAACATAACCGGTGAAATGAGTGTTCCAAGGTGAACTGTACACATCTGCGTACCCCTTTAGACCGTACTGGCGTGATGTTATGTTATGAAAT
Source organism: Orthosia gracilis (assembly GCA_947562075.1). Taxonomy (NCBI): domain Eukaryota; kingdom Metazoa; phylum Arthropoda; class Insecta; order Lepidoptera; family Noctuidae; genus Orthosia; species Orthosia gracilis. Next base: position 11,469,915 of record OX387277.1, read on the forward strand.
GGTAAAAACAATAAACAGACATGCGATTGCAGCAATCCTGAGAGATTTGTCGTTATTTATTGAAGAGTTCTGTTGTATATCTCCGAAGTTCTTCATCAGATCCTCACAAAATTAAAATGGGATCAATTTCGCCACATACTCTTTCAAACAGAAAAGAATTTTCAAAATCGGTCCACAATTGAAGGAGATATCGGTGAACATACACAAAAAAAAAACATACAAGAAGTCGAACATAGAACCTCCTCTTTTTTGGTAAGTCGATTAAAAAAGCTGTAACCCAACTTCGGATTTTAACCTATTTTACCCGGACCATAATAACGAATCGATTGACACCAAAATCGGATTAAAAGTTTAGGCTCTACAGAGGGAAATACGTAAATACAAAAATAGACTGATAAAATCATAACCCTTCCTCTTGGCTTCGCCGTAGTCGGGTAAAAACAGTTTAGCACACAAATGGACATCAACCAAACCCAAATTCTGACTCTGGGCTTCTACCCTGGGAGCAACAGTATCGCTCGGGACAACTAGCTAGACCAACGACGCAGTTGCCTGCTGCTGTTCAGAGCCCCACTCTGTGTTAAGGATTAATCATCATTGGCTCGGCTCGCTAGCCGATTCCCATGCGTGGCACGGACGAGGTACTGATTCAAAACTTCACGAACATTTTATATGATGCGATCCATGCTATAGTGCTCGGCACGTAAGTTGGCAAGGTTTTCGCGCATATTCCGCGAACTGACTAACCACCATATAGACCGAACGGAACGTGGACGCGACACGATTGGTTAGTCGATCCTTCTGTCAACTGACCTTAATCGCGCGACCTTAACTCGGAATGGTCTTAAACGTTTTCCGCGCCCCGCTTCACTACCAAAGAGACCAAAAAAACGACTTCTGCGCATCTAACGACTCTTGCCAACTTACGTGCCGGCGATTATACACCGGCTACACCGTGCGGCGTCCGCGTCCCTGAGGCTCGGGCGTGCCCCGATGCCTTGCACGGGGATCGGCTCGCGCCCGCCACGGTCTAGCTGCTAGGGTCACTCTAGCATAATATGCTGTGCTATGACGTGCAACGATGTGCTACTAAGTGATACAATGTTCTAGAAAAATTCTAAATCTATGGTTCTAGGTGTACTACGATGTGTTACGATTTGCTACGATGTGCTACGATGTATTTCGATGTGCTACGATGTGCTCCGACGGGCTACGATGTTCTACGATTTGCTACGATGTACTACTATGTGCTACGAAGTGTTACGCTGTGCCACGAAGTGCTACGAATTGCTACAACGTGCTATACTGAGCTACGATGTACTACCCTGTGCTACGAATTGCTACACTGCGCTACGAATTGCTACACTGCGCTACGAATTGCTAAGAATAGCTACGATGTGCTACACCGTGCTACGATGTGCAACGGAGTGCTACGCTGTGCTACACTGTGCTACGTTGTGCTACGACTACTCTCTACACTCATGTATGACATGTACCCTTGTGCTGACAGTCACAGAACTCAGGCCTCATGGGCGCGCGGGGCGGAGGCGCCAGAAGCACCATGCCTGGCCGGGGGGCTCCGGTCTGAAGCCCTATGCAGTGCTATATTGTCTCTACTGTCTACACTTACATGTTGCGCCTTGTGCTGACAGTCACAGAACACAGGCCTCATGGGCGCGCGGGGCGGAGGCGCCAGGAGCACCATGCCTGGCCGAGGGGCTCCGCTCTGGAGCCCTACGCTCGCGCACTGGCCCGCTCGGACTCCGCCGCATGGCGCACGGTTGCGGTAGATGCTGCGGACTCGGCTGTGGGTGAATGAGCCGTCTTCTAGAGGACCTGAAGGGAGTGAATAGGGTAAGGTCACAAGAAAGCTTTTTTAATTTGTGGTACCCTACAAAAACAGTTACTGAAGTATGGAGGGTAGAGGTAAGGAGAACGATATTTGTGTATAAAAAAGTGTATGCGAAAATGTAGGTATTAAATAAGGGTGGCGCTACCGGGTATTTTTTTTTATCACTCTACACGTTTTTTCACAGCACCATACTAGTCACTCATATAACTAGTCTCCATACTTGTCGATTATAATAATAAATTTTCTAACTCTGCATAATTCAACCCGCTAACAACTGCTTCATTCATACCATACCTTTTGGGGGGTTATTGTTCTATTCTTAGTTCTTAATACTTTATTGTACACCAAAAACAATATTACATATAGTGTGATAATAAAGTACATGTACAAAGGCGAGCTTAACTCAAATTTGAGTTCTCTTACAGCAAACCCTGGAGTGACAGAGAAAGATGACATTATAGAGGGCAAGATCCAATGTACAATTTTAAAATAACTTATGACGAATTAAATCAAATTTTCTTACATAATACATTTTTATATATATAATATTATGTCATTGCGCAAGGAAATGCTCTTTGATCCTCCTCTTGAAGACCTCCAGAGAATCTCTTAAAAATCTTTGTGTATAAAGTTCTCAGAGAAAATCTTAGTGTATAAAGTTGGACACCTTTTCAACTTTCCATCTCCATATACTGAAGGAAGAAAGAAAAAGCATTTATTGCCAAAAAAATCGCACACATCGCATTACCACAAAATGCATAATTATGGTTAAACTACAAAACGATGAGATTAACTACTGCGCAGCCATTGTAGCCAACTTCAGGGCGGCCAAGATGTTTGGCGAGAACTATACAAATACGCCAAGTTTGTTACAAACATCACTTACCAATGATAACGCTATCTCCTTCATACAGCTGCCCTCTTGTTAACAGTCCGCCGACCACCGGACCTGTGTTGTCTCCGACGTGGAAGATCTCATCGATTTGGAACTCGCACGTCTCCTGAAAAAAAACAATATAACATAACGCCAGTGTTCAACGACGGAGATAGACAAGAGTTCCCGCCCCCTACCTACATTTTGCCAAATATGTTGAGGCATGTTATTGGACAGGATTCAGCAAATGGCGGACCGCCGACCTCATTTGCGGTAAATAGTAGGATATAATATACGTGTGAATGATTTCGGAGGATTTATTCATTTGCTCAATTAGTGCTACTGGGGGACTTTAATGCCCACCACCAGGAGTGGCTCTTCTCATACCAGTGCACTGATCATGCTGGACAAGAGACGCGCAAGCTTGCACTAGCGCTAAATCTCAGCCACCTGGTCTAGGGGGCAACGAGGGTGCCAGATGTTGATTCGCACACAGCCAATTGCTTGGACATTCTGCTGACAACAGATCCAGACCGATACTCAGTGTCGATATCTCCACCTTTGGGTAGTTCCGACCACTGTCTGGTGAAGTCTGCGTCCGTCTACTCCCCGCCCGATCCCAGCCCAAGAGGCACCCGGCGGGTATGGCGGTACAAGTCGGCAGATTGATATGGGATGCGATCTTTCTTCGCATGCTATCCTTGGCAGCCTACTTGCTTCTCTTCGGACGATCCATCGTCATGCGCTGAAGCTGTGACAGATGTGTTGCGTCGGGGGATGGAGTACTATATTCCATTCTCTGACGTAGCAATGTCTAACGTCGACCGACCATGGTTTGGGGCCGAGCGTAACCACTCCAACGCGGTAAAACACAAGGCCTACCAGGCATGGGTCGACGCTCGAAGGCGCAAGGCTAATGACGAGAGTCAGAAGAAGAGAGCCTTCAACATAAGGCGGGATAGTGGTCAAACGCGAGCCTACAGAGGATGAAAAAAAAAAACGGAGTAGACTTAAGGTCGTAGCTCACTTACACGACCCCGCTCCACAACACTGCCTTAAACGGCGATAACTGCTCATTGTCCACGCACCGACAGCTAGCTGGCAACCAGCTGTCCACGCGCTTACAGCTAGCAGTCAAAGAGCCGACCCGCGCCGATAGCTTCGCCTTCCTTTTTCGACAATCTAGCAACGTGCTTCAAGCTCACAGTCAGCATGCGTACAGCGCGCGGCCCGCCCGCTTGAAGCGCGTGTTAAGCATGCTGGAAGCGAGACGTCAGCTGTCGAGTGGTACGATGGCGCTAATATGTGTTGTCTATATAAAGTATGTCTACAGAGGACGCCCTGAAGCTCACATTTCAGTGAATATTATTTTAACAGATCGTTGTCGTATAAGCCGGCTACGAACTTCGGACAGATAGATTAGGACAAAAAAATTACACTAAATTTGAAAAAAAGAAAAAAAATATACTGGACCTGGACGTATCCTTAATTGTGGCTTTAAAGTAACGGACCGCGATGGACATATTATTTAAAAAACAAAAAAGGCCAAATCATCAAATCACGTTTGTTGCATGGGAGCCCCACTTAAATATTTATTTTATTCTGTTTTTATTGTTATAGCGGCAACAGAAATACATCAACTGTGAAAATTTGACCTGCCTAGCTATCACGGTTCATGAGATACAGCCTGGTGACATTCGGGCAGACAGACAGACAGACGGACCGCGGAGTCATAGTAATAGGATCCCGAACTAGAAGACTATTTTTTTGAGATCCCGGACCTTTGGAAGGCGTACCAGGGGCCGAAACCAACTCGCAGAGGCTTTGTTAGACATAAAAGATGAAATGAGACACCAACCGGCGATTATCCCTGTATGCACTAGTCACTACGCAAGAGCACCCAAGGACAATCCCCAGCTGGTGCAGGACTATTGCAGAATATGGAGACAAAACACATAGGGTTTTGGATTTGGGCGGTTTCGTGGATCGATTACCTAAAACTATAGAAGGACTATTGGCCCCTGCCTGACCAACGTTGATCTTCACGGCTATAAAATGGCAGGGGATGACTTGCACACTCAATTAATAGGCCCCCCCAGTCGCTAGCACTTTAGTGACGTAGCAACATATACGGAGGTGCTTGAGGAGTAGTGAGGTATGCCACGGCTATCAGGACAATCCCAGCAATACGGGCAGAAGAATGAATAAAGATCTGTCTATTTATCTAATACCTTTAAACGAGCAATTCTTGTATATAAATATAATCTGAATCTCGGAAACGGCTCCAACGATTTTCATGAAATTTAGTATGCAGTGCCTTTTGGGGCCCTGGTTCAGGCCATGATACGGAGCGAGATGGTATGGGAAGCTGTCTCCTCCTTCTGCGAAGCAGTAATGCTCGCGAAGGAGGAGGCGGAACGCTTGAGGGAGATGAAACGGAGACGCCCTCACGCCCCTAGCCACCGCAGGAGACGCCCTAGGCGTCGGGAGTCGCAAGCCGATTCCCGGCCACCGTAGGCGCGGGCTTGCGGGCGGCGACTAATGGGTAGCTCGCCGTCCGATAAGGACCAGGCCCGAGTCGACGGCGCGTTGTGTTCCAAACGCCTCAAAGAGATGTCAGCAAAACTGACGGGGTCCGCTAGGGCCGATGCCTGTCTGGGTCGCGGATAAATTTGAAAAAGAGTTACCGCAGCCCTGGCTCAAGCAACTGAAGGAACACGGGTGGGTTTTAGTCAGTAAAAGCCTGACACGCCCTCCCGCCTCACCCAGAGCGAGAGAAGACATTGGAGGATTACCCACCCAAAAAAAAGAGCCCCTTTCGGTCAGGTAACAGATAAAAAGTCAGGTTACAGTTTTAGAAAACGCCGTTTTCTCAATTTTCTCCCGAGCAGAGCACGGTCGCCCAGGTACTTATTATGGTATGACAAAAACGCTCTCTCTTCTTATTCATTTCTGAAGGTCGTGTCCATCTTGGAAAGCTTTGACTGAGTCAACGACGAGCTGCTTCCAAGCCACTCCGACCTCGGCTCTTCTAAGGGCACCGTGAATCCTGTAATCACCCTGATCTCGTCAGAACAGCGTTCTATGTTCTATTCTGACCAGATCAGTGCGAGTATTTCGTTTTTTTTTCTTCTTTTTCTAGTCCACGTGGTCGTTTTCCATCCACCTTTCGCAACGCTAGAATTAAGTATATTGTTTACTTACATCGTCAGCCCGTAGCGTGGCCACAGGTTGTGGTGGTCTCAATGCCAGTAAGTAAGCATGGAGTGCACTCAACCCGTTCCCGCGCACACAGCTCACAGGAAACACTGGAATCACTTCTGATTCCACGCTGCAACAAATACACCAGGTTACAAAGCTAGAGGTTTAGTACAGGAATGGTAAACTCATGACAAAGTTCGAATTCCGTTGCAATTGAAATTGATTAGGGGCCAATTTCTGAATGTGGAATTTACTAAGAATTTGGCAGTCAGGCTGAATTTAAAGTAAAGTTTGGCCTTTTTACTCGACTGCCGAAGCAGGGTAATGTGTTTATCAGTCTATGTATGAATGTATGTTTGTTCCTATGTGGCGTTCTAGAGACCAAACGCGTTGGCCGATTTTGATGATTATCACGTCAATCGATTCGCATTAACCCTGCGAGTGTCACTGGCTGCATTAAAATTGGTTAATAGACAAATGCCGGATTTTGGGCGCCATATTGTGGGGGACAATTTTTTTTTTCTTTCAAAACTATCATGTCAAATAAAAATAAAGGGGTTTTAAGAGGTGATTTCAAATATAAAATAAATAAAAATATATAACACTCATATGTTTAAATGTACCTAATTCTAAAAAAGAAATAACTAAAAAGTTGTAAATAAAAAAAAAACAATAAATCTAAAAACCCGACTGCTTAAAAAGTGAACTAAAAAGACGTAAACAAGAAGAAAAGCATGCTGTGCAGTCGTAGGATACATCTGGTTTTGGTCAGCCAGATCGCGAATATGTATCCTCCGACTGCACAGCATGATTTTCTTCTTGTTTACGTCTTTTTAGTTCACTTTTTATTATTACAAACGGGCAGCCTCATAGTCGGTTGCCGAATTGAGCACTAAGAAGCAAAAATTCTTCACGAATGTGCAACTAGATTCGTCTTTCGCTTAACAATTTTATTCAAAAGTACCTTAAGCTGAGGCCTCATTAATGCGTTGCGTTGCGTCGTCACAGCGTCAACGCTGCGTCGTTTTACGTATATATTTTTAGTGACATGCCACGTTATGCGTTGCGTCGCGTCGTCGCACGCTGCATCTCAACCGATCGACGGACGAGAGACGAAGCGGAAGGGGGACATTGCGACGTCGTGTGTCGTCGCAATGCATATGTGCCGTACAATGCGACGACGTAACGCAACGCACTAATGAGTCCACAGCCGTAAATGGTTTAATTAAAAAAAAATATTTTGAGTTTGAGAATTTGGATTTAACATTTTAAGTTTCACAGGTTTTAAGGATTAGAGCATCTACACTAATATAATAAATCTGAGAAGTTAGATTAGGTAGGGTAGATAGGGCAGGTAGGGTAGATAGGGCAGGTAGGGTAGATAGGGTAGGTAGGTAGAATATTTAGGTAGGTAGATAGGATAGGGTTTACGTCGAGATAGTGGTCGAACAGGTGAGATAGTGGTCGAACGCGAGCTTAACAATAATAAGAAGAACTTACATAACGTCTTCTTCTTTTGGGTCCAGTGCATCTATGATCAACTTCTGGGGGGCCACGCAGTTTCTAGCCAGGTTTTCATCAGTTATCAGTAGAGGTTTCTGCAACAAATAAAAAAAAATATTTATAAGAGGACACAAGTCATACACATCTGTTCCTTAAGGCCGCAATGTTAACGCAGTACTGGCCGTGCGTCCGCTCGGAGACGGAATATCAATGTTGAACCTCATTTTGGACAATTTTGTTTGCAAAATATTCTTTGATTTACATTTCTTATTTCAGTAATGAAGAAATTCTAGCCATCACTTTTACTGTGTAAAAAAATGTTTGAAATAACTTTTCTCCAAGAGCTCATGGTAAGAGTGTGTTTCGTTTTACAGCCGCACGGGACGATCTTCAAGGTTAAGGTTGGCCTAGTCGACGGCACGAAATATTTTGTGCGCGGGTTTAGAATGCAACACGTGCGAAAGAGATACGATGCTGTGATGAGCAGTAAGAAGCTAGTTCGCGTACGAATTAGCACTTTTGCAAGTTTGTAGCGAAAAAGATGATGATTTAGGACGAAAACGAGCGCGCGATATTTTATAAACAAACCTTTGGGAGTGTGGATATCATGAAAAAACGACTAAATGTATATTTTTAAAATCAAATTACTTGCATTAAAAAACTACTAATATATCCCTGTATGGTGGCCGTTTTGCAATTTTCCTTCTTCTTATAGTATTTATTTTCGCCCAAAGATGCATTTAAATTAGTGTTGAAATATGGAACTTGCGACGCTCATAACTTTCAAATATATATATATATATATTTACATTTTGTTTCCATACAGGGATAATGATGAGACAAATTGATATCATTTTTAATTTTGAACATACATCGTCAAACAGAAGAGTAGACTACGTATGTATGGAAGAATGATCGACTAGTGTAACCTTAAGGCGATATATACGCCCCAATGTAAACTTAGTACTGGCCGTGCGCCCGCTCGATGCCAAATTATCAATATTGAACCTCATTTTGAACAGTTTTGTTTGTAAAAAATTATTTGATTTACATAATAATATGCTATGTCAGTTGGGCGCACGGTTGGCGCAGTGGTTGAGCGATTGACTGCTACGCTGCGTGTCGCGGTTTCGATTCCCGCAAGGAACAAATGTTGTGTATATGAGTTTATATGTTTGTAAACGCACCCACGATACAGGAAGAAATTCCTAGTGTGGGGCAAAGTTTTGTTAAAAAAAGAAAAAAATATGAAAAAATTTAAACCATCAATATTTCTGTGTAAAAATATTTTAAAACATCCAAGTCGTTTTGGAAGAATATCCAAAATTTACGAAAAATATCGGGTTGCTAATTATTTTTTTACAGCAAAACTATTTGATAAACGAAAAAAACCATGTTTAAAAAATAATGTGCATGAAACAATAACAAATATACATTTTTTTCAAACCTGTTAACCTAGCCGTTACTAAGGAGCATGCTTTAGAAAGTTACCGTTTTACGGCACTAAAGCGCTTGTAGGCCCTTAAGCGCAATGGAAATAACTTTGCTCTAAGAGCTCATGGTAAGAGCGCGTGTGTCGTTTTCTAGAGGAGCTATATAATGACAGGCGCACCGTTCGATCTTCAAGGTTAAGCAAAACTTCCGTGAGTCGGTACGAGGCAGGATGACCATTTAATAACACACCGAGACTCCTTCGTGCTTTGGTAAGCTTGTCCAGCTGTTGCTCCCAGTTGACATTTGTAGACTTTAACAGTGGTTATTAGTGTCAGAAAGTCTAACATCAGTCTTGAAGCGAAGCGAAAGTGAAGTTCCGCTGCGGGACGTCATTCAATTGCGTTTCACGCCAGAACCGAAGAACTTGTGTTTTTTAATGCATTTTTATAGTCATTGTGACGTGTATTGTACAATATTAGGTATTTTTTTATATCCATCATGGCCATGTTGGAATAATTTTGATTTTTTGTTAATAAACACAATCTCAGCTAATACAACAATCTCGCTCACGCCTCGCTTCGTTCGCACGCCTTTCGGTAAGCCGCGGTATCGGCACGTATCAGTTCGCTTTCGTTTTTCTATGTGACTAGATTCAAACGATACCACAGATTACAAAATAAAAACGCTTCACCACACTATCGGTTCGCTGTCTATGTCACGAGGCCTTTGACAGTGGTTACGAGTGTCAGGAAATCTAACATCAGTCTTGATTCTTAAGAGGAAATGCTGGCAGAGACCTCCGACTGTATATCCTCAGTAAAAAGTCATAATTCGACGTTTGGCTCTCGCCTATGTCCTCCTCCAACATATTTATTTATTAACACTTCATGTACAAAGATACAATGGCGGACTTAATGCCTTAGGCATTTTCTACCAGTAAACCAAGGGTGGTGAAGAGACAACATGGCAGGTGCATAGCTTAGTAATAAAAAGCTAGTAATTATTATACTAAATTAAGTAAAATAGAAGTACATAAATATTGAATATCTATACTAATATTATAAATGTGAATGTAAGTTTGTTTGTTACGCTTTCACGCAAAAACTACTGAACCGATCATCATGAAACTTTGTACATATATTCTTGGAGGTATTAGAAGTAACATAATATATAAATATAATGTATATATATATGTATACATTCATGAAGTAACAGAAAAGATATTATTATTATATTATTATTTGTGTTGAAAATAAATCCGAAATTTCCACTTAAATGCGTACCGACTGGTGGCCTACCTGATCTTGAAAGGAAGCGCATTCCAAAAAAGAATGGACTGGATATGAAAGGATGAGTGAACGAAATCAGTAGTATGAGAAGGACAAAGTAAGAGGAGATTATTGAAAGAACGCAGATTGCGGGCGTGTGAAGAACTAAGGTATTGAAAGCCAGAGATAAGTTAGGAAGGAAGGTAAGAATCAGTCCAATATTGGACTAATTTAAAAGATATTCCATAATCTGTAAAAGAAAGATATATACTACAATAAAGCTCTGGAACGCGCTACCCTTTAGCATTAAAAAGGCTGAAAGCAAAGTCTCTTTTAAAAGAAAAGTTCGTGACCTCTATTTGAGTCAGACTAAATAGCTCTCATCTAGAGTCAGAACATAGTCAGAAGTTTAGTCATAATAATTATTAACAGGTTTCTCGTTTATTTTTATTTTTATTGGTATTTATTAGTTTGTTTTATTTGTATATGTGTATTATTAATATTTATGTATTAATTTATTTGTATATGTGTATTACTAATATTTTTGTACCCATTTCACAAAGTTGTCCTTTTTAACCCAATGGTTGACTGGTAGAGAATGCCTTGTGGCATTAAGTCCGCCTATGTACCACTATTTTTCCCCCCGCATTTCGTCTTGAGGTTAAGCAATGCTTGCCGATTGCTATGCTTGACTGATGAGCATTCTCTACACACCGAAACTCCTAGGTGCCTCGGAAAGCACGTCAAGCTATTGGTCCCGTCTGTCATCTGCAGATCTTTGACATTTGTTACCGGTAGTCGGAAGCCAGGCAATCGGACACACGGTCACTTATTAACTGGATTGTAGCGGTCAGACATGCTGTTGATCCATATTTTCTTTTTTTTTACCAAAAATTTAAACTAGCTTCCAAAACACAACACTACAAAGCGGAAAATAACTTTCTTTTCCGAAGTCGGTGTCTTTGGTACCAATTGTTTTCCGTTTCTCGACATCGACTTCGGAAAAGAAAGTTATTTTTCGCTTTCAAGTGTTTTGTTTTGGAAGTCGGTTTGATGTTTTTGTTAAAAAGTATTTTTTTATCTTTTTCTTTTTAGTTTGGTTAGTATTTATAGCCAAAGTAAATCTCATGATTCCAATAAGCCCAAACACGACTAGGATCCATTGTTTTATTTCGGAGTTCCAGTGCCAACCTTCCGGCTTCATCATCAGATCAGTTCGATATTACCATTTTCATCAGTACCATCTATTTAAAGTATTTGCTTCATCATCAGTCGGTTAGCTATTCGATATATCTTATACCCGTGACAAACTTAGCATTAAGGAGTTCCAGTGACCATCTGTGGTCTTTTTCATCAGTTCCATTTCACCAAATGACACTTTCTGAGTGTAAATGATTGCATTGTTGATAAAAATACCAAAATCGCTATATGTATGCTTATAATATTTGAGGAGCTCCCACGATTTCTCTGGGATGCCATCATCAGATCCTGGTTTCCTTATCATGGTATCATCCTTGGGATATCTCCTTTACAACAAAGAAAGAATCATCGAAATCGGTTCATAAACGACGAAGTTATCCGCGAACAAACATAATATATATATGTTACGGATAATACCCGAAGTGCGGCTACACCTAGTATTAGCCGGAGCTTAGGGCACCCCGACACGGACAAGTTAGGTTCGAACGAGATGACGGGAGCTGAAGTGAGCGAGCAAAGCGAGCGAACTCAGCTCCCGTCATCTCGTTCGTGTTAGGTTACTTTAGACCCTGCGGACGGAAATAGGAGCCCCGCGCAGCGGGGCTCCGTCGCGTGGCTACACCTAGTTCTAACCGGCTAAAACTAGGTGTAGCCGCACTAATACTAGGTGTAGCCGCACTTCGGGTATTAGCCGTAACATATATACGGTCGAATTAAGAAACCTCCTCCTTTTTTGAAGTCGGTTAAAAATACTGGTAGTCAGCTTCCTCCAGTTAGACTAAAAGCCGACCTTGTAGTTGAGGAAATACTAGATAGACTGATTGAGAAAATACCCATGTGATATGTTCAAACGTTCACGCGGGCGAAGACGCCGGTAAAATCTATAGTCTCATTACAACCAATTCCGACATTGTTTTGTTCAAAAACAGACGAAATTGACGAAAACATCCCTTATTAATATTTAATTTTTAATAAATAATAATTTGTCTATTAAAGAATTACCATTTATATGATATTTAGGGTGTATAAATACGCAGGGTTGATTCTATGGGAAACATTGTGAGCTCAGCTAACAGTTGGATAACAATACTAATAAAAAGATGGAGCATTTCAACATTCTTCTGAATTTCTTCATTATTTTGGCTACGGTGTTCATGTAAGTATTTTATTTTATTTCTTTTATTGATTTTTTCTGTTCACGATATTTGTGTTAATATTTCTTTATACCATTCCCCCCTATAAAGCTTATTTTATTATATTCACTGAAAACAGTGAATAAAAAGCACTTTTAATCACTTTTTTCGTGTTTGAATTTAGAACACACTAATATATAATTATTTGACCTCCATCCCAATGCTATACAACCTCCTTGCTCATAAAATACTCGATACAAACTTCTTGTGCAAAGAATATTCGACTTGCTAACTCCTACGTCGATTTAATTTTGAGTTTGTTAATATTTAGGATTTTAATAATGATTTTGGTTTGGTCTAGGATGTTTAGTGAATACTTATATGAATTGTAATTCTACTATTAATTGCATTGGTGTTTAAAAAAATATAATTATGTAACGTAACGGAGGTGGTCACTGCTTCAATTTACAAAAAATTACAGACCTCAGGGTTTCACATTTTTTGTAAATTGAAGCTGAGCTAAGTAACAGCACCTGTGTTTCAGGGGCCAGTGACCACCTCCGTTACGTTACATAATTATAATTTATTAAACACCAATGCAATTAATAGTAGAATGCAAATTTTGATAGTAATAATTTTATTTATTTATTATTATTCCTTGTGCTTTTGGCTTAAATCTTTCTTTGTCTCGTACATCATGGTATAAAATATAGTATGCAACTCTTGAATAAAACGGATTTATATCGAGGTTCATGAAACACTCGCGTCGCTCAGGATTCTAACACTTGAATCACTCCCTGCGGTCGTGATTCAGTTGTTAGAATCCTTCACTTGTTCGTGATTCATATATGGCCTTCGCTTTAAAACCGTCCTTTATTCACTACTTGCATAATATATTATTTTACAAGCTTTTATTCAACTTACAATGTAATGTATGTATGTAAGTGTGTTCGGGTGAAATCTTGCAACTGAATTTTAAAGCAGTTATCCTCCACTGTTTAAGATGAAATTTTGCATACACGTTTGGTTTGGATGAAAAACAAAAAAAAAGGTATCAAATGGAAGGGTTTGCTGAGAAGAGTACGAAAAAAATCTTTTAAAAAAAAGATTCTTCATCGTCCTTAGCGTTTTTATGTTCCCACTGCTGGGACACAGGCCTCCTCTCTGTGAGAGCGAATGCGCCGTAATCCACCACGTGGGCCCAGTACGGGTTGGTGGAAAAAATAAATAAAAAAAAGATTATCAATGAATAATTTTGTTTTGTACATTTCAAGACATATTGAGGCTCTGTTGTCATTAACTGTACAGAGCAGATCAAACGGGTTAAACAATTTTCGAAAACGATTATTTTTATCCGGGCGTATTTCACCTTTTAACATTTAAGCCGCGTTGACACGATCAGAGTCTCTTGGACCAAGTGAACTCGGTCCTAGTATCCCACGAGTGTACCAGGATAGCTGTTGATATTTACATAGTTCACTCGGAGCATTTTCTTCATTCTTCCCATTGTTTTTAACCGACGAATAAAAAGGAGAGGGTTTCTCAATTCGACACGTACACAGAGTGAGTTTTACAAGTGGGCGTGTATGGCCAAATCCGAAACTTCGATGTATAGCGAGAAACACTCAAAGGAGTTACGAGTCCGATTTTGATGAAAAATTAAACTGCATCGAAGGATTTTCAAAAAATCAATATTCATAGCCAGGAATCAAGTCAGTTGGTTTGGAAACGTTAAAACTTATAATCGCCAAATCTCTTGCTTACAAAATCTCGGTGCTACGGTGGTTATCTGCACAATTTCTGAACGCACACTGCGGCACTTTGACTTCTGAATGTGGGCTATGATTGGACCATACTAATTTGAAATAAGACCACAACCGTATTTGTGGTCTTATTTTTCGTCCCGTTTTTGAAGCATTTACCGGTCATCTAGTGTATTATTGAACGAAGAGTGTCTGCCTACGCACATGAAATAGGCTTAAGTTTATGTGTATAACGGCCATCATGTCCAATCCAATCACATTTATTTATTATTACATTTTTTTTTATCTCATGTTATTGTAGAGCAACCCCCAACGAGGCTGATGGCTTCAAGATCCTGAACTATGACGAAGACTTTCCCGCGAATCAATGGCCGCGTGTCATCTACCGCGAGAGACTTCCGATTATTCACAAGAAGGATACTACGATTCCCAATGTAGACGAAGGACGCCAAGATATGTAAGGATATGTTATCTTAGTCAAAAGTTATCATTTATTTATTTATTTATATACACTTTATTGTACACCATAATATACAAGAAAGAAAGAAACTTAATACTAAAACATACAATGGGCGGCCTTATCGCATGCCGCGATCTCTTCCAGGCAACCTGGAATGGACAGAGATTACCTGGACATGACATGGGGTTGTCAGTGGTGCGACCATTCTAACAATGAACACAATATAGAATAATACTAACAATACTATATACAATAATACTTACTAGAAACACAAATACATATATATGCTAAATAATAGATACATAAATACATACATAATTAATATATACTCAATGAAAATAAATGATGTACGACATTCATAGCACATTATGTCTAAAAAACAAAAGCACATCACAGCGATAAGTAATGTTCTTTGATGAGTTTTTTAAATACAGGCAACGACTGAGCACGTTTTATTGGGTCAGGCAATGCATTCCATAGACGAGCAGCCTGGACAGTAAAAGATTTATCCATGAAAGTTGTGGAATGCATTGGCATTTTAAGTCGCAAGTTATCTGATGACCAGATTTCGTGTGGGAATCGCAGATAAACTGAAATCGATCCTTGAGGTAAAGAGGAGTGGAAGGAATAAAGAGCACATTAAACAAAAGAGAAAGAATATGAGCATTCCGGCGAAGGCGAATTGGCAACCACTTGAGCTTTACGCGAAATTCGGCAACATGGTCATATTTGCGTAAACCAAATATGAACCTTATACAAAAATTTTGAAGCCGCTCAAGTTTATCGAGTTGTTCTTGAGTAAGGTCAAGATAGCTGGCATCAGCATAATCAAGGATGGGAAGAAGAAGAGATTGAGCAAGCGCAATCTTAGTGACAGTGGGAAGAAAATTACGCAGTCTCCTCAAAGTTGCAGCAGATGAAAACAACTTGCGGCTGACTTCTTGCAGTTGAGCAGTCCAAGAGAAGTTCTTGTCGATGAATATCCCCAAGTTTCTAACTTTATCACTGAAGGGAATAACTGAATTTTCAAAAAAAACTTGGGGAAGAGACGTCCAGTCGATCCTAGAAACCATTCTAGAACTGCCCACTACAATTACCTGCGTCTTTACAGGGTTGACCATAAGCCCATACCTCCTGCTCCAATCGCAAATGCGAGCCAGATCAAGATTGATGGTAGCTATAGCCTCAGATAGCTTTCCGAGTGGAGCTCGCGAGTATAATTGCAGATCGTCTGCATAAAGATGGTAGGAAGAAATTAGTTCATTCGAGATTGAGTTTATGAAAACTGCGAAAAGTAAAGGAGATAAAACGCCACCCTGTGGTACCCCGGCAGAAGTACTACACCAGGAAGACAACTTCCCTCCGATGTTAATACGTTGCCGGCGCCCGAACAGGTAACTACGAAACCAGTTAACCACCGTTGGAGATATATTAAGAGAGCATAGAATGCCAAGTAAAACATCGAAATCAACAGTATTAAAAGCATTACTAAAATCGCCAGGACCGTCAGATTACTGCTTTCCATAGCTGACCGAATATCATCCGTAATGTTGAGAAGAGCTGTGGAGGTGCTATGACCAGGACGGAAGCCGGACTGGAAGGGAATGAGGAGATTATTTTTGGATAGGAAAGTGCTTATTTGATTATGGATTAACCGTTCTAGGACTCTGGACAGGAATGGTAAGACAGATATTGGACGGTATTCAGAAAAGGATGTGGGATTGGACTTTTTTGGTAAAGGAATTATCTGTGCATCTTTCCATGAGTATGGAAAGACACCGCTAGACGCAGAAAAGTTAAGGACGTGGCAAATGACAGGAAGGATAACGTCGTTATCATCACCCTAATTTCAGTCGAAAGACGTCCTCGTAGCCCCCCCTCAAGTATCGAGACTGCGACCGGTCAAGTGCGTCTCGCATCTAGCGGATTCCCGCAGCCTAAACCAGTTCAACAGTTTTTTTTTGAGTTCCTCTCGCAGTTCAATCAAAGTGGCAACTACTTAACCGGGCGATCCTATGGAGACTAAATTAGAGCCTTCAGCCAGGCACAAAAAGCTAAACCTAAGCGATCACGCTTAGGACAACCCCTTGTGTGGTACGAACCTTGACTCAGGCCGTCGCTGGGGGTTCAGCAAAGGGGTAGGCTGGATCATGACTAAAGATCATTACTCCACCTAGAGGGAGGGCTTTACGCCAGTACGCGGTTATCACTCCAGAAATTTTCGGGCTTACTGACCATCTGTTTTGCGAGCAATGTGCCCTGCCCACTGCCACTTTAAATTGTTCGGGCTATGTCGGTAACCTTGGTTCTCCTGTGGATATCCTTCTTTCTGATTCGATCACGCAAGGAAACGCCGAGCATTGCCTTCTCCATTATCCTTTGGGTGACTTTAAGCCCAGGTATTCAAACTGAAGTAAATTTTGACAAATACTCCACTTCAAGTTCTTGCTAAATTCTTTTTGACACTTAGTTCATTTTACACAGAATTGACATACTAACATTAATATTAGATTTCAATTTTGTTTTTAACCGACTTACCAAAAAAGGAGGAGGTTCTATGTTCGCCTTCATATTTTCTTTGTGTATGCTCACCGAAATCTCCGTCCGATTGTGGACCGACTTTGATTTTTTTTTTTTTTCGAAATTATATGTTTTGTGATGGTCATTTTAATTTGGTGAAGATCTGATGAAGAAATATACGACTGAACTCTTCAATAAAGGCCGGCAAATCTCTCGGGATTGCTGCAATCGCATGTCTGTTTATTGATTATACCATTTCATAACATAACATTACGCCAGTAAGCTCTTAAGGGGTACGCAGATCTCTCATTTTAACGGTTATGTTCAAGTTTCATGATATTCGGGTTATCTATTCTGGCGTTAAATTAACTTACTAAACAACTTGCCTATTAGTTAAGTACAACTAAAAACTGAAAACCAAAAACCTTTTTACAAAAAAAAATACTACCGACTTCCAAATAAGAAAACTACAAAGTGAAAAATAACTTCTGTCAAAGATCTTCAAATGACAGCCGGGACCAACGGCATAACGTGCTTTCCGAGGCACGGAGGAAACTCGGCATGTTGAAAATGATCACCCATCCACGGACCGACCTCGTCAAGCGTTGCTTAACCTTGAAGACCGATCCGTGCGGCTGTTATTATTTAGCCATGAGCTCCTCAAGGATGATAAACTATACAAAATATTACTGTTTCTGTATATTATATTAATTAAACTTAACAATTTTGCATGCAGTAAGATAAAATGTATTTAGCAAATAAACGATTTCATTGAATCGATGCTAACAGTCACATTAAAATCTATGTTTTTGTTACAGGGGTGATTATAATACACCGAGTGAACCTAATGTTGGTGAAGACAATAGTAACAACACAAAGAGGACATCCGATTTTTATGAAAACATCGCTTACCAAAAAAAATATGGAAAAGTGAGTATAAATATTTTAAAATAATATTTTATTTGTTCATATTTAAGTGTTTGATTTTTTTATGTTGTAAGCTACTTTTATCTATAAATCAATAAGAATAAAGTCTATTCGTTAATAATATTATACTACCTAACCCCCGCGGCTTCGCTCCCGTCAACTGGCTATCTACCTACCGACCACTACCTACCTACCCTACAAACAAACTCTTCAGCTTTATAATATTAGTATAGATGTTGATAACACTCCTTCGCAAATGAACAAATTTGATTACCATAAAAAAAGGTTATAGTGAGTCAATCTTAAAAGATAGACATATGCTGTCGTGGACTTTTTTTTTGAACTTTTAAAGAGGAGCCATTCAATCATACATGATATTTGCGTAACTTAATCCGCTTACGCAGCGCACGCAATGGAAGCTCTCAAAAAGGAATAATTTTGACCGTTTTTGCAACATTTTTCATGTATGCTCCGCTCTTATTGGTCGAAGCGTGATGTTATATAGCTTATAAGCCTTCTCGATAAATGGACTATCTAACACAAAAATAATTTTTCAATTCCAACCAGTAGTTCCTGAGATAAGCGCGTTCAAACAAACAAACTCTTCAGCTTTATAATATTATAAGTAAAAATATTTTAATGTTACAAAGTGAATCTCTGAGCTATATCATAATAATCTTATGTGTAACTATTTAAACAATCAGTTTGTATGGACGGTGGTCCCCAAACTATAGTCCATTCGCGTTAAGAAAATAGTGAGTCATCGTTGTCAGCCGGCTCTCGACGAATCCGGTCGCAAGCTTTCTAATTTGTTGCGACCCGATTGGTCTGGAGGCCGGCTGACAACAATGACTCACTATTTTCTTAACGCGAATTAACTATAGATAGAACCTGTATCTTGGGAACAACCTGAGTTGTTATTACATTGAAATATCAAATTGTTTTCTTGTGGCCATGACAATACAAAATAATAAAATAATATACAGACTAACGGAATGGTGCGATCATATTATAAAAATTGCTTCTGTCCATGTCTACGACATCTTTCTCCAAGGATGTCATAATCAATCCTCAAAAAAAAATACATCTCCAATATAAATTTAAATCCTGTCTGCTTTGCAGTCAATACTGCAGTAGCAGCTCTATGGGCAGCAATTTCCTTCTACCATCCCATGGAGACGCTTACTGATGTAGTCTGTTGTTAATTTAAAGATCACTTAACATATTTTCAGCAGGCTCCTGCTTGTTATGGAGGGAAGTGGAAATTTGTATTTTTCCTACTCCTCCATTATTCTTGTCTGATTAATTTCGTTGCGGGATCCAAGACAGTTAAGTTCATTCTCCGGGAATTTGTCGAGGTTCATTGCCTCGGCGCTTTTCTGGTAGTCGCCACTGTTGGTTCTGGCTTTCAAGAGTTGCAGTGGTTTGCGAATAGTGCGGTGAGATACATTCAGCAGATACCAATAATACCTCGGAACATGCTCAGCGCCATGAACGTATCATTTGCGATACACACTGTCTTAATACTTGTGTATCTTTTTTGATACACGAGCACCATTTCGGTCTAAGCGCCGTGTATCGCTAACGCGCACTTTCCATACATTTTGTATATAAAACATGTTGCCCTGGCCACGGGGTCCCAGCGCTAACAAAGAAAATTTGGTTCAAATAAATGTCACTAGATGGCGCGATATGCACCGATTCGTTATTGAATTGTGGGTAAAATTAACATTTTCTATAGCTAATTCATCGGAAAAAAATTGTTATTTTTTAAATTATGGAAAATTTGGCTCTTAATTCACATTTCAAAGATTATTTGAAAGGATCATTTAAAATTAATTCCAATAGATGGCGCAGTTTCAAATTTCTGAGGCTTCACTCGATATTTTAAATTTGTATTGTAACACATTTTGGTACAATGAAACTATAAAAAATTGCAAAAAAAAATACTATAACAAATCGTGATGTTAAATACATAATGAAAAAAGTAGACACGAACCGAGAAAACCCTTTACTTGCAAGTCGCTGCTAACACCATCTATAGCCGTGGAACGGAACCGAACTCAATCGAAGTACTTATAAAAATAATCAGCATCGGTACGTTTTCTTTGTATGTGATGAGGCTAGTATTATATTATCTGTGCCCTGGCTCAGGGAATATTCCTGCAGTCTTATTGTGTAATGAGTTCGGCAAGGCAAAAGGCAAACAGTATGAAAAATCGACCTATCACATGTGAGATAAAAGACGCGATGTGGATTTCCATCTATGTGATTGGTAGATTTTTATATTCTTTGCCTTGCCGAAATCACTACGCAATAAGGCTTCTGGTATATTTGCAGTTGGGATTGGATAATTTGTTTAGAAACTATAACGGAGAGTGTATATTTGTCGGGTAAAAAAAAATAGTGTTATGGTTTTTGGATTGTTTTAAATGAAAAGTTATGTAATGTGATATCAAAGTAAGGTAACATACTCATTAGTGAGTATTATTGAAGCAAAATTTGCAAACAATTATATCACAAATGAACTATTACCAAGACCAGTGTATCGAATAAAAAACTTTTTTACAAAAATTACAACCGACTTCCAAACAAAAACACTACAAAGTGAAAAATAACTTCAATTTCGGAAGTCGGTGTTCCTGTTTACGTTTCTTCATTTTTTGACACCGACTTCCGAAATTGAAGTTATTTTTCACTTTTTAGTGTTTTTGTTTGGAAGTCGGTTGTAATTTTTGTAAAAAAGTTTTTTATTTTTCACTTTTTAGTTGTGGTACATAATGGACCAGTTCTATAGGCTAGGTACCTACGCGTATAGTGCCCAAAGTGAAGCTAGAATAGATTAACCCAATAACATGAAACTTAAACGAAACCAGTGCAATGAGAGTATACCAGGGTGAACTGTTCACACCTGCGTACCCCTTAAGAACGTACCAGTGTGATGTTATGTTATGAAATGGTGTAAACAATAAACAGACATGCGATTGGATCTATCCAGAGTGATTTGCCGTCATTTATTGAAGAGTTCTGATGTTTTCTCCGAAGTTCTTCATCAGATCTTGATGAAAATTAAATTAAAAAAGAATCATCAAAATC
This sequence comes from Orthosia gracilis, assembly GCA_947562075.1. Lineage (NCBI taxonomy): Eukaryota > Metazoa > Arthropoda > Insecta > Lepidoptera > Noctuidae > Orthosia > Orthosia gracilis. The sequence continues at coordinate 11,491,146 of OX387277.1, forward strand.
GGTTCGCCCAATAAAAAGTTCTGAGGTAACAAACATAAAAAAAAAAAATACAGTCGAATTGAAAACCTCCTTCTTTTTGCGAAGTCGGTTAAAAAGATACAAATTGGTAGGAGGGGTTGGGAAAGCTGGGAAAAATCGGTTCTCTATAACGACTAGATAAATTTAGAGAATAATAACAAAAATAATTTGGTGGTTATGGCATATAGGGCTTGCTACATATACCTGCTTATACGCTGAGCGTGTTAATGCCTGCGTTTATGGCTGGACCGACTTGAATGCTATTTTTGAAAACGAGCGGTTTTTGTGACGCTGAGTGTATTAATAAGAGGATGTGTAATTAAGTATGTTCTTTTCTTGTTTTTAAGGATTCCGGCGCAGAGGTCACCTACGGTCGTGTTCCACTTGTCATCCTGATGTCATCTTACCCAAAACCTTATCAATAAATATCGAAGATTTCCTCTTAAAAACGTCTCTTTGCTTCTGTACAGTCATGGCAAGAAATGTTTCAGCAGTTATTAGTCAATTTAATTTGAATAAATTCAGAAATTCAAATTGGCTGAACCTTTTTTTTTTGTCTCGACTGTACATGTAAACGATTTATTTATTAATACATGGCTTGTTACAAATTGAATTGCTTGTTTCATTAACTAAGGGACAAAATACTCGACATCGCGCATTTTTTTTAACATCGATACGATGTAGAATTTTATTTACTGGATAAAAAGGTACATATTTCAATGAGAGAATTCTATAACACAATTTAGAATTCGAATTCGGTACAAACAAACAAAAATAAACTTTCCTCTTTATAATATAATTAAATAGAAGTTTATGCAATGGTCATGTAATGGGGGTTATTAAAACACGAGCGTGTGTTATCACATGAGGCGAAGCCGAATTTGATAATAATAACACGCGAGTGTTTTAATACCCAATTATATGCCGTTGCATACACTATTTTATCTTCACTCATACATTTGGAATAAAACAAAAAGTGGAAACGGAAAAAATATGTGATATGGCGGGCAATTCAAATTCTCCTCAGCGCACGCCTCCATAGACATGACACTACTTTTCGACAGTAAATCAAGGAGCCCATAAGCGCCAATAAATTAAAAAGTAAAAGTGTGCTATAAAAATTAAAAAGTTATTTTATGATGCTGTTGTTTGAAAATCGAAGGAAAATGCTGCACTGTAATGGTTGTTTTTTTTAATTTTACATATCCACGGATGTAAAGTACGTATTTATGGAATATTTTTTGAATTCATCATTGGAACATTACGTTGTGAGTGTAGATAAATTATATTAAAGTATAGACTAGCGACCTGCCCCGGCTTCGCACGGGTGTAATTTAGAAAAACCGTACGAAGCAAAAGGATTATGCACCCTTTTCGGTGAAAGCTCTCAGGCGGCTTGAGTTTTTCCGATATTTTTAACAATTATTGTCATATTTCAACCAGTTTACACAAACACAAATGTACTTTAACGAGTGTGCTTATGAACTCCACGACCTCATCCCACCAGCCCCCTTCTACCATCGGACATCTAGACGCACTGCAAGTTTCTATCCACCAATTCGCACCAAGCGCTACCAAACATCCTTCATAATGCGCACAGCAAAAGAGTGGAACTCACTACCTGCGTCTGTGTGTCCGAACGCATTTAACCCGAATCTCTTCAAAGTTAGAGTTAACAGGCTTCTTCTGGGTAAGCTCACTCCACCGTCGACTCTGTCTCTATCATCTATGATCTAGACCAGAGTTAAGAGCAAATCCATCAAAAAAAAAGAAATGCATCACTCTGTCTATAGGTAAAAACAGCATGAAAATCCGTTCAGTAGTTTTTGAATTTATCGCGAACAGGCAGACAGACACGGCCAGGGACTTTGTTTTGTTATAAGTAGTGAAGTTTTTATAAGCCTTGTAGTGAATTCCTAAAGCTGTTTCCACAATCCTGTCAATTAAATGATACAAGCTATCTATTTAAATTCAGAATCATCTTCATCAGCCAAAGGACGTCCACTGCTGAACAAAAAACTCCGACACACAAGACTATATTCAAATTCAACTAACTAACCAATATTTTTATTAGATGGTTCTTATTACAAATGTTCACTTAAAAAACTTTTTAATGAAAATTATACCGACGAAATAACGAACTTAAAAGCAAAAAAAGAATAAACAAGAAGAAAATCATGCTGTGCAGTCGGAGGTTCAGGTGGTCAGCCAGCTCGCGAACGTGTATCCTCCGACTGCACTTCATGATTTTCTTCTTGTTTATTTATTTATTTATTTAACCATTTATGCACACACACATAATATACAGACAAGAAGAAGAAACAGAAAAATAGGTACATAGGTGATGCTTATTTCTATAGAAATCTCTTCCAGCATACCTGCGAAAGGAAAGATGAAAAAAAAGAGATGTAGACACAGTGTGTAGAGTTGAAAAATAATAAACATAAAACGATTCATAACTAATAAACAATACCGATAACAAATTAAATATACCTACTGTCATAATAATAAATACAAACATATTTGTGAAATAGATACTAAAACAATAAATACTAATACCTACCAATATATATATTATGTATATACGCAATGATATTCTAGTAAATAATAATAATTTACTAGAATATCATTGTTGTTACCATCTTTTTAGTTCGCATCTTAAGCAGTCGGGTTTTTGATTTTTAAATTAAGCTTTTTTACTTAGTTACAATTTTTGTTTATCTTTTTATTTTCAAATTACTTTTAAACATAAAAGTTTTATATATTTTTTGTAACTTACTCTTAAATCCCTTCATTTTGATACCCCACTCAATGGGATTGGAAAAATAATTGAGACCCGTACGATATGGCGCCCAAAAGCCGCCATGTTTATTTTTAAAGTCACCTATTTAGGAACACTTGGGCGGTAAAGACGCATCTAATGATACCTTAACTGTCGAAATCCATCCAGCCGTTTGGAAGATACGAGGTAATAAAGAAATTTACCTACAAGACACGCGCGAAAAACATTACCCAACCTTGGCAGTCGGGTAAAAAAATAAAACTCAAAATGCTAGACTAATTTTTTTTTGCTTTTCAGTTCGTTATTTCAACAGAATCAACTAGGTAGATAGGTAGGTAGGAGAGGCAGTTAAGAGAAGTAGGTAGGGCAGAGCAGGATAGGGTAGGGTAGGAAGGTATCGATTTGACGGGAGCAAAGCCGTGGGGGACAGCTAGTATTAACTATAAGTCCAGGTTTCCGCACGATGTTTCCCTTCAGCGTTGTAAGCGAAGTCCAAGATAACCTTAAAAAGTACACATGAATTCGAAAATGTCACATTGGTACTTGCCCGGATTTGAACCCATGACTTCAAGCATGAGAGGCGAGGTCTTTAGCCACTGGGCCACCACGACTTTCCAATAAAAAAGAATTTTTATAACAGAACTACTCTAACAAACAGTTTTCCGTGATGTGATCATACATAAAAAAATATGCATGTCGAATTGAGAACCTCCCCCTTGTTTAAAAATCAACTAAAAGACACAACGTGACATAAACTACTTTTTAATGTTAAAAAGTATAATATTAATAATTAATTTATTTAATACTTTAAGCACACATACAAAGGCGGGACTTAAGCATTTTTATATGACAGCCGGTAGTATGTTCCCTCGGGATAATTCAATCACGCGTCCAAAATAATATAGTTGATGCAACGGTCATATAATAGTGGTTATTAAAACACGAGCGTGGTTTTATCAAATGAGGCAAAGCCGATTGTGATAATAATATCACGCGAGTGTTTTAATACCTAATTATATGCCGTTGCATACACTATTTTATCTTCACTCATACAGTTGAAACAAAACAAAAGTGGAAAAATATGTGGTATGGTGGGCAATATAGATTCTCATTGCGCATGACAAGCAGCGCGCGCATCCATAGACAATGGCACTATTTTTCTACATTATGTCAATGAGCCCATAAGCACCATAAAATTAAAAAGTAAAAGTGTGCTTTAAAAATTCAAAATAGTTGTTTATGCAATGGTCATATAATAGAGGTTATTAAAACACGAGTGTGGGTATATGACATGAGGCGAAGCTGAATGTGATAATACTAACACGCGAGTGTTTTAATACCTAATTATATGCCGTTGCATACACTATTTTATCATCACTCATACAATTGAAATAAAACAAAAGTTGAAACGGAAAAATAATGTGGTATGGCGGCCAATTTGGATTCTCATTGCACATGCAAAGCAGCGCTTCCATACATAGACAATGACACTACTTTTCCAGATTAAGTCAATGAGCCCATACGCGCCAATAAATTAAAAAATAAAAGTGTGCTATAAAAAATAAAAAGTTATTATATGATGCAGTTGTTTGAAAATCGAAGGAAAATGTTGCACTGTAATGGTATTTTTTTTTTAAATTAATCTATCCACGAATGTAAAGTACGTGTTTATACAATATTTTTTTAATTCGTTTTTGGAACATTAAGTTGCGAGAGTAGATAAAAGATCTTACCTTATTGGCCGCTGTCAGCAATTCGGTCAGCCTGGCAATCAGAGACTTGACAGCCGTGGCAGCAAGCTCACATTTGCTGATCACAGCGAAGAACGGCAGGTCCAGGGCAGTTAATAGACTAATGTGTTCCTCTGTTATTGAAGTTATACCGGCAGTTGCTGATATCTGGGGAGCAAAATATAGAAATTATAAGAAAGTAGCTGTTGCCCGCGACTTCGTCTGCTTAGCATTAGTACTTTGAATAGCCGATTATTAAATCGTGCCATAATAGTGTTGGTTTTCCATATAAACTTCCATCCCATGTTCCACCCCGTTAGTGATGATTTCCTGGATAAAAACTATCCTGTGTCCTTCCCAGGGTCTCAAACTATCCCTATACCAAAGGACATGGCCAGATTCTGCTCTCCTGCAGGCTTGTTACGTATGAAACAGCAATTAGCAATAATTGTGCAGAGATTGTACAATCATCGCGCGATTATCGCTTTACGTCAAAAAATCGGCATGCTTATTTTTGCAAAATAATTGCTCTTATACCGCGAATCCGCATTTTGTATGAGCGATAGCCACACCATAATAATTTTACGACAGCAGTGCTACTAATAAAAATCTGCTAACCAAAATGTGCATTTATCGCAAGGTGATTGCGATCATTTCGTATTACGCATGGTTTTTGACAGCAGAGCGAGAGACATCGGCGAGCAAATGTGGCTGTCAAATTGCGATAACTTTGTCCCTTGTTGTTGGTCGCTTGCCAATCGCTCGCTAATGGCTGAGTAGGTACAGCAGTTTGAGTTTTTTTGAGTTTATGGCATTTTTTCGTGTGTTTTTGTGGCTATTTTTATTATACGCAAATTAATTCTCAGAAATGACAAATTGGTGTCGATTTGTGTCTCAAATGTGGAATGGACTATTTGTTGAATCATTGAAACAGACGTTATCTCGGTAAAGTGGAGGAGAAATTGCCAAAAAGGTTGGCACACTAGGTATGTTTACTGCCAGATACTTACAAACACATTAGAATGTGTTATGTCCGCAGTATGTATCTTCTATTATTTATATTCTTATTTTTATATGGCATGCACCGATGTCGACTATTCTGCCAATGTCTAGAGTAAATTGGAAAAAAGTATGTTGAACGATATATTTTACGTTTCATAGCTCAAATACGAGATGATGATATCCATTTATTGATGTCCAAATGCGTTATCGATTCGATTTCATATAACAATCGACTATTACGAAGAAATTTTAATCGATTTTACACATTTAGCATTTTAGTCATCCAATTTTTCAAATACTTTCAATAAATATTCAAATTAATTATTTTATTATGTAAATAAAATGAAAATATCCAATAGTCACTGACATTTTACTGTTATACAAATACTTTACAACTGCAAATATTTATTTATCGGAATATTGGCAATAAATATTAATCAATTGAATATTGTAAAAAGAACAGCGTCCACGAAGTATTGCATTTTCATAAGCTGGTTACTTAATTAAACAATATTTTTTTAAATCATTGGATGGGTATAATAGCTTCTGTTAAAAGTGACTGTGAAAAAAAACACCTGACTTAAAGGCCTCAGTAGCCAGGTCATTAAATTGATCGCGCGATAATTGTACAATTATTGCAGCTTGCTGTTCCTTATGTTATAAGCCCGCGGATCAATCAGAATACATAAATGTACAGTAATTATTAATATGTGAAAATTACTTGTAAAATAAATTTAAATTAATCGCAACGATTACATCTATCTAGAACAGGCGACAAAAACATTCAAAATAATATGTGTGTTAATTGTCTTTGTGCGGTTTCTATGCAATCTATTTTTTGTCTGGATTCACGCATAAGACAAACACTTTTTCTGAAGTACGCCTGAAGGTTTAAATTATAATATAAAACAACTAAAACTGCAAGAACGTATTGCTAAGGTTATCTACCTTAGCAATTCGTTACAGTTTTTTTTTAAGTATTTTGTTAACAAACGAAGTTTGTTGAAAACCGTCGTGTTTTTAGACACAAGTTTTAAACTCACTCACCACCAACATAGCGTAGTGCGGCGAGTAGCCAGTCAGTCCGTGTAGCGTAGTACGCTGGTACTTGCTGTGCCCGGCTAAGTCTAAGAACGACACGAGCTTGGCGCTTCTCTCGCCGATGCGCTCCGCCGTCATTAGTTCGGAGCAGCCGTAGTTTACGACGTTGCCCTGTAGGTAGAGGATTTTCTGTTAGTTATCTGTAACATTAAAACTACAACGAGCATCACACCTGTTTTCTCGGCAATGATCGGCAGAGGAGTATAGTTCAATTACGGAATACGGGGTTGGCAAAAAATCGTGGAACAAACGAAACCAAACCAAGGTACGAAGGTACCAAAAATTTTTTTTTTTTTTTTTTACTTCAATGATCCACAATTTTTTGCCCTGTCTGTATAAGTATGTCTTATTTTTGTTTTTTTTTCGTCCCGTTTTGCCCAACTATGGCCCTGTTTCGTTTGATCCACGATTTGTGCCCACCCTGTATATTCATAATTTTTTTTTCCCAAAGGCAATCTTTTTTTTCGGTATTTTTCTTCCCAATTGCCCAAACTATCGCTCTGTTTCGTTTGATCCACGATTTTTTACCCAGCCTGTATATTCATCATTTTATTTCCCAAAGGATATATTTATGTTTTTTCATAATTTTTTCTCCTTTTTGTCCCAAGTATCTGTATATTCATCATTTTATTTTCCGTAGGATAAGGCAAATATGTTTCTTTAGTACAGCCACGTTCCGCCACTATAGTTCATTAGCATTAAGAAAATAGTGAGTCATCTTATTACGTATCTTTTGCAAGAGCAAAACGATAGCGATTTTTGCGCAATAATTGCTCTTCCATACAGAAGTTTTAGAGTTGTTGGCGGTTTTCTTTTTTAATAATTGCTTTTGACAAACAGCGAGCGATTAGCAAACGATTGTGTAGGACCTACCGTACCTACACTGCAGGTAATTCCGACTTTTATGACATAAAGTGTTTGATCGCTTTCGTTTTGCTCTTGCAAAAGATACGTTATAAGCCTGCCGGTCGCAATAAATTAGAAAGCTTGCGACCCGATTGGTCGAGGGGCCGGCTGACAACGATGACTCACTACTTTCTTAACGCGAATGAACTTCAATGTTAAACTCCCATGTAATACGGAGCGAGCCCTTTGCCATCAAGCAGGCACAAATTTAGACTCCAAGCTTCTATTTAGAAATGCCAAACAGAACAGCCCAATTAAACTTTGCCAGACCCTTTAGAGTCTAAGGTCACAGATAATATAATACTAGCACACAGATCCCTCATCCTATACAAAGAAACTGTGCCGACGTAACTAGTTTACGTTTTTCGACGGACTATGCGGATTATTTACTAAAAGTACTTCGATCGCGTTCGGTTCCGCTCCACGGCTATAGATGGTGTTAGTAGCGACTTGCAAGTAAAAGGGTTTACACTATTCGTGATGATTTTATTCTTTAAATACAGTGACGATTTGTTTTGTTGTACTTTTTTGCACGTTTTTAGTTTCATTTCACCAAAATGGGTTGCAATACAAATTTAAAAATCGAATGGTATGCCTCAGAAGTATAAAACCGCGCCATCTATTGTAATCAATTTTAAATGAACCGTTCAAATAATCTTTGAAATGTAAATTAAGAGCCCAATACTCCATAATTTTGTGCTTAGGAGAGTTGATTAAACACGAACATAAAATTATTATGATCAATCCTAGAAAATGTTAATTTTACACACAATTCAATAACAAATCGATGCATATCGCGCCATCTAGTGATACTTATTTGAGTCATTTTTTTTTTCTTAGTTCTGGGTCCCCGTGCTAAATTGTTTGTATTACTGAGATGACACGTGTGATGGAAGAAGAAAACATGATATGCCAAACACTAACAAATTTGGTATTCGTACTGATGCTCGGGTTTGACCTGTGATATAGAATGTAAGTACCTATTATTTCTATGTGTGTAACCAATGTGTAACTATACTGTGATTTTTAATTTCGTAGACTAAACTGACAGCTGCAAATGATCTTATTTTTTTAAAATGTTGCAAGCGCGGAGCATAGTGTTGTAGGTAAGGTTCAATCATAAGTGATTCATCGAATCGATGAAACATGATTCCTCAATTTAATTTTACTAATTGGTGTAAATAAATGTTTTATGTATAATTATCTTAATATATTTAAATATAGCAGTATTCATACACATCGTACAAACACTTTTATTGTGTTTAATATGAAATCAACAATTTAATAAATACGATCAATAAAATGAAGTCTGACATAAATTAGTAGAAACTAAATAAGGGCCGGTAGTTTCTTAACAAATGTAATTCTTTTGCCTTGAAATAGTTCCAGTTTCGATCTACTTCGATTTTCGATCAACTTTCGATCACTCGGGATAGTCAGGATACGACACTATTTTTATGTAACGATAAAGTGACAACCCCGCAAATGTCAATTTAGTCTACGAAATAAAAAATCACATTATAGTGTAATATCATAATTAAAGGCAGTCTAGTCTTGTACTATATCTTGTCATTCAATCTGACACCTGGCCTTACATGGCGACCCTGCCACTAAAAAGGGCTTGAATCATATGCGCGATTAGTGAGGACTTTGCTCTAAGCGGCAACTGTTCAAGAGAACTTTCAATCATGTGTAACTCAAAAGTAACTAATGAAGAGGTATTTCTCAATCAAAATTGTGCCGCTAAAAACACCGCGACGGTGGAGGAATTCAAAATTCATTTGTCGACCATGAGTATCGTGTTAAAAATCATTTGCACAATTTTATTCCTTGGTATGCTATACCTCAAGAGATGTCATGAGTATTGGACGAGAAGATCAGCTCATCTGATGGTAAGATAAGTGTAGGAGCAGGGCCGGATCTAGTGGGGGGCGGGCCCTGTAAATGCCCAGAGCGATTAACATTGAGGAGGCATTAAAGGAGGGGCGGCCAAACTGAACTAACGGCCTTTTACATCTCATCAGAAAACTTAACTTATTCCTGGTGTGGTGCTAAAATTTACCAGGTCGCTTCGTTGTCGAATGCTATTGGTTTTTGTTGTAAACCCATCGTTAAATAACTTAACACATAATGTTGCGAAAATTCTTAGGTGAAATTCAGTTCGCTTGAAGTTGTCAAAAAAGCGGCATTTGTTACCTGAGCATCAAACCCCAGTATCTCGTGACTCAAAGACGACGTCCTGCCGCTCTTAACTTCATGCAGGTGTCGGAACATGTTCAGGCGAGCGCTCCCTCTGCCGTTGTCCAGTTCACCTGTAAGAATAAATAAAGGTCATTGGGAATCAATCAGCATATTATTGATATATAAATTTCTCCCAAATACAACTAAATCATCTAGATAGATAAAGCATTTATCGTACGTTAACCCAGACATAGCAACTGATATTACTCTACCATAAGCACTTGGACTTGTTTTTAATCCCATGGGCAACCTCTTTATCTGGTATTGCCTAGTACTAGTAGTGAACGCTAAATACTCTCTACTGTTTTAATCTAAAGCCACTTGGTAATACCCTTGATTAAGTTCTAAATGCAAAAAAGTTAGTACAAAAAAATCAAAAAACTCAACTGCTTTAAAAGCGAACTAAAAAAATGTAAACAAGAAGAAAATTATGCTGTGCAGTCGAAGGATACATATTCGCGAGATCGCTGACCAAAACCAGATGGATCCTCCGACTGCACAGCATAATTTTCTTCTTGTTTACGTCTTTTTAGTTTGCTTATAAAGCAGTCGGGTTTTTGATTTTTTGAATTAACTTTTTTTGTTTATAACTTTTTAGTTAACATTTTTTTAGAATTGAGCACGTTTAAACATATAAAGTGTTTTATATTTCTAAAGTCACCTCTTAAAACCCTTTATTTTGATACCCCACAAGATGGGATAAGAAGAAAAAAAAATGAGCCCCCTCAATATGGCGCCCAAAATCCGCCACTTTTATATTTTCCAATTTTAATGTAGCCAGTGACACTCGCAGGATTAAGACAAATCAATTGACGTAAGAATCATCAAAATCGGCCAACGCATTTGGTCTCTAGAACGCCACATCGGAACAAACATACATAAATACATACATAGACTGATAAACACATTACCCTCCTTCGACAGTCGGATAAAAAATAGACTGAACCCGAGAGTCAGTCAAAAATTTCAGAAATACTTGGAATAAGGAATTTATCGTCTACAATACTGTCATTAAGTTTCCGATAATCGACTACTAGTCGCCATTTTTTATCGTTCTCATTTATACTATAATATTTTGGGTAATTCAATAATACAGGGTGATTTTTTTAAGTGGGCATGGATGGCCAAATGCCAAACTATGAGAAATATCGAAAAACACTAAAAGGAGTCACGAGCTCAATTTTGATAAAAACTAAAACTGCATCGTTGGCATTTTGAAAAATCAATATTCCTAGCGACGAGGTATCGAACCCGTTAATTAGGAAAATTAAAACACATGCTGTATTATTACACCATTCGATAGTGTCGCCACAGATAATATAACACTAGCATATAGATGCCTCATCCCATACAAAGAAACCGTGACGACGTAACTAGCGTTTTTCATCTGATTATACTGATTATTTTTTTTAAATCGATCGCGTTCGTTTCCGTTCCACGGCGATAGATAGATCACCATCTATATCCGTGGAAAAGAAATGAACGGAACGGAACCGAACGCGATTGATGTACAAAAAGTAATCGGTTTAAAACGTCGGCACGGTTTCTTTGTATGGGATGAGACACCACTGATGTCGCTAATAAGGATTAAATTCTGGAAAGTAATTATAGAGGGCAAACTTGAGGAAAGGGCTCATTTTTCGTCTGCCCTCAGCGTTCGAGTGCACAATCTAAGCGCGATCGAGCACTGCGATCCGCGCCGCCCACCTCCCCGCGAGATCCCCGCCTTTGCTCTACGCAAGTACATTCGTTTCCCAACTGTTTGATTGTCAAACTGTGACATTACCGTGCCGTCTCTAGCAGTAATCGCCGATGCATGTCGGTGATCTGTGTTCTCTGCACTATGTGTTGTGCCACTCACCTTGAGTCAGTACTCCTATGAGTGTAGACTTGCCGGCTTCGTTGGCACCCATAACGGCCACTCTTAACTCCACACTCTGTTTGGGATCCGGTAACTGAAACAACATCATAGAAATTATTGATGTGATATGCGATATCGAGCTCGTAGCTAAATACGAATAATTGCACGGGTCGATGTTCAAGGTGCAGCAACACTTGCCGCTTATGGAAGGGTGACCATTACGTAACGAGATCACGGAGTCACAGCGCTAACATAGAAAATTTGGTTCAAATAAATGTCACTAGATGGCGCGATATGCATCGATTTGTTATTGAATTGTGTGTAAAATTAACAATTTCTAGAATTGATAATTTAAAATGTATGTGTTAATTGTTTGTTTAATGAACTCTCATAAGCACAAAATTATGGAATATTGGGCTCTCAATTCACATTTCAATGTTTATTTGAACAGATCATTTAAAATTGATTCCAATAGATAGCGCCGTTTTAAATTTCTAAGTGAACTGTAGTTGGGTACTAGGGAGATCGGGCGGAGAAATAAACAACAACCGTTCGCTTGCGTAGCCGATTTATTACTGGCTGTTGAAAGGGGAGCGCGGGCGCGGAGACGCAGCTCGCGCGGCCCGGCGCGTACGTAGGTACCTGCATAATGTATACATAGCATACACCACAACTCCCTCCTCTTCTATTTAAACTTAATTAGGAAACCTGCACAATAAGAATAAGTAACATTAAAACTTAGTAGTTACAGCTATTTAAAAGAATACCTTATAATCTACCTTATGTCTATGGCGCTTCGAGCGGCCTACCGCGCCGTCACTGACTGGTTCATCCGGTACCCCACAGATCGGTTCAACCGAAGGTGGAGTTTCGGATTCGCTTACATCGTCTGCGACTGACGCGGACGTTTCCACCGCTTCCTCCACCGCGGCCGCGCGCGGGCTCGGCCAGGACGCAGGGGCGGCGCGCGGGGGGGCGCTGCGCGTTTCGGCACAAACATAACAGCTCGCTATAAATTTTTCTATGTCAGCATCGATATTTGGCCACCACATCCTACTTCTAGCTTCACTCTTAGTTTTTACGACACCAAAATGAGTCGAATGCAACTCGCTCAACAGTTTTTTCCTAAATTTGGTAGGTATGACTATTTTATAGCCTCTAAATAAGCATCCTTCCTGAACTTCCAAATCCGCTTTGCATTTGAAATACGGCAGAATATTATTGCAGGTAATTTTTCGAGGCCAGCCTACGCTCATGTACTTTATTACCTTTACCAAAACGGGATCCTTGGACGTTTCTTCCTTAATATCAGAAAAAGAAATCGGTCTTGAATGAGAGTCTAAAAAGTTTAGGTACGAACGACACGTATAATTAGTTTCTGATTTAAAATTATCGGTAGGCAATGATCTTGAAAAATAGTCGGCGATCTCATTATTTTTGCTACCTACAAACTGAACCTTGTAGTTGTACGCCGAGAGAATGATAGCGTATCTCTGAAGTCGCGCTGCGGTGGTAATAGAAATTCCTTTATTTTCGCCCAGTATCGACAATAATGGTTTGTGATCGGTTTTAAGAATGAATGGGGTGTCCCTGCCGTAGAGGTATTGATGGAAATGGGTTACCGCAAATATTATCGCCGTAGCCTCCTTTTGAATTTGGCTGTAATTCCGCTCGCTTGCTGTAAGCGATCTAGAAGCGAACGCGATCGGCCGCTCAACACTGCGGCTGTCGGCAGGGTGCGCGGGGAGTGCGGGGGGCGGCGCGTGAGCCAACACCGCGCCGAGCCCCGCGGGGCCGGCGTCCACGCTCAACACGAGCGGCGCGCTGGGATCAAAATGCGATAACACGCGCTCCGACGCGAGTTCTTGCTTCGTGCGCTTAAACGCGGCTTGTTGCCGCGGCCCCCACTCCCACCGCACATCGCTGCGCAGAAGTTCGTGGAGCGGACTCAAAAGACTCGATGCGTTCGGAATGAAACTGCGATAATAATTAACTACTCCTAAAAACCGCTGTACTTCTACGACATTTGTCGGAGCCGGTGAATTTAATATCGCTTCGACTTTACTCGGACACGTCCGTAGACCGGTTTTATCGATCACGTACCCTAAATAGGTAACACTTCCCTGAAACAGAGCGCACTTACTTTTATGTAGTCTTAGGCCGGCATCCTGCAGTCTACTCAGCACCTCCCGCAGCCTACTTAGGTGGGTGGCTTCATCAGGACCTGTGCAGCAGATGTCGTCGAACCAGCACGTGACGCCGTCTATGCCCGCCAGGAGCGTTTCTAGCGCTCGCTGAAAAATAGCCGGGGCGTTGGCTAGCCCGTATGCAAGGCGGGAATATTTGAAAAGTCCCTTTGGCGTGTTGATGGTTGTGAGGGCCTGTGATGATTCACTCAGAACAAATTGGTTGTAGGCATTGCTCAGATCAATTTTGTAGTATTGCTCACCCCCTCCTAACTTTGCAAATACTTCTTCTATACGCGGCAAAGGGTATTTCTCGATTTTTAAATCTTTATTTAATGTGCACTTGTAATCCCCGGCGATCTTCACTTTACCGTCGTTTTTTAAAACCGGTACTATAGGAGTGGCATAATCTGAATGGGTAACTGGAATTAAAATACCTAATTTAATGAGCCTGTCTATTTCGTCACTAACTTTTTCCTTTAGGGCAAATGGAAGCGGTCTAGATTTAAAAAATTTTGGAATTGCATTATCTTTTAGGTGTAAATCTACTTGGAACTTGTTAAAACAGCCTAACTCATCTTTCCACAAATCTGAAAATTCATGTAATAAATTCTGCACGTTATTTTTATTCTCGCCGGTATCAATGCTATTTATTTCCGACGTGATGGTAAGTCCGAACTTCGCCATAAAATCACGTCCCAATAACGGCGGGCCCCCGTTTTTTAAGACATAAAATTGAAGCCAAGCATCCCTGTTATTGTATTTCACATGGCAATTGAAAAATCCTAATGGCGCAATTTTATGACCGTTGTACATACACATTTTTAAACAAGTACTACATAATTTAAACCTTGTGAAATATTTAAAATAAACACTGTCGGGTATTATGCACGTTCCTGAACCAGAGTCTAGTTCCATTATTAAATCTATGCCGTTAGCTTCCACATTTAATTTTAAAGGTTTATATTCCACATACCTCATATTAAATAAAGCGCATTCCTTACAATCGCCGCAATCGGATTCCGGATTTTCCTCGACACAATTTACCCGGGATTGTCTGTTCTTCCTCGAGCATGCTTTCTTTAGGTGACCCTTCGTACCACAAGATTGGCAAGTATAATTTTTATACCGACACACACTCGCACTATGGTTTTTGAGACCGCACACTGAGCACCGAACACTTCCCGACTGATTACGGGCGCCGCCGCCGCCGGAGCCGCCGCCACCGGAGCCGGCGCCGCCCTGGCGCACCATGTACACGGGCTCCTCCTTGACGACAGCTGCCGCCGCGGGCTCTGCGAGGCTGCGTCGCGCCTGTCGCGCACACGCCGCCTGAGCTGCTATCTCCACTGCTGCCGCCAAGGTGAGTTTACTCGCGTCCTGTTCGAACAATCTGTCACGTTCCGGTCCCGCGTTCAGACCCAGGATGAAGCGGTCCCGCAGCAGAGTATCCAGTTCCGTGCCGAATTCGCACAATGCCGCCAGTCCGCGTAAACGAACTATCCAATTTTCGATGGATTCATCGTCAAATCTCGTCGCTGCATAAAATGTCGCCCTGTCGGCGAACGTCGACCTTTTCGGCGAAAAATGGTTGTTGAGTAACCGAACTAGCTCTTCGTAGGAGATTGCTTCTAAATCTTTAGGGTGAGCTAAGTTCTTCGCAAGCCGGTAAGAATCATCCGATAAGTGTGTTAGAAGCAATGCACACTTATTATTTTCTTCGATGTTATTCAACTTTATGAATTGTTTCAATCTGCCACAGAAAAACTGCCATTCTTGCATTTTGTAGTCAAAAACTGATAGATTTCCGATAAAACTCATCTTCCTAGAACTAAGTTATGCACACTATCGTCGCCAGTTGAACTGTAGTTGGGTACTAGGGAGATCGGGCGGAGAAATAAACAACAACCGTTCGCTTGCGTAGCCGATTTATTACTGGCTGTTGAAAGGGGAGCGCGGGCGCGGAGACGCAGCTCGCGCGGCCCGGCGCGTACGTAGGTACCTGCATAATGTATACATAGCATACACCACACTAAGGCATGCCACTCGATTATTTAAATTTGTATTGTAATACATTTTGATACAATGAAACTGTAAAAACGTGTAAAAAAATAATATAGAACAAATCACCACTATATTTAAAGAAAAAATAGTCACGAACCGAGAAAACCCTTTTACTTGCAAGTCTCTGCTAACACCATCTACAGCCGTGGAACGGAACTGAACGCAATCGAAGTACTAATAAAAATAATCAGCTTACTCAGACGAAAAACGCTAGTTACGTCGTCACGGTTTCTTTGTATGGGATGAGGCATCTGTATGCTAGTATTATATTATCTGTGCCGAGTTAATTCGTGACTCACAAGGTATGTTAAGATTGCACTAGTCGATCATTCTTCCGTACAAACGTAGTCTGGTGATTACTCCACTGTTTGACGATGTAAGTTCAAAATTAAACATGATACCAATTTGTATCACCATTATCTAGCCCTGTATGGAAACAAAAAAATTAAAAAAAGTAATATTTGTAAGTTTATTTTATTTATTCATTTATTCATTAACACATACATTTGTTTTAACAGATAAGACCCAAGCTAACGCCCGCGAACTACCCTAAGTAGTCATAAATTGCTAATTGTACAGTCCTAAGTAACGGGTCTGGGTAGAAGCACAAGTTACACAGTGGACAACACACTAAGTGTCACCCTCTGGAATTCCGCCAAAGAGCAAGAAAATATGTCCAAACGCAGAGAGATGGTATTAAGAATTCTTACTGCACGAATCACTGGTGCAAACTTTAATAAACTTGTACGGGTTGCCGGGACTTTAAAAAGCCCCTCTCTAGGTCCTAACCGTAAACCTAATAAAGTGCCATATTTCAACACTAATTTTAACGCATCTTTGGGCGGAAATAAATACTATAACAAGAAAAAATGCAAAATGGCCACCATTCAGGGATACATTAGTAGTTCAACAATGCAAATAATTTTATTTTGAAAATATACATTTAGTCGTTTTTTCATGATATCCATACTCCCAAAGGTCCGTTTATAAAATTTCGCGCGCTCGTTTTAGTCCTAAATCATCATGCATTTCGCTACGAATTTGCAAAAGTGCTAATTCGATCGCGAACTAGTTTCATACTGCTCATCACAGCATCTATCTCTTTCGCACGTGTTGTCGGATGACATAGCATGCATTTTAACCCCGCGCACAAAATAGTTCGTGCCGTCGATTAGGGCAACCTTAAGTTGTTCATCCCGGATGTCATTTGAAGATCTTTGGCGGTCTTTATGGTACTCTGTAGCCATAAAATCTGACACCAGTTGGTTGTGGAGGTGAGATAGGCGACTCTCTGAGTATCAGTATTTTACAAGGAGCGATTTCTCCAGGTAAAATACTGGCTTGGGTTCGAACCCAGGCAGGCGCTTTACTTCGTGTAAATTATTTCATCACCACTGCTCTCAAAACGGTGATGGAATACATCGTGAGGGAACCGGCATGTCTTAGAACCAAAAATTCGAAGACATAAGACATCCAACAACCTGCACTCGCACCGCGTGGTGGATTACGGCCCATTCCCTATCACAGAGAGGAGGCCTGCACTCACAACGGACCAAATAGGAGTCTAAGTTTGGTAAAGGGGGTCCATCTATTCATCCTACCCAAGGGTCAAATCATGCAAATGAATTAAAATAATTTGAAGTTATTTTGCATACACGTTTAATTTTGATGACAATGCGGTTCGCTAAGTAACATCACTCTAAACCAAATATGACTCCCAAAGATGGCGGACCAACTATTTTTATGCACCGCTACGATATGGGTGTCAAATGAAAGAGTTTTCTGAGAGCAAAACGAAAAATAAATGTTCTTTAAATGTCTTACCTTCCTAAGGTAGACTTCAGCCACAGCGCGATGCGGCGCTACTCTCCTAGCAGTCACATGTGTCAGTGTAGCCCCCAGGGCCTGCGCCATCCTGCGCAGCGCCACCAATGAGCTGCGTAGGGCTCTGGCGCGGAGCCCTACTAGGGCACCGCAGTCGCGCACGCCTAGCACGTACACTGCGCTACCGCCGCCTGAACGGAGGCGCCATTTAAGCTGTGAAAGATAACAATTAAATTATAACATGACGCATGTACACCAGTGGAAACAAAATGTTAGGCATTTAAAAAAAAAAGTGCAATGAAAGCCTATGTTAGTTTTTTAGGATTCCGTACCCAAAGGTTAAAAAAAACCAGCCAAGTGCGAATCGGACTCGCGCACGAAGGGTTCCGTACCATTATCGCAAAAAAAAACTGCAAAAAAATTAGAAATCAGACAGATAGACGGAACGCGGATTCTTAGTAAAAGGGTCCCGTATATAGGGTTCCGTACCCAAAGGGTAAAAACGGGACCCTATTACTAGGCAGTTGAAATTTTCACAGATGGTGTATTACTGTTGCCGCTATAACAACAAATACTAAAAATAGAATAAAATAAATATTTAAGTGGAGCTCCCATACAACAAACGTGTTTTTTTTGCCGGACCCTTCGTGCGCGAGTCCGACTTTCATTTGGCTGATTTTTTTTTATTTAGACATGTGTATTTGTGTAAGGCCTCGTTTCTGGAGATGCGGGGCGACGCGCGTAACGTCGCGTGATGCGGACCGCATTAAATTCAAACATACTCGTATGGCGTTGTATCAGAGTTTTACGGAGAAGCGACGCGCCACGAGCAGAGCCGCGGGCGTTAGCTAGCTCTTATATAATATCACACACCTGGGTGACTAGATGCTGGAACCTCCTCTCGCATAAAGAAACCAGCTGTAGTTTGTACTCTACATTGCCGAAGCGTGGCTCCGGCGGCAAGCTGCCGTACACCTCGTCTCCTGAGTCTTCGGGTTCTGATGTTCTGTGGAAGTAATGGAGTAAAGGAAATGATTAATATTCTACTGCTATTATGTCGGTAATGGTTTATATCCAGCAATAAACATCTTCCGGTTGAAGGTCGCAAGATGTCAATAAGCTGGAAACTGCTGACAAAGAACAAAAAACTTTATACAAAAAAATACTACCGACACCAAATAAAAAAACTACAAAGTGAAAAATAATTTTATTTTTGGAATTCAGTGTCTTTCATAGGTACCAAATTTATTGCGTTGTGGACACCGACTTCCAAAAATAAAGTTATTTTTCACTTTGTAGATTTTTCATTTGGAAGTCGGTAGTATTTTGTTTTTGTTTTTTTTTTTCATTTTTTAGTTGTAGTGCCTAATAGGCAAGTTATTTAGTAAGGTACCTATAACGCCAGAATAGATTACCTGAATATCATGAAACATGCACATAACCGTTGAAAAGAGAGATCTGCGTACCCCTTTAGACCGTACCGACGTGATGTTATGTTATGAAATGGTATAAACAGTTAACAGACTTGCGATTGCAGCAACCCCGAGAAATTTGCCGTTACTTATCGAAGAGTTCTGTTGTATATCTTCGAAGTTCTTCATCAGATATTCACTAAATTAAAATGGGACCAATTTCGGCACATACTCTTTCAAACAACAGAATTTTCAAAATCGGTCCACAATTGACGAAGATATCGATCAATATATATTAAAAAAAAAACATATATAATGTCGAACATAGAACCTCCTCCTTTTTGGGAAGTCAGTTAAAAAGATGGATGCATGCAAGCAGTACTACTTCTGGATCTGGCCCTTGACCCAGCCGCCTAACGAGAGCCTAAAGAAACGAAGCACGAAAGGTGTTGGTCGAGGCTCGTGGCCCTCGGACCATCGGTACAATGATTGCTGTGTCCACATCCCACATGTCGACAACCTCGCGAGCCAAGGCGAGATACTTGATTTGCTTATCTTTCTCGGCTTTCAAGAGGTTCCCGAAATGCGGGACGGTAATGTCAACAATCATTGCACTCCTCTCGATTCGGTCCACCACCACAATATCAGGCTTATTGGCTACATTAGTCCTGTCAGTGATGATGGACCGATCCCCGTACAATGTGATATTGCCATTTTCGAGAACTGGGTCGGGCATATACCTGTAGTACGGCACCTCCGATGCCACAAGATTTTATTTCAGAGCAAGTTGCTGATGGATAAACCTGGCTACAAGGTTGTGCCTAAGCAAGTACTCTTCGTTAGCTAGACGAGAACAACCGGAGATAAAGTGGCGGATCGATTCACCCGGGCGGTAACATGCCCGACAGATGTCAACCGTGCTATCCTTCACAATAAATCTCCGGTAATTATTCGTCTTGATAACTTCGTCCATAATTGCACAGACAAAACCTTCGGTTTCCCTAAAGAGGTGACCGAAACGCAGCCAGGCTACGGACGCTGCTTGTTCTACATAGGGCCCATGTAGGGCCCGGAAAAAGCGTCCGTGAAGCTCCTTACTCTGCCATACCTCCCTGCGGTCGTTCGTGTTCAGCACTACAGGCTTGCGCCAGTTCTCATTCGCCAAGGAGAGCGGGGTGAGTCCCTTGTCCACTGCTACTACTTCTCGATGCATACCCGCGTCAATGCGTGACGTGAGGTTTTTGGCATTTAAAAAGCCTCGGGCTCCACACTTCCGCGGTATATATTATTATGGCCTTTATTATTATTGATGTCAAGATTATTTAATGTCAAGGAGCGTTGACTTAAATGTATGATTTTAGTCTTATTTAAATTAATCTTTAAATTATTATTATTTAGCCGTTCTATTATTTTAGTAAAGGAATTAATAATGTCGCATTTATATGTCTCTCTATTTTTTCATTGAATTGTCACTACACTGTCGTCAGCAAAGAGGCTCATCGGCTGCACTGTGGATTTAGGCAAGTCATTAATATATATTGTAAACAGGGGAGGTCCCAAAACACTTCCCTATGGGACACCATACTTAACCTCACGCTCTTGCGACCGATGCATATGCCCTCGACTGTAAATGGGTTAAATTTTGGAAGAAACTGTGTTGTTTGATCCAAGTGACATGCATTTTGCAATAAAAATATTGCCTACAGGTGCTTATCGTCTGAATTACTCGACTGCAAATGGTTTCAATTTTGGCTCATGACCATAATGTGGTTTTTATATATCTTACCTGTATTTGCGATAGGTCGATTAACAGGTTTAGATTTTCATTATTTTAGAATGTGTTTTAAATACTTACGAATCATCAATGTATTCCTCCATATCATCAGAGCTATAGAAGAAATCATTCTCCAGGTCATTCGTGTCAAAATCTCCAGCCAAATACATATCATCCTTCAATATAACCTTTTCCAGCTTGTCTATGACATTATAGACGTCTCTGTCTCTGAATTTATCTATGCCACCCTCATTTAGTCTATTCTTATTGATGTTTTTTAAATCATTAACGTTCTTCCCTATATTCTCGTCACATATCTTTTGTACTGCGAGTTGGTTGTTCCAATTTTTTGTGTCGCTTTCATTGATATTGGGGTCTGATATCCATGCGGAGTTAGTAATGTCTTTTGCGGGTGATATTTTATTCTTTTTCCGTCTGCATTTGCGGCCTGAATTTCTGCGTTTTGGCTTCTTGTCCTCTGTTCTGTCTGAAAGATAACAATACATTGTTATTGTTAGGTGAATCGAAAGAGCAATGCATAATTAACCACAGATATAAATCTAACTAGAAGACGCGATTGTATGTACTTCGCGTGCCAAAAAACGGAGTAAAGTTACGATCAATGATCGTAATTTGAGCTTTTCATTTAGCATTATCGGCACCGGAAATCCAACGAAAGCCAGAAAAAAGCCTTTTTATGCCATATTAAGCTGTAAATACTGTAAACAAAAAGTTGGCCGAGGCATTGGAAATGTTTTATTTCAATTGTAAGTAAATTTGTTTTTAAATTGTGAAAAAGTGGCACGCTTGGTTTTCATACAGATGGAAGGACTTGCGTTATCTAATTAGATTTATGTCTGTGATTCCAACAATATTACATACATACGTGTCGAATAGATTACCTTCTTTTTTTTTGAAGTCGGTTAATACTAAGACAAATGTAGCTACATTGGCAAAGGAATGCTATGAACTCGAATGCGATGCTGATATCACGATTGAGTGCTGGATTTGATTCTCCGGTCAGGCAAATGTTATTGGGGGTTTGTCATTAGGCATTTTTCCGTGGCATCCCGAAGTGTGATTTTTTGACAATTGGTTCGTCCCCTAATTTAACCGGGTTTTATTATAAGATTCTACGTACACCACCCGAAAAAATGGCACGACGTTATGTTTTAAGATTAAATTACTCTAATTGGGCTTCTAAAAATGTGTGCTAAATTTAATAAGTGTATGTTTGTATGTATGTTTGTACACGCATTTCTCAGATACTGCTTATCAGATCGTGATCATTATTTTTCATTGGATTAAGTATCGCTCAACTTAGGGAATAGTGTTTCATCCAAATCGGCTCAGCAGTTATCAAGATATGGAGCTGCATTACCCAAAGCAGCGACGGATCCGTTAAAACGGTACTGTAAATGCGGTGTGAGCATCACCTCCAATAGCGACGGATCCGTAAAAACGGTACTGTAAATGCGGTGTGAGCATCACCTCCAATAGCGACGGATCCGTAAAAACGGTACTGTAAATGCGGTGTGAGCATCACCTCCAATAGCGACGGATCCGTAAAAACGGTACTGTAAATGCGGTGTGAGCATCACCTCCAATAGCGACGGATCCGTAAAAACGGTTCTGTTAATGCGGTGTGAGCATCACCTCCAATAGCGACGGATCCGTAAAAACGGTACTGTAAATGCGGTGTGAGCATCACCTCCAATAGCGACGGATCCGTTAAAACGATCTTGGAAATACGGATGTTCTGTGTGCCTTTTAGTCATGAAAAATATAAATAAATGTTTGATAAGACTTACCATCTTCCTTCTTGTTAATCTCAATGAAATTTTCGATATAACTAACATCTTTAACTAAGAGATCGGTACTGAGATCAGGTTCACAGAGGAACGAGGATTCTTCTGGTAAAGTCTCGTTCTTTACATTCGATTTGCGCCCTCTCCTACGTCCTGGGAGAAAAATATAAATTGGTTATAGATTATTTTTTTATCATTTATTTTGTTGGATGGTCGATGAATTAATATTTAACCGTTAGACTCTATCGTCTCGATCTTAAAAGATGACAAAAAATCTGTAATTTTTTCATGTCAATCATCAGATCAATCGCCTGTTATGCGGCGTCTAGACACTAAATGGTCGATACCAAAACAAAGGCCCACCAGATAGTAAGTAGTCGTCCGTCTATGAACATCTGCAATTCCATAACCAGAGATATCGTTTAAGGGCCTACATACGCTTTTGAACCGTAAAACGGTAACTTTCTAAAGCATACTCCTTAGTAAAAAAAAAAATTGTTTCATGTACATTATTGTTTAAACATGGTTTTTCGTATAACAAATAGTTTTGCTTTAAAAAAATAATGAGCAACACGATATTTTTCGCAACTTTTGGATACTCCTCCAAAACCGACTTGGATGTTTAAAAATATTTTTACACAGAAAAATTTATGGCTGGAATTTCTTCATAACTGACATAGCATATGTAGTTAAATCAAATAATATTTTGCAAACAAAACTGTTCAAAAGGAGGTTCAATATTGATATTTTGGCATCGAGCGGGCGCACGGCCAGTACTGCGTTTACATTGGGGCGTATATATTGCCTTAAGTGTTGCCATATATGGTGGCGTACTTCCTCGTAGAAGCTCTTTCACAAGCAGTTTTACAACAACTGCCCTGGTTTAGTTTAGTATTATGTCACTTACCCTTAGGTGCGTTTTCAGGTTTCTTCTTGACTGTATCCTGTTCGGGTTTGTGCCTCTTTTTATTCTTTTGCTTATTCTGGTTTCCATCTGAAGGGTCAAATAAACTAAAAAAGGAATCCATAGCTCTGTAACAAAGAAAAAAATTTCATTATTTTTCTGATTGTCTAGTCATCGGCAGAGTGACTGCTGGGCATGGGATCCAAGATTGATACCGGGTCTAGTAGTACTAAGATTATAGCACACTTTATCAAATCGGAAAGGGATCGTCACCGTACGAATTCGAGCCGTGCAGAATTCTTTTTATGAAACTCCTCGGAATCGTAACATAATCGCCTCGCCTCGGGACCCTCACGAACCGCGGTGCGGTGCGTGGTCAACTCGAGTTCCCGCGCTTACGGCTCGTCGACCCCGTGCTTAAATCTGTAGAGATAGGCGTTGTTGTCAACCAGCGGAACCGTACGCGCGGTTGCCTAGCCGTAGCCGATTCGACTTACCGAAGCTGCTGATCCGCGTTGGTTACGTACTTACGAAAGGTTGACGCATTTTTGGCGGCGAGGCGAAAGGCTATACGGTTACGATCCCTTTACGATATTTTTTCTTCAATCTCGCGTTTGACCACTATCTCGCCTGATGGCAAGCGATGATGTGGTCGACGGTGAAGCACGCTTGCCAAGAAGCAACCTATTCACTCTTGACTTAAAGACCCCAAGGTTTTAGTTATCAGGAAACAAAGACTCAGGCAGGAAATGCCACTCCTTAGCTGTGCGCACAATGAAAGTATTCGCAAAACGCTTTGTACGTATGGGTGGGATTTCCACCATGTGCAGGTGGCGAATTGCCCGATGATGGAAAGGGCTAGGCAGAATCAAATTGTGCAGTTCCATCGCAAACTCTCCGAAATGTAACCGATAAAAAACCGACAGTCTGGCAGCTCGGCGTCGATGTTCAAGGCTCTGGAGCTTTGAGGCGACCAATGCATCGTTGCCAATAAGCCTCTTGGCCCGTTTGTCAATCGAATCAAGTGCATCAAGTTGTTATTTGGCAGATCTGTCCCAGAGATGAGAGTTGATAACTGTGCTTATGACCTTTAAAAGGCTTCTTCGTTAGGAATTTCTCGTTGGCAACCCGGGGTTTGGGTTCGTGTCCGGTTGATAGCAGTAGGCTTGCAGACTGTTTAAGTGCCACTTAAAAATAACTGGTGCAATAAGGTAGTGCTTCACATGTGCCATATTCAGATAATGTCGGTTCTGCCTACTATTTTAAAGCATAACATTTTAACATATTTTTTTACGAGTACTACGGGCAATGCCAGCGTGACGTCATGTTTAGCATAACATTTTTATCTATTGTAAGCGTTGTATCGTTCTCGTTGTTTTTCACATTCAAAGATGTACATACAAATTGTTCTTATGATATTATTGTGTTGTCTGACATTTATTTCTTGCTAAAACAGGCGTTTCTTTATTTTCCGTTGACTTTATTAGAAACGGGCATAAGATAACAACTTATTCAAATATTTTGTCACTGTTTATGGCCGAGTTATGAAGGTTATGTTTTTGTTTCAGGATTTCCCTTTTAAAACAACCTACTTGTCTCTGTTGACAGTCAAAATTTGCACGACATAGTAACCAAATTGTCTAGGTGGATATTGTTTATCTTGTTTTAATTCTTGTCATATATTAATTAAATCAAGTTGCCTCGCAACAAATTAAGACCCACGGATTGCCCCTCAAGTTAATGGGGAAAATATACAAGTCCGTGATCAGACCTGTCGTACTGTATGGATCAGATGTTGGGCTGTGAAAAAAATGTATAAAAAGAGAATGTTGAGATGGATGTGCGGAGTGACGAGAATGGATAAAGTGAGAAATGAGTATATTAGAGGAAGTTTTAAAGTGGCGCCAGTGACAGAAAAGTTTAAAGGAAACCGTTTGTCCTGATATGGTCATGTGATGAGGAGGGATGAAACGCATGTTACTAAAAGAGTTATGAATATAAATGTGGATGGATGGAGGGAGCGGACGGCCAAAGAAAAGATGGATGGACTGTGTGAGGAGTGATATGAAAGAAAAGGGAGTCAGTGATGGCGTGACGGGGGACAGGACGGTATGGAATAAGAAAACGTGTTGCGCCGACGCCAAGTAACATGGGACAAGGGCAGGCAGATGATGATGATGAAGTTGTTTCTATATGTTCAAAACAGAGGAAACTTGGATGTAATTTCAAAAAGGGAACTGGGCAGTTTAAAGAGGTATGCCGAACAGGTGAGCAACTGTCTGATGATTGCTGTATATTTTCAAATCGCGCGGTGAACTTTGATTACGCAATGTAGGATTTCTGTGATCTCAGGTTTTTTTTGTAATTCACATGTGACAGAATAGATGTCAGTACAAGACTACCACAAAACTATTCAAATTTCGTTGAAAAGAAACTTTTTTACAAAAAAATACTACCGACTTCCAAATAAGAAAACTACAAAGTGAAAATTAACTTTATTTTTGCAAGTCCGTGTCTTTCGTAGGTACCATTTTTTGCACTATTTACTTTTTAGTTGTACCTATCTATTAGGCAAGTTGTTTAGTAAGTTACCATAACGACAGAATAGATAACCCGAATATCATGAAACTTGAACATTGTCGGTAAAATGAGAGATCTGTGTACCCCTTAAGAGCGTACTGGCGTGATGTTAGGTTATGAAATTGTATAATCAATAAACAGACTTGCGATTGTAGCAATCCCGAGAGATTTGCCGTTATTTATTGAAGAGTTCTGTCGTATATCTTCGAAGTTCATTAGATCATCAGATCTTCAGCAAATTAAAATGGGGCCAATTTCGAAACATATTCCTTCAAACAAAAATCGGTCCAAAATTGACGCAGATATCGGTGAAAAAAAAACAAACATGTAGTCAAACATAGAACCTCCTCCTTTTTGGTATGTCGGTTAAAAAATTGCTTTTAAATCTGTCATTTTAATATTTTTATGTTTGGAGCAGTATTTTTAGCAACAACAAAAAACAGAAGAAGGCCGAAGAAAAAATAGCTGGTGGCCTTCACCAGGTCATCGTTCCACCTTGTGGGAGGAGGCTGCGTTTTCCGGTACGCGCTCGCATTGCCAAGAGCAGTATGATGAAAATGAAAAGAAAGCACCTTCCAGACAATCTAGGTCAATAATATTACAGTAATCCAAAACTTTTGTGGCTGGGCTGAACGAAGATTTTACGGTGCGCGACGGGTTTGCGGTGAGTGCTAAAGATACGATGCCACCAGAATAGTGTGCAGCACATTTGATAGCAAAATTTTGTGTAAAATTCCAGCAGCGCGCGCACGTACTAAGCTGGTATCGCGTTTAGCCTCTTATCACCACCGGCAAGGCTGTGTGTAACTTTTGAAAGCGCACAGTGTAGCACACTTGTGCACGAACATGTGCACGAACATGTGCACTGAGCAGTGTTTGACACTGACTTCCGAAACGAAAGTTATTTATGCACTTTTTAATTTGGCTTTAGTCGGTTTTTATGTAAGAATTTTTAAATGGGGGTAGTTTATTTTTTATTTATATTTTTTTGGCATAACCAAATGTATATAAGGTACTAGCTGTCCCACGCGGCTTCGCTCCCGTCAACTGGCTATCCACTTACTCTACCCTACCTACCCTACATACATGATTGTTGCGTAACTTTAACCGCTTACGCAGCGCACGCAACGGAAGCTCTAAAAAGGAATCATTTTGCCCGTTTTGCAACAATTTTCATGTATGCTCCGCTCATATTGGTCTTAGCGTGATATTATATAGCCTATAACCTTCCTCAATAAATGGACTTTCCAACACAAAAAGAATTTTTCAATTCCAACCAGTAGTTCCTGAGATTAGCGCGTTCAAACAAACAAACAAACTCTTCAGCTTTATAATATTAGTATAATAGTATAGATTTTACTCAAAAAGGAAACCAACACATCTTTTTCAACTTGGACATGGGAATTGAAGAGACAATGTGCGCGTACAAATAAATGTTTTCACTCCGATAGCGGAAGCAATATTGAGCTCGCGAACAACAAGTGTGCAAGTGTCGACGCGAGTCCACTGCTTGCATGTGTGCGCGCACAAAAGTATACAGATGTGCGCAAGATGTGCGCAAACATTAAAAAAAAAATGTTATTGATTGCTCCAGAATAAACATTTGTGGCGTACACTGTGCATTACAGTGCCGCACAGTTCAGCACACTGGTGGCATCGTACCTAGGATGCCCGTGCCGAGTTTTAATGGGTTGGAGTCCTACATAACTGCGCTATCTCCCCGTGGTAGCGCACTGTGCGAGAATTTGACAAAGCTGAAAACAAAGGCGCCTTTCCGGTGCGCATGGCATGCGCACGCGCTTCTGTTTTAGTATGAGATTTACTACTGCGTAGTCTTTGTATCCAACTACAAAAGATTGGAGGATAACTATACATATTATTTTCTTGAGTGTGGCTGTAGCCAGCATTACAAAACGGTCACAATAGACTTGTAATTTCATAGTGTAAATATATCCAGACTAGAGATATCGTGCCAAAATACATAACAAAGTATTATCTTTAGAACTAAGATAAGTCCAACTATGTTAAAATAAATAGCAGAAGGCGAAATATGTAAGGCATGCGTCTTAGGCATGGGCAAAAAATATCGATTTAACAAAATATTATAATTTTTCTATACAATTATCGATTTATATCGTCGATATTTTTAGTTGCGATATGTCGAAAATCGATATTTATTTTAGAGTATCGAATTCGTATCAATTTCGTTTTTTTATTTATTAACGCAGCGTTGGTTTGGTGTTTAATGTTACTAGATACTCCTTGCATGCTCCTCGCGCATCGTTAACTCAACCGCTCATTAATAAAAAATACAATTTTCTTCATGTCTATTCTTTTTACGAATTTTGAATGATTTGGGCAAATGTAAGAATAATCATGGGAAAACTGATGATATATCGACTTTTTTCACTCGATAATTATCGATACTTTTTAAAAATATCGATACAATAAATATCGATATATTTATTTCACTTGCCCATCCCTAATGCATCTTATTTGCGGTCATCAACAAAAGTTAGTTTTATTGCTGGACTATTCTGTCCCACTCCTGAGCAAAGGTCCGTTTTGAATTTTCAAAATGTTGGCAACACATAGTCTGAAAAGCTTGCTTTTTTTTATCATGGCCGAACATTTAGTTTTTTTAAGAAATACTTGGCACAAACTTGATTCCCGTTATTTTAATAGCACAAATTCTTGATTAAATTACCTTTGTGAAGACCAGAGTATTGACAATTTTAAGAAATAAATACCTATTTAAAGGATGAGTTTTTCAAATGGGCGTGAATAGAAAACAGCCAGCGACACGGCTTCTCGGCGCTGGAAAAAAAGATTGTTTTTCTAATTTTGCTGTAATGTGACAAAATCTTTAAATTCGCTTGTTTAGCGGCCAGGTCATTCACTCTACTTTTTATCTAATGACCTCGATTTAGTCTCATATTATGTAAATATGCTATCATTTGAATTATTGTAACAGGTATTTTCGTCTGGGCCTACAGTTTTAACCGACTTCCCAAAAAGGAGGAGGTTCTATGTTCGACTTCATGTTTGTATTTTTTTTTTTTGTGTATGTTCACCGATATCTCCGTCAATTGTGGACCGATTTTGAAAATTCTTTTTTTGATTTTTAGAGTATGTTTCGAAATTGGTCCCATTTTAATTTGGTGAAGATCTGATGAAGAACTTCGGAGATATACAGCAGAACTCTTCAATAAATGAAGGCAAATCTCTCGGGATTGCTGCAACCGCATGTCTTTTTATTGTTTATACCATTTCATAACATAACATCACGCCAGTACGCTCTAAAGGGGTACACAGATGTGTACAGTTCACCTTGAAACACTTTCATTTCACAGGTTATGATCAAGTTTCATGGCATTCAGTTAATCTATTCTGGCATTACTACCTCACTAAAGCAAGTTGCTTAATAGGTACAACTAAAAAGTGAAAAATAAAAGATCTTTTTTACAAAAAAAATACTACCGACTTCCAACTGAAAACACTACACAGTGAAAAATAACTTTCTTTTTCGAAGTCGGTGTCCATAACGAAAAAAATTGGTACCTACCAAAGACACCGACTTCTAAAAAGAAAGTTATTTTTCACTTTGTAGTGTTTTTAGTTGGAAGTCGGTAGTATTTTTTTTGTAAAAAAGATTTTTTATTGCAGTTACAAATGTCTGACTGAATTCGTTTACATTTGGTTTTCGACTAAACTGAAGTAGCTGCCGATTCGCCGTCGTCGAGATACCCATATCCTATGTCTTCTCTATTCTATCCTACACAATCCTAATTCTCGTCAATACCTACGTCACAGATAATATAATATTAGCATACAGATGCCTCATCCCATACAAAGAAACCGTGCCACGTAACTAGCGCCTTCATCTGATTATACCGATTATTTTTTGTTTTGTCTCGTTTGGTTCCGTTCCACGGTGATAGATATATCACCATCTAATAATCAATCGATATAAATAGATAAATCATATAATCAGTACAGTACGTCGGGACAGTTTCTTTGTATGGGATGAGACACGCCTTCGTAAACGCTTCGAGTACTTTATCCCGAGGGGTAAACCCTGTCGCACTTCCACTTCTCTTCTCCTTCTTACCCCACGTCATACTTCCAGCCGCTATGATGGCTCCTTCTCTGTTACTTCGAGACTACTCTGTTCTGTTGCGTCTCTGGAACTCTACCACATTCCCTACGCGACAGCCCTTTTCTGAATGTCTTCAAGAGGAAAATCTAGGATCATTTTCTTTCGGAATGACATAGTATTAGTATATGTGTATTTATATATATATATATATATATTGTACTTATGTATGTATATTTATGATTTATTTTATATTATACTAATATTGTACACTGGACTACTTCTCTTCTTCCTTTTGTAAACTTTGTCCTTCTCTCTAAGGTTTGCTGGTAGAAAACTCTTCTTTGAGTCAAGCTCGCCTTTGTACATTCACTCTGTTGTATGTGTCATTTTTAACAGACTTCCCAAAAAGGAGGAGGTTCTATGTTCGACATTATGTATGTTTTTTTTTGTATGTTCACCGATATCTCCGTCAATTGTGGACCGATTTAAAAAATTATCTTTTTGTTTGAAAGCGTATGTTCCGAAATTGGTCCCATTTTAATTTGGTGAAGATCTGATGAAGAACTTCGAAGATATACAACAGAACTCATCAATAAATAACGGCCAATCTCTCGGGATTGCTGCAATCGCATATCTGTTTATTGTTTATACCATTTCATAACATAACATCACGCCAGTACGCTCTTAAGGGATAAGCAGATCTCTCATTTCACCGGTTATGTTCATGTTTCAAGATGTTCGGGTTATCTATTCTGGCGTTATAGATACCTTACTAAACAACTTGCCTATTAGGCAGGTACAACTAAAAA
Organism: Orthosia gracilis; assembly: GCA_947562075.1. Classification (NCBI taxonomy): domain Eukaryota; kingdom Metazoa; phylum Arthropoda; class Insecta; order Lepidoptera; family Noctuidae; genus Orthosia; species Orthosia gracilis. The sequence goes on from OX387277.1 coordinate 11,522,247, forward strand.
GTGAAAAATAAAAAGTAAAAAATGTCTTTGATAGATACCAATTTATTGCGTTATGGACACCGACTTACAAAATTAAAGTTATTTTTCAATTAGTAGTTTTTTATTTGGAAGTCGGTAGTATTTTTTGTACAAAGTTTTTTTATTGTGTACAATAAAGAATTAAAGAGAATTAAAGATAAATATTCATATAGGTATCTATCTTGTTTATCATTTCTTATCGGTCTACGTCATCTCTTAATTACATCCGCTTTAGTGCCGTAAAACGGTAACTTTCTAAAGCATACTCCTTAGTAACGGCTAGGTTAAAAAGTTTGAAAAAAAAAATGTTATTGTTTCATGTACTTACATTAATTTTAAACATATTTTTTTCGTATAACAAATAGTATTGCTTTAAATAAATAATTAGCAACACGATATTTTTCGCAACTTTTGGATACTCCTCCAAAACGACTTGGATGTTTAAAAATATTTTTTACACAGAAAAATTAATGGCTGGAATTTCTTCATAACTGAAATATCTTATGTAAATCAAATAATATTTTGCAAACAAAACTGTTCAAAAGGAGGTTCAAATTTGATATTTTGGCTCCGAGCGGGCGCACAGCAAGTACTGCGTTAACATTGGGGCGTATATATCGCCTTAATAAGCATATTCATTCTCGTCTCTGGGATTCTCCAAATTCAGAACCTACTTATTGTAAAGTGGCAATTCACTTACTTATGAATGGGGAATTACCCAAACGCTTATACAGTGAAACCTGGTTAAGTGAGACATCAAGGGACCTGCAATGTCGTTTCACTTATAGAGGTATTCCACTTACCCAGTGTCTCAGATATACAGGTATAAATAAATATCTGTTTCATTTACAGAGGGTTCCATTGTCATGTTATCCATTTATATTATCCATTCCATGTTATCTCCGTTACAGAGGTTTATGCATATAAAATTTACTCGCTGTCTCAGTTATAGAGGTAACTATGATGATAAATCGAAAGAACAAATCCCAGATATAGAGGTTTACCTCGTCCCACTAACAGAGGTAATTCAGTGCCAAAGTGTTGGGACCTCAGCATGAGTTCCAGTTATGGAGGTTTCTCACTTATCCAGGTCCCACTTAACCAAGTTTCACTGTATATATAAGTAAGTCAAGTTCTTACACCAGAATATGTAAACAAAACAGGTAGAGCAAAATATAAAAAAAAATCCCATGACATTATTAACCGCGTAATAATATTATTTGCAAAAGGGTGCATTCATATCTGCATAAGAGATAGACATTTGATGAGTAAACACCAATCATTTAATTCAACCTATAGCAGTAGTGGACATACGCTTCTCCCAAACTACGCCACAATACTATGTCCTACGCAGAAGTCAGGATGATACATCTTATTTATAGTTACGTAAAATAAACAGCTGATTTCTTAATTTAGTTTATTCCCCAGATATGTAGGAGCAGAGACAAAAATAACATTCAATCTGTGGCATATTTTTTTTCGAAGTTGGCAATGGATTGACGTAAAATTGGCGGGAATTTGGCAATCTTTGTTGTTGTTGACTGTCGGTGAATTTTTTATCTTATTACTTAGATGTAAGTGCCAAATTGAATTATAAAAAATGATTCTGGCCATGTTTACTATTGTAAAAATAGCAACTACGATGTTTAGTAAACAATTTAATTTGCATGTCCAGTGGGCTTATTCCGAGTTTTTACTGATTCTCACTCGCGTTAGCGTAAACTATTTCTTTATTATACAAAGAAACCAGCCAAGTGCAAGTCTGACTCGCGCACGAAGGTTTCCGTAGTACCATTATCGCAAAAAAACGGCAAAAAAATCACGTTTGTTGTACGGGAGCCCCACTTAAATATTTATTTTATTGTAGATTTTTTCTCACTCTCAAAAAGTTTGCACTGCTTTTCAAAGTTTTTTCCACAATCAAACAAGTACAATCCTTTGAAACTGTTTCGTAAATTGTAACAGCAACTTTGTAAATAACAACAAAATTACATTGACAGTCAAAAGTGCCAACATACACATAAGGGACAAGGTTTATTAAACAGACTGTAGGCAGTCGATTCCTCTCTACTTAACTCTGCTTGTCTGTCTCAATGGAAACGCACCCTAAAATTTCCTTCCATAAAAGTTCGTTGATTTGATTTGTTCTAGTGGGCAGTCAGACATGGTAAGAAAGGTGAGACTTTTGAAAATGAAATTGATAGTCGTTTTGAAATGAACCTTATTTACAATAAAGTTGATAGGTATTTTGTAGGTAAAATGTAAATCGGAAACAAGGATTTCAATAGACCTGACTAATTTTATGAAAAAAGACAATGCAAATAGTAACACAAAGAAGGAAAACAACAATTTCGATGATCATTTTCCTTATGTACAGACTAATTATAGAGAGCAGTTTAGTTAGCACAGAAAAGTACTGCTGGGATAAAAAGTGTTCTAATCCAGACAATGGTCTACATGTATTCCAAGGTCCATCTATCTTTATGCCAAAAATCATCAAAATTTGCTTAGCGGTTTGGGTGAGACAATTTTACAAACAAACAGACAAGACAGGCGCCGCGAGTTTATTTCGTTTAGTAGAAACTTCCCTAAGATTACACTAGTCGATCATTCTTCCATACAAACGTACTCTAGCGATTACTCCACTGTTTGACGATGTACGTTCAAAATAAAAAAATGATATCAATTTGTCTCATCATTATCTAGCCCGGTATGGAAACAAAAAAATAAAAATACAAAATATTTGAAAGTTATGAGCGTCGAAAGTTCCATATTTCAACACTAATTTTAACGCATCTTTGAGTGGAAATAAATACCATAAGAAGAAAGAAAATTGCAAAGCGGCCTCCATACAGAGATAGATTAGTAATTCAACAATGCAAATAACTTTATTTTGAAAATATAAATTTAGTAGTTCTTTCATGATATCTAGACTCCCAAAGTTCTGTTTATAAAATTTCGCGCGCTCGTTTTCGTCCTAAATCATCATCCATTTCGATACAAATTTGCAAAAGTGCCAATTCGTACGCGAACTAGCTTCTTACTGCTTATCACAGCATCTATCTCTTTCGCACGTGTTGTCGGATGAGATAGCATGCAATTTAACCTCGCGCACAAAACAGTTCGTGCCGTCGGCGTCGGCTAGGGGAACCTTAATACCTTTACATTAAATGCTTATTCAAAACAGCCTAGATAAAGTTTTATTTGTTTATTTCCTTCAATGCAGCTACTTACTGCTTATCAGTTATGATATAAATGCCGTTTTATCTGATATTATAGAGTGTAGACTGTGAAGAAATATAATGGCTTAATGTATGCATTGAACAATGTTAATTATTCTGTTGTCTAAATACTAAAACCGGCTAAGTGCGAGTCGGACTTGCTCACGAAGGGTTCCGTATCATTATCACAAAAAACAACAACTTAAATATGTTTTTAGTATTTGTTGTTGTTTGGTTCCATACCCAAAGGGTCTCGTTTTTACCCTTTGGGTACGGAACCCTAAAAATAATTTCCAGAAATTTGGAAATAGGACAACAAGATGCATCTTCACACAATTTTTATACTTTTGCTTGAATTACCTACGTCAGCAAAATGTATGTCTACTATAAGTCCACCTCTACAGGTGTGATGTTCATCAAAAATAAGAACAACTTTATTCATTGCCCAATTTTCAGACATACACAATATTTTTATTGCTTAGAAAAGTCCCTTGAGTGTTAATTAGCAGACAATACAAAAACAATTGTTTCTGGGAACCAAAGTTCCAAATTGCATTCACTCATTGATAGACATCAACTGAAACTGTCATATTGTATGTATTCAAGTTACCACTTTTGGGTTTGGAACATTTTGGAAATAACAATATTACTGTATAAATAAGATATCAATCTGCTAAACATTTAAACTACTTTGACTGTACATTTATTCTGATATTATAAAACTTTTTTTTTACTATTAATTATATTTATTAACATATATACAGTTGAATATTCTAAAATAAAAACAAATTATTATTTTTATATTGTGTCAATGTTTCAACATATTGCATTAAATTAATAAACACATTACCTTCCTTCGGCAATAGGGTTAAAAAAGCCCATTGTTCTCCTTTTTCTAGACTACCTACTTATGTATTTATTATTTAATAAATAAGTTATTTTTGTAATTTGTAACAGATAATAATTTGTATTTTTATCAAGGTTGTAAAACCACAATAATACCTACATAAGAGTATTTATAGAAATGACTCACTGAAGAATCTTAATAATATTATAAATGCAAAAGTTTGAATGGATGGATGTTTGTTTTTTACTCAATCATGCCAGAACGGGTGAACGGATCGGGATGAAATTTGGCACAGAGATAGATTATAGTCCGGAATAGCACATAGGCTACTTTCATCCTGTTATAATGTTCGCTTGGGATGCAAAAATGCTTTACACGCGGGCGAAGCCATTGGCAGAAGCTAGCTTATTATAAAAATAAAATTGTGCAATAGTTAATAGATAATAATTTCTTATCAGCACCTACCTTTTTTTAGTGTGCAAGAAACAATAAAATAATACTATCTTAAACAAAATTTCATACATTTCTGTAATACTAATTAATAAATTTAATTTTTGTTCCCAGACAGGACAATCCACAGTCTAAATAGCCAGATTTAGAAACATCAAGTTTTGTAGGTATAAGAATTGCTTAAAATATGAAGGTAGGCAGCACTAGAGTGGGATATTTGAAAATTCATCACTTTTGTCTATGAGAAATCTTATCAAGGGGCTTAGGATTTACAAAACTGCAGGTATTTAATTTATTTATAATTATAATTGAATAGAAAAAGAAAGTAATGTACTGAAATTTTTATTTTTAATGACTTGCAAACTCGCTACAGTCTATTTTGTTAGTATGTCGCACAATTAATTTTCAGAAGCATATAAATTCACTTCTCATTGTTAAAAGTGGAGCAATTGCCTTTCTTTAATGCAACAGTTACATTCTCATTCACCTCTTACATTTATAATAATCTCAAGGTCTTTTCAAAGATAAACAGAATAGCGCGCGAAAATAAACAACTGTAAACAACAAACTGAAGCACATAAAAAAGGAATATTTTTTTTTAAATTAAACTTTTAATCTACTTTTTTAATTAATTAAAATATGGTGCAAAGGTACTCACACAAACAGCTGTTATGATGTCCAAGGTCACTGTTTCAGTAGCTTGTTGCCAACGCAAGTTCTGTGACTATTGTGAGTCAACAAACACAACAGAGGAACACAGCCAAATTATTTACAGTGACGTAAAATTACGATTTGTTACAACTGAATAAATATTATTGTACAATATATATGTAATCATTCGCGACGGACTCCACGCGATTAATAGTAACGTCACACGATAAAGAGCTAATACTGTTCAAGAGAAATGTATAAGGCTTTTGTTTTAATTGCGATAAGAATTTCGTTATGGTTGCGAAAATTTCGTCATGAATTGCATTTCACTGGACATTTTGACATTTTACAACCATAACATCATTTGTTTTTGAGATGGCAAGGATTCTTGGAATTTTCGAGCCGTTTAGAAACTTCTGTTTGTAATAAAAATAGAAACAATTAAAAAAAAAATGGTTCTCCTTATTCCGTTCATTGCAGTCACGGATGAAATAATTAAAATTGAGGACTGTAATCATTGATAGTAAACAATGCTATATCAAGAAACATACAAAAATTCATAATTTTGAATAAATATCAAAAGAAAATCGTTTAAAGAACTTAATTACCGAACACACCTAACGAAGCTGCCATGTCTCAAAAGTATTTATAATATAAAGCTGGTTTACATTGTTGAATTAAAATGTAAAGTAAGCGCACAGAACGGAATTAATTGATACAACAATTTGATAAAAAAAAAATTGTATCGGACAAGTTGCCACACTATTCCCAATCACTGCAACTGCTGAATGCCAGAATCTAAAGTTACGACCACTAGAAAACCACCGAGTCAATGAAGCTCGACGAGTCCCGAAGAAACGATTCAAACGTCTTGTAGCTTTGAGCTTATATTGCACGTCTATAACACAAAAGCTTTTACAGTTCTATTGAGAAATACAGCATAAACGCATCAATGCAACCTTCATGTCAATAACTTTACAAATTTTAGTCTGTGTAAATTTAAAATCCAAATCCTTCTGTCAGTGTCAATACTGTCAAAGTCAAATTTAAATTCTGTTGGCGCAAAATCGTAAATCGCTGTTTAAGTCTGAAAAACACGAAATAAAAGTTTAAAAATGTCTATACAAGTGGAAAATAACTTGAAAAAAGATGAAAACCCAGAAATGTTTGAGCAAAAAGCTCATTACATGGGTTGCTCAATAGCAGCCGACGGCCCAGCGAACATAAACAAATATTTTGAGACCTACATTGCTGACGATAATGGAGGTAAATAACACGATTCAAATTATCAACATTACATCTCGCTTCTGATTCTTCGAAGTAGATAGGTTCTGTTAAACGTTAAGAGGCAAGGTTTTGCACTAAAGCCCGGTTTCCACCAAAGCGGAGAGGAGAGGAGACTAAAAGAGATTTGTTTTGAATAACCAATCAGATTTCGTTATTGCCACATCTCCCCGCTAAGCTTCGGTGGAAATGGATCAAGCGGAGATGTCTCATTTTTCAATAGAATTTCGTGCCGCGCGCGAGCATGCGGCGCGGCAGAGCGGAGATGTGTTTAGTCGGGCGGCCGGGCGGCGCCTGCGCTCGCGCGCCGTTTTCAAGCTATCACAGCTCACATCTCCGCTACGCACAGCTTTCATCTCCTCTCCACTACGCATCTCTTTTCTGCTTTGGTGGAAATAACCTTCCAGCTTTGCATCACATCTCCTCTCATCTCTTCTCTCCGCTTTGGTGGATACTAGGCCTTAACCTGTAACTATTTATAGCAGCTAGAAAAATTAGTACAGAAAAGTGATCATAACAGTAGTTTGGATAATAACTGTTACAAGATAGTAGTAAAGTATTCCAGTTTAACATTTAAGTTACAGTCACATAGGCATAGCATTCAGCTATTGACTTCTCTTATAGAAGTAAACTATTCATTATTAGCTGACCCGGCAAACTTAGTTCCGCCTAACAAATTTTCAAAATAAAAGATTTTTCTATAATAAACGTAGCTTAAGTTACTCCTTATTACATCAGCTACCTGCCAATAAAAGTCCCGTCAAAATCGGTCCAGCCATTTCAGAGATTGGCCGGAACAAACAGACAGACAGACGAAAAATTGTAAAAATATTATTTTGGTGTATGTACCGTATATAAATTCGTATACATGTAGTAAAAAATGGTTATTTCAATATTACAAACAGACACTACAATTTTATTTATATGTATAGATCAGGGACCGCAACCGGTACAACCAATACCGGTATTTTTCGGTTAGTTACAGGTATTTTAAAAGGTTACCTTAATTTTTAAATATTTAATACAATCTTTATTAATACCAGTTACCGAAATAAAAATTACCTATATCTTATACGTGCCGTCCGTCGGTATTAGTCAAACTGACAAAGGGCGCGCATCGCCTGTGTGTGTGTCAAAGAGTCGAGACAAACCACGAGCGCCGGCGAACGCGGACCTTTCACAGCTTGTTGGCATTAGAAAATACAGTACCGTATTTTCTAATTCTAACAAATTGTCGGCATTGCGATATTCTGTTTCTTTCTAATCAATCCGGTATTAAAACGTTAACTTAAATAAAGGTAACATGTTTCTTCTTCTTGGGTTACCCAGATAGCGGTTACCTTAATCGTATAGGTAACCAAAATTCCTCGATACCTGTACCGTAATTTATAAAGGTTTTCGGTCCCTGGTATAGATGTTGTTATTTTTAAATATGCAGAGCTATCAGCATCATTCCGTGGATACCCGCTGGCTGGTAAGAAGACAAGTTTACCAGAAGGTTACACAGCTGTTGTGGTCACTGAAGCAAAGAGGCCACTTGCTGAAGACGCAGAGAGAAAGTTTCAGGTGATTATTCATTTATTAGCTTGTATCAAAAGCTTTGGTCCTGTCAACTGCCCCCACAAGAACCACTCAATGGCACTCGGGCAAGAGTACCTGTCTGTCAGTGATGTTCCAAATTGTTATAATCAGAGGTGTGAGAAAATATCTCCTACAGACAAACCTAGGCCCTCTAAGGAAAAAGATGAATGAAAAGAGATTGCATGTAGCAGAGATGAGAATGTTGGTTGACATGGAGTGACGAGATTGGATAAAGTGAGAAATGAGTATATTAGAAGAAGTTTGAAAGTGGCGCCAGTCAGTGACAGAAAAGTTGAAAGGAAACCATTTGTCCTGATATGATCATCTGATGAAGAGGGCTGAAACGCATGTTACTAAAAGAGTTATGAATATAAATGTGGATGGGTGGAGAGGGAGCGGAAGGCCAAAGAAAAGATCAATGGATTGTGCGAGGAGTGATATGATATGAGTGAGGGAGTGGGGGGGTAAGAGAGAAAAGGGCATAAATAATAATCATAAATTACAATTAGTCACAATCAATTAAAGATTGTTTCTGCAGTCAAATAAATAAATAGGTCTACCTACATTAATTTACCATTCAGAAATTCATCAGTCTTATGATAAAAAATTTCAAATTTTTTTTTTTTTTATTGTTTCATATTCAAATTTTTCATAACATCTGGTATAAGACTAATATTATAAAGAGGAAAGATTTGTTTTTTTTTTATGTAACATATAAACTTAAAAACTACTGAACCAATTTAAAAAAAATCATTCATTGTTGGGAAGCTACAGTATCCCAGGGTGAATTAGGCTAATTTTCATCCCTATATTCCTACAGTAACGAGAACTATGCGGGTGAAACCGCGAGTCGTCTGCTTGTTTATTATAAATGCGCGGTGTCATGCCTAAAAAGCTCTTACTCACTAAGGCAGTCTTACAATGCTGATTGCTTAATGAGTGAGTTTGTATCAATCAGGTACTAATCCAGATACAAAAAATTCCTGAAAGTAAAATCCTAAAATCACAACCAGTTTGGGAGTGAAACAAGGATCCCATGTTCATCTGACTCTATTGGTACTTGCTAGCACTAGGCAGTAGGCATTGTAAATCGATACTTAATCTTGAATTATTTTTAGGGTTCCGTACCTCAAAAGGTAAAAAAGGAACCCTTACAAGATCACTTTCTTGTCCGTCTGTCTGTATGTCACCACCGATTTTCTCAAGAACGGCTAGACAGAGCAAGTTGAAATTTATACCAGATACTGAGGTCTGTAGGCCCTATTATGTGTGTAAAAAATCAAGGTCCTGAGTCAACACGATAAAAAGATATAAGCAAATTTAGAATTCCGCGAAAACGTAAGTACCATAATTTACGTTAATTTTCGACATTTTTATTTTTCAGAATTTTCCCTTTACATGTACTGTAAGACCTTGCTTTTTTACTTAGCCACCAATAAAAATGATACCAATTTTATTATGGCGGTATAATGGGTAGGTATGGAACCCTCGGCGCACGAGTTCGACTCGCACTTGACCGGTTTTTATTTTCAGGTTACTGGTGGTTTCAAAGAGTTCACAAATTGGAATTGGGATAAGAAGCCGTCTGAGAACGATAAAATTGTTGGAGCATTAGACTGGATACATATTGCTGAAGCTGTAAGTTCTTCCTTGAGTTGAATATCTATCAAATATCTAACTCCTTTTTCCGGTAAAAAGAAATGATTTGTCATGATTATCCTGTGATGCTTGTATTTACACTCCCTCTTTATTAATGACCAAAGAGGTTATCCTCTGATCCCTTTTTTTTACCATTTTGTCTCCCCTGTATTTGATCTCCAATCTCTTTGAATTGCATTTTACCTCCTTAAGGTGCCTTTAGACGGGCTACAAAAATTGCATCTACTTGGCAATTTTGTTGACCAATATTGCTCAGTATTTGCAACTTGCTGCAATTTCATTATGCAATACATTGCCGAGTGTAGTCAAGCAAGATTCTGCAATTGCCGAGGAATTTTGTTCGTATACGCGGAGTAATTATTGAGGCTAGATCTCGGTAGTTAATGACGATTTTTACGTATGCCCAAGCATCCTTCTTAAGGTTACGATCTCTATACGCTTTAGCTTCTTCATCCCATAATTCAGGACGTAAATGGATTTCGTTGATAAAATTCAAAATCTTTTCGTTTGATCACTCGCCCATGACGAACTGAATAAAATCAACAATGGATACAAATCATCTTCACTAATCCACTGATCAGGCAGCGAGAGGACGAGGCAGGGAGAGCCGAGCGAGGGAAAAGAGATGCACCTATACATCAGAGTGAAGAAGATATATCGCGATATTGCAGTAAAGTCCAGCTGGGCTAGACATTGAATACATGCGACTACTATGAAATATCTAGGCAACATCGCTGGGATACACTGCAAGATTGCAGCAATTGTTGCACGGTGTTGAGCGATATAATGGGCAACTTGGCGGCTATACTATTGTAGCAAGAAATTGTAAAAAAAAACTAGCCCGTTTACAGTCACCTTAATCTCTGGCATCCTTGTTTGCACCTAAAACCCTGTTAATCCTTTACTCTCTTGATTACACACTCTTCACCAATGATGTTAGCCCTTTGCTATTCGCCATTTACGCTCTACCTCTCATGATTTTCAGGATATTATTTCTATTTTTCAGTTACATGGAGATGAAGCTGAATAAAGATTGCATAATAGAAGAAGAATTTGTTACTATTAATTATGTATAAGAATAAACACAATTTTTTAATCAACAAATGTATTTTATTCAAAGGAGAACAACATAATTAGATCTACCTGCCTATTGATATTCCATACTTATCCAGTTTATTATAAGTTATTGCAAATCCCGGATAAATACGATACTATGAACACTAGTGTGGGAAATATAAATAAAATAGCAGACTTCTGCATTGTTTTAAAGAAAATTCTTCGAACACAACATCAAGAAAGAAACTTCTGTTATTATTTAAATTATTAGATTGTACAATAATGTATATAATAAATAGATTTTACCATTTCAAAAATGTCTCTAGGCGCTTAGAAACACTCCTAGCAGTGCGTTTTCATCAGCGTTGCCAGACGTCCCGATTTGTATGTGTCAAGCGGAAAGATAAATATTTAAAAACTTCTGATAGAAGACGTATATGACGTCTTTTTACTGTCCCTCTTTTGTACGAAAGAATCCCGCTTTTTTCACTCAAAAAGTTTAAAAGTCCCGACTTGCCAAAAAAAAGAATCTGGCAACGCTGGTTTTCATCCTTTGTTGTAACATAATAATGAGACTATCATCCTTATTAGTGCTGTTCAAACATATAGATCTCGCCTAACTTCTGGACCGCCCTGAAGTTGGCTTTCCGATGCGCAAGGAACAGAGTGGTACTGTTTTTGTATGAGATGCGCAGCCATTGTAGCCAACTTCAGGGCGACCAAGAAGTTTGGCGAAAACTCTTTTGCCCATGAGGCATGAACTATACAGAACGCCACTTGTCCTTACATACATCCTTTTGTATTGTTTACATACATTTAGTTTTGAATCCAACATTGCAGTATTCTTCACAAAAATCACATTACTACTTACACATTAAGAAAAAAATCAACTAAAAAGTTTTCTTATTATATTCACTATGATAATTTTCAAAATTCTTATCTACTTTTTAACAATCATAGACACCGTTTTATTAAGTCATGACTTCATAATACTGACATGGATTCAGATAAATATTCAAGTCATAATTTACATTGGCATAACGAAATTCAGCAAAATGAAAAATATAATAAAACATTTATGCCTTATAATATTATGCGTAATGATTTACGCATAATATTATTAGGCATAAATGTTTTGCCATAAATACTGTTGGCATAATAATATTGAAGCATAATTTTATAAACGCAAATGATATTTACGATATAACTCATATAAAAACAAACATGTTCGCGGCTCGCGGGTCAGCCTCGCGTAATGAATAATGTAAGTACATAACACCTTTTTTATTTATATTATGCCTTAAAAAATTATGCAACTCCAAATTATGCCAAAACAAATTAGACGAAATGACAGTTAAGCTAACCTTTAAAATACGCCGTAGTATAATTATGCTATTAAAAGTTGTGTGGAAACGTTATGCCAAACAATATTATGTCTTAAAATTTTATGTCACGAGGGGGATTCCCTTCAAATGTTTTGAAAAATGTGAAAATACGACTGCAGGCATTTTTTCATGTTGCAAGCAAAGCCGATGGAAGAACAAAATATATGTTTTATAAAAAAATTAATAAAAAATCAAAATACCCGACTGCTTAAAAGCGAACTAAAAAGACATAAACAAGAAGAAAATCATGCTGTGCAGTCGGAGGATACATATTCGCGAGCTGGCTGACTAAAACCAGATGTATACTCCGACTGCACAGCATGATTTTCTTCTTGTTTATTGACGTAAGAATCATCAAAATCGGCCGACGCGTCTGGTCTGTGGAACGCCACAGAGGAACAAACATACATACACACATATACTGATTAACATATATATACTGATTAACACATCCTCCTTCGGCAGTCGGGTAAAAAGAAGGTACTGTAGAAACTAAATTCTTCAATTAATACAGTTGACAATTGTTGGGCTAGTATTGGACTGAAAATTTTAAGACGGGAATGGTTCAAAGTTTGGCAGGTTGTCAAGCTGAAGTAGATCTCGCGATAATCTCAAATTATTAATTCACAAATCGAGGGTAAGTGACAAAAGTTATAAATTATTTATCTCAGATTCCAAATTCATGTTTAATTATGACTAAATTAATTTTAAACTTTGCGAACTCTTTAATCTTTCTCTCATTTGTTTTTTAATCTCAAGTCTTTTTAAATGTTCCTTCTTACTAATCATTATAGCTCTAGTGAACGCTTTCTTATTTTTATTAACTTTAGTTTTTTTGCGGTTTGCCAGCGTATTATCGACCTTAACTTCTACAGTATTTTCAGTTGAATTTTCAATAACAGCAGTGTCATTATTCCTAATATTATGATTACCAAAATCGTATCGACTTTCCAGATCTTTAAAATCATTGACATTTTCTCGGCTCATCTTGTTGAATATCTTTAGAAACTGCCAAAATTCTATGTCAGCACCTTTGATGTTCTTTTGATAGAATGTGATGAGCTCTCGATCGCATTTATGGTTATTTTTAACAGGATTCGGATCTGCGAAGCGATTGGCTATGGTTTCGTTTGCGTCGTCTTCTTTTTTACCGACCCTTTCTAATTTACGGGACTTTTTATTACTTTTCTGAGCAACAGGAATGTTATCATTTTGTGTAATTCCATTCTTTTTTTTCTTTTTATTTGTTATTTTGTTGACATGACGGTACTGACCATGTAAGCCGTTTAGAATCTTATTCTTCCAAACTTTAGGTTTAAATTGCTTTGGGTTCGCCTCATGTTTTCGACTATGCAATTTTAGGGCGCTCATATTTAGACAGATTTTGTCGCAGTCTTCACAGGGATATAACATTTTTAGGCCTTTTTTCTTGGCTAGTATACTTAAACTTCTGATTTGTTCTAAGTAATTCTCTCCTATAGATTTAAGACCTTGATATTCTTGTTCTGTAAACTCTGGCAACATATATTCACTATCAATATTTACTTTTTTCTTCTCAACAATCCAGTCTTTCCCCTTTTTGACTAACTTAGTCGTTCCTACGAATAAATTTTTCGATTCCCGTTGTTTGTCGTCGATTTTCATCGAAGCTATTTTGTTTAAGTTACTTATGCTCGGTATGATTTCTAAGTCACAATCTTTGTCTATTTCAAAGACGTATTTGGGTCCGTTCTCTGTGTTTTTCTCTTTGATTCTACCGTTTTTTCGTATGTCATAATGTATATTGTGGACCAGTCTAATATGTCTTGTTATAGTTGAGTTGGTAACGTAACCGCAGAAGGGGCACTTTTTCAGCATCTTTTCATTGCAGATGTCGAAATGGAACTTGCAGTGAAGTTTTAGATCTGCTTTGGTTTTGAAGAGCTGGAAACCAAAAAAAAATAAGATTAAGTCGTTTTAGTAGTGGACATCCGGTGGATGCGAGAAGCACAGGACTAATCAGTTTAGCTACGACTGAGGAAGGCCTTTGTTCAGCAGTGGGCTTAGTAACTAGGTCGTGGAGGTCAGATAAACAGGCAATGCTTGTAAAGTACGCGGATTAATTGATTTATAACAAAAAAAAAACCGGCCAAGTGCGTGTCGGACCACGCGCAGTAATAGGGCTTCGTAGTTGTACAATAATGCGGACTAAGAGGCTTTTTTGTTGTAACACGGTTTCAGCGGTTCACAACGTCTAAAAACGTGCATGTGTACAAAATTTTTACTGTTCCAAATACATTTTATAAGTTGGTCGACTATTACTCGTAAACTTGTAAAACCTACTTAGCTTTGATAGTTTTCCTTTTAATTTCGTTATATAATACTGCCGTGATTTTTTTCACATGGCCAAAAGCCACCATTTCGCTGGGAACTTATTGTTTCTAACAAAAATTTGCAATTGAAAACTTTATTTTACGCAAACGGATCTCTGAATCGAAAAATGGTTTTAACAGACGCGTAATATGTTTGAATGGCCTATCCAACGATACCCCACACCATGGGATAGACGAGAAAAATCATCCCCACTTTACGTCTTTAAAAAACTTCTTTACGTAATTTTTTTCAACCACTTTGTCGGCATTATTAATATGATAGCATATCTATGCCAAATTACAGCTTCCTAGTACTAAGGGTCTCTGAGCTAAGCTGCGGACGGACAGACGGACATAGCGAAACTATAGGGGTTCCTTGTTGACTTCGGAACCCTAAAAACTCAAAGTTATGGATACAATATCTTCCTCTTGTTTGGAAGTCGGGTAAAATTAATTTATTTGTGCAGAAGGCAAATTTTCGCACTTATACAGCGTTTAACCTGCACCCCGAGTGCGTAAATTCAAAGACGCGTCCAAAAATCTGCCTACTCGACAGTGTAAAACACGTAATGAATTCTGTTGATATTTCAAAATGAAAGGGATCGCTTGTATTTCAAGCCGTCAAAAAGCTTTAGCGATTTAGAGGGTGCTGGTCCCGCTATGGACTATATGCGGTGCAGAGATTTTATTATTAGCCATTGCAGTTCGTGTGCAGGTAAAGCAAATGTTCTTCCAGACGGATAAAGCGTCAGAGGGAGGGCTGTATGGAGGAGGTTAGGCATTTAATAAATAAAAAATATACATACCTTAAAACAAATATAACACTGATGTGTATGAAACGTGAGTTTCCCATTCGGATTGGTCTCTTCTTCACCGTTGCTTTCTAAGTCACTCTCCTTATAGTCAAGATCTTTTTCATCATCTATTGGGTCATCATTATCATCATCAATTTCTTTATCATTTTCTTGAGCAATATTCTTACCTTTATCATCATCAACATCCATGTCTTTATCATTTTCTTGAGCAATTTCTTCATTATTTACTTTACCACCGTTTATTTTATCATTGAGATCGCTATTTTTATCATTGTTCATTCCATCTTTACCAATTTCATCATTATCATTGTTACTGTTCACTGAAACTTTATCATTGAGATCAATCATTTCACTATTTTTATCATCATTTGTGATATCTGTACCAATTTCATCATCATCATGATTAATATTTTCACCATTCTCAGAATCAAAATTTTGTGTGTCTTCAGGTTCTTGTTTATTAATTTTATCATGATCATCAATTTGGCTTTCTTTTCCACTGTTATCATTTTCTGATTTGCTAGACTTGTTACTTTGTGGATTTTTGAAATATCGAATAGTTTGTTTTTGTTCTGAAATAGGTAAAAAGTAAGTTTATCAATTTACAGTCCTGATTAAAAGAATGCAAGAGCAACTAAAGCAAGCTCGAAAATTTTAGCTTAGATTTTTATTGACAGCCAGAAAGTTATCTATCACAAGAAAATACGGGGCGGATGGCGAGTTATAAAGAAAACGTTGTAAAAACGAGTATCTTGGGTGCGTTTAGATACATTTAAACTCATAAACACAAGAACCCGCGACACGAGCGCAGCAGCCAATCGCTCAACCACTATGCCAACCGTGTCGCCAGTAGTGGCTTGTACGCTGCCCCTTGCGGTAAATACGCAATATGCTACTGGATAAGGCCAAGAGAATAATAATAATAAAGGCTCAATGCCTTTTTATTATCCGAATACCAGCTAGATGCAATAGACGATCGAATAACGGGCCAAGAGCCTTGAACATCGGCGCCAAGATGTCGGTGTTTTATCGGTTGCATTTCGGGTTGTGTGCGATGGAATTGCATGATCTAATTCCGCCTAGCACGTTTCATCATCGACTACAAGACGTACGGCAATGCGCCATCCGTACATGGTGGACATCCCACCCATACGCACGAAACGTTTTGGAAATACTTTCATTATGCGTCGTACAGTTAACGAGTGGAATACCCTGCCGAAGAATGTTTCCCGATAGCTACAACCTTTAAGTCAAGAGTGAATAGGTTGCTTCTAGGTAAGCGTGCTTCACCGTCGACCACATCATCGCTTACCATCAGGCGAGATATTGTTCAAGCGCGAGCAAATCTACAATAAAAAAAAGCTTACCTTTCTTATCCCCACCATCTGTGGACATTTTGATCCGCCTGTTGTACTGTTTCCGCAACTTCTCTAGCACCACCCATTGGTTGCGCATCCTCGCTTTAGTCAACAGTTCGTGCAGACGTTTCTCAACGCACTCCTTCTTTTTCTCGTCTATTATTTGTTTTGGAGGAGCTACAAGGAAGAATTATAACTAATTAGGTCCTGATTTTGAAGGACCAGACAACTGATGACTATTTTCAACCAATTGCTGATCAAACACCTACTCTCACACAGGGAAGGCACGAGCTTATCGAGAGTCGCAACGCTTGCTCAAGGCGGGTCGGCTTCACCGAGCTGACCGTAAAAGGGCTAGGCAGATGATGATAGGCTCAGGCTTCATCAGCAAGCTATCCAGATTTCGTCGAACTCTCTATGCGATATGTCTTCTGATAGCACCTTCTTGCAATATGTGATGGTGATTCTATATCCCTAGACTGTTTCATTCGGTTAACACCATGATGTCACTCCAGTATCATTCTGGCGTCACCATGATGTCGCTCCAATCTCTCTGGCGAACACAACATGCAAGGGATACTCACCAATATGCTCAGGCTTCTTCAGCACGTGTCCTATGAAAATTTTGTCGGACACGGCCAAGCAATCCCGCTCTAGCAGGCTTCGGGATATGTCTTCTGATAGCACCTTCTTTAAGTATGTGATGGTGTCCCTAAGTCTCTAGCCCTACTCAGAGTCAATCTGGTGTCACCACAGTGTCACTCTGGTGTTACCATGATGACACTCCAGACTCACTCTGGTGTACCATGATGTCACTCCAGACTTACTTTGGTCACTGATGTTACCATAGTGTCACTATGGTGACACCATGATGTCACTCTGGTGTCACCATCTGCTGTCTGCTGTCGCTCCAGTCTCTATGGCGACCACAACATACAAAGATTACTCACCAACAAGCTCTGGCTTCTTCAGCACGTGTCCCATGAAAATTTTGTCGAACTCGTCCAAGCTATCCCGCTCTAGCAGGTTTCGCGATATGTCTTCTGATAGCACCTTCTTTGAGTAATTGATGGTGTCGGAGTCTATGGAGAAGTGTTCCGGGCTGATTGGTTTAAGAGGGAGTAGGTGTTCTTGTGATGTATCTGAAATGGTCATGCAAACAGTTAGCACGGACATACACAAGAATACATCGTTTCCTATCTTACTAATTCATACCACGGGGTCCCAGCGTTCAATCAATCTGCCTTTTTTCAACTACATTGGGGTCGGCTACCAGTCTTACAGGATTCAGCTAAGTACCAGCGTTAACAAAGAAAATTTCACTAGATGGCGCGATATGCATCGATTTGTTATTGAACTTTGTGTAAAATTAACATTTTCTAGAATTTATCATAAAAATTGTATGTTCTTTTTTAATCAACTTTCCTAAGCACAAAATTATGGAATATTTGGCTCTTAATTCACATTCCAAAGATTATTTGAACTTTTAAAATTGGTTCCAATAGATGGCGCGGTTTGAAACTTCTGAGGCATGGCATTATTTTTTTTTAAATTTGTATTGTAACACATTTTGGTACAGTGAAACTGTAAAAACTTGCAAAAAATATTTAAATACAAATCCTCACCGTATTTAAAGAAAAAAATCGTTACGAACCGAGAAAATCCTTTTACTTGCAAGTCGCTGCTAACACTATCTATAGCCGTGGAATGGAACCGAACGCGATCGAAGTACTCATAAAAATAATCATCTTAATCAGACAAAAAACGCTAGTTACGTCGGCACAATTTCTTGTTATGGGATGGAGGCATCTGTATGCTAGTATTATACTATCTGTGTCCATACTAATATTACAAACGCGAAAGTAACTCTGAATGTCTATTTGTTGCTTTTTCAGTCATAACGGCTGAACCAGTTTAGATGAAACTGGCACACGAACACGAATAGATCATCTCCTGGATAGGACATAGAACACTTTTTATCCCAGGAGTATGTTCCCTTGAGATAATTATATTTTCGGCGGGCCCTGGCAAAAGCTCTTTAACTAGCATAGTTTTATCACAAACCACGAACCAAAGGGCTCCTCAGAGGTCCCTTTGTAGCCTCGTTATAGTCCATTCGTGTTAAGAAAATAGTGAGTCATCGTTGTCTGCCGGACCTCGATCAATCCGATCGCAACAAATTAGATTTCTAAGTAATTTGCTGCGACCCGACCGGTCGACGGCCGGTAGACAACAATAACTCTTTTTAACCGACTTCGCAAAAAGGAGGAGCTTATCAATTCGACTGTATTTTTTTTTTATGTTTATTACCTCAGAACTTTTTATTGGGTGAACCGATTTTGATGATTCTGTTTTTAATTGAAAGCTGGTGCTTGTCATGTGGTCCCATTAAATTTTCATCCAGATCTGATGAAGAAATTCGGAGAAATACATCAGAACTCTTCAATAAATGACGGCAAATCACTCGCGATAGATCCAATCGCATGTCTGTTTATTGTCTACACCATTTCATAACATAACATCACACTGGTACGCTCTAAAGGGGTACGCAGGTGTGAACAGTTCAGCCTGGTATACTATCATTGCACCGGTTTTGTTTAAGTTTCATGTTATTGGGTTAATCTATTCTAGCTTCACTGTGGGCACTATACGCGTAGGTACCTAGCCTATAGAACTGGTCCATTATGTACCACAACTAAAAAGTGATAAATAAAAACTTTTTTACAAAAATTACAACCGACTTCCAAACAAAAACACTACAAAGTAAAAAATAACTTCAATTTCGTAAGTCGGTGTCAAAAAACGAAGAAACGAAAACAGAAACACCGACATCCGAAATTGAAGTTATTTTTTACTTTGTAGTGTTTTTGTTTGGAAGTCGGTTGTAATTTTCGTAAAAAAGTTTTCTTAACGCGAATGGACTTAAATCAACTTATTATAAGGATTATAACTGCATGTGATATTTAACTTTAAGCTGAGTCTATTAAAATAATTTCATAGGCTACGATGCCACTAACAATAGTTTTAGACTGAAAACACAAAATGAGTGTTGCAAGTATGAAACTAGTGTAACTATTATTTATTGTAACTTACCATCTATTTCCTGTTTCTGTATGTTCACTTCATATATAAACTCTTGTGGATCAGCCATCTCCACATCTTCTATAGGTTCCACCTTTATTTCAACCATACTTTCTTTTCTAAAATAAACAAGTTTATTATGTTACTAGGTGTGTCCCGCGGTTTCACCCGCGTATAACATAAAAAAAATCACTAAGAGTAGACTCGGCCACCCATCCCTTGCCTCCCCCATTTGTCAGTTCGGTTAATAGTAATGTTGAATCATTTTAATTTTACATTTTCTCCTAAACTTTGCGTTCAAATTACATGTTAAAATTGATATTTGAGGAGTTCCCTCGGTTTCTCCAGGATCCCATCATCAGATCCTGACCCGATAAGTATACCCTTTCAAACAAAAGAAGATTTTCCCAAATTGGTCCAGACGTCTTTGAGTAATCGGGGAACGTACATTAAAAAAAAAAGATGCCGGCGAATTGAGAACCTCCTCCTTTTTTTGAAGTCGGTTAAAAAACTTAACGATTATCTTTATTAAATTGTCTTGATAATAAAGTAACTTTCGCTTACTGAACCAGTCAAGGAAAACACTCTTTTATAGATAACTCGACTTCTAGACGGCGTATCAAGATAAAACGTCTACCAGATTTTAAGTTAGACCAGCAACAATACAACTGTGAGAACTGCATCAAATTTCGTGCAGCCGTTTTGCGTCAACCGCGTACAAAATCTTCCGTGACAGACAAAAGAAAAAATCCATAAATATTATTTTTGGCATCTATTGCTGATACAAAGAACCCCCATATAAAATTTTCTCAAATATCTTCAAAACACAGGCATCGCCGAGTTACAATTTTATTATATGTATAGAGATTGGCTGGCAGACTGACTGGTTGGTCCAGTGGACGCAAGCGTCACCGCTAAGCATGAGGTCTTGGGTTCGATACCCGGCGCCAGGCAAAGTATTAAGATTTTTTTCTGTCAGGTATTTCTCAATAGCATTTTTGAGTCTGTGCCCGGACGATGGCAATAGGCTTGTTCACTGTTAAGGTGCGAGCTTGCGCTGCGATCCCGACGCGCGACCAAGGCATGAGACGCGCGACACTACTTGTCCATAGGCTTTGTATGGGTGCGAGACCGCGACGCACGACGGTAGACCGCTAGACGGTCTCGCTCCCGGACGAGTGTTGTCGCACGTCTCGCTCAAAACACCTGAACATATTGTCATTAATCCTTACTAATATTATAAATGTGAATGTAAGTTTGTTTGTTACGCTTTCACGCGAAAACTACTGAACCGATCATCATGAAACTTTGTACACATATTCTTGGAGGTATTAGAAGTAACATAGGATACCTTTTATAAAAAAAAAAAATGACTTCACTGCGAGCGAAGCCGCGAGTAAAAGCTAGTTCTAAATAAATACGTATATCTACTTACTTTTGGTCCAATAAACAGTAGATGAGGTTATGATGGCTCAAATAATGTTCCTTTAGCGTTAAACAGTTGAAATAGTCCTTTTTGCATATTTGACATTTTGTGTCCTGAAACAAAAACTTAATCTTAAAAAATACTTATTTTCGTAACCAACTTAAAAACCGGTGTCAAGTACGTGTCGAAATTCGCACATGTAATTAGTATTGGTTAGTAAAAATAAACATTATCTTAGGTATTGGTAAGTTAAAAAATTCTTCGGAACAAAATGTGTGACAGACGGATAGACGACTGAGTGACAGCAATAGGGCTCCGTTTGGACCCTTCTAGTACGGAACCCGAAAGAGGAGGAGGTAACGTATTCAACGACATTTTTTTTATTTGTATACGGACATATTTCGTTTTTTTTTGTAGAGAAATGCCCGAATGGATTTTGTATAATCAGCCGAATGTTCCCACTGTTGGGCCTCCTCTCCGTATGAGTGAGTGGACTGTAATCCACCACGCGGACACAGTGTGGATTGCTGAATGTCATATGTCTTTAAATGATTAGTTCTTAGAGAACTGAGTGACTTTTTTTTTTCATTAACTATATGTGGAGGCTTGTTATTAGCATTTTTTTTAGTATTACATTTTTTATGTCATTGGTTTGTTACTCTGTAATCATTCATGTAGTTTACAAAGTTGTTACAAGTATAAAGATTTCATACATGAACCCAGCTAGGGCACAGCAATATAAATAGTTTAAAATACTACACTGTAAGCCTTCTTTAAAATAAAATAAATAAATAAGAAGAGTTTCCTCAAGATGTTTTCAAAGCCGCATGGTGGGAGTCAAAATAATTAACCCATTAAAAAATACAAACTCGAAGGAGCGAAACTGAATGTAAAGTGCAAAAAAGTTTTAGTATAGAAAAAGACTTGTTGCACCAAACCCAAATGAATTGGGACAAGGAGAAGACAAAAAACCGGCCAAGTGCTCGCGCCCGAAGGGTTCTGTACCATTATCGCAAAAAACGGCAATAATATCACGTTTGTTGTATGGGAGCACTTGAATATTTATTTTATTCTGATTTTAGTATTTTTTTGTTATAGCGGCAACAGAAATAAATCATTCGTGAAAATTTCATTTTTCTAGCTGTCACGGTTCATGAGATACAGCCTGGTGTCAGACGGACAGTGGAGTCTTAATAATAGGTTCCCATTTTTACCCTTTGGGTACGGAACCCTAAAAAACTGAAAATCCTTACTTTTTCAGTCCCATGTCCATACTTGAGATGCTGTATGATACCTCTTCTGCTGTAAGTGACCAAATCACATACGTCGCACAGATACTCTCTGGACTTCGGGTAAGGACCGTGCGCGTTCTTTATGTGCTGGGCCACGAAGACTTTCGATGAGAATCTGTAACAGAAATATAAATGAAATATCTTAAACAGCTTTTTTACAACAAAATAAACCGACTTCAAAAGCAAAACACAAAAATTGTATTTTGCACCTTTTAGTGTTTCTCTTTTTTTAGTACATCATCTCTAAAAATGAGCAAGTTCTATAGTACGGTACCTAAAGGATTGTCAAAATACCCGTAATAACTGAACTTACACATTCGTGCTGTTTGTCGCTAAGGAGTTCGGTTGTATGCTCCATATCTTGAAAACTGCTGGGCCGATTTTGTTGAAACTAGCACTATTCCCTAAGTTGAGAGATACTCAATCCAACACAAAAAGAACAATCAAAATCCGATAAGTAGTTTCGCAGAAATGCGTGGGCAACCATACATACAAAAATACAAACAAACATACATACACTTATGAAATTTGGCACACGTGTTTAGAAGCCAACATAGAGTAACATATTATGTGAATACTGTGCAGTTCCAACATATTACATGTATACGTATCGAATTGATTACCCGCTTTTTTTTTGAAGTCGTCACCTCCTGTTTTATTGAAGTTGGTAAAAACCATTCGGTCAGGGGACTGTGGAGTGACATCATGGTGCTCAGTGATTGTTTGGTACTTTCAGCTGTCTACAGTGACCACAATACGTGTCACGCCACCCGTTCCGCGTATGCTTGGGGAGTCTGAACTTGTGTGACAAAACCGTCGGTTACACATTGTGCAGATGTGTTGCTTCTGCGGTGCAAATGTGCTGGTTTTCTGGGCAGTGGCCTATGGATTGACATCATGGTGCTCTCTGCTTGATTGGTACTTACAGCTGTCCACAATGGTGACACTGCGCGCGACGGTACTCGTTCTGCATGTCTGGTTAGTCTGAACTTGCGAGAGAACCGTCGGTTACACACGGTGCAAATGTGCTGGTTTTCTGGGCAGCGGACTGTGGAGTGACATCATGGTGTTCTGTGCTTGATTGGTACTTACAGCTGTCCACAATGGTGACACTGCGCGCGACGGCACCCGTTCCGCATATGTCTGGTGAGTCTGAACTTGCGAGAGAACCGTCGGTTACACACGGTGCAAATGTGCTGGTTTTCTGGGCAGTGGACTGTGGAGTGACATCATGGTGTTCTGTGCTTGATTGGTACTTACAGCTGTCCACAATGGTGACACTGCGCGCGACGGCACCCGTTCCGCATATGTCTGGTGAGTCTGAACTTGCGAGAGAACCGTCGGTTACACACGGTGCAAATGTGCTGGTTTTCTGGGAAGTGGATTGTGATATGGCGCTTTAAGTCGCCCTGTAACGAAAGAAAACGAAAAGAAAATAATATTTAAATAAAATAAAAAACTTTTTTACAAAAAAATACTACCGACTTCCAAATAAGAAAACTACAAAGTGAAAAATAACTTTATTTTTGGAAGTCGGTGTCTTTCGTAGGTACCATTTTTTTGCGTTACGGACACCGACTTCCAAAAATAAAGTTATTTTTCACTTTGTAGTTTTCTTATTTAGAAGTCGGTGTCCGTAACGCAAA
The DNA here is from genome assembly GCA_947562075.1 of Orthosia gracilis. NCBI lineage: Eukaryota > Metazoa > Arthropoda > Insecta > Lepidoptera > Noctuidae > Orthosia > Orthosia gracilis. The sequence goes on from OX387277.1 coordinate 11,546,368, forward strand.
AAAAATGGTACCTACGAAAGACACCGACTTCCAAAAATAAAGCTATTTTTCACTTTGTAGTTTTCGTTGTTTTTTTTTTTCACTTTTTATTTGTACCTACCTAATAGGCAAGTTGTTTAGTAAGTTACCTTAACGCCAGAATAGATTAGCCGAATATCATGAAACTTGAACATAAAGGGTGAAATGAGAGATCTGCGTACCCCTCAAGAGCGTACTGGCGTGATGTTATGTTATGAAATGGTATAAACAATAAACAGACATGCGATTGCAGCAATCCCGAGAGATTTTCCGTTATATATTGAAGAGTTCTGTTGTACATCTTCGAAGTTCTTCATCAAATCTTCACCAAATTAAAATGGGACCAATTTCAAAAAAATAATCTTACTTGCAAAAAGATAATTTTCAAAATCGGTCCATAATTGACTGAGATATCGGTGAACATATATAAAAAATTAAAAATACAAGAAGTCGAACATAGAACCTTTTTGGTAAGTCGGTTAAAAATGATGAAGTACATCTCCATAACCACGGTTAAAGTTGTTGCATGATTTTGTGATGCTAGCAACATCTTTCACACTCAACAGTATAATATGCAAATAGTGATAAAATAATTTGGTGCTACTTTTGTTTTCCATGGATAGGAGACTTAACATCCATATAAAAGGCCTTGACAATTTCAGACAGCATCAAAAATAAAGTTTGAACAACGAAGGAAAGTCAATTTTTCCCAACTATTCTCCATTTGCGATAACATTAGACGTTTAAATTAGCCCATTTTACAGCCCGTTCAACCGATTTTGACTTCTATTGCGTTAATGATACGACAAATGGTAGCTGTAGTAAACAGTTGGTTTTGGTAACTGGTTTATGCTTTTTATGTCATCCTTATGTTTACGGGATAGAACTCAAAATCGGTTGAACGGACTGTAAAAAGATTTGGAAACATGTCTGATGTTATTTCGAATGGAGTTTACATAGGGTATATTTTAGAATGAACAAAAACCACTCTGATATGATAACAACATTCCGTGAGGTTTTGCGTTTGATCTGATGCTATGATCTTTTGTTTTCTTATTTCTTTCTCTATTATAGAGATGAGAATGTTGAGATGGATGTGCGGCATGACGAGATTGGATAAAGTGAGAAATGAGTATATTAGAGGAAGTTTGAAACTGGCGTCAGTGAGAGAAAAGTTGAAAGGAAACCGTTTGTCTTGGTATGGTCATGTGATGAGGAGGGGTGAAAGGCATGTTACTAAAAGAGTTATGAATATAAATGTGGATGGATGGAGAGGGAGGGGACGGCCAAAGAAAAGATGGACTGTGTGTGGAGTGATATGGGACAAGGGCAGGAAGATGATGAAGATTTATTTCTCTACTAGCTGTCCCACGCGGCTTCGCTCCCGTCAACTGGCTACCTACCTAACCATCTAAACCGTTTACGCAGCGCACGCAACGGAAACTCTCAAAAAGCAATATTTTTTTTCCGTTTTTGCTACATTTTTCATTTATGGCTCGCTCCTATTGGTCGTAGCGTGATGTTATATAGCCTATAATCTGCCTCAATAAATGGGCTATGCAACACAAAAAAAATATTTCAATTCCAACCAGCAGTTCCTGAGATTAGCGCGTTCAAACAAACAAACTCTTCAGCTTTATAATATTAGTATTGATAATTCTCACCCTATCAGTAAACCTCTTCCCGCAAGGCTTGTAGCTACACTTGTACGGCTTCACGTCAATGTGTCGTCTCATATGGGCCTGCAGATTGTTCTTAGTAGAGGTACGCCCGCAAATCTCGCATTTTACGCGATTTGACTCGCTGTGGACTGTTTTCTGAAAAGAAATTTTATATTTATATGGGATAATGGTCATTATGGCATGGCATGGTTTGTGGCTGCATGATAACAGCTATCTTTAATATACGGATGAGTTGGGGAGTAACGACCATTGCCATATGCCAGGACTTACAAAAAAATAAATGATAGTTTAAAAAAAAAACCTACAAAACACGCTTTAATAGAAAACAAAACTAAAAAGTAGAAAATAATTTTCAATATTTTTAAATTAAGAATAGTGTGATTATCAAAAAAAATAATATTGTAAAAAGCGTCCTTCACCGTCGACCACATCATCGCTTACCATCAGGTGAGATAGTGGTCAAGCGCGAGCCCATTTTAAATAAATTAAAATAAAAAAACATTGTTTTTTCGAGGAACAACACCTTTTTTTTTAGTTTTACTCTATAAAAATAATTGACAACACGATATTTTTCGCTACCTTTGTATAGTTTTCCAAAACGACTTGGATGTTCAAAAATATTTTTACACAGAAAAATTGAGGGCTAGAATTTCTTCATAACTGAAATAGCATAATATGTGAATCAAAAAAATTTTGCAAACAAAACTGTCAAAAAGGGGGTTCAATATTGATATTCTGACTACGAGCGGGCGCACGGCCAGTACTGCTTTAACAATGCAATTCTTCGGGCTAAACAAATACTTACAACATGAAAATGAAGGGAGCCTTTAGTCTTGAACAGCTTGTCGCACAGCTTGCACGGAAGCTTCCTCGTCTCCAGCTCCAAGTGCACCTCGTCTACGTGTATTTCTAAAGTCTGTTTCTTTTTGAAACTGGAAAGAAAAAACAAGGAAAAATTGAATTAAAAGTGAACAGCAGATTTTGTACCGCATACTTTATTTATTGTTAGGTTATAGAATTTGTAACACTTATTAAAGCAACTAAGCCATTTATTTTCATGTAAATTTACTGTACTATATGGGAACAAAAAAGTAAAAAAATAAAATATTTGAAAGTAATGAGCGTCGAAAGTTCCATATTTCAACACTAATTTCAACGCATCTTTGGGCGGAAATAAATATCATAAGAAGAAAATAGCAAATCAGCCACCATACAGGTATAGATTAGTAGTTCAACAATGCAAAAATATACATTTAGTCGTTTTTTCATGATATCCATACTCCCAAAGGTCTGTTTATAAAATTTCGCACGATCGTTTTCGTCCTAAATCATCATCCATTTCGCTACAAATTTGCAAAAGTGCTAATTCGTACGCGAACTTAAGTTTCTTACTGCTCATCACAGCATCTATCTCTTTCGCACGTGTTGTCGGATGAGATAGCATGCATTTTAACCTCGCACACAAAATAGTTCGTGCCGTCGACCAGTGCAATCTTAAGCATAACTGGTAAAATGTGAGTATACGTTTGCCTACCCCATTGAGAACAAAAGAAAAGTGTTATAGAAACTTACTTCTTATTGCATATAGAACAAGGGTAGTTTTTAGATATTCCTAAATGCCTCTCCATGTGCTTTCTTATCGTTGAGTTGTCCCGACAAGCGTAGTCACAGTGCTGGCATCGATAGGGTTTCTCTCCTAAAACAAAAATACTGATTAGAATATGTTCGGAACCAAACGTTTCGTTCCTCTTTTTGTTATTTTGTTGCAACACTGTGTCAACTCGCTGTCATCGCGATTTGACAGTTTTGGTTGAGTTAATAGTTGGCGGTAGACTCGTAAAAATGTGATTGAAAGCGCGAGACGTAATGCGATGGTCTTGCTATGATTTTGTGGTAATTGTAAAATAATCAACCCATCGCTACTCGAAATAACGTTCTCGAATCGCGAGTGGTATTGTGGGTCGCCCGTGCTTTTGTTGGTATGTGTATTTCGCGCGCAGCGAGGTACTTTGTGTCGACAACGTGTCTGGTTGTCTGCCGGAGATTCGGTCCGGAACACGTCGCCTGTCCCTTTTTCCCTTTATATTTAGATATTTTCCCCTACCAAACCCTCGACCGGCCACGAGATGGAGCGAGCCCGGGGACCACCACGAGGACAAAGGTAAGTTGTGCACTATTGTACCACCTTCCACCTATCTGACAGGAACCAGTATCTCAAAGAACAAACTCCTAGCTACCGCCGCCGCGTATCGCGGTGCCGCGGTTATAGACCTTGTAGGATCCAAGAGTAGCCACGTTGCTCATGGGGCCCAGCGTTGCTTCTTGGCTTTGTGATCCTGCAGGCCTGTATTCAACAGAATAGGTCCTGGTATGCTCATGTGGCGAGGAGGGATGAAACGCATGTTTCACAGACACAGGACAGGGCGGTATGGAAGAAGAAAACTTGTTGCGCCGACCCGAAGTAACATGAGACAAGGGCAGGAAGATTATGAGTGACCTACACTCAATAGAGCAGTTAGCATCAAATGGACGTCAGTGAATTTGTAATGTCAGAAAAATAACTTAAAAAAAAACATTTAAAAATCACAAAACACCCGACTGGTTAAAAAGCGAAATAGAAAGACGCAGTCGGAGGATACATATTATGCGCGAGCTGGCTGACCAAAACCAGATGTATCCTCCGACTGCTCAGCAAGATTTTCTTCTTGTTTACGTCTTTTTAGTTCGCTTTTTAAGCAGTCGGGTTTTTGTTATTTTTAAATATTTTTGTTATTTACAACTTTTTAGTTATTTTTTTTTAGAATTAGGTATATTTAAACATACAAGTGTTTTATTTTATTGTAATCACCTCTTAAAACCCTTTATTTTGATACTCCACACGATGGGTTAGGAAGAAAATAAAATTTGGGCCCCACAATATGGCGCCCAAAATCCGCCATTACTCTATTTTCAAATTCTAATGTAGCCAGTGACACTCGCAGGGTTTTGGTCAACCAGCTCGCGCATATGTATCCTCCGACTGCACAGCATTATTTTCTTCTTGTTTACGTCGTTTTAGTTCCCTTTTTAAGCAGTCGGGTTTTTTGTAATTATTATATGACATTGACTACTGTGCAGCCATTGTAGCCAACTTCAGGGCGGCCAAGAAGTTTGGCGAGAACTATACCAGTATTTTACAAGGAGCGACTACCCATCTACCCACAAACCAGCAACTGGATAACACGGTATCCCTTAGCAAGACTGTTCAGTGGTAAACTTGTAAGTCTTTTAATTATTTTTCTTTATTTATTAGGGTATTTAATAATCGCCATGCGTATGACAGTCCCATCATACACTGAATACAAACTATGTACCTACTATTCATCAGATTTGGGTCATGAACTTGAACAGACTCTTCGCTTCATCACCATTTGATTGAGACATAAGTCTATGGAACGTGCGCACGTCAAGTCGGTTCAACATCTTCAGGACCCCAAAACAAATCGTTTTTTATATACTCATATCGCACAAAGTCCATCAATAAGTGGGTCCTCTACAACTCCACACTCGACAAAATTAGTTGAGTTGACTTTTTTCATTAGGAACGCAAACTTATTACATGGAATGTAGTATCCCACCGAAACTGGTTTTTACGACCGAAACCGAAACCGAATTTCGGCAACAGTCTCAGTTTCGGCCGAAACCGAAACTTCCTTACATCGTTACTTCCTTACTTACTTCATTACTTCCTTACGATCATGTTTTGAGGGAAGAATAAAAAAATAAAAAATTAAGAACTACTAACACTATCGTTAAGGGTTTAGTTTCCAAAATCTATTACCACTGTTCTTGTTCTTGTAATTAATGTTTGTATGTCGTTTTGTGGCATTCAAATATTTTTTCTTTCTTTTTTCTTTCTTCTGTATTATAATCAGTCAGTCTTTATATTTTATCTTAAAAAAAACTAACTGCAAACACAAGCCAGTCACGACATGGTTAGGTACGTGGACGCGGCAAATTCACTTCGTCGCTTACTCCCTTGGATGGAATTTAACGCGCTGAACATGACCGATTACAGCGCGAGAACTCCCGACTGCAGTTTCGATTTCGGTCATAGATTCGGCAGGTTTGCCGCCGAAACCAAAACTAATCCGAAACTGGTTTTTTTACGAAACTCGACCGAAACCTAAACCGAACTTCCGCTCGGACACTAATGGAATGTCTCCAGATCTGAGAATGATGAGGATGGTAGAATGTGTCTGATTTTCTGACTGCCGACTGTCCGTAAAGACCTTCAAAGATTAAAAAATTACAAGCGGTGCCAACGTGCGAGGCACGAAGGAGTATCGATACGTAATGGTTGGTCACCCATAGACCTCGGCAAGATATTATCCAATGCTTACATAATCTTACTAAATACTTCCTTAATGATTGTTAATAAACTATTAATGGTAGAAATTAACTTTTTATTGCTATTACTTTTATGATGGCCGTAACATTTAGCTTTAGTTAGTAATAATGTTGATTGAACCTTTAGAAAATGTTGTTAGTCCTCGTTTTGACGTACAAAATCTTATTTTCAGGTAAGTTAGTTTTGTTTGTTAAACATTGGAGTAGGTTCTCGGTGGTGCTCTCAAAGTTGTTCGAGTATACGTTTAACTCGGGCAAACTCTGCAGTTTGGTAAGAACAACTTTGAGAAGGGGTGTAATAGAAGAATACAGCTGGGCTGGGCGGCGTTTGGAAAACTTCGTCGAGTCTTCGCGTCCCGTATTCCACAGAGCCTGAAGACCAAAGTATCCAACCAGTGCGTCCAACCTGTTATGACCTACGGTGCCGAGACGTGGACACTCACGTCAATTTAAAATCGCTCAGCGAGCTATGGAAAGGGCTATGATCGGCGTCTCTCTAAGGGATCGAATCCGAAACGAGGTGAACCGGCAGAGAACCAAAATTGTTTATATAGCTCACAGAATAAGCAAGCTGAAGTGGCGATGGGCCGGCCATATAATCCGTAGAACCGATGACCGTTGGGGTAGACGTGTTCTTGAGTGGAGACCGCGAACTGGTAAACGTAAGGTAGGACGTCCTCAGGCTCGGTGGAGCGACGATCTTCGCAGGGTGGCTGGAAGCAGCTGGATGTCAGTTGCCGAAAATCAAAGCAAATGGCGTGCAATTGGAGAGGCCTATGTCCAGCAGTGGACTGCTATGCGAGGCTGATGATGATGGAGTAGGCTCTCAAGGCCTTGCTGTAATTCCTGTTTGAAGGGTTTGTGTGTCGGTGTAATCACAGACACAAGAGGCTTCTCTGGGACACCAGGGGTCGTACTATAACGTGACCACGCCAGCATAATTTCGCGAATCAAAACTATCATGCGATTTTCGCAGGATAGTTTTGATTCGTCAGAGTAAGGTGCCTGATATTGAATGGTCTCCGCTGGCTAGGGATATTTTGAATTCAAAAGCGTAGTCATAAACAAGCAATCATACACCGCAACAGAAGACCTTTTACAGGTTCTAGCCAATTTAAACCCATAGGCGCACCTTTCATACATCACACTCAAACACTATCACACTTCCACACTCTACACCATATCACATCTACTATTTTGTTCCGTGATGTTACTTTGGTTTTTTAACCGACTTCCCAAAAAGGAGGAAGTTCTATGTTCGACATTATGTGTTTTTTATTTTTTGTATTTTCACCGATATCTCCGTTAATTGTGGACCGATTTTAAAAATTCTTTTTTGTTTGAAAGTGTATGTTTCGAAATTGGTCCCATTTTAATTTGGTGAAGATCTGGTGAGGAGCTTCGAAGATATACAACAGAACTCTTCAATAAAAAAAATCCGTCAAGTGCGAGTCGAACTCGTTCTCGAGGGTTCCGTACCTACCCATTATACCGCCATAATAAAATTGGTATTATTTTTGATTCTAGGCCAACGGGAACTACCATATAGGATTTCGACCCAAAACCTGTAGGGTACTTCTTGGGTTGAGCTAGAATTGCCAATTTTGGTTAAAAGCAAGGTCTTACAACACAAGCAAAGGGAAAATTCAGAAAAATATTTTTTTTTTTAAATTATGGTATATTTTGGTACTTACAAGTTTTCGCGAAAATCTAAATTTGCCCATATCTTTTTATCGTGTTTACTCAGGACCTTGATTTTTATACACCTTATAGGGACTGTAGATCTCAGTACATGGTATAAATATAAACTTGCTAGGTCCACCCGTTCCTGAGAAAATCGGTGCTGACACACGGGCAGACAGACGGACAAGAGAGTTATCTTATAAGGGTTCCTTTTTTACCTTTTGAGGTACGGAACCCTAAAAAATGGATAATGATAAAAAATCAGGTAATATATTGAGAACTTATTTATTGTTCACTTTTTTCACAGAAGCGCGAGTCTTCTGTCAAGACAGTAATGCATTACATTGGAAGCCTTTAGGATTCACATGTACTATCACTTGCAGTACTATTATTACAGCTGTTGATAAGTAAGTCACATTTATTTATTTACTAGCTGACCCGGCGAACTTCGTTCCGCCTAACAAATTTCTAAAATAAAAGAGTTTTTCTAAAATAAACGTAGCCTAGTTACTCCTTATTACATCAGCTACCTGCCAATAAAAGTCCCGTCAAAATCGGTCTAGACATTTCAGAGATTAGCCGGAACAAACAGACAGACAGACAAAAATTGTAAAAAAATGATATTTTGGTGTATGTACCGTACATATATTCACATCCATGTAGTAAAAAACGGTTATTTCAATATTACAAACAGACACTCCAATTTTATTTATATGTATAGATGTATAGATATGGGTATCAAATGAAAGCTACTAAATAGACTATTCCAAAAATATATATATCGTAACTATTTTCACACAAAAGGTGCGAAGGTGCTGCAGGCGGGGACAAAACAAAATTTTAGAAAAACCTACCAAAACTTTGTAACCGCTGGCAGCACCTCATAATATTTAATGTATATATTATACTTAGTGCTTGTTTTTTTTCTTTCCAGTTAATATTTTTTTAGCAGTCGGGTTTTTTGTTTTTATAATAATTTGTTTTTTACCCTTGGGCACAAAACCGCAAGAAAAGGCAAATAAAATACATGCTCTTTCTAAATTTTGTTGTATCTTTCAGATTAAAACTCAAAGACTACCAATACCTAATCAACGATGAGGATCGAAAGAAAATAAACATGACAGAGGCCGACCTCTATACGTTAGGTCAAAAGCTTAAGGACAACGTTCTCTACGGTCGAAAGTCTCTTATTACTAAAAACTCTTTACATCCTGACATGAAAAAACACATCAAACTCTATCACACATACCATAGATTACTAACCAATGAACATTTCGAACACGCTTTGAAAAAAGAAGCGGCAAAAATGACAGTTGAATTGAATAAGACATGCGGGAATTACAAGATGGCGTCGAAGGATTCGTTTAAAAAATTTGTTAATGTAAAATGCACGAGAAGACTTAATAAAAGGACGGAAGTGCTGGAGAGGTTTACGAGGTTTTTGAATGTGTTCGCTGATCCGAAGTATCATTTTGATGAGGAAATGGCTGGGGTGAGTCAAAAGCTATTATTATTTTCTTGCTCTTTTACTTATGATATTCTAGTAAACAGATATGTTATGAGCGCGCGCATTGTGAAGACTCGAATACTTCCCATTTGGGACGTAAAGTCTATGTCTTTAGTCTATTTCATGCATTGCAAAAATGCCATCGTGTGAATTTAGAAAGTGTACCAGTTATGATACCAAAGTACATAAAACAGAAGGGATCTCATACCATATGTAAGTACGCAATACACCTCAATTTTCTAATTTATTAATTTTTTTTCCTAATATTCTGATATTTGGAGGTTAGAAAAAAAAAAACATTTATGGTCAGAATAATGTTTGTTTACATTCACACGCAAGTGACAAACACTAGCCGTCGCTTTCTTTCTTGTTGGTTTTATCAAGCCATCTCTTTCGACTTGTAGTGAAATGTCAGATGAATGAAAAGTGTGTATGTGTGCAGTATGTGTTCTTCTTATTCAATAGACCTTTATTAGTCGCCTTTCCAATTATCTAGAACAGGGGTCACCAAATGGCGGACCGTGGTGTGGATCCGGAACGCCGACCTGTTTTTAACCTTGCGAGTGTCACTGGCTACATTAATAATAATAATAAATCATTTTATTTCGGACAACTAAGAGATCCATAAATTGTTAGTAACAGGTTTGCACTTAAACACTATTGTTAGTAACTTAACTACAGACAAATTGATGAGAGAACCATCAGTTTTAACATATAATACTAGGGTATAAGTCTTCTCACCAATTGCCTTACTATGGTGGAGGACGTATCGGCCGCCACAGCTTTCAGGATTAAAATTAGAAAATAGAAAAATGGCGACTTTTGGGCGCCATATTGTGGGGGCCCAATTTTTTGTTTTCGTCCAAACCCAGCGTGTGGGATATCAAAATAAAGGGTTTTAAGAGGTGATTTCAAAAATATATAAATATACCGGCGGATACATCTGGTTTTGGTCAGCCAACTCGCGAATATGTATCCTCCGACTGCACAGCATGATTTTCTTCTTGTTTACATCTTTTTAGTTCGCTTCTTGAGCAGTCGGGTTTTAAATTTTTTAAATTAACTTTCTTTTACGTAAAAATTGGAAAAAGAAACCTTGGTACGTACTTTCATTGATCACATTTGTTTATTGGTGACCCCTGGTCTAGAATATCACACATTTAATTTATTGTTTCACATATTATATATAACCTCATTCCCTACTACATCAATCATCTTCTGGTTATCCCTTTACCCAACTACTAGTATGTTCCAGTCGGATTCCAGTATGACCAGATACAGACCAATTACTTATATGGAGCCACTGAGATCTGGTCTCCACAACCCACCCCACTAGGTAACACGAGACACTTTTGTGAGACTACACCATTACATGATGCTATTTTTTTTACCGACTTCTTAAAAAGGGGTTTTTATGTTTATTCCTTAGCACTCCGTCATTAATAAACCGATTTGGAATATTCCTTTTTTTTTGAGGATATTATTCCAAAATAGTCCCATTTTTACATATGTATGTTCGGGTATACACTTATATAAAGTGTGTTCGGGTCGAATCATGCAACTGAATTTTAAAGCAGTTATCCTCAACCGATAAAGATGAAATTTTGCATAAACGTTTAGTTTAGATGACAATGCATGGTTAACTAATTGACGTCATTCTAAATCCAATATGGCGGACGGCCCAGGATGGCGGACTAGTTCTTTTTTGTTCATTGCCATGAACGGCGGCGGCAATAGAAATACATCATCAGTGAAACAACTTCTTTCAACTGTCTAGCTATCACGGTTCATGAGATAAAGCCTGGTGACAGACAGACAGACAGACTGACGGATCGCGGAGTCTTAGTAATAGGGTCCCGTTTTTACCCTTTGGGTACGGAACCCTAAAAAGCTTGTTTAAATGGATAATTTTATTTATTTGTATTTCAAGGTAATTCTCCAAAAACTAGAAGGCAGCCTTAATCTCCGTTACGGTATTGTAGATTTCAAGAGGATTCTAGCTTACTTACGAAAAGCGTTGAAGTACCACCGGTCTCAGAGCGATGAACAGGTCATAAGGCTGCAGTCGAAGAACTGTGTTACTATATCCCAGCCTGGATGTTTTTGTAAAATTGGGTAAGGAATATCAGAGTACTCTAATAACTTAATGAGCCTGTAATGTTTCCACTGCTAGAACACAAGCCTCCTCTGAGAAAGAATGGTCTTTAATCTATGATGCAGGCCCAATGCTGGTTGGTAGATGCACAGATAATACGATACTAGCATACAGATGTCTCATCCCATACAAAGAAACTGTGCCGACGTAACTAGCGTTTTTCGTCTGATTAATCTGATGTTTTTTTGTACATCGAACGCGTTCGGTTCTGTTTCACGGTGATAGATAGATGGCGTTAGCAGCGACTTGCAAGTAACAGGGTTTACTCGGTTCGTGAATATTTTTTTCTTTAAATACAGTGAAGGTTTCATAGTATTTTTTTGTAAAATTTTATCGTTTCAATGTAGGTACCAACATGTGTTATACAATAAAAATTAAAAAATCGAGTGGCATGCCTCAGAAATTTAAAACGGCGCCATCTATTGGAATCAATTTTAAATGATCCGTTCAAATTATCTTTGAACACATTTCAAAGATTATTTGAACGGATCATTTTTACAATTAAAAGCGCAATATTCCTTAATTTTGCGCTTAAGAGATTTGATTAAACAAGAACATAAAATGTTTATGGTCAATTCTAGAAAATGTTAATTTTACACACAATAACAAATCGGTGCATATCGCGACATCTTTTGACATTTATTTGAACCAAATTTCCTTTGTTAGCGCTGGGACCCCGTGCCATGGGTCTGCCTCGACAAGCGTTCGTTGCTTAACTTTGAAGATCGACCCGTATTATTTAGCCTTCAGTTACCTCATGTGTTTATTATTTTCTTCCAGATATGTGGAGGACAATGGCCAATGTGTGAAACCAGAAGACTGTCTCCCCAATTCTGTGTTCACAGAATATTTAGAAAGAATTATATTATACTAGAATTATTTCTTTGTACTATGGATTGTTATTTTTTGGAAAACAGTTCTTCACCGTAATGAAAACTGACCAAGTGCGTGTCGGACTTCGTATATTAAGGGTTCCGTACCAAACCGCAAAATTGATTGTAATAGGGACAATACAAAGTGAAAAATAACTCCAATTTCGGAAGTCGGCGTTCCTGTTTACGTTTCTTCGTTTTTTGACACCGACTGCCGAAATTGGAGTTATTTTTCACTTTGTATTGTTTTTGTTTGGAAGTCGGTTGTAATTTTTGTAAAAAAATGTTTTTATTTTTCACTTTTTAATTGTGGTACATAATGTACCAGTTTATAGGCTAGGTAGCTACGCGTATAGTGCCCAAAGTGAAGCCAGAATTGAACATGCCAACATTTAGAATTGAAATGACATACGCCTGCTATTTGAAAGACTGTGGGTGTTTGAAAAATTCGCTCCTTGACTGTTCTCACCAGCAAAGTAGACGTAAGATTTTTTTTTTTTTTTATTTGATATAGGCTCGCGCTTGACCACTATCTCACCTGATGGTAAACGATGATGTGGTCGACGGTGGAGCACGCTTGCCTAGAAGTAACCTATTCACTCTTGACTTAAAGACCCCTAGATTGTAGCTATCGGGAAACACAGACGCTGGCAGGGAATTCCACTCCTTAGCAGAATTCTTCATCTATATCTTAACCAATATGACAAACAGGTAAATTTTTATGTTTGCTTATGTGTTTGTAAAGGAAGGAAGGTGTGTGTTTGTATTTTGGAAATACTGATACAATTACAAAAACTCTTTCACATCTAGAAAACTACACTGCCTCTCGATTGTCATAGGCTGCTTCTTATCTCGGAAAAATGCACAGTGTTTACGGGAAATGCCACAGGAGCAAAGCCACGGACAAATGCTAGTAATGTTAGAACGACTCACCGGTATGTATCAACTTGTGTCCTCTCAATGTGAACAATGAACTGAACGCCTTGTCGCACACATCGCATTTGTACGGCCTCTCACCTGAAACCAACAACAAAAAATAACATTATAAAAAAAAACTGGCTAAGTGCGAGTCGGACTCGCGCACGAAGGGTTCCGTACCATTATCGCAAAAAACAGCAAAAAAATCACGTTTGTTGTATGCCCCACAAAACATTTTTATTTTATTCCGTTTTTAGTATTTGTTGTTATAGCGGCAACCGAAATACATCATCTGTGAAAATTTCAACTGTCTAGTTATCACGGTTCATGAGATACAGCTTGGTGACAGACGGACAGACAGTCAGACAGACAGACACACGGATCGTGGAGTCTTAGTAATAGGGTCACGTTTTTACCCTTTGGGTACGGAACCCTAAAAAATTTTATCTTAATCCTTCCTGATATCTTCATACTAGGGTATTTAACAGTCAAGAGTGAATAGGTAGCTTCTAGGCCTGCGTGGTTACCATCGCACACATGATGGTCTCTTAACACGGGACCAGACCATGGTCCATTTGATGTGTAGACATTTGGGGCAACCCTATATCCAGCAGAGTATAATGCTCACAACGAATTGGCTGAAAGAGCCAACGCAGTAGCTATTTTTGTGTCAAAGTTGAAGGTGAAGAAAGCATTGTATAACTGTCTCTTTCACTCTCTAACGTCCGTCGCATCGTCCTATCCCGCTTAATCTATGCAGTATACTCGATGACAAGCTGCTTCTCGCGCAATGGTTGGCAGAGCCAACTTCAGAGTCACAAAGAATCGCTGTGACTACTATAATTTTTCTGCAGAATCATACTGAAAGGGCACATAGTACTCATCAGTATGCACTCTCATTTAGTTCTGCAGCGCACAACCAAAATTAAAACACTTCCCGCACACAGCTCACTTGGCACCAGTCGACTTAGTGCGCGTCTTCTAACATGGCGAGTCAGATACTTCTTGCTTTACACTTGTATTAACGCATGCCTGTGTACTAATTGTCTACTTTTCAATGCTTAGACACTAGGGAGACGTCCTATGGCAAACAGTGGATCTCTCGCCCTTCGTCTCGGCTATATTACGAAGGTGTTAAGGTTGCCCTAGTCGACGGCACGAATTATTTTGTGCGCGGTGTTAAAATGCTAATCCGACAACACGTGCGAAAGAGATAGATGCTGTGATGAGCAGTAAGAAGCTAGTTCGCGTAAGAATTAGCACTTTTGCAAATTTGTAGCGAAATGGATGATGATTTAGGACGAAAACTAGCGCGCGTAATTTTATAAACAGACCTTCGGAAGTGTGGATATCATGAAAACACTACTAAATGTATATTTTCAAAATAAAATTATTTGAATTGTTGAATTACTAATCTATCCCTGTATGGTGGCCGTTTTGCAATTTTCGTTCTTCATATGGTATTTATTGTCGCCCAAGGATGCGTTAAAATTCATGTCGAAATATGGAAATTTCGACGCTCAGAACTTTCAAATATATATTTTTTTTACTTTTTGATTCCATACAGGGCTTGATAATGATGAGACAAATTTACATCTTTTTTTATTTTGAACGAACATCGTCAAACAGTGGAGTAATCGCCAGACTACGTTTATATGGAAGAATGATCGACAAGTGCAACCTTAACAGCTGCTCGCAACGAATTCTTTCGTATTTCGGCAATACAGAGCGCAGAGGCGACGAGAACTTATATAAACCGATTGTGATTGGGAACACCGAAGGCAAAAGCTTGCGCGGAAGTTAACCAACAAGATTTGGAGACTGCAGGATTTGGAGGATGACGACTCTTTCACTTGATCTGTCCCGTTGACAGAAACCAGTGGAAGCAGATCATCCGCTCCAGATGCAACGACATGAGGAACCGTGAAGAGATAGAACACCTACTCACCAGTATGCACTCTCATATGGTTCCGCAGCGCACAATCAAAGTGGAAACACTTCCCGCACACATTACACTTGTGACCGGTAGGTTTTGTGTGCGTCTTCTTAATATGGCGAGTCAGATACTTCTTGACTTTACACTTGTAATCGCACAGGTCGCAGTGGTAGGGCTCCTCGGTTGAGTGGAGTTTTATATGGGTGCTCCAGTTTGAGGAGTTGTCGAATTGCTGGAAGAAAAGATTTTTGATTACGAGTATGATAATGATAAATATTGTTACGAGCTGGGGTTCAGGGATAAATTATTTAAACAGCAAACTTTAATTAATCACTCTTTGTTACTTAAACACTTCTTAAACACTTTATTACTTCACACTATTTTCGCATTGATCGCTTTGTATCGCTTCCCAATCGAAACTTCCCCACGACGAACCCCACCTCTCTTTATATAGCACTGAAGATGTTTCTGGAACGTTCCATACGGTTCTAGATACTTCGAGAACTTTCTAGGATATTCGACTTGTGAACCCATTTTTCCCGAAGCGAACATTCTGGAAATTTCAAATAGACACGAGCTTTCGATAGTTCCGCTATTCGATACTAGATGGCGCTACTAGTTACCACTAATCCACTCGTCACTAGATGGGTTTGCTCTATCTTGTAACAATAGAAAGCAATCATCGCGCGAAAACGCGATCATCACGTTCCCAAATATGTATTTATATAAACTTCATGTACAATGGTAATACATAGGCGGACTTAATGCAGCAAGGCATTCTCTACCAGTCAACCTTTGTGTTAAAAAGGACACAACAGTGGTAGGTGTACATAAAAAATTTAAACAATAACTAAATTCGCATATTCATAAACTAAATGATAAAATACATAAATATTTCTAAAACAATAGACTAATAAATACCAAATCTAAATGAGACATTTTAAAATATAATAATTATGACGAAGACTGAGCTATGTATGAGAGGGCAAATAATAGTTCTGGATTCTATGCATTCTTTTCTTTTTTTTAAAAACGTTGCCCCACACCAGGAATTTCTTCCTGTATCGTGGGTGCATTTACAAACATATGAACTCAGATATGCAACGCTCAGCTTTTTTATGTCAAGGGGAAGCACGTTCCAGAGTTTTATAGATGAGACAGTGTAAGAATTTGATAGCAACCCAGTGCGGAGAGAAGGAATATCGAGAAGTAAGTTTTTGGAAGTTCAAAGGTTAGGACCGTGAGAACTGCCCAACACTATATTGTCAAATCTAACTACTACTGAGAAATTTTAGATGAAAAAACCAGTCAACCCTTTACCAGACCCGGGAATCGACCCTGGACCTCATGCTCTGCAGTAGCGTTTAGGACCATTAGCTCAATGAGGCTCTTTTTTTCATTTGCACAGCGAAGTGAGCGACTAAGAGGAGCCAAGCAGAGCTCAAACCCTGCTATTTTCCATCCTTCCCAGGTACCGTCCGGTATTCGGTCGGCCATATGTAGGAACTCATACAGCAGTGTTTTTACCCTCCGTACCTCCTCTTCACTGAAGTTGAATATGCAAGTCAGACAAGGGCAATTACAAGTAGTAGTATTTTTTGATAAGTTCTATGAGGGATTTATAGGCATTTCATGTACAAAATGGCATCTAAATAGTTTTATCTGTGTTCAGAGTGAGCACTTTTTGTTTCAGCTAATCTCTTGTGTAAGCCATTCTGTGCCAATGGGGTTTCTCAGCTATCAGCAGAAAATGCAATGCCGTGTCGTCAGCATAAGATATAATGACACCCTGCTACAATTTCAGCTCATAGAGATCATTGAGATAATCTAAGAAAAGTGTAAGTCCTAGCACTGAACCCTGCGAGACACCAAAAGAGACGGGTAGATCAGTGCAAATTTAGGAATCCACCCTCAGGTATTGTTAACGACCACTCAGATAGTCTTGAAACAATTTCAGCTGCAACCCTCTTATTGCCAGGGGCTCCAATTTAGCTAGAATAAACGGAACGGACACTATGTCAAAAGCTTTGGCAAGATCAACGAAGATGGCAAGAGTATACATGTAGCTTTAATAAAATCGCAAAAATACTTACCTTACGGCAATATGTACAAGTGTAAACAGATTTTTGTTGTTTTGGTTTTGGTTTGGCACCTTTATTCTTAGTTTTCTCCTTCATTGTCAAGAGTTCATGTGGTGAACTTGTGTTAATGAGTAGGTGAACAGTAATCTGTAAAAAAAAACAAATGTAAATTTTAATGATGATTAACTTTAAAGACAGAAGAACTAGAAATAACAGAAAATGTTCTTTCCATAAATTAAAAATCAAAATACGTGCTGGACGTAGAGTTGCGGGAACAGCCCATCGAATCTAAACTAAAGTTGTCAAAAATTAAAAGGCCCGTTTTGACAGCTATATATAATACTAATACTTAATAATATTAAACTTGATGCTTGCCAATGATACTCGTTGTTATAGTGTATGTGTAACATAGTAATTAATTAGGATTATAAATTTGATTTTTCAATTTCTTACGTAGAAATTGAAAAATGCAATTATTGCAGCATGTAAAATAAGAAACGTCAACGGACTTCTTAGATTGTGACGACTTAACATTTAGTTAAAAAGCAAAGCAAAAGGCTTTTCTCTGCAACCAAACTAGGCTGTAGCCTGTATTTTGGATTACATTTCATGCCTTTATATGAATTGTGTACCTTTAGTAGCCATTTAAGTTTAATAAGATTGTACATGTGGTCCATGTGAAAAGGAAAAGTTTTGTATCAAATATCATTCCGCAATTTCTTTTCTGTCTTAGAATAAGTTGCGTATTTATGTTCTGTGTATGTAAACCAAAAACCAGAGATAACCATGACAGTAAACTGAAGAAGCAATAATTAATTGCAACAGAGTATGTCAACGGAACTTTTTCCATCCAATTCCCCAAAGGAAGGGTAGGTAATGGTAGATAAATATTCACCCACATTTGGCCAGGTATGAGAATATGAACCAGGTATAAGAATTATCATATTTGTGTTAACAATTGTGAGTGAATGTTTAATAAAAATTTGGACTAATAAGGTTCATATTCCCTTATTAAAAGTAGTCAGTCATATTGCTGTGAATACCTGTCTCTCACAATGAATACACCCAGACTGCTATTGAGAAACACCTGATTATTGTGATGTAATGAAAACTAAAACAGTTCATTGCTAAAAGTTCTCACCAAACTTTTTGACCACCCTGAAGTTAGCTACAATGCCTACGCTGTAGTAAATCTTATACAAAAACAGTACCGATTAGAGATGGGCGTTTTCGGTTTTTTTGCGCAAACAGTTATGTAACCGATATACTGTTTTCATATCAATATTGAAAATGGTTTTCAGATATCCGTATCAGTAGCACAGTTTGCTAAAGTTAAAAAGCAAACGAACAACAAATGCCAACTTAAGCAAACGCAAACTCACACTTTTACAGTTATAGACAAATGGCAGCTGTATTAAACAGTTAATTTTGGTATCAGGTTTATGCTTTTTATGCCATCCTTATATTATTTACTAGATAGAAATCAAAATCGGTTGAACAAACTGTAAAAAGGGGTTGTAAAAATTTCTAATGATATTTCAAATGGAGTTACCTCATATTTATTGCATCTTTTATATACCAGTAAAAGAATATACAATACTTAGAAAGAGAGGAGCCCTTATGGTTCCTATCGTTGGTGAAGTTTGCTTTGTGTTCGTAATTCATATGTTTGCGTGTTGTTATGGTTTAAAATTTTGACTTATCTGTTCTCGCACGCAAGCAGAGGTTTTGATTCGATACATTTTTTGTGATATTGGTTATTTTGATATAGATATCGATATGATATGATATCTAACACATATCCGATATAAGTTACGTTTTGATATATCGGACCCATCCCTAGTACCGATCCATGCCTTGCGCATCGGAAAGCCAACTTCAGGGCGGCCCAGAAGTTTAGCGAAGACTTGCATAGGCTTCCCCCACGTCAGTCAATAATACGAAGGAACGACCTTCGTATTTTATAAAAGGAACGAAATTCTCCTGTGTTTTTTTTTTGTAGCTGGAAACTGGGTATATAAAGATTTGAAATAATAATGTAAATAATAAATAACGTAACACCCTCATAATATAATTAGCAAATTACTTACCTTAGGTATAACCGGGTGTTTGGTTAAAATCAGTCACAAATAAGCCAGGCGTAAGTAAGTATTGCACTATCGGACAATGTTATGTTACATACGACATTATTTTTACTGATAAAAAACAAAATAATTACAAATTTTGATTTTCTGTCTGAGTCCGACAATTACCGAAAACTAAAATTTTTTAATGACATTGACGTTGACATGTTATGCTCCGCTCGGAAACGTATTTTTCTACTTATTCGAGACGCCCAGGCCACCCTTTTAAAATTAACACATTATGAAACCACCTGAATTACACCTATAATAAAAACTACTTACTAAATAAGACTAAAACCAAACTAATCTAAAATATGGCTTTGAAAAACTATGGATGGACATAGTCTTTTGTGTACAAATCAAAGAGAAACAAGTGGTAAAAACTTGAAATGCAAAAAATTTGAACACACATTGTAGCTGAAATTGCGGCAGTAATTGCCAGCTTTAGGAAAACTAATTATTTCTAAACGAATTTTGTTGCAACTGTCAAGTGGTGTCAACTTATCAAGTTGTCAATGTGACTTGCGGCACATAGAATTTATTTCTTGATCAATTTTATTTAATTATTTTAATACTCCCCCAAATAGTATGAAAACACCAACTTAACGTAGTAGAAACTACATTTAATTTTAATTCTCTTCATCGTTACCAAACATAGTTATATGTCCTTGAATTTGACATTAACCTTTGAAAACATACCTAATGATGATTGGTTTTGGTTATAATTTAGTATCGTGAACTGTGAATTATTTTAAAATTACGACTTATTTGTCGTATTCTTTCAACAAATAACTAGACAGAGGTGAGTAATGTGTATATTTATTTATATTATAACATTTGAAAGAGGTTAGGTATGATCTTTCGTAAGTCTTATTAGAAAAATATTTGTGGTTTTTTGCTTCTATCGAAGGCGGAACATAGAATAGCGTAAAAAAATATTACGTAATATATTTAATTGCCAGTACTTAGATGAATGAATAGTGATAATCCATAATTTTTCCTCTTTGGGTCGAGTTTTGTATTTTAAAACAAAATATTCTACGAAAAACGATTTTGCACGAGACCTCTGGCATTTGAAGTACATGATGTTAAGATAATCCTACTAAACAAGACGTCTCTTAATATGAAATGCATAGAATACTCGCCTATTTACGTAAATTGTGTGGACTATTTTTCACATGCATTGCAGTTTATTATATTTTCTTGTATTTTGATCTTTTATTACTTACTTTTTTTTTAATGTGGGCCCCTCAATGAACCGGGATCCATAGCACGTGCCGCTTTTACACCAAAGACGTAACTGATTGGCATCAACCACGAAAAAGTATAGACTCCGGGCTACTAATGAATAACTCTGTATGTAAAAACCCAATAACACTGCATGTCCTAGGAATAGAAACTAGGACGTTACGCATGCGACGATTAGACTAACGAGAAAACAAGTAGACAGGAAAAATTTTAGTTATATGCTGAAAAAGAACAAAGCATATTAATTTGACTACAGAGCCGCTTACAACCTTTGGTGGCTTTTTATCTTTCAGGGGACCTTTATCCCAAACTCAGCGCACCCAGGGGCCCCTGCATGAATTAAGACGGCCCTGATGCCAATAGGCTAGCTAGCCCCCCTACTACATTTGACTTGAACAATACTGAATGGCCTAACCATGTTATTTCTGTGTTTTTTATCAGATTATAAGATAAGAGTACAAATATTAACGAATACAAATATTAATATTTTCACAGCTATACAAACTAATTTGCATTAGATCACCAGAAATATAGCTAGTAAAAACAAACCTTGACATCTCAGAAAATACAAAACTTGACTTGTATTCAAATGTTAATTAGTTTGATTGTTACGCTTTGAAACTATTATATACAAACGCATATAATTTATTTACGCAAAGACTAGCAAGACTACCCTATAGTTTCTGCCTGTGCATGTGTTAAGTAGATAAATACAAGGATAGCGAAATAGTATTTACTGATGAACAGGAAAATTGTGCTTTTATAAAAGAAAATGAAACAGTTTGATCGTTTATTTACTCATTAAATATTATAACACCTTTATACATAACATATTGAATGAACTATTTTTTTCAAATATTTTTCGATACACTAAGATTTAGTAGCAAAGATTAGCCACATTAATAAACAGATAACATTGTTTGATTATGTTTAGAAATCTGATTCTGAAAATTCTTTCTCGGATAGGATGAGTGGCTGCAATTACTTATCCCAGAAAAATTTATGGTTCCTATGGGGTACGCCATGAGAGTGAGGCCACAGGAACTGGCTAATGATTGAATATAAGAAATAGATTTATAAAAATTATATATATATTTTTTATAATATTGTTGTCGTGTTGTGACTGTGCATGTTAAATGAATGAAATAAATAAATATTGTTCAAAGAATCTTTATGAAAAAACTTGATAATATTATTTAGTATCTAAGACTACTGGCTATTTAGGGGACTAGCAGAACGAAACTCCTTTTGGAGGAAGAACAGCCCAACTTGACAGCTCAGGGCTGATTGTCCTGGCACCATAAAACTAGGAGAGCTGACGCCACCTAAACTGGGATAGTTCCAGGAAGAAGAACAGTATCTTAGACTATTTTTAATATAAATGACCTTATTTTAGTATTTTTATACTTTTTTTTTTATATTTTTCAGAACCTAAGTGCTGTGAAATCCCACCAAAAATGTTAAACAATAGTTTTAAAATGTACAAAGTAACACAAATAAGTACTCTCCTACACAAAACAATTGCCCTCAACGCAAAACGAAATATATGCTCCCCGCCAAAAGCATACTCTTGTCTATGCGGCCAGATCTATTTAAAAAAACAAGGAAACAACCATAGATACGAAATCTCACGGATCTATTCAACACAGAGCGATCAGCACAGACAAAAGATTGTCATAGAAACGCAAACACCGAAGATTGTCTATGATAAGTTAAGCGGGAATGTGTTGCCTGATCGAGATGAAATTGAAGCTAAAGCAGGGTTTTGGAAGGAGAAGATCATTCCGTATATTAAGTTGTCGAGATGGGATAGACCTATTGGTATGTATGACTTGATTTTTAGGCTTTATTAGTAAGTTAATATTTAAAGTAACCCACCGAATCCACTTTTTAAAACATTCAATAAAAGTTGGCTCATCATGGCACACAATATTTTTTGACCCATTTCTTCAAGGAGTGAATTAGCTTATATTGATTGTCAGAACAGTGTCAGATATCTAGGTCTTTACTTGGAAAGTCATCTTCATTGGAAATGCCATGTGGAAACTGTTTGCAAAAAACTAAACCAATATTTTTATGCGCCTTATAATCTTGCGAAAACATCAAATGAGTCTTTAGTTTTGATAGCATACAAAACGTATTTGTCATCAATGTTACATTTTGGAATAATACATTGGGGTAATGCCACTGATAAAAACATTGTGTTCAAAACTCAAAACAGGATATTTCTAGAGCCATGCATGGTTTCAAAACTCACTTCACCGTTGTCATGGGGGACTTCAACGCGAAACTGGGCAAACGAGACTTTGATGAGTTGCAAGTGGGGCAATTAGGAGTTGGACGACGGAACCACCGGAGTCACCTACTGTCCAGTTTTATGGGAGAAAGGGCCTCTTTATGATGAACTCCTTCTTCATAAAGCGTGAACAGGAAGTGGACTGGCAGAGCCCTTATGGTGCGACAAAAAATGAGATCGACTTCATCATGTCAACCAAGAAGCAAATGTTCAATGATGTGTGTGTTTCTGTGATCAAATGGGTGAAAACCGGGAGCGATCCCCGCATAGTAAGAGGCACATTGAACATTAATGTTAAGCTTGAAAGATTTCGACTGATGAAGTCCACGCTCCGTCCAGCACAGATCCAAAACCCCGAGAGTTTTCAGCTCGAACTCCAGAATCGTTTCGAGTGCCTAGGGAGCTCCGTGGACGAATACAGCGATGGGTTCGTGGAAGCTGTCCATACGGGTCTAAGTTTTTCAAGACCCGTCGTACAGATAGAAAAAAAAAGCTCTCTGATCCTACCCTCAAGCTTAAGAAGGAGAAGCGTGGGATGATCCTGCAGTCTTCAGATGAGGCCTGCAAATACCGGCAGCTCAAAAGGTGAAAAACTAGGTGGACCGATGACCTGGTTAAGGTTGCGGGAAGGTGCTGGATGCGAGACGCATGGGAACGGTAATGTGGCGACGCCTGGGGGAGGCCTATGTCCAGCAGTTGATGGTGATGAAACGGTCACTGTATTTAAAAAGAAAGTATTCACGAAACAAGTAAACCCCGAGCAATCCCCATATTATAAATCATGGCCATAAAATTGATTAGGAAATATATAAATCAATCTCCAATCGAAGATGCCATCAAACACGGCGTTTCTATCGTCGTGATCCTCTCGACCGTGAAGATGCAACTCAGTTTGGACCTCAAGACATGAAACTATAATCTTCCACAGGAATCTACCTCCTGTACTGGCCCTGCGCCTGGTCGATAGCCATCGCCTCAATAGCAGGCACTGTCCCACTCCAGTCCTCGCTGCAGACAGCTGGCCTGTTCCTCGTGGGAGCTGGTCTGATGAGGGGAGCAGGCTGCACCATCAACGATATGTGGGACCGGGATGTAGACGCTAAGGTATGATGAACAACTGCTAGGATCGCTTCCATAGCCGGCACCCTCTCCCTTCGGTCCTTACCTGGCCTGCTGGAACAAACCAGCAGCCTATGTTGCGCAAGTAAATTCGGCAAGGCAAGGTTTGACTGCCATCAACCAACAAATCACATAGACGGAAATCCTCATCGCGTCTTTCAATCGCGGTGGGGTGCCCATCAACGATATGTTTCCAAGAAGTCGCAGGTACAGATACTAGGCACGAACAGTACAACTAATTTCTTAATATCCCTCGGCAATCATCGCATTTCCGAATACAAACGAATGCTAATTTCCATGTACATATGTTATTAGACTAGCTTCTGCCCGCGGCTTCGCCCGCGTTAAAAGTGTTTCATCATCCCAAGGGAATCCTATGTCCTGCCCAGGGTCCCAAACTATCTCCATGCCAAATTTCATCTAAATCGGTTCGGTAGATCCAAAGATTACCCCTGCAACCTCACAAACTCACAAACTTTACCTCTTTATAATATTATATAGCTGTTCCCCGCGGCTTCGCTCCCGTGGACCACCCCACAGGACCCGTTTTCTGGATAAAAATTTGGTGAAAGAATTTTTAAATTCGGTCCAGTAGTTTCGGATCCAATTCGGTACAAACAAACAAAGAATCTTTCCTCTTTATAATATTATTATAAGCTGACCTCCGTGGCTTCGCTACCATCAACTGGCTATCTACCTATCCTACCTACTTTACCTACCCTACCTACCCTACAAACAAACTCTTCAGCTTTATAATATTAGTATAGATCTTGATAAAACCCCTTCGCAAATGAACAAATTTGATTACCATAAAAAGGTTATAGTGAGTCAATCTTAAAAGATGCTGTCGCGGACTATTTTTAGAACTTTTAAAGAGGAACAATTCCATCATACATAGTTTTTGCGTAACTAAAACCTTTTACGCAGCGCACGCAACGGAAGCTCTCAAAAAGGAATAATGTTGCCCGTTTTGGCGACATTTTTCATTTATGCTCCGCTCCTATCGGTCATAGCGTGATGTTATATAGCTATATAAATAGTTATATAAATGGACTATCCATCACAAAAATAATTTTTCAATTCCAACCAGTAGTTCCTGAGATTAGCGCATTCAAACAAACAAACTCTTCAGCTTTATAATATTAGTATAGAAATATAGATTTATCGTGTATAAATATTTGAATTTAGAACTAAGTACTTTGTTATTGTTCTGATTTCCGTGTTAACTATATAGAGATACTATTTTCCTATTTTCGTTTAGCAGCTTTCCTTTCTATTTATTAAATAAATTAAAAGATTATTAACAACTTCCAAGACGATTGAGAGCGTCCGGTCTACACCAAGTGCAAAGAGCAACTGATAGAAATCCGACGACTGACGAAACACGAATTTTGCCGAGGGACATTAAGGGCCTACAACCGCTTTAGTGCCGTAAAACGGTAACTTTCTAAAGCATACTCCTTAGTAACGGCTAGGTTTGAAAAAAATAAATATTTATTATTGTTTCATGTACATTATTTGTGAAACATGGTCTTTTCGTATAACAAATAGTTTTGCTTTAAAAAAATAATTAACAACACGATATTTTGTCGCTATTTTTGGATACTCCTCCAAAACAAATTGAATATCTAGAAATATTTTTACACAGAAAAATGGATAGCTAGAATTTCTTCATAACTGAAACAGCATCATCATCATCATCATCATTTCAGCCGAAAGACGTCCACTGCTGGACATAGGCCTCCCCCAGGCGTCGCAACATTGACCGATCCCGTGCGTCTCGCATCCAGCGCCTTCCCGCAACCTTTTAACCAGGTCATCGGTCCACCTAGTGGGAGGCCTTCCAACGTATCGTCTTCCGGTTCGCGGTCGCCATTCCAGAACTTTTCGGCCCCATCGGCCATCCGTTCTGCGAGCAATGTGCCCTGCCCACTGCCACTTAAGTTTAGCAATTCTCCGCATGCATAAACAACACAACAGCATATGTAAATCAAATAATATTTTGCAAACAAAACTGTTCAAAAGGAGGTTCAATATTGATGTTTTGGCTCCGAGCGGGCGCACGGCCGTACTGCGTTTACATTGGTGCGTATATATCGCCTTAAGAAAATAGTTGTACTGTATGCATATAATACTCGGTCAAAATAACTGTGCACACAGAATATCAAACTACCCCACACCCTGATGGTACCCACGTGGCGTCCTGCGTCCGCCTCGTGCGCCAATAGCGGGAGTCAAACGTCAGACTGACATTGACAGCTCACTATTTTACAATACCCACTGACAGAAACGAACTATCATAGTTTTTCTAACTCAACCTTTTTCTTTCCAGGTAGAACGCACAAAATCCCGTCCCCTAGTAACGGGCGCAGTTTCCGAGACGCAAGCGGTGGTGTTCCTAGCCGCCCAGTTGAGCTTAGCTTTAGCGGTGCTGTTACAGCTTAACTGCTACAGTATCGTGCTGGGAGCTAGCAGTATGCGTGAGTATATTTAAATTTAATTAGCATAATATTATTTTTTTAGATGGCTAAATAATAACAGCCGCACGGGTCGATCTTCAAGGTTAAGCAACGCTTGACGAGGTCGGTCCGTGGATGGGTGACCATTTCAACATACCGAGTTTCCTCCGTGCCTCGGAAAGCACGTTAAGCCGATCTTTGACAGTCGTTACGGGTGGTCGGAAGCTTAAGATGACACCAGTCTTGCCAAGGGGTACCGTGTTAACCAGTTACTGGATTGTGGAGGTCAGATAGGCAGTCGCTCCACGTAAAACACTAGTCCTCAGCTGAGTCCGGTAAGACTGGAAGCCGACCCCAATGTTGGGAAAAGGCTAGGCAGATTGAATATTATTTAGATTCGTTCGTGGTCGCTCACAATGGGCCTCATCAGAAAGCTTACAGTCACCCAAATGGGAAGAGGGCTATGCTCGGCGTTTCCTTGCGTAGCCCGAAGAATTGCCAAACTTAAGTGGCAGCGGGCAGGGCACATTGCTCGCAGAACGGATGGCCGATGGGCGATCAGTTCTAGACTGGCGACTGCGAACTCGAAGACGTTGCGTTGGAAGGCCTTCCACTAAGTGAACCAATGACCTGGTGAAGGATGCAGGGATCCACTGGATGCGAGACGCACGGGACCGGTCAATGTGGCGAAGCTTGGGAGAGGCCTATGTCCAGCAGTGAACATTTTCGGCTGATAAAATGATGATTTTTTTAGATGGGAGACCACCCAATACATACTGAATGAGACCCTTCCGTGCTTCAGATAAGCCGTAGATCCCGGCTGACATTCGTAGATCTTTGTTGAGATAGATTATAGAGGGTGTTCAGACTTATTTAAGTGAGTTTCCCAGTAACTGTCTTGTGGAGTTCAAATACGCAATCGTTCGATGTAAATTACTGTTCGGGGAGACTGAAAGCTGATCCTAATACAATTGGGGGAGGCTAGGTTGATAATGATTATGATCGCTTGTAATTGATAATGATAATGATTAAATTCGCTTTTTAGGTTTCGCATAGGCATAGGCCTCCTCCATAGCATTCTAACATTGTTTTAATGTTGCCATCTCTGGCTAATCCGACAAAAACTAGTCCAAATTGTCACGCCAGCATTTTAGGGTTCCGTACCCAAAAACGGGACGCTATTACTAAGACTCCACTGCCCGCTTGTCTGTATGTCTGTCACTAGGCTGAACCGTGATAACTAGACAGTTGAAATTTTCACAGATGATTAATTTCTGTTGCCGCTATAACAACAAATGCTAAAAACAAAAAAAAAAATACTTATGTGGGGCTCCCTTACAACAAACGTGATTGTTTTGCCCTTCGTGCGCGAGTCCGAATCGCACTTGACCGGATTTTTGTTTACCGCACTTTCTGAAATTTATACTTTTTCGTGTATTAAATAAGTTCCATTTTTCGTTTTACAGTCCTGGTAGTGACCTACCCTCTAGCGAAGCGGTTTACGAACTACCCTCAAATCTTCCTCGGCGCCACGTTCAACTGGGGGGCACTGTTAGGCTACAGCGCGATACAGGGGACCATAGACTGGGCGGTCTGTGCGCCGCTCTACATTGGCGCGCTGGCGTGGACCGTTGTCTATGATACTATTTATGCTCATCAGGTGAGTTTCAGACACTTTATGGTCATCAAATGAATTTCAGTAATTATGAGGCGAGGCGCAAGCAACTGAAGGAACAGGGGTGGGATTTAGTGAGTAAAAATCTGACACACCCTCCCGTTCCACCCAGAGCGGGAGGGTTCATTCTATCACACTCCACTGCTTGATATAGTCCTCTCATTATAAGCTTAACCTTTTCCCCCCACAGGACAAAGAAGATGACATGAAGGTCGGCATCAAATCCACCGCCCTCACATTCGGCGCCCACACCCGGCCCGCGTTAGTCGCATGCTTGGCACTAAGCTCCACGTGCTACGCGCTGGCAGGCCACGCCGCGGGGTTAACGCTACCTTTCCAGCTCGCCGTTCTAGGCTACACTGCTCATGCTGCACAGCAGGTGAGAAACTACTAAGTGCGATTCCCATCGGGACTGGCTCCTCCTGTCCCTCATTAGTGTAGTGGGGGGAGGGAGGCTAAGCTACACGTGCTACGCGCTGGCAGGCCATGCCGCGGGGCTAGCGCTACCTTACCAGCTCGCCGTCGTGGCCTACATTATGCCGCTCAGCAGTTGACTCATAGATTTCATACGCCAACAATCATGAAAATAAAACAAATAAATATATACTAGCACTTCGCCCGCGACTTCGTTTGCGTGATCCGTATTATATCCTACAGATGACTTATTATTATTAGTTCACCCCATTAAAGGTTGAATTGCCACAAATCCCTTCTTATTGCTCCATTACAGCCCTGTAGAGTAAAATTCTTCCAAAATCTTTAACACCCCCTTAATTGTTTTTTAGGAGTAGTTTTGAAAAACTAATAATGAAAACCTTTAGGTACTCTTTCCTTAGGTTGGCATTTATGCCAAATTTCAAACAAATTTCCCCCTTTCAACACCTTAGGGGTAGAATTTCCAAAAACCTATAATGAATTCTTTTTATCAACCAAGTGCGTAAATCTAAAATTTCATCTGTCCAATTTACTAACTGTAGAAATTTCATACAAACTTTTGACCCCTCTTTTACCCCTCCCCTCCCCCTCCCTCCCTTAGAGGTGGAATTTCCAAAAACAATTTCTTAGTGCGCACTTACGTCACTTGAGGAACCTCCCTGCCAAATTGTCATCTATATACGTAAAGCGGTTTTCGATATTTCCTGATGAGTGAGTAATTGACCTTTCGCTTTTATATATAGATATATATTTTAATGGCAACACTGATACAACAACATCTTATGAAGCCACACTGTATAAACTTAAATGTTTAGGTGATATGTCTCGGTGAATGCTGTGACATTTGAGTGATATAGGTGACATTTATGTGACATAGGAGACATTTCTGTGACATATGTGGTATTTCTGTAACATAGGTGACGTTTCTGTGACATAGTTCTCATTTCTGTGAAATAGATGACATTTCTGTGAAATAGGTGACATTTCTGTGACATAGGTGGTATTTCTGTGACATAGTTCTCATTTATGTGACATAGATGACATTTCTGTGACATAGTTCTCATTTATGTGACGTAGGAGACATTTCTGTGACATAGGTGAGATTTCTGACTGACATTTTTGTAACATAGGTGACACTTCTAGGCAATATTTTTAGGTAACACTTCTGGGGTATTATATCCTTAGGTTACATTGCGGATGCGTTGTTGATACTACGTGATTTATAACAGACCGCAATTAATATTAAACAAATCTTTCACCGAGGGCGCCAGGATAGCAAACTTGTTCACCAGTGCGAGAGAGAAGCGAAGCTTTGTATATGTTACGGCTAATACCCGAAGTGCGGCTACACCTAGTATTAGCCGGCCGGTTGGAGCTTAGGGCACCCCGACACGGACAGGTTAGGTTCGAACGAGATGACGGGAGCAGAAGTGAGTGAGCAAAGCGAGCGAACTCAGCTCCCGTCATCTCGTTCGTGTTAGGTTACTTTAGACCCTGCGGACGGAAATAGGAGCCCCGCGCAGCGGGGCTCCGTCGACTATGTTGCGTGGCTACACCTAGTTCTAACCGGCTAAAACTAGGTGTAGCCTAGTTCTAACCGGCTAAAACTAGGTGTAGCCGCACTTCGGGTATTAGCCGTAACATATACATAAGCGATAGCACAATGAAATCCCTTTTTCCAACGAAATTATAATACGGCCCTTGTGACCCTTCTTGAAAATATTATTAACTGTTATTTTTCTATTACAGATATACACACTAGACACAGAGAACCCTGAAGACTGCGCTACAAAATTCAAATCAAACTCACAAGTCGGTGCTATCATTCTTATGGGTATCCTCGCAGGAGGATACAAGCAGTACTTAGATAACAGAGCGGATAATGTCAACCACGAGGATACGACCAAAGGTTGTTTATTCAGCTAAGTAACTCTAGTGGTACTTTTTAGTACCAAGTGAGTTTTTTAACGAAATTATGTAGAGAATCGTGCGGATTGTATGTAGAGATGTTTGGTTAGTTAATTTGAGCTGTAGCTTGATGTGGTACTTTTAAGTACGAGGTGAGTTTTCAAACGAAATTGTGTAGAGAATCGTGGGGTTTTTGAGCTGTGGCTGTAATTTAAAATACCAGGTGAGGTTTTGATCGTAATTATGTCGAAAAACGCTAGGATCGTATGTAGGAATACTTAGTTAATTTGAGATGTGGCTTAGAGTGGTACTTCTAGTATCATAACTATAATTGACCAAAAAAAAATAATAACTTAGTAAGCTGATTTTAAAGTAGGCCTGTCTGTAATTTTTGAGCCTAAAGTTATCTAGTACAAAATCAAATAAAGAGTACTCTTAACTGGTTTTAGTAACAGGTTTTAGATATTTAAACAAACTCACTCACAATGCTAGTTTAATTTTGTCAAACCATGGCATTGTACATTAATGAAAGTCAGACTCCGAGTGGTACTTTTAAGTACCAACCGCCATTATAACACTGTAATGCCTCATAATGTTAATGATATTATTGTGTAAATACTGTTACCAGTACACTTATTAGCATTTATTTCAAGACAGTATCTTTCGCTAACTACAAATATGTATGAATGCAGTACGCGGCCACGAATCGAGTTTTGAAGGAAAGAAATTTGTAGAGCGTTTTCTCTGTCACTAGTACTAGTATGCAGAGCTGGGCAAAGCACATTCTTTTCTTTAATTAAAATACAAATTACAAAATACTATCTCGCATGTATTCAAAATAAGAAATACAAAATATTTATAAGTCGTGTATTTCAAATATAAAATACAGTATTTTATCTATTTTTATTTAAAATACTAATTAAAAAATACAGTCGATCATCCATCGTGACATTCGTTCTAGTAAAATTAATTCTTATACAGAAGTTTCGTGAAATTAACCGTTCGAAATGAAAATTGACTAGTTACTTGGCAATTTGACGTACGTGGACGCCATTTTGCTTACGAAAGCTATTTTATAAGCCCTATTTTCTGCGCGCATCCCATTAAGATCGCTAAATGTATTTATGTTAAAATGTATTTTGAAGCCATAAGTTTTTGAAATACTAACTACAAAATACCTCAGCGTCAGGTATTTCAAATATAAATTATTTTTTTAAGAAGTATTTGTATTTCAATTACGTTTTTAGGGCTCCGTACCCAATGGGTAGAAACGGGACCCTATTACCATACTACGACTCCGTAGTCCGTCTGTCACCAGGCTGTATCTCATGAACCATGATAGCTAGACAGTTAAAATTTTCACAGATAACAACAAATACAGAATAAAATAAATATTTAAATGGGGCTCCCAAACAACAAACATGATTTTTTGCCTTTTTTTGCGATAACGGTACGGAACCCTTCGTGCGCTAGCCCGACTCGCACTTGGCCGGTTTTTAATTTCAAGTAATTCAAATACTGCCCAACTCTGCTTGTATTACACTCTCCTTCTGAAGCTTGATGTTTCATTTGAATGGCCTACTATATATAATTAAAATTTCTTGTATAGTCCTCGGCATGTAAGTTGGCAAGCTTTTGGCGTAGTGGGTATAAGTTCCCGCAAATTGAGTGAACAGACCAACCACCACATAGACCAAACGGAACGTGGACGCGACACGATTGGCCAGTCGATCCATGTGTTAACTTACCAACCAATCGCACGCTCGTAACGTTCGACGGGCCCTAAAAAACGACTTTTGCGCATTAACGACTCTTGCCAACTTACGTGCCGGGGATTTTAAACAAAATATTATTGAATTGATAAAAGAGCGTTTCTTTTAGCCAAGGTAGGGTAAAAAGATACTTATAAATATAATAACTTATTAAATATTATTGTTGTGTGCTGTGACTAGTTCTAGATCGGGAATATAAGGCATATTTCTGTTGTTCATCAACGAATATATTTTCTGTACATCCATAAAAAGTTCGACCTGTCACCTGTGTGCTGTCAAAATTGTTGACATAGCTGTCACAGCGGATCTTACACTCTTCACAGTATACTACATACAGTAAGCGAGATAGCATGATAAGACAAACGTAAGCGAGTGAAAGAGGCAGTTATACAATGTTTTTTTCTACTTCAACATTGAAACAAAAATAGCAACTGTGGTCTTGCAGCCAACTTCAGAGACAAAAAGATCCAATGTGACAGTTTAATGAACATGTCAACAATTTTGACAGCATGCAGGTGACAGGTCGAACTTTTTTCGAATTTGTACTATGCTCAGTGACTCTGTTGTGGAGATCAGTTTGGAGGTCACTCCAAGTAAAATTCTGGGATTCAGGTCCAGTTAGAGTGGAAGCCAGCTTCAACATTGTTGAGAAAAGATTGTGCAGTTGGTGTAATTTGGACAGGTATTTTTTCCTTCTCTTTCATCAAAATTTTGCCCAGCAGTCAAAGTTTCGCTGGTGTACATCAGAATCATGGCCTATGTATTATATGTAAATAAATCAACTAGTTAATTTATCATTTACCTCGCCTCATAACTGGTCTTGCAAATGCCATAGACAAATTCTAAGTGTAAAATGATGGCGTAAATATGACACTGTATTTATAAAAATCTCGATACTGTTAAGCAATGGGTGCTATCGCGTTTGAATTTTCCGCTAGGGGCGCTGGTGTGTCTACACCAGGTCTTTAAAATGTCAAGTTTCATAGATTTTTTGCTTTTAGCGCGAGTTTATTTTCATTCTTTTTTTAATGTTGTGAATATTTTCCAAATATGACAGATAAGATAGGTACGGGATTTACCAACGTTTATAACCAAGTTTAATGTTTCGGAAAATATTATCCTTAATTACTTTTAAAAAAAAATTGCTTAAAACTGCGGCATACTCGATTTTATATTTAATCGCACTTTTACGGCATTAGAAATTAATTTTAATTCAAACTTTGCTTCCGTACGCGTTTTAACAACGTTCAACAACTACATTTATTTACCTTAGTCAACAGTGGCGCCAACTGGTGCGCAATAAAACGTAAGTCCCTCATTGCTTAGAACATTCTGAATTTTAATTTTCTATAGAGAACTTGAATTATAGAATCTGCTATGAAATTCTATATTCCTAACAAATTACGCTTAACACATTCTATAGAGAATATGAATTTAGAATTTGCTCATTAGTGCTAAACAGCTCAGAGTTTTATTTAAGTATGAATGGTGTTTGAAAGTATTTGTAGAGCATAGTCTCTCTTACTCATAACTGTGTCCCTTTCTAAAGCTCGAAGTGTCATGAATATTATCGTTCGAGTACTACGAATCATATTTTAGTAGGTATCCTTAAAATAATTAAACAAAATGGTGCATTCTGTAAATATTTATTTTAGTAGAACATTGCAATCGTACAAACCAAAACGTATTTTATTGTTTTTAAAACTCCATTTGCGATAACATAAGACGTATAAATTAGCCCATTTTACAGCCCGTTCAACCGATTTTGACTTTTATTGCGTTGGTGATACGACAAATGGAAGCTGTAGTAAACAGTTGGTTTTGGTAACAGGTTTATGCTTTTTATGTCATCCTTATGTTTACGGGATAGAAAACAAAATCGGTTAAACGGACTGTAAAAAGATTTGGAAACATGTCGTATGTTATTTCAAAAGAAGTATAGTTTATATTTTTTTTAATCAAATTTTCTAGAAAAATAAAGATTGGAGGTATACTTTAGATTGTTACAATGTTAAATTAATTTAGTCAGAAATTAAGCAATATGCTTGTAAAAAGTACGCATTATTTCAAAGAATATTAAAGCTACCAACAATAGCGCAATGGCCGAAGCATTAATCTGGCGATAAATAGATGGTAAGTTCGTATCAACTATAAGTGTTGTAAAAAATTAAAACTTGCATAGCAATTTTAACACACAATCTTTCGATTAGCATTACGTGCATCACCCATTGAGCTATTGGCGCTTTCAAATCACATCACTCGTATTTGAAGATAGTCATAAAAAAACTAATAAAACCTGAGGGTAGTTTTAAAACAAGGTCAAAGCATTTAGAAGTAGGTCGCTAAGCGAACAAAATTGTATCGATGTTTAATTTATGTATATAGATATATTATGTACAGTTTGTTTTTATGTTAATAAAATGTTCTTGCCATTTATGAGAGTTTTAATTCTTTTTATTTCGTGGTGTTTTTTTTTTACGCGCTAGTCAACTATCTCACCTTATGGAAAGCGATGATGTGGTCGACGATGTAGCACGCTTGCCTATAAGAAACCTATTCACTCTTGACTTGAAGACTCCCAGGTTGTAGCTATCAGGAAATACAGACTTCGGCAAGGAATTCCACTACTTAGCTGTACGCATAATAAAAGTATTCTCTTAGAATATTCCCAAAAGGTTTGGTGCGTATGGATGGGATATCCACCATGTACTGAAGACGCATCGCCGTATTTCTTGTAGTCCAATGATGGAACGGGCTAGGAAGAATTAGTTCATGCAAATCCATCGCACACTCCCCGAAATGTAACTGATAAAAAACCGAGAGGCTCGCAAGTCGGCGCCGATGTTCAAGGCTTTGGGGCCTAGACTAGACCAGTATCATTGCCGATGAGCCTCTTGGCCCGTTTTTCGATCGACTCAAGTGCATCCAGCTGCTTTTACGTAGAAGTGACGTGACGCGCGAAGCCCAGCGTCTCCGTAAACAGGGCCTAAAGGATAATAATAAAACCACCAAAATACAGCACTTATACCAACTTAAATTTAATTTCAATAACATTAAAAAGGGGCCTAAAACAAAATCAATTTTATTTTTTATTTTTATTCTGCTGTGGGTTCCTTCCCTGGTTGTTCTGGTTGCCAGTTCGTGCAAGGGGCGCGGGTCGCCCGCGGTTACCGAAGGCACCTCCTCTGTTGCCACCGCGGCCTCCTTGCCTCATGTTCTGACCACCGCCACGGCCCTTGGAGACTTCGCTTCGGCTTCTGGATTTGACCTGGAAGATGAGATGTTATTTTGTTAAAAGTGTTTTTTTTTTATTTTGTTTTAACCTTTTGTATTTGAGTTAAGAATGTGTCAAACCCTATTTTAAAACCAAACTTTGATAGGATTTTAGACAAGAACTTGACTATACTCAACTTCAAAATCTTTTTAAAAAAATTGGGAGTAAGAAGGTTTCTATTAATAAATATGACTCACAAATTAAAAACACCATTCTGGCTCCTGGTTTACAACTATTTCAGGAGCCAAGGAATTTCATTGACATTTGTAAGCAATAAAGTTCATAAAATCTATATAAGTATATTCTTTAATTAAGTACAGTAATCCCCAATCTTTTTGGTAGGGTTGAACATAGATTTTCCAATTAGTGCATATCATGGCCCGCTGGTGTTTGAGATATAGGGCCAGGTTTCTCAACACTAAATTATTACAAAATTAATGTGACAAATTGTCAAGCACGCGTTATCTGCTGTGATTGGTTGAATGAATTTTCAACAGCCAATCACAGCAGATAACCAGTGATAATTCGTTGATAGCGTTAACAGACCGATAATCGAGTTTTGAGAAACCGAAGGTTACTTCTATGCAGCCAATTGAAGACAACTACAGACTGGCCAAATAAATTGGGGATTAGGTACTATACCAAAACTTCTGTTTTATTTCATTCCACCCACAAAATACAACAACAGTCTGCTGAGCAAAATTCTTATTTTAGAGACTATTCCAATCATTTCTGCTAGTTGAAAACTAGCCTATAGACATGAACCCAATCTATAGTTTACAGAGGACAGAAATTTGATAGGTTCAAAATAAATTTGCACCATATTTTGCAAGTTTATTAGTTAGACAAGGAAGGAAGTTAATTTCTTTAAAGATTTGCACTTGAGGGCTTATAAACCATGTTCAGTTTAATTAATATGAATGCTGTTTCTTGTTCGAAGTTAAAAAAAAAACAAAATATAAAGAGGCTGAACAATCACATACCTGTGTCTCTTCCTTCACCATATCGATAACTTCGTCCGGAATACGTAAGTACTTGATAGTGCTGCCTCTAATATAACATTCAGGCATCCTCCAGAACTTGTCACCGTCTCTGGACGTGCAAATAACTTCTCTAAGATTGATATTCATCCAATTATCACAACTCACAAGATGACCGTTGTATGTTTCACCATTTTTCAACTCAACCAGCATTGGATGGTTCTGAGCTGTACGGAGCAGTGATAAAGGTAACATTTTTACTAAGTTTATTTAGATAATGCTTTAAGATAGATAAATAGCTCTCGCTTCTGTTTGTTTGACGCGATTTATAGGTTAGGAAATTGTGTCTATTGGGTTGTTAACGTCGACTTGACGTTGACACTTGTGACATCTCTCTCTCTCACACAGTCGTAAGTCACGCAACGAATTTTATAAAGACGGAACCACACTTACGTGTCGTGGCGTGTCGTATCCGCCAATTAAACGGCTCTGTTTCGGCCTACGTCATAACACAACGTGTTTTATAGCCAATCAACTGCGTTAGAAGGCGCCACGCCACGCCACGACACGTAAATGTGGTTCCGCCTTTATTCTGTTTTGCGAGTATTTTATCAACTCTTGTTCGGGAGAATACAACTCGAATCAAATCGAGCAAGGCGCAACTTCTCTATGTTTGTACAACCGACTGTCATTTTGCGCGTTCCGACTATCTATCACTCGACACTTACTTTTTTATCATTTAATGTATTTAAAGCATTCATGAGTGATATGTTATCTTTGTCTGGCATACGAAAAAACTCTTGAGTGAGAAGGTGAGAACCGTATAATTAGCACCTGACCAGACTGGATGTGGATACAGAACTTTCGCAAATTCAATTCAATGAAAAAAAACAATGTCTTGTTGATTGAACGGCTGATTGCAGTTTTCTCTTGAAAATTCTGGATTTATTCCGTTTTAACTTTACTAAAGCTCGTTATATATTACGTCGGATTCATTAGTGGATTATAGGTAAGTTTTTCGATAATATTTCATACAGTTCTTATAGAAAACAAGATTTAGGAAACCGCGTGTCGCAAATATAAATAGATGAAGTATGTTTCTGCCATGGTGTACCTTTAATTATCGCAATTACTACACTTTCTAGTAAGATTTGTGGTAACGTAATAAGAGTGACTGAAAATTATATATTAGGGATATTTTCATGGGTTTTGAGAGTAAACGAGGCGAATTGACAATTATTATTTTATGTAAGCTGCATGTTTTGCCGGCGTACGTTGTTTACGGTATCAATAGCAATATTCTTTGTTTAGAAATTAAATAATCCGATAGATTATATGAAAACGTTTAGAAATTGATGGCAGCTGACACTAATAGTAGAAGTTAAACCCAGTTGTTTCTTGGTTAGAACTCGTTTTGAAGACTTTTTTTATTTTTTTGTTGTTTCTATAATATATCTAATATATGAATGTGAAACATTGTTTCTTCAAGACACAAACTAAAATAAAATAAAATAAATGTTTATTGGTGCAAAAAAAGGTTACATTACAGTTTACGTACAGCGTTTGTAAGAATTATTCCATTGTAACCATTTTGAGAAACGAACCCTGCCTCTCAAACTAGGGCAACCTGTATCTTGAGAGACCGTATTCAGGTAGGATTTTATACAATATTAGCAAAAATTTATACAGTAGGTGGTAAATATAGTCATAGCAATCACAATTTAATATCAATTAATTTAAATTTAATAAAAATAACAGTTAAAAGAAAAAAAAAAAAAATACAATATAATAAAATGAATTAAAATCTGTGTAGGGTGAGTACTGGGATGTGGAGTGGAGTGTGTGTTTTTTAGGTTTGAGGTGTTAATCATTTGTCTAAGAGAGATAGGTGAGTAAAGATTCCGTGTAGGAATAGTCCTGGTGTAGTAACCACTCAGTGACTTTACATTTAAGTGTGTGTCTGTTTAGCTATTTTAAACTCATTTAATTGAATGATTTAAAAAAAAATATATATTAGAATATTAAAAAAAACTGCTACTTATAAGGCCTTTTTTCTTTCTTCTACAAAATATAATATATTAGCTGTCCCACGCGGCTTCGCTCCCGTCAACTGGCTACCTTCCTACGCTAATCTACCTACCATACATACATAAATGTTGTAACGTTAACCACTTACACAGGGCAAGCAACGAAAGCTCTCAAAAAGGAATAATTTTTCCCGTTTTTGCAACATTTTTCATTTATGCTCCGTTCCTATTGGCCATAACGTGATGTTATATAGCCTTCCTCGATAAATGGACTATCCAACACAAAAATAATTTTTCAATTCCAACCAGTAGTTCCTGAGACTAGCGCTTTCAAACAAAAAATCTCTTCAGCTTTATAATATGTATAGATGAAATATATAAAGTTACTTATAAATAAGGATGTCAATCTTAACCAAAAAAATATTTTTCACAAAAAAAACTATTATGCCTTTTGGTTTGTAGCGGTTATCCTTAAAATAATGCTCTAAATGTCGCATTTGTACCTTTGTGTGTGCAAGCCTCCTTTCTGTGAGAGGGAACAGGCCATAAACCATCACGCGGGCCCAGTGTGGGTTGGTGAATATCACATGTCTTCGAATTGTTGATTCTTAGACATGCCAGTTTCATCGCAATGTTTTCCTTCACTGTTTTGAAAGCAGTGGTGATGAAATTATTTACACAAAATAAAGCGCTTGCCTGAGTTCGAACCCTAACCTAAAACTTGTAAGTCACCACTGGGCCACTACTGCTCAACTCTATTACATAGGACTAACGTTTCAGACAAAACAAGGCTTTATTGTAAACCTCTTGCTAGTCAAAAAACTTTTCCTTTTTGTTTTTTATCTTTATATGTTTTGCTCTCTTTGCAGTACTAACTCAAGATGCCGCAAGCTCGGCGCAAGACCCCGTTCAGCGGGAAAGCGAAGAAGCAGCAGCTGCAGGGAAAGAAGCAGAATAAGACGCTTTTGATGAATAGTAAGTACTGATTAATTTCTTGATTTTACAGAACGATCATCTTCCTACCCTTGAG
Source organism: Orthosia gracilis (assembly GCA_947562075.1). Classification (NCBI taxonomy): domain Eukaryota; kingdom Metazoa; phylum Arthropoda; class Insecta; order Lepidoptera; family Noctuidae; genus Orthosia; species Orthosia gracilis. The sequence goes on from OX387277.1 coordinate 11,585,955, forward strand.
CCATGTTACTAGGTGCAGCGCAACACGTTTTCTTCTTCCATACCGTCCTGTCCCCCGTCACGCTGCCACTGACTCCCTTAGGTTAGGTTAAAACGGGCTGGTTGCCGCAACTCCACGACTAAGCGCGTATTTTGCGTACGGCACTGACTCCCTTTTCTTTCATATCACTCCTCACACAGTCTATCCATCTTTTCTTTGGCCAACCAAAGAAAGAAAAGTTATTTATTTGTGACCCTTTTCAGGTAAAAAGGTTCCTACGAAAGACACCGAGTTCCATAAATAAAGTTATTTTTCACTTTGTAGTTTTCTTATTTGAAAGTCGGTAGTTTTTTATTGTGTTAATGTTGAAGTAGAAGATAGCATTGTATAACTGCCTCCTTCACTCGCTTACGTTTGTCGCATCGTCCTATCTCGCTTACTCTATGCAGTATACTCGATGACAAACCGTTTCTTGCGCAATGGTTCGCAGAGCCAACTTCAGAGACACAACGATCCGCTGTGACTACTATAACAACTTTCTTCTTTGTTCGCTTGCAGCTGGTGGAGAAACAACAGCATACGACGTGGTATCAGTGAACTACCAACCAGCCCGCGGCAAAGGCGGCGGCAGGGATACCAACAGATTCGCCCTCAAGTTCTACAGGGAGACTGAAGATGAACTGCAGTTGAAAAAGGAACATGCTTTGTAAGTACTTTGGAGAGTAAAAGCGCCGCTCCACGTCTTCGCCTTTAAAAAGAGAAAAAGAGGGGTGTTTTCAGTTTGACGTGTGTACCTGTGTATATGTGTATCTGGTTGTGTCAACATAGCTCCTAAACGGACGAACCGATTTTGATTTCGTTTTTTTTTGTTTGAATGGTGACTTTATCGAGAGTGTTCTTTGCTATGTTTGATGAAATTCGGTTCAGCCGTTCTAAAGTTATGGGCGTTTTACTGTTTGAATCGGGGTGTTTTCGCAAGATATCGTGTCATAATTACGTGTTCAATAGATTGCCGATCGAAGCGTGTCTGCTATTGGTACTGTAACGTTCCATGAGTCAGACGCGTTTCAGTGAAGTTGCTTGAATTGCTCGTTAGTTCCGTATTACATGAATGTTACTTTGAGTTGATTGAATTTGGGTTTTTTTTTACTATTGGTAGGCTTGCGCTTGACCACTATCTCACCTGATGATAAGCGATGATGTGATCGACGATGAAGCACGCTTGCCTAGAAGTAACCTATTCACTCTTGACTTAAAGACTCCCAGGTTGTAGCTATCAGGAAATACAGACTCCGGCAGGGAATTCCACTCTTTTGCTGTGCGCATAATAAAAGTATTCCCAAAAAGTTTTGTGCGTATGGGTGGGATGTCCACCATATACCGATGACGCATCGCCGTACGTCTTGGAGTCCGATGATGGAACGGGCTAGGAGGAATCAGTTCATGCAGTTCCAGCGCATACTCCCCGAAATGTAACCGATAAAAAAACCGGGGTTATTTGTTGTTGATTGAATTGTCGAATTGTCGCTACGTAACTTAGTAGAAGTTGTTTATTTACAAAATTTATAGCATCTCGTGACGGGGACTTTAATATAGATCACGTCTGTTTACTGAATAAATATCTTTTGTTGTTTATTAATTCGTTATATTGTCCCATTACTGTGCATAGGCCTCCTCCATAGCTTTCAAACATTCTTTTAATGTTGCCATCTGCGGCCAATCCGACAAAAACGAGTCCAAATCGTCACGCCAGCGTTTTAGGGTTCCATACCCAAAAACGGGACCCTATTACTAAGACTGCACTTTCCGCCTGTCTGCCTGTCTTTCACCAGGCTGATTCTCATGAACCGTAATATCTAGACAGTTGAAAATTTCATAGATGATGTATTTCTGTTGCCGCAAAACGACAAAAAAAGTGAATTGGTTTTTTCTAGGCATGCGTGATTCACCGTCAACCACAAAATCGCTTTACATCAGGTGAGAGAGTGGTTAAGCGCGAGCCTATAGTGTATAAAAAAAAAAAACAGAAAAAAAATGTTTAAGTGGGGCTCCCACACAACAAACGTAATTTATTTGCCGTTATTTGCGATAATGGTACGGAACCCTTCGTGCGTGAGTCCGACTCGCACTTGGCGGGTTTTTTAGGCCTGCCTCGGTAACGACGGCCGCCATCAGGCACCCAGTCAATAAATATAATAACAAAAACAATATCGTTGTCCTCAGAAAGGAACTTAATCCAGTGCTAGAGAAAGCCATGGAAGTGAACCCAGAAGATTACTTCCCTAGTGACCTGTCCTTCCCCATGAGACCGACTTGGGACTTCAAAATGACTCCCGCGCAACTAGACGCACAGGAACAGAAGTATTTTCGGGTAAGATGTACTCCTATATATAGGTAACGACTTTTTTTTTTTTTTTTTTTAATTCATTTATTAATTAGGGGTTTTTATCCACATGGATACGCCAACCCCATTGTACCTTATACTCTATTTACACAAAACTATACAAATATTACTATAATTAGGTATTATGAACATATGACAAAGGAAGGGGGCTTATTGCCTAGGCCTCTGAATTAAGCCACAAATTATGCGTTTAGCCCTTTCTGATTTAGGGTATGCCAATACATTTTGAATAAGTCCAACATCCCACATGTTTAATTTGAACTCCTTAGACAAAGATTCCCTTTCATCTTTATTCTTAACACATTCCATCAATAAATGTTGCACATCTTCAATTTTATTACAACGCTCGCAATTAGGCGATGCAGCCTTTTTCATTAAGAAAGCAAATTTTGCTGATGGAAAGTGACCAGAACGAAGCCTTAGCGCTAATTTAACATAACTCCTAGTTAAAGAATTATCATCAAACCATGGTCCACGAGGCGGTTCACTTTGAACAACTTTATACCAAATGCCTTTTTCTTTCGATATTTCATTGAAGTATTGTTTCCATTTCTCGAAACATACATTCTTAAACCTGGAGAAATACTCCCAATAATCGGACATATACGAGGTAACATTGCCCGTGTCAACAGCTAGTTTCGATAGTCGGTCAGCCTCCTCGTTGCCCCTTAAGCCTATGTGCGCTGGAACCCATTGCAAGATAACCTTAATTTCATCTTTGTTGTAGCAATGAATTAGTTTTAGAATGTCATAGGCTATCGATGCACCTCTGCAGCCAGAGGCGCACCGAGCCAAATGATGTAACGCGCTTTTGCTATCTGTAAATATAACTACTTTATTTCGATTTTGATTATGTAAATAAGACAACGCTTGATAAATTGCAATGAGTTCCAGAGACATTATACATATTTTAACGTTAATTTTATACAAAGCTTTATATCCAGTACTTTGAAAGAAAAAGGCAGCTCCACATCCATCTTTAGTCTTTGACCCATCTGTGAAGATTTTATCCCAATCATTATATTTGGAAGCCAATTCCGAAACCACTTCATGAACCAAGATATTGTGATTATAACATGTTTTTGGAAGCGTCACACATTCTAAATCATTTTTAATAGTCTCTTTAATTTGTAAAGCTGTTACCCATGTATCCAGAGTAAACATTTTAAGACTATCGGAGTTATTAATTTGCAGCTGTCCTAATTCTTGAAAGGAAGTAGCCAGCAGGGGTTTTCTTTTGTTTGTCCAATAACTATTACTAGTTAGGGAGTCTAATTCTGAGATAGTATCTATAGTTTTATTATTCGACCACGACAATGATTTTAAAATGATCTTATAAGCGAGATATTGTCTCCTCAAGAATAATGGTGGTATATGCAATTCACTCTCCATCACATGGATAGGTGTGCTTCTTATGAAACCTCCAACTATTCTGAGTGCTTGGTTCTGTAATTTATCTAGTTTGCTTGTATGTGTTTTTGCACTAGAGTCATACAGGTAGCAGGCATAATCAAGTCGACTTCTTACTAGTGATATGTATATTCTACGAATATGCTTAGTATGAACTCCCCACGAGGAGCCTGCTAGCACTTTTAATAAATTAAGATATTTTCCACATTTACTAACAATTTCATTGACATGTTTCCGCCAGAGTAAACTTCTATCCAACCAAAGTCCTAAGTATTTAACGCATTCCACCATTTTTACCGGTTGCCCATACACTTCTAATGATGGCAATATTTGTCTGCGGCCCCTACTAAATATACAATAATTAGATTTGGTTGGTGACAAAAACAATCCAATCTCACCCAGCAATATGATTATACAGTTTAAGGTATCCTGTAAATATCGCTCACATTTGTTTATCTGTTTATCACTGAAATAAATTACGAAGTCATCTGCGTATTGCGATATCATAACAGTTTTAATTTGACGACAGATTTGATGCGTAACTAAGTTAAATAATAAAGGCGACAACGGATCGCCTTGCGCCAATCCTCTGTTAGTCCACCTTGTTTCAAAAACTTCACTATTAAATGATTTAATTTTTAATCGTCTTTCATTCAAAAACGTCCATAAATAAGTGCAAATTCGAGACCCAACTTGAATTTCATCCAGTACTTTTGTAACAGAATCTATTGAAACATTATTATACGCGTTTTCAATGTCTAAAAAGCATGCAATTGTAGGGATATTTTTTGTAAATCCAACTTGAATATGAGAGACTAGTCGGGAAAGTGCATCCAAACATGATTGTGACTTTCGAAATCCTACTGTGTATGGAGACAGGAGCTTGTTTTTTTCCGCAAACCATTCTAACCGTTTACAAATCATAAGATGAAAGATTTTACATACGCACGACATCAGCGAGATAGGCCTGAGTTTGATTTCATTATTAGCATTGTTAGCCGTTTTGGGTATGGGAATAATTTGAATATTTCGCCATTGGCAAGGCACAATACCGAACTTAAATATGTAATTGTATATCTTCAGTAAAAGAAACTTTCCCGAGTCCGGTAAATTATACAACATTGAATAGGAAATAGCATCTTGCCCCGGAGCCGAATCCTTTTTTTTAATGCAATTTTCAAGTTCTTGACGTGTAAATTCGGATTCTAAAATTTCATTTCGAGACATAAAGCTTGGAATTAAATTAGTAACATAGTCTGGGGTCAAAGAACGTAAAAGTTCAACTTGTTTGTCACTGGGGGGGCACCATCTTTGTTGTCTAAGACCTTTCATCCACTTCATACGGCGCCACATTTCGTGCGTCGATGTAGCTTCGTCTATAGAATCACAAAAATTTTGCCAGCCATTATATCTAGCCTTCTTAATTATTGTTTGTGATTCTAAAGTTTTGGATTCTAGTTTATTTAAATTATCTGGAGTGGGATTTTTACGGAAATTAGACAAGGCCAATCTTCGTTGTGCAACTATTTCTGACAATTTAGGGGACCAGTAGCTTTTTTGTTTAAATTTTTCGTTGGGCTTTACACTAAATTTATAAAAGGGTATATGCTTATTAGCTGCTGATTCAACATAGCTTATAAAAGTATCATACATTTGTTGCACGTTACCATTAAAAGATCCATCATTAAATGTTTTAATATTTTCCGAAATCGTTTGACGATATTCACTCCAATTTGCATTTTTGAAATTACGTTTTTTGACAATATTTACATTACAAGATAAGTTAGCTGACATTTTTATAATCAGGTGATCACTACCCAGATTTTCATTAAACACCTGCCAATCAAATTGTATTGCAACGTCAGAGGAGACGAATGATATGTCTGGGGATGTCTGTTGCAAAGTACCATTAACTAACTTAACTCGAGTCGCGGTGCCGTTATTGAGCGAAGTGAAGTCATTTTCCAAACATGAATCCATTATTTGTATACCTCTCACGTCCGATTTAACCGACCAATTAGTGTGATGACCATTGAAGTCCCCAGCTATTATAGTTTTACTAGAAAAGTGACCAAAAATATCATCCCAATCGGAAGGTTGGGTTTGAACAGATGATGGGCAATACAGTGATATAATATGTTCCAAGTCTCTGCAATTTAACAATTTAACACAAATTAGTTCGATACCCACATTACCAATGTGAAATGACACTGGGTGAGACTGAATCGACCTGTGCACCAGAATAGCAACACCACCGTAACCATCGTGTCTATCATTCCTATATATATTGTACCCACTGATATTGACGTTAACCTCACTATCAAACCATGTCTCACTAATTACCGCAATATGTATACTTTCTTGTATTAGTAGATCTGAAAAAGATACTAACTTTGGCCGAAGACTTTGTGAATTCCATTGGAATAGGTTTAACTTTATAACTTCTTGTGTACTATCCATTACTGAGACGATTTAAATACTCTAGGACATTATCTCCAAATATACTACTAACCAAAAATTTCTTAAGTTCCTCCCAAATAATTTTCAACGTAGATAGTATTTTTTCTTCTAATTTAAGTTCAGACTTGTATAGATATTTTATTTTTATCCATATATTCATCCATTCAAAATTATTTAACCATTGTGAACTCTTCTTAGGTCCTTCTTTTCCTTTCACACTACTACATCTATCTTCATTCCTTTTCTGCTCCTCCGAAACATCAGTTTTCTTTTGACTAAGTTTCTTTGTCATCTTTTGTTTTGGACATTTAGTATTTTCTTTTATCCCCACATTTGTCTGATTTTCTTCTTCCTCCTCTCCTTCATCTTCATCCTCTTCCATATCTGTTAATGGTTGTTGATGCACCACAGCTCTGGTCAATACATCTCTGTAAGTTTCTCTACCAGTGTTGACTATGGCCGTAGGCTGGATGTTATCAATTCGCTGTGAGATAGCGTCTGTGTTACACTCTTCCTTCTTCTCCATAAACAACTGCAGCGCCCTTCGATACGTCACTTGTTTTTCGCTCATAATAATCCGAATAGTTTTCTCTTTTAGAAAAACGGGGCAAGTTTTGTCCAAAACAAAGTGATTTCCCTTGCAATTTAAGCATTTGAAGTCCTTTATGGTACAGTTTTCGTGACTACCTCCACATTTCGGGCACAAAACTTTTTTGGTTGGGCAATATTTAATTATGTGGCCAAATTGCCAACAACCCGAACACTGCGTTACTGGAAAAACGTACGGCTCAACTTTAAATCGGCAACCATACGCATAGATATATTGTGGTAGTATATTACCTTTGAAGCTCACTCTTACTGATTCACAATCGATCCATTTTCCTTCCGACTGCAAACGTTTTAATCTTTTTACAGATAACACTTCGACATTCGCATCTAAAATATTAATAAGCTCTTCCTCACTTAGTTCAAGGTCAATACCTTTCACTATGCCATACGATGTTGACATATCTTGTACTAATTGACAACGTAAGCCCATGTCCTTGAACTTTTTACATTCAATCAATTTAATAGCGTCGTCTTTTCTCAGGAATTGAATAAGAACCTTATAAACGCTTTTATATTTAATCTTAAGAATATCCGTAATATTTTCCGAACGCAATAGTTTGGCCATAGCTATTGGTTTAGGTAAGTTCTCCATTGAGGTAACACATACTTCGTGATTTGTTATTGATACCGATGTACTTCCCTTATCTTTTTCATTGTTTACATCCACCGAATCGCTTCTTATTAAACGCTTGGGTTTTCTCCTGATAACAGTAATAAAATCATCATCACTATGGTCGTCTTCTCGTTCTTTTCTTTTCTCTGCTAATCTTATTTCACTTTCATTTATCTCATTTCCAATTTCCCGGTTTACCTCCGTATTTCTCATCTCATTTAATTGTTGTTCACACTTCTGTACAATCTCCGAATCGCTTAAATCTTCACCACTAGAATCCTCGTCCATTTTAACAAAATGAGTAGAGTGGGTATTCGTAAAATATAAATGTCACTCGATACGAAAGGCACAAACGCGTGCGCACTGCCCAACGTCTCGCGCCACACCGAGGTAACGACTTGTTATTGGTAACTAGCTTCCGACTGCGGCTTCACCTGCGTGAAAAGTATTTTGTTATCCCGAGAAAAAAATATGTCGTGATAAAATTATGCCTATGTGCTATTTCAGATGCCAATCTATCTCTGTGCCAAATTTCATATAGATCCGTTTAGCCGTTCTGGCGTGATTGTGTAACAAACATCCATCCATTCAATCTTTCGCATTTTGTAATACTAGCTGACGCGGTATTAGTTCACGTTTGTAAACAAAACACACATATACAAATACAAAAGGACAACTTATGTACAAAGGCGAGCTTAACCCGTAATTGGCTTCTTTGACAGCAAACCTCAAGTGTTATAGAGATATTTACAAAATTAGGACAGTTAACAAAAGCGCACAACAAAAACTTAAAAACACTTGAATATTTTTCAATTCTTACTAACTAGACTTAACAAATACATGTACAACACACAATGCATAAAAATAATACATACTATATGATATGTAACTAAAATATATACATAATTATTTATGCATCATGTAGGTATACAGGAAACACATAATAAGACATATATATTTTTTACCCGACTGAAGAAGGAGGGTAATGTGTTTATCAGTCTATGTATGTATGTTTGTTCCTATGTGGCGTTCGAGAGACCAAAAGCGTTGGCCGATTTTGATGATTCTTACGTCAATCGATTCGTCTTAACCCTGCGAGTGTCACTGGCTACATTAAAATTGGAAAATAGAAAAATGGCGGATTTGGGGCGCCATATTGTGGGGGCCCAAATTTTTATTTTCTTCCTAACCCATCGTGTGGGGTATCAAAATAAAGATTTTTAAGAGGCGATTTCAAAAAGATATAACACTTATATGTTTAAATGTATTTAATTTAAAAAAAATAACTAACAGTTGTAAATAAAAAAAATGCTGTGCAGTCGGAGGATACATCTGGTTTTGGTCAGCCAGCTCACGCATATGTATTCTCCGGCTGCACAGCATGATTTTCTTCTTGTTTACGTCTTTTTAGTTCGCTTCTAAAGCAGTCGGGATTTTTTTTTAATTTGTTATAGTCTCGCAGTTTTTTGATTTTTTTAATTAACTTTTTTATTATAAGTATGCTCACCGATTTCTTGATCTACACGCGAATGTCTCTCTTTACAGACAATAGTATTCCCTCTTCATCACATTAAAATAACTAATCTCTCTCCTTTCGCCCGTACAGGACTACGTAGACCGGCTGCAAAAATCAGAACACTGGAAAGACATGTCGTACTTCGAACTGAACCTTGAAACGTGGAGACAGTTATGGAGAGTGCTTGAAATGTGCGACATTCTACTGCTTATCGTCGATGTTCGATACGCCGTGAGTATATTGTATACAAGGTTAAATTATTTCGATGGTGGCACTGAACCAAGTTGTGTGCTGAAATTAGGCTCCCGTGGAGATTAGGTACTAAGGTACCTACCGATAATAGGCAACTGTCGATATTTAGGGCTAGCGCACTTTAGACAACTGTTGATATTAGGCGCCTGCTGATATTAGGCACCTGCCGATATTAGGCACCAGCGGATGAAACGCACATGCCGAGAGCAGACACTAACCGCTATTAGACACTTGCCGCAATTAGGTTCCTGCCGATATTAGGCACCAGCCGATGAAACGCACCTGCCGATATCAGACACCGACATCACCCATCAATATTAGACACACATCGATAAAATACACAGATGATGTCATGTCACACTAACATATTAGACACCAGTCGATAATAGTAAACACCTGGAGATATTCCTCAAGCCGATTTTAGACACTTTCCGGTATTAGACACCAGCCGATATTAGACATCCGTCAATATAAGACACACATCGATAAAAGACACAGATGATGTCATGTCACACTAACATATTAGACACCAGCCGATAATAAACACCTGGCGATATTCCTCAAGCCGATTCCGGTATTAGACACTAGCCGATATTAGACACCCATCAATTTTAGACACACATCGATAAAAGACACAGATGATGTCATGTCACACTTACATGATAGACACCATCCGATAATAAACACCTGGCGATATTCCTCAAGCCGATTTTAGACACTTTCCGGTATTAGACACCCGTCAATATTAGACACACATCGATAAAAGACACAGATGATGTCATGTCACACTAACATATTAGACACCAGTCGATAATAAACACCTGGCGATATTCCTCAAGCCGATTTTAGACACTTTCCGGTATTAGACACCCGTCAATATTAGACACACATCGATAAAAGACACAGATGATGTCATGTCACACTAACATATTAGACACCAGTCGATAATTAATACGTGGCGATATTGCCTCAAGCCGATTTTAGACACTTTCCGGTATTAGACACCAGCCGATATTAGACACCCGTCAATATAAGACACACATCGATAAAAGACACAGATGATGTCATGTCACACTTACATGATAGACACCATCCGATAATAAACACCTGGCGATATTCCTCAAGCCGATTTTAGACACTTTCCGGTATTAGACACCCGTCAATATTAGACACACATCGATAAAAGACACAGATGATGTCATGTCACACTAACATATTAGACACCAGTCGATAATAAACACCTGGCGATATTCCTCAAGCCGATTTTAGACACTTTCCGGTATTAGACACCCGTCAATATTAGACACACATCGATAAAAGACACAGATGATGTCATGTCACACTAACATATTAGACACCAGTCGATAATTAACACGTGGCGATATTGCCTCAAGCCGATTTTAGACACTTTCCGGTATTAGACACCAGCCGATATTAGACACCCGTCAATATAAGACACACATCGATAAAAGACACAGATGATGTCATGTCACACTAACATATTAGACACTAGTCGATAATTAACACGTGGCGATATTGCCTCAAGCCGATTTTAGACACTTTCCGGTATTAGACACCAGCCGATATTAGACACCCGTCAATATAAGACACACATCGATAAAAGACACAGATGATGTCATGTCACACTAACATATTAGACACCAGCCGATATTAAACACCTGGCGATATTGCCTCAAGTCGGTTTTTAGACACTTTCCGGTATTAGACACTTGCCGATAAAAGACACAGGTGACGTCATGTCAAACTATCTCCATCTCCCACCCCCAGGGAATGATGCTGCCCCCCTCGCTGTACCGCTACATCCTGGAGCATGACAAGGACATTATCCTGGTGCTGAACAAGACAGACCTGGTGTGCGCGTCAGTGGTGGCCGCGTGGAAGGAGTACCTCACGCAGGCGTACCCAGGGCTCCGAGTGTTGTACTTCACGTCGTGTCCTGCGTATAATTTGAGGGGAGCCACTAGTGATAAGGCTGGTGAGTTTATTTAATTCCAACTCCTTGATTATTTATTTAAACTTCATGTACAATGGTGATACATAGGCGGACTTAATGCAGCAAGGCATTCTCTACCAGTCAACCTTTGGGTTAAAAAGGACACAACAGTGATAGGAGTACAAAATAAAAAAGAACAATTATTACAATCTGATATTAATAAACTATGTAACTAATAAAATATTTTCTAAAACAATAGACTAATAAATATTATAATAAATACCGTAATATTATTTAAAATGAAACAGAAATTTAAATACAATAACTATGACGAAGACCGAGCTACGTAAGAGAGGACAAGTAATAGTTCCGGATTCTACGCTTAAATATAAATTTATTCTCAGCTTTTTTTCAGTCAAGGGGAAGCACGTTCCAGAGTTTTATAGATTACTAGCTGACCCCCGGGGCTTCGCTCCCGTCAATTGGCTACTTACCTACCTACACTATCTACCCTACCTTACCTACCCTACCCTACCCTACCTACCTTACCCTACCCTACCCTACCTACCCTACCCTACCTACCCTACCCTACCCTACCCTACCTACCCTGCCCTACCCTACCCTACCCTAGCCTACCCTACCCTACCTACCCTACCCTAGGGGTATGAAAAATAGATGTTGGCCGATTCTCATAGATACCGGATAAGCACTAAAAATTTCATCAAAATCGGTCAAGCCGTTTCGGAGGAGTATGGCAACGAAAACTGTGACACGAGAATTTTATATATTAGATAGACGCTGAATAATTGAAACTAAATAATTACTATATCTTTCAGGCCTCCAAGTCCGTCGTCGTAAAGGCAAGCAAAAGATGTGCGCAGAAGGAGCAATGAAGATACTCGAAGCTTGCAAAGAGATTGTAAAGGGAGATGTTGATCTCTCTTCTTGGGAGAAGAAGATCAAAGATGAGACTAATGTCGAGTTTGACTATGACGAGGGCGCTGAAGTCGGTGAGCGATTTTATTTATTTATTACTAACAAGTTTATTTTGCTTGACCACTATCTCACCAGATGGTAAGCGATGATGTGGTCGACAATGAAGCACGCTTGCCTAGAAGTAACCTATTCACTCTTGACTTAAAGATCTTTAAGTTGTAGCTATCAGGACCAACTAGATTTTGCAAATGGCTTCCATTCCAATCCATCTCGAGCTCTGGCAGTACTAGAACCGGACTCTAACGAAAATGTGACACTTGGAACTTATTTTTTATGCCTACGACCGACGACGGCATTTGTTTGTCTATGTATGGGCAGTTCGCGCCTCATACTTGACCACATCATCACGTACAATCAGATGATATAGTGGTCCAACGTGAGCATATGAATAATAATAAAAATAAATTAAATAAGACACGGCTCGTATTGTTAGGAGGCTCCTCTCTCTGGAGCCCTGACCGCCGGTAGCTTAGACCCTGTTCCCGATACCGGATGGCCTTTATTTTTTATATATATATGTATATTTTTAAGTAATATTTCAAAATGTAATTTAATATGAAGAAACATTAAAGGACAAAAAGTTCCGAGGTAACAAACATAAAAAAATTAAATAAAAGTTATAAGCTCACTAGCTTATAACTTTTATTTAATTAACCGGCTTCGCAAAAAGAAGGAGGTTATCAATTCGACTGTTTTGAAACAGTATAGGAAACTGTTGTGGCAATGAGCCCAATGTATAAAACGCAGTACCAATAATTAAATAATCCAATAATAATAGACAATAATGTTCTATGATGGAGACGACAAATCGGCAAAAATCGGTGGTACGCACTTAGGCTAGGTTCACATCAGGGGTTCTACTTCCTAACGCCGTCAACGAAGTTACGAGCCCGTCCGAAGGACCTTAGGGACTAGACCGCCTGGAGCGTCAACCTTCGTAAAATGGCTTACAGTACCTGAATGAGAGTAGCTGGTACTCGAGTTGATTCTTTAATGATGAGCAGTTTTAGATGTATTTTAACCGTTTGTTCTTCTCTCCCCAGGTGAAACGATCCTCGAAAAGCCAGACACGACCTTCTACGATCACGAACGGTACAAAAACGGCGTCCTCACTATAGGTTGCGTCGGCCAGCCCAACGTCGGCAAGTCGTCGCTACTGAACGCTCTGATGGGGCGCTGTGTAGTCTCCGTATCGAAGACTCCCGGACACACCAAGCACTTCCAGACCATCTTCTTGACGCCGCAGGTGAGTGACGATCTTAGGACACCTGTAGGTCATCTATCGAGTTCGGGTCACCCGTCGATGCTAAGTCACCTACCGGTTACCTGTCCTCATTAACAGCTCAACTGCTTACGATGTTGACTGCAAAGGGAATGACGCAGCATGTGATGAGTGGCGATGCATTGGACTTCAAGGTTCTGGACTGAAGAGGGCTAGACATCAATTTTAATCGCGAGTACATCACTCAACTTCAGTTTGCTGACGATAGGTATAGTGGTCACGGCTGAGACCATGTAGGACCTTAGAACAAAGCTCGATGACCTCAGTAGAGCTTCCGGAAGAGTGGGTCTTAAAATGAACATGAACAAAACCAAGGTCATGTTGAATGTTACACTCACTCCTATCAAAATCGGAAACTACACTCGGAAGATGTGGACGATTATGTCTACCAGGGACAAACGCCTCAGTCCTGCTAGACGCGTGGCGTGCTAACACTAGGCTGCGTGGGTCAGCCCAACGTCGGCAAGTCATCACTGCTGAACGCGCTGTTTAAGTGTCCGTCTCGCGCACTCCCCGACACACCAAGCATTTCTACACTATCTTGACGCCGCTGGTGATGTCGAAGCTAGGTCACCTGTCGAGGTTAGGTTACCAGCCGAGGCTAGGTTACTTGCCGATGTTACATCACCTGCTGAAGTTAGGTCACCTGCCGAAGCTCCGTCACCTGCCCACTTTAGACACACAACTACCGATAATAGGAGCCCCCCAGCTCCGCTAGACGCACGTCGTCATTATTATAGGCAGCGTGGGCTGGCCTATTGTCAGCAAGTCGTAGCTGCTGAATTCGCTTAGTGGCTCGCTCACCAAGCACTTCTAGACTTTCTACTTGACGCCGCAGGTGACTGCCGAAGTTCGGTCACCTGTATATTTTAGGTCACCTGCCGAAGTTCGGTCACCTGTATATTTTAGGTCACCTGCCGAAGTTCGGTCACCTGTATATTTTAGGTCACCTGCCGATGTTAGGTCACCGGTCGATGTAAGGTCACCTCACCGCCACCCTTAACTTACCGATAATATGGGTCCCGTATTCCGTAATTAATATGTCGTAATTCGGCGTCTGCCGATATGAGGCACCGTCGCTTCCTACTGAAATAAGACACGTCGTAATCGGCTCAGTACTTTCGGATATTAACTCCTACAAACAAATTTACCTCTTTATAATAATAGTTTAGTTATTAATAAATGTATTCTATTGTTCACAGGTTCGTCTATGCGACTGCCCCGGTCTAGTGTTCCCTTCGACGGTGCCCCGTCCCATACAGATACTTATGGGGTCGTACCCCATAGCGCAACTAAGAGAACCTTACACTACTATCAGGTAAATAATTTTACCTACCCTCACAACGTAATGTTCCAAATATGAATTCAAAAAATATTGTATAAACACTTACTTTATATTCCGAGACGTCGTCGCTCACAATGGGCCTTATCAGAAAGCTTAAAGTCAACCAAAGGGCAATGGAGACGTCTATGCTCGGCATTTCCTTGCGTGATCACGTCAGAAATGATGTTATCCGCAGGAGAACCAAAGTTACCGACATAGCCCGAAGAATTGCCAAACTTAAGTGGCAGTGGGCAGACCACATTGCTCGCAGAATGGATGGCCGATGGGGCAGAAAAGTTCTGGAGTGGCGACCGCGGACTGGAAGTCGATACGTTGAAAGGCCTCCCACTAGGTGGACCGATGACCTGGTTAAGGTTGCGGGAAGGCGCTGGATGCGAGACGCACGGGATCGGTCAATGTGGCGACGCCTGGGGGAGGCCTATGTCCAGCAGTGGACGACTTTCGGCTGAAATGATGATGATAGTCTGTTGCCCGCGACCATCTGTTATTGTGTAGTTCTGCTGATCTTTGGCGAATCCACGCACGAAATTGCGAGAAAGGCAAGGGGATAAGTGGGTACGGGCCTAGCACTAAAATCTCGGAGCCCCTTTTCACAAGTCCATCTGCGGTATCATAGCCTAGGGATCCACTATGCCTCTTGATCCATCGTAGGATGATTCGAATGTATTTCGATATACTCTCCAGGGCACAGGTGGCACTCAAAGATAAGTTTGTTGTTAGTTTGTTTGTTTTCTAAAGCTTTGAGCACAGCCAGACTATCAGATAGAAATCTGATACCGTAGTTCTGTATGCCCAAACGCTTTAATTTTGCGGCTTGTGTTAAGGCGACACATTCACATTGAAATATCGAACTGTGTGTGCCTAGCGGTATGTGAAAGTTAATGTTGAGGTCAAGGGAGTGTACGCCAGCACCCGGAATCGTGCAGCGATGAGAAGTGGATAGCTGCAATTTTCGCGCAAGTGTGTTGTCGAAGTCGTCTTGCCGCACTTCGAAGCCTGGCTGAAGAGACAGGAGCGCATCTCCTACAGGCTCACTCTGGTACTGACCGGGCACGGTTGCTTCGGTGAATACCTGATCAGGATTGGGCGAGAGGCCACGGTTAATTGCCACCACTGCGGAGGCGGCCTTTACTCTGCCCAGAACACGCTCGAGGAGTGCCCTGCGTGGGCCTCTGAGCGGCAGGTCTTGGTCGCTAGGATCGGGCGAGACCTGTCTTTGCCAGCAGTGGTGGGGGCCATGCTGGCAGAGACTGAAAACTGGAGGCAAATGGCTTCCTTCTGTGAGACCGTGATGGTCCAGAAGGAGGTCACAAAGCGAGATCGTGCGAGGATCGATCCCACTCGCAGAAGAAGGCGTCGGGGAGGCAACCGCCCCGATGTCTAAAACGGTCAAACCCCGCCTGCATTCCAAGCAAGTGGGACTCTGGGGTCACGGGCGCTCAGATTGGGGACTCTGTCCGTCCACCAAGTGACTCCAGGAAAGACGGTGGCACAGTGATCACGTGCTGCCGTGCACAGCGAGGGTCAGGGGAGGCGCTCTTCAGTCTCCCCAGGAATGTGCCCTAACAGGCGTTGCAGTTTGTTGGGGTCCCGAGGTGGTCTTAAAAAAAAAAAAAAAGTCCAGGCGCCTTTTGAAGGTTTCACGCCGAAAACAAAAGAGCATATGGGGTAGCTAGCGCCAGCCTGATGGTAGCTAGCGGCGCCTCTTGCTTTATGTACAGGTCCAGGGGGTATTTGTAGGGCTATCTCCATGGCTGCTGTTGGGGTGGTTCTCATGCAGCCGGTGGTAGCTGAACAGGCGTGTCGCTGGAACCGTTGGAGTCGGGTTTTTCACCAAATAATCCTGTTTAAAAACTCCAGGTACCTAGCAGAGCGCATGGATCTTCCCAAACTGCTGAGGATCGAGCATCCAGAAGGAGACAACACTTGGTCTCCGCGAGACATCTGCGATGGATGGGCCAAGAAGCGGAGCTATTACACTGCTAAGGCTGCTAGGTATGTATAAAAACAACTGACATTACAGTACAACTATTTTCTTATTGTCCCTCGGCAATCATCGCATTGCCGAATATAAACGAATGCTAATTGCCACGTCCATCAATTATTAGATTTATTGTTTACTAGCTTTTACCCGCAGCTTCGCTCGCAGTGAAGCCATAAAAGAAATAGTTTTTTTTTTTTATAAAACGTATCCTATGTTACTTCTAATACCTCCAAGAATATATGTACAAAGTTTCATGATGATCGGTTCAGTAGTTTTTGCGTGAAAGCGTAACAAACAAACTTACATTTATAATATTAGTATTATAGATAATAATTTGAATTCAGAACTAAGTAGTTTATTGTTGTTTTGTTTTGATTACCGTGTGATCTGTATAGAGCTGTAAAACTTTTCCATTTTCCTTTAGTAGGTTTTTTCCCATTTATAAAATTAATTACATTAGGGTAAAAGATTATTAGCAACTCTATATGAAGGGTACTGGCAAAGAACAAGGTCACAAGTTTAAATTTTTCTATTTTTTATTGGCAAGCAAATCTTTATCTATGGTAGTTTTATTCTTAATCACTAACTTTTTTTAAAAGTAAACGCAAAGCGTCAAAAGGTCGTTTTTGTTTATGGCCGAAACGAAAAGAACCGGGAATGTCCTTGACATACCGGTACATACCGGTAAAGAAGAAGGATAAAAATTACATACTTGTAAACTTTTATCTGCGTTTTTCTCAAAATCTATTAATTAAGACATGCCCTGTTTTTGCCTGTACCCTTCATATACTTGCAAGTTGATTGAGAGTGTCCCGTCTGCACCAAGTGCAAAAGGCAACTGATAGAAATCCAACAACTGACAAAACACGAAGTTTGCCAATGGACATTAAGATAATATTTGTACTGTACTATGATTCAAAGTCAAAAATATTTATTTCAACTAGGCCATTAAGCGGCACTTTTGAATGCCAAAACTTAAAATTTACAAGCCAATTGATTCTACCGTCCATTCGGAAAAGAAGCTTGTTATGGAGAAGCAAGGACAAGAAACTCCATAATTACTCTTTTAAAAAAAATAAGTGTTTTACAATATTTACATAAGTACATCAATAATCAATAATCTTTATTACACAAGAAAGTGGTTACATTTGTGTGAAGTCCCTGACTCCTGTGCTAGGTTATAGACCTGTGTTACAAGAGCCAGTGCCCTCTCCCAGTAGGAGGTATTACAAAATCTTATGTAACAAAGTAAGAATAGAAAATAAAAACTATGCTAACAACAAAAAAAAATAGTAATAAAAGCGATTAAACGAAGCCTGTATTGAGTTTTAAAGTGCTTGTGTCTGTGTGTGTCATACATGAATAAATGCATATATGTGAGGACGATGCACCCAGAACAGCACTACATATAGGTATAAAGTATTAAAAGCATAAACAGGTAAAATTTATTCATTTGATAACAAGGAACATGGTTCTCACATACTTTATTCCCGCAAGATTTAATAAAAAAATCAAGTTATTTCCGTCTGTCGGTACCTCGTCGGATTTTAACTGTAATAATTTTTAAGCCATCAAATTGTGACTCATGAAACACAGTTTGTCATTGTGAAGGTGAAGCTTTTTTTTTTTGGTTTCGAAAACATCCAATGACTTCTCCCGCTCTGGCTGAAGCGGGCGGGCGTGTCAGACTTCTGCTGACTAAAACCCACCCGGTGCCCACCCAGTGTTCCTTCGGTTGCTTGAGCCAGGGCCGTGGTAACTCTTTTTCAAATTTATTTGCGACCCAGACGGTCATCGGCCCTAGCGGGCCCTGTCAGTTTTTCTGACTTCTCTTTGAGGTGCGCGTGGAATGCTGTCGATTCGGGCCTGGTCCTTATCGGACGGCGACTACCCACTACTCGCCGTCCGCAAGCCCGCGCCTACGATGGCTGTTAATTGGCTTGCGATTCCCGACACCCAGGGCGTTTCTTGCGGTGGCTAGGGCCGTGAGGGCGTCTCCGTTTTGACTCCCTCACGCGATCCGCCTCCTCCTTCGCGAAGGTGAAATTACCTATGGGAGGCTCATATGCATGATTTTTGATAGATCATTTCAATTTTTCTCTGGGATGGCAGCGGTACCCATGGTTTGGCAGATTTTTAAAGGCAGCGGCGATTCACAAGATTTTAAATCTAGAACATCTTATGAAAACTGTTACGTGCTTTTTAGTTTGTGCTAAATAGAAGTATTTTCTTTCAGGAACTCCAAATTCAAAGGATACATTTTTATTTTGTATTTGCAGGTTAGATACATACAGGGCGGCTAACAGTCTTCTAAGAATGGCTCTAGACGGAAGAATCTGTCTATGGTTGCGACCGCCCGGATTTACTGAGAATAAAGGTTAGTTCCACTTAAATATTCAAAACTTACTATTGCCCGCGACTTCTCTTCGTAGCATAAAGGTCGTAGCCGACTTATACGACACCGCTTCCACTCAGTAAAACAATATTTATTGAAATGTGAGCTTCATGGCGTTCTCTGTAGACATACTTTACATTGAATTAAATTACCGCCATCGTACCACTCGACAGCTGACGTCTCGCTTACCACGCGCTTCAAGCGGGCGGGCCGCGTACTGTACGCACGCTGACTGTGAGCTTGAAGCACGTTGCTAGCTTGTCGAAAAATGTAAGGCTAAAGCGGTCAGTGCGGGGACAGACAGTAGACTCCAAGCTGTAAGCGCGTGGACAGCGAGCAGTCTTCTACGTTTAGTTCGTCTCGTCGCACTCATCGCATTTTATAAATATTTATATGAAATCGTATGCAGCCTCGCGCACCTATCTGCGCCGCTCTACCCGCATTTCAGCTAAATGCTGTAGATATACGGATTTCACCGGCGCACGATGACGTCATCAGATTCGGCGCGTTCGATGCTTGCGGCGAGTGCGATGCGGCCGGCGCGGTGACGTCATCCGTACACGTATAGATGATATTGTTCAAGATGTACGCAAGTGGATACGATGCGTGCGATGCAGTAGATGCGCGTTCACCTTAAGTCAACTACGACCTTTATAAATCCGAATAGACATTTTTTTTATTTTTTTTTTGTATGTCGCGCCATTGTGGGTGTGGACCGCCTTACTTGAGTATAATAAACCATACAAACTATCAGCCCCTTAAGGATGACATCCGGCATAAACTATCGTATGTCCTTCCCAAGGTCTCAAACTATCTCGATTGCACTTAAGGCGCTCCTTAGTACTCTACTAAAGAGCGCCTTAAGTAACCGTTAACGTCTCTGAGTGCGGCAGATACAGAGTTACTATCGCATTTATTATACTAGTTGTCCCTCGCGGCTTCGCTCGAGGACTGACGGGAGCGAAGCCGCGGGGATCAGCTAGTCTATAGTAAAAAAAAAAAACTATATATTTCTCTCCCCAGAAAAATTCGAAACAAGCGAAGAGATAAAATACGTACGCTGGGTGCAAGCGTTGACAAGTGACGTTAAACCAGAAGAAGATCTGACGTCGTCTTCTGACGGCGACAGACAGTCGGACAGCGGTGACGAGGCATCCGACAGCAGTGACGATGAACAGGAGACTACAGCTATGGCCAATAAGTTTGCTGCCTTAGTGGGCGACGGTGACGGAGACGATTAAGTTATTTTCAACTACATATATTTTACTGTACTCCATTTGAAATAAAATTACATAGGAGATTGCCCATTATATAAGGATAATTGGGCCCCTTAAAAAAAATTGTTGTGCCTTAATGATTTTTCGTACAGTGTAGAAAAAAAAGTTAATTAATTTAAAAAATCTATCAATGCATATTCGCGATCTGGCTGACCAAAACCAGATGTATCCTCCGACTGCACAGCACGATTTTATTCTTGTTTATGTATTTTTAGTTCGCTTCTAAAGCAATCGGATTTTGATTTTTTGAATATTTTTTTTAAGTTATATCTTTTTGGTTAACATTTTTTTTAGATGAAATCACCTCTTAAAACCCTTTATTTTGGTACCCTACAAGATGTGCTTGGAAGAAAAAAGAGTTGGGCCTCCACAATATGGCGCCCAAAATCCGCCATTTTCCAATTTTAATGTACAGTGACACTCGCAAGGTTAAGACAAATCAATTGACGTGAGAATCATCAAAATCGGCCAACGCGCTTGGTCTCTAGAACGCTACATAGGAACAAACATACATACATACATACATAGACTGATAAACACATAACCCCCCTTCGGCAGTCGGGTAAAAACAATTTACATTTATAATTACAAAACAATAGAAAAGCCATTGTGTCTCGCGTGAATCTTAAACACTTAATCGATTTAAGAGCCCCATGTTGTAGCAATGTTTATTTTTATTGAGTTAGTGGTAGCTATAGTAGGCAGTTGATTTGAATAAGAAGAAAGAAACAAAAAGTGTTTAATTGTCACAAAACGACATGCATTATAATTACATGCTTATGCTAATCCCTTAAGGTTACACTAGTCGATCATTCTTCCATACAAACGTAGTCTAGCGATTACTCCACTGTTTGACGATGTACTTTCATAATAAAAAATGATATCAATTTGTCTCATCATTATCTAGCACTGTATGGAAACAAAAGTAAAAATATAAAATATTTGAAAGTTATGAGCGTCGAAAGTTCCATATTTCAACACTAATTATAGCGCATCTTTGGGCGGAAATAAATATCATAAGAAGAAGGAAAATTGCAAAACGGCCTCCATACAGGGATAGATTAGTTATTCAACAATGCAAATAATTTTATTTTGAATATATACATTTAGTCGTTTTTGCATGATATCCGTACTCCCAAAGATCTGCTTATAAAATTTCCCGCGCAATTTTGTCCTAAATCATCATCCATTTCGCGACAAACTTGCCAAAGGTGCTAATTCGTACGCGAACTAGCTTCTTACTGCTCATCACAGCATCTATCTCTATCGCACGTGTTGTCGGATGAGATAGCATGCGTTTTAACCTCTCGCACAAAAGAGTTCGTGCCGTCGACTAGGGGAACCTTAACAATAGTATTAGTAGTATTTAAATTCAGTTAGTAAAGAGGAGAAATAAATAGACAATAATAACATAAATACTACCTACATTTTGTTTATAACAGAAAAGAAATAGGGTGAAAAAGATGCCAGGCAGATGCATGTCGTGGTTGTGGCAAGAAGACTTCCACTCAGCATAATGCTGTGTGGAAGTCTGAAACCAAATCTATTGTGTATGTAAAAATAGAAACAAAGAATATTAAATAAATACAGTAAAATGAAAATAAACTAGTTAAAAGAAAAACCTCTAAAAAGCAAAAAATAAACCTCGTACTCGCGTCGGGGAACCGCCAACGTTTACAGCTGTTTATTTTATTTACTTAGCGGTTCCCCGACGCGAGTACGAGGTTTTATTTGTTGCTTTTCAGAGGCTTTTCTTGCGGGGGTTTATTTAAAATTTGTACTTTAATTTTTATTTTATGCTTTTTAAAATACATAAAATATATCTGGTAGTAGACACGCTTTAATCGACAATCTATCAAAACACGTAATAATGATAGTAATAATCTTGCGGAAAAACCCAGATTCAAAGAGTAAAATGCACATAATTTTTGAACGGCTAACCCCGGGTTTCTCAGCTTAAAATTATAAACTCGGGGTAAACCGTTTTTATTCAAACATAGCTAAGAACACTCTCGACAAAGTCATCTATCAAACAAAAAAAAATCGTAATCGGTTCACCCGTTTAGGAGCTATGATGCCACAGACAGACACACAGATACACAGCAACACACGTCAAACTTATAACACCCCTCTTTTTCCGTCGAGGGTTAAAAATTATGATGTGACTAAAACCAAAAGCACGAGTATCTTGAATTCTTGACGAAAATATAAATCTAAAACACAGGGTCCCTCCATGTTTTGTCTCGCTCCCGCACCGCACTCGCGTGGACCTCTTTATTGCAACAGGTTTATGGTTTTTATGTCAGCTTTATATTTACGGAATAGAACTCAAAATTGGTTGAACAGACTGTAAAGGATTTTTAAATTTCTAATGTTTTTTTTTTGTTCTTTTTTTATTTGTTATAGGCTCGAGTTTGACAACTATCTCGCCTGATGTTAAGTGATGATGTGGTCGAAGGTGTATCACGCTTGCCTAGAAGTAACCTATTCACTCTTGACTTGAAGACCCCTAGGTTGTAGCTATCAGGAAACAAAAACGCCGGCAGGGAATTCCACTCCTTAGCTGTGCGCACAATGAAAGTATTTTCAAAACGCTCTGTGCGTATGGGTGGGATATCAACCATGTAACGATGGCGCATTGCCGTATGTCTTGTAGTCCGATCATGGAAAGGGCTAGGCGGAATCAAATTGTGCAGTTCCATTGCACACTCTTCGAAATGCAACCGATAGAAAACCGACAGGCTGGCAACTCGTCGTCGGTGTTCAAGGCTCTGGAGCCTTGAGTCGTCCAGCGCATCATTGCCGATAAGTCTCCTGGCCCGTCTGTCAATCGACTCAAGTGCGTCAAGTTGGTACCTGGCAGATCCGTCCCAGAGGATGTTATTTTAAATGGAGTATAGGATTTTTGCGGCCGTAAATATCACTGTTTTTAATAATGATATATGTTAAACACAATTTTAGTATATTTTCACATTATTATTGTATCCAATGTAACTAGAGATTAGCCAAAATTAAAAGACTTAAAAAAAAACTGGTAAAAAGTCATTGAGATGCTAGAATTATTATTATAATAATCAAATGGGTAGCGATAAATATGTAACTAATATGATACGGACCACAGACATAAATTTAAATAGATAACGCAAGTCCCTCCATCTGTATGAAAACCAAGCGTGCCACTTTTTCACAGTTTAAAAACAAATTTACTTACCAATGAAAGAAAACATTTCCAATACCTCGGCCAAATTTTTCTATACATTCTTAACATCTCAATATGGCATAAAATGAAATTTTTCTAGATTTCGGTGGATTTCCGGTGCCGATAATGCTAAATGAAAAGCTCAGATTACGATCATTTGTCGTAACTTTACTCCGTTTTCTGGCACGCGAAGAACATACAATCGCGTCATCTAGTTAGATTTATGTCTGTGATACCGACTATGAAATAGTCTATTTTATTACTATTAAATTCTATTTTAAGACAATAACATAGTTTGTCTAAGCAGCTTATTAATTATAATGTTCATCTGTATCCTCGCAGCTCATTTTTAGGGTTCCGCACCCAAAGGGTAAAAACGGGACCCTATTACTAAGACTCCACTGTCCGTCTGTCACCAGGCTGTATCTCATGAACCGTGGTAGCTGGGCAGTTGAAATTATCACAGGTGATGTATTTCTGTTGCCGCTATAACAACAAATACTAAAAACAGAATAAAATGAAAATTTAAGTGGGGCTCTCATACAACAAATGTGATTTTTTTGCCGTTTTGTTTTTGTTTGGTACGGAACCCTCGTTGCACGAGTCCGACTCGCACTTGGGTTTTATTATATTTAAATATATTAATGTTTGTTATACAATGGCACCTTATTACTGTACCTACTAAATACTTGACTTAATGTTGACTGCCTAAATAGCTTCTCGCTAACGCTCCGTTTCGTTTTCGATCATTTTCGTTCCAGAAACGGGGCATCAAACTTATATATAAAACTTCGTTATTCCATTCTATTATGGAATTTAATGATATCTTGTTGCATTTATTTATACTTCACTGCTTTTAATTACTAAGAGAGTATCAAATACTTGTAATATTTAATGATTAAAATTGTTAATTTTATGGATTACTAACCCCGAGTTTCCCAGCTCAAATTATCGGAGAATTATTGGTTAAATGAATTTTCAACAGCCAATCACAGCAGATAACGCGTGCTTGACAATTTGTCACATTAATTCTGCGATAATTTTGAGCTGGGAAACTGAGTGTTTTAAGCGGTCTTATCTTATGAATGAATTTTATATTATGGTAAATATATCAGCTATGTAGTTGCCCAGGGATTTTTTTACATTATTTAAAAATTGTTTGCAGCATTTTAGTAGGTACTCCAATATATTAAATAACTAGCTGTCCCATGCGGCTTCGCTCCCGTCAACTGGCTACATACCTACCCATTTACACTACCTAGCCTACCCTACCTACACTACATACATGATTTTTGCGAAACTTTAACCGCTTACGCAGCGCACGCGACGGGAGCTCTCAAAAAGGATTTTTTTTTTGTTTTTGCAACATTTTTCATTTGTGCTCCGCTCCTATTGGTCGTAGCGTGATGTTATATAGCCTATAACCTTCCTCGATAAATGAACTAACCAACACATAAAGAATTTTTCAATTCCAACCAGTAGTTCCTGAGATTAACGCGTTCAAACAAACAAACTAACAAACTCTCCATCTTTATAATATTATATATAGTACTAGCTTTTACCCGCGGCTTTACTCGCAGTGAAGCCATTAAAAATATTTTTTTTTTTATAAAAAGTATCATATGTTACTTCTAATAATCTTTAAAAGAGTGTCCATGGAGTTTCTTGCACGTTCTTCTCCATAGAGATCTACTCCTTGGAACGTGCAATTTAGCTTCACTTCTTTGTTTGACTGACCGACATTTTGACAATTCAAAAGTGCCTGTAATTGGTCTATTTGAAATAAACGTTTTTGATTTTTGAAAAAAAAAAAAACAAAAAAAAAAAAAATACAAAGTTTCATGATGATCGGTTCAGTAGTTTTTGCGTGAAAGCGTAACAAACAAACTTACATTCACATTTTATTAGTATAGTAGATAAAAAAAAACGATGCTCTGTTTGAAACGAATGAAGTGCTATCACAGTTAAAATCCTAATCAAGTTGTGATCCCATTCATCCATGCGGTCCTATTATAAGTTACAAATGAACGGCCAAGCATCTTGAGCAAGCGTGGTGATCAATGCTTCTCTGTATGAGAAGAGGTCTTTGTCCTGCAGTGTGACTGTTACAGGCTGGTGATATTATCGAAAGAAAAACACCTAGTAATCCATAAAATTGTATTTTAGCTAATAATAATTCACGTAATTTATAATTGTCATACAATTAATGATAACCTAATATTTTGTACGTCCTATGTTTTTTTTTCTCAAATAAATTTATGCTTTTTTATGTTTGTGTATTATTGATTATCTCTAGCCCGTATAAATAACTCTAGACGTACCATACGCTGTAAAACTTAAGGATAAAAAGTTAGTGGAATTTAGAGTACGTGTGTTGCAACTACTGCACAAAAATACAATTAAATGCGATGTCTAAACATCGCATTTCATCATTTTACTAACCGACTTACCAAAAAGGAGGAGGTTCTATGTTCGACTTCATGTCGGTTTTTTTTTTTTTTATGTTCACCGATATCTCCGTCAGTTGTGGACCGATTTTGAAAATTCTTTTTTTGTTTGAAAGAGTATGTTTCGAAATTGGTCCCATTTTAATTTGGTGAAGATCTGATTAAGAACTTCGAAGATATACGACAGAACTCTTCAATAAATAACGGCAAATCTCTCGGGATTGCTGCAATCGCATGTCTGTTTATTGTTTATACCATTTCATAACATAACATCACGCCAGTACGCTTTTAAGGGGTATGCAGATCTCTCATTTCACCGGTAATGTTCAAGTTTCATGATATTCGGGTTATCTATTCTGGCGTTAAGGTAACTTACTAGACAACTTCCCTATTAGGTAAGTACAACTAAAAAGTGAAAAATAAAAACTTTTTAACAAAAAAAAACCACCGACTTCCAAATAACAAAACTACAAAGTGAAAAATAATTTTATTTTTGGAAGTCGGTGTCTTTCGTAGGTACCATATTTTTTGCGTTATGGACACCGACTTCCAAAAATAAAGTTATTTTTCACTTTGTAGTTTTGTTATTTGGAAGTCGGTGGTTTTTTTTTGTTAAAAAGTTTTTATTTTATTAAAATAAGGAACAGTTAACAACTACATTATAGGAAAAAGCATAAAATAAAAATAGTTTTGTTTACGGAGTATGATATTAGTATGTGCGCGTTGCATCGCGTCTCGGTGTAAGCTGATCTTTAAAAGCGAAATCTTAATTTGATCACAGGATCAATTGTAACTCATAATAAAATAAGATCTTGAATGAATAAAGAGGAATAAATAAAAAACCTTTTTAATATGTTCATAAATTTTATTAGACATAATTTATTACAAACATACAAATATAATAATTTCATATAAACATTGTTTCTTTACAGCGATATACATTGTAACCACGTTGATATAAACTAAAATAGCGGGTTTAGTGCGAGTTATAATCGGGGTCGATCGCGTTAACGCAATCGTCGATTTGTATTGAGAATTTGAAACTGGATAAGTGCCGTCTGGTGACAGTAAGGGGAAATATCTCTTTTTTAAACAAATTGACATAATAAAATAATGTTTAGGTACATTAACGCGAACGATAAAGTTAAAATCTCGCACTAAGGACTTTGACTGATATAAATTACGGATAAGTATAAAAAAATATTGCACCATATATAAAAAAAATTGATTTTTAACACAGAGACGCCATTGGTAATATTAATGATTTTTTCAGTTATCCGATAAAAACAAGAAAATAGGTATTTTTTCTAGAAACATTAACCTACTTTAGAACTTTTGCCACAGTTGGGTAAAACGACTAAAACGTGTGTATATTTCATTTTATATATTTTGTACATTAATTTATAATTTTAATTATAATGTGTATATGGCATTATTTATACATATATTTACATTTAAAATCATTGTGCATTGGAATATAGCAGTTTTAAACGTTAGCGCGTGTAGTTTGACAGTATTTTAGAGTTCGAGACAAATAAATATCTACCTTGTTTCAAATTTGATAAAGTTCAAAATAAATTAACTTCTTTAGTACAACGAGTATTAAAACAGACCAGACAACGCGGTTCAGATGATTTATTTTAGACTTTATTTTAAAAGACGCAATGTTGATATTTATTTGATATGGCAACTTTTTTGGAATTTTGCCGTTCTGTAACCCTAAAAAAAAAATTGAGAGTTGAAGGGAACATTAATGGTGGGCTCAAAATAGTTTTTATGTAGGTTCCTTTTGTATCTAAGGCCGGGTTTCTCAACTCCAAATGATTGCAAAATTAATGTGACAAATTGTCAAGCACGCGTTATTTTCTGTGATTGGTTGAATTAATTTTCAACAGTGAAAATGATGATGTGGTTGGTGATGAGTTTTCCTCAGACAACCGGCGATTATTCGTCGATTACGTTAACAGCCCGATAATCTAGTGATGAGAAACCGGCGATAAGTGGGTTCTATCAGGGTAATTCGGGGTTGTTTTTGGGACTGAGTGAGTTCTTTCGGGGACTGAATAGGTCTATAAGGGTAAAGGTGAGTTCTTTCGAGGATAGAGTGAGTTCTTTCGGGGACTGAGAAGATTCTATCACAGTGAAAATAAGTTTTACATGGGGCCTTTCGAGATCTAAGTAAGTTCTTTACGGTATTAGTGGGTTCTACAGGCATCTAAGAGAATACATAAGGATTAGAAAATGGCTCATTTGTTTTTGTGCTTGTATTTAGTCATTATTATACTTTGGTTTTGCCTTTAGGAACTGTGTTTTCGTTATACTTCATTTGAAAAATCAATATAAAATTTTACTACCCTTTTTCAGACCGTTCAACCGATTTTGAGTTCTGTTCCGTAAACATAAGGATGGCAAAAAGCATAAACCTGCTACCAAAACCAACTGTTTACGACACCCGCCTTTTGTCATATTACCAACGCAATATAATCAAAATTAAATGAACTGAAAATTGGTTGGACTGTAAAAAGGGATTATTTAAACGGCTAGTGTTTTTAATTGAATAATTATAATTAAAATTAATAAAATGAAAAAAAAAAATTTTAAAGTTAATAATTGATATAAATAATTAATTTCAAATGTAGTAGGTATAAGTTTTAAAAGTTAAGATATTGTTGGGATATATTGAGCATTTGAAAAAGTTTATACTAATATTTCATTTATGCTTTTAATTGATATAACACTTCATAGTTTCCGTATACATATTCGTCTACCATTTAAACACTTACCAAAATTATTAAAATAGGCTAAAAAATCAAGTAAATTATGTTATTTCCTTTTTTTAGATAAATAAATATCTTTGGTAGGAAAATAGGTCTGATTATCAGTCTTACAAAGACGAAAACAGTTATCTTTAGTAACTGCGTTTTGGAAATAAAAACTGGAAGCCGACGTCAACTTAGGAGATGCCTAGCACAGAGCACGAACCGCCGTCACAGCAACGATTGAAGACGCAATGGGGGCTACCGCGTTTGAATTTGCCGCTAGGGGCGCTGGTGTAGAGTGAGGTCTTCAAATTTCATAGATTTTTTTGGCTTTTACTGCGAGTTTTTTTTAAATTTTTTATGTTTGCGAATATTTTCCAAATATGACAAATTAGGTAGAGAGAGATAGGTAAATGACTTTTTTTTTTTTAATTCTTCTCTCAGTTCAATCAAAGTGATTGTCTTCTGCTTAACCGAGCGATTATGTGGAGACTAAGCTATATAGCCTCCAGCCAGGCACATAGGTACAGGTTTTACCAACCACTGCTTTAAAAGAGATTTTTGATTCAGAAAATTGTATCCCCCTTTTTTTCTACTGCGCAAAACTACGGCATTCTCGATGTTATATTTAATCGCACATCTACGGCATTAGAAATGATTTTAATTCAAACTTTGCTTCCGTGCGCGTTATAACAACGTTCAACAGCTATATTTAAGGACCTCACTCGCTAGTGGCGCCAACTGGTGAGCACAAAAACGGAAGCCATCATTGCACAAGTGCCGGCTATCATAGCCAGGCTTGAGACGGTTTGGGAAACTGACTACATGTACAAAGTGACGTAGGTATTAGTGAAAGAGACCTATTAGAGATAGTGACGAGATAGCTAGTGTGACGAGTTGTCATCACAACCGTAGATTTTTGGTAAGCGTTCAAACAGTATCCTACAAAAGTATAAAATCTTGATCTACAACTTAGCCTGCGGCAACAATCTATTTGCTTCCCTAAATCCGGTGTCCGTAGCTCCATGTACTGTCGAGAAATGGGTGTTATCTGTGGCCTCGCCTGCGAATAGGACGCGTGGGGCTCCGCTGGTGTCCACCAGGGGCTCCGCTAACGTAGCTCTGGCGTTGGGGAACTGAGGCGTCAGGACGTTGTCGTAAGAGTAGCTACCACGGGTGTAGGGGTTTGAGAACCAGGATGATCTGAAAAATGTAAGAGATATTTTTAATACAACTTATTTCCAAGTCCGTGTCCTGTGTCCTGTTGTGTCTGTGTCCTGGAAAGACTCAAGGTAGGTCTTTCCTCATTAGTGCCCGGTATATTGGCTAGCCAAAAAAAATCACGTGCAGCATAATAGGGATGTTGCCTGGGTTGATAGAAAATGATAATTTATTTAAATATAATTTATTTAGTCCGTCAGTGAGATTATTAAATAATATTGGACATGTATTTAATGCTTTACCAAATCAATAAAAAAATAACAAAATTAAAGCGCATCAAAGTTCAGAAATGGGGGCTTGTGACGTCACTAAGGCAGTATAAAGTGTACTAGCTGCGTGACGTCACACGATATTTCAACGCATTATATCGTCGTCACTTATTTACGTGTGAATAGAAAAAATACGTGTACAATATTTTTTATACTACACCTGCTCGGAAAGTACCTTGATACTTTATCAAATTTACGGTAGAAAGTACGTCATTGCATATCGAACAAATATGCGGCGAGAAAACGCATCTGAGCGGGAGAGAAAAGTGTATGAAAATCCATTTCTTACGTGGTTTTTCTTTTTTAATTTTGGGTAAGACTATGCGCTGGTAACCTAAATATCAAAAGCCAAAAAGTTTTTACAGTGAGTTTTTATCTCCAAGTTCGCAAAATGACACTGGCCACTAGCTGTGTGTTGGATGGTGTCAAACAATTTGAAAAAAGAACATGTGAAAATTGCAGACGCCATTGGCGCCATTTTTAATTTGTGTGTTGTTTGAGGATTCAGTTTTCGAAATTTCAATTAGTAAAGATTTAGTTTTTTATTTTCCTCGTAGGTGTAGTATAAAGCACTATGTATCACTCGAGAGAAAGTGCGATTCCCGATCTCGGGTGTTTTAAAGCCCTCGCCTACGGCTCGGGCTTCAAACGACACCCTCGACGGTAATCGGTCACTTTCTCCTCTCGGTGAACAATGTACTATTATTAGTCTACCTGACGGACAAAAATTATTATCAGTTAACTACCCTATTGCGTAAGTGAGTTCGGCAGGAATAACTCCATGAAAGAGTAAGACACATTTCCTTTAAATGTTTTCGGTATTGCGTAAATAATTTAGAAAGGGTACGTCCACCACCCTATGGGTTGAATTCACATATCCTGTCCATGTCCTATCCCCTTTCGAGTGTATTACGCAATACGAAAGTCGTAACTTTAAAGGTGTCGTCACCCTCGCCTATACGTGTTCTAAGCCAAATTCACTTATGTAAGAGTGAGTTCAACTATCATGCGGCAGACCAGTGCAGTCCCGTGCACTGGTCTGCCGCATGATAGTTGAACTGTGGGCTTAAAAAACCACTGAGCGGGTCTTCTTTCGAACCCTTGGAAAAATCAGACAACGAGACCGAGACGAAAATGGAGGGACGAGCTGGTCTGGTGAAAGGCTGGCCCGTATTAGCACAAGCCAGAAGATTGTAGAAAAGGGAGGGTAGTCTTCGCCCTGCTGTGGCAAAATACAGTCTAAATGGTTAACGATTTGTTTGCTTTCCTGGCGTAAACTGAGATGTTTGGTGCAGAGGTCAAAGGACACATTGACTTTGAGCAGGCCTACCATCCACTTACATCTCAAACACTGTTTAATCTCGGGTTCGATTCGAACCCAAGATTCCAAGGCAAGCAGTCGCCAAACCAGTCTGATATTTTTTTTTATGAAAACCTTTATTTCAAAATATATATATGTATCGACTCACCTCAACATAGCGATGGGCTCCGGTATAGTCCTGTTTTTTCCCATAAACCTTCTGATGAGTTCCATTACTTTCCTCTTTACCACGTCCTCGGGTAAGGTTTCAACCTAAAATGTTGGCAACATTATGTAGAACACAGCTCTGTAGACACATTGACACTTCATTTCACCAAAAGTAACAATTGGGACCACCAAAAGTGACATTTGGTCACATTATTGCATTAGACTGATAAAGTGACATTTGGTCACATTATACAGACACTGGGTGACACCTAGAGTGACATTTGGTAACACCATTAGTGACCCTTGGTGACTTAGGGTAATGCCAAAAGTGACACTTGGTGACGCTAAAAGTGACACTAGATCGTATCTTGTAGTGTGGTAATCTTTAACATCTTTACCAACAAAATTGAAAACAAACTTGATTTTTGTTACAATTGATACAAACTTTGCTAATTAGATATCAATAATTTGAAATTGATAAGATTACCACACTTGAATAACCTATGATTTAATCAAATAAAAATTATTCCGGAATACTCAAACAGCATATTAACTTAAAAAAACACACACACACACAAAGGATTTTCACCCTACAATATATATGTATTAAAAGTGACAGAGATAGTACTAGATACAGCGACATAATAATAAGTTACGTTTGAGTATTCGACGGATGACGACGACGAAAATACGGATGATCCTTGTAAGTTTAACATTACCTGCATGCACTATTTGGTCAATGTGGCACCAATGAAGATTGCCATGCTGTATACTTTGTTGACAGACCAAGAGCGGCTTAACCCTTATTTCCCTCTTGGCTTTACCGCATGCATTGCGATTTTTACTCGCGCGAATGAAATTTTTATTTTTGTCCGCTTACTGAATTTAACTAACACGCACTGCGGATAAAATTTCGCGTCAATATTGTCTCCTTCTACCTGTTCATAGAATTCAAAATATTCGCGCGAATTAAATCCGCGCCGCGGTGCGGTGGATTCTGTGGCAAAACATGGGATTTCTTACGGCATTATTTCCGAGCGATTATTTTTTCGCAATGTGTGCAGCTTCATACAATTCCATAGGTGGCAGAATGGGCGGAAAGAGAACCTATCGAAATTAAAGCTATCCCACTTTAGACTCACAAATATGAACAACACATGGGCCTATGCAGAAGACAGAATTTTATGCATCAAGTCTTACGTCCGGTTTCTGAAAAGCTGACAAACTGCCAACCTCGTCTACATTGCTTTAAACTATCTAAAAAAATACTGCCATTAAATCATTTGACAGTTTGCAATCAAACTTTTGTTTTCATTAACCAATCAGAAACCGGGATTATTTTAAAACTGCAGTTACTCCGTCTTCTGCGTAAACCCTCCAAAATCATGCTGTAGAATATACCAACCAGTTTGGCGCCATCTCCACTCGTCCATAGAGTCAAAACGGTCTGTGACCCCATAGGTGTGCTCGCCCCAAATATTTTAGTCATCCAATAATCTTCCTTAGATACACGCATTCTGTCAGCCCCATGCCAGACAAACCCGAAGAACGTAGCAGTCTTAGGCCACCATGCTTTTGGAAAGTGTAGGACGATTTTGTCGACAACGCCTATCGCTAGATTGTCGATGGCTATGACTTTGTCTTTGGGTAGACTTGGCGAAAATATCGATGTGTGCCTGGAATTATTTTTTTTCGTTATCGGTGTCTGTTTAGACAGATATTATTATCTGTGTTTCTGAAAGGCCAATCAATACAAATACTAGCTGACATAACACTAGTTTCTAAATAAAAAATATGGTATTCAGAATTAGATAAATTCTATTTAAGCATGAAAACTTATTACACTTTGGTATTCAAGTAGAGTTGATATGTTCTTATCTTCAAATTCTCAATTCAAAAATCGAGAGTTAGAATGTTTAATAAAAATATGTTAACTGTTCTATTATTTTTTACATATTTTTGATTTTCAATAGCCAATGAAATCACTTATTTTGTTTATTAGCCTTTTAGAAACTGGCTGTAAGAAAATATCTTCTCAACACCGTTTATCAATTAAATACTGTAGATAATAAACTCAGAGTTCTTTAAATATTATTTTCCAGATACATTTGATATTTATGCCAGGATGCAAATGCAGAAGAATATGAGCCATAGACAAGCAATGGAGTGAATAATAGGATCCCCGAATATTAATGTTTTTCATAATAATCACAGTCATGTATGCATATTATAATCCCATGCAGTGATTGGACAGTTAAGTAGGTAGTATAGTGCCCGGCACGTAAGTTGGCAAGGTTTTGGCGTAGTGGGGGTAAGTTCGCGCATATTCCGCGAACAAACCAACCACCATATAGACCGAACGGAACGTGGACGCGACACGATTGGTCAGTCGATCCTTGTATCAACTGACCGACCAATCGCGCGCTCGTAACGGTGCTAAACGTTCCCCGTGTGCCGCTTCACTACCAAAGAGGCCTAAAAAATCTGGCCAAGTGCGAGTCGGACTCGCGCACGAAGGGGACCATTATCGCAAAAACGGCAAAATAATCACGTTTGTTGTATGGGAGCCCCACTTAAATATTTATTTTATTCTGTTTTTAGTATTTGTTGCTATATAGGCAACAGAAATACATCATCTGTGAAAATTTCAACTGTCACGGTTCATGAGATACAGCCTGGTGACAGACGGACAGTCAGACGGATCGTGGAGTCTTAGTAATAGGGTCCCGTTTTTACCCTTTGAGTACGGAACCCTAAAAACGACATCTGCTCATCTAATGAATCTTGCTAACTTACGTGCCGGGGATTATATTTTTATTGTATATAGGTACAAAGAGTTCATAGTTTTGTATTTAAAAAAATATCATTAAAAAAAATTTAGAACGTCTATAATTTCATCATTTTATTTTATATAATAATAGCCCTTTTAGCCTTCAGGATACGAATAAATTCAAAAATTTCATTTGAAAGATAGTTCTAGACCCAGTGTAGGTAAAACGATGTCTATCAGTGGATGAATTAAGATGTTTATAAGTACCAATCCCTTTTATTTTTTAACGTACGGCGGTAAAAGTGGGTAAGTTTGACGTTTGTACCTATGTATTTGTGTATCTGTCTGTGGCATCATATCTCCTAAACGGATGAACCAATTTTGATTTCGTTTTTTTTGTTTGAAAGGTGACTTTGTCGAGTGTTCTTAGCTATGTTTGATGAAAATCGATTCAGCCGTTCAAAAGTTATAGGCGTTTTACTGTTTGAATCGGGGTGTTTTTGCAAGATGTCATAATTACGTGTTCAATAGATTTTCGATCGAAGCGCGCCTACTATCTGAATAAATTATGTAGCATGAAATAAAAATGTGTCGGAGGTTTTTAATTTTACTTGTATGACAATTTGTCACATTAATTCTGCTATAATTTTGAGCTGAGAAACTCGGGGTCCGTGGCCCACTGATACCTGCCTAAATACCGTACCCTAAATACCTAAATACGTGTACCTACCTAAATTCGTTCCGTTTTATTGTACTTTTTTATATTTTATGTGTAATATTTTGTTTCAATAATATAAATTAAATTTAATTTCTATGTAACTATTGTATGTCCGAAGGGCGGGACATAGCTGATCACAATTTAATTATTTAAGACCTGTATTATGTACCTACCTACTACTTATAATCTATCCACAATAAAGATATTGATTGATAGTTTATGAAATAGAAACTGAATACCATGCTCAATCGTTACATACAATCTTTTACTGGTTCTGTTCTCTCTGTGATTGGCGTGGCCACATAATGGGCCCAAACTCTTTGAAAAGTTTCCATCGATTGGAAGAGAAGGAGAAGATGCAAGTTCTCATGCACTCTGGTCATTAGAATTCCAAAAAGGCATACAATGCAAAATTTTTATTACTATCGAAAAATTTCAAGACATTTTTAATGCTTTGAAGAAACTTGTTTGTGCTTAAAATCACTTTGCATAAGCATAAAATTCCAAACTACCCACCAACTTTGCTATATCTCCACAAGACCATAGTGTCATAGACTGTGAGTTACCCATAGAGATAGTCGCGGAACTCAAATTCGTCACCCAATAATCCTCCTTGCTTAGCGTCTTCCTATCCTCACCCCTCCATAGGAAAGGGTACCAGACACTACCATTCCACCACGAATTTTCAAATAAGAGCACAACTTTGCCTACGACACCTATGGACATTTTCTCTATGGCTGTGATTTTTTTTTGTAGCAATGTTGGCGAGAAGAGCTTTTCGTGTCTATGGAAAGGACAAAAATGGGTAGATAAGTTCGGGGTCAATAAAATCGGTGTAAGAACACATCTTGATAAATATTGGACTACTAATATTATAAAAGTGGAAATCTTAATGTTTTGATATATAATGATACTCAATCACGCGTAACGGTTGAAGGTATATGGATTAAATTTGGCACACAGATTGTTTATAACCTGGATTAACACATGTTTTAATTATATACTGCATGCGGGCGAAGCCAGGGACGAAAGCTAATATTTAAAATGAAAGTCACATGCTTGTAGGTATGTTTACATAGATCTTGAAAGCTACCACAAAAAACCAAGTCGATATTAAACAAAAAGAAAGTGTTATGCAGAGCTTCAAGCCATATTGAACCCTGCTGTACAACTGTTACTATCAAATTGACCAGCCCTGCAAATAATTTTGGTATGGGCCCTTACCATAATCATTGCCAGGGGATGTCAAGGTGACAGTTTACAGTAGACACACAATCAACAAAAAGGGAAATGTTTTATAGATATATATTTTCAATACTCTTCTGGTCTAATATTGACCTGCTACCTAATAAAAGAGCATTTTAATCAATAAATATAATAAATCTGTAGAAGTCGTTTTTGTACGTAGAAAATATTTTCATGTAGTAAAATATCACAACACACGCAATTCAGATACTCGGACAGTCGAACTCGATACTCGATACATGACGTTTGCATTTGAAGCCATTTTTAACCGACTTCGCAAAAAGAAGGACGTTTTCAATTCGACTGTATTTTTTTTTTTTTTATGTTTGTTACCTCAGAACTTTTTATTGGGCGAACCGATTTTGATGATTCTTTTTTATTTTGAAAGCGGGTGCTTGTCATGTGGTCCCATTTAATTTTCATCAAGATCTGATGAAGAACTTCGGAGAAATACATCAGAACTCTTCAATAAATGACGGCAAATCACTCTGGATAGATCCGATCGCATGTCGGTTTATTGTTTACACCATTTCATAACATAACATCACACTGGTACGTTCTTAAGGGGTACGCAGGTGTGAACAGTTCACCCTGGTATACTCTCATTGCACTGGTTTCGTTTAAGTTTCATGTTATTGGGTTAATCTATTCTAGCTTCACTTTGGGCACTATACGCGTAGGTACCTAGCCTATAGAACTGGTCCATTATGTACCACAACTAAAAAGTGAAAAATAAAAAACGTTTTTACAAAAATTACACATTTTTTATTTTCACCGGTTAGAAGTGAACGTGGCAATTTATGAAATTAGTGTAGTAAATATATACTTAATTTCACATTTGTAAGTAAACATTTCATGGAGAAGTCATTAAAAAGAAAATTCATATCAACTGCATTCTTAAGTTTCTTCCTTTCAAGGTGCAACTATACTCTGTAGATCTTTCATACATACACAATGATTAAAAATTTTCTTATGTAATTGGTTCTGATCTTTTTGAATTTGATAATGTCTTCCAAATTAAGTATTATGATACAAATTCCATTGAAACATATTCCTATTTATCAAATGAATTAATTTACCTGTTAGTGCTTGTAATACTTTATACCTATACGTAGGCAGTGGTGTCTCATCCCATACAAAGAAACAATGCCGATGTTCTATACTGATTATTTTTTGTACATCGATCACGTTCGGTTCCGTTCCATTCCGTTCCACGGATATAGATGGTGATCTATCTATCGCCGTGGCACAGAACCGAACGCGATCGATTTACAAAAAATAATCGGTATAATCAGATGAAAAACGCTAGTTACGACGAAACGGTTTCTTTGTATGGGATGAGGCATCTGTATGCTAGTATTATATTATCTGTAGTGACGTAGTATAATAGTGTTAGTCTGGTTGCATCGTCCTCACGTATATGAATTAATGTACTTATGTATGTAAATGTTGTAAAACACTTTTTTTTAAAAGAGTATGTTTAGAGTTTCTTGACCGGTCTCCTCCATAACAAGTTACTTTTCTGAATGGACAGAATCAATAACTATTACTTTTAAATTTAAATTCTTGACAATCGAAAGTACCACTTATTGGCCTAATTGAAATAAAGAAATTTGACTTTGACATTTCATAAATTAAAAGTAACCCGACAAGAATGGAAAAATGATTATGTCCGCTAAAATTATAATGCCCATTGCCCAGCCTTTATTAAGGAACTTAAAAAGCCTAGTATTACCTACCAATTTAGCTCGATCCCCACTAAACCACACAGTCAGCGCATGACCGTTACCCATTGGTACACTGGCTTCATCAGTTCCAGTTATCCAACGATCTTTGTGCTAATATCCTTCTTGTCTATGCCTCTCCATAAAAAGAGGTGAAAGGTCAAATTTGTGTGCCACGAAGGAGTATCAAATAGTAGTACGACCTTTCCTTCGACTCCTATAGACATTTTGTCTATGACTGTCGCTTTTTCTTGTGGTAGCGACGGTGTGAATAGTGTGTTGTGTCTATAAGAAATAAATTAGTTTGTAAAATCAGTATAATTCGGAGGCACGCATTCAAAAATTATTGAATGTGTGCCTCCGCAAGATATTTGACTTCTATGCTCATATCGTCCGCAAACTTGGTAACAACCTACGGTATTTGTCACTGGCGAAGTCGAGGATAAAGGACTTTTAGAGGAAGCTAACCAAATCCGAACCTCGTTGAACATTAGAGTCTCCGAAACCGTGCGTATTGCTGAAACTAGGAGCAAGTGAAGAAACATCACCAAGGAGAAAGTTTGGAAACCATGATGTGGTCACCACCTCCAGCATTGTGGATACGACGCAAGAAGGATACTTTGTTCCAGAACTAAAATTGCAGACGAAGACAACATTGCTGCAATTTTAAAATGAAACTGGTCAGGCGTTATCTGTAGCATGCCTAAAGGGAACTAGGCAAAAGTAGCTAAAGATTGGGTCCCAAACGTCAGGATCCGGCGATACGGTAGACCCAGAAGATGATGGAGAGACGCTTTGGAGTCCTACCTAAAGGATTGGGCTACGATTTCTCAATATCCCGCTACACAAACTGGCGTTAGACGCCTAAAAAGAAGGCAGGCATTTTGCCACACCTCAATTGAGGAAACCACCACGAAAGAGCCTTATAACACTTTGTCCGGGACTCGCAAGACCTTACAAGCAGCAATCGCACTGGTCACCATTGGAAAACATATCTATGCAATTTAGATATAGAATTCCTCAGTTAAAATCGCACGGGCGCACGGTTAGGGCAGTGGTTGGGAGATTGACTGCTGCGCTGCGTGTCGCGGGTTCTATTCCCGCACAGAACAAATAATTGTATGACCTACAATTAGTTGTTCCGGTTCTGGGTATTGCGTATGTGAGTTTATATGTTTGTAAACGCACCCTAGTCTGGAGCACTGTTTTTTTTTTAAAAGAAAAAAAAAGAAAATCACGTATTTGCCACATTAAACGCACGCCTTTTATCAATTGGTTGGCAGAAACTACAGACCAGCACGTGTGAGAATCCTGACATACACAAATACTTCTCCTGTAGCTTCGTCCAAATCCATACATCTCAAAGTTTTAGTTATGGTGATAGTACCCATATCCTAACTTCATACTAATATTATATGTGAATGTAAGTTTGTTTGTTACGCTTTCACGCAAAAACTACTGAACCGATCATCATGAAACTTTGTACATATATTCTTGGAGGTATTAGAAGTAACATAGGATACATTTCATTTAAAAAAAAAATGGCTTCACTGCGAGCGAAGCCGCAGGTAAAAGCTAGTGAAACTATAAAAAAGTAATTAAAAAACCATTCATCGAATTGAGAACTTCCTCCTTTTTTGAAGTCGGTTAAAAAGAAATAGTTAAAAGATAGAATAATATTGGTTTTCCCCAGTTATTTTCCCATTCTAGAAATATACTAAGTTGTTATAATGTATGTCACATTTAAAACCCGTTTTTCGTTAGAACTCGTTTTCCCTAGTTAATACTTTTAATAAATGCCTTTGTTAAAACTAGAAATACCTAGTCAAAACTAGAATTTACCACTGATGTATTTGACTAGCTGTCCCCATGAGGCTTCGTCCCCTCAACTGGCTACCTACCTATCCTACCCAGGTAGGGTAAGGAAGGTAGGGTACCCTACATACATGTTTGTTGCGTTACTTTAACCGCTTAAGCAGCGCACGCAACGGAAGCTCTCAAAAAGGAATATTATTGCCCGTTTTTGCAACATTTTTCATTTATGCTCCGCTCCTATTGGTCGTAGCGTGATGTTTTATAGCAATAACCTTCCTCGAAAAATGGACTATACAAGACAAAAAAAAAATTCAATTCCAACCAGTAGTTCCTGCGATTAGCGCGTTCAAACAAACAAACAAACTCTTCAGCTTTATAATATTAGTATAGATTTTCAGATAAAACTAGTTGTCACTACGAGCTTTAGATAAAACTAGCACTATAGAAACTAATGGACCAAGACCATGGACCAAGTGACCCTTAAAGTCGCAATGTAGTTTCTAAACTACGCAATATTTTAATCGATATTACATACCTATTAAATTACATATTATCGAATTAACCATAAATACTAGTACCTTGAACCTCTAAATATTTATTACGACTGGCAACTTTGATAATTTTATATTTTTTTTTTACTTTTTTTCGGCTGTCAAAATTATGGCGGGTAAAGAAAAAGTGTGAAGGTTTTTGTGCAAATTATATTGTGAATAAAAGTTTTAATTTTCGAGGTAAGTTCAATATTATTTTTGATTATTGTAGTCTAAATGTTTGTTTTGCGGTTTTAGTTTAGAAATAATATAATCAAAAAATTAAATTGTATTAAAAAGTTATTTATTTTTGTGTAGTGTAAAAACAACATTGCGCCTTCCGCGCATGATGTAAAGTATGACTGGAAGAGTAAAACGAATTTTTATTTTTTACAGTATGGCTGGCTTATCGCAAAAAGAGATAAGTGATTTTTTGCATAATTGGGACGACTCTGAAGACGGTTTAGATTCTTCAGACTCTGAAGCTGAAGATGAAGTAAACTATTACCGGTCTGCGCGGGAAATTCAACAAGACCTTGAAGACGCCATCCTTGAGGAAGAAAACAATGAAATTGTTGGAGAAAGCCTTGTTTTTCCTGTTACGTCTGAAGATCGAAATGATGAAGACCCTGCTTTACTTATTGGTGACGACGAAATTTCCGATCCCCCCCTCATTAGTGACGAAACTCAGGGTAACACTTCTAGTAGTGGACGTAGTCAATCAAGACCTCTTATATGGCGAAAAAGGAATCTTATTACCAGTGATGAGGATCTTGTATTCAAGGGAAATACTCAAATGCCCTCTGACGTACTAGAATGTCAGTCCCCTTTAGAATTTTTTCGTTTCGTATTTCGACATTCACTCGTGACAAAGATTGTTGAGGAAAGTAATTTATATTCTACTCAGAAGCAAGTATCAAATCCTGAACACATAGATGAAAATGACCTTTACAAATTTATGGGTATTCTGATATATAACTCTGTAATCCATTATCCAAATAGAAAACTGTACTGGAATAACAAATTTGGCTATGATCTCATAAAAAATACAATGCCTTCAAAGAAATTTGAGAAAATGTGTTCCATAATTCATTTCAATAACAAAGATAAAAATTTACCCAATACACATTCTGATTATGATAAGCTTTACCTTGTTAGACCTCTTGTAGATTCTCTCAACGAACGATTTGGCTTGATACCCATGGAGCAGAGACTGTCTATTGATGAGCAAATGTGCTCGACAAAGATGAGTCATTACATGAAGCAGTACATGCCAAATAAGCCACACAAGTGGGGTATCAAGCTCTTTCTTATATGTAGTATATATGGTTATGCCCA
Organism: Orthosia gracilis; assembly: GCA_947562075.1. NCBI lineage: Eukaryota > Metazoa > Arthropoda > Insecta > Lepidoptera > Noctuidae > Orthosia > Orthosia gracilis. The sequence goes on from OX387277.1 coordinate 11,627,934, forward strand.
TAGATTTGAAATTTATACTGGTCGTGGCAAAACTGATGTGGCTTCATCAAATGAACCAGACTTGGGAGAGGCTGCAAACACTGTTATAAGACTATCCCGCATGGTACCTCGAAGAGTCAACCATATAATATATTTTGACAATTTCTACACGTCATTACAGCTTGTGACATATTTAGCGAAAGAAGGTATTTATTCTCTGGGAACGGTACGCACTAATCGTCTTGGTAATTGTAAACTTCCAGACAAAAAAGAAATCATGAAGAAAAAAGTGCCTAGAGGATTTTACGAGGAAAATGTAGCTAATGTTGATGGTGTAGATGTCAGTGCCATTGTTTGGAAAGATAATAAAGCTGTAAATTTGATTTCCACATATGTGGGAGCAGAACCTGCAACGTCTGTAACTCGGTTCGACAAACAAAAGAAAGAAAGAGTTGCTATTCCCTGTCCAAAAGCAATTAGAGAATACAATATGCACATGGGGGGAGTAGACTTGTTAGATTCTTTTATCGGACGTTATCATATTAGAATAAAGAGTCGAAAGTGGACTATGAGACTATTTTATCATCTTTTAGATGTTTCTGTCGTAAATGCTTGGCTGATATATAAAAAAGTCGGAAGACAAAATGATGTGACTTCATCCAAACTCCTAAATCTATGTGAGTTTAGGCTAGAATTAGCAGATTCACTTTGTCGGGTTGGTATTCCTATAAATAACGGTGGAAAACGTGGTCGACCAGCAAGTTCTACTTTACAGACTGAAATTGAGCAGAAAAGACGTAAAGGCCAGGTTCAAGCGGCGCCATCTAAAGATATCCGAATGGATCAAATATCACATTGGGCTGTTTGGACTGAAAAGCAAGAAAGGTGCAAATACCCCGGTTGTTCTGGATTCACTTATAGAAAATGTATGAAATGTGGGGTTTCTTTATGTGACACGAAATCAAAAAGCTGTTTTTTTAAATACCACAATGAATAAAAAATAAATAATTTCTTTCTGTTGGTTGCCATACTTCGTGTTCCCTACTGAACGCGCATTGTAGTTTTTAAACAACACAATGTTTTTTTGCGAAAAACAATACCTTTTTTCAATAAATATTTTTTTCAATATTTTATTGTGTTTTTTATTTTTATAACTAACAACATTTATTTATTTTACATGAAATAAAAAAATTGCGATTTTTTATTTATTTTACATGAAATAAAAAAATTGCGATTTTAAGGGTGGGCACTATGTATAATGCCCGGGCATTATTAATCCAGTCAAGTCAAATCGGGCAATGTAATGAATACTGATTTAAACTTCTATATTTATCAAATCGTCTGGTCATTATGACTATAGCTACGTAACGGTTGGGTAATTAGATAATTATTATGGTCAATGAATTAGTCAAAGAGCGAGCGAAGCGAGCTCGGGAGCTTAGGGCACCCCGACACGGACAGGTTAGGTTTGATGGAGAAGACGGGAGCTGAAGTGAGCAAGCAAAGCGAGTGAGCTCCCGTCATCTTCTTCATGTTAGGTTACTTTAGACCCTGCAGACAGCAATAGGAGCCCCGCACAGCGTTAAGATGAAAAATAAAACCATTTAATTTTTCATTCTAACCAACCATACATTCTATGCAAAATATTATTTGAAAGGGATAGTAGTAGTATCACAAGACATTTGTCTATATTTACTGACCAATTTGCCTACGGTACCCTTTGTCCACACTGTTATCACGTTACTGGCACCCATAGGGCATGAGGTCCCTGCTATCTGAGAACTCCAGTCATCTTCCAACCCCTTCTTATCAGCAGGGTACCAGATAAAGTAAGTAGAACAACTCGAGTTCCACCACTTAACGGGAAAATGCAAAACAACTTTGCCTATCAAACCCATCGATAGATTGTCTATGGCAGATATTTTTGACTGTGGCAACACTGGCGTAAATAGTGTTGCGTGCCTGAAAAATAATATTTTTATACTGTTGGTAGTATAACATCTGGGCTGTGATTTCACCAATTATATTTTCTGCTGTCAAGCGTTGAAGTATCCCACAGTTCGAGGGATACCGTGCCAGTGACATTTCTGGTATATTACTCTATTTTCATTTGAGGTTCGAACCCATATCAAATACTCTTAAACGAAAGAAAAAATAAGTTAAAATTCTGTAAAAAAAAACAACGCTGAGAAACTTTTTAACACTTTACCGGCCTGGGAATCGAACCCAGAACAAAAGTGTCTTCAAGTCACTGGTGAATCATTAGATTCCGATTCTAGTTTCGTTAAGTCCTATGTATAAAAGGACAAGTACATTGCTGCTAGGTACTAAGAATTTCGTAATGAAAAAACAGCATAGCACTGAGCGATCTGAGAATCGAACGCATCTTTGACATTGTTATACTTGATACAACAGCAATGACTCTGATATTACAGATGTCCTTAGGCGGCGGTATCCACTTCCCATCAGGCAGCACCATCTACTTATTTATCAAGATATCTTAAAACTCCTTCCCAGTACAGTTCGATTCGAACTTAATGGCAACTGTGATGTGAGGAAATCGCTGCGCAGTATCCCGTCCTTCAACCAATTTTTTTTTGTTTGCAGTGAGGAAACTTCAAAAGGCGCATGGGCTTCTGGGGAAGAAACCAGGGAGAGCGGGATTTTTACATCGCTAAAACCACCCCGGTGATCACCATCATAGGGAAGAAGCCCCGTTACTTCTTAAAAGGCCACACCAGATTCCCCTCTGTGTAACGCCTGTTAGGGCAAATTCCTAGGGAGTACGAAGAAGCGTCTCCCCTGCCTGGGGCTCCGTCGACTTTGTTGCTTAAATAGTAATCGTACTTACCTATTCTATATTAAAACCAATATCAATATTAAAATAGTTTTTATAACATTGTTTAATCATATTGGGCATTTAACTGATATTCAATTTTGAGCATTAGTTAATTCTAGTTTTAGCAAAGGCCTTTAGTAAAAATTTGTTCTAACTAAGGAAAACGATTTCTATCTAAAAACTGGTTTTAACAGTAACATACATACATAAATGTGTAAGTACATAAATATTGAAAATAAAATTATGAATGGCTTTTATATTGCATTCGTGACTTTGCGAGTCGTGAAAAATGCCATGCCGTTTCTCATTAATATGTTCACCCTCAACAAAATCATTTTATTTTTCATTCTAACCAACCATACATTCTATGCAACATATTATTTGCAAGGGATGCAAGGGATGTATCACAAGACATTTGTCTATATTTACTGACCAATTTGCCTATGAAACCCCTTGTCCACACTGTCATCACGTTACTGGCCCCCAAAGGGCATGTGGTCCTTGCTATCTGAGAACTCCAGTCATCTTTAAACCCTTTTTTATCAGCAGAGTACCAGATAAAGTAAGAAGCACAACTCGAGTTCCACCACTTAATGGGAAAAAGCAAAACAACTTTGCCTACCAAACCCATCTTTAGATTGTCTATGGCAGATATTTTTGACTGTGGCAACACTGGCGTAAATAGTGTTGCGTGCCTGAAAAATATTATTTTTATATTGTTGGTAGCATATCATCTGGGCTGTCATTTCGCCAATTATATTTTCTGCTGTCAAGCTTTGAAGTATCCCACAGTTCGAGGGATACCTTGCCAGTGACATTTCTGGTACATTACTATATTTTCATTTGGGGTTCGAACCCATATCAAATACTCTTTAACGAAAGAAAAAATAAGTTAACAATTCTGTAAAACAAAAAACGCTGAGAAACTTTATAACACTTTACCGGCCTGGGAATCGAACCCAGAACAAAAGTGTATTCAAGTCACTGGTGAATCATTAGATTCCGATTCTAGTTTCGTTAAGTCCTATTTATAAAAGGACAAGAACATTGCTGCTAGGTACTAAGAATTTCGTAATGAAAAAACAGCATAGCACTGCGCGATCTGAGAATCAAACGCAACTTTGACATTGTTATACTTGATACAACAGCAATGACTCTGATATTACAGATGTCCTTAGGCAGCGGTATCCACTTCCCATCAGGCAGCACCATCTACTTATTTACCAAAATATCTTAAAACTCCTTCCCAGTACAGTTCGATTCGAACTTAATGGCGACTGTGACGTGAGGAAATCGCTGCGCAGTATCCCGTCCTTCAACCAATTTCTTTTTTTGCAGTGAGGAATCTTCAAAAGGCGCCTGGGCTTCTGGGGAAGAAACCAGGGAGAGCGGGATTTTACTTCGCTAAAACCACCCCGGTGATCACCATCATAGGGAAGAAGCCCCGTTACTTCTTAAAAGGCCACCCCAGAACTCCCTCTGTGTAACGCCTGTTAGGGCAAATTCCTAGGGAGCACAAAGAAGAGTCTACCCCGCCTGGGAAGACCGAAGAAGCGTCTCCCACGCCTGGGGAGACCGAAGAAGTGTCTCCCCCGCCTGGGGAGACCGAAGAAGCGTCTCCCCCGCCTGTGGAGACCGAAGAAGCGTCTCCCCCGCCTGGGGAGACCGAAGAAGCGTCTCCCCCGCCTGGGGAGACCGAAGAAGCGTCTCCCACGCCTGTGGAGACCGAAGAAGCGTCTCCCCCGCCTGGGGAGACCGAAGAAGCGTCTCCCCTGCCTGGGAAGACCGAAGAAGCGTCTCCCCTGCCTGGGAAGACTGAAGAAGCATCTCCCTTGACCCTCGCTGTGCATGGCAGCACGTGATCACTGTGCCACTGTCTTTCCTGAAGTCACTTGGTGGGCGCACAGAGTCCGTCCATCAACCCTCACCTGAATTTGCTGCTGCGCAGCGCCTCGTTTCGAGCCACCATTAACTCTGAATCGTTCTGAACCAGATCTTGGAGGTTAGGTAGACAGTCGCTACATCCAGTAAGACTGAACCCCGTCTCCAGCATAGTTGAGGACAGGCTAGGCCGAGCTGAACTTACCTCTCCTTCAGTACTCCCAAAGACACGGTCACTATGACATTCTTCGCTCTGTAAGAGGTGCCGTCTTTGCAGTTCACTATGACATCTTGTGTGGGATCTTGTGGCCAAGTTATCTGGCTGACTTCCTTCTGCAGTTTGATTTCTAGGTTCGGGTAGCCGGGTCCGTTGTTGTATGTGTTCTAGGGAGTTAAAATACAATGGGGTCAGAATTTCACGATTAGTTTGGCCTATGATTTTTTTGAGCATTTTGTTTTGGAAGTAGGTTTAATTTTTATGTTATTTTTTTTTCTTTTTAGTGTTGGTACTTCATATTACTATGAAAAATATTTATAACCAGAGTACATCTCATTTCAATTATAATAAGCCCAAACACGATTAAGATACAGTGACTTCCTGCCGGCTTCATCATCAGATCAATTCGATGGTACCATTTTCATCAGTACTATGTATTTATAAGTATTTGCTTCATCATAGTCGTTTAACTATTCGAGATATCTTATACCCATGACATATTTAGCATTAAGGAGTTCCATTGGCCATCTGTGGTCTTCTTCACCAGTTCCACTTCACCAACAGATACTTTCTGAGTGCAAATGATTGCATTGTTGATGAAAATACCAAAATCACTATATGTATTCCTATAATATTTGAGGAGTTCCCTCTATTTCTCCAAGATCCCATCATCAGATCCTGACCTGATGACTATGGGACCAACTGGGTAGTATACCCTTTCAAACAATGGAAGAATTTTCCAAATCGGTCCAGGCGTTTTTGAGTAATCGGGGAACATACATAAAAAAAAAAGATTCCGACGAATTGATAACCTCTTCCTTTTTTTGAAGTCGGTTAAAAAGTCATTTCGTAACTGTTATTATATATATATTTTTTAACTATTATTTTATAATAATCTTGTGTCTGAATGTTCATATTTCGAAACGAATTTCTTAGGCCATGTGTTACATAATAGAGAAGGTAGTACAAAAATATCTTTACATACAGATATCACAAGTTTGAGAACTTACCAACAAAATCTGGAACAGCGTCTTATATCCATTCCGATGCCAGCTCATATGCTGGTGTCCCCCCAACTCCTCATATCTTGACTGAGTGGACACATCGTTCCAACTGTTGGAGGACTCATAATTGTCTATGATCAGGTCTATGAACTGCAGCAGATTGTCCATAAAATCCTTGTCGTTTAGTAGGTGAGGGTACTTTGTTTTTATGTAGTCTGTTAGGCTGGAATTGAGAAGATTAAAAATAAAAATAAACTATTTAACAAAAAAAATATAACCGACTTTCAAATAAAAACACTACAAAGTAAAAACCTGTTGTATTATTGTGAAAAAAAAATTTTTTTTTCTATTTTTTTGTAAATCTATATTAATATTATAAAGCTGAGAGTTTGTTTATTTGTTTGTTTGAACGCGCTAATCTCAGGAACTACTGGTTGGAATTGAAATATTCTATTTGTGTTGGATAGTCCATTTATCGAGGCTATATAACATTACGCTACGACCAATAGGAGCGGAGCATAAATGAAAGATGTTGCGAAACGGGTAAAATTATTCCTTTTTGAGAGCTTCCGTTGCGTGCGCTGCGTAAGCGGTTAAAGTTACGCAACAATCATGTTTGTAGTGTAGGTACGGTAGGGTAGGTAGGATAGATGGGTAGGTAGGTAGCCAGTTGACGGGAGCGAAGCCGCGTGGGACAGCTAGAACTACATAATGGACAAGTTCTATAGAAAAAATAACCCGAATAACCTAACCGGTGAAATGAGAGTGTACCTAGGTGAACTGTACACAATTCTGCGTACCCGTTTAGAGCGTACAGGCTGACTTGTTTTCCATACAACTCTAATTATTCGATGTATTTTTGACAATTTTTAATAGGAGCACAAAACATGTGGTTGACTTAGAAACACAGCTAATAATAATTATGGTTTGTTCCATAACTTTGATAAAGGGCAATATTAATTTTCGAATACATCCACGTGTAATTTTATCTCGAAATCATAGTGATAAGAATAATCTGCCGTTATCAGAAGTCATTAATATCATCAAAATTATCTGACCACCTGTTTTATCAGCTTACGTTGAGAATCTAACGATACCTGCAGCCTTATTGCGTAATGAATTCGGCATGGCAAATAGAATGAATAATGGACCAACCAATCAATCAATCGAGATAAAAGACGCGATGTGATTGGTCGATTTTTCATACTCTTTGCCTTGCCGAATTCATTACGCAATAAAGCTTTTGATCTCAACCACACCAGCCGGGCGAGCACGGCCTCTGAGACCTATTACAGGCAAGGACAGAGTCGTCCCAGTTCGTGCCAGGAGACCGGGAGATTGACGGTATGGTGAGATTTTTTTTATTGAAAAAACAACCACATATAGTATTGTTTGCTGACGATACGTCCTTAATATTTAAGATCAATAGACGTTCCACACGTATTGATGACGTAAACAACGCTCTACAGCAGGTCCAAAACTGGTTTACTGTTAATAATTTAGTACTAAATGGAAAAAAAACGAAGTGCATAAGATTTGCGTTACCGAATGTTAAAAGTAATAACTTGGAAATAATATTGAACAAGGAGAAACTAGAAATCGTCGAAAACGCGGTTTTCCTGGGAATCACGCTCGACTCGAGGCTACAATGGGGTCCTCATTTAACATCTCTGGCAGGACGGCTTAGTTCAGCAGCATATGCTGTCAGAAAAATCCGTCAATTTACTGATGTACATACCGCGAGGCTGGTCTATTTTAGTTACTTTCATAGTATCATGTCTTACGGTATTTTGCTATGGGGACGGGCTGCAGACATAGAGTCTATATTTATTCTGCAGAAAAGAGCTATCAGAGCCATATACAATCTTCGCAGGCGCGATTCTCTTAGGGAATTATTTAAAGATATCAACATCATGACGGTACCTTGTCAATACATTTATGAAAATATAATGTATGTCCGGAAAAATATTCATCTTTTTACTAAAATAAGTGATAGGCACAATTTTAATACTAGAAATAAGGACAAGTTAGATCAACCTCGATTCAGGGTAGCTAAAGTAGCTAGCTCTTTTATGGGGTACTGTGTAAAATTTTATAATAAAATTCCACTAGAAATTCTCCAATTAAACGAGTCAAAATTTAAAACATGCATTAAACGCACACTATGTAGACAAGCATATTATAAATTGGAAGATTATCTCCTTGATAAAAATGCTTGGCTAAATGCCGGTCCTGCTCCACAGCCACATACATTTGTAGCTACAAATTAGTTTATATTGGAAGAGATGCTGCTGCCCTTTTCGTATTGTTGTTTTCAGTGTTTTATTTTTATTTCATTTGTTTATTTCAATAGGACTTAGGATTCTTTACATGTTGTATTTAGAAATAATAGCATTGTATAATGTAGAAGCACTTTTATTTTTCAAATTTGTGAATGTGAGGTACCATGGAGCATTTTTATTAGGTTACAACTTTTTGTTTTTTTTTTTTTTTTATTTTGACATTGCGAGCATGGCAGTTGAGAGTTTGTCATGCTCACTCAAATGTCTCGCTGTTGGTGGCGCGTGTTATTGGGTCATTCGGTTCCCTTCAAAATGGTTGAGCTGAGTGGGGTTGATGCACGCGTCATGCTCGTGAACGGGTGCCGTCAGATGAGACTGGTCATCTCTCTGGTCATCTAGCTGCCAGTGGCTTAATTCAGTTCCTATCTTTTAATATTTTTTTTATTATTATCTACATTGTGCTCACATAATGGAAGCAACAAGAAGTATGTAACCAAACATTATATGTAACACATATTATTTAAAAGAGTGTCCATGGAGTTTCTTGCACGTTCTTCTCCATAGAGATCTACTCCTTGGAACGTGCAACTTAGCTTCACTTGTTAGTTTGACTGACCGACATTTGACAATTCAAAAGTGCCTGTAATTGGTCTATTTGAAATAAACGTTTTTGATTTGATTTGATTGATTTGCAGAGACGTCTCACCCTGCCAAACAAATGGCTTTGGAATTCATGTGCCTAACAGACCAACAGCTTGTGAACAGCCAGAACCTGCAAGCAGTGCGAATATTCACTGACGGCAGCAAGATTGAGAGCAAGGTCGGAGCCGCATTATCCCTGTGGGATAATGAGGGTGAAATCCAGAACCTCAAGCTTAGCCTCGCCGCGTACCGCACTGTCTACCAGGCGGAATTACTAGCCATTTATCAAGCAACGGATGTAATCCTCAAGCGCAAAGAGATGAGCTATGGTTTGTACAGCGACTCAATGGCAGCATTGCAGACGTTTGCAAGCCATGGCTCTCTCCATCCCCTAGCGGTCCGCGCACGAGCCAACTTGGCTCGGGCGTTGGACCAGAAAACAGATGTGTCTTTCTTTTGGGTCAAGGCCCAAAACAAAGGTAAAAACCGTGATAAAAATGTGTGAATCAAGCCTGTCACAGTAGGCCGTGCTCGCCCGCCTGTTTGAACAATATATTCTTTCGGTAGATACTACGAAAGAAAATGCAGAGGATGAGAGCATCGAACATAAACATTAGATACTCAATAAATGTCTATGCCCCATGTAAAAGGGGCCGAGTCTATGGCCTATTGCCTATTACCGGGCAAATCCAGACAGAATTCCAATAAAACCATACAACAGGATGACCTGAGAATTATCTAAAGGAAAAACCCCAATAATACTGCCCCACCTGGGAACCAAACCCGGCAGCGTAATTGCGCAAGTAAATTCGGCAAGACAAGTATTTGTAATATATTCGTGAAGATCTGATGAAGAACTCTTTAATAAATAACGGCAAATCTTTCAGGATTTCTACGATCGCATGTCTGTTTATTGTTTATACCATTTCATAACATAACATCATGCCAGTACTCAATAATGGGGTACGCAGATGTGTACAGTTCACCTTGGTACACTATTGGTATTGTTTTCTTATTTGGAAGTCGGTAGCATTTTTTTGTAAAAAAAATATTTTTTTATTTTTCACATGTAAAGGGCTTCGTACGGGCCGTTTGGAGGACTGCCTTTGTATAAAATTTGACGATCAAAAAGTTCTGATTCTCACTCTAGTTGGAATAAATGGTTTTTCATTTTCATATTGAGCGGTCACTGAGCCGGCCATTTTAATCCTCCCTTAACTTTTGAAACAGACTGTACTTACAAATAAAATAATCGAAGGTTCACTTTTTCACCTATGTTCTTCAATGTTGTACAGTACAACTATTTTCTTAATATCCCTCGGCAAAATTCGTGTTTCGTCAGTCGTCGACTTCCAAGTTGATTGAGAGCGTCCGCATCCAACGATTGACGAAACACGAATTTTGCCGAGAGACATTAAAAAAATAGTTGTACTGTATTGTACTACCTAGGTACTACGTGCCAAAACAAAAATTTTCAACCTTAACTCACCGTCTCGTAATATACTGCCCCAAAGGCTCGGGCACCTCCGGCGGGTCGTCCACGACGCCCAAGCTGAAAGTCATCAGGTCATTCAGAACCTCCTTCTCACCAGGGCTGCCGTCAGACCGGTAGATATCGAAGTCCAGGTCCTGAGGGAGGATGGAGACGTTGTTCTGTATGGCTAGGTCATAGACGCGGGACGGGAACTGACCGTGGATCCTGTGGGGGGAGAATGGTCGTAATAATTTTGGGGTAGGCAGATAGAATTTGTGTTGCATCTTTCTCCTTCGTCATCGTATCAATGATTTAGAATTAAATGTGTTTTGACCAGAATTCAGGCACGTCGATAGCGCTGGAATTAATTTGCCTAAAGGTCTTCCAGAGTGCAGAGGTGTGGTATTGCTTAAAATGTAGCTCCGTAAAATTTTAATTGTAATTTTTAATTTTGACTAGTTTATGTTTTTTTTAATTTCGGTTATATATTTTTGCAATCACCTATTAAAACTCTTTATTTTAATCCCCACATGATGGGTTCGGTAGAAAAACAAAATTATGGGTGTCCCCCCACAATATGGCGCCCGAAAACCGCCATTTTTCTATATCCCAATTTTAATGTATGCCAGTGACACTCGCAAGGTTAAGACCAATCGATTGACGTAAGAATCATCAAAATCGGCCAACGCGTTTGTTCTCTAGAACGCCACATAGGAACAAACATACATACATAGACTGATAAGCACATTACCCTCCTTCGGCAGCCGGGTAAAAAGGTACAGAACGAGTTAATAGTAGTACATAAATTGTTCATAGTACAGAACTAGTTCATAGTACATAGTATAGAACTAGTTCATAGTACAGAAGCAGTTCTTAGTACAGAACTAGTCCATAGTACATAATTAGTATAGAACTAGTTCATAGTACAGAAGCAGTTCATAGTACAGAACTAGTTCATAGTACATAATTAGTACATAGTATAGAACTAGTTCATAGTACAGAAGCAGTTCATAATATAGAAATGGTTCATAGTACAAAAGCAGTTCATAGTACAGAACTAGTTCATAGTACATAATTAGTACATGGTTTTGTTTTTTTTTAAAAAACGTTGCCCCACACTAGGAATTTCTTCCTGTATCGTGGGTGCTTTTACAAACATATAAACTCACATACACAACACCCAGAGCCGGAACAACTATCTGTAGGCCATACAAATATTTGTTCCGTACGGGAATCGAACCCGCGACACGCAGCGCAGCAGTCAATTGCTCAACCACTGCGCCAACCGTGCGCAGTAGTATAGAACTAGTTCATAGTACAGAACTAGTACATAGTATAGAACTAGTTCATAGCACAGAAGCAGTTCATAGTACAGAACTAGTTTTGTTGCTTGTAAGAAAAAGTTCAATTATTTTTTTAGTACATAGATATGATACTTGTGTTATTTTATGTTATTTACCAGGTGAAATTTGATACTAAGACACATCTTGATACTGCGTTAGGTACATTGTTTTTTTTTTTATATCATATTAGCTGCTTAGCATCATTAGGGAAGCCCATACCTACCAAAAACTCGTGTAACAATTAATGAGATTAATTTGTACTAAGGGCTTCCCAAATTCGGTAATTTACTGTCTTAAAAACTTATCATCACTGACTCAGGTCAAGGAAAAATGATCTTTTGGATATTCAGAACGTCAATACAGGAAGACAAGGCAGTAAATTGTTCGAGCGTGTTTTTAAAGTTTGATTGAAAATATACTTGAGCATGCTCAAACCTAACACTTGTTCCAGGGAATTCATCTCATACAGATTGTACGCTAGTTTGAACTCTATTTCAAATGCCGTTAAGGTAATTTATTAGATAAACATTTAAAAAAAATCGTTCATTATTTCGCTGCTTTGCCTGCACTGACCCTTACCTACACGTCCAAATATTTAGTCGAATTTATAAACAGAATAGTTAGCGCCTCCGTTTGTCTTAATAGTAGAACATAACTAATTACTTAACATTTAGCTCCCAACTCGACCACACCATTACCTACACAGCTGCACAGTATTGACTCTCCCCCCTACTCTATCCATGGCAACTTAGCACCTACGTCTTAAGAGTAGGAAATAACATCATCTACACTCACCAATCAGTCCCCAACTCGACCACACCATCACCTACATAGTATTGACCCTCCCCCGACTCTGTTCATGGCAACTTATCACCTACGGCTACTTAGCACCCACGTCTTAAGAGTAGGAAATAACATCATCTACACTCACCAATCAGTCCCCAACTCGACCACACCTTCACCTACATAGTATTGACCCTCCCCGGACTCTGTTCATGGCAACTTATCACCTACGGCTACTTAGCACCTACGTCTTAACAGTAGGAAATAACATCATCTACACTCTCCAATCAGTCCCCAACTCGACCACACCATCACCTACATAGTATTAACCCTCCCCCGACTCTGTTCATGGCAACTTATCACCTACGGCTACTTAGCACCTACGTCTTAAGAGTAGGAAATAACATCATCTACACTCACCAATCAGTCCCCAACTCGACCACACCATCACCTACATAGTATTGACCCTCCCCCGACTCTGTTCATGGCAACTTATCACCTACGGCTACTTAGCACCTACGTCTTAACAGTAAGAAATAACATCATCTACACTCTCCAATCAGTCCCCAACTCGACCACACCATCACCTACATAGTATTAACCCTCCCCCGACTCTGTTCATGGCAACTTATCACCTACGGCTACTTAGCACCTACGTCTTAAGAGTGGGAAATAACATCATCTACACTCACCACTCAGCCCCCAACTCGAAAACACCATCACCTACATAGTATTGACTCTCCACCGACTCTGTCCATGGCAACTTAGCACCTACGTCTTAAGAGTAGGTAATAACATCATCTACTCTCACCACTCAGCCCCCAACACGACCACACCATCACCTACATAGTACTGACTCACCCCCGATTCTGTCCATGGCAAGTTAGCACCTACGTCTTAAGAGTAGGAAATAACATCATCTACACTTACCACTCAGCTTCCAACTCGACCACACCATCACCTACATAGTATTGACTATCTCCTGACTCTGTCCATGGCAACTTAGTGCCTTCGTCTGAATAGTAGAACAACTTCCTATAGGTACTCACCATTCAGCGCCCAACTCGACCACGCCATCACCGAAAGGCACAGTATTGACTCTTCCCCCGACTCTGTCCATGGCCTCCAACGCTAGGATCTTCTTACCGGCCTTGGCTAGAGTGGAGGCGGCAGTACAGCCAGCAGCTCCCATGCCGACTATGATCGTGTCATATTCGGGCATTGTTGCGCTGGAAAAGAGTGGGATTGTTAGCTCGAAACTCATTAAGTTTTTATTGTATGCACACTAAAACCAGCACTCTTATTGCGTAAGTGAATTCGGCAAGGCAAAGGGCAATAAGTATGAACAACCGACCAATCACATGCGAGATCAAAGACGCGATGTGGATTTCCGTCTATGTTATTGGTCGATAGCAGGAGGCAATAAGGCTGCAGATAAAACAAAGTCAAAATAAAGTTCATGTGTTAAATACTTATTAGTAGTCTCAAATACTGAAATTCTTAGGCCATATCTCGAGGAGGAATAACGATTCCATTGAGCACCTGGTGGACCGACCAAATAAAATCTGCGGTTGGAGGTCTTGTTAAAAAATGCACCAAACTTTCTTCTAACACAGCGAAATGGAGTGAGATCGTGAAGCGAGTGACAAGAACGACAGCGATTGGACAAAATCCATCGTAACCACGACCACTCTGCCAAGAGCGATCTTCTTCTTCCTCTTCATAGAGGAAGAAGAAGATAAAGGCGAGCTTTAATACAAAGTTCAGAGAAGACAAGGAACGATTAGATGTCGTATTATTGGAGAGCCACTAAAGTCTACAATTAATCCTTAAGGAGTGAACCAGTCGATTTGCAAGAGCGAGAAACTGAAGAACGACGACTGTATTAAAATCCCGCCTTCCCTCCCGTCGTGGGACGCGATGACGGATCAATTTAGTGCCCGTTTATTTGCGTGGATGAGTGTTTGCAACCATTTCGTGTTCGTACAACAGGACTAGTCAGAAGAAATGAACGTTAGTGGAATGCCGCTAATCTTCATAAAATTATAGGATTTTACAGCCACGCAACCACCTACAGACTTACCATCTACAAATACGCAATCCCTTGGTTTGACTGAAAAGATGCAAACCGACAAGTTTTTTTTTAATAAAAAACGTTGCCCCTCACTAGGAATTGCTTCCTGTATCGTGGGTGCGTTGACAAACATACACAACACCCAGATCCGGGACAACTATCTGTAGGTCATACAAATATTTGTTCCGTGCGGGAATCGAACCCGCGACACGCAGCGCAGCAGTCAATCGCTCAACCACTGCGCCAACCGTGCGTATGATGATCGAAGAATTGTTTTTCCTGCCGGACTGGCGTGTTATAATAAATTCAAGGGAAAGAATCCAGGGTTGTGGTTTAATTAGTGGCTTCAACGGTTTTATTTTATCCCGTACAGTACAGTTTGTACAACAGAACAAATCAGAAGGGACGAACGTCAGTGGATGTGGCCCTAATCGCACGGCATTTAACTCCTTCCTTTGGCATGTGGCCTATTTTTCTTTTTACACAAAAAAAAAATTTGGTGTGAAGCTAAAGAATCCAAATAAAAACGTGGCAGACAAAACTATGGCATAAATTTGGTATCTCTAGATAAATACAGAATACAATTAGCATTGACAATAAATATAATTTATGTTTGCAATATTTGTAAGTATGTGAGAAGCATGTTCCTATTTATCAAATAAATGAATTTACCTGTTAGTGCTTGCAATACTTTATACCTATAAGTAGTATGGTAGTGTTAGTCTGGATGCATCGTTCTCACTTATATGAGTTAATGATTGAAAATCATTTTTTAAAAGAGTATGTGTGGAGTTTCTTGTCCGTTCTTCTCCATAACAAGCTACTTTTCCGAATTGATTTTAGAATGAATTATAATTACTTTTATATTTTTGACGATCAAAAGAGCCATTTATGGCCTAGTTGAAATAAAGAAATTTTGTCTTTGTCTTTTGAAATGACTGCTCAAAATAATCAGATTATTCAAATTTAATTCAATAAAAATTTTGTCGTGATCTGTGTTCATTCTGAAATACTTACACCTAATGTTTTTAAGACACAGTTTATTTTCATTGCTGACCAGAATCCAGATCAATTTGTACATCTGTTTCTTGAATAACCGAAAACAAAAATTCAATATAAAATAGTTTTGATCTGTGTTCATTCTAAAATACACCTTTTGTGATTAAGATACAGTTCAATTTTCTTAGCTGACCAGAACCCAGATCATTTTGAACCATCTGTTTCTGCCAATATAATGGTCAACATCCTCATGATAGACTTTAATTGAAGTTTTATTGTAAGAACAATACAATTGAATATGATTGAGAGTTTAAGAGCAATTCTCTCAACTAACTTTGAAGTATTTTTAGTGTCAATAAATACTAACATTATCATTGCAAAAGTAACTGTTCCGGTCTCAAATCTTAATCCTCTGAGCCAATTTTGGAGTAAAGATAGATTGGACCTTGAAGATGGACATGAATAATTTTTACCCTGGCATATAAAATAATAGTGACATTCCGTTGGGAAAACTGCCAACTTATATGCGGACAAACCTGGTTGCAGTAGCTAGTAGTAAACTTAGGGTTACCAAAATCAAGCAACTGGGTTTTGGAGGTGAATGGCAGCTGCTCAGTTAAAATAATATTCAGTCTTATTAAGTCTCCACAAACATGTTGCCAAAACATTATGCAGTGCCTGTACTCCTATTGAAGGGTAGAGAAGTTACAAAGTAACATATATTTCAATATCCGAGATCAAGTACACAATTTTGAGCTCAATATCCATGATAGTTGGGTTTCGTTTTTTGCGAGGCTGCCGAACTAAGGCCCCACCAACCACGCAATCCCCTGGCATGTGTGATGAGCGGTGACAACTGACTGGCTGGGCGGTGCCGGGACCGCGCATAAATAAATGATAAATTGAATCATAATAATGGACTAAGAGAGATACATTTTATTTTTAGTTGGAAAAACCATAATAAAATAATATCAACTATATTCTGGCCAAGATCAAGGTACAATGTTTACTAAGAAATGAAAACAGCAGATTTTATAGGTTTATCACCATGAAATTGTTATGTTCTTACAAAATAATTACGATTTTACCTGTAATGTATCCCATCAGTTTGTCATAACTTTCATTTGTTGTTGCATTTTTATGAGAAATCTATACAATAAAATGTACAAATCGTCAATATATGATCAAAAACAAAGATTAGAATCAATAGAGAATATTTAAGTTTCTTTCACTGCCAACCCTAACAAATTTCAGACTTGACATCAGGTTTTGATACACTAAGGCAGGGATGGCGAAGCTACGGCACGCGTGCTAGAGGTGGCACACGACAACATTTTTCAGGCATGCCATTATAAGGTTATTTAGCATCTAGATAATTTGAAATAGCAGGAATATCATAGACTTCTACTTTTACATCGACAAAACATAAATCTGTAAATAATATTGTTGCTGTACTAATTTCGGGTTGCAAATAAAGAGTAAATAAGTAGCATTGTTTTTATTAAGTCACCAATTCAAGATTCTTTGGCGGCACGGCATTTTCACATTTATAAAATATATAATATTTTTTTTTTTCATTTTTCATTCATAATGTTGGTAGTAATCACACATCCCAATGAACACAGTTTTTTTTTAATAAATAAATTTTCATATAATTATATCTTCGAAACTATGCATTTATGGACTACATAATATCTGACTTTTTGTATTATTTTTATTTATAGTATATAACCCTAAGGTTAGGGGATATCAAAAAACACATTGTATCAAAGATAAGTAATAAAACTGTTTATTCAGAAATATCTTGAATTATAGCAATATCATCATGTGATCATAATGTGTAGTGTTTAAATGTAAACAATTCCTAATGATAGCATTGACAGTCAAGTCATAAAAAATGTAAACAAAATCAGCTGTTCTTATGATATGGAAACTTGGTTATTGTTAAAAGGAGTAGGTATGAACAAATTAATTTATTCTTGTATGTTACATACTTAATTTCACTAGTTTTCAATTAAAAATTAAGGAATTAGAAAGATAATCAACAATATTTTAATTTTAATAAATTCTCATAGATAAAATTACTTATTTTAAAGTTTAAAAAAAGAAAAACGTGAAGTGAGGTACTCACATCAATTTCACAGTAGCCGGTAAAAAAAAAATTGTTTGTTTGGTCGATTTTTAAACTTTTGTACAGCGCACTTTTGATCCGACTGAGATAAAGTACTGTAAGGTTATAACTAGCGTGCACTGTCACCACGTGTAACGCAATAACTCAGTAAATAAAAGAGATAAGTAACTAATTATATAATAAACAACTTATATACTGTTTTCTAATCTAGCGTAGGGTGTATTTTTAAATTATCGCCAATTCTAGGAAATGACTATTTGACGTTTGATTTACACACACGGGGATGAGGCTGCCAGCATTAGATTTTAATTTGCCAAATGTCATAGAAAGTTGAATGACTCTACTGTACTTACTCTCACTCAATCTATTATATATTAGTCTATGGTACTTACAGTATAGCTCTCGCCAACTTCTGGGACGCCCTGAACGGCCAAGAAGTTTGGCGAGAATTATAATCCCAAATCCCCAATCCCAGTTAGAAGTTGGCTACAATTGCTGCGCAGTATTGATCTCATACAAAAACAGCATCGCACCGTGCCTTGTGCATTGGAAAGTCCATGTACAGCCGGGCCTATAACATTTGGGAGAACTGTAGGTAATTTGTAATATCTTGATAATTATATTAAAAAAAAACAGTCTTTATGCACGGATGCTTATATAAAGAGCTACAGACACCTCCATGTAAACCGTTACAAGGTTAACATAACTCATTGAAGAAAATATATGTCGGCCTAATTTCAACACCACATTGGTTCAACATCAAGAAATGTTTAGAGATTATGTTATTATGAGTGGTAGAATTATGTTCTCATAAAAACGGATGTTTTATTTTATTAGCGTTTCTTTCTGTACCGTTTTGTTTACATTATTTACCCACAAATACTGACAAAATCATTACGTGGCAAGACTCCAACTGTCAAAATAGAAGCGGGCGTTCCATGTCATATTTTTTAAGTGGTTTACCATTACATTTCTTTCCTGGATTTTTCCACTGTTACAGATATGTTGATTACAAAGATGTGGACTTAATTTTTCTTTAGAAAAAAAAATGATTTGACAAAGAAATAACAAAAAAAATAAACCGACTTCCAAAACAAAACACTACAAAGTGAATAATAACTTTCTTTTCGGAAATCGATGTGTTTGGTACATACAAAAATAAAAATTATTTTTTCGTTTTTGAAACCGACTTCCGAAAAGAAAATTAATTTTCAATTTGTAGTGTTTTGTTTTGGAAGTCGCTTTAATTTTTATTTATTCTTTTTACTAACTAAACTTTACTAACTCGTTTTTTTTGCCGAAACTCGACCGAAACCGACACCGAACTTTCGGTCGGGCACTAAAATTTTAAGGGCAGAAGCAATTTTAAAATATGACCGCACCTTCTCGTTAAACCCTGTATTCTAGTCATACCTACTGTACAACTTAGACTCGTCTATTGCTTGCTCCAATTGAACGGCAATTTAGATTTTAACAGGTAAAGTACGTTCTTCCGTTGTTAGTCAATTTATTGATGACATTAATGATCGTTGTCATCAGCTCGAACTGATTCTAAGGTCATCAGCATCAGTCATTAGTCGTTATGACATTTAGGTACAGTCAACGTCAAAAATAGAGTAGGTACCAGCAAGATTTTTATTAAAAAAAAAAAAATCGTCCAAGTGTGAGTCGGACTCGCGCACCGAGGGTTCCGTACAAACCACGGCTTAAAGGTATTATAGACCTGAGTAGTAGAGTATTTGATATGAATTTCAATTTACTATCTCTACGCGTTCATGAGGAAAGGGGTAGTAAATTTTATAATTAAGTATTAAAATTATTTTAATTATATGATGTAACTAAAAAATCACGGTTTTCGCAATTATTCCTTTATCTGTGCTATAAGACGTTGCTTCGTACCAAATTTCAAGATTCTGAGTTTAAGGGAAGTACCCTAGTTGGCTTATAAGTTTGATTTTTTCACAGCGTTAAGGGACAGTAGACTTGAGTACTTGATATAAATTTCAGCTTGATACCTCCACACGTTCCAGAGAAAAAGGGTCTTGACAGACAGAAAGACGGACGGACGGACAAAAAAGTGATCCTATAAGAGTTCCGTTTTTCCTTTCAGAGGTACGGAACCCTAAAAAAACGAACGAACGACTTCCTAAATATCTATTCTCTACAA
Source organism: Orthosia gracilis (assembly GCA_947562075.1). Lineage (NCBI taxonomy): Eukaryota > Metazoa > Arthropoda > Insecta > Lepidoptera > Noctuidae > Orthosia > Orthosia gracilis. Next base: position 11,647,749 of record OX387277.1, read on the forward strand.
CCCAGATACTGGGTAAAACTGAAGCCCCTTGGTATGCCTGCAGCATAATTGCGTAAGTGAATGTAAAAAAAGTCTAAGGGTTAGACCGCTATCAATCGACCAATAACATGCGAGATGAAAGACGCGATATGGATTTCCGTGTATGTGATTGCTCGATTGATGGCGGTCAAACTCTTTGCCTTGCCGAATTAACTTACACAATTAGGCTGGCTGGTTACCAGATCTTGGGGATCCTGACAAAGCACAAGAAAGAAAGAAAGAAAACATTTATTGCCAACTGTAACAGAACATGAATAAACACAACTTAGCTCTGAGGCACAATATTATTCAGTACGGCAAAAGGAGCGGGCTCAGCATATGCTGAGAAGCGTAAAGCATGGCTATTACGCTGGTCAACGCTGATTTACAGCCCGCCCCCTTTCTCACAACACTTTCATTACATTATAGTGTAATAGATAGCTTACCCACCCCAAATATCAAATTATACCTACATAACCTTTCTTTCTTTTTGTCCACTCATAATAACAACGAAAATAAAGTTAAAAAAACAAAAATTGGTCACAAAATAAAAAAGAATTAACAATGTCAAACGCAAATAATAAGTGATAAAAAGAAAATAATATGACATTCCAATAAAAAAATAAAAAAATGCCAGTCAAAAATTCCAATAAAAATTTAAATTAAATAGAAATATATATAATTAAACATCCATTAAAAATAATTAATATACCAAAAATAGTTAATATAACAATAATTTCTATAGTCATACGATTATGCTCATAATAACTCAGAATAAACAAGAAAGGACTGTCCACCCAAAATCTACATAATTACAGCTACATAATAAATAAGTGATAAAAAGAAAATAATAAAAATAATATGACATTCCAATAAAAAATAATAATAAAAAAATAAAAAAATGCCAGTCAAAAATTCCAATAAAAATTTAAATTAAATAGAAATATATATAATTAAACATCCATTAAAAATAATTAATATACCAAAAATAGTTAATATAAAAATAATTTCTATAGTCATACGATTATGCTCATAATAACTCAGAATAAACAAGAAAGGACTGTCCACCCAAAATCTACATAATTACAGCTACATACCCATCCAAGGAACAACTTCGGTTAGCGCTGGTTTACCTTGAAGTTCAAGCCGTGCAGCTGTTATATTATTAACCCACTACTCACAAGCATCTGAACCTATCTACTTATACTTTAGGGACATAGGTGGAAGATATTCACCGAGAGACCATGTCCCAAAAGTGGTGATCCCTGGCCACGGGACGCTTGCGGCCACCACGACGCACACGGTTTCTGAAGATAACGAATCCCTGCTTGGCGCGGTAGCCTCCTTGTCTTGTTATACATAATTCATAACTATATAACGAAATAAAAAATAATTATTATCATGCCAGCCGAATTATGGCAACGGTGGTCATCCCGGAGATTAGGCAAGTACGCAGAAGACATATTAGTGCAAAAGTGTGGTCGCAAACTCAGGCTGGTGCACATTCCTGGCTTCCTTTGATCTCAAAATCGATGGAACGGCTTACTGACACGACCGGAAGAAATCAAAAGCAGGACCAACGGCTTTACGTGCTTACCAAGGCACGTGGGCTGTTAGCCTGTTACTGAGAAATTCTTAAGCCGTGTACGCACGAACGAACAAAACATGTTGAACACGAACATCGATCACGGAATATTTGCGTGCGTACAGCACGAACGAACAAAAACATGGTGAACACGCGCTTACCACTAACGTACATCAAACACTGTGTTCGTCAAAAATGTGAGTGGCGATCCAATTTTGTTGTTCTGTGCGAATGGTATTCTTTTCACTGTCGACCACTTCCAGCGGTGAATCCATAGGTACTATCCGAAGATTTGAGCGCGAACACAAGTAGAACTGTGTTCGCAAGGTGTTCGTGTACCCTTTGCTAATTTACGTTCACACGTACGAACCAAATTGATCCGTGATCGATGTTCGTGTTCACAAGTAGAACTGTGTTCGCAAGGTGTTCGTGTACCTACGCTTTGCTAATTTACGTTCACACGTACGAACCAAATTGATCCGTGATCGATGTTCGTGTTCAACATGTTTTGTTCGTTCGTGCGTACACGGTTTTATGGAAAAGCCCTCGAACACTTGAAGTCATTACTCCTTTAAAGAAAAGAGCCGTGAGCAGAATGTCTATCTAATCTGACGTAGGTACAGACGTAGGATTTTTTTAACAGTCGAACTTTATATTGCTCCTGATCTGTATGACCCCGGCGACAGTGTGTTTTTGTTTATTACGTTAGGTATATAATTAAATTACCTACTGATTATAATAGCTATTACAAATTGTAAGGTCATCAAGAAGTTACAAACAAGCGTTGAGATAAATCAGTCATAATCATAACACTGTACATTGGCGATAAACATTAATAGCCACATATCTTCGAGGTTAAGCAACGCTTGTCAAGGTCGGTCCGTGGACGGGCGACCTTTAATTATATTTCAAGACTCTTCCTTACCTCAGAAAGCTACTGACTGGGGGTCTACGCCCTACGAACGAAATCCGTATAGTTTCAGCCTTCGTTACGGGCGTTTCCTTCTCCGTATCACAAACGGACGCATGATTCGTTCGAGGCATGAACTACTAATGTATGACAACACAATTTGACGGTTGTACCTATCCGCGATGTATTTTTACCCGTCCGAAAAATTTAAACATTACGGAGTAGATTCTCTGCAATTTATGAAAGGAACACGGGCACGCGTTAGCACTCATCCGTGAACCCGCCGCGGCTCTCCGTCACCGAAACCTCCTCTGGGGAGTATCCCCCATCACCGGCCCAGAACACATTGCTCGCCGTGACTACCCCAGGCACCAAAACAGCAAATGGGCGCCTGAGAGCGACCATGGCGCCTGACGACCCCGTGTATGGCACACTTGCACCATCCTGGCTTTCAAAAAAATAAAAATATTAAGAAGCCTCATGTTATAAAATTTTGCTTATCAACAACTATCGAGCTCGCTCTTACATCCCTTCTATGTATGGTTCTCCAGCATTTTTGCATAATAAGTCGACAAACTTATTCATAGAAATAATGCTTCTATTTTTTTGAATGTGTGAAAGAAAACCAGTTATTCGACGTAGGGTGCTGAAAAAGCGCCCCTCTGAAAATAGTCCTGCCGTCGCCCATTGTCCAGTTACAGGGTTTTAGAGGTCCGACTCGAGGCTCCACGTAAAATATTAAACTGTACTCTGACCACAATTTATGCAGTTGGCGCAGATTGACAGTAGATTGTGAGATGTTTAACAATAACATCGTTAGGTAGGTAGATGGTTATAATATTCACAACGGATCTTTGTGTCCCTGAAGTTGGCTGCAAGACCCTGCGCAGTAGCTACTTTTGTGTCAATATTGAAAGTGAAGATAGCATTGTATAACTGCCTCCTTCACTCGCTTACGTTTGTCGCATCGTCCTATCTCGCTTACTGTAGCAGTATACTCGATGACAAACTGTTTCTTGTGCAATGGTTGACAGAGCCAACTTCAGAAACACAAAGATCCGCTGTGAAAATATGTGTTTTTGTTTGTAATAGAAGTAGGTACCTACAGATATTTCGAAAATTCTTTTAATGATATAAAACTGCACTATCGCTGAGAGTCCTAAGCTACTTTTTATCCCGAAAAAATAAAGGTTCATGTGGGACCGAAGCTGCGGAAACAAAGATAGACAAACACTGACTGAGCAACCTACCTTCACATATTTAATATTCACAGTCCGAGGAGAGAGGCGAACAGATAAGCCCGCAGCCTGATTGTGTTAGTGAATTCAGCAAGCTTGGAAGCGGTAGAGAATGACGCTATTGACTCTAGCGTTAATTCTACCCGTGTACTACGATTTAAGAAATTCTAATCTTTACTGTTGCTCGGTTTTGACATCTCAAGCACATGCTAGCGATGTGATCCAATCAGGATCCTAGACAAAGACAACAAGTTAGTAATGACTTTGTTTTTAAATTTTCTTGTAAAACAAAACATTTTAATTTAGAATAATTTTAGCAGGTACGGAACTCTAAAACATGCAATTTGTTGCTTCAAAAGGTCAATAAAAAATTCGACATATTATGATTCTGGGATTTCAGAGGAGCTATTACTTACCCATTTTATTTTACCTGCTTACGGTGATGTCGTTAAGCTAATATCAATACTAATATTATAAAGTTGAAGAGTTTGCTTTTTTGAACGCGCTAATCTCAGGAACTACTGGTTGGAATTGAAAAATTCTTTTTGTGTTGGATAGTCCATTTATCGAGGAAGGTTATACGCTATATAACATCACGCTACGACCAATAGGGCGGAGCATAAATGAAAAATGTAGCAAAAACGGGTAAAATTATTCCTTTTTGAGAGTTTTCGTTGCGTGCGCTGCGTAAACGGTTTAGATGGGTAGGTAGATAGCCAGTTGACGGGAGCGAAGCCGCGTGGGACAGCTAGTATTTTATATATTCGAAGATCGACCGAGACAAATAAGGAAAGTTAGGTAAGGGGGACATGGTATCTATTTTAGAAGAAATTTCTTTAGAAATAAGCATCTATTTACTTAATGTGTGTAAGTATTGTTAAATCAATAAAATAAAGAAGAGTCGCCAATTTCAAATGTTCCTTTACTGCGTAAGGATAGTTAAATACCTACTGGGATCAGACGATTGATAATTTGATTGGTATACATTTATACAGTCTGAAATACCTACAAGATAACCTTGGAATTATAGAGGGATTATTCAATGGTTTTCACAAGAGCCGCGAGCCGGTAAAAAAGCAGAGCGGTAAGAAAGAAAAAATATTTAAAAATAACAAAAAACCCGACTGCTGAAATAGCGAACTAAAAAGACGTAAGATAAGAAGAAAATCAAGCTATGCAGTCGGAGGATACAAATTCGCGAGCTAGCTGACTAAAACCAGATGTATAAATTATAACTTTCGTTATTTATTTTTTAGAATTTAGTTCATTTAAACTTAAATGTGTTTTATATTTTTGAAATCACCACATCATCACATCTTTGGAAGAAAAAAAATTTGGCTCCCCACAATATAGCGCACAAAATCCGCCATTTTTCTATTTTCTAATTTTAACGTGACACTCGCAGAGTTAAGACAAACTAAAATCGGCCAACGCGTTTGGTCTCTAGAACGCCACATAGGAACAAACATACATAGACTGATAAACACATTACCCTCCTTCGGCAGTCGGGTCAAAACGCACAAATAGAATTGGTCCATTATGAATAGGAGATAATGTGGGTCAGTGGCCCTGTAACATTTTTCCTTTGAGCTACCCTAGCGTATTACTGGATAACAGGAGTATCATTAGAATACGAGGTAAGCGCTAAATCTAGTTTAATATAGGTAGTTATTGACATAGGGTTAACTGTACAAACTTTATTAACATATTTACCACAGGTCTAAGGAGCAGTTCCCGTAATTTTTAAGGAACTTTCGCATTCTTTATCAACACCTCTAACTTCCTTACATTTAAACAAATTGTGATTGCGATGAGAATGTCTCTTAAAAATAAGAGGATCGGCCCTCTAGTGGGCAGCAAACTGCATTCCATCAATTCAATTAGCTCTCAAACTTTTTTAAAAATCCTGTATTTCGATACCAAAAAAATAATGTCTTACTTTTTATTAATTAAAAAAAAGTTACTTACGGACTCGCGTTCCCGCGCGCGGCAAACGCGCAGAAGAAAAATAAAACGACACTATACCACAACATGGCCGACGGTAGTGCTGTCATATGTTCACTCTCCCGCGTATTTATACCTTGCAGCGAGATAAGTGACCTTTTAACTAACGCAAACAACGAAAAAGCTCAAAATAATAACTAATAATATAGTGATATCTTGCAATCTAATCGCTGCGGTACGTGCTGTCGAAAAAAAATACTGTCGCATTGAGAACCCCTTTTTTCGCAGACTTAAAAAGTAAGTGGTGAAAATAAAACGAAAAAACACGTTATTACTATAACAATTATATTTTTATTTTCTATTGAACTTATAATAACATTGATTATTTTGTTTAGTTCCTATTCAGTAATAAACACCATTTCTTACAGGTGCATAATAAAAGTTTGAGCACTAACAAAAAAAAAAAAATCGTATCATCCGAAACCATTTAAATTCCAATTATTATTAGGAAAATCACATTCATGAAATTAATCTGAACAACCTACCTAAATTAGACAAATGACCAACATTTATGTAGATTTTTTTTTTTTATAATAATGATGTAATAGTAATAGGTAAATCTGTTTTTCTATCTCTGAGACTAAAGTCGGAACCAAACTTACTTGTCGTGGCGTGGTGTGGCGCAATCATCTGCGTCGGACGCCACGACACGCCACGCCACGCCACGTAAGTGTGGTTTCGTCTTAAATTGACACATGCATAGCCCAAAATATTTCTTTTAAGGCTTATAATTAAGCTGCCTGAGGTATGTTTATTTAAATCCTTTTAGACCTAACACTCCTTTGAGACTACAGAGATACAAATAAACAGACTTCAGCACTGACTATACTTAACCTTATATAGACAATTTACTTTTTAGGGTTCCGTACCCAAAGGGTAAAAACGGGCAATCCGGAAACGGGATCCGCCTGTCTGTCCGTTTGTCACCAGGTTGTATCTCATGAACCGTGATAGTTAGACAGTTGAAATGTTCACAGATGATGTATTCTGTTGCCGCTATAACAACAAATGAAAACAGAAAAAATAAATATTTTAGTGGGGACCCATACAACAAACGTGATTTTTTGCTATAATGGTTTGAAACCCTTCGTGCGCGAGTACGACTCGCACTTAGCCGGTTTTTTCTTTTTATTTCATCCAAAGATTGCCTGGGAGATATCGCTGTCAGCGATGAGACCGCCATTGTAAGAACCGCACATCATCATCATTTCAGCCAAAAGACGTCCACTGCTGGACATAGGCCTCACCTAAGCGTCGCCACACTGACCCGTACGATTGAGAACATAATTTAAAAAAAACATGCGCCAAAAGCCAAAAACCATGAAATTAAACTATGAAATTTTACATTTCGAAGACCTCATTCTTCACCAGCGACCCTAGCGGCAAATTTAAACGCGGTAGGGGCCTAAATCAGGGAGTCGCCTTCATTTTCTATCGTCAATCAAGGGTTTAAGATCTTGAACTCTACTATGTATTGATTGTGACTTAGAGATACACATAAGTATCTGCGTAATTTGTTTGCATAATCAAATTATTTATGTTTTGTATGTAAATATTTACAAACCGAGTAATTACTGTTAGTACTAGAATTTGCAATGATTAGATATCTTTACTTCTATATTTATCCGTTTCTATTGAGTTTTGACCAAGAGAATATCCATGACATTGTGTTATTTGCTAAATAAAATACAGATTAGATCTAGTAAACAAAGGTGAAAGGTTTTTAAATGACTTCATCAGCGACAAGTTATAAAGCTTCAAAGTTGGTAATTAGAAAGAGAAGTCGGCAAAAAACAGCGTTTTCGCGAAAGACAAATATAATCTGTGCAAAATTGTTTTAACTGGTTTGTTTTTTGATGACTTTAGATCCATTATTCACTGTTCGTAATTTATTTTCTGTATATTTATCATCACACTGATTAGTTAACCATTTTTCGTTCCCCTGTTGAGCCCATTCATTGTTTTTTATACTTGTTGAGAACTTTGGACATCATTGTTTTAGTAGTCATTATATTATTAAACAATACAGGGGTATAACAAATTTACTAGTAAAACTTAACAGCTGTGTTAAAAATAAAATCATGATCACAAAAATAAATAGTCTGAGAAGTATTAATACTTATTTATATATATAGACTTTATTGTACACCAAGATAAAAACATTACATAGGGAAACCTTAAAATAAACACAAACATAAAACAGGCGGCCTTATCGCATTCTGCGATCTCTTCCAGGCAACCCAGATTTACTTAATTAGTTTAATTCTCACAAAAGTCATGACAACAGTATTGAAGTGATTAAAAGTATTGAACAACATCAAACAGTCTATTAATAACAGAGTGAATACATAAATGGGCCTTATTTATACAAAAACTTTTTAACTATGTTTAGTTTTTAGCACTAGGCAGAAAATTTGAATTAAGGAATTAAATTTTCTATAGAGAATTCAAATGAAGAACATGCGAACCAGTGTTTAAAATAAGGTTATGGTTAAAACTTTTTATAAATAAGGCTGTGTAACTGAAATGATACTGTAGCCACTCAGACCCCACACAGGTCTAAAAAAAAACGATAACACTATCTATACTTAAAAATGATCCCCTAATACTCTTCATCTCTGGTACATAGCAGATATTTTCCAATTAATATTCCGTATAATGAGCCGACAAGTCTTGCTATCTGTTACATATGGGTCTCTTATCATTTCCCCACAGTTATTCTCTCATAAATGAACCTAATTTAGGGTACCATAATACTCTATAGTGAGACGGCGATCATAAAGATCGTGGCAGAATAGACAACTAACATACAACACGGTCAAAACATTGTTACATTTGACAGGTTTCTGACATCTTACAAACAGCGACGAACTTTTGACGGCTGAATGCTGTTTTAGGGAACCGACGAGTAGGGTAAAGTCACACAAAACGCGGTTCACTCCAGTTTATGCTTTTATATTTATTTGAACATGAAACATACTAGGTGCGAAATGTCAACACATATTATCGGAATAACACTACAGTCCGTCAAATCTAAGAAGTCCGATGACGTTTCTCATTTAACTTGCCGTGATAACTTTGTATGAAAGTTTACGAATAATCAAATTCATAATCCTAATTAATTACTATGCTGCCTATACACTATAACAACGAGTATCATTCGTAAGCATCAACTTAAGTTTATACAACGTATTTTTATAGCTGTCAAACGGTACTTCTTAGATTTGACGGACTGTAACAACTTATCGATAGGTTCGAGCATGGAGTAGTGGGCACAATCTAGAATGTTGTTTTACACTTCGAACCAGGAAATTTTATCTCCTGCCTCTTTGCAACGTTTCTTCTAGCTAGGGTTTTTCTTTTTCTTAATATATTTTGTGGCGGTCTTTTCCTAGAACCTTATTGGTCCGTCTACCTGACAGCTCGCGGCTCTGTTCGGAAACGCCACACTGTCATTCAGGCGTCAAAAGATCGTCGCTTCAATATTCAAAAACGTTAACGAACGTCAACAGTGACGTTCGTTAACCTTTTTGAATATTGAAAAAAAAACAAAATGGTGGCATTGGTTCCAGTTTTGGCCAAGCGCTAAAAGATCCTATATATAACAAAAATAGCGATAAGGTTTCAAGGTTTTGCAAATAACTTTTGACGAGTGAACTTCGATTACTAATTTTATTAGTAATTACACAAACTATTAATGAATGAAGCGCGTGGCCAGAATCGAAACTAAAGCCACCATTTTGTTTTGACGAACTGTTACCAACAGCGCCCTCTAACGCCAAAAGATCCTTTTAGAACTGAACTACATTTACATAGATTTTTATCTGATTTATTTACATTTACATGTCACTCGGTGGTTGCCACGTCACAGCAGATATTTTCCTATTAATCTCCTGCAGAATGAGACGACATGTCGCTAACTGTGGAGGTCTTAGCTGTGGTGTGGGGTCTCTTGTTCGTTCTCCACTGGTATTGACTGGTGGTGGTCTTCGTTGAGCGCGACGAAGAGCGCGGCGACGACGGGCTCGAGCTGGATGGGGAAGAGAGGCTGAGATTGGGCTCGAAAAGGGAGGAGTAAGTTACGGCTAGATTTTGTTGAGATAGTTATATTGTGATTTTTATTTCGTAGACTAAACTGACAGCAGAACTGCCAATGACCTTATTTTTTTTTAAATGTTGCATAGTTTTGTGGGTAAGGCTCAATCATAAGTGATTCATCGAATCTATGTGACATGACTCCTCAATTTAATTTCACTAATTGGTGTAAATAAATATTTTATGAATACAAACGTAATATATTTTAATATAACAGTATTGTACACATACATGAATAGAACTTAATTAAGAGCCACTAGTTTCTTAACAAATGTTTTTTTGTTCCATTTTCGATCTACTTCGATTTTCGATCACTCAGGATACGACACTATTTTTATGTAACGATAAAGTGGCAACCCCCAAATGTCAATTTAGTCTACGAAATAAAAGATCAGAGATTAGAAAGATCTTAACGCTTCGAGAATGTTCGGGTTAGTAGTGTCGTTTCTGTCACTCATATTTGTGTGAATCTTTCATAAACTTGAATGCACGAAGAAACAATATCATTTTATAAAACCCAGGACAGTATTACTTGAATCTATTTTTTTATTATAGTGACGGAAATGCATTTATTTTTGCCATGTTCGGTTCATGATTAGAGTCTACGGGACTTCGCTCGATTTTGTCATATTTCAAAATCCACATTCATTTAGACTTGGACACATTAATGCTTCAATTAAACTATGGAAATACCAAGTGTTGAGTCAACAGAAAGCCAGTTTCACAGCGTCCGGAAAGGTACTACTATCTGATATTTTAAAACTAGTAGAATTTGTCTGCCAGATTGAGAACAATGCTTGCTTCTTTTTCTCCATTCTGTTCTTAATCTGGCAAAAATCTATTTGCAACAGTCTTCAAAATGGAGGCGGTTCTAAACTCAACTGTGTTTGGTGTAGTAACTATTAAGTAATCTGTGGTTTGGTACGCGATTACTCCGCCAATTATGAACTGATTTTGATGTTTTTTTTTTAATGCTGATGCTCCTCATGTCGTCCCATTTAAATTTGAACAATATATGACGAGTACTTTTTAAGTTATCCTTAATAATGCGTATTTTCATGGTAATATAATATACCAAAACTAAGAAAAGTAAAAACAAAAACGTTTGAACAAGAAAATTAAACCGACTTCCAAAACGAAACACTACAAAGCGAAAAATAACATTATTTTCGGAAGTCGGTGTCAGAAACGAAAAAAAATAAGTACCGACCAAAGACATCTGACTGCCGAAAATAATGTTATTTTTCGGTTTGCAGTGTAATGTTTTGGAAGTCGGTTTCTTTTTGTTGTTTTTTTTTTGTTTCGTCTACACGATCCGTTGGCTACTTAAGAGCTTTAACTTAAATTTCTAGAAAATATTTTTTAACTGGCATTGCAGTCTTGTCTTTATTGGTCGGTAGAAGTCCTCACTTAGCTTCACCATTCTTTTATTATCTATTTAAATCAAAACCTAACCAGACGTGGTGAAACAGACTCTAAATGGTATTCCAAAATTTTTCCATCCGGTTTCTTACAAAGCATCATCAACAGTAGGGATGGATTCCTAGGTTAAAAAATAATAATTCTATTTAGTCCGTCAGTAATATTATCAAATAATATTAGACACGTATTTTTTGCTTTATCAAGTTAATAAAATTTACAAAGATAAAGCCAGCGACCACACAGCCCCTAGACGCCTAATAACAGGCGAGCGATGTCTGTCAACACATATGACTAAAAGATCATATACAGGTAATACAGGTCGCCACTCGACAATCATCTCGACATCAGTAGGGACCACTTCTGTGAGCCGTTAACACTTTCCGCGTCAGTCAATAAAAAAATTATGAAATAAACATTATAATGGCCTCTTGTACAATACGTTGGTATGGTAACAACAGCCAGACTTCGAGTTGCCGGAAAAATGTCATAACATTTTATTGATTAACTTATAGTAACATAATACATAATTAGATTTATTTTCTGATATTATTTATCGGAGTTCATATTATACTGGTCAAGTTTGTGGGTGAAAACGCCCACCGCATGTTTGCGTCTTTTTCTTTTTAAAGTTTTTTTTGTTGCTATCTCTTCTCTATAATTTCGTAAACAAAACTAGTGATGCACCATATCCTTTGACCAAATTTGTTATCGATAGAACTAGAAACCTTACAAATGAAGACATTAAATTGAATAGTTTATTAATTGAAACGATTTTTTGATTATGTAATTTACTAATATTTAATATTACTATATTTAAGAACCAACAATCGGAAAAAGTATGTTACCATTAGAATTTTGACACTTTTTTAACATTTAATGTTATTACTAAAATGTTAAAACTCCGTATAATGAAAAATAAAAAGGATAACATTGAAAAAAAAAATAAGTACAAATACTATTTATAAAAATTTCGATACCTTCCGGTTTTATTTAAACCTGTCCCATCCTTAATGAGGCGTATGACCTTGGTAAGGGACCAATCAGAGCGCATTCGTCCCGTTCCTCATACCTCAGATAGTTGACAGAATTGTTTTGATGTATTATATCAAGCATTAGGCGTCTAGTGGCTATGTGGTCGATGGATTAAGCCCATCAAAGTTCAGGAGGTTTGTGACGTCACTTGTGAGCAAAACCTTTACTAAAACGTGACGTCACGCGAAATTTCAACGCACTGTATCGTCGTTATATTTTATTTACGTGACAAAAGGAAAAATACGTGTCCAATATTTTTTATTAATCTACCTGACGGACGAAAAACATAGCTTTTAATCATTATCCGTCTATTTTCTATTATAATTTATTATTAAAGAGCTTACGGCATTCGTCCGGGGCGGACGAGCGCGCACTCCCTCTGCCCATTCGGGCAGTGTCTGCAACGTCGACGTGTGAGATATTAGTCGCACAGTTACAGTGGCATGCCAAGCGGGCTGTGAGGGACTTGGGAGTAACTAGGACCAAGCAAGAGCTAAGAAGGACTTGGGAGCAAGCGAGGACTGAATACCAAGTGAGGAGAAGGAAGAACTTGGAACCAAGCGAAGACTCATGAATATTATTAAAGAGCTTACGGCATTGTTTTGTAATATATGTTTTCGGCGTTGTGGTTTATGAAATTTTAATACGATGCAAAAGGCGGACGAGCGCGCACTCCATCTGCCCTTTCGGGCAGTCTGCAACGTCGTTGTGTGATATTAGTCGCACAGTTACAGTGGCATGCCAAGTAGAATAATGAGGACTTATGAGTAACTAGAACCAAGCGAGGACTTGGGATTGGAACCAAGCGAGGACTAAGTTCTTAGGACCAAGCAAGGACTAATGAACTTGGAGTGGGAGGATAGAGATATGCCGAGTTATAAAGCACATTAAGCCACATAAAATAGTCAGATCCACACGAACAAACAAACATTAGACAAACACAGAAACATAGATATATATACAAACACACAGACACAAACACATCCCCATATTGTAAGTAATTTCCTTGACTCGATTCAATCAAATCGATACATAAAATGAAACAGTTTGTCATCGAGTATACTGCATAGAGTAAGCGTATGATGCGACAAACGTAAGCGAGTGAAAGAGGCAGTTATACAATGCTATCTTCAACGTAAACATGGACACAAAAATAGCAACAGCGCAAGGTGTTGCAGCCAACTTCAGAGACACGATGATCTGCTGTCACTACTATAAACTTTTGGAGATTAAAGAAGTGTTATTGTTATAATTATGACAATGTTCGTTCGGGTGGACCGACCCAGGTAATAGTAAGAATCGCTTACGTAACTTACCACTTTCATTCTTATCCTTTGGTTTGTTGTCCTCGTCCATTGATCGAGACAGGGATCTCTTCTTTGGTGACTGGAATCAGAAAATAATAATATTGGAGTCTCCTCATTTGCCTAGTCTTTTACCTACTATACATGGGCCACTTAGAAGATACAATGTTTACAAACAAACGAAAACAGCTGATTTTTAGGCCTATCACCATGAAATTTTTATGTTCTTAAAAAATTACAATGAATCTTATATATAAAATTCTCGTGTCACAATGTTAGTTACCGTACTCCTCCGAAACGGCTTTACTGATTTTTACCAAATTTTATATGCATATTCAGTAGGTCTGAGAATCGGCTACTATCTATTTTTCATACCCCTAGGGTAGGGTAGGTAGGGTAGGGTAGGTAGGGTAGGGTAGGGTAGGTAGGGTAGGGTAGGTTAGGTAGGGTAGGGTAGGGTAGGGTAGGTAGGGTAGGGTAGGTAGTGTAGGTAGGCAAGTAGCCAATTGACGGGAGCGAAGCCCCGGGGGTCAGCTAGTTTACCTATAAATTCCATCAGATTGTTATAATTTTCATTTTTAATCGTCATTTTTATGAGAAATCTATACTAATATTATAAAGAGGAAAGATTTTTTTGTTTGTTTGTTTGTACCGCTACCGAGTAGGCTCCGAAACTACTGGACCGATTTAAAAAATTATTTCACCTATAGAAAGCTACGTTCTTCCTGAGTGACATAGGCTATTTTTCAAATCCCGAAGTCGGGTCGTGTTGGGTGGTCCACGGGAACGAAGCTGCGGAGAACAGCTAGTATATATGTTACGGCTAATACCCGAAGTGCGGCTACACCTAGTTTTAGCCGGTTAGAACTAGGTGTAGCCACGCAACATAGTCGACGGAGCCCCGCTGCGCGGGGCTCCTATTTCCGTCCGCAGGGTCTAAAGTAACCTAACACGAACGAGATGACGGGAGCGCTCACAACGCGCTCGCAACGGGATTCGCTCGCTTTGCTCGCTCACTTCAGCTCCCATCATCTCGTTCGAACCTAACCTGTCCGTGTCGGGGTGCCCTAAGCCCGGCTAATACTAGGTGTAGCCGCACTTCGGGTATTAGCCGTAACATATATATATATATATAAAAGCGAAAGGTCACACATTCATATCACGAAATATCAAAAACCGCTTGACGAATAAAGATGAAATTTGGCAGGGAGGTTCCTCAAGCGACTTAAGTGCGCACTCACGCATTTTTTTGAAATTCCAGCCTTAAGTGGGTAAAACGTTTGTATGGAATTTCTACAATTTGTAAGTTGGACACGTGAAATTTTAGATTTACGCTGTTGGTTGATAAAAAGAATTTATGTATATATTGGTTTTTTGGAAATTCCACCCGTGAGGGGATAAAAAGGGAGTTGAAAGTTTAAATAATATTTCTACAGATTGTAAGTTGGACACGTGAAATTTTAGATTTACGCAGTTGGTTGATAAAAAAAAATTATGTATTTATTGGTTTTTGGAAATTCCATCCCTAAGGAGTCACCTCCTTAGGTGTAATTTTTTTGGATTATATTTTTGAAACTTAGCATAATTAGTAACTTAAGTAAAAAAGGTTTAAAGGTTTTCATTATTAGTTTTCAAAACTACTCCTAAAAGACGATTTAGTGGGTGTTAAAATATTTTACAGTACAGGGCTTCTATTTATGATTTAGGGGAGCACTAAGAAGGGGTTTTTAAAATTAAACCTCTAATGAACTAAAAAGTCATCTCTAGGATTAAATACGGATCGCGCGAGCGAAATCGCGAGCGAAGTTTTAGTAAAATATAATGTACAAATCGTCAAAACGTAATCAAAAACAAAGATTAGAATCACCACAGAATATTAAACTTTCCATCACTGCCGAATTACAGAATTGACGTCCTGGGTGACAAACAATTATTAGTGATTTTTTGACAATGACTCGAGCATCTATACAATAATCATTGTAAATATGTTGATTGAACTGTCAGGAGCTTCAAGGGTCAATAGGAGGTCTCATCCTGTGTGATCTCATTCTAGACCCACTATTGCATGAATTGGAACAGCGCGGAATCTTCGTGCAGGCGTTCGCCGATGATATCGTCATGGTTCTGGATGGGGACTCAGTGAACGAAGTTTCAACATCAGCCAATGCAGCCCTAGCCCATGTTCAGAGTAGAGTAGAGTAGCGTCAGAAACAAGCTGAGGTTCGCACCGCACAAAACCTGTGCGATGGTCGTAACCAACAAGCGCAAGCAAGACACCCCAAGGCTGAGCATGGCCGGGGTCGATATCGGTATGGTTAAAAGGATGAAGTTGTTGGTTCTAACCATAGACGAGAAGCTCACCTTCAATGAGCATACCGCGAACGTCTGCAAAAGGGCAGACATATATAAGCAGCTGTCCCGCGCCGCTAAAGTGAGTTGGGGATTGGACGCACAGATCATACACACAATCTACACTGCTGCGATTGAGCCCATAATAAGGTACGCGGCCGCAGCCTGGGCTCCCGCCACGAAGAAGCTGGGAATATGGAAGAAGTTAGGCTCGGTCCATCGAGGTTTCGTCCAGAAGCTCTGCAAATCTTACCGTACTGTCTCCCTGAACTCGGCACTGGTACTGTCCGGAATACTACCTCTAGACCTGCGCATACAGGAGGCGGCCGCCATTTATGAAGCGAGGAGAGGGTCATCCCGGTTTATGCCAGGAGACAGGGAGATCGAAAGTATGGTGAGATTTGCAGAAGCCCCTCATCCAGCTACACAAATGCCCCTGGAGTTCATGTGCCTGGCAGACCAACAGTTGCTAGACGGCAACAACGTGCAGGCGGTGCGAATTTTCACCGACGGCAGCAAGATATATATATATGGGATAATAAAAGCGAATTCCGGAAGCTCAAACTTAGCTTAGCCGCGTACTGCACAGTCTACCAGACGGAACTCCTGGCCATCTGCAAAGCGACAGACGTGATCCTCACGCGGCAAGAGACGAGCTATGGTTTGTACAGCGACTCAATGTCAGTATTGCAGACGCTTGCAAACTACGGCTCTCTTTATAAGCTGTGTCTTTGTTCTGGATCAAGGCCCACGCGGGCCTGCCGGGGAATGAGCGAGTGGACGAGTTAGCAAAGGAGGCAGCATTGTCGTTACGGAGGAAGCCGGACTACGACCAGTGTCCGGTTTCATTTATCAAGCGACAGATCCGTTTGGAATCGCTTGATGAATGGAATCGAAGATATGTGTCGGGCGAGACGGCCTCTGCGACGAAGATGTTTCTTCCGGATGTAATAGCGGCTTCCGTATTATATAACAGGTGCGGCCCACAGGCGTTCTCACGCAGATTTTGACGGGGCACGGCGGGTTCTCTGAATACTTGAATCGCTTCAGGTGTAAGGAGAGCCCATCGTGCGTCTGCGGTCCAGGCGTGGCAGAGACCGTCCAGCACATACTTGTAGATTGCCCGCTATTTATCAGGGAACGCTACCAACACGAATGTGAGCTGGACGGGAGACTGACGAAGGAGAGCCTGCATGGGTTCATGACTACGCAACACAAGGAAAAGTTCCTAATGTACTGTGTAAATGTGGCCTCCACAGTCATTGCACGAAACCGAAGTTGAAGCGGCTCTATGCTTCACTAATATTATGAGCATATTTTGTAAGAAGCATAGAAATAGCACGCACAAAACTGCAATGACAAACGGTGCACTGGGGTAGTACCTTAGAAAAACAGATTGTCTGTGTGGTGAAAAGCACTGTTGTGCTTCTTATCCCTACATTGTAAGGCATAATTTATATTTGATTTCCCTGTGATAAATAACTCTTTTTGTATTCAGATAAACAGCAGATTGCTTCTTGCACATTTCAGCAACAAACCACAATTTTTACCAAAATTTTTTTTTTTGATCATCTGGTAAAGATGCTCATGAATATTTAAGTTTACACAGAATAGGCACCAACTTTGTTGGCGGGTTTATGTTAGGCAGGAGGGGTTTTAGTCAGTTGGAGCCTGACACGATCCAAAGAAAAAAAAAAAGAACTGTCAGGAGCTGTCAGTGCTTTGTTAGTAAACATTGTACCTTGATAATGGCACATGTATATTGGGCTCAGTCGTTGGCTTCAGTCTAAAGTGCAAGAAGCCGCTGCCTACATGACCCTTACAACCCAGTAACTGGGTAACAGAATACACTTTGGCAACCGCAAGACGCTGTCAAATTTCGTGGCTTCTGACTATCTATAATAACTGTAAAAGATTTACAAATATGTGCCAGGACCAGCTTAACATTCTCTCTAAGGCATGGAGGCATCTTGGTATTGAAAGTGCTATTTAGTCACAAGTACCTCGTTATTGCGGTCTTCAAAGGGAGAAATAGCAGATAGAGATGTATTGAAGAAGACAATTTGTGCCAACCACTAACCACTATTGAATTGGGATATGGGAAGAATGATGATATTAGATCCTTACATTGACATGAAGGTTTAATATGCCTCTGAAGGGTAGAATAGAATAGAAAACATTTATTCCTTTGTGGAAGAGAAATAAATATTTTATTTATTTTTATTCGACACATTCACAACACAACAACGACAATCAAAAAGAAAAATACTACAAAAAAGTACAAACAAGGTTTAAGAATTATTGCGTCGGGCGTGCCCATAGCGAAAGGGTTACCAACTCAGCATTTGCTGGGCGTCAGACACCCAGCGCTGATTTTCAACTGGCACCCCGCTAGTGACACACGGACGTGGGTAAATAAAATAGAAAATTAAAATAATATCATAATGATGATGCCTACTCTCTTGGGTAATTGCCTTGGCTATTAATAATCTTTCACAAAAGAAGAAGAATTAGAATTTGCACAGCAGAAGAGGCAAGTAACACCCAGTTTCTGGAACGAATCACCATCATTCTCTTTTCTTTGGAATCAGGATCCCAATTTATTTGAAAAAAAAAAAAAAAACTTTGAAACTCTTCTCCATTAAAAATTCTTACAACCCATCACATCACGCCTGTAGTCTCTGAAGGGTTAAAAAGAAGTGTACATTTAACTGCAAATACAAATACAAACTCACTCTTCTCTTAATCTGCTTCTGATAATGCTGGTCATCATAAAACTGTGTCTGTGACCTCCGCATCCGGCAAGACCGTTTCTGTCCTTCCATATCTTTTACAGGAGTCACATGCCACGCACCACGACGAGCAGCGAAGAATGTGTGGCCACACTTACAGGATTTTGAGGCTACCGCTACCTGCAAGTATTTGTTGATGATTAATTTTCAAACAGGTCTCCTCTCTGTGACAATGCGAATGGGCCACCACACGGGCCCAGTGTGGGTTGGTGGATGTCGCATGTCTGAGAATTTTTGGTTCCAGGACATGCTGGCTTCCTTACAATGTTTTACTTAGTGTATTCTATTCTATTCCTTTACCATTTTTAGAGCAGTATGATGAAAAAAATTACAAGTAAAGTGCCTTCCTGGGTTCGAAACCAAGACCAAGAGACAACAGTACATCAGTTAGGGTACATAAGCAGACTTAATGCCTCAAGGCATTTCTTCCAATCAATCTTTAGTAAAAAGGGAAAAAGAAGGTTTACCTGTGAAGATTTATAGCAATTTAGAAAGTAAGTAACACAAAGTCTGCAAAATGCATTTAAACATTATGAGAAGTCCAAGATAGCTTCTATTTTTTATTTTGTACTTCTACCACTGTTGTGTCCTTTTTAACCCAAAGATTGACTGGTAGAGAATGCCTTGCTGCATTAAGTCTGCCTATGTATCACCATTGTACATGAAGTTTAAATAAATAAA
Organism: Orthosia gracilis; assembly: GCA_947562075.1. Taxonomy (NCBI): domain Eukaryota; kingdom Metazoa; phylum Arthropoda; class Insecta; order Lepidoptera; family Noctuidae; genus Orthosia; species Orthosia gracilis. The sequence continues at coordinate 11,667,179 of OX387277.1, forward strand.
TAAATAAAGTTAAATCAATAAATCTTAAATCGATGTATGTAGTCATATTTTTTTTGTTCCTCACCTGAAGTTCACATTTTGGGCATCTTTTCGCAATCATCTTGTGTTTACCCATTTTTCTCATTTCGTAAGATTCACAGTCTCATACTATCTAGGACTGATTAACTATTTATCTGTTTTTAATTAAATAAATAAAAAATTAAATGAAAGTAATTTGTTTCTATTATTGCCGGAAGCCCGGAATCCTGTTTCGTTTTCTTTTCTTTCTTTCATTGACATTGATTTACAATGAATGACATCTGGATTCACACAGTCAGTGGTCTCGAACGTCATAGAACAGGGCTGCCAGGTGCAAAAATGGTGTGATCGTACACCAACTACAAAAAAATCGTATGCCAAGGAAATTTTAAAATGAAAAGATCGTACAACCTAGAAGTACAAAGTTTTTATTAAAAATAACAAAAATTCGTTTAGTTTTAGAAAAGAAATGCAATAGAAAGAAGAAATAAAACACACACTACAAAACAAACAAAAAAAATTTAGACAAGTCGCAATTATTACCGAAAGAAAAAAATAATAATATTCGTAAAAATACAGCCTTTAAATGGCTCTACAAAGAGTCTTCATTCAGTAAAAGATCTAGGTACGCGTTAGGTTGTTGGGAAATTCCCCGAAACTCATACTTGCCCGTGGAGCACGTTTGTTTCATTATGAAATGTTGCCAGATTTGCCAGGCATATAAAAATCGTACATTTTCCGTACAATCTTGGTCTGGCGATCGTACATGAGTAAAAATATCAAAAAATCGTAGGAGTACGATTAAAATCGTACATCTGGCATCCCTGTCATAGAGCGAGATCGGTTGAGTTGCCAGCTAAAATCGGTATATTTATACCCAAAATCGGTATTTGTCAAAAAAATACAATATTAAATCAAATTCGTTTAGTTATTAAAAAAATCTTACAGACTAATTTATATTTTTTTCTTCTTACACTCGCACTTGTGCTTGGCTCCTCGTCAGACGACATTTTAACTTAATGATCTGATTTTGTAGGCACTCTTTAGGTTAGGTACTCTCTCTTCAAAGCTAAGAAAATTAATGAAAAAAATAAAACTGAATTCCTGTTTATATAGACTAGACAGGTAAATTCCCGAGCGGGAAGCCCCTTAATAACATCGAATTTTAGGATACAAGGGTATTCCCCAAAATATATGGAACATTCTACACTAGGTTCATACTATTAGGGGCTTCCCCGTAACATTAAACATAAATGAAAAGGGTTGCCAACTTAAAAGTGTAAAATCGGTAGAAAAATAGTGAGAATTTCCATGTATATTCTCTAATCGTAGAAAAATCGTTATATTTCGGTGGAACAGAGCCCATATCGGTAGAAATACCGAAAAATCGGTAGGTTCGACACCATTGTTCACAGTATTGACACTACAGTCCTACCAACTTATCTGCGAACTGAAAGATGACGGCGACGGCACCGTCGATTCAGTGTTGCTAATTAATATAAGATGCCCAAAATTGAGTAAGTTTTCAAGAAGGAAATTTCACATTAGACATAATCGTTTAATAAGAATTACAGGTTTTACAAATTAAAAACAATGATACCTATATCAAAATAATAAAATAAATAAAAAGAATTTTATAATTTACAGTTACGTAGGTACGCTAACAGTTTAGTCTCTCAGCAATAAACAATGACTTTATCTAAAAAGTAATCCGATGAAGTGGAAATACAGCAGATAAAATGATTCACGGGGGGGATACAACTTTCATTTAATGCGAAGTTAAGTAGCTCTGCAAGAGGTACCTGGATGTTTAGCATTTAGTTATGACCATACCTAACCCCTAACACCAGATTTGACTAATTATAATTAGCAGTGGTACCTAGTGGTAGTGTAGTGTAATAAAAAAAAACAAATTGCTTTACAATTCATGATGACATTTTTTTGGGATTTACATTGAAAACCAGGTTTACAGTAATTGTGATCTTTAGATGAACCTGCATACACAACTTCATCCTGGTTGTGAGGCCATACTCCGCTTATTTCCGTACCACCATCATCATTGTCACTATCGCTTTCGGTTTCAGTGTCACTTACCACTTCTATAATAAAAGGTTTATCTAAATACAAATCATGTTTTAAGTATTCTCTTTCTAACCTGCGAACGTGTTTACAATTCTATGCCCACTCATGAACTGTAATAGCGTCAACAGCTTCTCTAACTAGGCGGGAAATTTCAGCATTTTTGTGCTCAATATTTACATCAGCAACTTTTATTTTCATTGTGCTCCATATAAGTTCAATGGGATTGAGATCACAGTGATAAGGTGGTAAATGCATTGGTGTATATTGTCTTCTAAATTTTTTCAATCTCATATACAGGTTCAGGCTTGTTACTCTTAATTATTTCTACAAGCTGAGGTTTAGTCAAATTCTCCCCGTAGTCAATTTTATTTTGGGTCAACCATAATTGTATATCTTTTTTTTTAAGAATTCGTATTTGGGACTTTATTCACACAAATACGGTGATAAGGAACACTATCCATCACTATTATGGATGTCCCTCGTAAATTAGGCACAAGCATCTCGTCATGATAATCACCACTTTTATAGTTTGATTTAAACACAAGTAGTGCATTTGTAACAAATCCAGTATCTCCTCCTGCATGAACAATAAAACATCTTTCCCCTTTCAATACAGGCTCCAATACTTCGTCTTCACCCTCTCCTTGCCAACATTTACCCGATGTATGCGAAGAATGAATATAGGTCTCATCTAAATAAATTATGGGCCGGGGCTGGCTTAGCTCTCCAAGCTGATATTTCATTACGCTCCATAAGAACCTTCCGATTGGATTGAGATTATTTAAAACGAAATCCCACCTTGTGACGCAGCTTTCGCAGACTCTCTCGCTGTCCTGTGTTTTTAACACTAGGGACCTCTTTTTTTGCAGAATAAAATTCATGTACTTTCCTCCGTATAACTCCCATGTCAAAATCATCAACATGTTCGGTATAGTTAGCAACAATCGAAGTGTTGCTAACTATACCAAACAAAAGAAACAGCAAATCAGCTATAAATAATTTATTCGTAATTTTTTAAACTAGCTTTTTTGCGTATTCTTCTCAGTAAACCCTTTATTTGATACCCATATGATGACAGTGCACAAAAAATAACTAGTCCACCATCTTGCTTGAGCCGTCCGCCATATTGGATTTAGAATGACGTCACTTAGCTAAACATGCATTTTCATCCAAACTAATCGTGTATGCAAAATTTCTTCCTAATCGGTGGAGGATAACTGCTTTAAAATTCAGTTGCAAGATTTGACCCGAACACACTTAAATATATACAAACATACATATATACATTGCAAGTTAATTAAAAGCTTGTAAAAAAACAGAAAGCTGTATTAATCATTCCAGAGGTTGTGAGGACAACTCGTCACACTAGCTATGTCGTCGCTATCCATAATAGGTCACTTTCACTAATACGTCACGAACCGTATTGTACTATCAATTATAGCTCATAGCCAAGTTTCCATCTGCAACCAGCTCTCATGCGACGTGCATAACATAACATTGCGGGCTAACGAGGCATAATTAGATAAATCACTTGATCGTACCCCGCAATGTAATTAAACCTGGCAGCAAGTAACTTGCGTGCAAGTTACTTGCTGCCAGGTAGAAAAAAAAAATACAAAGGGAAAAGAGCCGACCAAAAACAAATAAACCAGTTAATAAAAATGGGATAGAAAGTACTTTTGGTTTGAGAAAATACTGCGTTGTTTAAACCTTTTCGGTAGTTGGAATTTTAACTATTTACTAGCTTTTACCCCCAGCTTCGCTCGCACTAAAGCCATTTTTTTATATGTAAAACGTATCCGTATATGTTACTTCTAATACCTCCAAGAATATTTGTAAAAAGTTTCATGATGATCGGTTCAGTAGTTTTTGCATGAAAGCGTAACAAACATCGTAACAAACTTACATTCTTACTCATACTCTTCATTCTACTCATTCTTCTCATTTCTACTCATTCTTTCATACTTTTTGACTGACCTGTTGGTCTAGTGGTTAGTGGCCCTGACTGCTATGCCGCAGGTCGTGGGTTCGATTCCCACCCAGGACAAATGTTTATGTAATGAGCATGATCATTTGTTCTGTGTCTGGGTGTAATTTATCTATAATATGTATGTATTTAGAAATATATAAGTATGTTTATCAGTTGTCTAGTACCCATAACACAAGCTCTGCTTAGCTTGGGACTAGACGGCGTTGTGTGATAGTTGCAGCATATTATTATTATTATGGTTTTTAAATTTTAGTTTCTCAGGTAAGAACCTGGTGTTTTTATAGGATATCACGGGTGTGAACCAAGGTGAAATCCTAATTTTCTATTTGAACTGGTAAATTGTTTTGTACTGCAGTGAAATTGTAATCTAAATCTAACTGTAAAAATTTTCTTACTATTCGGCAAGTGTTTAATATGGCAGCTTTTTGTAGTGTTAGGTATGTGTATTTTGATAGATTGAGAACATTAAAACTATTGTATATTTGTTTCGGAATAACACCTGTTGTTGATATTACTATTGGGACTATTGTAACTCTATTCATTTTCCAAACTCTGGTAATTTCTTCTTGTAACTCTGTGTACTTCCTAATTTTTTCCGTGATCGTTTTTTGTATATTATTAGTGTTTGGGACCGCTATATCTATTATGTATGTGTGTTTGTTTTCTTTATCAACAAGTGTTATATCTGGTCTGTTGTTATAAATAGTGTGATCTGTAATTATTGTGCGGTCATAATATATTTTGTACAGTTGATTTTCTAAAACAGCTCTAGGTGAATATTTGTAATATGGAGTGTACGGATCCTGCATGAGTTTAAGTTTGATTGCAAGTTTTTGGTGTATGATATTAACAAGTTGATTATGCCGGTGAGTATAGTCGTTCTGAGTCAATGTCATACAAGCTCCCGTAATATGTTGTATTGTTTCAGGTTTGCTGTGACATTTTCTGCATAAATCATTTCTAACTGTACTATCTTTTATAATATATTTTCTATAATTTTTGGTATTAATGACTTGGTCTTGAATGGCTAGCATAAATCCTTCTGTTTCTGGAAACAGCCCACTCAATTCAAGCCATTTGTTGGAAGCTTCCCTATCAATGTGTGTTTGGTATAGATCATTAGGATGTCTTCCGTGTAGTTCTTTCTGTCTCCATTTTTTATGTATTTCTTCTACGTGTCTTGCTTTGTCTATTGTTTCAATATTACCTTCGCTAAGATTCAGTGGTGTATATTTGTTATCTATCTCTACTATTGTTTTATGTAATTGACTAGTATTCTTCTTCCTATAAAAGAATTGTTTTAGGTTTATTATTTGCCTTTTGTGTAAATGTGATATTTCAATTAACCCTCTGCCCCCCTCTTTTCTGGACATAATCACTCTTTCGATTGCTGATTTAGGGTGGTGATATCTATGTTGTGTAAGAATTGTTCTAGTTTTAGTTTCAAGTGCATATAATTCTGTTTTAGACCATTTTATAACGCCAAAAGAATAGGTTAGTATAGGTATAGCATAAGTGTTTATAGATTTGAACAAATTTTTACTAGCTAGGTACATTTTACATAATGAATGGATTCTTTTATAATATTCCTGTTTTAGTTTATCTTTAATAGCTTTGTGCTCTAATAGTCGCGCTTGGTTGTATCCTAAGTATTTATAAAGTTCTTCATTTTTCATTGCTTCTATTACTTCTTCCGAATCTGTTGTGTAATTTCCGCCCACTATCTTACCCTTTTCTATGTTAAGCTTTCTGCATTTGTCTAGTCCAAAATCCATTCTAATGTCTTTCGAAAACGATGTTGTTATGTCTAATAAACTATGTAAATCTGTATTTTTATTAGCATATAGTTTTAAATCATCCATATAAAGTAAATGTGTTATTTGGTGTAATAGCGATCTATTGTTCTTTATGTCAAAACCTAATTTAGATTCGTTTAATGCGCGAGAGAGTGGATTTAGGGCTAGACAAAACCATAGAGGGCTTAGTGAGTCCCCTTGAAATATTCCCTTTTTAATTGCTATATCATCTATGGTTAAGTTTGTGGTTTGTGTTTGTAGCTTTAGAGTAGTTTTCCAGGATCCCATGGTATTCTTAAGAAAATTTATTAACAATGGGTTGATTTTATAGATATTTAGAACTTGAACTAACCATGAATGCGGTACGCTGTCAAATGCTTTTTTGTAATCTATGTACGCTATGTATAAGTTTTTTCTTGCTCTCTGGACGTGTTTTAAGAGACTGGAATCAATAATTAATTGTTCCTTGCAACCCATATGCCCTCGTCTGCAGCCTTTCTGTTCTTCAGTTAAAATATTATATTTTTCAGTGTGTTTAATAATTTTGTTAGTAATGCAAGACGTTATGATTTTGTACATAGTTGGGAGACAAGTTATTGGTCTATATTGTGAGGGATCCTGGGTTCTACTTGATTTTGGGATCATATATGTGATGCCCTTTGTGAGAAATTCTGGCAGATTTTCGTTGCCTTTTAAAATACCATTAATTTGTTCAGCTAATGTCCTATGTAGTGCTTGTAATCTTTTTATCCAAAAATTATGTAAACCATCTATTCCTGCTGCTTTCCAGTTATGTGTTTTATTTATTATTGTATTTAATTCAAGAGTGTCTATATCTTCAAACGGCATTTCTTCTATTTTTTCTGATCTAACTATTTCTTCTTGTATCCATCTAGCTTCTTTATTATGTTCAGCGCTGTCTGACCAGATTCCTTGCCAGAATTCTTTTAGATTCTCTTCCGATGGAGGATTTATGATAGACGTATCGTTTCCTTTAAGCTTTCTATAAAATTGTTTCTCACTTGTTGTAAATAGTCTGTTGTTATCCTTTCTTTCTTTGGCTTTTTTGTATCTAACTATCCTATGACTCTTGACTAAGAGTTTTTGTTTTAAGGTGTCTAGGTGGTCTTCTATTTTTTTATTAAAATTTTCGTGTGAGCTGTGTTGTTCAGTTTTCGCAATAATTTGTTTGACTTTTGTTTCAAGCCTTTTTGATGTATTACCATTTTTATATTGTGTCAACCTATTTATGTCTTTTCTTAGTAGATCTATGTCTGTTTCTAATCTTTTTTGCCATGGTGGCTCGTTCTTTACTTTAGTTCTATAACTTGACCTATCTTTATTTATTTTTAATTTAAAATGTTCAGCGACCGTAAGAGCTATGCAATAAATTATATTATTATTATTATTATTCACATTTATAACATTAGTATGATGGATAATTGACTCATTAAATATCACTCAAAAATATCACATCAATATATCGATATATTTTTAACGCGGGCTACACACAGGGATTGTAATTTTACAATTTTCCGGTTAGGTTTTCCATTCACGTCAATAGTAACTCTGAATCTCTGATAACTGGTTATCTGATTATCTGTGATTCTCGTAATGGCGACTGAAATGACAAGTGGGCGATTTTTATTTGTAAACAAACAAGTATTACTTTGCTTCTTGAGTAAAATGGAGTTCGAAACTGCTGTAGCAGTTTATACATTATAAATCGTATAATCATAAATTATAACATTGCTGTTAAGACTGATGCTCTATGGATTAAAAATTAAAATGAATTGGGCTAAACGGTAAGCAAAATTATCTTTGAAAAAAGAAATTATTGTAAACTTTTTCAAAAAAAATGCATAAAATTAATTATTTCTGGCCCTGCAGAATATTTTGTTATTTTTGTAGTATTTTTACTATATTTTCGCTCTATGAGGTAAGAAAGTTTGCAAAAATATTTAAAACTTCAATTTACCGCAACATTTTGTTTAACTTGTATAAAAACACGTACAAGTTGTATGTACCTCAAGGTTGCTGAAATATGCGACTACAGAATTAGACAGTAGGTATTTTATACACTTAATAAAACATGGATAAAAAAAAAACATTTCTTATGTGTTCAATATTATCAAAACTCAAAAATCTGCATTTCCTTTTCAGTAAATACAGAAATGTATGCACTGTATGCCAAAAGGCCTTCCAATACAACTATCAGCTCAAATATCACATAAGAAGAGAACACTTCAACTTGGTTGGCTTCGAAAATGAACCTATTGCTGAAACTAAAGAGATCGGCAATGTCTGGGTTGAAAGAGTTGCAAATACAAATGATTACGTAGAAATGACGAAAGTGTGTGAAAGTGAATTTTTAATACAAAAAGTGAAGGATGTGTCTCTATCAGCACCACTGACTATAATGGAACACAAAGCCATTGATTTAACTGATCAATATCCTACTACATCAAGAAACAAGAGCAGGACTGAACAGTGTAGAATATGTCAGAAGCAGTTTAGCCCAAGTATGTTGAGTAGGCACTTTGTGATGTGTCACAAACCTCTTGTAACAAAACAGTGTGATGTGTGCGGAATTCCTTTCAAAACTATGATATACTGTGCAAGTCATGTTTGTCCAGTGGCGTCACTTAAGTAAGTGGAACGTGATATTTATCATAATTTTTTTCGGACTGCATGATGCAAATGACCAATCTGACAAATGTGTTTAATAGTCACAATGGATCTTTGTGTCTCTGAAGTTGGCTTTGCCAACCATTGCGCAAGAATCAGTTTGTCATCGAGTATACTGCATAGAGTAAGTGAGATAGGACGATGCGACAAACATAAGCGAGTGAAAGAGACAATTATACAATGCTATCTTCACTTTCAACATTGACACAAAAAAAGCTACTGCGCAGGGTCTTGCAGCCAATTCAGAGACACAAAAATCCGTTGTGAGTATTATAGATAAAAACTGCCGTAAGCGCTAGGGCGGATCCAGGATATTTTACTGAGGAGGCACAAGGGCCAGGATATGTATGTAATGTATTTATTGCACAACAAGAACATTTTTACAGAATAAACCAGCTCTAAAAAAAAATACTTGCAATAAATGTATATTGAAAAGAATTATGTGGACCATTTATGTTATTTAAAAGAAACAAATACTTGTAGTATCAAAGGGGTATAGGTGGTATTAATGTCTCGGAGTCTCAGCTCTTTGGTTTTTGTTTTAACCATCTGTGGAGGCCAGGTGCCACTCTGCCTTCATCCTGGATCTGCCTATGATCACGCCGAGGCTATGAAAAAAAGGCCTAAATATTTATAGCTTTAAGAACTGCTGTACTTTTTTATTGTATTCTCTGTGTTTTGTGTTATTGTATTGGATTGGAACCAAAGAAATGTTTTGAAAAGTTGGTAGTAGCATGTTTGTTTATAGTATTTAAATGTTTTTTAAAATAAGTTTTTAGTACATAGTACCTATATTTTGCTTTCTTTTGTAGAAAAGAAGTTGTTAGTTATATTATTAATTATTGATATTATTTTTTTAATATTATTATCTATTGATACCATTTTTTTTAATATTATTTATTATTAGTTTAAAAATTAAGTAGAAACCAATATTGAAAAATTTTACAATTCATTATTAGTTAGCATTTACAATGCTACAAATGTAATATATTGCGATTTTATAAGGCTATAATAAAATTATGAATTTTATAAACACCTAATATCCAAACTTTAGTTATGGTAGCTATTTTTAATTTCCTCGGCCGCAGGGCCATAATATTATTTAACAATAACTTTGTTTGACGTATTGCCAATAATCCTTATGTTCTAATTATGCAATGAATTAAAATCTATTAACTCGGCAAATCGAAAGCTCGCAATAGCTTTCACAAACACAAACTGCAGTCTGTTAGTTTGATTGCCAAGCGATTTTATATAACAACATTATTCATTTTAAAGCATCCATAAGGGTCCTTAGGTTGAAAACGCACTGGCAAGCAGATCCTTTCGAGACTAACACAAAATAATAAGTCTACCTCTATAGTTCTTACTGCTGTCTGCTGGGAATCAGACCTCTCTGTTTTATTGAGCTTTTTTTTGTCCTCCACACGGACACAATGCTGGTTGGTGAATGTCACATAACTTTGGATTAGTGTTTCGAACACATCTCGGCTTCAAGCGGTTTTATTAAAAAAAAATCAAGCATGGCTTAAAAGAATGAAGTTTAAACCGAAACAAGCTGTGACCTCTTAACATTATAGATATTTGTGGTCCCTGTAATTTTAAGGTCTAAGCGTACACATCCGTGCCATAAAGTAGATCAAGAGCAATTTGTCAATAAATAAGCGAAACTTGCAATTAAAAAAAGTCTGTAACTGTTTTGAGAGCACCAAGTACGCACGATCCCTTTCATTTGACAAGTCAACAGTATTCATTGCGTGTTTAACACTGTCCAGTAGACGGATTTTTGAACATATGAAGCAATGAATACGAAAATCTTTCAATAAAGTTGTGCATTAAGGGCCTACATCCGCTTTAGTGTCGTAAAACGGTAACTTTCTAAAGCATACTCCTTAGTAACGGCTAGGTTAAAAGGTTTGCAAAAAATATATATTTATTATTGTTTCATGTACATTATTTTTTATACATGGTTTATTATAACAAATAGTTTTGCTTTGAAAAATAATTAGCAACACGATATTTTTCGCAACTTTTGGATACTCCTCCAAAACGACTTGGATGTTTAAAAATATTTTTACACAGAAAAATTTATGGCTGGAATTTCTTCATAACTGAAATAGCATATGTAAATCAAATAATATTTAGCAAACAAAACGGTTCAAAAGGAGTTTCAATATTGATATTTTGGCTCCGAGCGGGCGCACGGCCAGTATTGCGTTAACATTGCGGCGTATATATCGCCTTAAGAGTGCCGCTCTCTATTTGCGTAACAAAATAATTTTACTTTCAATAATGGATCTGGAATTTCCTGAGATTGTCTCAGGAAATTCCAGACCCATTATTGTTTAATAATTCGTCTGCTCGACAGAGTAAACAATGAAATGAGTAGTCATTGCATTGCTTACTCTGTTTATTTATGAATTATTTTATTTAGACTCTACGCGCAAAGGTAAAAAGGCGGATTTAAACTAACGGTGGTGAAGAGATAAAATCGCAAGTGAACTGTCTAAATGAAAGGCATTGCGATCGTTTGTGTGAATAAGTGTGTTAAGCAATTAGCTTTGAAATCTTCTATACCTACATAAGTCTATATATTTTAAAGTTTTTTTTTTTACTTTACGCATTAACATTGGGGCGATATATACGCCCCAATGTCAATACAGTACCGGCCGTGCGCCCGCTCGTGCCAGAATATCAATATTGAACCTGCTTCTGGACAGTTTTGTTTGCAAATATTCTTTGATTTACATATGCTATTTCAGTTATGAAGAAATTCTAGCCATCAATTTTCTGTGTAAAAATATTTTTAAACATCCAAATCGTTTTGGAGGAGTTTCCAAAAGTAGCGAAAAGATATAAAAAAAAGTTTTAAAAGTAAAGTAAAAAAAGGTAAAGTATAAAAAAATAGTTGACAACTATTTTTTGAAATCAAATCTATTAGTTACATGAAAAAGCCATGTCACAAATAATGGACATTAATAAATAATATATATTTCCAAACCTTGCTGTTACTAAGGAGTATGCCCTTGCCCTTTAGGCATCGTGTTACGGAAAGCGATCACCGAATACTTGATCGTCGCGTTTGTTTTTTTCGTAACCATTGTCGCGCAGATAAAGAGCACCTCTATTGGTTTTGCCGAACATATGATCGCGACTGATCGTTTCGAACAAATGATCTTTTTATCTTAGGACGACACCTGAAGGTAGATTTGCGAACAAAGCGGTTCAGGCGTCATTTACGCCTCGACACTGTAAATTCGCATAAAGAAGGTCCGAAGCGCCGTTCTATACGTGTCGCTTATGTGTTCCAATCAAACCAATGCGATAGTCCTCGCCAAACTTCCTGGCCGCCCTGAAGTTGGCTTTCCGATGCGAAAGGCGCGGCGCAGTGCTGTTTTTACCCGTCTGCCGAAGGAGGGTAATGTGTTGATCAGTCTATGTATGTATGTTTGTTCCTATATGGCGTTCTAGAGACCAAACTCGTTGGCCGATTTTGATGATTCTTACGTCAATCGATTCGTCTTAACCCTGCGAGTGTCACTGGCTACATTAATGGCGAATTTTGGGCGCCATATTGTGGGAGCCCAAATTTTATTTCTTCCAAACCCATCGTGTGTGGTATCAAAATAAACGGTTTTAAAAGTTGATTACTAAAATATATAACACTTATATGTTTAAATGTACCTAATTCTAAAAAGGCGGAAATTAGAGCCAAAGCACCGTGTAATTTGCGTCACTTACGCGCTCGACTGAAGCCTAAAAACGATTAGTAGAGTAGCTGCGACAGTACCTATAGTTCTCGCCAAACTTCTTGGCCGCCCTGAAGTTGGCTACAATGGCTGCGTAGCAGTAAATCTCATACAAAAAAAATATTTAAAAATAACAAAATACGTCGGAGGCTTTGATTATATACTTGTCTAGATAGAGCAATGCAAACAAACGACGCGCTAAAACTGTCTCCAATTGCGTGATATGTGTGAGTACCGCTCGTGTACTTATTGTCGTCAAACTGTCAAGGTATGCGTGTTTAGGGATGCCTGCTCCAAATGATTAACTTACCTTTTTTACATTATTTAATATGATGAAAGTTAAACAAAACAGGTTTAATTAAATAATTATTTTGTAGATTAGTGTATCATTTATTCTTAGTAACAATAAAAAACAAAATGAAAAAAATATATAGTAATATATAGATCAAAACCCATCTCTTTGTGTTTGTTTTCGGAATAGTTTTCTCTTTGATTTTATTGCCTGGGCTACGTTATTTGATTTACAAATATGGTGACATCTTATTTGCATTTTTTTTTCAATTATTAGTCTTAAGCTTACACTAGTCGATCATTCTTCCATCCAAAAGTAGTCAGGCGATTACTCCACTGTTTGACGATGTACGTTCAAAATAAAAAATTATATAAATTTGTCTCATCATTATCTAGCCATGTATGGAAATAAAAAAGTAAAAAATTATGTACGTCAAAAGTTCCATATTTCAACACTAATTTTAACGCATCTTTGGGCGAAAAAAAAAACCATAAGAAGGAGGAAAATTGCAAAACCGCCTTCATACAGGGATAGATTAGTAATTCAAAAATGCAAATGATTTTATTTTGAAAATATACATTTAGTCGTTTTTTCATGATATCTAGACTCCCAAAGCTTTGTTTACTTATACAATTTCGCGAGCTCGTTTTCGTCCTAAATCATCATCCATTTCGATAAAAATTTGCAAAAGTGCTAATTCTTACGCGAAATAGCTTCTTACGGCTCATCACAGCATCTATCTCATTCGCACGTGTTGTCGGATGGGATAGCATGCATTTTAACCTCGCGTACAATAAGTTCGTGCCGTCGACAAGAGGAACCTTAACAGGCTTGTTTGGTGATGTTGACAACAATCACCGATATTTTTGAAAATCCGACGAATTGAAAACTTCCTCCTTTTTTTGAAGTCGGTTAAAAAGTCATACTGCATGGTTTTGTCACTCAGACATCGTACCTTGCCTGGTACCGATCCATTCTTTAGCCGTCGTAACTCCTTTTTGGTAAAATATCAATCATTATCAGAGAAATTTTCGGAACACACGACTGAAGTCTTGTGAGGTTTCCACTGGCATTCATTTCGAGTCCGCAATATAATGTCTCTCCAGCAATTTGCTAGTACGGGATCCGTAGGAAATCTGAAACCCAAAATATTAGAAAGAACTAACAAATATACTATTTAGTGCATGACGTAATGGGTTTATTTTGCATAGGAAAGTTGTCATTTACTGATCAAATACATAATGTAATTTTTAGAATAATAATGTTCATCTGATCGAAAGATTATGTAATGCTATTTGTATTTTGTCTCCCATAGTTTCTATAAATCTCCCTAGTAATAAACTGACAACACTGGCTAAATCAAATTAACCTACAAGTAAAGAATTAAAAAATCGTGTTTTCTTATAATAATAGTAGTTAAATAACAAAACTTACCGATGAAAAGTGATCTTGGTGTTATAATACGGTTTTCTCACATAATTGCGAAACAGTCTGACGGAACAAACCGGCATAATTTATTATTTTTCGTGAACACGTTACCCTTAGGTGTTTGGAATGACACTGACGTTAGTAAGAAGCGAGTCTACCAATTTTAGTAGACTTTATTTGGGCCGTTCAAGTAGGGTCAATGTGGCATCTAGACAAGTATATAATCAAAGGTCGGAGGATACAAATATGCGCGAGCTGGCTGATCAAAACCAGATGTATCCTCCGACTGCACAGCATGATTTACTTCTTGTTTACGTCTTTTTAGTTCGCTTTTTAAGCAGTCGGGTATTTTGTTATTTTTATCAAAATACCAACTTCAGGGCGGCCAAGAAGTTTGGCGAGAACTATAGGTACTTTCGCAGCTACAGAATCGTTTTTAGGCTTCAGTCGAGCGCGTAAGTGACGCAAATTACATGGTGCTTTGGCTCTCCTTTACGCCAAATTCAGTGTAGCTGTGTCAGTGATACTAGAAATACTCGTAAAGAAGGTCCTAAGCGCTGTGTAAATCGTGTGATACGATACTGTCGTATCAACAGGACCCACTGAATTTGACTCGAACGCGTAAGCGACACGTATCATATGGTGCTTAGAACCTTCTGCCCGCGAATTTCAGTGTCGCTGTGTCAGTGATATCAGAGTCGGTATGCTCGGAAGTATATCTTAAAGTGGTCTATCAGGTTTTATGTTTTGTAGAATTGATGTGTGTGTGTACATAGTTTACCTATTGTTTGCTTTGTATGTGCTAAGACTTGAGGAATGCAAAGCTGCTGAATGTTCAAGATGCCATTACGGTTAGTTTTTATTAAATGTGTCTATATGTTATCGGTCTAATCCGATTTCAGGCCAAACTAGTTTGTCCTAGTGTAAACCGGTTAAAGGTCGTGAGCTTCAGGGCGTCCTCTGTAGACACACTTTACATTGACAACACAAAATGGCAGACAGCTTGTTATAAACGAGCTTACCGCCATCGTACCACTCGACAGCTGACCTCTCGCTTATCGCATGCTTACCATGTGCATCACGAGGGCGGCCCGCGCGCTGTACGCACGCAGACTGCTCGCTTGAAGAACGTTACTATCTTAAGCGAAAATGGTCGGCGTGTGGACAGTGTAGTTGACTGCTACCTGTAAGCGCAGAGACAGCAGTTTGCCTGCTATCTGTCGGCTCGTAAACAGCGAGCAGTCAGCTCCGTTTGAGTCGGTGTTGTGCTACGCTACGACCTTTATCCTACGCGTGTCAGGATTTCTTAGAGTAGTCAAGGGTTATCTCGTTGGGCCTTAATACTTTGCACCGAATATCAATGGTGTCAAACAGAAACCATCACAATCTCAGGGTGTACCAGATCTTTTAAACTACTATTCTAATCAGATAAAACCATTCAGGCTTAACTAGTTTAGCCTAGACCAAATAAAAACTTTGCAAGTGACAAAATGTGATGTCGGAATGTATTAATCCCCGCGATTGTCCCTAGCCCGGAGCCCTGCTATTATTTTCACTAAACCAAGATACAGTACCCCTAGTGGCATTAAATCTTGTTGACTGTTTACACTGAGTGGGTGACAACTCGGCCCAGACAGCTTCTGAATATTTTTTTTCAAGAGCGAGCGAAGCGAGCTCGGCATCTTAAGGCGCAGATACCCCTCAGTAGTTGATTTTAAAATGAGAATCACGTCTAAACGATCAATCGTAATTTTTTGGTAAAAATATATGTTATATAAGACCATTTTCTTAATAGTTAGATCTATGAAAATTTAGATTTTTATTCGTATAACATAGTGCAAGTAATTTGTAAAGTTATGTCTAATACAGATAAAAAATCGACAATCGCGCCAAAATCGCCGCGCGTATTTTAATGAAATTTTCACCATCTCAAACGCAATTTAATTATCTAAATTTTGATCTGAGGCTTTTTTTAAAGTTCTAGAATAAATAAGTACAAAAAACTACTGAATTTTGACGCACGTTTTGTTCCCTCTTGACCGTTGGCGACTGTCGTCATCTTAGAGCACCCGGACACATGGGTTCGCCTTCGACCAACTTCATCACATTCGAGTAAGGTTCCTTTAAAACCTGTAGACAGAAATAGTCTACTTGTCTTAGTCACTATGCAATACAAAGCGACGTCTGATGAATATGCTTTAATCGCTTCTAGGATAGACCATTAATTTACTCAGTTATGTTCTGACTAGTCCAAAAAAGATAAAGTATTTAGTTTAAACCAGATTGTTCTAGGCTGAACTATTATATTCTATAAACCAGTTTGGCCTAAGACAAACCAGTTCGGTCTGAAATCGGGTTTGGACGGTAAAATAAATTTGTGTGTTTTTTTGGCTTGATGAAGCAATAATTTTAAGAGATGCCTTTACATTTCAGCAAAAAACTAAGGAAAGAAAAAGACAAATGGGTTGTAATCGACGAGGATTCGGAATCAGATTAATCAGATTTATCGAAACTCCAATGTGAAAAAATCAACCCGATATAATTTTAAGCCCCAGATAATCTTAAGCCGCGGATTTGTGCGTTTAGACCTTAAAAATTGCGCGTCCTCGGTTTGACTGATAAAAAGAATAAAATTTAAATGTAAAGGACCACCCTGATGGCTTGACGCAAGTTAAATTGAGTCGATCGTTCGCGAGTGAGCGGCGGAAGTTACCGAATTACAACCGAGCGTTCAGTCGCTATCTCTCTCTTTTCGTTTTGCCTCTTTTTCAAACATTGCGCTGGATGAAACAAAAAGCTTTTTGACCAAGATCGCGTTGACGATAGATGGACCGGGATGGGCCCTCTTAATAGCCTAGAGTTGACGAACACCCGAGGAGGCCCTCGTTGCGCAGTTGGATTAAGGACTAGATGCAAACAGCGGGTCTCCCGGACACGGCGCCTATCGTTAGGATCCTGAGATCCTGCCTGATTGTGATTCTTTTTTGATAGCTCTTAGCACGCGTGCACACGCGAAATTCTCATTCATTGCTCCATGTCTAAAAATCCGTCTATTCGACTGATGAAATCTATCGCAATCTTTCATTTTTAACCGACTGCCCAAAAAGGAGGAGGTTCTATGTTCGACAAAATGTTTGTTTTTTTGTATGTTCACCGATATCTCCGTCAATGGTGGACCGATTTTGAAAATTCTTTTTTTTCTCTCATTGCTCCGGTTATATTTCATGTTTCATGATATTCGAGTTATATATTCCGGCGTTATAGGTACCTTACTAAACGACTTGCCTATTAGGCAGGTACAACTAAAAATGAAAAATTAAGAAAACTTTTTACAAAAATACTACCGACTCACAGTGTTTTATGAAGACCATTTTTCGGACATGGCCTTTTTATATAAAAAACTGATAGTTCAAGTTATTCAAATGCAATATTTCGTATCCCCATTGCACTAGCATTTTTAGTTTTTGAGATAGAAATTATTGAAAATCGTCTTGTTTTCATCCGGGTATTTAGAAAAAAAATCATTTCTCTGAAACTAAATATGATACGCAATTATGACCTTAGAAACATCGACGGCGTTTTTTATGCTGCATATTTTAGAATAAAAATGAACCTCAGAACTTTGTTAGATTCCGACTTAAATGAGGTTTTTAGTTTTTAGATTTTATTTTTTTTCTCGGTAATTCCAACGTATTTGGAAAAGTTATTTATACTAAAATTATGCCCTTTATCTTCCCTACGTACCACAAAAATGACACATCCTAATTGAGTGGAATCTAGAAGTTATTCCAAATTAACTGTTTTTGCTAGGGTTGTCACTTTCGAATCTGAATATTGATGACTTAATTTTTATTTAATGGGACGTATTGGTTATTAAAATTTCGACTATTAAACTTAGGAACTTTGTTAGATTCAGACTAAATGTTCTACGGTTTACAAGAAAAGGCTTTTTAAAAAAAAGACTTTGTGTAAAATTAAGGATTTACTTCGTTATAACTTATTTCACTAAAATCTTGCACTCAACCGTCAGTCACAAGGTTTTTAGTTTTTATTAATTTTGTTCTCGATAACTCCGTACTATTGAGATAAGTTATTTATACTGAAACTAGCCCTTTGCCAGCAACTTCGTTCGCAAATATTTTCATAAAAACTTTATCACCCTTTAAAACTGTATTTTTGGGGTAGTTTAGAAAAACGAATAATGACTATCTTTATTTTGATTACAATTTGTGCTAGGTTTTAAGTTTATTAACCTAAGAAATAGAATTCCTTTAGACGATCTTTAAACGCCCTAAATAATATTCTTTTGGAGGTAGTTCTGAAAATCAAAAATGACATCAAAATGGAAATTTGCTCTATCCACTGCCCGTTAAGTTTGGTTGTTATTAATAATAATAATAATAATATATTTATTTTTTATTTTTTATATTTTTAAATGTTTTTTTTTTTTATGATTTGTTTTTATAAAGAAATATTTAAAAATGTAAAAAGTAGATGTGTAAAAAATTTAATAAACGAAATAATAATAATAATGATGTGGTATGTCAGTTGAGAAAATATCGCACAGCTTCCCGAATGCTACGTAGCCGAGTTAAATAGAATAGAATAATTAGAGAAACACAATGCTTTGACTATTTTATATCGCCTTAGTCACATAACAGAAGACGAAAGTATACCGTCTTTAAATTTCATCTTCGGTGGAAAGCACTACACATTCTTCTGCACCATAACTTCCAACCTCATTACTGCTAGTAAGCTCTTCCAACGAGTCCGGGAGAGGCACAGGTTTTAACAATGCGATCGCGGCTGCGGGCAAAGGGATCTTACTTTGTTTTTTTTGTCTTTGAAGCATATGTACACTTGAGATTACTGGATCAGATGACTCTAAGGCCCTATGGAATAAATCGGTCATTGTTTTCACCCTATCCATTTTTCGACAGTGATGTTCACGATCGCTTCTCCAAAATTTATTTCTGGATTCTGATGCCTGCTCAGATAGCATTCCTATAGGAAGCGATGTTGATTCAACTATAGAGGCCCCATGTATTAATATTTTATGTAATGTGACTGTCATTGGATGCCAGGCATAATTTTCTACATATTTGTATGCGACTTGTTTACAAAAATCGCCAAATTTATTACTATCGATTGGTAGACCACTGGACATAACAGTTAAAATGACGTGTAAATCGTCTAGTAGCCACTGCTCGAGGCCCAGGATTTCTGAAAAAATTTGGCGGTTTTGGTTGGATAAAGCAATTCGCGCAGTATTCCCGTCATTTGTGGTGCCATAATTAGGCCGAACAACATCAACCAGTAATCCTAGCTTATCTCTCACTTGTTGCTGAATGTCTCTTTTTCTAGCATCCACCAGGTCCTTTTCTGCAGATTTCTGTGTTATCCGCCATTTTTTAACCACTTTTTTATAGGATAAGTTCAAAAGGAACTCTAGCACACGAATCCACGCATGTAGGGGGCTTAAGCCATGTTTAAAAGCAGCAACATTTACATCTTGCTGTAAAGCTATGTTAATATTATTAAATTGTGTCGCAGTTAAACGACAGTAAGGGCAACGCATTTGAGATGATGTATCCAATATAGTATTTAATACTTTGCCATCAATGGCGGCCAAATGCATTATACATGAGACTTTTACTTTCTGTCCTTTTGATGTTTCACCTGATAAAGGCAAAAGATTTTTAATTTCGTCTTCCCTCTTCGATGTTTCTGATAATATCAGTTCCGCTGTTTCTTTTCTATACTGCACGCACACCGGTCTACAGTATCTATACGATTGTGGGGCTGGATTCCTCCAAAGTATGACATTATTTAAAGTTTTTAATAATAATGGGATGTACGTAGTGGCTATGAGGCTACTTTCATCACTATCTTCAGCATCAGAAAAAGCCTGTTTATACAATGCCTGGCCACTACTCCCGTCAAAACCCCAGTTCCCTTCCAAAAAACATTCCAATTCTTGCAAAGAGTTTTGGTCACAGTATTGTGTAACAACCTCATCGCTTATTTTTAATATTCTGATAAAACTGTGTTGCAATAAATCTTGAAAAGGAACTGAGGCTTCTCTCTCTGATATGGTAATATTAGCTGGATAACAATCTTTTTTAGCTGCTAACACCTTAAAATAGGGGGGAAATGCAGGGAATCCGTGATCTTGAAGATCCATGTGTAGAAAATTGTAGGTCTCTATTGTTAATTTTCTATCTATTACTACGGACAGTGCTTCTTCTGTGGTATACGGCCGAGTACAATGTGTTATTTTTTTTAAAACATTTGACGCTGCATCAGGTGCTTCTAAACAAGTATAAATTACCTTTTCTAAATCTTTTGCTGGCTTTGATGGTATTGAAACATCGTTAACGGAAAGAGATGTAATAAAAGATTTAACTTTTTTAGTTAGAGGCTCTTGTTCCAATTGTGTTTGGAGCTTTCGACGCGATCTTAATTGCTGCCGATCACTTAAATTCACAAATGCACTACTTTTTGATGAAAATGTTAAATCTCTAGTTACTATGAGCTGTCCGCTAATCATTATTTCACTTAACCAGGCTTTATGTTTATTTGTGAAATATTTTATAGAATAACCACATTTTTTATACTTAATGTTGCTTTTGGCAATAAATATAGAAAGAATAGGCCTAAATTCTTCTTTAGTTAAAGAAATATGGTAGTCGTTACCAAAATAATCAAATATTTTATTTACGATATCGGATGTTGACGCATTTTTTAACTTATTCGTGAATAATTTAAATACGTCAAATCTTGTCAACAATTTAGTTGTAGGCTCTCTATCAAATTCTTGTTCTTGTTCACATGCGGATAGTCCTTCAAAATAAACAGTGCCGGGATCGGGGCAATCCGAAGCTCCGCTTGTATAGGTGGTAGTTTGCTGACTAGCATGCGGGGTAACATCCACATGCTCCCCTAGTATTGAAGAGCCTTCAGGTTGGGGTTCAGAAAGGCATACCCCAGCAGAGCAGATCAGGCTCTGCTGAGGTAAAGGATGAATCTCGTCTGGCTCCATGAATTAAAAAAAATGTGCAAACTGAACACAAATCACAACAAACTCAAAGAACACAAACTGGTGGATGGCGGCTGCTCCCCTGCGTTACCGGGTAGGCTACCGTGCCGCCAAACAGACTAAAGCACAAGACTAAGAAAACAACATAAGCCCGAAGGCATTTAAGCATACAGAAGTACTCGTATGCAGGTCAAATACATAAATACTGTTGGGAGTTTTAGCCAGTAAAAACTGTTACCGCCTTCACCGCTTGGAGGTACTCCCAGCTTATGTTATTATTATTCTGAACATATATTTTAGCTATCATGTAGCAAGTAAGTGCTACAAATTTAAATAGATAATACTTATAAAATAAAGATCTTAATAAACTAGTGCGCTTCACCATTAACGATTGCATCACTGCTTACCACCAGGTGAGGTCGCAGTCAAGGACTTTGTAGTGTTTTTTTACATTGAAGTCGGTTTTATTTTTTAGTAAAAAGCTTTTTTACACTTACAGTTCCACAACTAAAAAGCACCTCTCAGATCTCAGTCAAACTTAAAGAGTGTGCAAGTTTTATAGTATGGTACCTGTATAATTTAATCATTAAAACATTGCATGACAAGTCCAACAATTTATATATTATATACAATAGTTATTAATTTATATAAAATAGTTCGATATATCCCCCTCTTCTTTGAGTCAGTTAACGATTACACGTATAAACAAAGCAATTTTACTTGTTACGACAGTTGTGCTGTGATCCTATAAGGAGTTCCGTTTCATATCTTTGAAGTTCATTATCAGATCATAACAATATTTTTATGGGACCAATTCGGAAGCATAACCTTTCAAACAAAAAAATAATTTTCAAAATCGGTTCACAATTGGCCGAGAAATCGGTAAACATACATAAAAATTACAAAAATACATAATAACCTTCTTTTTTTAAGTCGGTTAAAAACGAAACCGTGCGTAAAATTTCATGTTCCTAGGCTCTGTAGTTTCAGCTGTGCGTTAGTATGTTAGCCAGTCAATTTCTTCTTTTTATATAGATAACGTCAGATCCGGATATGAACTATTATAATATAATAGCGTGACAACCCTAACGACGTAAAATACGGATCAAACTTAAAAATGTTGTGGTTTCTAGATTCCACGCAATTAGGATGTGTCATTTTTGTGGTACGTAGGGAAGATAAAGGGCATAATTTTAGTATAAATAACTTTTCCAAATACGACGGAATTACCGAGAAAAAAAATAAAATCTAAAAACTAAAAACCTCGTTTAAGTCGGAATGTAACAAAGTTCTGAGGTTCATTTTTATTTTAAAATATGCAGCATAAAAAACGCCGTCGATGTTTCTAAGGTCATAATTGCGTATCATATTTAGTTTCAGAGAAATGTTTTTTTTTCTAAATACCCGGATGAAAAAAAGACGATTTTCAATAATTTCTATCTCAAAAACTAAAAATGCTAGTGCAATGGGGATACAAAATATTGCATTTGAATAACTTGAACTATCAGTTTTTAATATAAAAAGGCCATGTCCGAAAAATGGTCTTCATAAAACACTTCCAAATAAAAAAACTACAAAGTGAAAAATAACTTTGTGTCCATAACGCAAGTTTTTATTTTTATTAGGGGTTAAAGTATGCTATTGCCGATTAGTACTGAAAAATTGAAATTAGTTTTTTTTTTAATTTAACATATTTATTAATCAAAATAATTACCATTATTATACATTGCTGCCATCTTATAGGAAGGTCATTTATGCCTTTGCGAGAGAGCTCTGGTGATCTAGATTCGACAAACTATGTGAAAGCATTTTGTACTGCCTCCTGAGAAGAAAACTTTTTATCACGTAGAAAATTGTCCAAATCACGAAAAAAATGTTAGTCATTGCTTGTAAGAGTGGCCCTTTGTAAGCGTGATAGATACAATCATAAAGCTTTATGGGGAACGTACATCAGTAGAAATAACAGCACTAACGCGTTAATTTTAAGGCTGATTTTACAATAAAATCAAGGAACGAAGTTTCAGACTTTTCTAGGATAACGAGACTGACTTGAAATTTTGAGCCTATAGGCTACTATGTATAAATAGGGTAGTGAGAGACAGTGACGGTGATCATAGCTTGTCAAATTCGTACGGGACACTCCCATGATCCGCGCGGGTGGCGGGGTACGTTGCTAGCGTTACTAACCAATGAAGTGACGGTGCGTTGACGTCACGCGACGACGCGACGCTCCCGGCCAGACTTGGCAATCTCTAGGGAATTCCACAAACTGCGGGGAATTTCAGTCCGATTGCTTAATTTGTGGGGAGAGCGATTATGTGGGGAAAATGCGGGTAATTCAGATATTTATACTAGAACTGAACTTGGAAGTAATAAAGTTAGTACCACAAGTACTTTTATGCATATTTAATTCAACTTATCTGACAGGAATGTTTTAGAATTTATTTTACGGCAAAATTCATGACCATCAAAAGCTAAAAATAAGCTCATTGCTCGTTCTGCCTTTCTCAAACGCATCTGTCGAAAGAAAATTTTGCGTCCTAAAGATTTTGAAAACAGAGTAATCGCAATCGCCTACACACTGACACTGTAGGTAGAAGGTATTAAGAAACAGGAGGGAGCTTAAAAATTGGTACTTACTTCAAATGATAAGTCAACCAAAACAAAATGGCGCATAAAGTAGATTAATTAATATAACGTCTATTGAGTATTTACAAATATAACAAAAAAGAATATTATAAATATGTTTGATTTATATGAACATACTTACACACACACACATACTTTTATTTATTATTTATTTATTTAAACTTCATGTACAATGGTGATACATAGGCGGACTTAATGCAGCAAGGCATTCTCTACCAGTCAACCTTTGGGTTAAAAAGGACACAACACTGGTAGGAGTACAAAATAAAAAAGAACAATTATTAAAATCTGATATTAATAAACTATCTAACTAATAAAATACATAAATATTTTCTAAAACAATAGACTAATAAATATTATAATAAATACCATATTATTATTTTTAATGAAACAGAAATTTAAATATAATAACTATGACGAAGACCGAGCTACGTAAGAGAGGACAAGTAATAGTTCCGGGTTCTTATTTATTTGATAAAAAAATTGTGGGGAATATTGATTTTACTTTTCCCAAAATTGAGGATTTTCAGTCCGGGTTTTGGGTAATCTCCGGGCACGTGACTCCGTCCCGCGCGCATGTTGACCACCGCCGCTGCCTTACGTCCCCCGTCGCACGCGGGCCATGGTAGAGCCACATACGAATTTGCCAACCTATTGTAGTAACCAGGGAACTATCTAATATAAAAGGGTTATTGCGACATTTTTGCCTAAAACAAAAAGCCGTAATTACCGAAACAATTAAAAAGCCATTGTTTCTCGCGTGGATCCATTCGCTTCGGGCGCTGAAGCGGTTAAACAAAATATTTAGCCTAGTTATAAGGCATGCTTGCCTGCAATCAATTTATTTATTTTTATGAATGTATGAAAATATATCACAATTTTAACATCGACCGCAGTATGGTTGCATACTTTGGTCGGTATAAACCTGTCGAAGCGCTGTAATTCACGGTCATTCGTGAAAAAAAATTAACGTTGCTACTTTTAAACCGAATGGCGAAAATAAATCGAAATATCTAGTAGGTATATTTATTTGCAACTGTATTTGAAGAAGAGAAAGGTTAATATTTGCTGCGTTGTCCAGAAATGCGCGGGCCCAAATAGTGACAAGACTGTGCAGTGTTCAGCATGTAGTATGTACTGATTGCCTGACACTTTAAAATTTTTGAGGGTAGTTTACATTTCTACTAAAAGTAGATAATTTGGTAATAATTTCCAGGTTGCCTGGAAGAGATCGCGGAATTCGATAAGGCCGCCTGTTGTTTATTTTTTAGTTTTAAGTTTCTTTTGTTGTCTGAATTTTGGTGTACAGAAAAGTGTACTTTAATAAATAAATATATTTTTCTCCTAATCTCGAAAATAAAAATAGAGAAAGTCTTTTCAAAACTTGTAAAATAATAAGTAAGGAAGGTTTCTCTTAATCTATTCGTATTGATGTTAAGATATTTTATTTTATCATTGCGAGAGGTTCAGTCAGTGTACGACGTAAGTCCGTACACTGTTTCGCCGTTAGTTGGTTGGAGAGAAACACGTCACAGTTAGATCCATTTAAATATATTTGAGTTAAGTATAAAGACGGAACCACACTTACGTGGCGTGACGTGTTGTGGCGCCTTCCGGCGCAGTTGATAACTCGTTGCGTTATGACGTGTCGTTTGATTGGTGGATCCCGCGCCACGCCACGCCACGACACGTAAGTGTTGTTCCGACACTTTACTTAGATGGAAGGCGACTATTTCTCTCCCTTGCTTTGGATAGCAACACGGCTATAAGATCATTATCTCCGTTGGTTGCTTTGTTATAATGTTTTATGCGGTCAAATTATGACGCACATCGTTAGCCTTAAGGTTCCCCTAGTCGACGGCACGAACTATTTTGTGCGCGAGGTTAAAATGCATGCTATCTAATCCGACAACACGTGCGAAAGAGATAGATGCTGTGATGAGCAGTAACAAGCTAGTTCGCGTACGAATTAGCACTTTTGCAAATTTGTATCGAAATTGATGATCATTTAGGAAGAAAACGAGAGCGCGAATTTTTATTAACAGACCTTTGGTAGTCTAGATATGATGAAAAAACGACTTAATGTATATTTTCAAAATAAAATTATTTGCATTGTTGAATTACTAATCTATCCCTGTATGGAGGCCGTTTTGCAATTTTCCTTCTTATAATTATTTATTTCCGCCCAAAGATGCGTTAAAATTAGTGTTGAAATATGGAACTTTCGACGCTCATAACTTTTTTTTTTTTATATTTTTACTTTTTTGTTTCCATACAGGGCTAGATAAAGACGAGACAAATTGATATAATTTTTTATTTTGAACGTACAGTGTCAAACAGAGGAGTAATCGCTAGACGACGTTTGTGTGGAAGAATGATTGACTAGTGTAACCTTAAGTAGGTTAAAATGGACGGTGATGAGACCGTGTAGACAGCATCACAGCTATCCTAAATATGTATAATATTTGGAAGCCTAGGTATACAGTTTGGAAAATAAATTGTTTATCATCTAAGGTCGAATATCACTTGCACGTCCTTTAGGGGCAGATCTATTAGTCCATAAGATAGTTAAAATCACAGATCACATTAGGGTAAGGTAGGTAGGGTAGGTAGGTCGGTTGATGAGATACAGCCTGGTGATGGACAGACGGACACTGGAGTCTTAGTAATAGGGTCCCGTTTTTACCCTTTGGTAGCGGAACCCTATAAATAAAAATCTGCCAAGCTAGTCAAATGATAAAAAAGCATTTTTGCCTATTGGTATGCCAAATAGCTGGCGGTGAATTTATAGACTGCTTATTTTGCAAATGAAATTTGTGTTTTAAGTAATGTATTATATTAAATAATGAAAATGTTTTCCTATTTGTGAATAATTGTATTCTTGTAATTATGTAGCTGAGCTAACTAGATATAATTTATGTAATAATATAAGGGACTTGTCTGATTACGCGACGAAATTTAAATTGCGTCGATGGGCGATATCGGTCGCACGATATTCATCGTATGCCGTCCATGTGGACGTACTTGCAACTTAAATCGCTTATCATCTATGCCAATATTATAAAGAGGAAAGATCTTTTTGTTTGTTTGTTTGTACCGAATTGGCTGCGAAACTACTGGACCGATTTTAAAAATTCGTTCACCTATGGAAAACTACGTTATTCCTGAGTGAACTATGCTATTTTTTAATCCCGAAATCGGGTCCTGTGGGTGATCCACGTTAGCGAAGCCGCGGGGAACAGCTAGTACTTATGTTATATTATATATATAAATGCGAAAGGTCACTCACTAACTTATCACGAAATATCAAAAACCGCTTGACGTATAAAGATGAAATTTGGCAGGGAGGTTCCTCAAGCGACCTAAGTGCGCACCAAGAAAGGATTTTTGGAAATTCTCTCCTAAGGGGGTAAAAGGGGGGTCCAACGTTTAATTTTCAAAAAAAAAAAAATAGAGATCCTTATGAAAATTGCAATAATGTAACCCAAAGTAGCAAAATTTTGCCTATACAATTCATTATTAGGCGTGCGCTGAGAAAACTATTGATGGTACATAGAAAATATGTACTACATGATTAAAGTACTCATTATTAACTACAAAAAAGGATGGGAGGGAATATATATCACTATCATAGTTAAGTCACAATAGCAGCTTTTGTGTTCTAAAATTTAATCAGATCGCTGGTAGAAACAAAAGTTGGTTACATTCGTATTGTAGTATTAATTCTTTCTTGTAGGTAGGGTAGGGTAGATAGGGTAGGGTAGGGCAGGTAGGTAGGGTAGGTAGCGTAGGTTAGGTAGGGTAGAGAGGTCGATACGTATGGTAGGTGAGTAGGTTGGCAGGTAGGTGAGGAAGGGAAGTGGTAGGTAGGTAGATAGTCAGTTGACGGGAGCGAAGCCGCGGAGGTCAGCTAGTTGTGATATAAATCGCGTCGACTCATCAGGAAGGTAATGTTGCTAAGTTAACACTTCTTGTCGTCATATTCAATAGCTTGTAAGACCATGTATTGTATTTTTATATAGTGATTCTTTGTATCTAAAAACCTTAGCTTTCGGCTACAGGGGCCCACTGCTGGGCTTAGTATAAGAAATATATACAATCGTAGTGATATTTATAATATTAAAAACACTGATTTAACAAAGAATATACTGAAGCAACGTCGAATTAACCTTTCTTTTTTGCGTCGTTACTTGACAAGTTAGTGTTACCAGACTCTACTATTGATTCTATAGTTCTCGCCAAACTTCTTGGCCGCCCTGATCTGCTAAATACCAGCTTGATGCACTTGAGCCCATCGAAAAGCGGGCCAAGAGACTCATCGGCAATGAGGCACTGGTTGAATCAAAGCTCCAGAGCCTTGAACATCGTCGCTGAGTTGACAGCTTGTCGGTTTATTATCGGTTGCATTGCATGATCTAATCCTAGCCCGTTTCATCATCGGACTACAAGACGTACGGCGATGCGCTTTCGGTACATGGTGGACATTCCACCCATACGCACTAAACGTCTTGGAAATATTTTCATTATGCGAACAGATAAGGAGTGGAATTCCCTGCCGGAGTCTGTGTTTCCCGATAGCTACAACCTCGGGGTTTTTATGTTAAGAGTGAATAGTTTTCTTCTAGGCAAGCGTGTTACACCGTCGACCACATCATCGCTTACCATCAGGTGAGATAGTAGTCGAGCGCGAGCCTATAAATAATAATAAAAGGTCAGATATGCAGTTGCCCCAGGTAAAATATTGGTATTCAATTCCATCCGATTATACTGGAACCCGACCTCAGCACTATTGAGAAAAAGGCTCACATAATGCATTCAGTGGCAAGGCTCGGAACCGGTTTAAAAAATACCGGTTAACACCGGTTTATTTCGGTTTTCCTCCGAACTTTTCTTAAGATCGTGAACGTTTTAAGAACTTTATTTTAACCAAAATTAACCGGTTTATTCGGCGAACGGCATGTCGGTAAACGCGTTGCAACTTGTACGCGCGTCGTTTCTTTATTGTGCGTCCGTATTAACCGGTTTTTATTGCTCTAAACCGTTTAATCCGAAAAAACCTTTATATAAATACTCTTCCAAATACCGGTTTAAAAAAACCGGTATATGCGAACGAAACCTAATGTAAAAGGTTTTACGTCAAGTACATAATAACGGTTTGAAAATTTAACCGGTATCCGAGCCTTGTTCAGTGGGCCATCTGTCACTATAAACATGGCCGCTTTTTGAGTCCAAGCTGTCTTAAGTATTAAATCATCATCGACCCGAAAAGAAGGACAAGAAGTGTGACTTCAGTATGTTCTCAGTTAAACCAGACACAACATAATCACATACATAGATATGTCTGAAATATTATAATAAGTTAGAAACTAAAGCACAATGACTGCCGATCTCGAAATTTTGTCAAAAAATTGTCTTGATTTTAAACTGAGACATGCAGCCTTGGATTGAATTCGGCAAGGCAAAGGGCAAATAGTATGTTAAATCGACCAATCAAATGGAAGGAAATCTTCATCGCGTCTTTCATCTCGCTTTGGCGATTTTTCATACTCTTTGCCTTGCCGAATCCATTACGAAATAAGGATATTTTGGTACTTATTGCAGCAAAATGCTCAAGCAGTTTTTTATTGATATCTAATCAAATCACAACTAAAATAAATATCAAAATTGCGTGTTTATGATGATTTCCTGTGCTATGTCAGCTCAGCATGCTGGCTGTATATTTTTAACACGCTTTTATTAGCTTGGTATGTATGTATCAATGTAACGGAATCTTTGAACGTGATTTTCACCCCCTTCAAAACGTCGGATTCATTTGAAACTTTGCACACTTATCAAGGACCGATGACAATGCAATGTTTTAAATAGTTTGCCCCATTATCCTTACCAGTATCTTCAGGATAAGAGATTGAAATAAAAAGAAAAAAAATAGTTAAAAACAACTAAAAAAACACGCTTTAATAAAAAACCAGACAAAAATTAGCAAATAATTTTCAATAAAATTAATTAAGAACTGTGTTACAAACAAATAAAGAAATATTTTTAAAAAGCGTGGGGTGCTTGATGTCAATTGCTACAATACTTTATTGACAGATATTGGTAAAAGTAGAGTCATTTTGAAAATATGTTAAATAACACCCCCACGCTTTTTTTACAATATTTATTTTTGTTTATCACACTGTTCTTAATTAAAATTTACTGAAAATTATTTTCTAATTTTTGTTTGGTTTTTTATTAAAGCGTGTTTTTTTAGTTTTTTTTTAAGCTATTATTTATTTTTTCTCATTAATCTGCAAACATTTTGACCGCTCTGTAGGAGCTAGGATTTTTAATTTAACGTTTTATTGATGATATTAATAATTTTGAATAACTTAACATATCTGTTATGTATCTAGTTGTCCATGGGGCTACTCTTGCTCATTAAATTATCATTAAAGCAACACATTTTAAATTTAATTTGATTAAATATTTTGTTAACAATAATGTCGTACTTTTAATTTCATTGCCCTAACACATTGTTATGTCATGATACCTTTGATTTGATGTAACACATTGTTTACGATAATGTTAATTAAATGTACAATTTGAAGCTATACCTATGTTGTTTACAGTTATGTTTTGGTACATTTAAAATGATTCAAATTGTCATTTACAATGTTAAAGAGATACAATTTAATTCGTTATTTAAAATAATGTAGTGGTACAAACGTATCTTTTTATATGCCACATTTAACGCATTATAAACATGCTTAGCGGTGAGACTAATTTTAAAAGTTTGCTTGATTCTCATTAGTTTATGTTGTCTCATTAGCTTAAAATTGAATTTTATTATACCATGGAAGTAACCTACTTATTATGTATTTCAAATATAAATATTAATAAGTGTCAGCATTGTAGTGGCCAATTTATAGTCTTATTCCTTGTAAAACTATTTTATAAAGAATAATTCCGAATTTATATTCCACTTTCTACTGTATTTTTAACAAAAGGTATTTATTGTAATCATTAAACACGTTTTTAGTATCTGTATAGTTTTATTCATGTCCTTTTCTTCAACCAATCGGTTCTCCCTGATTTTTACCAACTTCAAAGCACTTCAAAGTCTCAAATATTCGTGCTAGTCCGCACGAATTAGCAGTGTTTCTGGTAAAAAAGTACTCTGTGGCTACAGGGTGGACAAAATCGATGGGGGGAAACCACTTTAAATCCTTAATATAGATTATTTTACTTAAAGGAAATAAATTTATCTTTATTTAAGTGTATGTATAGGTAGTTATTGTTAATTAAGTATTATATACTATGTAAATTTTAATGATATAATTGAATAAAAAACAGTCTTAAAGGAAACATTCTTTTATTTTTAAAAAGAAACAAAACTGCATTCACAGATTTCTCGACAAGGTTACCCCTAAACCGGGCGTCGAAACAGATAAATTAAAAAAAATAAACACTCGCTATTTTATTCTACTAATTGAATGGATTATTGTTCAGGATAAAATCTCTAATAAACATTTGGTCCCTGTGTTAAGGAGAAGTTTACAAATGAGGATGAATTAATTAACGTCAGCTTAAACTTGGAAGTTCGAACGTTGTGATGGTCCAGAAGTATAGCTGTCAAAGCTTGTTACGTACCAAGTTTTCATTTATTTCATAATTTAATACATTAAAGCACTGACATTCATTGACCCGTAACTCATATTTGCCATAACTTATCTGAGGTACCTGCAAAATATTCACAACAATATTATAAATTAGGAAAATGCCCAACACAGAGTGGAGTTTGACATATCGGAGACCATACGCTACACCAGTGCCATTGGCGGCGAATTCATACGCGGTAGCCTTCCATTGAACTTCGTAAAGGTGCGTTTACGCTAGACGACTATCGTGGACCGACTTACTTTGGTTTCTAGGTTGGAACGCACAATGCTGCGGTACCGGAAATAATTGTATTTAAATGTTTAGAGAGGTATTTTGTTCCGTCGCAGTAAGCAACAGCGGTGAGCAGGGTTATGTGTTGCATCTCATCTGCAGTATGTTATATTGTACGTTCCGGTCAAGAGATCAAGGCTTTTACGACGGACGAGCACGCTACGTGTGTTTGGAATCAAACGTTATGAGATCCATCACCATCATCATTTCAGCCGAAAGACTGCCACTGCAGGCTTGAAAGAAATAGGTTTAAAAACACTCTGTGCGTGGATAGTATAGTAATTAAAGCAGGTATTTGGCAGTAAATTGGCCCAGAAATAAACTGTTGTATTGCCTCTATGATTAATTATACAACATCTTTAATCAGTGAATAGATCGTTATAAGAAAATAATCGACTAAAATGGACATCTCTAGTATAAACCGAACTCCTCTGTCAAAATTTTTATAAACAGAGTTCCATCACTAGAATTGAATTTCGACGCTTTGTTTTGATTGTATTTAAATTAATTATTAATTAAAATGACTGAAAACAATAGCTTTAGTGTTTCTAATATGAAGAATAGATGTCGGGCTTGCCTTCAGGAAGCGGAAAGAGTATTTCCAATGACCACTTTGGAAGTAAATGTCTATCAAAATCTTACCGAGAAGGTTAGAATTTGTGTTATTATCTTAGCTTATGTTCAAACGGTGTCAATTTCTGTTTTGGCTAGATTTGCTTCAGGATTTCTGTATTATAGCTTAGCTTTAATTCTCTAGTGTTAATAATATAGGCTCGCCTACTATTACATGGACCTTCAGAACGTCCATCTCCGGTTTCCCCTTCGAGGAATACTATTTTAAATAATTAAAGATAACATCTTACCTCGGGTTACCTGGGGTCAGCACAAGAATAAGAAGTTTTACTTGCTAAAACATCAAACACAACACAACATGTATTCTTCATCCATACTTCTCAATTAGTTGGCATCTTAGTTTTCATCATCAAACCCGAACACAGACTAGAAATAGTGATAGAACTTACCCTGACAAGTAATTTAATTCAAACATCTAATTTTACCTCATTGGTCTATTGATTGTAAGTAATAATAAATAAATAATGCATTTCTAACATTTTTTTTTTTTTTGTCCTTATCTAAGTTGAGCAATGACAATGAAATGAGTATTTACTGACCATGCTTATGAGATTATGTTGACCACTGTGTACTAGTATAAACTGTGTCACAGTCAATAAAAAGCAATGTGTACTATAAAAAGTGCACCTTTCTGAGGTACTAAATGCAATCACCAGGACCATAAGATCTTGGGTTTGTTTGTGGGGCAAAGTGTGAACAAAGTGTTATTGAGATTTTCAATCTGGAATTTCTCTGCAGACATCCAGAGTCTAGATTTGTGCCAGCTTGATGGTATAAAGCTCGCCCACTTTTACATGGCACTTGAACATTATTGGTAAACCACAGACATTCATAATGCTCACAGCAAAAGAGTGGAACTCACTGCCTGTGTCTGTGTTTCCGAACGCATACAACCTGAATCTCTTCAAAGTTAGAGTTAACAGGCTTCTTCTGGGTAAGCTCACTCCATCGTCGACTTTATCTCTGTCACCTCTGACCTAGACTAGAGTCAAGAGCAAACCCATGGTAAAAAAAAAAAAATGTTTGTATTTACCCTTAGGCGAAGAGGGCCATGGTTCATGACGGAGGGCTGTGAGGGCCAGAGCAAGCTGCTTCTACCATACTGACTAACACTATGCGACATGCCCCTTAACATCTGGGCTGGATGCTAAAAATACTAGAGCTTGCTTCACGAATTACAGGCCTGATATCCCATACGGCCCGGGGTGCCAAATCTCCCTTTTATGTTATGCTATCTATTTTTCAGATATCCAGCAAGATTGACAATATGAATCTTTGTATACTTTGTAGATGGACATTAAAGAAATGCATAAAGTTCTCACAACAATGTCTGAAAGCTAACGAAGTATTGAATAAATCTCTGGAAGGGGTATGTATATGTAATAGCTATTGATTTAAATTTCTTCTTATATAATATTAGAATTTCACTACAAGCTCTCCTAGTAATACTGTCACAGGGTTCCAGCGATAAGGAAAAAAAGTTGATTCAAATAAATTTCAATAGATGGCGTGATATGCATTGATTTGTGTGTAAAATTAACATTTTCTAGAATTGATCATGAAATTGTATGTTCTTGTTTAATTAACTACGCAAAAAATTATGGAATAATAGGCTCTTAATTCACATTATTTTCAAAGATCATTTGAACGGATCATTTAAAATTGATTCCAATAGATGGCGCGGTTTTAAATTTCTTAGGGATGCCAATCGATTTTTTTAACTTCTATTGTAACATATTTTGTTACAATGAAACTGTAAAAACGTGCAGAAAAATAGTATAAAACAAACCTATGTATTTAGTATTTAAAGAGAAATAGTCACGAGCCGAGTAAACCCTTTTACTTGCAAGTTGCTTCCAACACCATCTATAGCCATAGGAAGAACTACCAATATTATAACTACCCAGTATTTGAAATACCAATTACAAATAAAATATTTAAGAAGTTATTGAATTACAAATACCAAATATATATTTGAATTACGTATTTTAATTACAAGTAATTCAAATACTGCTCAACCCTGCTCACAGAAGCGAGTCCTGAGTCCCAGTAGTGGGAACATACTAATTTCAAACATTCTATAAATCTATCCATTTTCAGGACACCAAATCCAGTATTATCCGCCAACAAACCACCATGTACGACCTAAAATCATGTAGTTTAGATGTTCACTACCTTGGACCAATGGACATGGTAGATGTGAATGGTGAAGAAAAGGAAGAATTTATGCCTTTAGACGAGGCAGATGACGATGAAGATGATGAAATACCTCTAGTGATGTTGCAAGATGACTATAAGATTAATAGGAGGGAGCCGGACAGTTATGAGGTAATTTTATTATTATTTTTAACTAGCTTCTGCCAGCTTCGCCCGCGTGAAAGTCGAAAATAACCCGAGGCACAGATAATATAATACTAGCATACAAATGCCTCAGCCCATACAAAGAAACCGAGCTGACGTAACTAGCGTTTTTCATCTAATTATACGGATTATTTTTTATAAATCGATCGAGTTCGGTTCCGTTCCACGGCGATAGATAGATATATTACCATCTATATTCGTGGAACGGAACCGAACGCGATCGATGTACAAAAAATAATCAGTATAATCAGTACAGTACGTCGGGACAGTGTCTTTGTATGGGATGAGGCCCCACTGCCTGAGGGAACATCAGCACAAAAGTATCCTATGTGCTATTCCTGACTATAATCTATCACTGTGCCAAATTCATCCAAATCCGTCGAGCCGTTTGAGCGTGAAGAAGTAACAAACATACAAACACACACACTGACATTCTCCTTTATAATATTAGTGTGATGAAGGCTGGTTGGAACTGGCAGAAGGAAACAGTAGGTATCTGGAAAGATAAGGGGGAAAGCCCAGCTGAGGGACACAACAGCAGACTAACAAAAAAAAAACTTCATGAGCCCACTCTTGATATTTTTAACTTAGTTCTTAGCTAGAAACAAAATCTTCTTCTATCCCCATTGTTAGCCTGTGCACCTTCTTCCTCTGCAATTATCGATATTAACACCAAAGCCCAATCTAAAATTTTAAAACTGAGGCACATCAACACTCGCAACTAAACACTAAATGTGTACCGGGGAGCAGGAGCTGCCGAGGCATGCTTTGTCGTGCCGCGGCACGCCGTGGCATGCCGTGGCAAGGCGCTGGAATGCCGCGGTATCTAAGTGGCTAGTGTGCGCTGACTGACGGCAAAATCCCTTGTCATCCCGTCCTGCAGCCGTATTGCGTAAGTGAATACGGCAACGCAAAGAGTTTGACCGCTATCCAATCGACCAATCAAATGAGAGATGAATGATGCTATGTGGATTTCCGTCTGTGGGATTGGTCGATTTGTAGGTAGACGTAGCGATAACACCGCATTCGCTCATAATCTTCATTGCGTTTACGTTTGACAACCGCCTGAAGTCTTACGTGAAGTAATTTTTTTTTTAACAAAAACTTTTTTATTGCCTTTATTTTTAGACAAAACTAGAAATAGAAATCAAAGAAGAACTAGACATAAAAGAAGGGTTGAAAGAAGAATTATGTCCTAAAGTGAGAAGTAAAAAGAAGAAGAAAGATGTAAAAGAAGGCTTCTCTTCTAGAATGGTGCAGGAGACTGATGAATATGTTGTTATAAAACTTACTAAGAAAGAGGTGAAAAAATTGTTTAACCTAATTCATTATCAGCCTTTTTATGTTCCCACTGCTGGGACGCAGGCCTCCTCTCTGTGAGAGGGAATGGGCCGTAATCCACCACGCGGGCCCAGTGCGGGTTGGTGGATGTCACACGTCTTCGAATTATTGGTTCTTGGACATGCCGGTTTCCTCACGATGTTTTCCTTCACCGATTGTAGAGTAATGGTGATGAAATAATTTACACAAAGTAAAGCGCCTGCCTGGGTTTGAACCCACAACGTACGACACGAAAGTCGGGGCTATTACCACTAGCCACCACTGCTCTAATTATCCTCATTACCAAGAGCGAATGTAACATGAACTGGATTCCTAAGGGTCAGCTCACATCGAGACGCTACATAGAACTTTATTAACTACACAAAAGGAACGCATTTCAGTGATAAAAACGGATTTTAAATTCCGCGAGAAGTA
The DNA here is from genome assembly GCA_947562075.1 of Orthosia gracilis. Lineage (NCBI taxonomy): Eukaryota > Metazoa > Arthropoda > Insecta > Lepidoptera > Noctuidae > Orthosia > Orthosia gracilis. Next base: position 11,703,588 of record OX387277.1, read on the forward strand.
TTTGAATTCTCTCACTGAAATGTGAACCTTCTTGTGTAGTAAATTAAGCTCACTATCGCGTCTCAGTGTGAGCTGATTGAAAATATATGGAAGGATCATCCACCACCCCGTACAGTGTCCGTGTGGTGGATTACTGACCAGTCCCTCTCTCACAGAGAGGAGACCAGTTTCAATGCAGTGGAAATATTAAACAGACAGATTAATTTTTAATGTCTTGGCATTTATGAAGAGGAATTCTTGCAAAGATATGAATAACTTTAACTCAGAGATGAAATACGAAAAAATAAAAACCGGCCAAGTGCGTGTCGGACTTCGCACAGTTAGGGTTCCGTACCAAACCGCAAAATGAAGTCGGTTGTAATAGAAAAAAATACCAGTCAAGTGCGAGTCGAACTCGTGCGCCGAGGGTTCCGTACGATTTTATTATATCGCCATAATAAAATCGATAAAAAGATATGGACAAATTTAGATTTTCGCGAAAACTTGTAAGTACCAAAATTTACCTTAATTTTCAACATTTGTTATATACACAGACGGACAAGAGAGTGATCTTATAAGGGTTCCTTTTTTATTTTTTGAGGTACGGAACCCTAAAAATGAGGAAATTCAAAGAAAAATGTGATTCATTTGTTAGTTAAATATACGTAATCATAATCATTATCACCAAATTTGAAGATCATGGGTATAGGTTGTAATGGAAAATTCAAAAATACATCGGACCAAAAATTTTGTAAAAAGAGCTGACTTTGGTGGCTTCTCATTCCTTTGTTTTACAATATTTTTAAAAACAAAACAAACAACAATACAGTATTTACACAATCAGCTCTAAACGACGATACTCTACTCGAGGGGGCAGGTCAAATTTTTTTTTTTCGCTTTCCTTCCAACCGTTCAGCTGTAAAACCTGTGTGACAGATGAGGGACAGACAGACGGACACGTGAGTGACAGCAATCGGGCTCCGTTTGGACCCTTCGGATACGGAATCCTAAAACAAAAAATCGCGAAACGAACTTCGACGAAATCTAGGAAACAGCATATTGTTTTCTGCAATTTTAGGATTGGACAAATACTTGAAGTTTTTCATATTTATGATTCCTTTCACGCTGAAAGATTACCAATGAGTTAAACGTGGTGGATTACGCCCCATTCTCTGAACAAAGAGAAGGCATGAGTCCCAGCAGTGGGAACATTATACACTGATTGTTGTAGGTGTTAGCTGAACTAGCGGATAAATCCAAAGTGGAGTCTTACATAAGATCTCCTTACAAGTGTGAGAAGTGTGTGAAGGGGTTCAACTTTGAAGAGGTCTTGACTGCTCATATGGTGAAACATACTCGGGTGAGTGTTGTCTGAATCTAAACCAATATTAAAATTAATGAGTTACAATTGTTTGTTTGTAAGAGGAAGCACTGCACCCTAATTGCGTAACTTCAAAGAATGGCGCGCGTGTGCTTTGCTTGCATCCATTGCTTGATTCGTTCAAAAATCTGTCTACTGGATAGCATAAAACATGTAATGAATACTGTTCAGTTTACAAAATGAAAGGGAGTTCGTGCTTCGAACTGTCGAAACAGTGACGTAGATGGACCCGTTTTCCATTTATTTTATTTATTGTATTAATTTATTTGTATATGTGTATTACTAATATTTTTGTACCCATTTCACAAAGTTGTCCTTTTTAACCCAAAGGTTGACTGGTAGAGAATGCCTTGTGGCATTAAGTCCGCCTATGTACCACTATTGTACATGAAGTTTAAATAAATAAATAAATAAATTATTTTTAATCAGATTTTTAATATATTTTCTTATCCGATATTTGATGTTTTTTTTTTAAATGTTTTTTATTGTGGTGTCGGAGTTTAAATCGCATGCAAAATTTATTTTTATGTGTATTCCGTGGGAAATGTGGTTGGTCGCACATCTGTTCGCATTATTTTGTAATTCTTGTTGTAAGTTATAATGTGCAACACCTTTCTCCTCAAATAAATAAATAAATTTGCCGCACTTAGACTCGCATTTGGTTCGTTGTGCGGGAATGGGCCGTAATCCACCACGCGGGCCCAGTGCGTGCTGGTGGATGGCACATGTCTTCGAATTTTTTGGTTCTAAGACGTGCCGGTTTCCTCACGATGTTTTCCTTTACCGTTTAGATGAAATAATTTACACAAAGTACACCCACCACCTGCAAATTGAAGATCGTTATCGACTGCCACCACTGCTCTTTGCCCCCTACGGTCTGGGACTTAAAAATAACGGGCGTAATGTGGATAAAATACGGGTACAATTCAGTGTTGCCACCTCAAAATTTATCTTGTCACTAGATCCAGTGTAAAATGTCGTCATATTTTGGCAATTTGGATTGAAAAAAAACCACCATTTCTCGCTAATATTTTTTTATTTAAATTAATTACTTTAAATGTCTAAAATTAAAAAAAGAATCTTTGTAACAGTCACAAGAAAAATACAGACTTGATTCATGATTTTGAAATATGATATCTTACTTATATCATTTTATTTTCATCATCCACAGACGCCGCCGACGTTTGCGCTGAAGATGTTGTTGGTTGTGATAGATCTTTAAATGAGTACTTTGCGTTTTTGCCGATAGCCTCAATGATATCGCTAGGCAATTCGTAATTAAAGTATTTCATTTTCAAAACTTTCAAATTGTTTCTAACAAAATTATGGCGTTAAGTAGTGGACTGGCCATTTTGTTTCGTAATTTACTTTTAACGATGCTCATTACACTGATTTTTTTTCAATTTCCGCATTAGAATGAGGTATTCAAAAAAAATTCCGTCTCAAATAAGTGCTGGCAAATCCCATATTGAAAAATCGCCAGAATTCGCTAAAAAATTATTAGTCGCTAAACGATGAAAGAATATCGCTAGGAGCTCTGAAAAATCGCCAGATCTAATAACAAAATCACCAAGGTGGCAACACTGGTACAATTCTGCCTAATCCAGGCGTAATACATATTGTTATAGTGTTAATTATGTATTGTCTTATTTCAGGAGCACGGTACTTACCAATGTGAGATGTGCACACAGTACTGTCCCAGCCCCGTGTCGTTGAGAGGGCACATCAAATCACACACAACTCGGTAAGTCAAAGTCTGCTTTGAGAATAATATTATTACGAGCTGGGATTCAGGGATAAAGTATTTAAACAGCAGACTTCAATTAATCACACTTTATTACAAAAACACTTCATAAACAATTCTATTACTTCGCAATATTTTCCTTTTCCGATCGCACTGTATCGCTTCTCAATCGAAACTGACTCACGACGAACCCGACCGCTCTTTATATATACAGCACGGAATATGTTTCTGGAACGTTCCATACGGTTCTAGATAATTCGAGAATCTTCCAGAACAATCGACATTCAAACTCACTGTTCCCGAAGCGACTAGAAACTTCGAGGAGATTAGTTCCGCTATTCGATACTAGATTGCGCCACTAGTAACTACTTAGTTCTTCCTTTCGTCACTAGATGGCGTTGCCTTATCTTGTAACAATATATCTGGATTCATCATCATTTCAGCGAGCCGATCATATTTAAATTAGGTACAAAAAATTCAATATTAATTTTTGGTCTTAGGATGAGCTTGTGATACAATATGGAACTTTATTTCCTGCACAAAAAGGTACACATTTCGGTTCGAGAATTCAAAAAATCGTACTTTAAATACAAATTGTGACGAGAGAATATAAATGATACTTGAATGCAATTGTAATTTTTTAGATATAAATGCAAACTATGCGGCCATGTCCGTCTGTCGCGCCAGCATCTCCTCGAGCACCACGCGATCACTCATACCCAGGGAGCCACCACATACACCTGTGATAAATGCCAGTTTACCACAAAGTGAGTAACCTCATCTAAACCACAGATAATATAAAGCAAAAAAGATAAAGAAAAGAAAGATTACACAAATAAAATTAAATAATGTGCCAATATAATACTAGCATACAGAACCCTCATCGGAGTTCGTGGCTAAATAATAACAGCCGCACGGGTCGATCTTCAAAGTTAAGCAACGCTTGACGAGGTCGGTCCGTGGATGGGTGACCATTTCAACATACCGAGTTTCCTCCGTGCTTCGGAAAGCACGTTAAGCCGTTGGTCGTCGTCGTCGTTACGGGTAGTCAGAAGCTTGATGTCTGACACCAGTCTAGCCAAGGGGTATCGTGTTACCCAGTTACTGGGTTGTGGAGGTCAGATAGGCAGTCGCTCCATGTAAAAAACTGGTACTCAGCTGAATCCGGAAAGACTGGAAGCCGACCCCAACAATAATTGGGAAAAAGGATAGGCAGATGATACAGAACCCTCATCCCATACGAAGAAACCGTGCCGACGTAACTAGCGTTTTTCGTCTGATTATACTGATTATTTTTTATAAGTTCGATCACGTTCGGTTTCGTTCCACGGCTATAGATGGTGTTAGCAGAGACTTGCAAGTAAAAGGGTTTTCTCGGTTCGATACAGTAACGATTATACAGTGACGATTTGTTATATTATAGTATTTTTTTGCACGTTTTTACAGTTGCATTGCACCAAAATAGGTTAAAAACTTTGAATCGCTGAGCTCTGGATTAATAAATCACTCTCGCCTTTAAAATAGTTGTTTGCTCCCTAGATAAACAATCTACTATTTTAAAACAAGCTTTTTTTTGTATTCTCAGCAAACCCTTTCATTTGATACCCATATCATGGCAGTGCACAAAAAATTACTAGTCCGCCATCTTGGGCCGTCCGCCATATTGGATTTAGAATGACGTCACTTAACATAACCATGTATTGTCATCCAAACTAAACGTGTATGCAAAATTTCATCTAAATCGGTTGAGGATAACTGCTTTAAAATTCAGTTGCAAGATTTGACCCGAACATACACATTTTACATACATACATTGCAAATGAAATTAAATCTTGTAAAATAATGTGTGGTGTATTCGAATATTCGGTATATATATTGTCTCTTTGAAGAAGTCTTATCGTAGAAGTTGTAAAGTCACTGCAAATAAATATATTTTATTTAAAAGTTGTTGATGTTTAGGGGTCAAATTAAATAGAGCAACTTCTTTAACAAGGTTTTTAAGCTATTGCATAGCTTCTGTCGCGGGCCTTGGGCGTGGAGACCGAATCTAGAAATTCCGTAACGAAAATAACCTAACACCCCCCACTCCGACCGGCACAGCGGTGATACTTTTTAGAGATATTTTGAAGACATCAAGTCTCAAACTTATTTCAGTAAACCTATAGTTTCAATGATAAATATTCCTGAAGAACCTACATTGTATTGTAAGATAATACAAATATTTTGAACAATATTAACTTCTCATTTATTTAATAAAAGAAAAAAAAATGTTTTCTTATCGGTCGCCACGCTCAAAAAGTGTAACTTGAATTAATATCAAAGACAAAAAAAAAACAAAGGAAAAAAAATACTGCATAAATAAAATAAATGAATAATTATAATTGCATAAGTTGATAAAAAATGCTATGCAATAGCTTTACCGCGGCAGTCTCCGAGTGCCACACGTTTTTTTTCTTGTGTATACCAGTAAGCGTACAACAATTCAACGGCACGTCAAAACGCACGCGTCAGGCGCGCGTCACGCGTGTCACCGATGTGGCAAACTGTTCAACACCATCGAGTCGCTCAGAGTGCACACCACGTAAGTGATAAAACTTCTTAGATATAACCATAAAATATTACTGCTTACGAGGTCAAAGGTCGCTAAACAACGCGTCAGCAATCCGACGGCACGTCAAAACGCAAGCGTTTCAACGAACTGTTGAACACTACTGAGTCGTTCAGTCATTCAAAGTGCACACTACGTAAGTACTTTTAACATGTAAAGTCTCTACAGGGTCATGCAGTGGCGTAGCGTGGGGGGGCTATGTCCGGCAGAGGTCGTCTTTCGGCTGAAATGATGATGGTGATACGCCACTGGTCATGGCCAGTGACGGCAAGTCTGCCGTGAGAGGGATCTTAGATATAACCATAAAATATTACTGCTTACGAGGTCAAAGGTCGCTAAACAACGCGTCAGCAATCCGACGGCACGTCAAAACGCAAGCGTTTCAACGAACTGTTGAACACTACTGAGTCGTTCAGAGGGCACACTACGTAAGTACTTTTAACATGTAAAGTCTGTACAGGGTCATGCAGTGGCGTAGCGTGGGGGGGCTATGTCCGGCAGAGGGCATCTTTCAGCTGAAATGATGATGGTGATACGCCACTGGTCATGGCCAGGGACGGCAGACTGTGAGAGGGGCAAGAACCGCCCTGTCATACAAACCTTATGTATATTTTTGTACGTCAAAAAATGTAGGTAATCAATTCGACACGTATGTATGTAATATTGTTGGAATTGCACAATATTCACATGTGTTACTCTGTATGGGCTTCTAAACACGTGTGCCAAATTTCATGACTGTTTGTATGTGTTTGTATATTTGTATGTATGTATGTTTGTCCACGCATTTCTCCGAAACTTCTTATCGGATCGTGATTATTCTTTTTGTGTTGGATTGAGTATCTCTTAGCTTAAGGAATAATGCAAGTTTCCAAATCGGTCCAGCAGTTTTCAAGATACGGAGCATACAACAGATCTCCTTAGCGACAAACATCACGTATGTGTAAAGTGATTTATTATAGGTATTTTTTCAATCCTTTAGGTACCGTAATACAGAAATTGTTCATTTTTTGTGATGGTGTAGGTACTAAAACTAAACGGAGATAAATAATAACTTTTTCCGAGATAAATAAAAAAATAGTCTTTGGTACTCTTGTTTTTATAATTTTTCGACACCGATTTCCGAAACGAAAGTTATTTTGCACTGTTTTAGTGTTTTGCTTTTCAAGTCGGATTTTTATTTGGCACTGATTTAAAGAGGCACTTGTAAATAGCGGTTTTGGTAAGTTAAAAATTATAAATGGCACGTTTAATTACAAAACTAATCAGTAAAGTAAACAAAATGAGTAATAAAAAATAATGAAATGGATCAGTGAAAATATAATTGAGCAGGAAAATAATTAAATGGGCGGTAAAAATTATTGAACGAGCGGTTACGTGTGGGCAGTAATAAATCGGAATTTTTCGGTAAGAAATCTCATTCTAAGCAATAAACAATGAGGAGGTACAGTCAGAGTTCAGCTCCCGTCATCTCCTTCGAACCTAACCTGTCCGTGTCGGGGTGCCCTAAGCACCCGAGCTCGCTTCGCTCGCTCTTGGACTGATTGATTGAAAGCAATTTTTTTTTTTATCTTTGGCATTGTTTCAAATATATAATAGGTGCAAGTACGATTAGTAGTTTAGCAACATGGTCGACGCCGAACTATTTATCATCGAACCGCTCATTTCATCATTTTTACCGCTCATTCAGTTATTGGACTGCTCAATTATTTTTAGAATTGACATTGTATGATAAAATAACCGACAAATTGTTTTTTTATTACTGTCCATGTTTTACTGTCGCAATAATTAATCAACAGCTTAAATTTAATAACTGCTCAATATGTTTTTCAACTGATCATACTTAATAACATCTCGAATATTTAAATAACAGCTCAAAAAATTAGTTCCCTTTTTATTTGTGAAAATGTTTTGGTATAGGTTACTGGTGTTTTTATGAATTAATTTTGTATGTATTTCTATGCTATTGATTGTAGTCACAAATCTATTAATTACTATTGTGAGTACGAATACAAAAAAAAATTGGGACATTAAGGAAAGTTCGGTTGAAATGAAAATTCAACCAAACTAACCACTCATATTGTCTTGTAGGCGCCACGACAAGTCGAAGCTTTCCCAATGTTCTCAGTGCTCGAAGCACTTCATCTACCCCTCCCTGCTGCATAAACATGTTCTGGCGGTGCACGAGAGGAAGGACTACTATTGTGTTGAATGCGATGTCAAGTTTAAGTCTTCGGTGAGTTGCTTTTGTTTATTTAGGTTTTTATCAGGGACTAGCTGTCCCCGCGGCTTCGCTCCCGTCAACTACCTACCTACTCAACCCTACCCTACCTACCCTTCCCTAAACCCATCTACCCTACCCTACCTACCTACAATAACTACCCTACAAATAGGTATGGCAGGGTAGTTATCTTACCTAACTACCTATTTTTGTTGTGTCTAGAACTACAGGGAGTATTGTTCGCCACAAAACAAAAAAAAAAAATTCAAATCGGTCCAGCCGTTTTTGAGTTTTAGCGAGACTAACGAACAGCAATTAATTTTTATATTAAAAGATATATTTTTTTAAACTTAAGATTGAAAGTCACTTACACGTCTTAGGGCCGATTTCACCAATGAAAATAATCGCGATAGTTCAACTAAACTCAGTTTATGCAAATACAGCGTTCTAATTGGCTGTGACCGCTCAGAAACTACCAATCAGAACTCAGAAAATTTCAAAAGAGTTTAAAAAAACTCGATAGATAGAAAAATAGTGTTCGCAATTTTCAAAAGACTAAAAAAACTCGGTAGATAGAAAAATAGTGATCGCAATTTTCAAAAGACTAAAAAAACTCGGTAGATAGAAAAATAGTGTTCGCAATTTTCAAAAGACTAAAAAAACTCGGTAGATAGAAAAATAGTGTTCGCAATTTTCAAAAGACTAAAAAAACTCGGTAGATAGAAAAATAGTGTTCGAAAGTTTCAAAAGACTAAAAAAACTCGATAGATAGAAAAATAGTGTTCGCAATTTTCAAAAGACTAAAAAAACTCGGTAGATAGAAAAATAGTGTTCGAAAGTTTCAAAAGACTAAAAAAACTCGGTAGATAGAAAAATAGTGTTCGCAATTTTCAAAAGACTAAAAAAACTCGGTAGATAGAAAAATAGTGTTCGAAAGTTTCAAACGACTAAAAAAACTCGGTAGATAGAAAAATAGTGTTCGCAATTTTCAAAAGACTAAAAAAACTCGATAGATAGAAAAATAGTGTTCGAAAGTTTCAAAAGACTAATAAAACTCGGTAGATAGAAAAATAGTGTTCGCAATTTTCAAAAGACTTAAAAAAACTCAGTAGATAGAAAAATAGTGTTCGAAAGTTTCAAAAGACTAAAAAAACTCGGTAGATAGAAAAATAGTGTTCGCAATTTGCAAAAGACTTAAAAAACATGTAGATAGATAAAAATAGTGTAAGAAAATTCCAAAAAACTCGGTAGATTCTATATAAAAAAAGTGTTCGAAAATTTCAAAAGATTTTAAAGCTCGGTAGTTAGAAAAATAGTGTTCGAAAATTTCAAAAGACTAAAAAAATTCGGCAGATAGAAAAATAGTGTTCAAAAATTTCAGCAAACTTTGAAAAACTCGTTAGACAGAAAACTAGTGTTCGAAAGTTTCATAAAACTCAAAAAACTCGATAGATAGAAAATAAGTGTTCGAAAATTTCATAAAAATTGTTCCAGAAAATACATGTGTTTGAATAAGCCATACAAGATTGTGAAATAAATATTTATCATTTAGAATCTCCATTACATTTGCAAGGTTTCAATAGAGAAATTTTCTTTACTTTTACAATTTATGAGTACATTATGAACGGCCAAAGTTCAGGTAAAATTTGTGCAAACAGCAGATTTTTGGAATTTTATACCACAGGTTGTATACTACTAGCATACAGATACCTCACCCCATACAAAGAAACCGTGCCACGTAACTAGCGTTTTTCATCTGATTATACCGATTATTTTTTGTAAATCGATCGCGTTCGGTTCCGTTCCACGGCGATAGATAGATCACCACCTAATAATCAATCGATATCGATAGATAAATCATATAATCAGTATAATCAGTACGTCGGGACAGTTTCTTTGCGAGTGAGACACCACTGCTTTTACTGAATTTGTTTCCCCAAATTTTAATTTTTAGCTTTGAAAGATATAGTGCACAAGATTATATTAGATTAGTTAAAAAAAAAAACAAATGTAGATATGTTACAACGGCATAATACCGTACGAGCGTATGTATGAAAAGTATGACGGGTTGGCCGCTCTTAATGTTTAATGTTTTCTCTACTCGACTGTACATAAACAAGAACATGTATAATATGTAAGTTTAGTGTCACTCAATGTTGTAGTAAATTTCCTTTATTTTCAGGAGAGTTTAAGACTGCACTTCAAAAGGGCTAAGAGACACAGAGATTCTAATTCTTACAAGTGAGTGTGTACATTATATTTAACAAATAAAAAGAAGCCCTTAAAAATCCTGTGAAAAATAGGCGATTTATCAAATAAAAGTTAGTTTTAGTGATTTTAGAGCCAGTATTCAATTACAGTAAAACAATTTTCTTAATGTCCCTCGGCAATCATCGCATTTCCGAATAAAAACGAATGCTAATTGCCATGTCGATTAATTATTAGATTTATCGTCGATAATTTGAATTCAGAACTAAGTACTTTATTGTTGTTTTGTTTTGATTTCCGTGTGAAATGTATAGAGATGTGAAAATAGCAGCTTTCCTCACATTTTTAAAATAAACTACATTATGTTTAAAGTGTATTAACAACTCTATATACTTCCAAGTTGATTGATAGCGTCCGGTCTGCACCAAGTGCAAAGGGCTACTGATAGAAATCCGACGACTGACAAAACACGAAGTTTGCCAACGGTCATTAAGAATATGTTTGTACTGTACTTATATTTTTTAATTTCTGTTGATCCCGCTCTTGAGCTCGGTCTCGTCTGATGGTAAGCGATGGAATGAGGTCTACGATGCAGCGAGCGAGCCTAGAAGATGCTTTATAGGTGACGGTCACAGGTGTTCGGGAACACAAATGCTGGCAAAAAGTTCTACAGAGTTCAACCCTCATAGAACCAGACTCACATTATGGCCTGGCCGCCAAGCTTTTCCGCACGAGAGTGAAATACACTCCATTGCGACTATTGCGTTGCGGGCCTAAAAGCGGTGCGATAGAACCAGTTTTCGACAAAGTGTCTTGAAACAAAATTCACCAATTTATACCTTTCAGATACGAGTGTCCCCAATGTCCACAACGGTTCATAAGTTCCTCAACCCTATCGGTCCACCTGACCTGCACTCATGGGGCTCCTAAACAGCACTCCTGTGAAATTTGCCACAGACAATACAGCAATAGGGAGGCGTTGAGAGCTCATTCGTGGAGGGTGCATCATGGAGACACGCCAGCTGCGATGCTGGAGGGAAAGAGCTGACACTGTGAGTATTGTTTACTAGCTGGAGGTCAGGGAGGGATAAATGAGTCAAACAAGACTTTAATAAATCACAATTTATTACCAAAACACTTCTTAAGCAATTTTATTACTTCGCACTATTTTGCTTTTGATCGCTCCGAATCGCTTCCAAATCGAAACTGTCCCACGACCAGTTTTGGGTCTAGAGCGGTCACGGAGCATCGCTCCCTACCAACGGGTGCAGCACCGTCGCTGTGTTTTCCTCTGGACCCAGCTTGTTGCGAGCGCGAGTCATACTGACCGGCGCTCGCTATGTTTGACTTGTGTGTGGCTGCAGGAGTGCAGCAGCGATCGTTGTGTACTCGCCGCTTCTTTACGGCATCTTCTGGCGGTCTACCCTCACCAGGTGGGACTTATGGCGAACCATAAGAAGCCCAGCGAGGGCAACCAGCGTCAGAAATGCCGACTTGGACCAGTCTACAGATAGAAATGAGTGGCACCCACATATAAATCTAACTAGATGACGCGATGGTATGTACTTCGCGTGCCAAAAAACGGAGTAAAGTTACTATCAATGATCGTAATCTGAGCTTTTCATTTAGCATTATCGGCACCGGAAGTGCACCGAAATCTAGAAAAATGCCTTTTTATGCCATATTGAGCTGTAAAGAATGTATAGAAAAAGTTGTTGTTGAATTAGGTATTTTATCTATGTTCGCAATATTTGTAAGTATGTGAGGACCATGTCCCTATTTATCAAGTTAATTGATAAATGATAAATGATTTTATTTCTGTAAGTAGGTTTGTACAAACACTTTTACATGTCGATCATATTTTTAAAACTAGATGAAGTCGGCGTTTCCTATCTGACTACTCTGAGAAGAAAGGCCGAAACAAACTCAGAGGTCACAGTCTCTTTTAAGGTCCAGACAAAATCTTTATTAGATCATGTGAAGACCATGTAGACTGAAGTCTGAAATGGTCTTTTGAGGAAAGAACCAGCCAGATTGAGTGGACCTGTCTAGTCAGTGCACGCATTTGTCAATAACCGTGCAGCTCAACTCAGAATTTAAGGAGCTCAACGATTCGACGAACAATACCAAAGAAAGGACATTCGGGTAGGCCGCATAAACTACTCAAACTGCCAGACCATGATTAAAACTAATTTGGATAAATTAAAATTAAAAACAAACAAAAATTGAATCCACATAGTCGTCACATTCACAACAATTAAAATAAACTTAAAATAAAATAATATAATACTTTTATTTAATTAATTTACCTGTTAATGCTTTTAATACTTTATACCTGTACGTAGTATAGCGTTATTTTGGGTGCATCGTCCTCACATATTTGAATTTATTAATGTATGTACTTATGTAAATATTGTAAAACACATGTTTTTTTTTTTATTAGTAAGTATGGAGTTTCTTGTGCGTTCTTCTCCATAACAAGCTACTTTTCCGAATGCACGGTAGAATCAATTTTTATTACTTGTAAATTTTATTTTAACTCTCTGACATTCAAAAGTGCCGCTTTTTGGCCTAGTTGAATAAATATATTTTGACTTTGACTTTGTGGGCCGAGGCATTGGAAATGTTTTCTTTCATTGGTAAGTTTTGTTTTTAAATTGTTTGTGAAAAAGTGGCACGCTTGATTTTCATACAGATGGAGGGACTTGCGTTATCTAGTAAGATTTATGTCTGTGGTGGCACCCGTCTGCCCAACTTCCAGAGCTTGCCGGTCGTTGCACAGACAGTGGCGCCGGTATGTGTGTGGGAGCGGCAATATACTCCATTTGAAATAACATTAAAAAAATTGGTTGTTTGTAAAGTAGGTTTACGATCGAGATGTTTACGTAATAACGTCTTAAAGAAGAAATCTCCATTCGTTTGTATGCCGCTAGAGTGAGAGAGACGGAAGATCGATCCACTCACTCGAACGCTATGCCAGCCTCCGCTCGTGAGGATTCCGCGTGACAAGTTTCACGAAATGACTGGCAGCGCTCGAGATGAGACGGGAGATCGGTCCGTCTCTCTCTCGTTATACCTGCGATCGCGCTCGTGAGGTTTTGGTGTGACACAAGTTTCTGAACATGTCACCCGACTAAAACGATTTTAAAGACGTTATCACGTCAAAAAATTTACAACCCCATTTTACAGCCCGTTCAACCGATTTTTAATTCTATCCCATAAGTATAAGGATGGCATAAAAAGCATAAACCTGTTACCAAAACTAACTGTTTAATACAGATATCATTTGTCATATCATCAACGCAATAGAAGTCAAAATCGGTTGAACGGGCTGTAAAATATAATATCTCAAATAATTTTGAGTTACACCGCTCATGTATTGCACCAATAGCGAACGAGCTCTCGCTTTACTATTCGATGCGTGATTGCTGATTGGTTGATTTCGACGTGCAATGTGCCAATATTGACTTAGAACAAACTGCACGTTGGGATGAAGTGTTAGTAGCAGTGTTATTGTTTGAATAAGCAGCGTAGACTGTAGTTAATTCAACCAATAGTTAAATGTGCTTACTAATGGTTGCAAATTTCGGTACAAAGCCTTTTTACCCGACTGCTGAAGGAGGGTAATGTGTTTATCAGTCTATGTATGTATGTTTGTTCCTATGTGGCGTACTAGAGACCAAACGCGTTGGCCGATTTTGATGATTCTTACGTCAATCGATTCGTCTTAACCTTGCGAGTCAAACTGGCTACATTCAAATTGGAAAATAGAAAAATGGGGTTTTGGGCGCCATAGTGTGGGGTATCAAAAAAAAAGCGAACTAAAAAGACGTAAACAAGAAGAAAATCATGCTGTGCAGTTGGAGGATACATCTGGTTTTGGTCAGCCAGCTCGCGCATATGCTCTTTTTAGTTCGCTTTTTATGCAGTCGGGTTTTTTGTTATTATTAAATAATTTTTTTCATCGATTTTTGGCCTCATAAATAGTCAAATAAGTTGGAGAGTTAATTATTTATCCATTTTTTAGACGAACAATTTCGAATAAACACGTTTTTTTTCCGAAATATTTTACCTAAATTAAATTGGTTAGCATATTTATCTATTTGTTAACAACACATAAAAAAACTTGGCCTAAGGCAGCTTGATAATCTTACAAGCCGTTAATATGTTAAACACTATACTCCATTTGAGATATTATATTTTACGCCCGTTCAACCGATTTTGACTTCTATTGCGTTGATGATATGACAAATGATATCTGTATTAAACAGTTAGTTTTGGTAACAGGTTTATGCTTTTTATGCCATCCTTATACTTATGGGATAGAATTCAAAATCGGTTGAACGGGCTGTAAAATGGGGTTGTAAATTTTTTTAATGTTATTTCAAATGGAGTATAGATAAGAAAAAAACTCAGTCGTGTTTTCTGGTAATCTGAAAATTCTAAAGATGGATATATATATATATATATATATATTATACTATAAAATATATATTAACTAGCTGTGCCCGTGGCTCCCGTCAACTGCCTACCTACCCTACCCTACCCTACCTACCCTACCTACCCTACCCTACCTACCCTACCTACCCTACCTACCCTACCCTACCTACCCTACCATACCTACCCTACCCTACCCTAATTAATAATGGTAAAAGTAATAAAGAGATCTGGCCGACCGTAATGACGAACATATGAAAAAATGTAAAAAAAAAAGGATTAAAAGTATCCTATGTCCGTCTCCTGGTTCTAAGCTACCTCCCCACCAATTTTCAGCCAAATCGGTTCAGCCGTTTTTGACTTATAAATAGTGTAACTAACACGACTTTCTTTTATATATAATACTAGCAGCCCGTCCCGGCTTCGCACGGCGTAGACAATTATTTACGGCTCTTTGGCGGTTTTGTTTACTGTTTGAATTTTTTAATTCGTAATATCTTTTGAACGGAAAGTCCAATTTAAATAATTTAAAAACTATTTTATAGGTAGTTAAATGGTCTTGACCATAAAATAATTTATTTGGATAAGGATTAATATAAACACATAAATAGCATGGTTTGAATTTGGTTAGCATTTTCATTAATGTTTAAAATGAAAAAAGTTGTTGTAGTGACATAACTACAATAGTTGGACATATGCTACCGCGGAGTTTTTTGTAGACATTATGATGTTCTTCAATATTGTTGTACATTATTTTGTTCTATCGCTAATAGTTTCGGCAGCGCATTCGACCAAACACATTTTAAGACTCATTTTTCTACACCTTCGGTTACATTGTTCAAATTTTACCAAGGATCCCTAATTTTTTTCAAAATGAAATGTAGCCTATGTCAAATTGGAAGAATGTAGCATTCTATTGGTGAAAGAATTTTTTAAATCGGCCCAGTACTTTTTGAGCCTATTCATTACAAACATACAAAAATAGGTACAAATCTTTCCTCTTTATTATATTATTAGTGTAGATAGATATACATTTTACAGGACGATCTGACGACAGCTGAAGCAATTCAACGCACGATCATTACGGCCAAAAGACGTCCACTGCTGGACATAGGCCGCCCCCAAGCGTCGGCACATTGACCGGTCCTGTGTGCCTCTCATCGGGAGGATTCCTCTGGCCTCATCATGCAGTGGTGTTGAACATTCCATTAGAAATACCTCATTAGGATCCCGGAGTCTGGTATTATGCTCGATTGATGGCAAAAGGATCGCCTCTATTACAGAGGACTTGAAAATAACTGGGGAAAGGAGATGTATCATTTTGGTCATGAGATGTACATTTATCAAAAAAATAAACTTTCGTGTTTTTTTTTTTTTCAATAGTCTCGCGCTTGACCACTATCTCACCTGATGGTAAGCGATGATGTGGTCGACGGTGTAACACCCTTGCCTAGAAGAAACCTATTCAGTCTTAACTTAAAGACCCCTAGATTGTAGCTATCGGGAAACACAGACTCCGGCAGGGAATTTGCCTGATTTCTTGCATACAAAAAGTAATAGTTTATCAATTGTTGCCATAATCTATTCAACATGGCGTCTCTCATTGTTTTCATTTCGAATTCGTTCTGAAATCATGTCATCATCAAAGCATAAATAACGTAGACGTTAAATATTAAAGGTTCTTGTTCTAGTAAAAATAACTATTATTCTTGTAATAGTTATTGGTGCTACAAGTGCGGTAGATCGAAACGAGTACGGGAATCATCTTACGTACGTGTATCATACAAAATTTTACTATACATTGCGCGAGGAAATAAAAAATTGATAAATTCAGATAGAACCAAGCAAGAAATTAATAAAATGGCGGGCTTATTCAAGCGCGCTCAGCATATCCACAGATTAACTAATAGTTCCTCGGGCATATCTACTGCGCATGTGCAAATAGCTGTCACGTCGTAACGCAAAAAGCCACGAGCAAAATATACATTCTTCCAAACATATTTAATGAATATTTAAAATTAATTTATTGATCAAATCTAAATCTAGAGTTATTAAAATCGCCTTTAATGAAGTATTAGTTATATTTTTTATTACCTTTTATATGAATCATAATCTGTACTTCACTAATTTGTAAAACTTTTCTCAAATAATAAAAACTATGCGTCTGGCTGACGACGGAGTTAAAAATTACATACAGAAAAGTGAAAAGCACTAGTGAAAAAAGTGACACTTTCCGTACAGTTTGGCTGCTTGGAAAACGCTCTTTTCGAGGACGAGCAAGTATGGCGATTTCATCGTTAAAATAGTATATTATGCAACTAGTGAATAAAGGACGGTTTTAAAGCGAGGGCCGTAGATGAATCACGAACAAGTGAAGGATTCTAACAACTGAATCACGACCGTAGGGAGTGATTCATGATGATTCAAATGTTAGAATCCTGAACGACGCGAGTGATTCATGGCCCTCGATATAAATCCGTTTTATTCAAGAGTTGCATACTATATTTTATACCGTGACTACGAGAAAAAGAAGGACTTAAGCCAAAAGCACAAGGAATAAATAAATGGTTTATTTCCTTCAAAATTTACAGTAAATGAGAAACCTTAGGGCTTCACATTTTTTGTAAATTGAAACTGAGCCTTTGAGTTTGAGTTACCTAAACAGCACCTGTGTTTCAGGGGCCAGTGACCACCTCCATTAAGTCACATAATTATAATTAATTAAACACCAATGCAATTAATATTAGAATTACAATCCAAATAAGTATTCACTAAACATTTTAGACCAAAATCAATATCATTATCAAAATCCTAAATATAAACAAACTCAAAATTAAATCGACGAAGGAGTTTGAAATTCGAATATTCTTTGCACAAGAAGTTTTTATCGAGTATTTTATGCGCAAGTAGGTTGTATTGCATTGAGATGGAGGTCAAATATATATTGGTGTGTTCTAAATTCAAACACCAAAACAGTGATTAAAAGTGCTTTTTTCACTGTTTTCAGTGAATAAAATAAGCTTTTCAGAGGGGGAATGGTATAAAAATATTTATTTTACTCTCCTGACGAGTACTTCTGAACAAATAATTCAAAATGACATATAACCATACTAAACAAGATGAGCCGAGACAATACTTAAAGGAATGGGTTAAAAGATTTAATCGTGCCTTCGTGAGCCACTTTTGTCATTTTTTTTATTTAAACAGAGTGCAAAAACTTAAGTACATATCGAAAATAATCAGAGTTCTATAGACGATATGTTCCAGGTTATGTAAACGTCAAAACTAAAACCTCATGGCTGTCACATAACTGTCACGATAAACGTCAAACATTTATATTTTTTTTTAAGTACATTTGATATGGAAAAAAATAAACTTAATTCTATTCAGGGATTAGTTTCCCAGCTTTCCAAATAGGTACATGTTATGGCCAGAGTCCCATACAAAAATGAAACATCTCCTTTGGATCTATAACCACACCTACCGTGATACTAGGAATTGTGAAAAGAATTTTGTAAATAAAAGATTTTCAAATAATTTATTTGGTTTTTTATTAATAAAAATATACTTTAACAAGATTCAAATATCTTAATACTAATACAAGTGACAAAAGGTTTCAAACAACAGGTGCATTTTATGACATAAATTCTTTACGATTAGACCATAGAACACAGAGTCGCCTCAGCGGCCACTGGTGAAGACGGCATTATCAAAATGTTCTATACAAACCGAGCGAGTCAGTGAATGTCCCCGTTTAGTAGTGTACAACCGAAGTAAAATTTTTGGCTGAATTCGAAGCAGATTAATCGATTCGACCAAAGCCAAGTTCGAAGTTTGAATAACCCTAAAGACGGAACCACACTTACGTGGCGTGGCGTGTCGTGGCGCCTTCTGACGCAGTTGATTGGCTACAAAACACGTTGCGTTATGACGTAGGCTGAAACAGAGTCGTTTGATTGGTGGATGCCGCGCCACGCCACGCCACGCCACGCCACGTAAGTGTGGTTCCGGATTAAGATATTCAGTTCAAGATTTTTTTTTCTGTATCCTTCTTTACGCATCTTGATCTCTCTGTAGACATTTAGGATCAATTAACATTTAGCAACGAAATTGTGCATAGTATAATGAACTTCATGTCAATTGTGTAACGTACAAACTAAATATTCACACAGCATGATGCGTTCTGATCTCAAGGGCCGGTTTCTGGGACATCTTAAAGCCACCATGATTCCGGTGTGAGAGAGACAGAGCTATATACAGCAGGACGAATAGTATAGCACTTACATTTTTCACAACGAAATTTTGTTGGCGTAGGTAGGTGTTACTTAAAGGTACATCGATATACGGAACTGAGTATTAGCAGGGTTGGGCAGTATTTGAATTATGATAGTCACAGCGGATCTCTGTGTCTCTGAAGTTGGCTCTGCAAATCATTGCGCAAGAAACAGTTTGTCATCGAGTATACCTACTGCATAGAGTAAGCAAGGCAGGACGATGCGACAAACGTAAGCGAGTGAATGAGAGTTATACAATGCTATCTTCACCTTCAACATTGTCACAAAAATGGCTACTGCGCAGGGTATTGCAGCCAACTTCAAAGTCACAAAGATCCGCTGTGAGTATTATACTTGTATTTAGTATAAGTAATTGAAATACCAACAAGTATTTGGTATTTCAAATACTTATGGCTTCAAAATACATTTGACATGAATACGTTTAGCGATCTTATTAATGGGTGCGTTCTGCAATTGTCGTTTTCATTTCAAACGGTTATTTTCACGAAACTTCTGTGTATTAATTAAGTTTATTAGTCCAAATGTCATGATGGATAATCGACTGCATTTTATCATTTGTATTTGTATATTAAATAAAAATAGTTAAAATAGGTACTGTATTTTGTGTTATATTACAAACTAGCTGTGCCCGCGACTTCGTTCGCGTGGTTGTCGAGAGCAAAACAACGTCGTTTAGATAAGAGTATATCACCTTTTTGATGATTTAGATAAGAGTCCTGACTTTGGTATAGTTGATTACGTTAATGCTTCTCTATATACTATGTTAGCGGTGGAATTACCCGGAGCATATACAAAAAGGTTGTTTGGGTTGCTAACACGTGATAGAGAAACATAGAGTTGGCCGTGTGAAAAACAATCAAAAGTAAGGTCTACACCCGCAACGGATAACGTCTGGCCTTGGGCTTTATTAATAGTCATAGCGTAACAGAGGCTTACAGGAAATTGCACACGTTTGAAAGTAAACGGAAAATTATTGGGGATAATGGGTATCCTGGGAATGAAAACAACATCACCGGAGCCGCAACCTGTTAAGATTTCGGCTTCGATGACATTTCGTTGGAGATTTGTTACTCTCAACCGAGTTCCATTGCATAGTTTTGGTGGGCTTAAATTTCTGAGTAGAATGATTGGTACTCCGACTTTTAAATAAATTTTGTGTGCTGGAAGACCTGGTGTATTTAGAGAGTCTAAAAACTCTACTGGATAGTGGGTGGCATCTCCTTCTTCTAAAACCGTGTTAATAGATAAATATTCCCTACTTTCTCCAGAAACATGTACCAATATTTGAGAATTTATTGCTGCTGCTTGGTCGTTGCGAGGTGCCAAAATAGCTCGTTGGCATAGCCAAGCAGCGTCATGGTTCGAGATCTCTGATGGATCTCCGTATACAGAGGAAATGAGTTCCTGCTGTGAGGCAACAGAAGAACACAGGCTTTCGACTAAAGTTACTTTACCTCCTTCTTGAGTCGGGTATGTGCCGTTACCAATTTGAAGTAGTAAATTTGAGAAAACCTGCGCGTTTGCGTCACCTCCCAAATATGCTCGCATATTAAAGCTCAAATTAGTTAATATGACACTACGCCATAAAATAGAGCTCTTTAAACAGGCACCTATTTCATCGGCCCTCGTTCCTCTGGGTATTATAGGGAGTGTCTGCCTGAAGTCTCCACAGAATAGCACCGTTAAGCCTCCCATCGGTCGGTCATTTTGTCTTATATCTCGCAACGTTCTATCTACAGCTTCCACAGCTTTACGATTTGCCATCGTACACTCGTCCCAAACGATAAGGGCGCAATCGCGTAAAACCCTTGCTTTATCACTATTGCGAGACACGTTGCAAACAGGGTTTTCTGTGCGGTCCAAGTCGATTGGTATTTTAAATGTTGTATGTGCAGTTTTTCCTCCTGGTAATAAAGTGGCAGCTATTCCTGAGGAAGCGACGGCAAGGGCAATTTTGTTTTGGCTCCTTATTTGAGCCAAGATAACTTTAGTGAGGAAAGTTTTACCTGTTCCACCAGGTGCATCTAAAAACAGCATTTCTCCTAATGAATGTTCTACACTACAGCATACTCTATCAAAGATTTGACGTTGTTCTGACGTCAAATTTGAACAGCCATTTCGCAATATTTCTGCTAACTCTTCGGGGTTGTAATTTATTTCAGATGTATACTCCCTATTAATTCGTTCCCCACCAACTGTCGGTGTCGGCAAGCCGTATTGACTGAGGGGGTTCCCTCCTATACTTGTAACTATATCTTGTATAGCCAGCAAAGCCCTATTATGGCAGCTTTCACGTACTTGGTCAGAAGTTTCACTATTTATATTTTGCTGTCTCAAAAAATCTTCGGCAAACGCGTCTTTATATTTTTGCCACAACTGCCCAGCGTCCGATAGGCCACAAAATGTCAACAAAATGGCAAATAAATGGCGCAAACGATGTGGACTATCACTGACGCATGCTTCGGCTAAAGCATCATCCCAATGCTGATCGCCATCTAATAAATGCCGTGCGCGGCAAGCAGCTTGAAATGTGGGATATTCTATATCGTCCACTTTGCGGAGCTCAGCAAAAGAAGTAGGTCCTCGCACTGTGTGAAGAAGAAGGCGTAAATAATAACACTCTGCATTATTTGGGTGCACCGTGTATACTCTTCCAATCACGTGTTGTTTAAAAATGCCGGACTCGCCTTCTACAGCAGTTCCACGTCTCCTGCGATTAAAAACACCTTGCTGCTTGTTATAAGTATAATAATGTGGCACTTCATTGTACAACAGAGACTTAGCGAAATTGTCTCTTTCGCAAAGGCGAAAGAATGCGAGCAAGGTGGTTTGTCTTGGGTTGTTCATTCTTTCTGCCACATTTTCTGGCTGAAAGTAAACTCGCTGCCCGCCTTCCAGGTGCACGTCAAGATGGATGACTGGCGGATACCTTTCATGAATAGGGAAACTCAAAATGCGCCAAACTGCCTCCGAAGAGCTTATGTATCGGCCAGATTGATACCTTGTCACTTCATCAAATTGGTTGTTATTTCTTAGTGCTATCATGGCTTGATCACTACCTTTATTAACATATTTACATATATATTTTATAGATTCGACGCTATTACAAATTTCAACATTAATGTGTGCTTGAAAAGCGTTTGACAAAACTGGAGAATACGGTACCACCCAACTATTATTTAGAATTATTTCTTGTCCACGGAATCTGACAGTAGCTGTGAAACCACCTTGTGACGGTGATCTTCGCCGGTATTGCGGATACCCATTTTCCCCAGCCATAGTTAGTTCTTTCAGTGCTCTGGGGTATTTTTTTGAGCATTGACCATCTTTCATGCACGGTGATTCCCTGTTTAAGAGGCCACATGGCCCGTGAACCATATGTGTTTTTACTATGTCATGCAAAATCGGATCTGCATTATAGTCCGGAAATTCTGCACTTATGACACTGTCTATAGCATCGGGACGAATTTTTTCTTCCAGCCACAGAAGAATGTGCGCGTGGGGTAAACCACGCTTTTGCCACTCGACGCTATACATAAAACAAAGAGTTGAACCGAAAACTTTCTCCTTTGTAAGTAGATTAATCAAGACTTTGAGTTTTAAATGAAAAATCCTAGCAATAATGTCATGTCTGTCGTATGACGCCTGTCCTGTGAGAAGTGCCTGGCAAATCTCCGTCCACTTTGGATTTGTTGTAAATGTTATAAAAAGGTCCGGCCGGCCGTATTTACGGACGTAACAAAAAGCATCTTGCGTTCGTTCGTGCATATACCGCGGACCGCCTGTGAAACTGGATGGCAAAATAACCAATCGACCCAAGTTTTCGACGTTATTATCTGATTGCATGGCGTCCCGCAAGTGCACGTATTCTTCAGCGCGTAACCGTCGCTGGTTAGTGCGAATATACACTAAACGTTCAGTTTCTATTTTTGCGTACATGTCCACAATAAATTGGCTGAACAAACCACGAAATCGTTGCAAATATACGAAACTGTTTTGCCTTATTTGTAAAAGGTAGGAATAGTATTGTTGAGCAGATATTTTTTTTTGATAATTAGTGACTCTCGTAGTAGGGTTCACTTGGTACAGCCCAAAATTGTACCCATCTTCACCATGACAATAGATTAGTGGATATTGCAGGGCGTCGTAAGCTCGGTGGGTTTCCAAAATGCGTTGAAGGCGATCGTCGCGTGTACGCAACACGATATCACGTCTCTCACACTCCTGGTCGACTAAAACAACTGCAACTTCATCTGCGACGGGTGCATTGTGTCTTCCACGGTGTTCACCCACAGGACGTCTATCGGCACTTATAACAATTTTGAAATCATTGCTGCCTTGTGGAATTGACTCCAATGCAGCTTTGAATTCACGAACGTACTGGTTAACGCGATGCAGCAATTCTTGAAGTTGACCCAAAAGCTCAGCATTGAGCTGGGGAAAATTGTGATTTCTAACATTGAGCTGTTGCGTGTAATCGGATACAAAATAAATTTGGAGAAATTTGGGTTCATTTTCTGGCAGCAAAGATCCAATAAGGTGATAAACTTGACCTTGTACTTTGAAGGTTGGCATGAACGGTCCTTCCGTTATTTGTTTTGCCCCAAAGGAAGTCATTTGGAAAGCACTGTTATATAAACGAATATTATCCAAAAAACGGTTCGACTGGGGATGATCGCCATTCAGGAGACTTATAAGTAAGTGTGGTGGATCTTGGAAATTTGGAAGAACAATTTTTCCATTTGAGCAGCACATTCCATCTGTCTCTTTCCTCCATTTCAAAGCATGACAAAAATTACAAATTTCTCTCATGTCACCCACGAAAGTAAAGCCAGCATAATTAATTCTAGACGAATATGTGAACCCTGATTTTTCCCTATTGTCCCAAGGTAATAAAATATTTGCATCGTCATTTTCCATGGACTCATCAGCTCCGCTATTTGTTTCTCTATTCATATGGTATCGAGCTCGTTCTATTTCTAGGCGAGATTGACGTTGTTCTGCTGTTTCTGCTCGTCTTAGTTCATCTATTCTTTCCCTTTCAGATGCAAGATAACTTTCATTGTTTCTTTGTACACCTACATAGTTATGTCTAGCTATTTCTAATCGTTCTTCTCTTTGGGAGAGAGATTCAGACTCGCGCGAGAGAGCGTGTCGCTCTCGGTCAGATGACAGACGTGCTTGGCGTTCCTCGATACTCTCTTGAGAACGCAAAGTCGCGGTCCGAGTTCTTTGCGAACTTAAGCGCGACTCCCTTTCTGTGAAAGTCTCTGACTCGCGTGAGAGAGACTGGCGCTCCCGATCAGCAGACAGCCGAACTTCGCGTTCCTGGATATTCTCTTGAGAACGCAAAGTCGCGGTCCGAGTTCTTTGCGAACTTAAGCGCGACTCCCTTTCTGTGAATGTCTCTGACTCACGTGAGAGAGAGTGGCGCTCCCGATCAGCAGACAGCCGAACTTCGCGTTCCTGGATATTCTCTTGAGAACGCAAAGTCGCGGTCCGAGTTCTTTGCGAACTTAAGCGCGACTCCCTTTCTGTGAATGTCTCTGACTCACGTGAGAGAGAGTGGCGCTCCCGATCAGCAGACAGCCGGTCTTCGCGTTCCTGGATACTCTCTTGAGACCGCAAAGTCGCGGTCCGTGTTCTTTGTGAACTTAAACGTGACTCCCTTTCGGTGAACGTTTCCGATTCACGTGAAAGAGCGATGTGCTCTCGGTTAGCAGATAACCGTGCTTCACGATCTTCTTCCGATTCCTGAGACCTACAAAGTCTCATCCTTTTCGCATTTCGGCTACGCAGCGAAAGGTTAGTTTTTTTTCTTTGAGGCATTTTCAAGGAAAATTAAAGCAATAAACAAAACTAACAACACTTATGACTGAATAGCCTACAAACTTAAAAGAACGGTGCGTCGAACAGTCTAGTGTGACAACGTATCGTCTGTTCGTGGTCGTGACTCAACGAATTGGCAACAC
The DNA here is from genome assembly GCA_947562075.1 of Orthosia gracilis. NCBI lineage: Eukaryota > Metazoa > Arthropoda > Insecta > Lepidoptera > Noctuidae > Orthosia > Orthosia gracilis. The sequence goes on from OX387277.1 coordinate 11,728,430, forward strand.
TAACTTACTGTATAACGATTGGCACTATTGGATTCAAACTACGAAGTAAATCAAATACAATCTTAACTTCGTACTTCAAACCAATGACCAAAGTTGACCAAACGAAACCAATAAGATAAGCAAATACTTTTTTTTCGACCAATTTAGAAAATCGATAAACCAAGCAACCAAAGAACTTTTACGACACACGCAAGAACTTTTAAGACACCTAACGAAACCCAATTTGCCTAGTAAACACGGTGGACGTCATCCTCGCGCGGAAAATCTTAACACCGCGATTCAGAAAATGACGTCATTTGCACAACGCCATCTATCGGATTTAGATTTCAACTATCAACATTAGTTCTATTTTTAGTCTTAAGATGTCGTTGCAAGTACTATACTTAATTGCGTAACGTAATATTTTACTTCTTGAACTCACTAAATTAATCATATCTTTTGATAGAGTGAACCGATTTCGATGAAACAAAAACTAAGTTAAACCTCAAGTTGCGTATAATTTTTGTATATAAACATTGTCAGCATTGAATTCGTAGATTTTACGTGATGTGCGCACAAACAAACAGACAAACAGACAAACAGACAAACAGACAAAAATTTCAAAAATGATGGAAATGGGTTCTGTTACTTATCTTTTCACACGCTGGCTATTTTTTGTTTCAATTTCTTCAATGTACAAAAATGACTTTTCTACAGATTTATTATATGTATAGATACACGTCTTACAATTATTTTGATTCCGCATTTTAAATACAAGCGCGATAGTATTTTGTCATTTGTATTTTAAATTAAAGCAAAGCATATGTAATTTGCCCAGCTCTGAGTATTTGAAACCGTGGATGATTGTGGTGAAAGAGATTGTCACACAGAGAGTATCAGAGAAACAACGCTCTTTATCAAACTTGAGCCCTACTATTAACACTAATTGCAATTAAATAAAACATATCACACAATACATTTTTCACTTGACAGCTAGCACCTTTACCAAAAACTTGCGATTAGCACCGCTAAAGACTTAACACGTTGAATCCACTAATTATCCTAAAATACCAAGATTATTGGATGGCAAACACGCCATAAGTCTTTAGAGGTATGCGGGACAGGGGGTAAAGTTCCGCATCCTACTTTGAAAACTATTGAAAAGGGAGGATCCTCCGACCAGACGCATTTTGTGCCTGGTGGAAAATTGTCCCACGGTTGTTGTATACGTTAAAGTTGACGACACGGTTGGCGTAATGATTGAGCGATCGGCCGCTGTGCTGCGTGTCGCAGGTTCGCTTACTGCACGGAACAAATATTTGTATGGCCTACAGATACTTGTTCCGGATCTGGGTGTCTTGTGTATGTGCGTATAAATGTTTGTAAAAGTACCCACGATACAGGAAGAAATACCTAGGGTGGGAAACGTTTTAAAATAAAAATAAAAGTTCATATCGCGCCGAAAACTTTGCTTGCGCCATGCAGATTTTGTGAATTTAGTTTGGCGTCATAGATGCTGCTACAAACTATCCTGATTGTAAGCGACGCAGACGATAATATAAGTTATTTAGTAGTGGATTCAACGCACAACAAAACTCATTTACATGGGAGCGCTTTTTGAAAAGTCATAAATTTTACAAACTTTTTATTAACTTGCAATGTAGGTACGTATGTATGTGTGTTCGGGTCAAATCTCGCAACAGATATTTAAAGCAGTTATCCTCAACCGATTAAGATGAAATTTAGCATTTTGGTTTGGATGACAATGGACGGTAAGCTACAGCTACCTAGCTAGTCAATTTCCACGTCATTCTGAAATGCGAGGCCGTGGCTTCAAACGTGCGCAAATCCTCGGAACAGTGGCGTTGCGAAGCTTATGATTGTGAAGTCTCACGGAAGCTTCTGGGCTTCTGGATGGAGCTAGACTGTGTCAGCCAGGATACCCCACGCTCAATAAGTGCGGCAAATAAAGTCCCTATGCCGCTACTAGCTATTCATTTCTTTTATTTCCTGCCTTTCTGCAATCGATCCAGTTTGGTAGGGCCAACTTCGAGAAAGAGGTCAACTGTCGAATCCGACTCGGCTGGGCAGCGTTCGTGAAGTTGCGCGATATCTTCTCGTCCAACTTACCACAGTGTCTCAAGACGAAAGTCTATGACCAGTGTGTGTTGGCAGCGATGACATATGGCTCTGAGACGTGGTCGCTCACAATGGGCCTCATCAGAAAGCTTACAGTCACCCAAAGGGCAATGCTCGGAGTTTCCTTACGTGATCGAATCAGAAATGTCTTAGTAGAGATCCGCAAGAGAACCAGGAATAGCCCGCAAAATTGCCAAACTTAAGTGGCAGTGGGCAGGGCACATTACTCGCAGAACGGATGGCTGATGGGGCAGAAAGGTTCTGGAGTGGCGACCGCGAACCGGAAGACGTTGCGTTGGAAGGCCTCCCACCAGGTGAACCGATGACCTGGTGAAGGTTGCGGGGATCCATTGGATGCGAGACGCACGGAACCGGTCAATGTGGCGACTCTTGGGGCAGGCCTATGTCCAGCAGTGGACGTCTTTCGGCTGATATGATGATGATGATGATTTTCTGGCTTTCTGAAGCTCATTAAGTGCCAACTAATTGGACCATAAATAGTTAAAAAAATCGCCATGTAAATGAGTTTTTCCGCCTCGAAATTTAATAATTTTATAATATTACCTACTTACTTTACAATTTTAATTATAAATATTCCTTTATTCTTAAACATGTACAGTCAAAGAATGATAAGATTACACACATTTGGTGCCATTTTATAAGATTAGTTGTGTAAATTATTTTCTCTAGAAATTGCCACTATGCGAAAAAAAACAACAAGTATATATATTTTGCTTATTTATAAACATTTTAGTAAACATAATAATAAGTATAAATTAATGACTTACTATTGGAATGTGATAAGATTAAAATCACACTTTATTGCTTAAGGTCACCTCACTCAGAGACGCGACAGAACGCGCACTTTTTAAAATGGCTGTTGAAAATTTAACTTTATTTACTACGTGAAAAGGTTCACATTTCAGTGAAAGAATTCGAACACACCGCGAGGAATTGTAAATTCGATTTTATTCGGTGCGTCGCGTCTCGTTGTCGGCTAGTTCTTAGGGTGAGAGTGAAATTATGAGTTCGACTAAACCAATATTAATTTTTGAACTGTCATGGTCACTAACATTAACATTATAAGCGGAATATTTACCATGTTTACTGTTTGTTTCGAGTTTCCGATATTTCGGTGCTGTTGCAAGCACCATGATCACGGATAAACTGAAGTTATTGCGGGTGGGTGTTTATGAGGAGACAAAACGGTCTACCCTCTTTCTTGTTCGTTTTTTGCGCTCAGTACCGCTAACAGTGTCACTCACAACTCGATTCTGTTCCCGACACACGAAACTCACTGTGTCCGCTCGCGTACTTTTTTCGGCACTTTTTAAACATGGTAAATATCCCGCTTATTATGTTAATGTTAGTATACCAATATTGTATATGTGTAAGCTAAACATAACAAGTGACATTTTATCAATAAAGAAAATATATTTTAGTATTTCGATCATCGCCATTGTAGATAAAGAAAGAAATAATATTAATAAAAAAAAAAACATATGATATTAACTTTTTTGATAAAATTACACTGTCTAGAAGCTCAGCTCACATTGAACGGCACAATTCTTGAGCAATTTTGAAATTGATTATGAAGTTTAGTATAAGCTAAAATACAGCTGAAAATATTGTTAAACAGATAATCTCATGTATGTGCAAAATACTGGTTCAGAATTTCAGATCCATCCGGGTAGAACATAACATTCCTCACCTTTCTTGTGGTTTAACCCGAAAAGGATGATGTGAAATTATGTACTTTTTTTAAAATCGTTATTGATTATGCTCGCACTTGACCACTATCTCACATGATGGTAAGCAATGATGTGGTCGACGGTGACGCACGCTTGCCTAGAAGTAACCTATTCCATCTCGTCTTAAGGTTGCCCTAGTCGACGGCACGAACTATTTTGTGCGCGGGGTCCAAAATCCATGCTATCTCATCCGACAACACGTGCGAAAGAGATAGATGCTGTGATGAGCAGTAAGAAGCTAGTTCGCGTACGAATTAGCACTTTTGCAAGTTTGTTGCGAAATGGATGATGATTTAGGACGAAAACGAGGACGCGAAATTTTATAAACAGACCTTTGGGAGTGTAGATATCATGAAAAAACGACTAAATGTGTATTTTCAAAATAAAATTATTTGCATTGTTGAACTCCTAATCTATCTCTGTATGGTGGCCGTTTTGCAATTTTCCTTCTTCTTACGATATTTATTTCTGCCAAAAGATGCGTTAAAATTTGTGTTGAAATATAGAACTCTCGACGCTCATTACTTTCAAATATTACTTTTTTGTTTCCATACAGGGCTAGATAATGATAAGACAAATTGATATATTTTTTTTATTTTGAACGTACATCGTAAAACAGTGGAGTAATCGCCAGACTACGTTTGTATGGAAGAATGATCGACTAGTGTAACCTTAAAGACAACTCCCGCAGGTAATTCCACTCCTTAGCTGTACGCACAATAAAAATATTCCCAAAAACCATTTAGTGAATATGGATGGAACACATACTATTTTCAACCGTATTTCAAACTAAATAAAGTTCATAATCAACCAAAATCCTCAACTCACCCCCATGAGGACTTATGTCAGTCTTTCCTCATACATTTTCTCTTCTCTAGCACAATCATACTCTTCAGAGCACTGGCTACCGTATACCTTAGTTCATGGAACTTCTCATAGGAGAGCCTGTATGTGTGGGTCTGTCCGTCTGTGAGCTGGAGGATGAGGATTATGTGGGTATCCCGGTGCATCAGTGATCTGGTACGTTCTGGAGACGGGTGCTCGGATGCTATTGAGGATTGGCTGTGTGAAGAAAATACATTGATTTAAAAAAAATGGTTGAAAATTAAAAAAAAACGAAGTACGCCCTCTGTATGCGCATTACGGTTTCCGTACAAATGAACGCAACAATCCCGTTTTCGCGCGATGATCGCTTTCTAATAGACGACCATAAATTTATATAAGTCTGAAAACACCAAGCCACCTTGACCAAGCATGGTGAAATCAACTCTTCAAATGAAAAAATATCAGCACATTTTTGTTTGCATAGTTTGCAGTTTATTTATTTATTTAAACTTCATGCACAAAAGTACAATGGCGGACTTAATGCCTTGGGCATTCTTTACCAGTCAACCAAGAGTAGTGAAGAGACAACATGGCAGGTGCACTGTTTAACAAAAAATAATAATCATAGATTGCTTAAAATACACATACATACATATTTTATATAATACATACCTTGTATGTACAATACATACAAACAATACAATATATTTGTTTGCATAACTGCAAACATATTGTTTTACATGGAGTTTCTTGTGTGTATGGAGTTTCTTGTGCGTTCTTCTCCATAGCAAGCTTCTTTTCCGAATGCACGGTAGAATCAATTTTTATTACTTGTAAACTTTATTTGAATTCTCTGACGTTCAAAAGTGCCGCTTTTTGGCCTAGTTGAATAAATATATTTTGACTTTGACTTTTTAAATAATAATAATTTTTATTAATATATTTAGAATAATGATTATGTAACTAACCTCAATGAGATGTCAATCTTCCACTGCAAGCTAACCAACCCTGGCTTCATTCTTAGGTGTGTGGGTACATTCTCATACATCTTGTCTGTACATAATAGTGTTGTGAACTCTGTGACACAGTCTGGGGAGAACCTGAAATTAGAATACACTTTACAACAAAACTACGACAATACTCTTTTACAATATTCTAAACTATGTTGTTACATTAGTGGGGATATCTAATAGAAAACTTTTGGATGGACAAAATTAAAATATAAAATAAAAGAGGTCAAGGACTCGGTCTCGCGCACCAAGGGTTCCGTACCATCATATATAATTATTTAAGACAATTTTGACACTGCGGTATAGAATATTACAGGTTTAGCTCAGCGTCATCTCTTGACCGATATTGGATCTAATTAAATTTTTCTGATGATTTCTGAAAAAGTGTGCAATTTAGAGATAGAATGATTTAATTTTCCAGTAATCTTTACATAAAATTCCATCAGATAGTATAATTTTAGAGTTTTCTCTATGCAAACTTCAGAGATTAGGAAGGTTTTTCGTCAATGTCAAAAACTATGCAGCTGACAATAACAGGCACTCCACAGCCATTTTGAACACATAGCCATTTTGAATTTTTAAGACCCCATTTCATTCTCTATTGCAAAAATATAATATATATATTTTTATTTCTTTCTTATTTGAAAATAGTTGGGCAAACGACTTCGAAAACTATCCCAAATTTCAAGATGATAGCATTAGTAGTTCTTGAGATATCCAGCTGTGAAAGATGTATAGAAAGACTGAGTCGAACAATAAGGGTTCCTTTTTACCATTTTGGTATGGAACCCTAAACAAAAGACAAGTATTCATTGGTGTACTGATCTCTGGGCGAAACAGACAGTTTTTTTTTTTTTTTATCGATAAGCTCGTGCTTGGTTAGTTTATTTTCTTATGTTTAATACTTGTTTTCTCTGCCTAAACTTTTGGAAATACTTTATATATATTACAAAAAGAAAAAGTATTTATTACAAATATTATGTTGATAGTCAAATAGGAATAAAAATAGATACTTACACATCCTTTTAAAAAAATTAACAGTGCAAAAGAATGGGGCAAAGGCTCTAATGTGTGCTAATAAATTATCTACTAGACTATAATAGACCTACCTTAATCCTTCTAAAAATAGCCTAACATCCTCCTGCCCCCACGGTTCCTTGGTAGCAGAGCGCAGTCTCGCAAAGTGTCTTACCACCTCTCTAACAGCTGAGAACTTGTCTGTGTTCATTAGACTTGAAGTTCTGCTGTCTGGGTTGCCTTCCAACTCTTTGAGTGCCACTGGTGAATAGATAAATTAAGAATTGCCTGTTAAAAATAATATATGTACGATTACATCGCACATTTATTAAGAACGCTAGCATAAGCATTTTTACTTAATGTAAATCGACGTTTTCACTAATATTGTTGAGTACACTTTCGACCGTTCTATTGTAAACAAGTACAATCAATAAATATTTTATCAAGAAATCAGCAAGAATAGTTTTCTTCCATCTACACATGTATTAGCAACCAAGTGCTCGTACATAATGGTCCTTCGAGCTATGTGTTGGTGATTTGTGTTCTCTCGTGTGGCTGCGAATCGGTTCCGTTGGCCTCCCACAAGCGGGAATCACTAACGTGAATTGAGAAGGCGCATAAGGTCGCACGGAAGAATTTCGGAGCACCTACACAGACCAAGTGACAGTGGGCTAGCAGTCCAAGATCAACAACAGCATCAAGGCAAAAATCAAGTAAGCATCTTAGCATCAAGGCTCCATACAAGACAAGACAAACACATCAAGAAAAAGCTATATAGTAACCCAAAACAGATCGATCTTCAGCAAGATTCAAGAAAGTTGACGGCGAAAGAACTCCACAATCAGCAGGGAAAATCAACCTAGTTATTTGAATTTCCTAATTTACAAGTATCAAGATGGAAGAACTATTTCACAACCAGCAAGTTGCCATCAATGGCATGCGACAACTTTGGTCAAATTTCAAAAAAGATGGACCAGATCGCAAAACATCAGAATACATCAAGAAGAAAACTGAGACTCTGAACAACTATTGGATCGAGTTTCAAAAAAATCATGAAAAATTGTGCAGGTACGAAGATAAAACGCAAGATTATTTTATCGGAAACCACTATGAAGAAACGAAGGCGTTCTACATAGAAGTCAGAGATTCGATTCAGAGAGCAGGTCTGATCAAGCCAACCCTGTTCGGCCGTCAGCAGCCAGGTGCCTCGACCGCAGAGGGTAGAACTACTCCAGTGAGTCCAATGCCAGCTCCGGAGTATACTACTCGAGGAACTGATAGCAAGTTAGATGAGAGGTTGCGTAAACAAGCCAGCAACTTCAAAGCCTTTTCTCGCTTCGTGACTAACATAGATCTGTCAACCATAGAAGAAAAATGGGAGTTTGAAGACATTTTGAAAACTCTAGAAACCCGTTGGAATGCGGTTGATGGTCTCCACTGGAAAATAGACAGCGAATTTGATGAGGTAGACGAAAAATACGAGACTTCATACACGCAGCATGAGCAGATGTACTTCAATATTAAAAAAGAAATAAATCGTAGATTATTCTCTGCATCCCATCGAGAAAAGTCTACGCCGCAGCTGGAAATTCCTATATTCAACGGAAATTACCAGAATTGGGTATCATTCAAGGACTTGTTCACGGAAGCAATTCACGGTAACCCATATTTATCTGCTGCACAGAAAATGCAATTCCTGAAGAGCAAGATTAAAGGTGAACCTGAACGCCTAATACAACATCTTCCGATCAGCGCGGATAATTACATCGCTAGCTGGGATATATTAAACCACCGTTATAACAACAAGAAACTTATCTTTACTACTCATATTAACACCTTGATGAATATCCCAGTTACGCAACAAGCGACATCGAATCACATCAAACGTATACATGACGTAACAACCGAGTGCCTTAATGGTATCAAGAATTTAGGTGTCAACATTGACACCTGGGATCCAATGGTAGTACACCTGCTCACTCAAAAAATGGATTCCGAAACATTGAACGAATATTTCACTTCACTCAAACAGCCAAGAGAACTGCCATCTCTGAAGGAGTTTTTAGAATTTCTGGAGAACAAGTTCACTACCATGGAGTCAGCACGTCGTAAACAAGATGCGATTCAAAAATCTACAAGTCCTCCTTCAAATTCAGGGAACTCGAGATCGAATCAGGGAAAACAATACTACGTCAGCAACAAGGCTACATCAAAGAAGACCCCTTATGTCTCCTGCCCCATCTGCAAAGATCATCATGGCATATATTATTGCAATCAATTCAAAGAAATGGCACCAGGGCTAAAGAGAAAAACTATAAATCGACTAAATTTTTGTACAAATTGCCTGTACAATCACAACGAAAAAAAATGCACGTCCAGCAAACGTTGCCGCCAATGCAACGGACAACATAATACGGTGTTACATGACGCCTATGCAAATGAAAACACGACGTCATCGAACGTTTCCGGCCACGTGCCCCTCCAGCAAGAATCAAGCCCCGGAGCTCATGTTGCACAGCAAAAACTTGCTTCGACAGTTCTTTTAGCAACTGCAATTATCAAGGTGACAGGAGCTGATGGAATAAAAAGAACGATGCGAGCCCTCATTGACCAAGGATCCCAAGTTTCCTTGATCACCGAAAACGCAGCGCAAGAGCTAAGGTTACCACGACAGAACTGCAAGGGAGTTATTACTGGCGTTGGTATAAATGACAAGACCTGCAAAGGAATGTTGAGTATCAACTGTACATCATTGGACGACAATTACAAGTTCAGCACTAATGTTCTCATAATGAACAACATAACAAGAAACCTGCCGAATTCAACATTTTCTAAACCATCATGGGTATTTTTAGAAGAAATTGACTTAGCCGACCCTCAGTTCTACGTTAGCAACCCAGTTGACATATTATTGGGTGCGGATATATATGCTAAGATCATCATGAACAAGATTCACCGAGATGATTTAGGTAGCTTTATTGCGCAGCAAACACGCATTGGGTGGATTTTGTTCGGCGGGGTCCAAAGTCTTCAATGCAACCTAGTCCGGAATAATATACAAGACATTCAACAATTTTGGGAGATCGAAGATATTCCTGAAGATGATCAAATATCATTTGAAGACGATGAATGCATTCAATTTTACAAGTCGACCACGATAAGGTTGGAAGACGGAAGATATCAAGTGAGACTACCACTAAAATCAACTTTCAACAAGGATATTGGGGAATCTAAACACAAGGCAGTCGCTCAGCTGTATCAGATAGAAAGAAAGCTCGCAAAAAACAGTTGTATTGCAAAACAATACAAAACATTTATTGATGAATATTTATCTCTCGGTCACATGAAACCGGCGCATAGCAACAAGAAACTAGAGTATTTTCTACCGCATCACTGCGTACTACGTAACGAGTCAACAACTACGTCACTCCGTGTAGTATTCAATGCATCATCAAAAACTTCTACTGGGACGAGCTTAAATGATTGTATGTATACGGGACCCAATCTGCAAAAGGATCTTATGACACTTATACTGAAGTGGAGACAACATCGCATAGCCTTTATCGCGGACATTGAAAAAATGTTTCGCCAAATTTGGGCACATGAAGACGACCAAAACCTCCAAAAAATCGTTTGGCGAGATTCTTCTGATCAATACGTACAAGAGTATCAACTTACTACGGTCACCTACGGCACCAAGGCCGCGCCATTCTTGGCAATGATGACCCTAAGGCAATTAGCGGATGACGAGAGATCAAATTACCCATATGCAGCTCAAGTCGTCGAAGAATGTTTTTACATGGACGATTTGTTACACGGTTCAGACTCGGTAGCATCAGCAAAACAAATACAGCAAGATGTGATGGCAATCCTCAAGACAGGTGGTTTTAATTTACGAAAATGGAGGTCCAATTATCAAGAACTGCAAGACAGCACCAGCAAAGGCGACCAGGAGCGTTACGACTTCAAACAAGCTGAATCGACAAAAACATTAGGCCTTCACTGGAATCCGCAACAAGACATTTTTACATTTCAATCCAGGATTGAAACCACTACCGGTACGCAACTCACGAAGCGGAAGTTACTGTCTGAAATGTCCAAACTCTTTGATCCCCTCGGTTGGCTCACTCCAGTTTCTACCAAGATGAAAATACTGTTTCAAGACATCTGGAAAGAGAAGAATTTGAATTGGGATGACAAGATTCCCGAACAAATTAACCGAGAATGGACAAAAATTAAACATGACGTAGAAAACATAAATCAATGTAAAATACCTCGATGGATAGGTACGGCATCGGCCGGAAACAATATCGAGTTACACGGATTTTGCGATGCATCGCAGAAAGCGTATGCATGTGTCGTGTATTGCAAAATTACAAGTCAAGGTGGAACAAAAATAACTTTAATGGTTGCGAAATCAAGATTGGTTCCATGCAACAAGAATATCTCTTTGCCCAAATTGGAATTAAGTGGAGCTCACCTACTATCTAAACTAATGGTCAAAGTGAAGGAAAGTTTGATCGGTCATAACATTAAAGTTTATGGGTGGACCGATTCTATGGCAGTTCTGGGATGGATACAAGGCGATCCCAATCGCTGGCAAGTGTTTGTTGCCAACAGGGTGCGACAAATAACAAAGGAGATACCACCTCAATGTTGGCGATATGTGAAGTCAGCGGAGAATCCTGCAGATTGCGCGAGCCGGGGATCAACAAGTCTGAAACTAAAGGAAAACAATCTGTGGTGGAATGGACCCACCTGGCTACCTCACTGTACGCCGGAAGTCCAAGCAAGTCGCCAAACTTATTCAACAGATGAAGAAGCCCTTAACAAGCAAGTAAATATTGTGACCCAAGAAAAGTCACAAGTAAACAGCGTTATCAAAAGACTTCTTAGCAGACTGAGCTCATTTACAATGATTCTGCACGTACTAGCACGTTTACGGCGCCTGGTTATCAGAAAACCAGAAAACATATCAAAACCCTACATTACCTTAGCGGAGCTACGCAAGGCCAAGGTCGTAATAATCAAAGAAGTTCAGTCTGCGGAGTTCCAGCAAGAAATACGTGACCTGAAAAAAAAAAAAACAAGTGTCCACGACAAGCAAGATCATGAATTTGAGTCCGTTCCTAGATGAAGAGGGAATACTGCGTGTGGGAGGGAGGCTGCATCATGCAGCGATCAATCCTGAACTCAAACATCCTATAATTTTACCTCATGAACATCGTCTGACGGAACTAATAATAGAACACGCACACAAACTCACATTCCACGGCGGAGCTCGAGTTACATTAGCATGTATCAGGCAAAAATATTGGATAATCGGGGGAAATAATGCAACGAAAAAACAAATACGTCAATGTATTACCTGTAGAAAACAAAATCCTGCCAAACTACAACCCCTGATGGGAGACCTGCCTGCAGCAAGAATCAATCCATCTCGACCTTTTATGCACACCGGCGTTGATTTTACTGGCCATGTCTATATCAAAACCAACAAGGGCCGTGGTGTCAAGACCACCAAAGGATATGTGTCAGTATTTGTTTGCATGGTGACGAAGGCCGTGCATTTGGAACTAGTCTCCGACCTCACAACGTCATCTTTTATCGCTGCCTTACGTAGGATGGCAGCTAGAAGAGGCACACCTTGTCACTTGTATAGTGACAACGGCCGCAACTTCGTAGGAGCCAGCAGGGTTCTACAAAACGAATATGAAGAATTGCAGAAAATCATTAATGATAAGCTATTGGCTGAGATAACGGATATGGAGATCTTATGGCATTTTAACGCCCCTTCATGGCCATCAGCAGGAGGCCTATGGGAAGCTGCAGTGAAGAGTTTCAAGCAGCACCTCAAGAAAGTGATCGGTGAACAAAAATTGACTTACGAAGAGTTCACCACACTTCTAACACAAATTGAAGCCTGCCTAAACTCAAGGCCACTGTGTGCAATCTCAGAAGATCCTGAAGACCTAGATTTCTTAACACCTTCTCACTTTATAACTGGTGGACCCACGTTAACGTTAGTTGAAACTGAAAGAGATCTGCGAACACGCTGGCAGTTAACACAGAAAATACTACAAGATCTGTGGAAAAGATGGCGCACAGAATATTTAGCGCAATTAACTGCAAGAAGCAAGTGGAGGCAACCTCAATCCAACATCAAGTTGGACGATATAGTACTCATCCACGACGACAACCTCCCACCCGGCAAGTGGGCGATGGGAAGAGTCGTAGAACTACATCCAGGCAAGGACGGCCACGTCCGAGTCGTGACCTTAAAAACGAAAGGCGGCATTATTAAGCGTCCCGTCATAAAAGTTTCCATACTTTTAGAACATAAAAAAGTTGCCCCACAGTGCGACACGGCACGAGACAATAACCAAGACGTGGAACACCAGCAAGCCCAAGCATCCTCAACAAGGAGGTCAACGAAAAGCAAGTTCAACTTGACAACCATGGTCACTGCTCTCATGTTATTTTTCACATTCATTACAAGTGCAGAATGTAACATGAAGATAGCCCCATTCCAAACAAGTCAAAGCTTGTATTTTGACAAAGTATCCGACATGATGCTTATCAGAGACGATTGGAATATTGTGGTTTACTACAACTTGGATACGTACTGGCAATCAACTGCAAGGTTCAATGAATACATCCAATCGCTCAAACAAACATGTGATATCATACAAGGTCAAGTTCACTGTGACGTTATTATACAGCAGCTACGTCATGCGTTCTCAGAACTCGAGCACTACAACCAAGTGTTGCAAAGTCAGCATTCCGGCACGCGACCCGGGACTCTGCGTCAGCGCCGAGGCCTTATCAATGGCGTGGGATATATCGCTAACAGCCTATTCGGAGTGCTCGACGAAAGTTTCGCTGAAAAATATCGCAAGGACATTTCTCTCATTCGAGAAAACGAAAGGCATATAGTTTCTCTCTGGAAAAATCAGACTTCACTCATGGAAGCAGAAAACAACCTTCTTAAGCGCACAGAGCATGATATGAACCAGCAACTTAAAATGATAAACCGTCACATGAATAAGTTACACGCAGCAGTGGACCAATTGAAAAACAACATTGAAGCTAACAGCATCATTATTGACTTCAACATGGGAGCTATTATAGCAAGTAATATGATGTATAATTTAAAGAGCATTCAGAATACGTTATTAGACACCGTTACTGACATATACAATGGTCGTTTCAACTTACATTTGATTACACCTGAACAACTCATGAAAGAGTTAAGCACGATTTCTAGCAAGTTGCCCAAGGACGTCTCCCTGCCAATTGACAACATACACTCGGACCTTCGGAAGGTATATGATCTACTGGAAATAAAAACAAGACTTCTGGAAGACATTATCATCTTTGAGATCAAACTACCTCTCATCAGTCGAGATTCATACGAAATCCTCAAGATAATTTCGATCCCCAAGACAGTGGGCCAAGGTGACATGATCAGAATAAACTCAGTATCCGAGTTCATATCTATCAACATGAAGAAAGATACCTATATTAACATTTCGGAAGAAGACTTGAGATCATGTCAAACCGTTTCTGGCGTTTATTACTGCCACATCTTACGACCCATATACCAAATTAAAGGAGACAAGAATTTCTGTGAAACGGAAAATTCGGAATGCAAAACAACATCAAGTTTCTGTAAAAATAAACTACAAGAAACATATACATTGAACAGATATTTTTACTTTTGCTGCGATAGGTGTAACGTTCGAACAATATGCGGCGATCAAATAACCGCACATCAGCTGACACAAGCCGGACTATTCAATATAGGCCAAGGATGCATCGTGAAAACAAATAACTTTACCCTGCATTCACACAAACTTCACATAAGTGAATTAAGGACGAACGCAGCTATTTATGCACCAATGATTGCCCCTATCAACCACATTATCAACATCAGCATACCTAAACTAGTTTTGGACAACAAAACTCAAGATTTAGAACAAGAAATCAGCGAAGTAGACAAAAGGATCCAGTCTATGAAAGCGGCAGAAGTGATGTTACCTGATGATCTATCGTATCATGATATTCATCACTACGCTGTGATCTACACTCTAGTTGGAATATTGGGCATCGCTGTAATCATCATTATGGCTCGCCGTACGCGATGTCGATGGCGAGTTCCATTGTCACCACCACCGTCCGTTGCTGAGGAATCAAGAACAGGGCCTGCTGCGTCGCGCCGCGGGAGCAACAGCGATACAAGGGAAACAAGTGGACACCTCGACTGCGTACGCGTCCATGGTCCTCGCAACCCTCGCGTCCATACTGGAACTTCACCTTAATAGGAACTACCCCTTAATTAAGTTTATATAATTTATAGCTCTAAACTTTCATTATCATGTCTAAAACTTTAATCTATTTTTCTAAATCTAGATGCTCTTCATCCTGCCTATCTCGTCCGGGAATATGTACGATTACATCGCACATTTATTAAGAACGCTAGCATAAGCATTTTTACTTAATGTAAATCGACGTTTTCACTAATATTGTTGAGTACACTTTCGACCGTTCTATTGTAAACAAGTACAATCAATAAATATTTTATCAAGAAATCAGCAAGAATAGTTTTCTTCCATCTACACATGTATTAGCAACCAAGTGCTCGTACAATATAGTTGAGCCAGTTATATTTTATTTCAGCAAGTGTTAATTAGAGAACCCTCAGATAAGGTCTAGCTACTGTTTGTTATGTTGTGTTGATTATACTAGAGAAACATTTGAAGAATCTAAACATAAAATAGATACATTGATAACCATAATATACTCACAAATAACAAAGGGTTTTATCTCTTTCTTTTGTATTTCTGGTGTTAACAACGACACAGTAGACCATTGCGATGGACTCTCTGTTAGTAATTCTAATTGTTGAGACATTTTATAGCAGTTAGAATTAAATAAAAACTTAACAGAAAAACCAAAACAATACGAACTTTTCTTGATTTCTTCTACAAAATTGACATTCATGACAAATCGACATTAAGTGACATTTGACACTGTCATTTATTTGTCACAGCTCCGGTTTTCAAAATCGACTAAAACTTTAAAACATCGGTTAAATTAGTAAAAAAAACCGTTACCTTGTGCACACACGCACGTCATCCTCGTAACATCACTACAAATTGTAATGGCCGCCGCTTGTTTGGCGTTATCGTGATAACTTCAGTTTTATTTGCCGAAAACTAACCAAACTACTACTAAATTTTGTCCAAAAATCATCAAAACAGTTATTATTTTAGTTTCATTAGATTGATATGGCAGCAGTAGCGCCTGGTAATAAAAACTGGCCGGCAAGACCCGGTATGCAGCACCAGAACAGCCAGGGTCCACCTCCCAGTATGACGCTGAATAGGACGATTAATCTGTATCCGCTCACAAATTACACGTTCGGGACCAAGGAGCCTCTGTTCGAGAAGGATGCCTCAGTTCCTGCGAGGTTTCAAAGGATGCGGGAGGAGTTTTCCAAAATCGGCATGAGGAGGTTAGTTTTTGACAGGATCTATTGAGTGTTGGTTCACTGAATGAATCTATACCCTTGAAAAGTAGCAGCCTATCTGAAGAGGTTGTATAGTGCTGTGTTTCTGCTGTTGTGTTATAATTAGATATTGGTGCATAGTTAGTTATGCATTATCCTGTGTTCTGTGGTGACAACTAAATAAAAGACCACCAACCTACAGTTGGACTTTCCATTCATTCAACCTCACCTCCAAGATAATTATGCTAAATAGGACTTTTGAATATTTGTTAATGCTGTGGGCAATAGGCATTGTTCTACTAAGTTTTTTAAATTCATCTGTAAACTGACGCATTGGTTAGCAAACAAACTTGATTCTAACAACATTTACAGTTTTAGACTTGCAAAGCTTAAATTATAGCCAACCAAATTGCCGTTTTTGCATGTTTTATAAAAAGACTGCTATACATGTACAGTTGTTCTACCTTACGATGTAGGGTTGGTCTTAGTCTTGTGTGTGGTGCACATGCATTTTGTTTCTGTGTGTATAAGCTCGGCAGCGCTCAGTATCGCCTGAGCACACAGAAACGCGATGTCTTTAGATAGAACAACTGTACAAGTCTAAGAGATAATAATAAATTCTTTATTGGCACTATGTTACAAAAATGTGAAATCTTGACTCTTGAGCTAGTATAAATCAGGGACTGAAACCGGTACGACCAATACCAGTATTTTTCAGTTAGTTACAGGTATTTTAAAAGGTTACCTTAATTTTTAAATATTGAATACAACCTTTATTATTACCGGTTACCAAAATAAAAATTACCTATATCTAATTATACGTGCCGTCCGTCGGTATTAGTCAAACTGTCAAAGGGCGCGCATCGCCTGTGTGTGTGTCAAAGAGTCGAGACAACCCACGCGCGCCGGCGAACCGGGCGAACGCCGATTAAAACGTTAACTTAAATAAAGGTAACATGTTTCTTCTTCTTGGGTTACCCAGATAGCGGTTACCTTAATTGTATAGGTAATCAAAATTCCTCAATACCTGTACCGTAATTTATAAAGATTTTCGGTCCCTGGTATAAATTATCCGTATTTCAGGAACCAGTAACTTTCTATCTAGGAAATTTTTTTTAAGGCTTCAAGCACTAAAAGAGTAACTCTTAGAAGCCCAACTTTTAATAAACGCCCATATTAGTAGTGTTGAACAACAATCAGTCATACAATCCACCGTCATAACTTACAGGTCAGTAGAAGGTGTACTCCTGGTGCATGAGCATGGTCTCCCACATGTGTTACTGCTGCAACTCGGGACAGCGTTCTTCAAGCTGCCCGGAGGAGAATTGAACCCTGGAGAGGTAAGAAGTTTTGCTAAACCTTCATTGTTTTGACTGCTTTGTCTGAAATCAGTTGGCATGTAAAGGAAAATAATTAAAATAACCAAAAAACCTGACTACTTTACCCCGAGTTTCCCAGCTGTAAATTATCACAGAATTAATGTGCACAGCAGATAATGCGTGCTTGACAATTTGTCACATTAATTCTGCGATAATTTAGAGCTGAGAAACTCGGGGTAAGAAGCGAACTAAAAAGTCGTAAACAAGAAGAAAATCATTCTGTGCAGCCGGAGGATACATATTCGCGAGCTGGCTTTCCAAAACCAGACGTATCCTCCGACTGCACAGCATGATTTTCTTATTTTAAGCGGTCGGCTTTTTTGATTTTCTTGATTAATTTTTTTTTATAACTTTTAGTTAACATTTTTTTTTTCGAATTTGGTACGTTTAAACATATATGTTATATATTTTTGAAATCATCTCTTTAAACCCTTTATTTTGAAACACCACATGATGGATTAAGAAGAAATAAAAATTGGGCCCACACAATATGGCGCCCAAAAGCCGAAATTTCCTATTTTCCAATTTTAATGTAGCCAGTGACACACGCAAGGTTAAGAAGAATCGATTGAGAATTAAAAATCATCAAAATCGGATTACGCGTGTCTCTAGGACGCCACATAGGAACAAACATACATACATAGACTGATAAACACGTAACCCTCTTTCGCCAGTCGGGTAAAAACTCTGACTTGTGGAACCAACTAAAATTATAGAAAAACCGACCAAAACTTCGTTTGTCACCGCTGGCAGCACCTCATAATATTTAATGATATTATATCAAGATATTATATGATGATGATATTATATCAAGTACATTTTTTTCTCTTTTCAGTTAATTACTTTTTAGCAGTCGGGTTTTTTGGTTTTATAATGATTTGTTTTTCCCTGCTTTTATATGAAAAAAAAAAACGGAACCCTAACAAAGAAATTTATTTTCTTTCTAAAATAATTAAAATCAGCAACAGCATCACTTGTCTATACCAATATTATAAAGAACAAAGATTTTTTTTGTTTGTGTGTTTGTTTGTACCGAATAGGCTCCGAAACTACTGAACCGATTTTAAAAATACTTTTCGTAACATAGGCTATAAATTATTGTCAAAAAAATTAGAGATCCTTATGAAAATTGCAATAATGTAACCCAAATTAGCAAAATTTTGCATATAAAATTTATAATTTGGTAGTGGCAAACTTGGTGGGTATGTGGGTGGGTAGGTAAGGTAGGTGATAGATAGGTAGATAGCCAGTTGACTGGAGCGAAGCCGCGGGGGTCAGCTACTCAATGATAAAATATCAGCATCAACAGATGTGAATTATCTGTTGATGCTGATATGCTGCTAAAGCGCGTCAGCAACAAATCTGATTCATACTAAAAACAATTCTCTATTATAGACTTAATTTTGTGTATATTTGTCCACAGGATGAGATCGAAGGTCTGAAAAGGTTACTGACCGAGACACTTGGCAGACAGGATGGAGTCAAACAGGAGTGGCTCATTGAAGACACCATTGGTATGCATTAAAACTCAAATCATTTATTTTAATTAAACCATTTATTGCAATTTTGGACTAGCCAGCTCCATTTGGAATCATTGGAACAGGTGGAGTCTTAGTTAAGTGAATCTGTGAATTATTATTTACTACCTCAGAGAAATTTGATTATATGTATGTTTGTTGCCAAATACTCCAAAAAACATATTTACTTCGTCATTCTAAAGCAAAATGAAGGTTTTGCTTTAAGTGACTGTATCAAAACATTCAAAACCTGACTCAAAAGACCTCTCTGCTAATGCCGAGTTTTTTAACGCACTCGATCGTGATAACGAAAACGATCCCTTATGTCGATTTGGGCGCACGGTTGGCGCAGTGGTTGAGCGATCGACTGCTGCGCTGCGTGTCGCGGGTTCGATTCCCGCACAGAATAAATATTTGTATGACCTTCAGATATTTATTCCGGCACCCACGATACAGGAAGACATTCCTAGTGAGGGGCAAAGTAAATAAAAAACAAAAAAATTGGTTTCTCCTTGCTGTCACCTGAGAGCGCTTATCCAGTTTCAATACAAATTGACGCTTACGTTAACGTTATGAGAATGAGCGTCAGTAAAAACTCACACTAAGCCCTCTGGTCACAAAACTCCAAAAAAAAGGAACACAGTTATTACTAATATTCATACTTTTCAGGAAACTGGTGGCGTCCCAATTTCGAGCCCCCTCAGTACCCATACATTCCTCCGCACATAACGAAACCAAAAGAGCACAAGCGTCTCTTCCTAGTCCAGCTGCAAGACAGAGCTCTATTCGCAGTGCCTAAGAACTATAAGTTAGTGGCCGCACCACTCTTCGAATTATATGACAATGCCCAAGGGTACGGGCCGATCATCTCCTCGCTGTCGCAGAGCTTGTGCCGGTTCAATTTTGTTTATATGTGAGGTGTTCCACGTGTAAGTTTTTACAATAATCATATAAGACATTTTAGCCCCCGCTTGTACTACCCTCCATATGCATTTGATGCTTTACACCATCAGCAACATGCTATTAGTGCTAGATACATTGCATAAATTTGTTGTTAAACTCATCACTAATAAGAATTTAGCGCTAAGATCCTCCAAAAGCATTAAGTGCAAAATAAACTGAAGTTATCGTACTGTTGAAATTGTGAATGTCTGAAATAATCGGGATACTTACTACCGGGGTTTAAACGTATTGCTATGTCCAGACCATGGTCTATCAATGCTTCAAGTGTCTTGCAAATTCACACGTTTATCCCTCGTGACACTTAAATCTATAGTATAATATTAAAAAGCTGAAGAGTTTGTTTGTTTGAACGCGCTAATCTCAGGAACTACAGGTTCGAAATGAAAAATTCTTTTTTTGTTGGATAGTAGATTTATCGAGGAAGGCTATAGGCTATATAACATCACGCTACGATCAAAAGGAGCGGCGCATAAATGAAAAATGTTGCAAAAACGGACTAAATTATTCCTTTTTGGGAGCTTCCGTTGCGTGCGCTGCGTAAGCGGTTTAAGGTACGCAAGAATCATGTAGGTAGGGTAGATGGGTAGGTAGGTAGCCAGTTGACGGGAGCGAAGCCGCGTGGGACAACTAGTGTTTAATAAGCTCATTTAGAACAAAAATATTATAACTTGTTAAGCATGAAACAATGGACTTTTCAGGTGTTTCAATCGGTGTTATTGAAACCGTTATTTTTATTACTCGATTAAGATGTCGTTCCATAGAGGCTTGATTAACCAACAAACATCCAGACTTTCACAATTATAATATTTTTGGGATACATTTAGGACCGGTTTCACCAATGAAACTAATCGCGATTAGTTCAGCTAAACTCAGTTTATACAAATAACGCGTTGTGATTGGTAACTTCTCAGCGGTATCAACCAATCAGAACGAATGGCGCACGGTTGGCGTAGTGGTTGAGCGATTGACTGCTGTGCTGCGTGTCGCGGGTTCGATCCCCGCACGGAACAAATATTTGTATGACCTACAGATAGTTGTTCCAGCTCTGGGTGTTGTGTATGTGAGTTTATATGTTTGTAAACGCACCCATGATACAGGAAGAAATTCCTAGTGTGGGGAAATTTTCTTAAAAAAAAAAAAAAAAAATCATAAACTGAGTTTAGTTGAACTAATCGCGATTAGTTTTATTGGTGAAATCGGCCCTTAGTATTAAATGCATTCAGTGATCAGTGGTACAAGTGGGCTAACGGTGATAGTACACATGAATATTAAAAACATTTAATTTTGTATAAGACAGCATTTTTCTGACTTACTTATAAACTAAAAATTATTCATATTTATAAGTACTATCAACCGCTAAAATGATTATCATTATTATTGTAAGACATTGTATAAAAGTGTAGGTTTAATATTTTAAACAGACACTCAGTTTGTATGTGAATTAGATAAAGTATGTGAGTGTGTGTGTAAAAAAGACCATAGTACAGTATGTAACAGATTCGTGGTTAATTGGCACTTGGCTTATATGTACAAAAAAAATGTGTTATTTGGCCAAAATAAACCTTTTTTGTTTTGGAATAAAGAAAATGAGAGTTAATTTGCTACGATGTAAATATCGACTTACATAAACTCCATTTGAGATAACATTAGACGTTTAAATTAGCCCATTTTACAGCCCGTTCAACCGATTTTGACTTCTATTGCGTTGGTCATATGACAAAAGGTTGCTGTATTAAACAGTTAGTTTTGGTAACAGGTTTATGCTTTTTATGCCATCCTTATGTATACGGGATAGAGCTCAAAATCGGTTGAACGGACCGTAAAAAGGTGTTGTAAAAATTTCTAATGTTATTTCAAATGGAGTATAGCTGAACTTAATTCTTTTGGCATTCACTACCAGTCATCCAAGGGTGGTGGGGAAATGTTATTAGCCAAAAATATCAAATTTTGTACAAATATGCTTACCCAGTCAGCCATTTTTTATTAATCTAGAATTTCTAGACAATTGTATTCAGTTTCATTTGCTTTTATATATCTCAATTTCTAAAGAAAATATTGATTTATTTTACCGAAAATTTCCTTTAAAATCTCATTTTTTTGTTTGTTTATAAAATACACTCTGTATGTCTGTTTCCTTCAAAAGCTAAGGATTTTAATGTAATGCTAGTTTTTAAGTGAACTTTACAAAAAAAAATAACTAAAACCTCCATTTCAGATGCGTTTTATTTAATTGTACCTCAAGAAAGAAGACTGTTCTAGTTTTAAGTGTTATTTTAGTTCATATATTATCTTTAGATACAATTATTACATTACGACAGCATATGTACATAGGCTTAGCAGTAGTTTCATAAATACACTAAAAATCTGGCGTCAGATGAAATTTTGTGGTGGCGTATTATCGAAAGTTCTGTAAACTTTTATTGACATCAAATATGAATCCCTTGGGTCCTAAACTACTGTTAACTGTAAAATAAGGACCAGTGTTTTCGTTATTGATATATTGACTAATATTTGAAATGTTCATAATTATTTTTCTCAAAGAAAGAAAAAAAATCATTTATTTGCTGATAATGTAGGTAGGTATAAGTTGGAATATTAAATTGTCCCAATACATTTTGCCTTACGGCATGCAAAATATTACATTTGATTTTAATAATATAGTAGAATATAAATTGTTATCCGGATAGTTCTTATGCTATGTTGCGACCAGCCTATTATTTTGCTTTTGACAGACGCACGCCTATTAAATTTCATAAATAATAACAGGCAACCATAGACAATAATATGCAATACTTCATCGACGCTTACAGTAGTGAAGCGACCTGCTTTTTCGCTCCGTTATTCCAATTAATTAAAATTCACGGTTGAATCGAATTTACGTAGCATTAAATAACGCCTTGTAAATTGAATATTTGTTAAATAATAATAATGTATATATAAATAAGATTTCCAATTAAGAATAAACTTTCCAATGAAGGTTAAACTTTGAAAAAAGTAATATTCGATAAATAATTATTATTCGTAAATAGCAGATTCTAAATTCGAACTCTTAAATATTACTTAATTATTATCAATATTATGTAAATCATACATAAAAATAAGCACTCCGACTTTAATAAAAGTAATGTTTTTGTGTACCGTTAGCAACTGGCGCCTAGTCTGTATCTTGGATCAGACATAAACATCACAACTGCTGCGACACAGGCCTGCTCTCTGTGAGGGAGTGGGCCATAATCCACCATGTGGGCTCTAGTTGTATGTAGTACAAATGTCTTCGAGTTTTTACCGACTGCCGAAGCAGAGTAATGTGTTTATCAGTCTATGTATGTATGTTTGTTCCTATGTGGCGTTCTAGAGACCAAACGCGTTGGCCGATTTTGATGATTCTTAATTCTCAATCGATTCGTCTTAACCTTGCGTGTGTCACTGGCTACATTAAAATTGGAAAATAGAAATATTTCGGCTTTTGGGCGCCATATTGTGTGGGGCCAATTTTTATTTCTTCTAAATCCATCGTGTGGTGTTTCAAAATAAAGGGTTTTAAGAGATAATTTCAAAAATATATAACATTTATATGTTTAAACGTACATAATTCGAAAAAAAAATGTTAACTAAAAGTTATGAATAAAAAAAGTTTAATTAAAAAATTAAAAAAACCCGACTGCTTAAGAAGCTAACTCAAAAAACATAAGATGAAAATCATGCTAAGCAATCGGAGAATACATCTGGTTTTGGTCAGCCACCTCGCGCATATGTATCCTCCGACTGCACAGCACGATTTTTTTCTTGTTTACGACTTTTTAGTTCGCTTCTTACCCCGATTTTCTCAGCTCTAAATTATCGCAGAATTAATGTGACAAATTGTCAAGCACGCGCTGCTGTGATTGGCACATTAATTCTGTGATAATAAAATTTACAGCTGGGAAACTCGGGGTAAAGCAGTCAGGTTTTTTGTTTTTTTTTTTATTATTTAGTGCCAGTACATGCTGGTTTCCTCGCTTATTTTCTTTAATTATTTTGAGGGTAGTGATGAAATAATTTACACAAGAGCCTGCTTGGGTTCGATAGATACTTATTTCTAGCCCCTCTATAAGTTTATACCTAAACTTTTATTGTAAGCATCAAAACAAGTCAGTACTGATCTAAACTGTGATATTCATAGTATTATAGAATTAATGTCATTTTTATTCTTGTCATTTGTCGACATCACTTTTACAACAATAAGAGAAAATGTTGTCTGTTCTGCCTTCCACTTTGTAGGATACAAGAGAGGGGGCTGAAAAGCAAAAGCGCCACTGTCCAAGATTTTTTTTATTATGAAAAGTAAGAAAAACTGTTTGGTACTGTACAGAGACTTAAAATTAGTAGATAACTGATTTCTCTGAGATCATAGATCATTTTAATAGCCATGTTAAGGCCCAACCCCGCGGGGTGAGGGGGGAACCAGGTGGTGGTCTCCCTACTCCACGCCGCTGAGGATATAAAAGCGCGCGCGCAGGTCGCGAGCGACGACGGACTTCAGAACTTGGAAGTTTTTAACTTTATAACCTATAAAGACGTGTACCATTGTAAAAAAAATTAAAAGTACTTATAGTAGTCAATTCGAGTTCATATTTCAGCTCCTCACACTTACCTTGGCACACACATCAAGGCAAAGGCCCTAACATTTTGGTGCCGTGACCAGGATATTCGAGGGAAAAATACCCAAATAAATTGGAAGGACAAACAAATTATATACATATAAGGATATATAAGGAAATTGAAGAATACAGTAAAGAAAGAGTATAAAGCGCAGAAGAATTTGGTGAGCCCGTTCCTTTTTTCCTAATTACCCACATCTTACTTCCAGTGCTAACTATTTGGATAATTAGTCATTTCTTCGAATTTCCGCTGTAAATTAAGAACCTGGGTGCTCATTTACTTATAATTATCACAACGTTAAATTTGTCGTATTATCACAATGCCTCAGACCGCTAAAAAAGTGACTGACCCAATAAAAAGGAGAAGTTACATTAAAGGTAGATTAACAATTTTCAAGGCTTATTTTGACGAGATCAAATCCATAGAAAGATTAACGGACCAACAAATTGCTGAGTTAAGGTTAAGGTTAACCAAACTAGAAGCATGTTTATCCACTTTCGATGACTTACAATCCGAAATCGAGATTGAATCGGAAGAACCTGAAGAACAAATGAAGGTACGTTCTGAGATCGAAGGTCAATTTTATGCTTTAATCTCCGAAGGTCAATGTGTTTTAGAAAGATTAGAAGAACTTAATGATCGGAGGAAAAGTATGGCAAATACAACCTTTAGGCAATCCGATAGTTTCGAAGGTGGAAATATATTTAGAGGTTCATTAAAATTACCCACTATAAAGTTACCCACTTTCGATGGGAATTATAATGAGTGGTTAGAGTATAAGGATACATATGAGGCCGTAATCCATAAGAATGATGCCATCGAGACAATAAATAAGTTCCACTACTTGCGATCATCATTAGAGGGTAGCGCTGCAATGGTTATAAAATCAGTATCTTTTTGTGCCGATAACTATCGCTTGGCGTGGGAGTTGTTATGTGAAAGATACAATAATAAACGTCTGTTAATAAGTAATCATATGAAATCAATATTCGGTATGGAAAGTATAACTAAGGAGTCCGACAAAGCATTGCGTGTTATGATTGACAGTATAAAAAAGAATTTGAGTGGGTTAGAGGCGTTAGGAAAGCCTGTAGAACATTGGGACACTATGATAATACATTTTGCGTCATTAAAACTTGACAATGTAACGAGTAGAAGGTGGGAGGAACAAAAAAGTATATTAGGAGACGATCCTACCCTCGAAGAGTTTTTTAAGTTTTTACGCGACCGGGCGGATGTATTAGAAACATTCAAGCATAAAAACCCAAGTATAACCAGTAAAAATGAAAAAGTAAATAGTTTGATTGCATCCGCTCAGACGAGTAATAACAACCGATCTAATTGTATAATTTGTAAACAAGATCACCGTCTATTTGAATGCACGAAATTTATTTCTATGAATTTGGAAGAAAGAAATGAAGTCGTTTCGAAAAATAAATTGTGTATTAATTGTCTAAAACCAGGTCATCGTGCCTTTAATTGCAAATCATTTGGTTGCAAGATTTGCAAGTATAAGCATAACTTATTGCTTCATAGAAATAGATCTTCGTCTGTAGATAATAATTTTAGTTCCCATAGTGAAAAGTCAACTGGTACGTCACCCCCGACTTCGGTCGGAGTTGTACGTCAAGGCGAGCTCGAACCTGCACTCTCGTATCAACCGCACGCCGCGAGCGCCGCTGTGCATGAGTGCCCGGCGCCCGCTTCGGAACCGGTTTCCTTATCTACGATCGCCACTCAATACGTACTTTTGTCGACCGCGCTCATCAACGTCGTTAACGAAACAAATAATGAACATTATGTAGCACGCGCGTTATTAGATTCTGGTAGTCAGATGTCCATAGTAACAGAAAGTTTTTGTAATAAATTAGGATTGTCCTGCAAACGTGCTAAGGACAACCTTAATGTATATGGTATAGGAAATACTAAGTTACAGTCCGTAGAAAGTTGTAGTTTTGTAATCAAATCAACTCGTAATGATTTTTCTGTCGAAATCAACTGTATAGTCTTACCAAAAATCACGAATATGTTGCCGAATGTAAAGATTAATGTAAATGAATTAAAGATTCCTGGTGACGTAATTGTGGATTTGGCAGATAGTAGATTTTACGAGCCCGCTAACGTAGATATATTAATTGGAGCGGACTTGTTTTGGGAACTGGTAACAGGTCAACAGATAAGACTAGGTAAAGGTCTTCCCATATTGCAGAGGAGTAAATTAGGTTGGCTTGTTACGGGTCCCGTAAATATTTGTAAATCAAATAATGAAGTAACGTGTAACATAACTAGAAGTATAAGTGAACAATTAGAAAAATTTTGGAAGGTTGAGGAGATATTAAGTATAGACCATATACCGTACAGTAATGAAGAGGAATTTTGTGAAAAACACTTTGTAAAACATACGTACAGGACGGAAAATGGTAGGTTTTGTGTAAAGATGCCCTTTCACACTTCACCGTCTGTACTTGGAGATTCCTTTGTTAAGGCTAAGTCGCGATTGAGTAATTTGGAAAAAAGATTGAAAAGGCAACCTAAAGTGAAGGAGTCCTATGTTGAATTTTTAAATGAATATGAGCACTTGCATCATTTGTCACAAACATGTAAGCCTGAGTTTGGATATTATTTACCGCATCACCCAGTTATTCGGGAGAAAAGTGAGACTACGAAACTTCGGGTTGTTTTTAACGCTTCGGAAAAAACCGATAGTGGTTACTCATTAAATGATATCCAAATGGTTGGGCCAGTGATTCAAGACGACATTTTTAGTATTTTGCTTCGATTTAGGCAACATAATTATGTTATGACCTCAGATATCGAAAAAATGTATAGACAAATATTAATATCTGAGAGTCAAAGACATTTACAAATGATACTGTGGAGGGACAATGAGCACGAACCCATAAGGTATTTAAAATTGAACACGGTGACCTACGGAACCGCTTCCGCGCCGTATTTAAGTACTCGTTGTCTTCTTCAATTGGCAAATGAATGTAATGATCCTGAGGTCCGCGAGATAATGAAACATGATTTTTTCATGGATGACTTGTTAACAGGTCATCAGACTGAGGAAGGGTTAAATCGTATTTGTAGACTAATTACTCAGATTTTAGATGCGAGTGGTTTTAAGTTAAGAAAATTTAGGTCTAATGCCAATCAGTTATATGTTGAAAATAAATCACATGAAACACAATCCATTACAGAATTTAAAACAACCACGAGCACTTTAGGGTTAACCTGGAATCCTCAGTCTGACAAGTTTCAATTTTCCGTCCATGTAGATAAAACCGATAGGATCACTAAGCGAAGTATATTATCTTCTATTGCAAAGATTTTTGATCCTTTGGGACTTTTAAGTATATTTGTTGTAAAGGCTAAGTTAATCTTGCAGAAACTATGGATAAGTAAATTAGAATGGGACGATCCCGTAGCCGATGAAGTACAGATTATGTGGTTTAAATTTATAAAGAACATGAATTCTCTAACTTATGTCGAAGTTCCAAGGCACGTCATGTGTAAAAATGCATCACATATTCAAATTCACATCTTTTCAGATGCGTCCATGTGTGCCTATGGGACCTGTGTTTTTGTTCGTTCAATAGATCCTATTGGGGAAGTTCATGTACAGTTACTCTGTGCTAAATCTAGGGTCGCCCCATTAAAAAGTCTAACCATACCGAAACTCGAGCTATGCGGAGCGCTGCTGTCCGCTGAGTTGGGGGAAAAGGTGACTCACTCCCTGCGATGTACTGTGGCTCGGTGTGTTTACTGGACAGACTCGATGGTTGTGCTCGGTTGGTTACGTGCCACCGCCGCTCCAAAACAATTAAAGGTATTTGTTTCAAATCGAGTAAATAAAATTAATAAGTTAACAAAGGGGAGTGAGTGGAGGTACGTACCAACAGATCAAAATCCAGCAGATCTCATTTCCAGAGGAGTAGATCGTATGGATAAAAAGGTTCACAGATTGTGGTGGAGTGGGCCTTCCTTTTTATACCTAAGCGAGTCCGAATGGCCCAAGGTCGATAGTAATAAGTTGAATAGTGTAACCTTACCTGAAGTTAAGATCATAGGTACCTTTGTAACAAGTATGAATAATAAAAGGTTGATTGAATTTGAACGTTATTCCAGTTTACATAAGGTACAACGTGCAATGGCCTATGTTCTTAGATTTGTTAAAAATTGTAGAATAAAAGATAAAGAAGGTAGACTTACCTGTAGTTATTTAAGTGCCGATGAGTTAAACGATAGTTTGATGTATTTAGTCAAATTCTCGCAGCATGATTCATTTAGCGATGAGTATTTTAGTTTATTAAATAATAAGCCATTAAGGAGCAAATGTAAGATTTTATCTCTTAACCCCTTTCTAGATAGTAAGTGTAACGTTATACGAGTGGGTGGTCGTATTCAAAATTCAACTTGTTCGTATTACGAAAAACATCCTTTACTATTAGATTCTAAACACCGATTGTCAAGACTTATTTTTGAGAATGAACATAGTCGGTTACTGCATGCTGGGCCGCAGATGTTGTTATCGGCTATTAGAGAAAAATATTGGGTTATTAATGCTAGAAAGGTGGCTAGAAGTGTGGCTAATAATTGTATAGTGTGTAAGCGATTTAGATTTAAACCTATAGTTCCTATCATGGGTAATCTACCCAAACAGCGTTTAACTCCAGGAACGCCCTTTGAAACGTCTGGAGTTGACCTGGCTGGTCCCTTCTTAATCACTGATAGAAAAGGCCGCGGTTGTAAAATAACTAAATGTTACATGTGTTTATTTGTATGTTTTACAACCAAGGCTATTCATTTAGAAGTCGTAAGCGACTTAAGTACAGGTGCATTTCTATTATCATTACGAAGATTTATCGCACGACGTTCTAAACCGAGTTTATTATATTGTGATAATGCGACAAATTTTTTAGGGGCTAGTAATGAACTTAATAAATATTTGATATTAAGCAAAGATGAAATTAATAAATTTTGTTCTGATGAAGGAATGAAGTTTGCCTTCATACCCCCATACGCCCCAAACTTTGGGGGGTTGTGGGAGGCAGGGGTGAAGTCGGCAAAATATCACATAAAAAGAATATTAGGAGACAGGCATTTAACATATGAGGAACTTTCAACTTTATTTGTCCAGGTAGAAGCAATACTCAACTCCCGGCCTTTGTTCCCTATGTCATCCGATCCCAATGATTTCCATCCCCTGACTCCCGGGCATTTCCTCGTCGGCAAGCCGCTGATAGCTCTCCCCTCTCCAGTACTGACCAATATTAACTGTAATCGACTTCACAGATATGAGCAATTGGAACGAATGAGACAGCTTTTCTGGTTGAGATGGCAACATGAGTACATTACGGAACTGCAACATCGTACGAAATGGCGCAAACCTGCGATGGAACTTCGCGTTGGAGATATGGTCATTATAAAGGAAAACAATTTGCCTCCATTAAAATGGAGACTTGGCCGCATAGAAGCCCTACAAAGGGGCAATGACGATGTATCCAGAGTAGCAGATGTAAGGACAGCCAGTGGCACTATCCGTCGAGCGGTAAATCGCCTGTGCCCTCTGTTCGAGCCTGAAGCAGAAGAGTTGAAGGAATCTCCTTCAACGGGGGGAGTATGTTAAGGCCCAACCCCGCGGGGTGAGGGGGGAACCAGGTGGTGGTCTCCCTACTCCACGCCGCTGAGGATATAAAAGCGCGCGCGCAGGTCGCGAGCGACGACGGACTTCAGAACTTGGAAGTTTTTAACTTTATAACCTATAAAGACGTGTACCATTGTAAAAAAAATTAAAAGTACTTATAGTAGTCAATTCGAGTTCATATTTCAGCTCCTCACACTTACCTTGGCACACACATCAAGGCAAAGGCCCTAACAGCCATAAACACTCAAACCATGGAAACAAGCGTATTTTTATAGAACAAATTAAATCTATGACGGAATAGTATTATTTTTGCATCTCGGCTTTGGAAAGGCCGACCGTTTTGTTATTGGTCAATTTGGACAATAGCGTATTTACAATTAACTGTTGAAGACAGTATCGTTTTCGTTATTCAAACGACTTTTTAATCTCAATTTTCTATGGGACAGTGGTAACATTGCACTCAAACCAGTTGAACCAACGAAAGGTTTTAAAACATTCTACCAGATGGCGTTCTTTGTTCAATTTGGGCAAAACTGGACATTTGCGCCTTTGCATTTAGCCCCTTCAAGTGTGATATAATATTAACTCATCATCAAATAGAATGTATATCTGTGATATTTATTGTATTAAGCATCGAGAGGGCTGGACAGCCTAATGTGATACTAAGTATAAATATTTATTTCATTGTTAAGGGCCTTCCACCGCTTTAGTGCCGTAATACGGTTACTTTCTAAAGCATACCTTCTTGGTAACGGTTAGGTTAAAAAATAATAATATTAATTCATTATTATTTGTAGAACATGGTTTTTTCGTGTAACTAATAGTTTTGCTATAAAAAATATTAACATCACGATATTATTGCGCTTCTTTTGCATACTCCTCCAAAACGACTTGGATGTTGAAAAATATTTTTACACAGAATAAATGGACCTAGTTTTGCAAAACAGTATCAACCCACACAATGACAGTTTTGAGGAAAAGCGATTTTTGTCAGAACGTTGTAGGTATACAGTAAAATTGTTCGTTAATTTGAATAAAGTTTATTTACAATATTGTACCAAATAGTTTGTTCTATGTATACAAATATAATATTGATGAAAATCATTAACATTTTTAATAATAATAATAAAAGGAAAACTCGTTGGTTCCTTTTTACAAAACTGTCTGTGTATGTGTTGGTTCTTTGTTATGATAAATTATGCCATAAATTTATAGGAAAAAAAAACATATTTCTTTAAATTTTAACGAATATGTTAAAAACCACAAAAATGCTTAATTGAATCTACTAGCTTGATCCGTCATCACGTCGCGTCCTTCGCAACGGGCGGGAAGGCGGGGTTTTATTTCCGTCATTCTTTCTCGCTCTTACAAATCCGCTGGCGTCCACTATTTAAAGTTGCTCTAGTCGACGGCACGAACTATTTTGTGCGCGGGGTTAAAATGCGTTCTATCTCATCCGACAACACGTGCATAAGAGATAGATGCTGTGATGAACAGTAAGAAGCTAGTTCGCGTACGAATACACACTTTTGCAAATTTGTAGCGAAATGAACGTTAGATGATGGGTCCTGATTCACGCAGTACAAATAAACAGGTACTAACTTGACGCGTCGTCGCGTTGCGTCCTTCGTTCGCGACGGAAAAGAAGTCACTCTTTCTCGCTCTTGCAAATCCACTGGCTTTCATACCGTAAAGGCGACACTTACGTGTCGTGGCGTGGCGTGGCACGGGATCCACCAATCAAACGACTCTGTTTCAGTCTACATGATAATACAACGAGTTTTGTAGCCAATCAACTGCGTCAGAAGGCGCCACTACACGTAAGTGTAGTTCAGTCTTAAGGATTGTAGATTCCGGCAGGAACGAACGTTAGTGGATGGGCAGCTATTGCCTCACCCTTTGACGAGCTCTCAGTGTAATAATACTTGGCACTCTGAAAGACCCTTTACCAGGCAAATGCTAAAGCTGTCGACGTGGCTGTCTTCTGGTCGAAGCGCATGTAGTTGAGAAAAACCGGCCAAGTGCGTATCGGACTACGCACATTTAGTGTTCCGTACCAAAGAAAAAATCAGATTTTAACAATATATTGGTATTTGTTAGTGAAGTAAACGTAATAATAAACATTACCACCAAATTTCAAGTCCGTAGGTCAGTGGGAAGTTAAAAAGTCTTTGGAACAAAATTATGTGACAGACAGACACGCGAGTGACAGCAATAGGTCTCCGTTTGAACCCTTCGGGTACGGAACTCTAAAAAAAGAATGATGAGCATGCAAATAAATATTCTTTTTATGTCAGCATAATTGCATGCAACGAAAGTAAGTTGGTTTCCTTTTTATGATGTAGTTAAATTTTAAATTGAATTTTGAAGAGCTACCTGTATAAAATTGCAACATATTATACAGTGTCGGCAATCGTTAACTTTTTAACAATAAACATTTTATTTAGTTCTAGAGAACATGCGTTTATTTCTATGTACTATTTTATTTTATTTACATTATGGAGAAACTGTACTATGGAGTAAAGGAATAGTTCACTTCGCCATCAATACCAAGGATTATGGTAAGTTTTCTTATAAAAAGATTTTGGTCTGGCTGTTTTTTATTTTTCTATCTGGAATTTCTTGCTGGCCGGTGTCTATGTTTGCGTCCGGTTCATTCGTGTATAGTAGTCACAGCGGATCTTTGTCTCTGAAGTTGGCTCTGCGAACCATTGTGCAAGAAACAGACGAAAACATGAAATTTAACGAAGGTCTCAGTCGAATATACTGCATAGAGAAAGCGAGATACGACGGTACGACAAACGTAAGCGAGTGAAAGAGGCATACAATGCTATCTTCTATTTCAACATTGACACAAAACTAGCAACTGCGCAGGGTCTTGCAGCCAACTTCAGAGACACAAAGATGCGCTGTACCTACTATCTAGGTGCACTCTGGATAACCTTTCGGGAAATACGCCCGTGATGTTATGTTTATTTATGAGAGACGCTTTACTTTGTTAAGTCTAAGTGAGATTCTTGGCTATAGAAAGGGGGTATTGACAACAGAGCCGAGTAATGTATTATTTATATAATTATGCAGCTTGCAGCTCAAAAAAATGTATAAGGCTTAGTAAACATTTTGGCTAGTACCTACCTATTATTTTTCTGTTTTTAATAACAAAGATCCCTACTTAAATAAAAATTGAAGTTCATGGTTTTTGGCAATAGTCAACTAGTAAAAATACGCACAAATCATTTGTTCATGTATTTTGGTGCTAAAGACGTTATGATTATATATTGTCTTCTAGTAAAGATGTGGCATGGAGGGCACGGGAACGATTGTCTTGTAGAGAAGACCGTGGCGCTCAAAAGATTAATCCGCACCCGGTGCGGTGGATTCTCTAGCAAAACACTGATTTCTTGCGATAATATTTCCGCGTGATTTTTTACCGCAATGCGTGCAGCCTCAAACAGCTCCATGTGCCGCAGAATGTGCAGAAAAAAAATCGCAAGAATAAAAACCACAAGATTTTGGCGCGTTGCAAAAATTGGAATGAATGCCGCCATTTTGTTGTACCACAATACAATTTCCACAGACACGAATGTTTTTAGTTTTTAATAACACTGGGGTAGTGACTAGTGTTACATACTCTTTGACACTGGGCGAGAAGGTGAAGACACAGTAACTTAAAAATTTTGATTATGTGAATTTGATGTGTGAACTTTTATTGAAACAACGAGATAGGATATCGATTTTCGCTATAATTCCTTGTAGCGCTATATGCATGATGTAGGAACTACCTATCTTGCCGAGACGAGCTTGTTCACAAACAGCTCTAGGTATTTATTTAACCTTATTTTTCTAGATTTGCATTCCCAAGACCTCATAATAACAACATTGGAAAAACTAGACAAAGAAATATGCGTGAAATTCTTCAGAACGCCTTTCAATCATACCCTGGATAAACATGAGAGGATCCTCTACATCTCTAACCCTGACAAAAAGAAGGACTGCCCGCCTGCAATCTATGATTTTAATAAGACCGTGGTGGTAAGTGTCTATCCATAAGGGAACGTATTACGTGCCCATATTACGTGACCCGTTCAGGGGGGCCTTCAAATTTCACGCTTGGTGACAGGTGGCGGATGGGCATAGGTTTTCGTCACAGATAATATAATACTAGCATACAGATGCCTCATCCCATACTAAGAAACCGTGCCGACGTAACTAGCGTTTTTCGTCTGATTAAGATGATTATTTTTATAAGTACTTCGGTTCCGTTCCACGGCTCTAGATGGTGTTAGCAGCGATTTGCATGAAAAAGGGTTTTCTCGGTACGTGACTATTTTTTTCTTAACATAATATATGATTTGTTTCATACTATTTTTTGAACGTTTTTAAAGTTTCATTGTAACAAAATGTGTTCCAATACAAATTTAAAGAATCGAGTAGAGTGCCTCAGAAATTTGAAATTGCGCCATCTGCCATCACTTTTAAATGGTTCGATCAAATAATAATTGAAATGTGAAATAAGAGACCAATATTCCATAATTTTGTGCTTAAGAGAGTTGATTAAACAAGAACATATAATTTATATGTTCAATTACACAAAATGTTAATTTTACACACAATCAGTTCACATCACGCCATCTAGTGAGATTTATTTGAACCAAATTTTCGTTCTTAGCGCCGGGATAGTCCCCTGACATAGTCAATATCCTCTGGGGAAATTTCGCGCTTTTTCGAGCTATTCAAATAGTATGGCGTTTGTCGTACGTTTTTTCTTCTTGATAATATTTTTTTCCACTTGTAATTAAAGTCACGCAGTTTTGGCGTCACGCGGCAAGCGCCATATTAACAAAGACAAATATAAGCGACTTTTTTTAGCTCTCTTTTTTCATAAAAAATATTTAAAAACATTATAAATTACTACGTGACAGCTAGATGAGGGTCTGGGGGGATCTTGGCATATACTCCGGGTGGTCACCGAGGAGAGGGAGCGTGATAAAAAATGGGTCACGTAGTATGAGTACGTTCCCTAAACTTAGAGCACTATATGCATTCAGATGAGCTATGTTAGGATCGGCTAATTTAAACTGCAACTGCAATTGAATACTGATGTTTTACATAAAGCAACTGCCCAATGAGGAGTTTCCTTGCGTGATCACTTCAGAAATAAGGATATCCGCAGGAGAACCAAAGTTAGTTAGTTAGATAGTTACCCCGGCACAGCCAGAAGAATTGCAAAACTTAAATGACAGTGGGCAAGAAATATTGCTCGCAGAACGGATGCCCGATGGGGCCGAAAAGTTCTGGAATGGCGACCGCGAACCGGAAGACGATGTGTTGGAAGGCCTCCCACTAGGTGGACCGATGACCTGGTTAAGGTTGCGGGTAGGCGCTGGACGAGACGCACGGGATGGGTCAATGTGGCGATGCCTGGTGGAGGCCTATGTCCAGCAGTGGACGTCTTTCGGCTGATATGATGTTGATGATGACTGCCCAATTGCCAATCTAAAGATGAGTATAGCCAACCTACAACTTGTGAGTTGGAGTTGGAATGCAGCTAGCATTATGGCCTTCCGGGAACCAATTTGAATCAATTCTCCGGCACTCAATTCGAGCTCTATCGCAAATACGCTCTTCTGGTGATCGACAGTATTCATTTTGGCTTTGACTCCTTGATTACCTGAAACTTGGATCCAAGCGAGACAATAGCTTATTAAATGTTTCGGTAATTACTTATAGTAGTTGGGAATAGTGTAGCAGTAGGCTTCTCCCAAGAATAGCGATCTGCTAAAACCTTTGGGTATGCAGACGACAGCACTGTTGCTGAGAGATACTATGCCATGGTGGAGCGTTTGAACTTGTCCTTGCAAGCAGTTTCCGAATGGGGCGATGCCAATCTGGTCAAGTTTAATGCTACTAAAACCCAGGCGGGTCTTTTTCCGCTAAAAAGAGCCATTCTCACCCGGCTTCAACTTTCCGTGAGGTAACCATGCCAATAACGGACCATCATGAGCTTCTTGCCGTTATGTTGACATCGATCCTCAATTTTGGGCCAAACATTGAGGCAAAGGCTCAGGTGGCTGCCAAAAAGTTGGGGATGCTTGCGAAGTTGAGAGGGTACTTCACGCCGGAACAGCTGCTTAACCTGTATCAAGTGTAAGTTCGATCATGCATGGAGTACTGTTCTCATCTCTGGGACGGATTTGCTAAATACCAGCTTGATGCACTAGAGTCGATTGAAAAGCGGGCCAAGAACTCATCGGCAATGAGGCACTGGTCAAGTCAAAGCTCCAGAGCCTTGAACACCGTCGCCGAGTTGCCAGCTTGTCGGTTTTTTATCGGTTACATTTCGGGGAGCGTGCGATGGAATTATGACGTATGGCGATGCGTCATCGGTACATGGTGGGCATCCCACCGATACGCACAAAACTTTTTGGGAACACTCTTTTTATGCGTACAGCTTCTACGGAGTGACATTCCCTGCCGGAGTTTGCGTTTCCCGATAGCTACAATCTAGGGGTCTTTAACACAACAATGAATGGTTTTTTTTCTAGGCAAGCGAGCTTCACCGTCGACCACATCATCGCTTACCATCAGGTGAGATAGTGGTCAAGGGCGAGCCTAAAGATTATTAAAAAAAAACTTACAAATTTCCTCAATATTTCGCAGGACATGGCAGTCGGTTACAAATGTCTGAATGAGGATGGTATCACCGAGATAGTCCTGGATATGTTACGAGCAAGCATTGAAGCACAAGGTAAGTTGTTTTATTTTTTACTAGTTCTCTCACGGGATATTTTTTTTTAATGCACGTGAAGTTGTATGAAAATAAATATAAAGTTAATTTATAATCATTCCAACTATTATTTTTAACCGACTTGCCAAAAAGGAGGAGGTTCTATGTTCGACTTCATGTTTTTTTTTGTTTTTGTTTTTTTTCACCGATATGTCCGTCAATTGTTGACCGATTTTGAAAATTCTTTTTTTGTTTGAAAGAGTATGTTTCGAGATTGGTCCTATTTTAATTTGGTGAAGATCCAATGAAGGACTTCGAAGATATACGACATAACTCTTCAAGGTCCCGAGTGCTGGTAGTGATCACCGGTGTGTTTTTAGTGAGGTAAAAAGCCCACAATCCCCGGTCAATTTCCTATAAGTACAGGCGCCTTTTGAAGGTTTCCCCCGAAAACAAAAATGTATTTTGAAAGAAGTGTATAGATAAGTATAATATAGGCGCAATCTTAGTTTGTGTTGCTTTGCCTGCCTCGTTGCTATGGTGATCGCAAGCGCTACCACTGCAATTTCTCAGCCCGGAGTCTGGACTTTGAACCCGATTAATAAATACCGGGGGATGGGCCTATTTCGCCAAATGTCGGTGTGCCTTTATTCTTCGGGGAATAGATACCTACTGCCTTAATAAATGGTATTTCACGGTTGTTTTGTTCACAGATAAACCAAACAGCAACGATTTGTACAAAACTTTTCAAAATAAGAAGGTATGTTGATAACAAAGTATTTTTCAAGTGCAATAGCACTAAGCTACACCAGTGTGTGTAGCGTCGTTTTGTATGAAAATGTAGGTGGGATCCACATGCATGCAACGCCTGAAAGAGGGCAAACCTCGCCGTGCTAATCAGGGGCGTAGCTACCGCCGTGTTAATGATACGGGGCCCCCGAAATGTAGACCCCAAACTGTGTCCACCTTTATTTATACTATATATTCATATAAACAACTTAAAAGTACTATAAATATAAAACATAAATATCTAAAAACTAATGCTAAGGTACACGAAGTGTCGGCGTCGTGTTTCGCTGACTGGTGTCACGTAGCTGGCCACGAAACCGGCGGTACATCACACCCTTCGGCCAAAAATCTGCCTGGAGGAACTTTTCGAGTGCATGCGTCGGAACACGCACCACGAACGACTTGAAGTTCGTGTTGTGACGCGGCTCCAACCTCTCGACCCTCAGAGTCCAATTGATCTTGACGCGCAGACCCTCCACAACGTCCTCAACCTTCGTGCAGTGGTGCAGTCTGGACACATACAGCAGCGTCGTCGGGATTGCTGCCAGCGCAGTACCGCACTGGTTCCGACAAGGACTGGCACCTGGCCACTGTTCCAAAAAACATCCCTCATTTCATCCCCTTTTACCTTCAGAAAGAAAAAGAAAACAGCGGTACTCTGCTATCAACATCAGACCGTAACTACATAAACACACATTACCTCGAAGAGTGCGACGACTTTATTCAGAAGCCCGTCAGTGCACGGCGCACGTTTCGATCGAAGTCGATGTCTCTATCTAAGGATAACGAAGAATATTATAGAGACAAGTTGTGGCCTTTTGGTATAGTTATGTACGAAATTGACAGAACGAGAAGTAAGTATTTATTTAAAGAGGTTTCGGGGTCACGTGAAAGGGAAGGTGGTCTGAGATTGCATAGATTTTGAAAAGTTTGATTCTTATGAAACTCTTAACCAAATAGAAATAAATAGCGGTTTTGTAATAAAACGTGGTTTATTATCATCATAAAAACAATTAACAAAACGAAACAAAACTATTTTTTCTTTGGATAATCATACATAAAAAAATCATTTTTTTTATCTGTAGAAAAGTCGTTTTTTACATCGAAAATATAATAATTTATGAAATAGTATCTTTTTCAAAAAAAGTTCCACTACATTAAGTGCCGATTTCACCAATGATACTAATCGCGATTAGTGAACATTGGTGAAATCGGCCCTTAGTCTATGGAGCTTCATTTTCGTTCCACTGTGCCGCGTGGGCCAAGCGCGCGTGTGCGATGTGCAGACGGCGCGCGCTGCCCGCGAGTGTTGGGTTCAAATCCCAACACCAGATTTGCTAAAGGGTATCGCTTAACCCAGTTACCGACTTGGTGAAGTACATATAGGCCGTCGCTCCTTGTAAAACAATTGTAATCAGCTGCATCCGGTTAGCTGGAATCTGACCAAAACAGTTGGAGTTTTGTGCTGATGCTGCTAATACTAATGCACCCACAGAACCATCAGAGGTGGACGCACTGGAACACGCCATGCAGGTCATAGAGCTGGCTACCTGCATAGTCTTCCAACGCATCCCTGTTCAGGAATTACTGCAGCCAAAGAACTTGGTGTACTTCGGCCTGGAAGGAGAGGAGGTGCCGAATCTTGGCTTCTTGGAGGGGAACCAGGTTAGACGACATTGTGCGCTTAAGAGTAGATTATTTAAATAATAATACCAGTATGTCTCACTGTGGTGCTAAGGCTTCTTCTCACACAGAGAAGTCACCAGGGGGAATAGAGCTGATGACTAAAATTTGACTGTCAGGTAGATCATAAAAAAATAATGGAGATGTAGGTTTTCTTTTTACCTTTTTTCCTTTTTAAAAAAATGGTAAAATAAAGGTGATACAATACCTACTTAAGGCGATATATTATACGCCCCAATGTAAACGCAGTACTGGCCGTGCGCCCGCTCGATGCCAAAACAACAATATTGAACCTCCTTTTGAACAATTTTGTTTGCAAAATATTATTTGATTTACATATGCTATGTCAGTTAAGAAAAAATTCCAGCCATCATTTTTCTGTGTAAAAATCAGTGATATTCTAGTAAACAGATACGTTATACACTCACAAAACAACCGAAAAAAGTGTGCATGTGTGCTGCCGCTGCTGGCAGCACACATGCACACTTTTCATTCATCTGACATTTCACTACAAGTCGAAAGGGATGGCTTGATAAAACTAACAAGAAAAAAAGAGACAAACATTATACTGACCACCAATGTATTTACCATCTCTTTCTTTTTCTAACCTCCAAATATCAGAATATTAGCACAGAATGAATAATAGATATGAGGGGAAAAAAAAATGTAAATTGAAGTGTATTGCGTACTTACATATGGTATGAGATCCCTTCTGTTTTATGTATTTTGGTATCATAATTGGTACACCTTCCATAAACACGCGATGGCATTTTTAAATTTTGTTTTTATTTCAACAAAGCGTATCGCTCTTCGCCATGCGATACATAGACTAAAGACTATACGTCCCAATTAGGACGCATTCGAGTCTTCACAATGTGCGCGCTCTTAGCATATCTGTTTACTACAATATCATTGGTAAAAATATTTTTAAACATCCAAGTCGTTTTGGAGGAGTATCCAAAAGTTGCGAAAAATATCGTGTTGCTAATTATTTTTTTAAAGCAAAACTATTTGTTATACGAAAAAACCCAGATCTCTTGCAAATTACGATTTTATTTTTGTCTAAATATCTGTCAATATAACAGCTAAGGTAAGGATGTAATTTGTGGAGATAAATAAACTTTTTTTTATTTTTTTTTAACTACTAACTACTAAACTACTTCCTTGCCAAATTTTAAGTTTGCACACAAAACACAAAAACCTTTTTTACAAAAAATACTACCGACTTCCAACTAAAAACACTATAAATTGAAAAATAACTTTCTTTTTCGAAGTCGGTGTCTTTGGTAGGCACCAATTCTTTTCGTTATGGACAGTCGAAGTCGGTATTTTTTTTGTAAAAAAGTTTTTTTATTTTTCACTTTTTAATTGTACCTATTAAGCAACTTGCCTTTCGTGAGGTACTTATATAGCCAGGATAGATTACCCGAATCCCATGAAACTTAATCATAACCGGTGAAATGAGAGTGTACTAAGGTGAACTGTACTCATCTGTGTACCCCTTTAGAGCGTACTGGCGTGATGTTATGTTATGAAATGGTATAAACAATAAACAGACATGCGATTGCTGCAATCCCGAGGTATTTGCCTTTATTTATTAAGGAGTTCTGCTGTATATCTCCGAAGTTCTTCATCAGATCTTCACCAAATTAAAATGGGACCAATTTCGAAACTAACTCTAACAAAAAAAAAAAAAATTAAAATCGGTCCACAATTAACGGAGATATCGGTGAACATACAAAAAAAAACAAACTCGAAGTCGAACATAAACCTCATCCTTTTTGGAAAGTCGGTTAAAAAATTGAGGACTTTCATACAAACTTGCGACAGCTCTTAGACCCCCTAAATTCGGTCCTGTCGCAAAATCCGTACTTAGCGGACGTCAAGTAACTATAAACTCCCTCCCTGCCACATTTGATTTTTATACGTCGAGCGGTTTTCGATATTTCGCGATAGGTGAGTTGAGAACCTTTCGCTTTTATATATTTAGATAGATAGATAATAACATCTTTCATGGGGTACTGTTAAATTCCTTAACAAAATACCTTGTGAGATATTAAAACTAAATGAAAGAAAATTTAAAACAGTATTTAAAAGTACACTTCGTAAACAAGCATATTACAAATTAGACGATTATATTCAGGATAAGAATGCTTGGAACCATGCTGGTCCTGCTCCATAGAGCAATCTTTAGTGTAGACAAAGTCAAACTGGTTGATTTGTATTACGAGTATATTCATAAATATATTAACGCTTTATTTTATATTTATCTAATCTTTTTGTTTTAAAAAAAAAATATGACTTTGACACTGTTCCTTTGTTGTTGAATTAGATAATTTACTGTTTGCAATATTTGTAAGTATGTGAGAACCATGTTCCTATTTTTCAAGTGAAGGAATTTACCTGTTAGTGCTTGTAATATTTATATATAGTATAGTAGTGCTAGGTGCATCGCCATCACGTATATGAATTTATTAATGTATGTACTTTAATATTGTATTATTTTTTTATAAAGAGTAAGGGGCCGTTCAAGTATTACGTAAGCACTATCTTCTTTGTTTTGCTTATTTTGGATGACATGGGGGGTAGGGGAGTCTAGATGATGATTACGTCATCGGTAGTTATTTACTTTTTTTACACGAATGGCAACCCTCACATTGTCTATGCTTGAAAACGAAACGCATATTCGGGTTTCCCACAAATAATGAATACGTTTAGGTACTCGCTTAGAACCGAATAGAGGAATTGAATCTCATGAATCAATAAAAAAAAAACAGAATTCTTACATTAAAAGAAAGATGCATATACCAATGTTTACGTAAGCATGGGAGGGAGGGGTAAGAGCTTTTCTTACTTTTGCTGACAGGAGGGGGAGGGGGTTAATAATTGTAATAAATCTGCTTACGTAATACTTGAAGGGCCCCTAAGTATGGAGTTTCTTGTGCGTTCTTCTCCATAACAATCTACTTTTCTGAATGCACGGTAGAATCAATTTTTATTACTTGTTAATTTTAATTGTTAATGTTCGAAAGTGCCGCTTAATGGCCTAGTCGAAATAAATACATTTGACTTTTGTATAAGATTTGGTGTTAAGTACACCACTACAATAAAGTGTAATACACCCTGTTTAACCCATCCAACTTCTTACAGAGCATCATTATGTCTTCAATGCTCAACGGTTCTCCGGGACACAGCGGACATACGCTCAGCCTTCTGATGCGCATCCTCGGGATCCCCATGATGTCCAATCGTTACGACAGGACCAACTTCGTCCTCATCAATTGGGACAGAGTTGCCAGCAGTAAGTTGTTTCAACAGAGCACAGAGTAGACGGTATTTTCAAACTGTCCATGCGAACCAAGGGTGTCAATAGTGCCATCATAGGAATTGATGGCCCGTGACAATGGGGGCTACCACGTTTGAATTTTCCGCTGGGGGCCGGTGTAGAATGCGGTCTTCGAAATGTCAAATTTCATATTTTTTTAGGCTTTTAGCGCGAGTTTACATTTTCTTTTATTGTTGTGAATATTTTCCAAATATGCCAGTTAAAGATAGGTACGGGATTTACCTACCAACCACCGCTTTAATAGTTTCATGTTTCGGAAAATTTTAAACTACTTTTTATAAAAAAGGGTCTTCGCAAAACTGCGGCATACTCCATTTTATATTTAATCGCACTTTTACAGCATTAGAAATGAATTTTAATTCAAACTTTGCTTCCGTGCGCGTTATAACAACAATATCCTTCAAATAATAAGTCCACCCAAAAAAAATTGAGATTGAGAAATGAGTACCTAATGAGAGTTGCAAAAATAATTGTATATATTTGATAAGAGAATTTGGGGCAGATGTGGGGAATATTGATATTATTTTCCCCAAAATTGGGGATTTTCAGTCAGGTTTTTGGGTAATCCAGACCATGGACATCGGCAACACTGACGACTAGTCGTAATTGGTACTGCCAAACCAGCCGACACGGAGCAGACCATATCCGATGTGAACACAAGCGGACCGAGACGGACTCAATTAATGTTGTCCGGTGGACCACTCTAACACGCTCGGATATGGTACGACCGGGCTAAATCCACCCGCAAATCCGTGGTCCAGCCGGACCAAATCCGAACGTGTGTGTGTTAGCAGTATTATTAAAATTAATGCCACTCTTCCGAGCAAACTGGTTCCGGCGTCACCGTGTAATAAGCTTATAATGATCGAGGCATCCCACTGTTACTGTCGCCGCGAAAATATCGCTGCGTTCGATTGGCGATCCATTCATTTCTAGTCACACCGAAGCCACTTACAGATAAGCGGCTCTTAAGAACTTCATTATCATCTTCCAGGCCAGGTGCGGCGCAACACTTTTACTTCTCTACCATACCGTCCTGTCCCCCGTCACGCCATCACTGACTCCCTGTTTAACCGACTTCCCAAATAGGGGAAGGTTCGATGTTCGACATTATGTATGGTTTTTGACGTGACAACGTCTTAAATTAGGTTGTGGCTGGGAGGCACTTATGAAAAAGTGTAACGCTCGGTAACGTTACGATGAGTCACCGAACGAGAGAGAGGCCCGCCGAATGCCTTGCGTCTCTCTCCCACTCAACTATGATCGGTCAAATAGGAATTAGTTAAGTTTAAGTTTACATGTACAATGTTTTAGTAAACAAAATATATTTCTATAGTTAAAATTTGTGCAATTCTTATTTTCATTCAATTCCTTGTTCCTATTGTGCAATTTAATTATATTCATATCAATAAATATTCTACCGAGAAAAAGACGTTGTCACGTAAAATCTTCGCCCGTAAAACC
This sequence comes from Orthosia gracilis, assembly GCA_947562075.1. Lineage (NCBI taxonomy): Eukaryota > Metazoa > Arthropoda > Insecta > Lepidoptera > Noctuidae > Orthosia > Orthosia gracilis. Next base: position 11,772,818 of record OX387277.1, read on the forward strand.
GACTTTACAGGCAACCATTTTTTTTTTTTAAGTATGTTCACCGATATCTCCGTCAGTTGTGGACCGATTTTGAAAATTCTTTTTTTGTTTGAAAGAGTACCTATGTTCCGAAATTGGTCCCATTATCCCATATTAATTTGGTCCATAACGCAATAAATTGGTACCTATGAAAGACACCGACTTCCAAAAATAAAGTTATTTTTCACTTTGTAGTTTTTTATTTGGAAGTCGGTAGTATTTTTTTTGTAAAAAGATTTTTTTATCTCTCAAATCATTGCTCATACAGTCCAACCAACATTTCTTTGGTGTGTTCTGCGTTAGTAACACTGGAACTGCTCTGCTCAAATGTCTACCTTCATCTTGGCCCTCTGGACAAAAGTCTGACGATGTTTTCATTCCTACAGCGAAGGAACACTACCTAGAACGCGTGCCAATAGAAGCTTGGCTAAGAGACTTGGATGATGATGGCACCGCGTATGACTTCGACAGCGTGACGCATGCGCCGGCTAACTACATGTGTAAAGACTGCTCGAGAGGGGAGCAGACCGTCACGCCTATACAGGTAAGATCAATCAATCTGGTTTTGGTTCCGTAGTCAACAAGGGATCCTTATAGTTCCGCCATGTCCGTACGTCTGTCCGCAGCTTAAGGCGATACATACGCCCCAATGTAAACGCAGTACTGGCCGTGCGCCCGCTCGATGCCAAAATATCAATATTGAACCTCCTTTTGAACAATTTTGTTTGCAAAATATTATTTGATTTACATATGCTATGTCAGTTATGAAAAAATTCAGCCATCAATTTTTCTGTGTTAAAATATTTTTAAACATCCAAGTCGCTTTGGAGGAGTCGAGATCCAAGATCGAAGATCCAAAAGTTGCGAAAAATATCGTGTTGCTAATTATTTTTTTAAAGCTAAACTATTTGTTATACGAAAAAAACATGTAAATCTTTTAACCTAGCCGTTACTAAGGAGTATGCTTTAGAAAGTTACCGTTTTACGGCACTAAAGCGCATGTAGGCCCTTAACTCAGAGACTAGAAAGCTATAATTTGCCATGGATATACCTACTCGTATTAATCACGCCGACTAAGTGATAAAATAAAAATAAGCAAAAGATGCTTCGGAGTATTTTTTTCGTCTTTCCCATGGTGTGGAGTATCGTTGGATAGGTCATTCAAAAAAATATCCCTTGTTCGCATTAGGACAGATTCGCTTTACGACAGATTCGCTTTATGACAGATTCGCTTTAAGACAGATTCGCTTTACGACAGATTCGCTTTATGACAGATTCGCTTTACGACAGATTCGCTTTATGACAGATTCGAATCAAGGCAGAAGTACAGTGAAGTTGATATATCTATATTACGGGTCTGTGAAAACCATTTTTCGATTCAGGGATCAGTTTGCGTAAAATTAAGCTTTAAATTGCTAATTTTGTAAGAGTCAAGTCCCCCCGCCCCTGCCAGCTAAATGGTTGCTTTTGGATATGTGAAAAAAATCACGGCAGTAGTAGAACGAAAATCAAAAGTAAAACTATCACAGCTAAGTAGGCTTTACAAGTTATCGAGTAATATTTGATCAACTTATTAAATGTACTTGGAAAAGTATTTTTTTATGGGGACAATATTTTTCGATCGTCAAAGTTAATTTTCTCCCTTCGTTAGAGCAATGTTCGGTGCTTTGATTGTTTATGAACGTTAGTCATTCTACCTATTTATTTGTGCGCGAGTCGGACTCGCACTTGGCACTTTAAATTTTGTTACCGGTTTCCTCACGATGTTTTCCTTCACCGTTTTAAGAGCAGTGGTGATTAAATAAATTATATTATATGCTGATTATGTATTATGCTTTTAGGACCACCTGTGGCAGAGGACGCTCACGATGGGCCACAGAACAGACCTGAGTCCCGCAGACATTGACATGGTCAATTTGCTGTACAACGGAGAGTGCCAAAAGCGATTCAATGGAATGAACGCTAACGCTATGGAATAATGTTTTTAATGCAGAAATAAAAATCCGTCAATGATTTTTTTTTTTCTATAGTCTGTTTTGTCCTACACATTGTGCTTGATCTCGCCAATTCTCGTCAATGTCAAAAAAGTCATCCAAGACGTTCCACCATATTTTCCTCAGTCTGTCGCGACCTTTGATCAAAGGCCTTGCGATATACATGGGTGGCAAAAATCAATATTTTCCATTGTTGAGTGTTTATTTTTTGATTTTTTAGCGGGTTTTATTCCCGAGTTAGGTAAGCGTGTCGAGAAATCTTTGAATGCAGTTTTATTTATTTATTTATTTAAACTTCAATTAGTACAATAGTGGTACATAGGCAGAATTAATGCCACAAGGCATTCTCTACCAGTCAACCTTTGGGTTAAAAGGACAACGTTGTGAACGGGTACAAAAAATATATAAAAATAACAACTTGTATACGAAAATGTATATACTTTTGGAAGGTGATGTCGTAACTAATGCGAAATTACGGGTTTACAAAAGGTATATTGATAAAGTTAATATTAAGCATGTAAAACAGAGCAAGAGGTAGACGCGAGTAGGTATAGCGCGTTCGCGCGGAGTGGCAGCGGGTTGCTCCAATCGTGTTTGGGAGCGCACTGGCTCGGGCGCCGCCCGTCAGTGTTGCCACTTCAAAAATTATTTTGTCACTAGATGCAGTGTAAAATGTCGCCATATTTTGGCAATTTGGCTTGAAAAAAAAACCACCAGTTCTCGCTAAAATGTTTTTATTAAAATTAAGTAGTTTAAATGTCTGATATTAAAAAAAAAAGTAATTTTGTAACAGTCAAAAGGGAAAAACAGACTTGTATAAAATTCGTGATTTTGAAATATGATAGTTATCTTCCAATATATCTTCATCATCCATAAACGCCGCCGACGTTTGCGCTGAAGATGTTTTTGGTTATGATAGATCTTTAAATGAGTACTTTGCGTTTTTTGCCGATAGCCTCAATGACATCGCTAGGCAATTCGTAATTGAAGCATTTAATTTTCAAAACTTTCAATCTGTTTGTAATAAAAATTATGGCGTTAAGTAGTGGACTGGCCATTTTGATTCGTAATTTACTTTTAACGATGCTCATAACACTGAAAATTCTTTCAATTTCAGCATAAGAATGAGGTATTTTTAAAAATTCCGTCTCAAATAAGTGTTGCCAAATTCCATAAATCGCCAGAAATCGCTAAAAAATTATTAGTCGCTAAACGATGAAAAAATATCGCTAAGAGCTCTCAAAAATCGCCAGATCTAGGGACAAAATCACCAAGGTGGCAACACTGCCGCCCGTGCCGCCGGCCGACTGCCCGTCGTCCTTTCCTCTCGCCCCCGCGCCGCGGTGTTCACCCCTCCGGCGCCTGGCCGGTTTGGAGTGTAGTGACGTGCGTCGCTCGCACTAATGCTGTGCGACGCTACATACTTACATGTATATTAATAATACACATATACAAATAAAATAAACTAATAAATAGCAAAAAAAAAAACGAGAAACCTACTAATAATTATTATGACTAAACTTCTGTCTCTAGATGAGAGCTATTAAGTTTGACTCAAGTAGAGGTCACGAACTTTTCTTTTAAAAGATAATTAGCTTTTTGTTTTGTTTCTTTTTAAAAATAAAGAAATGTGTTATGTGTTATTTTAAGTAAAATAATCTATCTTAAGGATTTAAAGTGGTTTCCCTTCAAGGGCCATTGATTTTTAACCGAATTAAAAAAAAGAAGGAGGGTCTTTATTTTCCCCGATTACTCAAAGATGCCTGGATCGATTTCAAAAATTCATCTTTTATTTGAAAGGATGATGGATTCACAGGTGGTCCCATGGTCACCAGTTTAGGATCTAATGGTGGGATTTAGGAGAAAATAAGGGTACTCTTCAAATATTATAGGCATACAGTGACATTTGGTGAAGTGGAACTGATGAAGAAGACCACAGATGGCCAATGGAACTCCGAAATGAAACAATGTATCTTAGTCGTGTTTGAGCTTATTGGAATCGTCATGAGATGCACATTGGCTACAAATGATTTTCATGTTAATTGGAGGTACCTACCAAAACTAAAAAGAGAAAAATAAAAAATAAATTAACAAAAAATCAAACCGACTTCCAAAACAAAACACTACAAAGCGAAAAATAACTTTCTTTTCTGAATTCGGTGTCGAATAACGGAAAAAAATTGGGTACAAAAGACACACTGTTATATTCCGCTTTGTAGTGTTTTGTTTTGGAAGACGGTATGATTTTTTGTTAAAAAGTTTTTTCTACTCTGTATACTGGCCCGCAGGATAGACAGCATTCGACAGACATGGACTGCACAGTCCCATTTCAGTTTTGCAGCTTTTCGAGCTAGGTCTGCAATTTGCATCCTGCAGAATCCTGTTCCTGGAGCCGTATTGTATTTGTGAATACGGCCAATCACATGCGAGATGAATGTCGCGATGTAGATGCAGCATCTGTGCATGCAGCAGTGGCAAAGACCTCGTATACGTTACCCCAACAAGAAAGTGGTTCCTAAAGTGATATGAGTGGAACGTATAAGTAATTAGTGCGAAATGCGTGTTTGTTGCCTGCTGGAACAACGTTACTCCAGCAGGAATCGTATTTTCCGTTTTTTTCAAAAACGACGACACGCACTAATTTATGTGGCGCACATTCACAGCAGTTAACGCACTAATCATACTTTTCACTCATATTTAATTATTAATGTTTCTGATTTAATTATTAATGTTTTTTATTGGCATTTTATTTTTACATTATTTTTGACATTTATACACGAAATTTAAATTACTTGGATCTAATTTTAATTTTTCATTTATTGTTGGAAGGGAAAAATTATGTAATATTTATTATTATTAATTGTTTGTTTATTTGTGTTTTTACTAACATTAGTTCTAAGGTGTTTCTACTAACAAAAAATGAATCAGGTTCTTCGACTAAAAAAAAAATAATTAAAAAAAAACACTCTAGGAACCACTTTCTTGTTGGAGTAACATACGTGTCACTGACAGTGACGGTAAAGGAATCGATCTGAATCGCCAACTGGTCTAGAGCAAGCGTGCTGTAGACCGTAAGCTCTGTACTGGAATTCATAATTCGAGATAATTTTGAATCAATAGCCACCAACTCGAGTATCGACTTTAGCGTTATGTATTTTAAGTTAATTTCTAAGTGGCCATTAGTAATAAAAAGGCTCTAAAAATGGATTGCAATGGAATTTGAACCATATCTTGTGTGAAATACAGTCTGATATTCCAACATTTGGTATTGATCTCGAATTCTGAATTCAAATAATTTAAAAAGGGTTCATTCTTGTAAAGAAAAACTTGTATTCTATTTTATTATACATGTTTATTAGAACAGACTACATGATAACGAGTTTTCATTACAACATTTTTGAAATACCTACTTGTCTTACAATACACAACAAAAATCAGCCTTAAAAGAGGAGTTAATAATGTAAATATACAGGGAGGAGACAATATCGTAGTAAAGGGTCTTTACATAACATCTTGCCTGCATTATCTGAAACGTAAAGGACCTTTCAGAAAGCTCGACGCGATTCAATTTGTATCCGACTAGCGACCCGCCCCCGCCTGGCACGGGTAGTAGAGCATATTACTATGCCTACATGTTTTAGGGTTCTGGACCCGAAGGGTCCAAACGGAACCCTATTGCTGTCACTCACGTATCTGTCTGTCCGTCGTCTATCACACATTGTTCCTAAGATTTTTTTTTGGAAACTTGAAAGGACAATGGCAGAAGACCTTACATTGTTCCAACTGAGATTAAATTCCTACGACTCTAAATGAAAAATATCTGGTTTAATTCAGGGTCATATTCTGAATTAGTTTGTGCAAGATCTTTTGCTCAAGAATGCCGAGTATAATACATATTCAGTCATGAATTTTTGTAGGTTATGTCTGGATTACTTTTAATGTGTTTAATAGGTAATATTATTCAATTCCGTGGAAGTAAAAGGACAATATCGCATTATGATTTCCCTTTCCTAGTTCTTTTAGCATGAAATGTAAAATATACTATTTGGAAAGAACATTTATTTATCTAAGCGACTTTGACGTCGAATCAAGCTATTTTCTTTTAGATTTGATTACTAGTATGTTTGCCTATCATTAATTTAAAGTAAGTAATTCATTTATTTCTACTTCACTACAGTTGTTTACCTACCTGCAAGGACACCAACACTCAGACATTAACTATACTATTAATTTATTTACTCCGTTTTATTATACAAACACAATAATGATATATTTACTACAATGACTACTTGTCACTTGGCAGAATAAGTGTAAAATGGCAGCATTAAGCTAATGCGAGATAATGAAAAAATCAAATAACATTCATTTTTAATGCTTTCTACATCCGTGGTGAACCAGTTAATGTTATACTTTGAAAAAAAAAAGGTGGTCAACTAATAGAAATTCTTTCCTAAATAACTCACTTTCAGACGCTCAAATTTAAGTCAGCTAAGATTTCGCCAGTGTTCTTTGATAATGTTTATTTTACTAACAAATAACAATATATTGACAAAGAGTGCCTTACCCGCCCTTGCGTAGAGTTGCAATGAATGTGCAAAATTTTAAACAGCTGCAGTGATCTGATTGACATACACCACGACAGCATAGGCAAATTTTGTAATTTAAATATTAAAAACTGTTCGCACAAATTAGACATTATATGTACTGCCAATTTATTAATTTATATACCAATATAATTTTAATTATTATTTAATGTAAACCAAATATTTAATCATATTTTAATTAAATTTATTCATCTATTATTTCATTACCAATTAATATAATATTTATTATTTAATTCATTACTCTTGATGTGTTTGTAAAATTGCTCGAGTATAGCTGCTTACCCTCAGTTTCCCAGCTCAAAATTATCGCAGAATTAATCTGATAAATTGTCAAGAACGCGTTATCAGCTGTGATTGGCTGTTCAAAATTCATTCAACCAATCACAGCAGATATCGCGTGCTTGACAATTTGTCATATTAATTCTGCGATAATTTTGGGCTGAGAAACTGGGGTTTAATGCATAATTAATTGCAATAATTTATATGTATTATCAAATCAAATAAGTGCATGAAGTGGTGATAGCGTAGCTTGCAAATAATTGTTGCACTTATAAATGTACATATAACGTCTTTTAAATTATATGTAATGTGTAAACAATTGTTAACTAACCTTTATAAATAAATAAATCAGATTGAATTCATTTTCGCGCGCGTTAATTTTATTTTGCGATAACTCCTAAGATATTAATTTAATAATACTACTCCTACTACCAACTTCTCATAAGACATTATATGGTTTAAGGGATTATCATAATGTGCATGAAATGCTTAAGGTAACTAACTTATTTAAGTTGATTAGGATTAATACTGTATCCGCCTAAATAGCTTTCCAATTACCGCATTATACAAGTTCTTTTTTTTTAATGTTGGAATGGGTATAGTAAGCTGTCCTTAAATAGCAGTTTATGCAACAGTCATTTAATAGGGGTTTATTTTATATGCCGTTGCATACACTATTTTATCTTCACTCATACAGTTGAAATAAAACAAAAGTAGATATATGGTATGGTATAGCGGGCAATTTAGATTCTCATTGTCACAACACTGCGCAAAGCGCGCATCCATAGACAATGGCACTAATTTTCTAAATTAAATCAATGAACCCATATGCGCCAATAAATTAAAAAGTAAAAGTGTGCTATAAAAATTAAAAAGTTATTTTATGATGCAGTTGTTTGAAAATCGAAGGAAAATGTTGCACTGTAATGGATGTTTTTTTTAAATTTTACCTATTCACGAATATAAAGTACGTATTTATACGGGTTAGTCCCGCTATGGTATGGTCCCGGTATGGCACCCTCTTAAAATACCTATCAAAAAGTCCCGCTATGGTACCCTTCAGTTTTTGGTACTGTTGTAAAGAAAAGTTATACAATGCGTTAAGAAAAAAATAGTATTAATAAAAAATATCTTTTCTTAACTATTATAGTTAAGCAAGATAATATTTATTAATACTATTTTTTAAACAAATCACGCTCGGTAATTGTCGTTTCACTTCAGGTAGTTACCTGACCAACCGGTTTTTTCGTAAAACAATAGAGACGAGCCCTTCCTCGAATTCGTATCTAGCTCTTCCCTTTTGTTTTTATGAAAATAGAGAGAGACAGTATTATTCCGGGTTTAGTTTGCTATTTGCAGCTGTACTTTTGCGATATGAGTAATTAGGATAGCTTGTTAGTTTATCAATGTCTGGGTCAAGTAGTTCACGTGGTGTAAATTTAATAATTATTGACAGTCGACGCGGTGGAAAAACTTTATTACGTGCCGGACATAAATATATTAAACGCAGAGAAAATAAAAATTCAAGTACTTGGCATTGTGTAAATAGGAGAAATAGTATTAAATGTAGTGGATATATAACTATTGAGAATACCAATAATACAATAATTAAAGATTATAAACACAGTGATCAGTGCGTGCCACATTTTGAAGACAATGAAGTTCAAATGGCTATAAGTGAGTGCAAAAAAGAAGTAAATTCAAATTACGGATCAGTACAGAAAATTTTCGAAAAACACATGGGTAACTTAAAAGACAAAGGGTTACACCTTACAGGAAATGTTCCTGACTATAAAAAATTAAAAACAGTATTATACAGACACCGAAATAAGTCGTTGAACGTACCAAAAACACAATTTAAGAATGTGGAAGAAATTATAATACCAGAAGAATTTAATAAGTATGTATTGGCTGATTATTGTAATGAAGACTGTAATCGAATAATTATATTTTCCTCGACAGAAGTAAAGGAATATATAAAATGTGTAACGCATTACTTTGGTGATGGCACTTTCGACGGCTGCCCAAACCCATTCGAACAAGTTTATGTCATTCATGGAGACATGGGAAGCACTGAGTTATCCACGAATGTAGCACCATTATTTTATATTCTGTTAAAAAACAAAGAAGGGAAAACTTATGAAAAAGTTTTCGAATTGATTAAACAAACTTTGCCTGAATGGCGTCCATCGAAATTTACCTTCGATTATGAAATAGGAGTAATAAATGCAGCAGCGAAGATTTTTCCTGATATCAAAATAAATGGATGTAACGTACATTTTCAAAAGAACGTTATCAAAAAAGCGAAATCTTTAAATCTCATGGAACACGAAGAGTCCTCGAACCATGTTAAGCAATGCATAGGCTTGGCGTTTTTGCCAAAACAAGATATTGAAGACGGCTGGCTGCATATAATGGAAAATAGGTATAATATCTTGGTTACTTTCCAAAATGATGTTTGAGTACTTAACTCTAATTATATGGCAAAAAAGTAAAGAACAACAATATCAGTAAGGACCTGTTAATTTCATTGCTTTACAAGTACGAACGTTTAATAAGTATTTTTTTCAGTTTCGACGATGAAGCTATGACCAAATTCAATGACTATTTTGTCACTCAGTGGCTTGAATATCCAGACCTCATTTGGTGTTGCCATAATGAACGCCATAGAACAACTAACTTGGCGGAATCATGGAATGGCAGATTCAACAAAGTTATTGGAAAAAATCCCAGTTTATTATTGTTTCTGCAAACAATTGGCAACGACACATGTCACTTTGATATAAAACAAGCCAAGTAAGTTGTATTTTTTAGACAATATTTTTAAGCAGATATAATATTTTTAAAAGCAGATATATATTTTTTTACATAATACGAGTACATAGAAGAATTTGAAAATGGATTTGATTTTATTTATTTTGGTAGATATTATTGGTTGTCGCCTTCTATTACAGACGGTTACTGAAAAAAATATAGCTTAACTTAAATAACTGATGATTTTTGTTGTAGCTTTCGACTAAAAAGATCACCTATAAATTCAAGAAAAAGAACAAGTATAGAAATCGACCGCCAGATTCAAAAGCTAACAAAAAGTTACGAAAATAAAGCTATCTCCATTGGTGATTTTCTGATTAACATATCAAAGTCAACATTTCGATCAGAACATTTAAAAAAATAGTTTATTTTAATTTTGTTTTTAGCCTATTAAAATGTTTAATACTTTTTCTCGATGTTGATTATTTTTTGTAGTTTATGTTTACAATTTGCGCCTTTTTCTCCATGTTGATTATTTGTAATTAATATATTTGTCTAGTTGGTTGTTGATTATTTTTGTAGTTTATATAAATTTACAATTACTGCCTTTTCTCAATGTTGATTATTTGTAACTAATATTTATGTCTGGATGTTGTTTTTATTTGTAGTTTATAATAATTACAGTAATACTTTTCTGAGATGTGGATTTTTTATAATTTTTTTATTGTTGATTATTGGTAATTAATATTGTTGATTATTTTAAAAATAACATTGCAATTAATATTTCGTTTTACTGTTTGATATTTTTTTATAAATATTTTGAATTAATAAAAGACTGATTTAATATCGCAAACAGACGTTTTATTGATACACTCCTAAAAGTATTTATTTATAGATCTGTACACTTTTCTTTTCAGTTGTACCTTCTATTGTCTAACGTAGATCTAAAAGATGGGTACCATAGCGGGACTTTTTGATAGGTATTTTAAGAGGGTGCCATACCGGGACCATACCATAGCGGGACTAACCCATTTATACAATATTTTTTAAATTCATATTTGGAACATTACGTTTGTGAGTGTAGATAAAGATAGTTATATGCCATCTCGGACTTTTCTGCAGACCTATAAAATAGGAATATCTCACCATACATAGTTTTGTTTATATCTCAAAGGGATTAGGCAGCGTTTATGATACAAGCTCCCGGGCGGTTAGTTTTTTGCCGACATTTTCAACAATTATGTTCATATTTCAACACATTTACACAAAACCTTAACAAACTATACATCTAAACCTGCCTCATGAATCAATCATTTGGTGACCGCATAAAAATCCGTTCAGTTGTTTTTGAGTTTATCGCGAACAGACAGACAGACAGCCGCGGCGGGGGACTTTGTTTTATAATATATGTAAACTCCATTTGAAATAACATTAGACGTTTCCAATTTTTTTTACAGTCCGTTCAACCGATTTTGAGTTCTATCCCGTGAAAATAAGGATGACATAAAAAGCATAAATCTTTTACCGAAACCAACTGTTTACTACAGCTACCGTTTGTCGTATCACCAACGCAATAGAAGTCAAAATCGGTTGAACGGGCTGTAAAATGGGCTAATTTAAATGTCTAACGTTATCGCAAATGGAGTATAGTGATAAGCGATTTTTAAGGTGCGAAATTGCAAGAACGTTCACATTGACGCAACTGGACCGATGTGCACTTGTAGTTTTCTTACAAAAATTATTCGAGGTGACAAACATAAAAAATATAGTCGAATTGAGGACCTCCTCTTTTTGAAGTCGGTTAAAAATTCGAGCGATATCGTCTATCTGCGCAATTTAACCCTAACGCTGTTGACGTGGTTGAATTTTGGGCAAACTAAATATATCTTTTAAAGGAAATCTATACTAATATTATAAAGCTGAAGAGTTTGTTTGTTTGAACGCGCTAATCTCAGGAACTACTGGTTGGAATTGAAAAATTCTTTTTGTGTTGGATAGCCCATTTATTGAGGAAAGTTATTGGCTATATAACATCACGCTACGATCAATAGGAGCGGAGCATAAATTAAAAATGTAGCAAAAATAGGGCAAAAAATATTCATTTTTGAGAGCTTCCGTTGCGTAAACGGTTTAGATGGGTAGGTAGGTAGCCAGTTGACGGGAGCGAAGCCGCGTGGGAAGCTAGTCATCGATATGACTAAGAATTTAAAACGCGTCGTGCCGTCAGGAAAGTCCCCTAAGTATAGAATACATGACAATTTAAACAGACAGAAGTATATAAGGTGTTAAAAAATTAACTCTAATAAAAAGGTAGTTTATATGATTATTTACTAAATAATCACGAAGCACCGATGACGCCAGCAGGCGGTGCGCGTAAAAAACTTTTCAAATATTTAATTCAGCTTATTTTTGTGTTTTTTTTTTTTGCTTTTATTCCTTTTGTTCATCGATTTCGAGTATCCTCTAAAAATTCTTAGAGTTAATTTTTTAACACCTTATATTTATAGAAAATTTATGTTTAAGTCCCATGTACGAGATCCCACAGCAAAAATCTACAGGTTATTGTAAAAACTTAATTTTCATGGATGATACTTAATAGTAGAACAGATTTTATTTTTATTGATGTTAGGCTTGCGCTTGACCACTATCTCACCTGATGGTAAGCGATGATGTGGCCGACGATGAAGCACGCTTGCCTAGAAGAAACCTATTCACTCTTGACTTTGAAGACTCCCAGGTTGTAGCTATCAGGCAATACAGACTCTACAGAATTCCATTCCTTTGCTGTACGCATAATAAAAGTATTCCCAAAGATTACCGCATCGTTGCTTGCAATATCAGCAAAATAAACACCTGAACATTTTAGCATTGGGATCTGAGGCTAATAGGAGGCCTGCTACTGAGAAGAACATAGGCTAATAAAGTTGTCCTATCCTATGCTACTAATATCATAATGTGAATGTCTGTATGTTTGGATGTTTGTCAAACAATTTCATGCCACGGATTTTGACGTAACTTGGCACAAAGAGAGACCATGATCGCTAGTGCTTTTCTGTATAAATTTCACCGTGATGACTTAGGTCGTTTGTTCACGAGGCACCGCACGACACGCGTCACATGCGGTCACGATTTTTAACACACGACACACTGCATACGGTCGGACGCTTGTTTGTTCACTAGACACGATTCTGCAACGACACTGCAGTACACTTGTATTGTTTTATAAGCGCGTGAGTGACGAACCACGCGTGAGCCGTGCGGTGCGGTGTGTCGTGTCGCATCAACAGACACATACCGCTCTTGTTCAGCCACTAAATCGTCACCGCATAAAACCACAACGACAGCGGCATAGCGACAACACAGCCGAAAAACCAATACAAATTTAAACAATCGAGTGGAATGCCTCAGACATTTAAAACCGCGCCATCTATAGGCGTCAATTTTAAATGGTCCGTTCAAATAATCTTTGAAATGTGAATTAAGAGCCCAATATTCCATAATTTTGTGCTTAGGAGAGTTGATTAAACACAAACATACAATTTTTATGTTCAATGCCAGAAAATCTTAATTTTACAAACAATTCAATTGAATTCAACTCGGTGCATGTCGCGCCATCTAGTGAGATTTATTTGAACCAAATTTCCTTCCTTAGCACTGCTTCAATTCATAGCTTTAGATGTAGTGACAATTCAATTCACGCTCACCCCACCTCAGTTTTCACGGTGCAATTTTTACAGAATATACTGGCAGTTCACCTCACCTACGTCATCATGGTGAGAGGTCTTCAAAATCGACCGACACTCACTTCACTTTATGTACCAATAGTACGTTCCGTCGAGTTAATTATAGACATTCACAAGGGCGAAGTCGCTGGCAGAAATAGTATACAAGTACATGATGAAACTAATTCATAACTATACAGGCAGTCTTAAAGTTCTATACATAATTTTCTAAGTCTGATTCAGAACATAATTATGACTCCAAGATATCCTTGCAACATCTTTGCAAGAAGAAACATGTGTTTTGTCAACGTCTTTAGTATCCTTCACAATAAAGCACAAATCACAGGGCGCCATTTCACATTTCACACACGAGACATCCGTCAGACCTGTTTCGGTTTTTTCAAGACAGTACTCACAATTTTTTAGTCGATTTTTCTCGTCCTCCAATTCGATTTGACTGCCGTCATTTTTGTTCTCATTGTCTGTGGAATCTTTTTTGACATCTGTCGAAGGTATGGCGGGAATGGAAATTTCCACTTTTTTCAAACGAATATTATTTTTGCATTGTTTGAAGAAATCATTCAGTTTTCCTTTTACAGTTTCTAATTTAGGGGTTTTAGTTTTTTCAAGCAGTTTTTGTTTTTCTAGATCATTTTCGTTTTTTAATTGATCTGGTGTTATTTTGTACACAGTAATAAATTTACTACTCAGGTCCTTAGCTTTTCTTAATGGAACAGTATCATTTGAGGAATTCACTTTTGGACTTTTCTTATCCACATCGGAATTGGAACTATTTACATCTATGACAGAAGTTGCGTCGTCAGAGTTACCCAAACTTGAATTTGTACTACTATCTAAAATAACTATATCATTAGATTTTATATTAGAACTAACTTCTTCTACACTATCATCACTTCTGAATTCGGAACTTGTATAAGAAATTGTATCTTTATGTAAAACCGGACTTCTAAACAAAAATTCATCCTTAATCTCTTTTTTTATCTCTATTGATAAAATTTCCCTATCTAAATTGTCGTTTTTTGACGCTATTTCATTATAATGCATTCCAGTTAGTTCTTCTTTTATTACTATGTCGTCTATTTCACTTTTAATATAAATTGATTCTGTTTGAGGTTGTTCCATAGGAATTTCCATATCTTCGAGATTTTTCAGAATTTCTTCCTCATTGAAACTCAAATCTGAGAAATCGCCTTCGCTTTCTGATAGTTTTCTATTTATATTATCAGTTTCGGATATCTTTCTATTTGTATTTTTATCATCAGTTTCTGATAAATTACCATTTGTATTTTTCTCGACAGTTTCAGGTAGCTCTCTACTTATATTTTTATCATTAGTTACTGATGTATTTCCATTTGCATATTTGTCATTAATTTCTGATGTTTTTCCATTTGTATTTTTAATGTTAGTTTTGGGTTGAATAGTTTTATTCTTGATATTCCCTAGTATGTTTTCTAATTTCTGTTTTTTCTTATCGAATTTTTCGTCTGTTATTTTTTCTATTTCTTTCGGGTTTTCACTGTCGCTATCAAGAATTATTTTGCTGTTACCCGAGTCGCTTGATGTTGTGCCCACACTACTAATGAGTTTTCTCTTTTTGGAGTCTTTACAAATATCATCGGGCGGAGGCTCTGGCGATTTCGTGTGTATGGAATCTGGAAAGAATAATGTTTGAGGTCAAATGTTGTCTCTGCGGTGCATTATAAATTTTTATAGTTGTTATTATTATTATAGTTGTTCCATCTCACGACTGCGGATGAATCGTAACAAAATGACTCTTATTTCGACGTCATAAAAGTTCCGTAACCCACCTTTATGCAACTATATGTTTTTGGCGTAGTATTCTAAAGTGATACGTATCCCAGCCATATAGGATAATAAATAGGAAGATTTTCTATCGAAGCAATGAGTAGTCGAACTATTGTTTTTCAAAATTTGGACCGTGTCGAAATAATTAACTGTCGAAATTCAGTTTGACACTTATAGGAAACGCCACGCTGCGCCCAAAATCAAGGATCAGAGAAAGGGCGTTTCTCATCAGCCGCAGAAGTTGGCCGGAGAAGAGTGGGCGAGACGACCTAAGACGCATTGCCAGGGCTGATTCGAGATGGCTACGGGAAATCCTTGTAGAAACAAGGCCCTAACCCTACCAGGATTTTTCCGGAGCCACCGGAAAGTTTTCTATTTTATGTGGTAGGGAGGCATTTTTATTTTAGGCAGTGGAGAGGTGTGACAAGAAAAACTGTCGATACCTTTGATTAAGGGAGAACTTTGCCTAGTAACTCTTTTGCACTCAGTGAAGGTTAAATAAAAACTAAATTTAACCTACACTACTTTTTAAAACAATCTTATTTGTATTTCTCTCAGCAACCCCCGTGGTCACCTGAGGTAACAATGCATTGTCATCCAATTCAAACGAGTTTTAGAACTTTCAGCTCAATAGGTTGGAGATAACCGTTTTAAAAATCAGTTGCAAGATTTTACCGATAAATTCAAGCTAAAAGTTGGCGCAAACATATCAACTCGGAAACGGGCAGTCATCACCTCGTATTCTTCCTCGCCGTCAACCAGGCAGTCGGCTTACACATAAGAGCCGGTCGACTCGGCTAGCCGTAAACACGACTATACCATACATTTAATGAGTTGATATGTGGGCGTCAACCTTAAGCCCCCTTACACACTAGCGGTTGGCCGCCTAGGCAGTCCATTTGAGCGACCAGCCGCCTGAAGCGGTTGGAATAGCGGTTGACCACAATCTAAACCGCCCATGAACCGCTAGTGCGTATAAGATGGCGGCCAGCCGCGGTTGAAATTTTGTGGCGGTTAAGTGCGTACGAACGGTTGCATATTAAAATGCAAAAGCGGCTAGCCGCGCTGTAAGCCGACCCCGCGGTTAACCGCTAGTGCGTGAGGAGGCTAAGCCGGCAATCCAAATAAAATCTTGTAAAAAATAAAGGTAAGTATAATAATCACCTTCATCAGATCCCCCATCAGGCGGGTCCTCCCACCACACCGGACTGGGGCAGGTCAGGATCTCCATAAAGTCCTCATCGCTAAGACTTCTGGTCTCCTCCATCATTCTCACCATATCCTGCATGCTCAGTTCTGGGCTGCTGCAAGCTCTGGCGGAAATCTTGGATTTTCTCGTTGATTTTGACAAGTTTTGCGGAGTGCTGTGTTTGGAAGACGGCGATTTTATGCCTGTAAGGTGATGGTATGGTTAAGAAGTTTTTTGTTTAAGTTTTGGTTGTAAGCTCCCTTTCGACTTCTATAATAAAGTAAATATATAACTATACTAATAAAATAAAGCCGATGACTTGTTTTTGTTCGAACGCGTTAATCTCTGGAACTGCTAGTCGAATTTTAAAATTCGTGAGCCGTTGTGACCGCGCATCACAGCTAGTCGTCCATAGCTTACGTAATAAGTGAATATGAACTTATCTTTTACATTATCATTATTATCTAACATCGGTAAAGAAAACACTGAGGAAATCTCCCCTCTACTAAAGTCAGCGCCAAATAACAAAAAAAAAAATAAACTCGTTAACACCTGTCTACAAATGTATTCCAATATTTCAAAACGATACGAAATAAATGTAAAGGCAGTGTCGCTAACACGATCAAAATAAACGTATCGCGGTAAGGGGCGTCCTTGACCCTTACACTTGGCATTCAGTAATGAGTTAATATCTCATAAACGCGGGTACCGATTTACATGATTTAAACGAATAAATTGAATTTCATTTGAGATCAAATTTATCAAAGTATCTCAATAAACAAAAAAATCATAATTATACTTTTTGGTGCAAGTCGGATCAATGACTTTTTTTTTTCGTTGTCTTGCGGATACTTTATTACGCGCCAATGCTAACATGAATCTGTTGTGAGAGAGAGACGGAGCTATGAACGATGAATAGCACTATTCTTTTTTCAAAAAGGATCCATGACGGCAATGACACGTCATAGGAGTGCAAAACTTGTCTGAAATGATTTCAGTGAAATCACAAACACGACTTGAGCAAGCGTGGTTATTAATGCTGGTGCCTCCTCTGTATGAGAAGAGGCCTCGCTGCCCAGCGGGACTGTAATATTCTAGTACAGGCTGACCCCCGCGGTTTCGCTCCCGTCAACCGATTTTGTGCAAACTTCACATAAACCATCTACTAAAAAGTCTTAAAAAAGCGTAAACATTTGTTTTGGATAGGTGAGCCCGTACTTGAGTTATAGAATTACAACGAAAAGTGGCATTGATTTTTAAATATACATATTGATTATGTTGACTTTATCAAGTGTATTTAAGAAAAAAACAGAAGCAAAGGTTATTATTTTAGTCATCCAAGAACAGGTTTACAATTATTAATCCTGATAACAATTACCTCTCTGCGGTGTTGCCAGCTTCCTTTTATTAGTAGTTGCGATAACTTTGAAATTGGGTTTGGGTTTCAACATGATTTTCTTGGCGGGAACATTGCGTTTCAACTTGTTTGGGTAATATTCTACATGTGTATCTTCATCTAATTCAACAATTGGAACTTTGAGCAGAGACTCTTGTTTGCGTTTTACGGTTTTGACAACATTAGGCGATTTTTTTTCTGGTTTAGTAAGTTCCGGTTTTTCGGTTTTCTTCTCTTCCTTGTTTTTTATTTGTCTTTTACGCTGCGCTGCTTTGGTTCGTGTGATTATTGGCTCGGGGGCCTTGGCTAGTGGATTTGAGGCCTTTCTTGCCCTTCTCGACGACATTTTCTTTCTGAAAAATTATAAATGGATAAATTAGTTAGGTGTTCTGTAAACGCTTCCTTCCTTCCACTCCTCTCTTGCCTTAGATCATTTCCAACTACTGCAACTACTGAAGGAAAGAATCAACAGTCGCGACCACCAGAAAAGTGCCTGGGCAATGAACCTCGCCGATTCTTGGAGACAGGATTCAACTGTGTTGGATCCCGGAATGAAATAAATCAGAAAAGAAAAATAAAAGCCCAAGCTATTAGTTCGCTTCTTAAGCAGTCGGGTTTTTTATTTGTAAACAAGTTGAAATTCATGCTGTGCAGTCGGAGGATACATATTCGCGGGCTGGCTGACCACCTGATCCTCCGACTGCACCGCATGATTGTCTACTTGTTTACATCTTTTTAGTTCGCTTCTTAAAACTTCGGGTTTTTGATTTAAAATAACTTTTTATATTTACAAGTTATAGTTATCTTTTTTTTTCGAATAACTTTGAAACATAAGTGGTATATATTTTTGTAACCACCTCTTAAAACCCTTCGTTTTGATACCCACGCGATGGGTGTGAAAGAAAAAAAAGTGAGACCTCCACAATATGGCGCCCGAAATCCGATACCTTTTATTTTTTTTAACGTCACTTTTCTAAGAACAGACGGGCGGTTAAGACATACGTCTAACGATGTCATAATTATATAAATCCGTCAAGCGGTTTGCAAGATATGAGGTAATAAAGAATAGTACATACATACATACAAGATACGCGCGAAAAACATAACCCTTTTCATGCAGTCGGGTAAAAAATAGCACAGGAGTTATAATATTAACATAGCAATACAATATTCATATAATCTTATTATAAAGCTGAAGTGTTTGTTTGTTTGTTTGAACGAGCTAATCTCAGGAACTACTGGTTGGAATTGAAAAATTGTTTTTTTGTTGGATAGTCCATTTATCGAGGAAGTTTATAGGCTATTGACATCACGCTATGACAAATAGGACCGGAGCATCAATGAAAAATGTTGCAAAAAAACTTAAACTACTCTCTCTCTTAGGTGAGGCAGACGAACTTGCGCGGGTCAGCTAGTATTATTATATTAGTGTAGACAACAGATACAACCCTCAATAATGTAGAGCCTTTACTGACACGAGGGGGGAAAGCTTGAGTTTTTTCATTCGTTTAGAATTTTCCTGCTGGAACTACGTTACTCCAGCAGAAATCGTTTTTGCCGTTTTTATCAAAAACGACGACTCGGACAATTTTTTAATGAGGCGCATATTCATAGCAGATTACGCACTAATTATACGTTCCACTCATATCACTCTAGGAGCCACTTTCTTGTTGGGATAACACGGGTACACGACCTCCACAACCACAAACTTTCAACCCAATGACTAAACATAAAAACTGTCAAAGATCATCAACTTCAGAATTATGTACATTTTAGTTCAGGATTCAAGAAAATCATCAAATTTTGGAACAATAAACTTTATGTCATACATTATAGAGTTAAATTCCAACCAATGCAACATTTGGTACCTATATTGTTTTAGGCCCTTTTAATACAAATGATCAATTAAAAATCAACTTTATGTGCACATGACTAAAGTCGATACTTGGGGGTTGGTGGCTATGAATTGAGATTATCTCAAATTATTATAATAATATAATGTATAATGTTTGCAGGAAATATTTGGTAAAAAAATAATTTCCTTCCGTATTGCCCATTAAGTAACTTTATTTATCCTTAAATTGGAATGGCATTCAACAATAATTATTACTAGGTTTTGCCCACGGCTTCGTCGCTTAAAAATATTTTTAATCATCATAGGGGAACACATTATCGAGATAAAACTATCCTGTGTCCTTCCCAGGGTAACAAAAGTTACTTGCATATTTATAATATTGGCACAGATAATATAATACTAGCATACAGATGCCTCATCCCATACAAAGAAACCGTGCCGACGTAACTAGCGTTTATAGTCTGAAGACAATTATTTTTATAAGTACTTCGATCGCGTCCGGTTCGGTTCCACGGCGAAAGATAGATGGCGTTAGCAGCGACTTGCAAGTAAAAGGATTTACTCGGTTCGTGAATATTTTTTTCTTTAAATACAGTGGCGATTTGTTTTATAAAAAATTTTCGCACGTTTTTACAGTTTCGGTTTCACGGAGTGGCTTGAGAAGCGAAGCGCGTCTTCACCTTCCGCCTGACGTAGCTCACCAGACACTGCTGTTTCGGGAGGTTCCTGTTCAGGATAAGGTGGGAGGAAATGCCCAGGTTTCACCATTGTGTGGACCGCCCGGAGGACACGGTGGAGGTTTTCTCCGCTTGGGTGGAGCAACGCCGTGTCCTCGTGGAGGCGATCGGCTGTGGAGGTTTCTCGCGTCCGGCCCTGGTTCAGGCCATGGTACGGGGCGAGAGGGCAAGGGATGCAGTCACCTCCTTCTGCGAAGCAATAATGCTTGCGAAGGAGGAGGCGGAGGGAGACGCAACGGAGACGTCTTGGCACGTTCCAAGCCACCGCAGGAGACGCCCTGGGCGTCGTGAGTCGCAAGCCGATTAGGCACTACAGATCACCGTAGGCGCGGACGGCGAGTAGTGGGTAACTCACCATTCGATAAGGACCAGGCCGGAGCCGACGGCGCGTAATGATCCAAGCGCGCCTCAAAGAATTGTCAGCAAAAACTGACGGGGTCCGCTAGGACCGATGCCTGTCTGGGTCGCGGACAAATTTGAAAAAGAGTTACCGCAGCCCTGGCTCAAGCTACTGATGAAACACGGGCGAGTTTTAGTCTGTAAAATCTCACACGCCCTCCCGCTTCACCCAGAACGGGAGAAGTCATTGGATGATTTCGCACACAAAAAAAAGGGTAGGCAGGAAGGCAAGTAGGTTAGAAAAGGCTGTCAGTTAACGAGAGCGAAGCCGCGGGCACAGCTAGTTTATAATAAACTGATTGCACAACTAAAACAACTACTAAGTGACGGTCGAAACCAGAACCTAGCAATGTACCTGCAACATGACATTATGTCGTGATGGCCCAGTGGCTAAGACCTCGCCTCTCGTGCTTGAGGTCGTGGGTTCGAATCCGGGCAAGTACCAATGTGACTTTTTCAAATTCATATGTATTTTCCAAGTTTATTTTGGACATTGCTGACAACGGTGAAGGAAAACATCGTGAGGAAACCTAAGCTTATAGTGAGTTTATTATAAGATTGTGCTCTATTGGTGTAATTGCTGCAAGGCGTTCAGTGAGAGGATAAACTAATAAATAAACACCTGGATGCTAAACCCGCAACAGATTATTCGTTATGGAAGGCGACAAAAAATCTTAAACGCCCGACAGTTCACCAATCACTCCTGATTAAGGCAGATAACACCTGCTAACAACGATACTGAGAAAGCTCACGTGTTTATGCAACATCTACAGGAAGTTTTTAAACCGAATCCCGATACTGGTTCCTCAAAGATTGAAACATGCATACAAACACTGGGTCTAACAGACCAACTAGAGCTGATCATCGAGAAATTCAGTATAGCCGAAATTAGGTCTGCAATCAGACACACTAAATGGTGTCCAAATCCCACAATCTGATGTAGCCAAGTATCTTGGCATGTACGATGTTAGACCGACGATTAACTTGGAGAAAACACATATTTACGAAACGTCTAGCAATGGGACAACAAGTACGCAAAATGTAATGTAATAATTCATAAAAAAAAGCCAACTCTCATTGAAAAATAAACTCCCGCTATACAAATGTATAATAAAACCAATATGATATTATGGGATAAAACGGGCACAGCTGCCAATTCAAATATGGAAATCCTACAAAGAAATCAGTCAAAAATGTGGAGAGTCATAGTGACGTCGGTATTAAAACTGTGAAAGAAGAAATAAAAGAAAAGTCAAATATACAAAGAGAGAGTGCAGTTACATCCAAACAATATAAGAAGAGAAGAAAAAATAACCCATCCACGGACTGACCTTGAACTTAACCTTGAAGAAGGAGCTCCTCGACATTTATAACTTTAGTAGGATAATAACTTAAGTAGCTGGGCGACCGAGCTCCGCTCGGTTGAAAATAGAGAAAACGACGTTTTCTAAAACTGAAACCTAGCTAGATCGATTTATCGCCCCCGAAACCCCCTGCATACTAAATTTCATGAAAATCGTTGGAGCCGTTTCCGAGATTCAAATTATATAGGCTTTAAACATTCATCTACCCTACCTAACACTATCTACCCTACCTACCATACCTACGCTACCTATCCTACCCTACCATAACTACCCTACCCTACCAACCCAACCTGGATGGTTTATATTCACAATATGTGCCACCCAAATGCATACAAAAAATTTAAATCAAATCGGTCCAGCCGTTTAGGAGGAGTTCAGTGACATACACACGTACAGTAGGATTATATATATATAAACTTATATACAAGAATTGCTTGTTTAAAGATATTAGATTAGACAAACGATTAAAACAAAATTGTACAAGGATGGACTACACTTTACTACATTAAATTATTGGCAATAAAATTGTCAGAGCAACATACCATCACGCCAGTATACCCCAAAGAGTTAGGCAGCGGTGCACCTGTAGCCTACATTTCATCTGTTATGTCCCATTAATTTCGATCTCGTGATGGCTTAGGGCCGATTTCACCAATGAAACTATCATTGGTAGATTAGTTCAACTAAACTCTTTATCCCTTCGAGTTTATGCATATATAGCGTTCTGATTTGATGAGACCGCTGAGAAACTACAAATCAGAATGCTGTATTTGCATAAACTGATTTTAGTTGAACTAATTGTGATTAGATTTATTGGTGAAATCGGCCCCTAGTGGCTAAATACCACATCTGTTGTTAAGGTTGTGGGTTCAAATCTAAGCCAGTATTATGAGACTTTTCCAATTCATATGTTCCTTCTAAGTTTATCATAGTAATAGCCGATAACGGTGAAGGAAAACATCATGTGGAAACCTGAACTTACAGTTAGTTTATTATAAGTTAGTGCTCCATTGATGTAATTGTTGTAAGGCATTCCAGGGCGAGGATAAACTAATAAATAAATATAATAGAAGGTGACTCTATTTCTATTGCCAAGATTCTTTCTTAATAAAATTATTTATTAAAAAATATTTTAATAATACAAACTTTTTTCATATTCGTCTCAGCAAACCCTTTCATTTGATACCCATATCATGGCAGTGCACAAGAAATAACTAGTCCGCCATCTTGGGCCGTCCGCCATATTGGATTTAGAATGACGTCACATAGTTAACCATGCACTGTCATCCAAATTAAATGTGTATGCAAAATTTCATCTTTCGGTAGAGGATAACTGATTTAAAATTCAGTTGCAGCATTTGACCCGAACACTTACATACATACATGCATACATTGCAAGATAAATAAAAAATCTTGTAAAAAATAGTTTTTAATGAGATTAGGATTGAAATAAATTTTTCATTTCATCAAGTTTCAAATCACAATGAATCTAAAGAAGTTTTCACTTTTCCCTTCAAGAATGTTTATTTGAGAGAAAGGGCACTTGAGTTTTGTGACACAGGTTATGAATATATTAGTTAACCTTTCGTGTGTTTAAGACGTGGATCCATGCGAGATCCAATGGCTTTTCTATTGTACGGGCACACTCGGTTAAAGATATAATATAGGATCGATATAATATATACCTATTACGGTTATCACTATTTGGTAGTAAACAACACTGCCTCGCTGGTCTAATAGCGGTTAGCCTAATGAGCATCAAAGTCCTGGGTTCAATTCCCAGGTTGGGCAGTGTTATTAGGATTTACCATTTGAAATTTCTCAATAACATCACAGAGTCTAAAATCACAATAAATCATTATAGTAATAGGTATATATTAGTAGATTTAATAGAAGTATAGAATTTTAATAAGTTTGCTAGAAAACATTTGAAAATGCCTTTGCAGTTATAATTGTTGACACGCGGGGTGCACACCAAGAATCTGTAAAGCTCTTGTTGATAATGAATGTGGAGAGTTTGAATGTGAGTAGTGAGTAGCACATGTGGTCTAAGTCACTTTTAATGGTGAATGTACATTGCCATTGGAATCTCAGTATACCCCAGATAAGACAATAGACCGACTTTAACCAGCTTATAAAAGAGTACAACAAAGGTTTGCCACTAATTCTTGCATACAAAACATCATAATACAAACCTATGTACAGACAATACTTTTTTTCAGAACCTTCTTGTTTCTTACTTTTTACACATTTTGCGTACAGATGGCGACACTAGTATGAACGAGACCACCTCGGTACTCTGGACTTTCGAGATATTAACATTTGTTATCAATAAAACATAACTTATACTGCATTACGAGAAAGTTAATTATACCAGAGTCAACAGAATATGATACACGTGAGTCGGTTTACCGTGGGATAGCCAATAATATTGCTATCTATCTTCCATCCCTGTCGTCACTCATATGTTAGATTGAGAAAGAAATATTAGCTTCTACAGATGTTGTAACAGCAGGATTTACACCTCATGGTACCTAGATTCAAATGGTACCTAGTTATCTCACCAACATATGCACAAGAACCGAAGAACAAAGTTTCTACTGTGCCTATTAACTAGACGGAATCATGCACAAAAATTACGCAAAAGATTTGATAAACATTTTTACCTGCAAAATTGGACTCAGGTGCTAAGCTGTCCTTCAAATCATTTATCCAACTTGTTTATCTGTTTTTATAACTGTTGTCTCACAATATTTTAGTAATCACGTTCGTTTATTGATACGTAAATTGCGTTATTTTATTTCATTACATTCGACACAGACTACAATCGACGAGCACGGGTCGCAGATTCGAGGTCTCGGGGATTCAGAGACTAGTGATGTGATGTGTAGTGATGAGTCGTAAAAATCGACTAAAAATTTGATTGATATACGATTTTTAGTAAGTTCACCCTGATCTCTTAACTGATTAATAATTATTTTTAATCAGAAAGAAGTTTCATCTTAGTGACTATCAATGTCAAAATAAAGAGAAATTATAGGTATTTTTAACATAAATTGACGACCGTGCTTCGAAATAACTACGGGAGTCACTCCACAGATTTATTGATAAATAAATTGTATACAGTATGTTTGATAAGTAGTTTGTATGGATACTTTCTGAATTCCGGAGGTAAAGGAAGAAGAAACCTGTCGGCAGCCCGCGGTGGTAAAACAACGTAGTGCTCGTAGCTCGAAAAGGTTAGTACCTCGTCTCTGATAGGATATACAATTTTAAAATTTTGTGTAGTATTAGTTTAAGTAATATAATATTCCAACTATTATTTAAACGGGTACGCAGAGATGTAGTAGGTACATCCAAATTTTGGTAATTTATAGAGTGAAGTTGTTGCCAATTCAATTCACAGTTAGTTAATGTTAAATTTTAAATGAAAAACGCAATAACAATTTGACGGGCCCATGCATGACGCTTAGAACGACTATAGGCCGACCGCTTAACTGAGACCATTCTAAAGTAGCTACGCGGTACGGAAGAGGTGTATTTATGTATTTATTAAAACTTTATGCAACATACAAAAAGTTTAATAAAAACTGTAACCTGACTAGTTACAGTTTTTTTAACCTCTATTACCCGGGCAATAATAAAGAATCAATTGACATCTTGTAACCTTGCGGAGGAACATACGTAAATATAAACATACATACATAGACTCCTAAAAGCATAACCCTTCCTTTTGGCTTCACCGTAGTCGGGTAAAAAGTACATAGGCGGACTTCGTATCGCCGTGGGTGTAATGACACCTCCCTTGCTATCTTAGGAACAGTCTCAGTTAAGCGGTCGGCCTAGACCTGGACTAACAAATTCAGCGTGGTATTTTTGTTCCCATCACGTTTATGCATAATCGACTAAAGTTTAACTGATTGTTCGTGATAATCGACTAAGTGGAAAAGTGATACATTTATCTGAAACTTACTAAACTTCTTCTGCACATTATGCGGCAACCTTGGTTTGGTTATATCAGGCAGATTTAAACGTGTTCTATTAAAATAGAAAGTGGCCAAACATTTGTCTACTTGGCGAATTTTGTATGACAGTACCTATAGAAAAAAACATATAATTTATTTATTGTTTAGATTGACCTCGGTGATTGATACGTCTTGTTTTTTTACTTTTTAGATAGGTACATTGCACCTTGTGCCTACACAACTCAATTTTCTAAAGAACTAGGTGTGTCCTCCATGTTAGATCATCACTATGTTATGTTATCATATTCGTCCAAGATTATAATAGCCAACCAATACGTTTAATTTTTATAAGAGTCTGACTTTTAGTTATATAACGCCTTTGGTAATGACAACAGATAACATTCAAAACTGTTTGATTATGAAATTGCCAATCCATAGCTTCATAGGTTTGAAAAGATAATTAATAGACTCATGAGAGAAAGTTTTAAACATAAGAAACTAGGATGCAAGAGC
Organism: Orthosia gracilis; assembly: GCA_947562075.1. Classification (NCBI taxonomy): domain Eukaryota; kingdom Metazoa; phylum Arthropoda; class Insecta; order Lepidoptera; family Noctuidae; genus Orthosia; species Orthosia gracilis. Next base: position 11,799,434 of record OX387277.1, read on the forward strand.
GAGCAATGCGAGCTTGAAAATTTTGGCAACAGGGACTTGAAAACTGAGTTTTTATAACTGTTTGGAATTGTTTGTTTTTTATTATAGTGCTATATACTATAGTAGGTACATAATATAAGTACGTAAGTAGTAGGTAGATTTGTTTGCTCCAAGGTGGGTGAATACGTACATGCGGAAGGCGTGCGACAGCGAGTTTGCGATGTCTATGTCACTAGGCGATTTCCGTGGAGTTCGTTTGTTTGTCCATAGCAGTCCATAGAGCGCCGCCATCTTTCATCAATATTTATTTACCACAGGCAGGGCAAGCGGGCTTGCCAACTTAGGGCTTTTAGCCCCAAATTTAGGGTAAAAAACCAAGTTGGGCTTTTTTTAGGGCCCTAAACAATTTAGTGCTATTTTTAGGGGCATATCTAATATTACATGGATTACTAACGAAACCAATTGTCCCTTGTAATGCTGCAGATTTTGCTGTTTAATGATGACAAGATTCATTCTAAAACAAGATGGTGGATCATTTACCCCATTTCTGAAAGTTGTTTATTGTTGTTGTTGTTTATTGTGTTATTAATAATGTATATTAATAAATTTAATTTCAATTTATGTTGACATTGTGCTTGTACTATGCTTGTTTAATGCCTGTATTGTTTTAATTAAGTTTTATTTGTTTTATAAAACTGTTTTGCATGCCTTAGTTAAGATAGAAAGTATAAGGATCACGTAATATTATAATAACACGACACTTAGTGTGTTGTCCACTGTGTAACTTGTGCTTCTACCCAGAAGCGTTACTTAGGACTGTACAATTAGCAACTTATGACTACTTTTGTTAGCTTGGGTCTTACCTGTTAAAACAAATGTAAGTGTTAATGAATAAAAAAATAAAAAAGATAAATAAAAAAAAAATAGAAAATAAACATCTGTATCTTGTACTTTCTGTGCAAATAAATCATTATTCTATTCTATTCTAAACATGTATGACTCAAGAATTCTAAATCTACTAACGAAATGCCAAGTTCGAACTAACCAAGTCGGAACTAAAACGATTTATTAACAATATAGATCTTTAATTCGTTATATTCTATTATAAAGTAATTGAAACTAAGTTATATTTTATTTACCCTAATAAAACGAGATAATCATTTAAAGAATACCCTTGAATATGTACAGAGCTTTTGAATATTGCATTCATCATAGGGGTATTTTTTTTAGGAGTTAGTAACCCTGAGGGCAAGTAATTTAATTGCGCACTAGCGTGAATGCGACCGGTGGCGCGGCGCGCCGCGCGGTTTATTGTAAAATTTTAATACACAGAGTATTTCCCATTTCGTAATGCTCCCCCGGGCATATATAGGCCTGCATGAATCCATGCGGACCCAGTCACGCTCTGCGACCGTATAAAGCTGCAATCCCTCTAAAGAAGCATGCGCGGAACAAACACGGCGCGCCGTCGTCTCGGGCTGTTCAGGGAACAGACACCCCAAGTTTGTTACCTGCATGCGACAACGCCCCCTGTCAATATCATAAAAAAGATCCTTGAAGCGGCCCTACTCGGCAGAAGACGTCTTACGTATAACATTTGTAACTATCACAAAGCACGTGCCAAGCACACGCGCGTACAATGACTTTTAGTACGTAGCTATTCATTTTAGTTAAGCAATATTTTGCACAAATAATTTTAGCAGGCGCTTACATAATTTGCAAGTTCTATCATTGAGGGTTTTCCAAAACCGTCTTCAATGAAGTAGACTAGATTTTATTAAATTCAAAATTATCTGTAGAACCAATCTGATTTAGGTGCGGTATGAAATATCATATTTTTTCTTGTTTCTTGTAACTAACTTTGAAATCAAGCCTAAATTGGAATGTCAGTTTCTGTGGCAATAAAAACTATTACCTATTTATTTATTACTTTCAAACTTTATTGTACACCACTTACGTACAGTGTACAATGGGCGGTCTTACCGCACAGGGCAAACCTACGGGACTATTCTTTATTTTTAACCACGAGTGCGGCGACTGACACTCACTTTGCTGATGTTAGAACGTTTGAAAACTAGTTAGTATAGAATCCTTCCGCCGGGGCCTCACTTTTACAGGGCCTCGCTCGCGCTACAACTCAAAAGGCTACCAATTTTATCCTTAGTAAACAGTTATTCGTAATAGCCATCATGACGATAAAATCCGTCCGTTAGATTACCTAAAAATATTGCACACTTATTTTCCTTTTGCCAAGTAAACAAAAAAATACGACGATACAGTGCGTTGAAATATGGTGTGACGTCACAGTGTGCTACACTTTATACTGATAAAGTGACGTCACAAGCCCCCAACTTTGATGCGCTTTAACTTTGGTAATTTTTAGATATTTGATAAAGCAAAAAATACGTGTCCAATATTATTTGATAATCCCACTGATGGACTTCATAGAATTATCATTTTCCTACACAGGAGACATCCCTTTTATAAATAAAATAAAGTTGGTTTGTTAGTTAAATATTTCATACGTGCCAATCATTTCATCACATACCAATATTGTAAAAAAGACAATGACTTCGCATATTATGTTCCGCCCGCCCGGAGCCCTGAAGCAGGTAAAGGGCGCCCCAGGTAAGGACAGGGCATAATAAGAATAGGCCATACAGCATACTAGACTAGAACGAAGCAAACTCGCCTCGTAGTCGCCTATTCTTCGGGTACTGTCCTATGCCGCACTTCTTTTAAAGACTGAATTCGCTGCACGCTTCAAGAAAATGTTTGGACGTCGATAACTTTACTATTTAAATCTATGCGAGCATAACAAAAACAATAAAAGTTAAAGACCGTGACAATTCGATTATAACTTTTTTTTACTAAAACCGCCATTACGAAAAAAATGGCTGCCGATTACGTTCCGTTCTTTTTAGTTGTTTTCACAGTTTTATTTACAAAAAAGGCAGGAACCGTTAATTTATCTGAAGATATAGATTTAAACGTGACATCACATTTAAAATTAGAGATCGTTCAGAAATATTGCTTACACAGAGACGACGCCTGCAAATCTAACAACATTAAAGTGTGTGCTGTCAGACTGAAAGATAAAAAAAAGATACACAAGGATTTTCGAAATACATGCTATTTATTTTTGAGCAACATGTGCGATTATCCTGGGGAAGGTAAGCCATCATCTGCCTGCTAGTGACAGCAATAGGGCTCCGTCTGGACCATATAATTTTTTTAGCTTATATTATGTTTATTTAATTACCTGCGTAATAATTATGTCTGACGACGACTCATTTTATTCTTGTTCTTCCACGTTTTTTTAACTCTTGACGACTCTCTGTCCATGAATGGTTTTCTGAGTAGTAAGTTCAATATAATAAAATGTACTCTGTGGTAGTGAGTGCCAGCGTTTTGACAAGTGCTTTAAAGTATGTCATGTCAATGCTCAGAGCATTCCTGAGCACCATTCTGAGATTGAATTATTTTATAACGTTACTTTACATGCTGTTTTAGTGTCCGATAGTTGGCTAAAACCTGGACTTCCCTCTACTTTTTACTGTTTACCTGGCTATATGTTGATTCGCAACAATAAACTATGGCTGATATTACTTCCAAGCCAATGCTTCCTCCTGACTCTTTTTCTTTCTCCGCCGTGACTAACCTTGAGATCCTCAAATATTTTATCTCAATTAAGTCTAGGGCTGTGGGCTGTGATGGGGTTAGTCGAACTATGTTATCTTTTAAGATTGAGAATTTAATTCCAATTATTACTCACATCATCAATTCATCGCTGCAGACTGGTAAGTTTGTTGCAATGTGGCGTAAGGCTTACATTATCTCAATTAAGTCTAGGGCTGTGGGCTGTGATGGGGTTAGTCGAACTATGTTATCTTTTAAGATTGAGAATTTAATTCCAATTATTACTCACATCATCAATTCATCGCTGCAGACTGGTGAGTTTGTTGCAATGTGGCGTAAGGCTTACATTATCCCTCTTCCTAAAATTCCCACCCAGTTTGGCTATTCACTTCAGACCGATCTCCATTCTCCCTTTCCTTTCTAAGATCCTAGAAGCAGATGCTCTTACACAAATATCCACCTACGTCTTCAAGAATAACCTGTCCAATTGCCAATCCGGTTTTCGGCCTGGCCACAGCACAGCCACAGCTCTGCTTAAAGTTACTGAAGACATTAGGGATGGCTTTGAGAATTCGAGGTTAACGGTGCTGGTTTTAATAGATTTTTCCAATGCTTTTAACACCGTTGATCACGACATTCTCCTGGCCATACTGTCTCAAATTGGGGTCTCTTCGTTGTCACGTGATTGGTTTTCATCATATCTTTGTGGTTGCCAGCATGCTGTGCGTGCTGATCAGGATTGCTCTGACTGGTGCGACTTGGTAGTTGGTGTTCCACAAGGCGTTATACTGTCTCCTCTTTTATTCTCTTTATTTATAAACTCCATTACTGTTATCCTCAAATGTTCTTACCATCTGTACGCTGATGACTTGCAACTTTACGCTCAATCAGACATTGCCAATCTTGACAATTGCATTTCATTACTCAATGCTGATCTTCGAACTATCAGTGAGTGGTCTGGCAAATTCGGAGTTTCTGTTAACGTCGGAAAATGTCAGGCCATCCTCATTGGTAGTTCGTACTATTTGAGGAGTGTAATTATTGGTCAACTTATGCCACTGATGTACGAGATCTCCGTCATTTCTCTTTCACCTCATGTAAAAGATTTAGGTCTGTACATTGACGACAGTTTTAGTTGGAATAAACACGTGGCTCAGCATTTCCTCCCATCCAGCACCAAAATCACTTTGGTCCAGTCACTTTTGCTTCCCATTATCGACTATGCTGATGTTTGTTATCCTGATCTATCCCAAGAACTTCTAAACAAATTGGATCGATTTCTCAACAATTGTATTCACTTTGTTTTTGGCCTTCGTAAATACGAACACAATTCTTCCTACCGTTCTCAGCTTAAATGGCTGCCTATCCGCCTCAGGAGATCCCTCAGATCTCTCTGCTTGCTCTTCACTATAATGAACGATCCTTGTGCTCCCGATTATCTAAAAACTTATTTCAAAGTGTAGGGCAGTTCTCACAGTCGTGACCTTCGATCTTTTAAAAATCTACTCCTCCAAATTCCTTCACATCGCACCGGTTTTATTTCCAATTCTTACGCTATCTCGACAATAAAGCTCTGGAACGCGCTACCCTTTGGCATTAAAAAGGCTGAAACAAATTCACTTTTAAAAGAAACGTTCGTGATCAATTTTTGAGTCAGACTAAATAGCTCTCATCTAGAGACAGAAGTCTATAATAATTATTAATAGGTTTCTCGTTTTATTTATTGGTATTTATTAGTCTATTTTATTTATATATGCGTTTTATGAATATATATATTTAAGTATATACATTTACGTGTAAAAGTTGTTATTTTTAGATGTTATTTTGTATCCGCTTCACAACGTTGTCTTTTATAACCCAAAGGTTGACTGGTAGAGAATGCCTTGTGGCATTAAGTCCGCCTATTTACCACTATTGTACATGAAGTTTAAATTAATAAACAGAACCCTAAAAACCAGCCAAGTGCGTGTCGCACTTCGCACACGTAGGGTTCCGTAGCAAATATAGAATATATTTGTTATTAAAATATAGATACGTAATAATAAACATTATCATCTGATTTCAAGTTCATAGGTCAATGGGAAGTAAAATAATTGCTCGGTTTTTTTTTTTTTGTGACAATCGACGTGCTGACGCGACACGTGAGTGACAGCAATGGCCAATACCCTTCGGGTTCGGAATCCTAAACACGAAGCGAAAACGAAGTATTAGCGTAAATGAAAGAAAACTTACAAGATCTTTTGCTTACTAGCACTATTCCTCTTTAGATGGGGTCGGCTGTCCTAATTTTCTGGCACAAGAGTTACCGCGGCCTTGGCTCAAGCAACTGTAGGAACACGGGTGGGCTTTAGTCAGTAAAAGTCTGACACGCCCTCCCGCTTCACCCAGAGCGGATGAAGTCATTGGATGATTTCCCACACAAAAAAAATCCTCGAATAGGAGTTCCGACATGCTAGTCTGATGTCTATGGTTTTTTTAGAATACTACATCGCTGCTTCGGGTACTTGCGAGCAACACTTGGCTAGAAGACGGAGCAACGAGGTTGAGGTTGAAACTGAAACGAATCTTACTGAAATGACTGCTGTGGATAATGTTACAGGTACATGGTACATTATAAACAGTTCATTTGATATTACGCAAAATCTTGAAAAGGATACTTGAACTCATAATTCAATCAATCTGTCCATCCTAATTATGATAAGATGGTCACGCAGCCATGAACCGACCTCCGCAAGCGTTGCTTAACCTTGAAGATCGACCCATGCGGCTGTTTTTATTTAGCCACGAGCTCCTCATCATTATGAGCAACTTTGTCTATGGTCGTTTGATTTGGATGACACTATACAGTTAGCTAATTATCATTTTTTTTCAACGACGATATAACCACTTGACGGCGCATACAGTGCCCCGACGCTCGAAAACTATTAGTATTTTGTCGCCTATGTAAAGGCTTCGGTACTAGTAACCATTTTAGTTGTGTCCAGTTATTAGACCTGTATGCACGCTAAATAAATACAAATTGTTTTATCTTTTTATTGCAATTATAACGCATCAAAATGCCCTCATGCGCGGTAAAGAGGTATGGGAAACATCCCAAGACATCTAGTTACAAAAAGGATGGCATAACTTTTCATCGGTAAGTAAACAGTACGAAAATATATTTTTAAATTAATCAGATTATGAGACACCGCAGGGATCTAGTTAAAATGGTGGATTGGATAGACGAGGACACTTTTGATTTCCGCGTTGATGTCTTTTGGAAAAGTCTCGCTCTTTCACTAGACAATTCTAATGCTTCTATCCCTTTCTCTCCCTTTGTATTTTTATCGTAAATATCCGTGCTGTTACTTTTAATAGCTGAAGTCGATATCGATAATTATAAAATTAAATTTAATAAAAAAATTATTAAAAAATATCTATCTACTTTTAACCGACTTAAAAAAGGAGGGGGTTCTCAGTTCGTCGAATTTTTCTTATGTATTATGTTCCCGGATTACTCGTAGATGGCTTGACCGATTTGGAAAAATACTTTTTGTTGCTCTGTGTCCCCGACATACATATTTATTTTTGTAATTGATTGATTTTGATTAAATAATATTTATATGATTTTAATTGAGTATTTTTAATAATGTTAAAATCCATTTTATCGATATCGACAATTTTCCCTTAATCGAGTTGATCAACCCTAACGATAGCCATACCTACGCAACTTACTTTGAACTGACCAATTGCAGCCGCGCGTTCTTCCTCGTCCCCCGGCCCGCAGTAGTGAGTCGTGTGCTTAGAAAAAATCCGCCTATAAGCTCTCTAGTGGTTATATTCTCTTTGTTTTTTTTCAATATGGCGGAGTCCCAAAGATGGCGGTTCAATTATTATTTTTATGCACTCCGTGATATAGGTTAGAATAATGAAAATAATGTTTTTTTTTTAATAATAATTTTATTGTAATTATTGTTTGTCTAGTTACCGACGCGGGTAATGTGACCCACGCCGCACTGCGCGAGGACACAGAATCAGACAGCCAAGAAAGGTCGTTCGACAACCACGTCTGCCCGTACTCCTGCCCCCAGACATACGTCCCTGAGTGTCTGCTTGTAAACAGGGCGGCAGGCGGCAAATACTACAGGATGTTTTACTTCATCAACCACTGCATGGCTGATGAATATTATTGCAAACATTATAAAGGTACCCAAGTCATTATTATATCGATTTCAAAAATAACCCTTTTTTGCGTCGGGCAGTGGTGTCTCATCCCATACAAAGAAACTGTCCCGACGTACTGTACTAATTATATGATTTATCTATTTATATCGATTGATTATTAGATGGTGATCTATCTAACGCCGTGGAACGGAACCGAACGCGATCGATTTACAAAAAATAATCGGTATAATCAGATGAAAAACGCTTATTTTATTTAATGATATGGTAAAAATGGAAGTGTGTCGTATATAGAATAATGATTGAAATAGTATTTTAATTTAATATTAATATTTGAAAATTTATGTAAGAATTTCATTAAATTGGAATTTGATGTTGCATGCTGTTAAAACGGTGAGACATGTAGCACTATGCAATGTTATGAAATGAACACCCCTGTATACACTATGTTTCTAGCAAATAAATATTCTATTCTATTGAACCGGAAGACGTTGCGTTGGGAGGCCTCCCACTAGTCGGACCGATGACCTGGTTAAGGTTGCGGGAAGGCGCTGGACGAGACGCACAGGATCGGTCAATGTGGCGACGCCTGGTGGAGGCCTATGTCCAGCAGTGGACGTCTTTCGGCTGAAATGATGATGATGACTGCCCAATTGCCCATCTAAAGATCAGTGTAGCCAACTTACAACTTGTGAGTTGGAGTAGCTGCATTACGGCCTTCCGGGAACCAATTTGAATCAATTCTCCGGCACTCAATTGGAGCTCTATCGCAAATACGCTCTTCTGGTGATCGACAGTATTCATTTTGGCTTTGACCCCTTGATTACCTGAAACGTGGATCCAAGCGAGACAATAGCTTATTAAATGTTTCGGTAATTATTTACAGTATTTCGGTAATCATGTACCCACCAGGTGGAACGATGTCCTGGTGAAGGTTGCGGGGATCCGCTGGATGCGGGACGCACGGGACGGTCAATGTCGCGACGCTTGGGGACGGCCTATGTCCAGCAGTGGACGTCTTTCGGCTGATATGATGACACATAACTGGCGAAGTGGAGGTGTATTACAGGTGCACTACTGTCCAACCCTTCGTGAAATACAGGTGATATTATGTTAATTACTTTCAGAGTTTCCTAAGCCACCTGAGGACTCTGAAGATGTGATGGCATCCCCAATATCATGGTCCAGATGTGCATCCTCCAGGTAATCGTTTACTTTTTTACCGTCTTCAAAAAAATTTGGGGGTAGGATTTTTTTTGTGACCCATGTCCCTAACTGTTACTAATAAAACGTGTGCATTACCTACTTGCCACTGCGGCTACAGGCGTGTAGCACTAAGCTAACTAAATAAGTGACATCATTATTATTAATGTATGTACTTATGTAAATATTGTAAAACACATATTTTTTTTAAAAAGAGTAAGGTATGGAGTTTCTTGTGCGTTCTTCTCCATAACAAGCTACTTTTCCGAATGCACGGTAGAATCAATTTTCATTACTTGTAAAATTATTTTAATTCTCTGACGTTCAAAAGTGCCGCTTTTTGGCCTAGTTGAATAAATATATTTTGACTTTGACTTTGAATATGGCGGACTCGCAAAGATGGCGAACCAATGATTTTTAAGCACCCTCATGCTATGAGTAGGTAATGTAGAGGCTTTCCACATAGGACAAGCAACCTGTTCGGCCGCTGACACTTAAAGCTGGCGACTTATAAGTTTGGAAGGAAATCGAATACAGAATATTTGAAATATATCGAACGCGTGTAGTTTTTTGTTTAGCGGGGACTTCTGTAAAAGCCGCCGGAGGGCAGGCACGTTGTTGATTCAATACAAGTTAAAAGTAATTTCTGCTTATTATTTGAGCTCCCTGAGCCCTCACAGTAACAAACGTAAAAGGAGAACGGAAAGGATTACGAAAAACTTGTTTTTATCCGACTGCTGAAGGAGGGTAATGTGTTTATCAGTCTATGTATGTTTGTTCCTATGTGGCGTTCTAGAGACCAAACGCGTTGGCCGATTTTGATGATTCTTACGTCAATCGATTCGTCTTAACCTTGCGAGTGTCACTGGGTACATTCAAATTGGAAAATAAAAAAATGGCGGCTTCTGGGAGCCATATTAAAGGACACCAAATATTTTTTCTTCCGAGAACATCGAGTGGGTATCAAAATACAGGGTTTTAATAGGTGATTTCAAAAATATATAACACTTATATGTTTAAATGTACCTAATTCTAAAAAAAAAAGACTAAATATTTATAAATAAAAATAGTTAATTTAAAAAATAAAAAAGCCGACTGCAAAAAGCCAACTAAAAAGACGTAAACAAGAAACTCATGCTGTGCAGTCGGAGGATACATATGGTTTTGGTCAGCCAGCTCACGAACATGTATCCTCCGCCTGCACAGCATGATTTTTTTCTTATTTACCTCTTTTTAATTCGCTTTTTGCAGTCGAGTTTTTTGAATTAATCTTATTTTAATCATTTTTTTGTTTTGTAAAAGTATGTTTAATTATTATTATTCCTCAGATTCATGCAGTTCTCACGTTTCGCCGAAGCCGCATCGTCCATGGCTCATTACGGCTGGCTAGGTGGTCCCTACAGGGCTACCCATATAATGGAACCACACGAGCAAATACCTGGATTTGGGTAGTACCAGGGTGGCATGTGCATCGGTAGCTAGGTACAATAGGGCTTCGATAATCCGAACACCAAAAATTTATATGTTTGGATTAATGATAATGAGTCGGCAGTACAACGCGGTCCAGTTAACTGAGTACTTGGTGCTGCAGTGTCAGTCTGACTTTCGTCTCACGGTATTAGCCGCTTACTGACAGAGCGAACAGCCTCGCGAGGCAACCACGGACGTTTGCCGCACAATTTTCGCCGCGCGGGGCCGCCTCGGTCTATATTTTTTGTGCATGAGGCTGCCGCGCGCGCCAAGGCCGAGCCACGGTGAGGCTGCCAGCATCGAGCGCTCAGTTTAACGAGAAGTCGAGAAGAGACTGCGCGTGCCTAACGCAGTTTATAGCCAGTTTTTCCTTCCTAGAATAAGATTCTAGCAAAGAATCCATCTTTTTTATGAAGTCCGCTGTGTGAACGCTTATTTCCCGGTTCATGTTTCTCCATGCATCTGCTTAGTCCTCTATTAGTATAATCAGAATGTTGTGCTTCCCAAAGTAGTCTACATTCGCCATATAATTGTATGGGTATCATTTAAGCTATCGCCAATTTAATTAATTTCGTGTTTCTTAAATAATAGAGGTTGCCCGCAAAATAGTAGATTTGTCACCAAAATGTAGTCAGCAAACAATATAAAATTAATTCCACAATACATCTCCTAAAATCATGGAGATATAGGGTCTAGTACCAAATAAATGTTTTTGTATGTATTATAATAGGTTTGTCCCAATAAGTATTTAAGCAAACTAATTTAAAGAGATCACCAATAAATCATATATTATGTCAATAGAAAATTTCATAAAGTTAGATTAGTGTCGCAACAGAGTCGACGGAGCCTCGCTTCGCGGGGCTCCTGTTTCTGAATGCAGGGTCTAAAGTAACCTAACACGAAGGAGATGACGGGAGCTGAGTTCGCTCGCTTTGCTCGCTCACTTCAGCTCCCGTCATCTCCTTCGAACCTAACCTGTCCGAGACGGGGTGCCCTAAGCTCCCGAGCTCGCTTCGCTCGCTCTTAAACCGATTCATTGACCATTGTCATTGTCATTTTAATGTTGACATTTTCATTAAAATTATAAATTGATGTATTAAATTGGTAACGAATACTAAAATTTTAATAACTGAACGAAATAAAATGTAACAAATAAAAAGGAGTCGCAGTCAGGGATCGATAATCGATTTATTTGGTGACAGATCTACCATTCTGAGCATAAAGCTATTATTTTAGTAATAAAACTATTATTATAAGAACGACGTTTATATATTTATCTAATTCACTAAAATTTTATTGGTAATCCATCTCTTATTATACACATATATTAACATTTATTTGATAATTCATACCTGGGAACACTTTTTGTTTATCTGAGAACGAAAATATTTCGTGGCGATAGATCTATTTATTAGGTGATACAACTTGATGACAAATATAAATTTTGGTGACAAGAAATATAGTTCCCTAATTGTATTAATTTCAGGCACTGTTCTTTATCCATGACGCAAACGATTCCGTCGTTCGTCGAACAAGCGAGGCAAAACACAACCGTCTTGAGTGCGCGTGGCAAACTTACTGAGGCCTGAGGCGCTTTTGAGCATCGACAAAAACCGACAACATTCGGCTCGGGCCGCGGCACGCTCGGGCGAGGCACTGCCTGCGTTTGCCTCGACCGAAGATTTGTCCGACCGAGGATTTGCCTCGCGCGGCTACATCGCGAGGCTGCTCGCTCAGTTAGTACCTACGCGGCTATGTTGGCGCACAGGGCGCCGCGCGGGTAGGCGGGAGTGGGGTCGCAGTCAAGTAAGGTGCACAGTTAAGTTGACCGTGTAGAATATAGATAATTTGAAAGATTTTTTAAAATTGGCGCAACGACGCACGGTGAACGAGATTTGACGGTCGATACGTGTAGCACTTACGTGAATGAGACAGCACTGCGATATTCTGTGAGAGACAGCGACTTGCGCGACAAGGTTGTCTCGTTCGGATTTTTGGGGTTTCGGATTATTGAGGGTCTTTTGTAAATAATTTAAAAAAAATGTAGATATTATGTAATGTCAGTGTGGAGTACTGTGAAGTGATCCTCATAAAGCCAAGCGACCTAATGACAAAAATATGTAGGCACTACAGCCCAAGACAGTTTTTAAAATCATCATTAATTCAGGGCCCAGCGACCTAAAATTATGACATGACATTTAAACCTATTTTTTGGTTTAAATAAACCCGCTATAAATCTGCCATCAAAGAATTAATAACCCTGAACGCATCCCTAATTTTGACAATGTCAACTAGACATTTTAAAACGATCTTGGAAAAAGGAGGAAAAAGGACCAAAAAGGAGGAGGTTCTATGTTCGACTTCATGTATGTTTTTTTTTTTTTTTGTTCACCGATATCTCCGTCAATTGTGGATCGATTTTGGAAATTCTTTTTTTGTTTTAAAGAAAATGTTTCGAAATTGATCCCACACAATTACATATATTTACATAATTTGTATGTTTGTTTCAATAATAAAAATAAATAATGCTTTTATAATAATTATAATATAAAAAAAAATTGATCTAAATATTCTTAAATGATGTAATACTTTAATTGAGTAGTTTTAATTCAATGTTTATTCTTATGCTTAAATTTAATAATAATAATAAATTAATATGAAAATATTGTCTGGACTGAAATTGTTCAAAGCGCCCAGCTACTGAGAATTATGTCGGACAAAAACAAATTGGAATGACCTACAATGGTTTATGCACCAGGATGGGTATTTCAGACCCTGAAAGGCATAGCATAATCATATACCTAATTTTCCCACTGCTGGACAACAGGCCTGATGTCCGAGAGAGGGAATGGGCCATAATCCAAAATGCGGGTCCAGTGCGGGTTGGTAGATGTCACAATTTCCTCACGACGTTTTCCTTCACCATTTTGAGAGCAGTGATGATGAGATAAATTAAACAAAGTAATGCGCCTGTTTGGGTTCTAACCCACGACCTAAGGACTCGTAAGTCGGGGCTTACCACTGAACCACCACTGCTCTAACCTCTGACAGGGATGCAGTGGCTTAAACAGCAGTACGCTCAGCCATTATACCCAATTCTCTCAAAATCAGCGTATCTACTACATTTTCATCAACTTCCTGATCCGGATGGTGTATCAAATGCAACAAGATCCTGGGCTTACTATTCCCCTCCCATTTACAGATAGCACAGATGAATAAAAACTTCTTGGACGTTTGCCTTCTCTCTTTTTTCTTAACTCCGTGTACTTCCAAACGATGCTGGTCGTATATGCGTCCGCAGAACATTTTTTTACATTCTGGACATCTGGAAAAATAAAATTAGGTGAGTTTTGGGAACACATTTACTACGGCTAAGGAGTTGAATTTCTTGGCGGAATCTGTGTTACCTGATAGCTACAACCTGGGTATAATTAAGTCAAGAGTGAATAGATTAATTCTAGGCAAGCGTGCTTCACCGTCGTCCAAATCATCATTTACCATCAGGTGAGATAGTGATCACTAAGGAACACGTCTACCCTAAGCTCCCTCAAGCACTAGCGGTTAACCGCTTTTCCATTTTAATATGCAACCACTTTTGATCGTACGCACTTAACCACCAACCGCACGCTTCGCGGCTGGCCGTTAAGTTTGCGGCGAGCCGCCGTTGATGTATGTATGTACGCATAGCGGGACCCTCGACCCCCAGATCTTTGCACACCACCTAATTATTTAGTGCTCATTTTGTGCTTCCCAAATTATTTGGATTTAGATTTTGTGCTCCTAAGATGTAGGAGTGGAGCTCAGTTGAAGTAAAGCTACCGCCAGCGGGGCCCTCCTATGTTTACGAAAATGAAGGAACGTAACTTATGTAATTATTAAGTGCATTAGGCTTCTTTCTTTCTTTTTCGTGTGAGGATGTGGCCACCTCTAGTGTCAGAGTTAATTAAGCCGCCTCTGATAACCCCACAGGCCTCTGACTTGGCTATTTCAGACTAACATTAACTATATAAGTCCAGGTTTCCTCACGATGTTTTCCTTCACCGTTATAATTGTGAGTTTCAATAAACGGCACACTTATAAATTTATTTAATATCATAAGATAGGGCTTCGAGGGACTCTAGGGAGCCGAGGGTCCCGCTCTGCGTACGTACATGAGCGGTCCAACCGCTCGACGCGGTTTCATCGCGGTTGGCCGCTATTCCAACAACGTCAGCGGCTGGTCGCTAAAATGAACCGCATAGGCGGCCAACCGCTAGTGCGTAAGGAGGCTAACTGTCATCGGTCCTAAGGCTCATATGGCTGACACATTGCCAACTTTGTTTCTATGCAGGATCAACTCGTTCCGGATTCAATGACTCAGAGAGACAGAGCTTTTTATCCCGATAGACTATACTGTGATTTTTAATTTCGTAGACTAAACTGACAGCTGCCAATGACCTTATTTTTTAAAAATGTTGGAAGCATGAAGCTTAGTGTTGTAGATAAGGCTCAATCATAAGTGATTCATCGAATCGAAGAGACATGCTTCCTCAATTTAATTTTAATAATTGGTGTAAATAAATGTTTTATGTATAATAATCGTAACATATTTAAATATAACAATATTCATACACGTAGTAGATACTCTTTTATTGTGTTAAATATGAAATCAACAATATAATAAATGCGATCGATAAAATGAAGTCCAACATAAATTAGTAGAAACTAAATAAGGGCCGGCAGTTTCTTAACAAATGTAATTCTTTTGCCGTGAAATAGTTTCATTCTCGATCTACTTCGATTTTCGATCAACTTTCGATCACACGGGATAGTCAGGATACGACGCTATTTTTATGTAACAATAAAGTGACAACCCCCCAAATGTCAGTTTGGTCTACGAAATTAAAAATCACATTATAGGTATAATTAAAATAGGTTAAAATTATCTTACCACGCAGGCGAAGCCGTAGGCGGAAGCTAGTATCTTATACATACCTCTTCTTACTCTTCCGATGAGCATTGTAACTCTTGACACTGCTGAACTTTTCCTTGCAAACAGCACATTCCTTCACAACTTCTTTCCCGTGACTCTGCTCGTGGTGTTTCAAGGCCCTCGCATGTCTGGCTATGAAGCCGCATTGATCACATTTGTGTGGGTTGTCCGGACGGTGGATCAGTTCGTGTTTCTTTGTGTTCTTCTTCGAAACGCTGCGGTAGGAGCAGTGGGAACATTTGTAGGGTTTTATACCTGTTGGTGGAGGTTTAAAGTTCTTGTACATATTAACATTCATACATAATTTATATTATACTTATCCTAACTTATATTATAAACTAGCGCCAGGCTTCACACGGAACAAATTATGTACGAAAACCTTGCTTCCTGTTTCTATTAGTAAAAAAACCGCAAAGTGCGAGTCGGACTCTCGCACCGAGGGTTCCGTACAGACCTCAGCTTAAAGGTATTATAGACATGAGTATTTGAAAAGAATTTCAATTTAATATCTCTACGCGTTCATGAGGAAAGGGGTAGTAAATTTAATATCATTAAAAATATTTTTATTATATGATGTAACTAAAAATTTACGGATTTCGCAATTATTCCTTTATCTGTGCTATAAGACGTTACTTCGTACCAAATTTCATGACTCCGAGTTCACGGGAAGTAGCCTGTAGGTTTTGATTCCCTTGCGAGTGTCGAAAATTTGCGGCATAAACGGCTGTAATAGCCCCGCAAGTTGATATTGCGATGGAACCTTGTCACAATAACAGCTGCGTGACGTCATCCGTCGCACAAAAAGACAGCTAGCAAAAAAAATGTTTTGTATTTTTTTAGGTCGGTTTGTGCGTATATAGTAACTGAGACAGGAATGTCAGACAATGTAATCTAAGAATAGCCAGACGGCTGTTTATGACCATAGGTATATTTCTTAGAAATTTCGGCACCCTAAAAGATTAGTTTTTGTATGCTGCTTATAAAAAAACAATGATTACACCCATAAGTACATAATTGTGTTGTTGATGTGAAAATATGACAATATTTCTTAGTATAGAATAGGGGTCCGCATTACCGGTCTAACTGCTGATTTGGCTAAACTTCGCTATTTTCTTATAATATAGATAGATAATTACTACATCTCTAAGACTCTAAGCTTATAAATAAAACTATTGGTATGGAAAAAATCAATGTTATATTTCAATTCAATACAATCTTAGTCTATTTCTTCAATCCCACTCATATTGTCTTCCAAATCATCACTACTTTCTGTGTCAGTTGTTTCTGATTCACTGTCGTCTGCCGTATTTATAATAAATAACTCGTCAGTTATTCTATCTTTGCGCCAATATTCTTCTTCAAGCCTTTTTACGTGGTTTACTTCCTTTCGCCAGTCATCTGGAGTTATCGATGCCAACGCCTCCAACGTCAGAGTTTCAATACGGCTTTCTAACTGCTCCACATTCTTTTCTGACACCCTCATTTTGACTAGGTTCCAGATGTACTCAATGGGGTTGAGGTCGCAGTTGTAGGGTGGCAATCTAATGACCTCATGGCCATTGTCAGCTAATAACTTGTCGATTTTATAATTTTTCGGCGGTTTGTGCTGTTTAATTAATAGGTATAGTTCTGGTTTTGTACTATCGCTGGGAAATTCGATGTTGTGAGCTTGTAGCCACTCAACCATCACCTGTTTTTTAGTATTCATATTTGGTGGCTTATTTTCTTCCTTACTATGATAAGGGGCGTTGTCCATCACAATTATCGAGTTGCGTGGTATGTTGGGTAGCAATTTCTCTGTAAGCCACTTAGTAAAATTCTCCGCATTCATTTGGTCGTGATAATCCCCCGTTTTGGTGTCTGCTTTAAACATTAAAAGGGCATTGTTAACAAAGCCAGTTTCACTTCCCGCGTGAACTATTATCCATCGGCGGCCGGGGCTATCGTTCCGTCTCACTCCAACATCGGTTGCTGTTTGCCAACATTTTTTTACGGTGTAGTGTGCGTGTATCCATGTTTCGTCGAGATAAATAACGGGTCTTTTGTTATCACCAAGCGAGTCATTTTCTTTCATACGGCGTAAATATTTAGCCCTCCACGCTTGAATTTGGGGTCTTTCAATTAGAGCCAGTCTTTTTTGGTAGCATCGTTTAAATTGGTAGCCTAGATCACTTTTAATTATTTTTCTTAATGTAGTTTCACTACCAGTGTAATTAAGGTCTACTTTTGCAGCCGCCAAGATTTTGCGCATTGTAGGTATTTCTTTCCTCACCGTATACATTGAATGAATGATATTCCTTAATGCAGTTAAAGAAAATCCGTCGAAAAATTCTCCGCATTCATTTGGTCGTGATAATCCCCCGTTTTGGTGTCTGCTTTAAACATTAAAAGGGCATTGTTAACAAAGCCAGTTTCACTTCCCGCGTGAACTATTATCCATCGGCGGCCGGGGCTATCGTTCCGTCTCACTCCAACATCGGTTGCTGTTTGCCAACATTTTTTTACGGTGTAGTGTGCGTGTAACCATGTTTCGTCGAGATAAATAACGGGTCTTTTGTTATCACCAAGCGAGTCATTTTCTTTCATACGGCGTAAATATTTAGCCCTCCACGCTTGAATTTGGGGTCTTTCAATTAGAGCCAGTCTTTTTTGGTAGCATCGTTTAAATTGGTAGCCTAGATCACTTTTAATTATTTTTCTTAATGTAGTTTCACTACCAGTGTAATTAAGGTCTACTTTTGCAGCCGCCAAGATTTTGCGCATTGTAGGTATTTCTTTCCTCACCGTATACATTGAATGAATGATATTCCTTAATGCAGTTAAAGAAAATCCGTCGAAATATTCCTTCCTTTGTCGTTTTGCTTTGGTAGGAGTTCTCATTTTGCTGCCACTTGCTGTTGCTGACTCATGCTCTCGTCGTAATTTCGTCACAGTATTTTTTGCAACGCCTGTGGCACAAACCACACGTTCCGTGACTTTGGTAGAATTTTGCAAAATCTTCAAAATGTCTATTACCAGTTGCTTCGACATTAAAATGTCCTCAGTAGTGTCCGAAGCACTCTTTAAGGCACGGTTTATATTTTGTATAACTAATTTACAGTTTTCTTTCTCTTTTACAAAATAATTGTCCACTTTAATTATCATTTCACGAGTACGACTGTTAATTAATTTCTTACTCATTTTAACGGGTAACAGGTAAGAAAACTAAACAACAAAACTCAACAACAAAACTCAACAACAACAATAAAACAGGATAACAAAAACAGAAAGCTATAACAAGTACTCGAAGCGCGTAAGCACGTAAGCGCGGGCTGACCTTGCGAACGGTACTGACGCGACGGCGCGACTTCGGCTACGTCACCAAGATGGCCGCCAATCGCAATATCAACTTGCGGGGCTTATATCTTTTGATTGCGTTGACTTAGAAGTTTGATGTTTTTTGATATAAATTTCAGCTTGATAGCCCCACGCGTTCCTGAGAAAAAGGGTCTTAATAGACAGACAGACGGACAACAAATCCTATAAGGGTTCAGATTTTTCCTTTCGAGGAACGGAACCCTAAAAACGGTATCAAAATCCGTTGAGTGGTTTCGAAGAATTAGCAGAGAAACAGAAATGCCAACGCAGACGCGTATAGTGACTTAGTTCTATACTATTCAAACTAAAGTCGTCAAAATCTAAGAAGTCCGTTCACGTTTCTCATTTTACATGCCGCGATATCTTTCTACGTAAGAAATTGAAAAATCAAATTTATAATCCCAAAAATAAACTTCTTTTTATATTGCTGATAAGCTTGCGCTTGACCACTATCTCATCTGATGTTAAGCGATGATGTGGTCGACGATGGAGCACGCTTGCCTAGAAGTAACCTATTCACTCTTGACTTGAAGACTCCCAGGTTGTAGCTATCAGGAAATACAAACTACGCCAGGGAATTCCACTCCTTAGCTGTACGCATAATAAAAGTATTCCCAAAACGTTTGGTGCGTATGGGTGGGATGTCCACCATGTACCAATGACGCGTCGCCGTACGTCTTGTAGTCCGATGATGGAACGGGCTAGGAGGAATTAGTTCATTCAGTTCCAACGCACACTCCCCGAAATGTAACCGATAAAAAACCGACAGGCGCCGATGTTCGAGGTTCTGGAGCCTAGATTCGACCAGTACTTCATTGCCGATGCGCCTCTTGGCCCGTCTTTCGATCGACTCAAGTGCATCCAGCTGGTACTTGGCAGAGCAGGGAGCAGTACTCCAAGATGAGCAACTATTCTGGCGTGAAGTACCGTCTCAGCTTCGCGAGGAACCCCAATTTTATGGCAGCCGGCTGAGCTTGTTACCCATACATTATAACAACGAGTATCATTCGCAAGCATCTAGTTATTATTATTAAGTATTTATATAGCTGTCTAAGCGGGCATTTTATAAAAAAAAAACATATTCTATATATAATATATACCCTACGTAAACGAATTTGGATGTAATTTGGCACACTGGTAGACCGGGTAGACCATGCCCTAGATTAGGACATAGGGTGCTTTTTATCCTGTGAGTATGTTCTCTTGGGACAAATATCACGCAGGCGAAGCCGCTGGCAGATACTTGTAATAAGATACTTTTATCTCGGGCATATGTTGCCTTAGAGTAATTTTCACCCGGGCGAAGCCGCTAGCAGAAGCTTGTATTAGGTTGGGGAAAAAGTCTTTTCGCATTATAGTATGTATGAACTTGTAATAAAATCTCTTTGGATATACTATTTGTATCTGGCTGGTTTTGGTATAATTGAAAGTTTAAATTTTAAAGAACATAACTCCAAATTCAAATTAGGAAAATGTGTGATTTTCATTTGTTTTTCGTACTGTCATGATGAGTGAATCTAATGAAGAAATTCGATACATTTTAAAATTTTACAACAAAAAAGGTAAAAATGAAATGCAAGCCGCGAAAAAAAAATGCGATGGAATTTATGGACCTAGTGCAGTGTCTGTGAGAGTAGCACAAATTTGGTTTAAGCGTTTTCAATCCGGAAATTTTGATGTCAAAGATGCACGTCGCTCTGGTCGCCTTATTACGGATAAAATGGATGCCATTTTTGAAAAAGTGGAGCAAGATCGGCATATCAGTAGTTACGATGTAGCTGAAGAACTGGGAATTGACCACAAAACAGTTTTGGTGCATTTGAAAAAAACTGGGTACACAAAAAAGCTCGATATTTGGGTACCTCACGAGCTCAAGAAACCTAATGAACCGTATACTCATTTGTGATTCTTTATTACGACGTAATGAAACCGAACCATTTTTGAAGAAGCTGATAACTGGTGATGAAAAGTGGATCACGTACGACAAGAACGTGCGAAAAAGGTCGTGGTCAAAGGCCGGTCAGGCTTCACAGACTGTGGCGAAACCCGGGTTAACTCGCAACAAGGTGTGTGATGCTGTGTGTGTGGTGGGATTGGAAGGGAACTATTCATTATGAGCTGTTACCACCAGGCAGGACTATCGATTCTGAACTCTACTGCGAACAACTGATGAGCTTAAAGCAAGAAGTTGAGAGAAAGCGGCCGGAATTAATCAACAGAAGGGGTGTGGTTTTTCATCATGATAACACTAGACCTCACACATATTTAGCCACTCAGCAAAAATTAAGACAGTTTGGCTGGGAGGTGTTAATGCATCCGCCGTATAGTCTTGCACCTTCAGATTTCCACCTGTTTTGGTCTCTTCAGAATTCTTTAGGAATGTGTCAGGTTAACATCACGAGAGGACTGCCACTTGTCGCGGTAAAATGATCAGAAGTCCCAAAATTTCTATAGCAATGAGATCATGTCCCTACCTACAAGATGGCAAAAAGTTATCGAACAAAATGGTACCTACATACTTTAGTTAAATGTAAATAAACTATATTAAAAAATGTTTTGAATTTTCTTAAAAAATGCAAAGAAACTTTTTCCCCTACCTATTAATAAGATATTTTTTATCTCGGGAATATATTGCTTTGGGGTAATTGACACCCAGGCGAAGCCGCTGGCAAAAGCTAGTAATAAGATACTTTTTATCTCGGGAACATGTTGCCTTGGGGTAATTTTTACCCGGACGAAGCCGCTGGCAGGAGCTAGTCTTAGGATACTTTTAACTTGGGAATGTGTTGCCATTTGCCATAGGGTAATTTTCAACCGGGCGAAGCCGCTGGCAGAAACTAGTACTAGGATATTTTTATCTTGGGAATGTGTTGCTTTGAGATAATTTTCAAACGGGCAAATCCGCTGCCGACGTAACTAGCGTTTTTCGTCTGATTTGCTAATTATTTTTATAAGTACTTTGATCTCGTTGGGTTGTGTTCCACGGCTATAGATGGTGTTAGCAGCGACTTGCACGTAAAAGGGTTTCCTCGGTTCGTGACTATTGTTTTCTTTAAATACGGTAACGATTTGTGTTTTAGTATATTTTTGCACGATTTTACAGTTTAATTGTACCAATATGTGTCATAGTAAAAATTTCAAAAATTAAGTGGCATGCCTCAGATATTTAAAAATGCGCCATCTATTGGAATCAATGTTAAATGATCCGTTCAAATAATCCTTAAAATGTGAATTATGAGCCCAATATTTCATAATTTTGTGCTTAGGTGAGTTGATTTAACAAGAACAACAATTACAACTTCTAACAATTACAATTACAATTTCTATGATCAATTCTAGTAAACGTTAATTTTACACACAATTCAATAACATATCGAGCCATCTCGTGACAATTATTTGAACCAAATTTACTTTAGTAGCGCTGAGACCCCGTGCCTTGAGATAATTTTCACCCAAGCGTAGCCGCTGGCAGAAGCTAGTAATAGGATATTTTTATCCTGGGCATATGTTGCCTCGGGAAATTTTCACGCGGGCGAAGCACCGGCAGACACTAGTAATAAGATACGTTTTATCTCGGGAATATGTTGCCTTGGGGTAATTTTTACCCAGGCTAAGCCATGGGCAGAAACTAATAATTTAAAAAACGGTCACTAACCTTGATGAATCTGCACATGCTCTTCAAATAACACCTTATTATAAGTCGAGTAGTCGCACATGAAGCATTGGAAGGGATTCTCGCCTCTATGCATCTTTCGGATGTGACGTAACATCTTCTCTTCCGTTTCGGCCGTGTATCGCTTGCATTCTGGACAACGGATCCGACGAGGCTGGGCTGCGAGGTAGGCTTCTAACGGCGATGTTGATCGACTGGGAGAGAAATATTGATTATTATTCATTAAAACTTTATGAGTTAATAATGCGAGATGCATAAAACATGGCAGGTGCATCTAAAGAGAAAGACAAACAAAAAAAAAACAAATACGTGTCGGACTTCGCACATGTAGGGTTCCGTACCAAACCGCAAAATCAAGTTGGTTGTAATAGAAAAAATTAGACACGGTTGGCACAATGGCAAACATCATCTAAAACTTTGCCAAATTTTAAGTTGATAGCATTAGTAACCCAGGTTGGGTAGGTAGGGTAGGAAGGATAGGTAGGGTAAGTAGGGAAGGTAGGATAGATTGGGTAGATTGGGTAGGTAGGGTAAGTAGGGAAGTTAGGGTAGGTTAGGTAGGTTGGGAAGGTAGCGCAAATAGGGTAAGTAAGGAAGGTAGGCTACGTAGGTAGGTAGCCAGTTGACGAGAGAAAAGCCGCGGGCACTAGCTAGTAAATATATACTTTTCTCAATAACAGTGTTTGTCATAAAAAAACGTCATTGAAAAAAAAGTATCCAACAAATCAATGCTCCATTATGATTGGCATGCAATGTACTAGCACACTTTTGTTCGAGTTATAAGTACGTGTATTGTCCCCCTTAGGATTAGGACACAGGTACTCACTTATTTTGATCCACCTTGACTGGTTCAGCCTCACCACATTCAACTATCGGATACTGCGAGGTAGACGCCACATCTATAAATACTGTGTTAGACAGTTCACTAGTTTCTCCCTCTGCCATGATTTACCTGAAAGAATATTATTTATTTATTGGAACGGAGTTCTTCAACGCGGCTTGCGGTAAGAGTTGCTTATTAGAAATCGTCACGACACGAATAATCGTTATACCACTTTTCGAGACGACCGGTTCCGTGCGGCGTAGTTCTTTGCGATATTATCGTCAAACGCTGGCCGCCATACCTACTTGTTAACATCATCGCACTCTTAGAATTAACGTGACCAAATTCAAAATTCGAATAATTACTGATTGACCTTTAAAAGTCTACTCTAAAACTCTGTGGAAAACAGCCCGAATTATGAGTAAAAAAGGGGCTGCCTATACATCAGTCACTTCAGTACTACACTACACTTTTAAGAAGACTTAGCAAATATTGCATTTCTGAGTTAAGATTACACTGGTCGATCATTCTTCCATACGAGTACAAACGTAGTCAGGCAATTATTCCACTGTTTGACGATGTACGTTCAAAATAAAAAAATGATATCAATTTGTCTCATCATTATCTAGCCCTGTATGGAAGCAAAAAGGTAAAAAAAATATTTGAAAGTTATTAGCGTCGAAAGTTCCATATTTCAACACTTATTTTAACGCATCTTTGGATGGCAATAAATACCATAGGAAAAAGGAAAATAGCAAAACGGCCTCCATACAGGGACAGTTTAGTAATTCAACAATGCAAATAATTATATTTTGAAGATATACATTTGGTTGTTTTTTTCTGATATCTAGACTCTTAAAGGTCTGTTTATAAAATTTCGCGCGCTCGTTTTCGTCCTAAATCATCATCCATTTCGAAACAAATTTGCAAAAGTGCTAATTCGTACGCGAACTAGCTTCTTACTGCTCATCACAGCATCTATCTTTTTCGCAAGTGTTATCGGATGAGATAGCATGCATTTTAACCTCGCGCAGAAAATAGTTCGTGCCGTCGACTAGGGGACCTTAAGTCACTTATATTCTGCGGGTTCGTGTGTTATTTAAATCAGGTTCCCTGCCCGATGAATCAAATATGATTCACGTGACACTTTTTGTACCGACACTGACAAGTTCATGAATCATAATTATATGAACAAAATTAGTACCAAGTTTAAAGGCTTATTTCTGTTGGACGTAGCGGGATTTATGCAATTTTTAGTATAGGGACGTAGGGAGTACATTGTCTTCTGTCGAAAAAAATAAAAAAGTTAGGTAAATTATCTTTTTTTTTTTATACGGATATGAATGTGCAAATAAATTTTACACAGTAAATTAGTCTAAAGAAAAATAAAACGAACAATATTTATCTTAGCAAATTTATTGAAATTATACAAAAAGAATAGAAAAAAAAATGGTAAGGTGAGTATAAATTCGAATTTTATGCGTACTAATTATTTGCACGTCCTGTTCTTCGTCAAGCGAAATTTAAAAAAAAAGTGCTGGACATTACGTCATGAAAATCTTTGCTATATGGGGACAGGGAACCTGTTAACTTTTATCTATATCAAATTATATTCATCATCTTCGTAATCTGCCTTTTAATTTTCCCACTGCTGGGACACAGGCCTCCTCTCTATGAGAGAGGGAATGGGCCTTAATACACCACGCGGGCCCAGTGCGGTTTGGTGTTTTGGAATTATATTCATAGTTGAAGAAAATGCGTAAGGAACTTCGATCCTTCAGCCTAGTCTATCTCACTGCAAGGCAAAGGACTCTCTTTCTGATTTCCATTCCTCAGGCTTCGGTTCAGAGCAATCATAGACCAATCCTGTCCATAGGCGTCAAGCTCGTCCCATCTTCGCCGAAAGAATATGGTTTTGTTTAAAAAGAAGGCTCTCACTGGACAAGAAGACTGGAAAGGACAGCCCACTGTGCAGAGCATGCATGGAGGAGGACGAGACAGCAGCACACCTGCTTCTAAACTGCCCAGTAATCACTGGTTACAGGGCCAAATACCTCGGTGACCCAGGTACCGTACAGGGAATAGTTGGCAACACCAAAGCGCTGGTGGCATTCCTCGAGAAGCTGGAATAGATCGTGTGAAGCAGACGCATCCCACCCGTACATAGAATATATAGCTTAGATGTGTAGTTGAGAACACCAGCCCGTCTTAACTTAACTGCAAAGGCCAAGGGTTGTCTTATAACTTGACCAGAGGACAAGCATACTCCCTACAGGGTGTACTTTTGTGACGGGGTAGTAAGGGCAGTCTATTACAGTCTTAGCTAGGAAATAATTTTCGGAGACCTTGCATTAACTTATTTCTTTTATTATACACTAGAGCTTCGCCCGCGAATTCGTTCGCGTGATCCGTGTTTTATCCTACAGATGACTTTTTAGTTTGATACCCTTAAAGGTTTAATTTCCAAATATACCTTCTTAGTGCTCCCCTACATCATAAAAAGAAACCCTGTACAGTAAAATTCTTCAAAATCTTTAACATCATTTTAGTTTTGAAAAACTAATAATGAAAATCTTTACTATTTAATTAGGTTAGTATTTATGCCAAGTTCAAATATGCCCAAAAAATTTTCACCTTAGGAGTAGAATTTCCAAAAAGCGTAGAAATTTCACACAAACTTTCTAACCCCTTTTAGGGAGTAATCCCTTAAGGTTAGAATTCCCGAAATTAAAAAAAAATCTCATTGTATTTATAACCTCATAACCAAGAGCATAAACCAACAATTAATAATTTAACCAACAATTTATTTATAAGTTTATCCTCGCACTGGAACGCCTTGCAGCAATTACACCAATGGAGCACAATCATATAATAAACTCACTATAAGTCCAGGTTTCCTCCAATATATACATGAATTCTTTTTATCAACGAAGAGCATAAATTCACAAACTGTATCTCTTTTTTAGCGCTTTAGGGGTGGACTCAATAAATATTTTTTTAACTGAATGGCCCAAGATTTTTATCAAACAACAGCGAATAGTGAAAACCGTTAATAGTGACTTCACTTAAAACGAAGTACTGGATATTACAACGGAATATAAATGTCCCGTTTAAGGTCTGTCCCTGACTGGACATTTGAACGGTCCCTTCAACATCGTTTTAAACGGTTTTGACTGTATATTTAAATTACATGTGACCTATGGGGGGTTACCTTTTAACCCCTTAGGGGTGGAATTTCCAAAAATCCGTTCTTAGTGCGCAATTACGTCACTTGAGGAACATCCCTGCCAAATTTCACTTTTATATGTCAAGTGGTATTCGTTATTTCATGATGAGTGAGTGACTGATCTTTGCTTTTATAGATAGAGATAGATAATTTTGGATGCCATTCACCAATTTTTATAGATTTTCTAGCCTGATTTTAGTTTATTTTTAGTTAGTACCTGATTTATTTTGAAAGAAAGTGTGTATGAGGCCTACCTACCCCAGCAAAGCCAAGCAGTGCATCGGGTTTAGAGGTGTGACTAATATATTCGTAATAGGTACAGCTATCATAATACAAGCCACGTATATTCATATTAGGATATGCGTATATAGAATAATAGGTTACCAGGTATTAGTCAAATAATAGGGTCGCGTAATAGCGACGCAACCGATCGCGGCGATTGATGATAGCGCCGATTCCGATTATTTTACATAGGTGATTAACTTTTTAAATACGCCAACATGAGCAACGTTGACAGTCCTAAGCCTGTTTAAAGTATGAAGGAAAATTTAATCACCGTTTCACTACTTTCATAGTCATACGTGAATAATAAACGTGTAGAATCACGTATTTCATATTAATTATTAAGGAGACTATTACCGATATTACGCAGATATGCATATTAGATTGAGTAGCTATAATGAATCGGTTCACTAATATTTGACTAATATCCAGTAATAGGTATGGTATCCTAATATGCGTTAACTAATATATTCAATAATAGGATTACCTAAAAATTAACCTAATATAACATCTCTAATCGGGTTCTGCAAATCCACAAAGTGTAGGATAACATTCGCAACATTATAACTTGAAATATTACAACTGTAGAAATTCGAAAATATTTTGGTTAGGCCAAGCCTTCACATTACTTACCAAAATGAAAGAGATAATACGGTTATAGTCCCAATACGAAAGTTTCTTCAACAATAACTTATAGGAATCATCTTGTCTACTAGATTACGACTTTTTTCTAGCACATAAAAATAAACAAACAAACGCCAATACGATGACATTTTTACTCTGACATTTGACTTTTTTTTTCTTCTTTGGCAACTGAGTAGTAAGCAGTGCTGACTATTCTGCCAGAGACATATAATCGTATTTTTTTTATTCCTTCTCAAAAGTCCCAAAGTATCTCCTCAAATTTTCGAGCTCGTTTCGTTCAGTGTTGCATCCAAATTTGTCATACAGAAATCATTGCCGGCGCGGCACCAACTAGTAATAATAATAAAACATAAACATAATAGTACTACTTCTTATTATGTATTTAATTTTACATACCTAACTCTAGCACCTTCTTACCACATGAATGCAATACAAAAATTTATTTTGAGTACTTACTGTTTGAAATAAGTAATTTGGTAACTTTTTTAAAAAGGAATAAAGAGCACGAGGGAAAACGTCTTTGGATAGATTAGAATTATTGATCTGGCTAATGTTATATCCAGAAAATTATTTTGTAAAAGACCTGTTTTCGTCCTAAAACAAAGACATAGTACAATAAAAAGTGTCCCAGAAAGAAATCTTGGATCCCATGTCATGAATCCAGGATTTATTTCTGGATATATATAAATGTTTTGACTGAAATAAAAAGGATCTACTACTAAAAGTTTCTGTTGCCTATCCAGTAATTTAAAAAGCAACACAACAACCAATTATTGAACTAAATTACATGAAATCTGCAGGATTTTTTGGGTGTTCTTTGCGCCATTTAGCCATCTCCTCATGATATTCTTGGTAGTCCTGATTTTGAACATAAGTGTATGTCTTATCGCCCTCTTTTCGTAGCACTGGTTTGGCTGGGTCCTCACCCTCTGATTTGGATGACTCTTCATTAACTGTTTTGGCTGGATATTCATCCACTGGTTTAATCCACATCTGGTCTTCTGGAAGTCTTTCTAAAGACTTGTGATCACTATTGTCGTTAGAATCTTCAGTTCTGAAAACACCGCCAATGTCGTGTAAATACGGTTTGTCAGATTCAGAAGGCACTTTGTTCTCTTCGACGCTGTCTTCGCGACCTTTAATATAACCAAGAGCCTTTAAAAGTTCATTACTCTCGTTCGTTTCAATTTTTTGTGTTACTTCTTCAGGTTTCTCCAACTCTCCGTCCAAACTTGAAGGATGTTCTTCTATTGCGTTACCCGGTTGACTTGCTTTCTTACTTTCTACGAGAGACAATAACAGAAAATTATTTATCGTTGTTACAGGGATTACGAATTAATTAAAGTTATGAAAAAGTTATCTCTGTTACATTTCTATAAGGATAACAAAAATATTTCTATCTAGTCTATGTTGTCCCACTCTTAAACATTTGTCTTTTGCATAAATTTGTTAACATAAATACAATTGAATATTAAAAAAAGCAAAACATGCTCATTGTGCATCAAAAAATTCGTCCAAATCTCTGTCAATGGGAAACGTGTCCAGAACGCTGGCTATGCTGATTTTCTGGCCGAAGAAATGGCCACCCCTCTGGTCACCTGAAGAGTGCTAATTTCTTGAGAAACTCGATGCGCCCTCGGACCCCATGGACCTAATGTTTCAACTCCAAACGGCTCAAACATATAACTGTCAATAAGGTTATTATATTTGCGCCGTTTGAGGTTTTCTGCACCGGTAGCAGCCGCCCCAGCCGTGCTGCACGGTACATGGTACCATGGTACATGGTTATTATACATGGTACCTACCTATCTACATAGTAAAATTTCTACAGCATTGGGTGCCTCAATTACGAAGTTCACTTTGAAGTGAAACTTTTTATGCGTTGTTTCGATAATTGGACGAGAATTGAGAGTGAACCATAGAGGGAAGTAATATGTCTGGAGCATTGAGATAGGAAAAACCATTGAGATAGGAAAAACATGGAGGCGCCGCGATGTTCTATACATACATTAGCTTATACAAATATGAGTGAAATACGATACAGAATGTGAAACATCGTGTTGTTTCATTCTTTCCAAAATAGTAATCGTATTTGATAAAAGAGACAACAATATTACCGCTATTGCTCATAATGGCAACATTTTGTTGTGACGTAGTGACAGTTGTAGGTAAGTGCCATATCCGCCATATTATGTGACGATTTTTGTGCTTGTGTTCGTGGTAGGCCTGCTGTCAAATGGTTGTTTACTTATTGTATTATTGAGATTTGTGAGTGTGTGTGTGTTCCTTGATTAACACAACCATAGCATCGGCAGCCATTTTATGTGACATTTTAAGGTTTAGGTAGGCACCTTTTTTCGTAGGTATTTCCAGTCCATACTATTTAATATGTCTATGGTCTGGAGTGAACTATCGAGGACGCGTCACGTTTAGGCACCTTTCGTTACATGGAAGAGAAGAAAGGTATAACTCCATCCTGCTCTCACGCTAAATCTCTCTTCTTCGCTTACATAATTATAATTATCAATAGAACAGTGCTGAAAGCGTAAATTTATATTAATAAGTGATTACGATACCTTTAACTTCTGGTCCCGAATTTGGATCTGTACGAAAGTTTGTTTTTTGCATATGATTTATCTGGCTGCTTTCGTTTTGTACATCATCCGTTAAACTTTTTATTGTTACCATTTTAGTGTCTTTTGTTGTCTGCTCAACTTCTTTTGTGTAGTCTCGTAAACCTTTTTTCTCGACGATTGATTCCATTTTTACATCATGTAGGTTTAGCTGTGTTCCATTTTGGTTGGCAGAAAGGCGTTCTGTTTCTATTTTATGCTTGCCATCAATGGGTCCTATTGTCTTATTTGGTTTGAACCTGTCTTCATTTGCAACGTTCGTGAGGACAGGATCTCTATGATTTTTAAGATTATTCTTGAGATATTTGTATTTAAGCTTGAGGTTTTCTGATAGTACCATTGATTCGTTCATGACCGCTTGTGGGTCGATCTTGCCTATAAAACCTTTTATTATTTCAGTACTGCTTGTTCTGAATTCCTTTTCGTGTTTTTCGTCTGATTGGGCCCGAGTATTTTGTGCCGAAACTTTTACTAGTTCCATACTGTTCTTTCCGTGTTTCTCATCTGATTGGACCCGAATATTTGGTGGTACACTTTCAGTATTATTGTAAACTTTAATCACACGGCTGGGCCTTTCACCGAGAGCCTGATTTACATCTGTATGCTTAATTTTGTTGGCAGCTTTTTCCGCCAATTTTTCAGCCAGCTCATCAAACTTATCAGATGCGAGCAGTTGTTTTATAAAACCATCAATATCATACATCCCGTTTCTTAATAATCTATGCCTTTTTGTAAAGGCCCACATTTTTATGTTACATAGATGCACTAAAACTGAAAATAAAAATATGTTGTTAATCATCTAAGCTGATGCTCGCAGTTAGGCATTAAACTTCTGTTTCTAGTAAAAGTTTTATTTAGTTTTGTTAATCCAGGTCATCATATACCTGTGTACCAAGTTATTCCTTTCAACAGTTATTAAATCAAGATTAAGTATCTAACATCCAATATAAGTTTGAAACACATTAGAATTCAGGAAATTGTAGGGCTATTTCCCAGCTTGTGTTTAGCGTCTACTTATTCAGAAAAAAATATAACAGTAGAAGATGGTTAACTTACAAAAATAATGTAGAATCACATATTTCATTTTAGTTATTTTTATAACTACTTACAGCAAGGTAGAAACTACTTACAGGAAGGTTGAATACCGATAAACGACCGAGAGTGCATAAAATAATAAAACCCAAACAACAATAATTGTATTCTGTGATAAGGCGCACCGACTTATAGCTAGTAATACGCATGAGTGCATTAAAAGTTACTGACTGGTTGTGTTTTTTGTTGTGTTTTTGGTACGGCTCCAGAACAAAATGAAGGCCTCTAAAAAACGAAAAATATGGTCTGAATTATATCATTCATTTTCTTGAACACTGGGGGGCTTATATGATCCTCCTTGCCAGCCAAACCGTAATTTAATGTACAGTTGAACATTTTCAATAGAGCGAATTATTACATAATTTTTATTCGGAATGTTTTTTTTCATGTATTTATCTGGCCTATGGTCTTATGTCCGTTAGGGGCGCTGAGTGGCCAGTCTTTGAAGTGGCATTATATGGCGTAAAAGAAAACGTAACTTCACCAAGTATTGGGTAACCACCCAAACCTTTACTAGTTAGGCTATTTCAAGTTCAAAACGTTTCAAAGCTCTTCACAAACCGCTGATAGTAGGAGCACAAACCAAGAAATGCCCTGACTTGGGTTTTGTTCTCCGGGACTAGCCAATCCTTGACGGCAACGAGCTTAACCGCTTCTTCGGAAACCACGTGTCCTAAAAAGTTCACTTGACGCCAGAACAACCTGCACTTCTTTGGACTTAGCTTGAGATTGGCTCCTCGTATCTTCGTCGACAGCACAAGTGCCAGATTGCGGAGGTGATCTTCAAACGTCCGTCCCACGATAATTTATTTATTTAATTTAATTTATTCAGACAATTGATATTTTTTTTTTTTTCTTTTTTTAATTTTGTCATCCAAGTAAACTAGGCAGGCGCACCAATCAACCCAGTTAGTACCCGCTCCATCATTCTCTCAAATGTGGCAGGGGAATTACATAATCCAAATGGCATGACACTGAATTGCCACAATCCTTTGCCTGCAGATAATGGTGTCTTTTCCTTATCTCGAGGGTCTATCTCGACCTGCCAGTAGCCTCTGTTCAGATCTTAGGTAGTAAACCACTTCATTCCCGTTAGTGTATCCAGCGTGTCGTCGATCCTTGGCAACGTATAACTGTCCTTCTTTGTGATATCTTTTAGTCGGTGATAGTAAACACAGAAGCGCATGCTGCTGTCCTTCTTCTTTACCAACACTACCGGTGAACACATGACTGGATGAAGGTTCAATCACGCCATACCCCTGATCATGTCGTCAACTTCACATTCCCGTGCCACTGGAACACGTCTTGGTCGCTGGCGGATTGGTACCTCATTTCCTGTATGTATTCTGTGTTGAACTAACGCAGTCTTCCATACGTCGGCATCATTTCTTGAGAAATTTCTTTTCTTCTTCCGATAAGTTATTCTGAGAATCCTTCAAAAGCGAAGTCACGTCGTATCTTGCACTTTGAACTGTGGTGTTGGTGGGCTGTTCGTGGCATCTACACATCCTTTCGCATGCCTTTCTTGAGTACCAGGTCCTTGTCACTTGTGTTGACTGCACGTACCGATGAAAAACTAGTACCCCTCACCAAGATGTGTGCAATTTTCCATGAAGCATCGTTATCTAACCCTTCTTTAAGTACACATCGGTTTTCCTGACCAAAATTCCTTTGTAGACAAACTGGTATGATTGTTTCTGACCTTGGACGAAGAAAAACCTTCTCCAAGCAGTACACCTTTCCCGATGATGCACCCTCCATGAAGACTTCCTCTGAGCCACACTTCAACACTCCTTGATGAACGTCAATATCACACTGGTGTTTCCGCTTGAAGTCTAGACCCAGAATGGAGTCGTCCAATATGTCGGCCACGATAACATTGTGGCGGTAAACTTTGTTCCCTAACTTCATGTCCACCTCCTTCTCACCTCGGACGGTTATGTGCTGACCGGTGGCTGTTCTCAGATGTACACCTTCATGGTTCCCGAAGAAGTCCCCAAGAAACCGTCTTGCTAGTTGGAAACTGACCACTGTCAGTGAAGCTCCAGTATCCAATGTCAGCTTGCATGGTATTCTGTTAATTTCGCTCTCGATGATCAGGCTGTTCCCGTCACAGGATTGTGAGATAGAGATCCTTGGGGCTCTTTCATCACTAGCCAGCACCCGCCCCTTAGTCCTGGCATCTACTCGATTCCCTGCTGCTGATGCCCAGCAGGGACGTCAAGTGATCCTTCCACTGGCGACTTCCTATCGCCGTGGGAAGGCCTTCGCGTTGCTTGGGCAGCTCAATCGGATGTGGCCTCTCTCTCCGCAGCCAAAGCATCGGGGTCTTCACCCCGATGCATTGGCTGCGGGAGGTTGCGACTTCTCGCAACCTCCCTGATTCAGTGAGTTCGATCGTCCCGTCGAACTGCCTCCACCTCAAAAGCGTGGGCTAGAGCGTCCTTGAGGTCCTTGAAATGACCTAGCCTTACGGCAGCCCTAACCTCCAGGTCTCGGATCCCATCCGTGAACGGCTGTACGAGATTCCCGTCGATCAGCATAGGTGATAACTGGTAAGCCTTCCGGACCAGCTTTTCCACCTCCAGAGCCCACTGCTGAAGAGTTTCACCAACCCATTGCGATCGGTCTTTCAGTTGGGCCTGAAACACATGTTCCAGGTGCGCGTCACCGTATTTAGCTTCTAATGCCTCCAGAAACTTCTCGAAAGTGACGTCTTGTCCCAGCGCCTCTAACACAGTAAAGGCCTGGTCACGAAGATCGAAGGTTACATCAGTCAATGCCTATTCTTTGGTCCACCCATTCGATTTTATTACGGCATCAAACAGAATCTTGTAGGCGGACCATGACGAAGAGCCATCAAATGGTGGCACTTTAAAACCACTAGGTGGAGGCGGTTCTACCGCAGCTGTCATGGTCCCATCTCCAGACTTGAGGCCACGTATTGTCTTTTCTATCTCGACGATGCGGGTCTCATGTTGCTGGACCTGGTCCTTTACCTCCCTCATCTCCTTACCGATGGCTGAGGAGGACCTTGATCACCATTAACTGCTCCTCCTTACGGCGACTCCTCCTTGTCGCGCTGCAGCGGCACTCCTATCTCCTCTCTACTCCTCCTGACGGCGAGTCTGCTCTTTCTTCCTTTGGTAGAACCGGCATAATTTATCCCACTTCTGACAAATATTTTTTACGAGCTGGGGTTCAAGGATAACTTACGACTTCAAATGCCAATACATTCCACGAGTTTCCTGGATAAATCCTTTACTGTCCAGGCTACTCGTCTGTGGAATGCGTTGCCAGACCCAATCAAACGCGCCCAATCGTTGCCTGTCTTCAAAAGACTCGTGAAGGAGCATTACCTGTCGCTGTGATTATGAATTGACTGTCATCATTTTATTTATTGCCTTTATATTTTAGTATGTATGTATTTATGTATATATTATGTAGCATACGTATGTATCTGCATATCTTTAATAATATTTTTTTTTTTTTTGAACCTGTTATTGTCACACCATTAACAGCCCCACTTCGTGTCCAGTAATTATTGTCCATGCCTGGTTGCCTGGAAGAGATCGCGGAATGCGATAAGGCCGCCCATTGTATGTATTTTTAGTTTTAAGTTTCCTTTGTAAATGTTACTTATGGTGTACAATAAAGTATATAATAAATAAATAAATAAATAAATAAATAAATAAGGATAAATTATTTAAACAGCAGACTTCAATTAATCACACTCTATTACAAGAACACTTCTTTAGCTATTCTATTACTTCGCACTATTTTCCTTTTCCGATCGCTTTGTGTCGCTGCCAAATCGAAACTGTCCCAAGACGGACCCGATCGATCTTTATATAGCACGGATAAAGTTTCTGGAACCTTTCATACTCTTCTAGATAATTCGAAAATCTTCCAGAATAACCGACTTTCAAACTCATTGTTCCCGAAGCGTCTAGAAACTTCCACAATATTCGGCTCGAACATTCAGAAAAATTCCATTCGAGACGAACTTTCGAGAAGATTAGTTCCGCTATTCAATACTAGATGGCGCCACTAAATATTACTTAGTTCTTCTACTCGTCACTAGATGGAGTTGCCCTATCTTGTAACACTATAATAAACCAAACTCATGTTTCTTAACACCAGTTACCCATTACGATGTCGTCAAAATAATTATGATATTAAAAAACACTAACAGTACAGGAAGTGATGGAATTTCAACAAAAAATATAGTGCAATTTAAATTCTCATCAGCGCGCGCCTCCATAGACATGATGACACTACTTTTCGACAGTAAATCAAGGAGCAACATTACAGTATTAACAGTGCAACATTTTCCTTCGATTTTCAAACAACTGCATCATAAAATAACTTTTTAATTTTCGTAGCACACTTCTACTTTTTAATTTTTTGGCGCTTATTATTGATTATTTTTCTCCTTGATTTATTGTCAAAAAGTAGTGTCATGTCTATGGAGACGCGCGCTGATGAGAATTTAAATTGCCCGCCATACCACATATTTTTCCGTTTTTACTTTTTGTTTCATTTCAAATGTATGAATGAAGATAAAATAGTGTATGCAACGGCATATAATTAGGTATTAAAACACTTGCGTGTTATAATTATCATATTTGGCTTCGCCTCATGTGATAAACCCACGCTCGTGTTTTAAGAACCCATATTATATGACCATTGCATAAACTACTATAACATAATTTAATGTAAACGGTGTAAGTAACTGTAATACTGAATATAACCAATTAAATTGCAATTCCATCAGGCAACTATGTTCTAAGAACCTACTTTATGTTAACATCTTCAAAATTCTGTATACTTAGTTCGCAATAAAGAATTTGAATTTGAGAAGTGTGTTAGCTTTTCGCCTAAAAAAGGGCCAATTTTGGATGAATTTATAATGCAGTATGAGTAAACGGCAACACTGTTGTCGCTTGCAGACCACAGTTGCCGGCAGTACTGCCAACTTAGCGTTTTCAGCGGCAGATCTAGCGCTTTTTTTGTTCAATAGCGCGTTCTAGGGCTTTTTGAAACTCTGTACTTTCTTTAAAAAAAATTAACTACGCAAACTATCAACTTCCCAACGACGTCTTGAGGAAAATTTCATCCACAGATAAATATAAATTCAAGTCCAAAACTGATCAAGACCAGACTTATTTCGGCGGCAGAAGCAATTGCAGTAGAATCAGACGATTATGAATGAATTTAATCCCTTGCGTTTATACAACCTTAGTCTCAAATTATTGGGTGTTTTGTTTGAATTTGGCGCCGGTTTTGACCGATTTTTGGAGCGATTTTTTGACAATGATTATTCAGCGCTTTCTAGCGCTTTTTTAAAGAGCTTGAGCGCATTTTTCATTGCTTAGACGAGTTGGCAGCACTGGTTGCCGGCTCATCTCATCGAGCATCGGCTTATTGAAAAAAGTACTCTATGGGCTCATTGCCTCATTTCAAATTTTCAATTTCCTACCCGCGGTTGTTATTATTTTGAGTAGTTAATTTAGTGCTGATAAAGAAAAATATCCAGTTATTTCTGATGTCTAAACCCTCGAAGATGTCCATGCCAGCATTGAGACAGCCCAAGAAAAGTCAAGTAAAACCGAAAGCCGCTCCACCAGCAAAGCCGAAAGCCGCTCCACCAGCAAAGCCTAAAGAACCGCAAAATTTTCTTATAGTAACTTTAAAAGACGGTAAAAAGCTTGTGGTGTCTTCTGATGCTTATCACGGCATGTTAACGGCAGGGGAGCTGTTCAGATGCGTATTCTGTGAGACGGAAATGGTCCGAGACGTGATTTGTAAGGAGAGACACAAGACTTCAGAAAACCACCGAAAGATTTTAGAAAGTTACCCTCACGTTGAGGAATTCAAAGAAAACTTGATCAGAAAGGTTGGTAATGGTATTTATTTAACCAAAGTATGCTAGCCCAGTAAAATATTTTAGAAAGTATAAATGATAACATGTTGCTAGGGAATTTGTTTAGTCATATTTTAGTATGACATACCTCCTGCGTACTATAATTGTTTGAGACATGAAGAGTTTTAGTTTATTTGAGATCGCCATCTCATATACTATAGGGCGAGTCTTTTGCCTTTAGACAGATTCTGGTAGCTTCATACAAATCCCCTAATCAATGTCATAATTTATTTTTAACTAGCGACCCACCTGGGTTGAATATTGCCTGTGTTCTTCAAGATTGATTTCATTTTTTTCATTTGTTTATCCTTGCTTTGGAATGCTTTGCAACAAGTCTAAGTCCTTACAATGTTTTCCTTCTCATAAACTTGAAGGTGCATATGAATTGGAAAAGTCATATTGATTGGTCCAGATTTGAACCCACAAATAGGTCAAGTGGGTTTGGAGACACATATATTCAAACCTACGAATACATTCAAACTTACCAAATCTTTTTTTTATAATATTTATATAGATTACAATGTTATTAATCTCTTTAAAACCCATGCAAACATTGTTGCTGTAAATTTTACAACACAAAAATATATTTCGTTTTATTTTGAAAATAAACTTTTATTTCCAGCTCAATGGGGCTGACCACTACTGCACAGTTTGCAACGTTGTCGTAAATTCCTTCTTCCTCCACAAACACATTCACACAGAGGCTCACACCAGGGAGTTGCAAATGGCGCTAGGCCGGGCGCTAACATATAAACCTGCATAAACCGAACTTAATCAAGAATGTCCATGTGATGGGTTATTGGGACTTTAAATAAGCCTTTACTCATTAGTAAGCCAGTAAATTATTTCATCACCACTGCTCTCAAAACGGTAAAGGAAAACATTGTGAGGAAACCGGCATGACTTAGAACCAAAAATTCGAAGACATGTGACATTCACCAACCTGCACTGAACCCGTGTGGTGGATTACGGTGCATTCCAATGGACCAGCATGCACAATGGACCAAATGGCCATCTACCATCTATCCTATGCCTATACTTTCTCCTTAGATTGTTTCTCTCAATTCTAAATAAATAACTACATTATCTATGTTAAGGGGTTTGGTTTCGCACTTAGTTGTTCCGATGGACCATTGTGCATGGGCCATGGCGGCCGTTTGATGGTAATTCCAACCAGCCCACCTCCCTCCAGAAGTTAAGCATTTGTGTAAGTTCTGGGTGACCCGAGGGTTTGGCGATGGTTTCCTCAGCCTCCATGCATGCCCTGCACAGAGGACTAATAAAATTATAAATAACTAATAAAATTACTAAGCTGTTTTCTAACTATATGAATACGGTCTTATTTATAAAAATTTCAACAATGTTTAGTAACTGATTAAAAAATTGTGCATAGTTTTGAAAAAGTTGCTCAGTTCGCAGTTTTAATTCTAAAATCGAATTTCTACAAAAATCTCCATGTCAATCATATAACAGGAATGCTTTGTAGATAATCTTGTTATTAGTTGTTGCAGCATCTACCTTCTAATTATATGACTTATGTTTAATGTGTCATCTTATTTAAAATTTATGTGCTACTAGTTGACCTGCCAAACTTTGTTTTGCCATAAAAACACCAAACATTCATCTACCCTACCCTGCCCTACCCTATTGTGAATCTAAACCATCCAGGGCGCCACCCAAACGCATACAAAAAATTTCATTCATATCGGTCCAGCCGTTTAGGAAGATAAAAATATTGCAGTGTATTTTGTTCATTCAAAATTGTGATGAGTTTATTAAACTTAAACGGTTAAATCCTGATATTATAGTGATTAGCTTAGGCAAATATTAATTAATAAGAATAGGTGCTCATAATATCTATTCTTATTAATTGATATTTGCCAACTTTTGCTGAAATGTGTCATTGTGCTAACGTCTTTGGTACTGTATTTAATGCAATGAGTTTGACTCTAAATTCAAATTCAAGTATAGAAAATTTAAACATCGTTATCAGTTACTAAATAACATCTAGATTTTTATAAGGGTTTTATAATATGCCAGCATTTGACAAATACTGATAAATTTGTCAAGAATTAATATATTTTGTTTCCTATATACAGTTTTGTTTTATTTAAACCCTTGAGTGCCTCTTCATCTTGAATCGATGGTAAACTTAATAAATTTTGGGAGCCTATATAGTAGATACACGTGAGACACAAAGGCTTTGATTCGGTAATTACGTCACACAACCGGTTAACCCCATCATCATACCAGCAGGGAATGAACCACTGCTGGATATAGGCCACACAGGACAGGATACTTACCGTCCTACAGCAGGCCAACAGATTATTCTCATCCAAAGAAAAAATATTGTGTACTTATATAGGCCAGTATTCCTGTGCTCTAGATTTTGGTACAGCAATTGAGATTTGATTTATTTATTTACATACACTCTCTTTAACATAAGTAGTATTATAAATTTAGATCTCTGCTGCAATACTCCAAATGTACCTGCAACCTGGATTACCTGTACTAATCCTCCAATGATGCAATGTACGTGCCCACCTAATGGGCCAGAACTTGATTATGGCACAATAGTATCCTCGAGACTAATGTCAGATGACAATGGTAGAGCCAGATGATTGACAGTGAAAAAAGGACTGCCAATTAAAATATAGAGACTGACTCTACATGGAAAATGATGATATTTTCGTGCCTTTTGCTATAAATAAATTTTGTAAAATACACCAGGGGCAAGTCTGGTAGTGAGTAATGTAATGTCTAAGATATTTTGTGTCAGTGAAATCTTTTGAAGGTCACATTTAATAATACTGATGTTACATTATTATATCATCAAAGATTCTCTTAAAGTGAGATGTTTATCTTGAACATGTTTACACAAGATGTTGTAACAAATAAAACACTGATCTTTGAATACACACATTTATTATAACCTTTTCCGTTTCTTATTCTTAGAGCGTTTCTTCGTATTTTTCTTGCCGACTTTGTTAATTTTAGCGATCTTTCTCTTGTGCAGCCATACGGGGTACTGTCCGTTTTGATCCTTGAGCGTTTTAGTGCTAAAAACTCTTTTCTTGCCATCATCATCAACTTCAACTTTCTCGTCATCCGAACTCATTTCTACGTCCTCCTCAACCTGCTCAGTTACTTCCTCAGCCTTCTTCTTGTTCTTTTTATTTGCCTTTTTGTTTATAGCTCCAGCATCCAAGAATATAACTTGGTCGGACTCCATAACCTCTTCAGTGGTAATTTCTGCAGGTTTATCTTCTTCTTTTACGCCTAACATCTTCTTTAAACGCGCCAATTCTTTGACGGCGTAACGTTCGCGCTTTACCGCTCTGCATTTACGCTTCCAACGGCTTCTCAGTGATTTTGCCATCGTTTTTTAATAAACAAATAATATTGTGCGCGACGTGCTTTTTGACGCGAAGCACATGAAAGAACGAAATGTCAGTTTTGTCATGAACTCATCTTTATTTTTTTATTAATGACCATAGATACAAGTCTTTCAGTCAGACACATAGATGGATTATATTACAGTATAATGCTCCACAGTAAATAAAACAATACGTTTTTATATCATTTTTTTTCCATTCATTTCTATTCTTATCAGTAAAGTATAATGTTGTCAATATTTTATCTAGAGTCAGTCACTCAGTCCAGATGATATAAATTCTCAGCAAAATACTTAATCTAAGCTGTTAATGTGGCAATATATCAAAAATTCACTGATCAAAACAATCGTACACCTACACATCGTCATAAAAATATAAATCTGGATGGAGAAGGAAAATGGTTCATAAAGAACAATGGCAGAACACCATACATTGTTTTAGCTGAGATTAAATTTCTACGTCAGTAAATGAAAATATTTTTTTTTTGACGTGACAACGTCTTAAATTAGGTTGTGGGCGTTGTGGCTGGGAGGCACTTATGAAAAAGTGTAACGCTCGGTAACGTTACGATGAGTCACCGAACGAGAGAGAGGCCCGCCGAATGCTTTAGTAAACAAAATATATTTCTATAGTTAAAATTTGTGCAATTCTTATTTTCATTCAATTCCTTGTTCCTATTGTGCAATTTAATTATATTCATATCAATAAATATTCTACCGAGAAAAAGACGTTGTCACGTAAAATCTTCGCCCGTAAAACCGACTTTACAGGCAACCATTTTTTTTATATAAAAAGTATCTTATGGTACTTCTAATACCTCCAAGAATATATGTACAAAGTTTCATGATGATCGGTTCAGTAGTTTTTGCGTGAAAGCGTAACAAACAAACTTACATTCGTATTTATAATATTAGTATGATATAGTAAACATAGTAATATAGTATTATATAGTAAGGATGTTCTAAATGACCTTAATAGAGCTGCCAGAAATATATATTTTCGATAAATAAATTTAGCATCTGTAATTAATTACTGCGCTGTGAAGTTAGGAATCGACTAAATGCTAAAATCAATAACAGCTGAACTAAAGAACCAAAACACCCCTCTAGGTGTTTTCTTCAGTTCAGTCAACACCCGAGATTTCGATTTTGTGATTATTGTGATTACTCAAAGAATATATTTTTGGAAGTGTTCCAAAATATAAAAATCGTATCTGTTTGTGGATATACTGCAGTTCATATATTCGTTTATTCTGTTGTTTTCCTTTGTCTTATGGTGTTTTTCGTGATTTCTTTATTCCTGTAATGGCCCTCGGTGGGCAGTGAAT
This sequence comes from Orthosia gracilis, assembly GCA_947562075.1. Lineage (NCBI taxonomy): Eukaryota > Metazoa > Arthropoda > Insecta > Lepidoptera > Noctuidae > Orthosia > Orthosia gracilis. The sequence continues at coordinate 11,841,237 of OX387277.1, forward strand.
ATTTTTTTGAACCGGTTATATTAGTGAATATGGAATCGCTGAACGTGGAAAATGCTGCGAATCATGATCTGGATGATAGTGGATGCGTCCAGGACGGTAAGTTTCTTTGTTCGACGCAATATACTATATGTACCCATTGTTTAATTATATGGCGTTCTCTCTCAAACATTGGTAAAAATATAGCATTTTGTTTAGAAATATCATCTTATTTTAAGATAACTATGAAGGGACTGTGACGGATTCTCTTTGTTTGAAGTGATAGCTCATAGATATTTGGATTCTTCATATTATCTTCTCTTATGGAGCTGATGCAGCAAAGACATGGTTAATAACCAAGCTTAAAAAAAGCAAAGTAACTCACTGATTGCATTAGAATCGCTGGCAAGCTGGAACAGGGCCACATCTATCTTATAGCAGTGGATCACCCCTAAGACAAACCACTGACCAAGCTATCGGCTAAAATTACCACACAGAGGCTCCCAAACAGGAACGCTGCAGATCCTGAAAGAGATATCAGGGAGAGCTAGACTTATATCTATGGGATTGGCCAGAAAAAGAATGATGGAAGGCCTCCATTCCTTTTGCCCAGCTGTGGGACAGCATAGTCATCCAATTACAACAATAATTCTTAATTTGCAGTTTTAAGACCACATGTTAAATATAATATCAAAGTAACAGGAGTTTGGATTATTGATTAAATACACTTTAGTTCTGATACATACAGTTGAAATCCATACTTCCTGAAGTTATGTATGAAAGCTGGTGTCTGCAATTCCACATCCAAGCACGAATTTTGCACTTGGGTCGGTTAAGAAGGTCATTCTTACTTGTGATTGATCCATACTTCCTTCATAATAATTCTTCTCTTTTCGTGTGAGGCCATATGGCCACCTCTGGTGTCAGTCTCTGGAAACCCCACAGGCCTCTGACTTGGCTATTTCAGACTTATATTAACTATATAGGTCCAGGTTTCCTCACAATGATTTCCTTCACTGTAAAATCAATTTTTATTTTATGATTTGTTACTTTTAATTCTGACGTTCAAAAGTGCCGCTTTTTGGCCCAGTTGAATAAATATATTTGACTTTGACTTTGACTTTGACACTGTTGTCTGCGATGTCCGAGATAAACTTAGAAAGTACGTATGAATTTGAAAATTGTCACATTGGTAATAATATAAATGCGAAAGTGTGTCTCTCTCTGTTATGTAATAAACTGAAGAGCGCATTTTGATGAAACTTGGCACACTAGCCTGGATAAGCACATAGGATACTTCTCATCCCAGTAGGAACACTTTTCATGCAAGTGTAGCCTTAGGTGGTTGCTAATATTCACACAAACCATTGTTGCAGTTAGGCAGTCAGACCATTTAAAATGCTGATAATTAGTTGCATACGATCACACTTGAAGCTGCCCACAACCACAGATAGTATAGTACTAGCATACAGATGCCTCATCCCATACAAAAAAACCGCGGCGACGTAACTAGCGTTTTTTGTCTTATTAAACCGATTATATTTTGTACATCGTTTGCGTTAGGTTCCGTTCCATGGCGATAGATAGATGGTGTTAGCAGCGACTTGCAAGTAAAAGGGTTTACTTGGTGCATGAATAATTTTTCACTAAGTAAATACAGAGAAAATTTGTTTTATAGTATTTTCTTGCACGTTTTTACAGTTCATTGCACCAAAATGTGTTAAAATACAAATTTAAACAATCGAGTGGAATGCCTCAAACATTTATTAAAACCGCATCTGGCATTTGGCAATTGGCATCAATTTTAAATGATCCTTTCAAATAATCTTTGAAATGTGAATTAAGAGCCCTATATTCCATTATTTTTTGCTTAGGAGAGTTAATTAAACAAGAACATACAATTTTTATGTTCAATTCCAAAATGTTAATTTTACACACAACTTAATAACATATTGTGCCACCTAGTGAGATTTATTTGACACAAATTTTCATTCTTAGCGCTGGGAACCTGTGCCGCAACATAGTTGGGAATAAACTATAGCATTAGTACATTAATTACTGATCAATGTTGTTAGTTTTTAGGCTTCATGGCATTTTTTTACTGATAGTCCTGCGCTTGACCACTATCTCACCTGATGGTAAGCAATGGTGTATTCACTTTTGACTAAGATTCCCAGGTTGTAGCCATCAGGCAACACAGACTCCGGCATTGAATTTCATTCTGCTAAGGAAAACACTTGTTGGTAAAGCATCCTAGCTAAGTTACAAACGTTTCGTATCGAATCTCTTTCTACAATAATTATCACCTTCTATTTGTATGGTAAGTGTGCTTATTTGAAATATACACAAAAAAACCGGCCAAGTGCGAGTCGGACCCGCGCACGAAGGGTTCCGTACCATTATTGCAAAAAAACGGAAAAAAAATCACGTTTGTTGTATGGTAGCCCCACTAAAATATTTATATTATTCTGTTTTTAGTATTTGTTGTTATAGCGGCAACAGAAATACATCATCTGTGAAAATTTCAACTGTCTAGCTATCACGGTTCATGAGATACAGCCTGGTGACGGACGACGGATAGACAGACAGACAAACACGGATCGCGGAGTCTTAGTAATAGGGTCCCGTTTTTACGCTTTGGATATGTAACCCTAAACAAGAGGTTTCTCCTTACTGACACCAGACGGCGCTTATCCAATTTCAATACAAATTGACGTTTACGCTAACGCGTTCCAGCGTGAGACAAAACTTGCAGTATGCCCAGATGTGTCATTCCTATTTATTGATTCGTTTTCTACTAGCGTTATCGATTGTATCAATATAAAAATCAGCCCAAAGACGTCCACTGCTGGACATAGGTCCCGTGCGTCCTGCATCCTTCACCAGGTTATCGGTCCACCTGGTGGGAGGCCTTCCAAAGCAACGTCTTCCAGTTCGCGGTCGCCACTCCAGAAGTTTTCTGCCCCATCGGCCATCCTTTCTGCGATCAATTTGTCCTGCACACTGCCACAAAAGTTTGGCAATTCTTCGTGCTATGTCGTTATCGATTGTAGATTGTCAACTTGTTGCACTGTATGACTAATGTAAACTTTGTCTTTCACAGCTTCCGAGGGCGATAATGGCAGCAGGGTCTATCCACAGCTACTAGATCTTTCCGACGACGTACTCCTGTATATCTTGGAGCATCTTACGCCAAGGGACTTGAAGGCTCTGGGCCAGTGAGTATACAGTAGCCGTCATGGCACATCAAAGTTTTAGAACAAGTTGAAGTATACCTCTCGTATCACTTGAGGGAAAACAGATATAAATAAACATATCATCACGCCTGTATTTCCCCAAGGATAAGGCTGAGGTGCAGGTATTAATTCACCCATAGTTCTCCAGTTATGGCACGTAATTGGAGACTTATTGCCTCCAACCGGGCACAAGTCTCCGGGCTGCTACTAAAAAATCCAGATCGAAAAAGCCTGAACGGCAGGCTTGTTACGTAAAAAACAGCAATCAGCAATCATCGCGTCATCAAACGCTTTATGTCTAAATAGTGTCTAAATTTGAAATTACCTACAGTGTAGGTATGGTAGGCATAATCGTTTGGCAATCGCTCCCTGTTTGTCAACATTGACATAATAAATACTAAGGACTGGAAATACTTACAAAAAAAGTGCCTACCTAAACCTTAAAATGACACTTAAAATGGCTGCAGATGCTATAGTTGTGTGAATCAAGGAACACACACACACACTCACAAATCTCAGTAATACAATAAATAAACAACCATTTGACAGCAGGCCTACCACGAACACAAGCACAAAAATCGTCACATAATATGGCGGATATGGCACTTACCTACAACTGTCACTACGTCAAAACAAAATGTTGCCATTATGAGCAACAACTGAAATATTGTTGTCTCTTTTAACAAATAGGATTACTACATTAGAAAGAATGAAACAAAACGATGTTTCACATTCTGTATCGTATTTTAATCATATTTGTGTAAGCTAATGTATGTATAGAACACGCGGTCGCGGCGCCTCCATGTTTTTCCTATCTCAATGTTTGTCAAATGCACTTATTTAAAAAAAAAGCGCGAAATACTTTAAAACTTTTGTATTGAAGAGCAATTATTGCGCAAAAATCGCTATCGTTTTGCTCTTGCAGGTACATAGTAAGCCTGGCGGACATAGAACCCAGGACTCGATGTTCAGCTGTACCGCTACGCTTGCGACCAGACCAATAAAACAATACAGACGTAACATATTATAATTTCCTGTGCAGAGAAATTGATGTTGCTTTTACGCCTCCACTATCTTTTCCGATATTACTATTTACAGGAGATCAACCACTTTCTTTGGAGCTTTGGTACCGACCACAGATAATATAATACTAGCATACAGATGCCTCATCCCATACAAAGAAATCGTGCTGACGTAACTAGCGTTTTTCGTCTGATTAATCTGATAGTTTTTTGTACATCGAACCCGTTCGGTTCTGTTTCACGGTGATAGATAGATGGTGTTAGTAGCGACTTGCACGTAAAAGGGTTTACTAGGTTCCTGAATATTTATTTCTTTAAATACAGTGAAGGTTCGTGTTATAGTATTTTTTTGCACGTTTTTACAGTTTTTTTGCACCAAAATGTATTACAATGCAAATTTTAACAATCGCGTGAAATGCCTCAGAAATTTAAATATACGCCATCTATTGGCATCAGTTTTAAATGATCCATTCAAATAATCTTTGAAATGTGAATTAAGAGCCCAATATTCCATAATTTTGTACTTAGGAGAGTTGATTAAACAAGAACATACAGTTTTTATGTTCAATTCCAGAAAATTTTAATGTTAAACACATTCAATAACAGATAGGTGCATATCGTGCCATCTAGTGAGATTTATTTGAACCAAATTTTCTTTCTTAGCAATGAGACCCCGTGGTACCGACGTTAATTTCTTTGTACAGCAACAGAACTTATGTCAATTTAAACCTTAATGTACAAGAATAATCACATAGTTATCTTGCTTTTGATGACTAGTGGATTTGTATCTATAAATGATTCAAATATTGATATAAAACGGAAGATCCGTTTTATATCAATATTTGATATAAAACGGATTTATATATTATATGATTATTTCTGTAATTAATATCAAGACAAAATGCATTTCCTTACTTATTGGGAACTACTTTACACAATATTAAACTATGTTTTAGGGTAACCTGCAGAACCTATTTTTTATAGACAGAGCTGAATTTCTCTTTCAATTGCTTAATTAAATCTAAGAATGTACAAAAGAATTTACAACGCGGTACCAATTTTATTTGATCTCTTTTACGTACTATATTAGTACATAGGCTGACATAATGTAACAAGGAATTTCTAGTGGTCGTCGGGAATGGTGTAGCGGGTTTCATCATCATCAAATCAGCCGAAAGATGTCCACTGCTGGATATAGGACCCGTGCGTCCCGCATCCTTCACCAGGTCATCGGTCCACCTGGTGGGAGGCCTTCCAAAGCAACGTCTTCCAGTTCGCGGAGCAGAACTTTTCTACCCATCGGTCATCCGTTCTGCGAGCAATGTGTCCTGCACACACACTGCCACAAAAGTTTGGCAATTCTTCGTGCTTTGTCGATAACCCTTGTCCTCATGCGGATCTCTATATTTCTGATTCGATCACGTAAGGAAACTCCGAGCATAGCCCTCTCCTTTGCCCTTTGGGTGATGGTAGCGGGTTAACCCATACAAATCTGTTACGCCAGGGGTAGGCCTATGTCCAGTTGTGTACGGCTTTTGGCTGACATGATGTCTTATTGCTTAATATCTCATAACCGGCGTGCGTGTATGACTATTTATATGAAGGTAAATGAAGGTGTATATAAGCATCGTAGCAGGTGGTATACCTTCATGGGAAAATCGTGTGCGTTTATGTAGGTATGTGTTATACATACAGGATGTCTAAGAATAATGCAATGCTCTATTTCCAGCACCTGCCCTCGTCTCGGCGCCCTGATCTTGGACCAGACACTCTGGAAAAAGGTTGATGCCAGGACTACACCAGTCGGTCCGAAGAGGCTGAAGTGGATGCTGAACCACTGCCTTTCCCCTTCCACCAGCGAGCTCCAGATCTCCGGTTATGCTAACAAATTCAGCAGGTGAGATTTAACCTCATTCACAACTTATTAATAAAGGAATGTTTTTGACCGACTGCCGAAGGAGGGTAATGTGTTTTTCAGTCTATGTATGTTTGTGTCCTATGTGGCGTTCTTGTCACCAAATGAGACGGTTTTACGATTCTTACGTAACTCGATTCGTCTTAGCTTTGCGAGTGTCACTGGCTAAATTAAAATCGGAAAATAGAAAAATGACGGCTTTTGGAGAAAATAAAATATTTTCTTCCGAACCTATCGTGTGGTCTATCAAAATAAAGGGTTTTAAGAGGTGATTTCAAAAATTTTATAAATTGTAAATTGTTCGCGTTCGCACTCGCATATGCGAATGATTCGCATCATTTTAAACACTCGCATTTGCATCAAACAATGCGAATGCGAGTGTATGCAGCTCGAGACGAGTAGGAGTGGGCGGAGCCCACGTTTGATACTTTGAATTTTTTCTGGTTGTCACTTGTCGGTCAATCATTAAGCAGGTATTGTGATTAAGTGAATTAACACAGTTCCGAGTTGTGAGTTATTTTAAGCTAGGATAAGTTATTATAAATAGTTATTTGGAACTTTATTTTTATATTATGGCGCCGGGGAAGAAAAGTGAAATATGGCGATATTTCACACCTATTGATCGAGATCATGCTAAATGTAATATTTGTGAAAAAGTATATTCACGCTTTGGGTGTACTACTTCGGGGCTGCGAACTCATTTGAAAGCCGTTCATGCCGAGGAGTTCAAATTGTTAATATGTGCTGAAACAGAGGTCCAGGCTTCTAAAATTATCATTCCTCCGGAAACGCCACTGAAAGAAGTAAAAAAGCAATTACCTATTGAAGAATCTATAATGAAAAAGAAGCAGTGGGACGCTAAACATCTAAAGTCGCAAAAAAATATTGTCGAATAAAATGAAATGATGGATTTAGACAATTTTCCCTTAAACATCGTTGAGAACGTGGGTTTCCGAACATTAATGCAGTTGATGGCGCCACAATAAACCTTAAAAGGACGATTTTTTTTTACTGAGCATAGCCAAGGATTGTATGTAAAAGTGGCAAACAAAGTTATATTACTCTTGAGTGATTTGAAATTCATATCATTCATAACCGACATTTGGTCCGAGCCAGCTGCCAACGTATCACTCCTCAGTTTGACTTGCCACGGTATAACAGTTAACTATGATCGTTTAAGCATTGTTTTTTTTTTTTGTCCCTTCTCAACATTCGCACTCGCATTCGCACATCCGCCTTTCAAACATTCGTACCTGTATTCTACAAAATAAATAAATGAAGTTATTAATTTGTTGAATTCATGTTTTTTTTTTCACAGATGTCTTGGCATCCAGGACTTGCACTGGCCTATAGATACAGATCAAGGTAAGTTTTAACCATATGTTTTTAAATTATAACTTGTTAGGCGGCGATTCGACAGTATTTTGAGGAAATTGGAAGTGACACTGCAAGGACGCATCACGTTTTGGCCCCTTTCGTTATACGAGAGAGAAGAAAAATGAAACTCCTTCCCGCTCTCGCTAAATCTGTCATATTTGTCATATTGAGAATTGATTATGACTTCACTTCTGACGACATGGCAGAAGCAGTACTATTTTAAATATGTTTCGTTATACCATTCTGTTACATTCTGTATAAGATTTTTAAGCTTAATTATACACGATTGGCGCAGTGGTTAGTCGATCGAAACAAATATTTGACAATGCAAGAGGCCACATAGTAGACTAGTAAGATAAGTAGGACAATGCAAGAGGCCACATAGTAGGATAGTAAGATAAGTAGAACAATGCAAGAAAACACATAATAGGATAGTAAGATAAGTAGGACAATGCAAGAGGCCATATAGTAGGATAGTAATATAAGTGGGACAATGCAAGAGGCCACATAGTAGAATAATAAGATAAGTAGGTCAATGCAAGAGGCCACATAGTAGGATAATAAGACAAATAGGTCAATGCAAGAGGCCACATAGTAGGATAGTAATATAAGTGGGACAATGCAAGAGGCCACATAGTAGAATAATAAGATAAGTAGGTCAATGCAAGAGGCCACATAGTAGGATAATAAGACAAATAGGTCAATGCATGTGGCCATATAGTAGGATAGTAATATAAGTGGGACAATGCAAGAGTCCACATAGTAGGATAACAAGATAAGTAGGACAATGCATATGGCCATATAGTAGGATAGTAATATAAGTAGGACAATGCAAGAGGCCACATAGTAGGATAATAAGATAAATAGCACAATGCATGTGGCCATATAGTAGGATAGTAATATAAGTAGGACAATGCAAGAGGCCACATAGTTGGATAGTAATATAAGTAGGACAATGCAAGAGGCCACATAGTACGATAATAAGATAAGTAGGACAATGCAATAGGCCACAAGTTGGATAGTAAGACAAGTATGACAATGCAAGAGGCCACATAGTAGGATAATAAGATAAATAGCACAATGCATGTGGCCATATAGTAGGATAGTAATATAAGTAGAACAATGCAAGAGGCCACATAGTACGATAATAAGATAAGTAGGACCATGCAATAGGCCACATAGTTGGATAGTAATATAAGTAGGACAATGCAAGAGGCCACATAGTAGGATAATAAGATAAGTAGGACAATGCAAGAGGCCACATAGTACGATAATAAGATAAGTAGGACAATGCAATAGGCCACATAGTTGGAAAGTAGGATAAGTATGACAATGCAAGACGCCACATAGTTGGATAGTAAGATAAGTAGGACAATGCTAGTGGCCATATAGTTAGCTAGTACGCTAAGTAAGACAATGCAAGAGACCACATAGTAGGATAGTACGCTAAGTAAGACAATGCAAGAGGCCACATAGTAGGATAGTACGCTAAGTAAGACAATGCAAGAGGCCACATAATAGACTAGTAAAATAAGTAGGACAATGCAAGAGGCAACATAGTAGACTAGTAAGATAAGTAGGATAATGCTAGTGGCGACGGCCGTTGATACATTTCTTCTACTGCTAATCAGTGTTACGCGCCAACAGATTTCATCCGAAGCACGTTCGTAGGTACACAGGAAGGCGTGGACGTGGAACATTTCCTGCTGCGCATGTGGTACCCTCACCTGCCACGGTAAGTTATAGACACGTTGTATTCGTTTACAAGCTTTTTGCGCCAAGCTTGTTTTTGTTTTGTCACTTTTGGTTTTAAGACGGGTCCGGGTAATGCTGTTGTGAACGATTATAAAGTTGTTTTGGTAGAGTGTGACTGCACTTTTGACCTGTAAATGTACGTTGGAAAACTAGAGAAAAATTTTAGTTCGTACATTTTGGCATTACTCGACTCTGTTGATTTTGCGCCTATACAAAGTGGATTGGGAAAACACTATTTTCCGGTTTTTGAATTGAGAATTTGAACTTATTAAAATCTAATAACTGATTTTGACAATGATTTTTTTGTAAAGTCTTGACAAGTTCTCTACTTCAAATTCCTTATTCAGAAACCGGGGTAATGAAACATTTAGTTTATTTCACTAAAAAAATTTGATACTTAACCGCTCGCTTAAAGCTAAACGTATTAATTTATTTTGTAATTTTTTTGCGATCCCAGTATCATTTCAAATGTCGTGGTAGCGACATTCCTGATGGGTCGACGCCACAGACATAAATCTAACTAGACAACGCAAGTCCCTCCATCTGTATGAAAACCAAGCGTGCCATTATTTCACACCCAATTTAAAAACAAATTTACTTATCAATGAAAGAAAACTTTTTCCATACAGTCTTTACAGTATAAAATAGTACATTTCGTGTTGAACATCAAAAGTCGAGATTATAACACGATCGATGTAGCCAATTACGACGTGAGTCGAAGGCGAATGTCAAGGCTACATGGGAGTGTTAAAATGAAGCCTTTTAATGAAAGGCACGAACGATTATTTTTCCACTACCTGATGAGCTTACTTAATTAAATGCAAGTATGTTCCAACAACAATTTATTAGAAACATTTTAGTTTTTCGTTTAGACTAAAAACTAAAGAATATATACACACAATCAACGCGCGCTTTTTCGATAGGTAACAGGTTCAGTATCATTCTGCCGGATGGGGCGGTGGTAAAAGCGCGGGTGTAGCGGCAGTATGAGTCTACCAACAGTAGCCTATTCAGAGAAAATAATTACGTTGTAGTTACCTAATGATATCAAAACTCCATACAAAATTCATTTCGTAACTGTTATTATGTAATTTTGATTTTTATACTTTTATTTTATAATGTTATTTCTAAATGTTCATATTTTGAAACGAATTTCTTAGGCAATGTGTTACATAATAGGCAAGGTAGTAGAAAATATATTTTTCTAGATTTCGGTTGATTTCCGGTGTCTATAATGTTAAATGAAAAGCTCAAAGTACGATCATAGATCGTACTTCGTTTTTGACACGGGAAGTACATACAATCGCGTCATCTAGTTAGATTTATATCTGTGGTCGACGCGATTCGATTTATGCAACACCGATAAGCGATTTTTACTACGAAATTGCAATTAAGTTCACATGGACGCATTGCTCTTGGAATTTTCTTAGGTAATAAGCGTCCGCGATATCGCCTATCGACGCAATTTAAATTGTGTCGTGCCATCAGTTAAGTCCCTTCGTTCCAAATATGTACTGTCAGGGTAATGCTTGTTTAGCAAATTGATTATTAACTTAATCCAAATAAAACATCTTTGAAACATGAATTAAATGTCAAATTGAATTTGTATATACTTATGTAGCTTTATATGTGTATTTTTTTACTTTATTTTTGTATGAGATTTTTTGAAAAAGTTTCTATGTTAATTTTATATCTGTATCACCCTAAGGTGTCAGCTCACATCAAGACACGCCACACGGTGTGACGCGAGCCTGATACCGATTTGCTAAAGAACTTAATTTACTACACTAAACATTACTATATGGCATCATTACTACTACTATATGGCATCATTTTTGTCTTAGGATATGCAACAAAATGATTTTAAGCATTATTTCATTTTATAATAATAATCGTGTATTTCATACAACTGCAGAACTTCAGGATGATAATAGAAACAAAGTTTGGTCAGTTTGGTAGTTTTTCATGGACACAGTTAACAAAAAAAAAACGAATATAAAATTCGACTTAATTCGAATTCTCTCGCCGAATTGATGTGTAAAAGTTCTAAGTATGTATATTGTTGTAAGTGAGTTTGTAAATGCACCCACGATACAGGAAAAAATCCTAGCATGGAGCTCAGTTTATAAAAAACTAGCTGCGCCCGTGGCTTCGCTCCCGTCAACTGCCTACCTACCCTACCCTACCTACCCTACCCTACCTACCCTACCCTACCTACCCTACCCTACCTACCCTACCCTACCTACCCTACCTACCCTACCTACCCTACCTACCCTACCTACCCTACCTACCCTACCTACCCTACCCTACCTACCCTACCCTACCTACCCTACCCTGCCTTCCCTACCCTACCTACCCTACCCTACCTACACTACCTACCCCACCCTATCTACCCTACCCTACCCTACCTACCCTACCCTACCCTACCTACCCTACCCTACCCTACCTACCCTACCCTACCCTACCCTACCTACCCTACCCTACCCTAACCTACCTACCCTACCCTAATTAATAATGGTAAAGTAAAAGTAATAAAGAGATCTGGCCGACCGTAATGACGAACATATGATAAAAAATAAAAAAAAGGATAAAATAAAAATATCCTATGTCCGTCTCCTGGTTCTAAGCTACCTCCCCACCAATTTTCTGCCAAATTGGTTCAGCCGTTCTTGAGTTATAAATAGTGTAACTAACACGACTTTCTTTTATATATATAGATAGAAAAAAAATGTTATTGCTATTTTAGAAAATGCGCGCATATTCGCGTCGTGTTTCGGTGTGAGCTGGACTAAATGCATAGTTACCTACCGTCACGTAAAAAGAATTTATCTTTCAAGCAATTCCGAGCATCCGATTAAGCTGAAACTTTGCGTACTTATGTACTTTTGAAAATATTGAAATAATTTGGTACTTTGGAGCTGGTTTCATGATGGAGCCGGAAGGTGGCCACAGCAACTCAAACAGACAATATAAAAGCATCTATACTAATATTATAAATGTGAATGTAAGTTTGTTTGTTACGCTTTCACGCAAAAACTACTGAACCGATCATCATGATACGTACATATATTCTTGTATTATTGGTAGAAGTAACATAGGATACTTTTTATTTAAAAAAAAAAATGGCTTCCCTGCGAGCGAAACCGCGGGTGAAAGCTAGTACCAGATAATTAAGTAGTCTTCAAGTTCAAAAAGGTTGTTTAAAAAACAATTAATATTTATAATATCAGTGTAATGGTTTTATTGTAGAATCATAAAATAGGTACTTTATTAGATACGGAGTGCTTGGAATAGACGAATCGATAGGCCAGTGTTCTTTGTACGTGTCGGGAATCTTATACTGGTAGAAAAAGCTTAAAACATAAGTCCGCCTATGAACAGTTAAGGGTCAAAAGTGCAGTCGCACTCTACCAAAACTAAAGGGCAGTAGAAGATTTTATCACGAAAGTCACCTGTATACCAATGTATTCCTATATTTCAAAATGATACGAAATAAATGTAAAGGCAGTGTCGCTAACACGATCAAAACAAACGTATCGCGGTAAGGGGCGTCCTTGGCCCTTTCACTTGGCATTCGGTAATTAGTTATTATCTCATAAACCCGTGGACCGATTTACATGATTTAAACGGATGAAATGGTTCTATGCCTATATAAAATTATCAAATTATATCAATAAATAAAAAATCATGTTTTCAAGTTACGCAAGGTACCTACAAGTCGGATCAATGACATTTATTTCTTCGTTATCTGGCGGAGACCTTAGTTCAAATTATACTTTGGGTTCTATAATAATACCAGCGTGTAACTGACCCACTGCAGGGCAAAGACCTCTTCTCATACCGAGAAGGTACGATCTTTGATCACCACCAGATTTTTAACCGACTCAAAAGGGAGGAGGTTCTATTTTCGACTATATGTATTGTTATGCTTAAGTTGTGAACCGTTGAACTATTAAGACAGACAAATTTGAGACAGTTTAATTTTGGTAGAGCATGACTGCACTTTTGACCCTTGACTGTACATACAGTACTTTTTACTTACTCATAAAGTTTAAATAAACAAATAATTCCTGTCAAGCTTGCTAAACAATTAATTCCCCTGATAGTACACACATCGCACGCTTAATAATAAACCGGAATATGTCAAAAAATAAGGATTTTCACTTTTGTTAATAAAACGAACTAACTCCGATTGAAAAATCTATAGGTACGATACCGCCATGCGAAACAAACCAAGACCAAGAAAATAAAAATAACACCATAAACACATGAAAACCATAGAGACTCAAAACTTTGAACGCGATTTCCCAAAAAAGTGAAGTTTTGTCTTATCCCGGTTTATTATTAAGCGTGCGACATGGTTAATAGAAGAAGAAAACATTTTATGTTACCTCTTTTTCATGCTTATTTTAAAATGGAAAAAAAGGAGAGACATTATACTGGCTAATCTCGCTGAGCAAAGTTATCGGCGTTACCAATCGTAAGTGTTTATTTATTAAAGATTTTAACAATTTCAGCTTTCCTTTTGAACGCCATTGACGTGACAAGCGAGTGCGTGCCCTGTACGCTTCGATACAAATATATAACTGGACACAGGCCTCCTCTCATACAGGGAGTGGGCTATAATTCACCACGCGGGTCCAGTGCGCGTTGATAGATGTCACATGTCTTCGAATTTTAGGTTAACAACGAACTATATATTTAAAAAAAATGTGGTTCATTATAACGAGAAAAAGTAACTTGAAGTTTTGGAGGCGTTTGAAATATTCCAATATTTATTAAAAAACTAAAGAAATATTATGTTTAAAACACATTTTGTTGCATATCCTAGGCAACAATGAGCCGTGTCATTTATACATTCTCCTTCCTAGTTTTTTTAATAAAAGGCAAAAAGCAAACGAAAATAATTATTTGAAATCAGTTAAGATTAAATAATTATGTAAAAATAAAAGTGTTAATGCACAAACCAATAAGCGGTTTCTGAAAAGAAATTATTGGCATATAAAATGTATCTGTAATGTATTATCAACACGCTTTTGTATAAAAAAAAATGCTTTTTCATGAGAAACAAACTCGTGTGCATCAGCTCAATCGGTCACTGGGGAGTGGGCCAAATTTAACTTGCAAGCTTTAATTATAGACACAGGGATTGGTGAAACTAAATAAAAGCTTGTTTAAATATTTAATAAAACAAGATTTTATATTTAAAAAGCAGTGTCACGAGAAACAAACGTGTGTGCAAAATTTTAACTCAATCGGAAACTGAGAGGTGGGTCAAATTTAACTTGCAAGATTTGATTACAGACACCGGGACAGGTGAAACTAAATAAAAGCTAGAATTATTTAAAACAAAAAAAAAAAGTTTTTTATATTAAAAAATTGCATTGTCACGAGAAACAAACGTGTGTGCAAAATTTTAACTCAATCGGAAACTGAGAGGTGGGTCAAATTAAACTTGCAAGATTTGATTACAGACACCGGGACAGGTGAAACTAAATAAAAGCTTGTAAAAATATTAAAAAAAGCTTTGATATTAAAAAAATTGCATTGTCACGAGAAAAAAACGTGTGTTCAAATTTTCAGTTCAATCGGACGCTGCGAAATGGGTTAAATTAAACTTGCAAGATTTGATTACAGACACCGGGACAGGTAGAACTAAATAAAAGCTTGTAAAAACGTTCGGATTCTAAGTCTCAGCCTCGTGAAATTTTATGATAAGTTATTTTTTTTTAGTTTTCGATGTCGTCCATCATTTTAAGTAGAGCGAAGTCGCCTGACTTCATCCATCGTCTTAGGCGACCTAATATAGGAGTCTGTCTCCTAATATTTACAACCTATGGGTGTTTAATTCAAGAGTGAGTAGGTTACTGCTAGGCAAGCGTGCTTCATCTTCGTCCACATCATCGCTTACCATTCGGTGAGATAGTCGTAAAACGTTCCGTTAATTACGTTAGCGACTGCTGGTAGGAGGTTTTAAAAAAGGCGATTTTGTCCTTTTACATATATTTAATTAAAATAAAAGTTACATTAGGTACTTATGAATAATTAACCTAAAGACTACCTCTAGCTTCGGCGATCGAACGAGATAGATTGTCTTGATTTTTGATCGATTGTCCCATGAGAACGTTATGCGCGCACGGTCAGCACTTTCGTAAGTCTTTCTGGGTATCACTCACGATTGCGTAACACTTGCAACACTTCACTGTAAGTTATGAATTGGTAGTACTATAGGTACATAGGTATGTAGATACATAGGAAGATGTCCATAGGTAACACGTTCGTAAATAAATAAAACCAATATTTAAAAAAATCCTAAATAATAACACCATGTGCTACGTGGTTTAATGGAATGGCTGGAATGCGATCCCACTCCCGGCGCCTCGCGTTCGCCTCGTGCACAACATCAGATTGACTTCACAGCGCTAGGTGCACAGTTGCTTTGTCTGAGTAGTACAATAAGAGTCTTTTCCTCAGATACGCGGTCTCCCCACGCTGGCCCGACAAAAAAGAAACTGAAACTACGAATGCGAAATGCGAAGAGGAAAAAAGAAAAGCTGAAGAAGCGAAGCTTAAAAAATCTAAAGTAGCTTCGGGATCTTGGTGTCCTTGCGGCAAGTTAGACAAACCACCAAAAAAACAAGCCCCCGTGTTCAATTTGGCCCCTGAAGCAGGCCCTTCGGTTCAAAGTTCCAGCCGTGCTGGTCCAACGGTACCCATATCCGATATTTTGGAACAATTTCGGTGCAGTTCGGGTCCCTTCTCCAGCGCTTCAGACCAAAGAGCAGGAGGTTCGGGCCCATGTTCCAGCGCTTCGGTCCTAAATGCTGGTAGTTCAGGTCAAAGTACCAGCGGTGGTCTTAACTTGGAACAACCAAGCGCTTCAGAGCCAGTGGATGGTATTTATGGGGAATCAAGGGATGATAAGGAGGATTATGCTAGTATATTTGGAGAAGATGAGTTTCGGGATGACTGCAAAGGCCCACACTTCTCGTTGACGAGGAAACTCATGATGGAGTTGAGGAACAAATGTTCTCAGCTTACGTTCCTTGCTCTCGAGTATTGTAACCTGGATTATAAAACGGTAAGTACAAGTAACCTTCTCAATTTAAACAAAAGTTTTTTTTAAACAAGTTTTTATTTCAAAAATAGCTTTGAGATGAGAAAAAAACATGAGTGCAATATTTCAGCTCAATCAAACACTGGGTAGTGGGTCATAGAAGACTCGTCACGGCCCATACAAAATTTAGCCAGCCCCCGCGCAAAATATAGTATCATCAAAATTTTGTATTTATACAGATAATATTAGCATACAGATGCCTAATCCCATACAAAGAAAACGTGCCGACGCAACCAGCGTTTTTCGTCTGATTTAACTGATTATTTTTTAAACGGTACTTTCCTAGTCCCATATAAATTTGGTGGAGATCTGATGAAGAACTTCGGAGATAACAACAGAACTCTTCAATAATTTAATGACAGCAAATCGCTTTTTTTTTATTCCTGAAATATTAATCTTCACATATGTTCACTCCAATATTGTTAGTCATAATAATATTCTACCTATCATTTGTAACAAATCCGCATATTTTTTTGTACCTATATGTAAAATTCCGTAAATATTTTTTTAAATTATTATTATCTACAGACCAACCTCCGTCACTTTCCTCGGACACTCAAGAAGCTTTCCCTTCGTGGCACCAGATGCTACAACCTACCGCTCAACACATCGTACCTAGGCAAGGTACAGGAGCGATTGCCTGTGCTAGAGGTAAGCATGTCATATTATGGTATTAGATTTTGAAGGTATGCGGGAACAGGGTGTTAAGTACCGCAAATGTCCATTGAAAAGGGAGGATCCTCCGACCACACTGGTGTTGTGTCTCGTCCGGGCAACTTCCCATCGGTTGATGTTGTAAATGTTCTATTCGCGCCGAAAACTCTGCTAGCGCGATGCAGGATTTTTGTGATTTAGTTCGTATGTGGTGTCACAGAGGGAGCCACAAGGCTCTACTGAAATTGTTTTTTTTTTTATGAAACGGCTCGCTTTGAAGTTTGATAACTTGGAATTTTAAGTTCAACCATGCTTTATATTCAAGGCATGCTGTTCCTTATTATATTATAATGTGATTTTTAATTTCGTAGACGTGTCAGTTTACTGACAGCTGCCAATGACATAATTTTTTAAAAATGTTGCAAGCGTGGAGCTTAGTGTTGTAGGTAAGGCTCAATCATAAGTGATTCATCGAATCGATGAGACATGATTTGTCAATTTAATTTTAATAATTGGTGTAAATAAATGTTTTATGTATAATAATCGTAACATATTAAATATAACAGTCTTCCTACACATAGTACATACACTTTTATTGTGTTAAATATGAAATCAACAATATAATAAATGCGATCGATAAAATGAAGTCTAACATAAATTAGTAGAAACTAAATAAGGGCCGGTAGTTTCTTAACAAATGTAATTCTTTTGCCGTGAAGTTTCAATTTCGATCTACTTCGATTTTCGATCAACTTTCGATCACTCGGGATATTCAGGATACGACACTATTTTTATGTAACGATAAACTGACAACCCGCCAAATGTCAGTTTGGTCTACGAAATTAAAAATCACATTATAGTCGAAAACACGATTCTTGCAAAAATAACCTCATACAAAAACGGATTTTCAGTACATTTTTGTTTGCATGTCTCGACGATATTATAGGTGTTTTTTTTTCTTTTTAACCGACTTTTAAAAAGAGGAGATTCTTTGTTACTATACTTTGGCTATGTTAGATGGTGATAAAAAACGAGGCAATATATCAACGTCATGAGGTATGAAATAAATAGTTGTTTTTCGTAAATTTTCTTTTGTTATCACTATTTCTGTTTTGTTTCAGTACCTGGACGTATCAGAATGCGACTGGTTCGAGCCAGCCTCCCTGATGCCGCTGAGCAAACTGCCGGCGCTCACTGAGTTATACATGAGAGACTGCAAGCGTCTCACTGAATGCGTGGCGTACGCCTCGCTCGCTACGCGCTACGGATTCAGGCAGCTTAGGGTAAGAAAATCTCCAAGGGATCCTATGTTCTATCGCCCATTTTGATTACTTTGTTACAAGCTGGGGTTCAGGGATAAATTAAACAAACAGTACACTTAAATTAATCACAATTTATTACTCAAACACTTCTTAAACTAATTTATCATTTCGCACTATTTCGCTTTTGATCGTTTCGAATCGCTTCCAAATCGAAACTGTCCCACAACGAAACCTTTCGTACTTTAAGCACGGAAACTGTTCCTGGAACGTTCCAGATCGTTCCAGACACGGCGAAAACCACCCAGATTGTTCGATTGTGAAACAAATTCGAAGGAACTTTTGAGACCGTTCTTGACGCGACAAGTACTTTCGTAAGGTTGAGAAAGACTTAAGCGACACCAACAATCTAGAAAAAAACTTCCGCTATTCGATACCAGATGGCGCGACTTATTTTCTTCCTCTCGTCAATAGATGGCGTTAGCTTATCTTATAACAATATGCCACACATTTGATTTAATTGAACGGCTAATCCTAAACCACCTTTAACTTCTGACCGACCCTGGTTTGATCCAAGAACAAGCTGATTTTCATCCGCAAAATCTTGTACTGTACATCCTTCGTCTCACTCAATATATCGAGGAAGAATACGATTCCAACCAATTAACCGGAGTCGTCCTTTTCGACCTGTCAGCTGCTTACGACTTGGTCAACGTTAAAAGATTGCTGTTCAAATTAACAACGTTAACAGACGATCAAGTTTTATACGCCTTTGGGTGAAATGTTGCGTAATCGGCGGTTTATAGTCTACCTTATTCCAGAAAAGAGCAGATAGCGTATTTTAAAGAACGGCGTACCCCAGGGCATTGTTCTGGCTCCCATTTTGTTTAATATTTTTACCAATGATCAGGCTAAAACGACGAATACAGAACGATTACTATACCCGGACGTTTTGGCACTAACTGCGAATTCATTGGAGTATTTTATAAAATGTTCCAAAAGTTTTTAAATTGGATACACTTTCCGTAATTTTTTTTGGCCTCTTAGGATGAATTTCAAATTGTATTATGGGTGTTATGAGTGCAATTTTACATGGATACAATTTCCGTTAATTTGTTTGGCCTTTTACGGACGAATTTCGAATTGTATTATAAGTGAAATTGGCCCCAAGTCTTATAGACTCAAAATACGTACGGTACAATTGCCTGCAAAAATGTAACTTACTATCACTCCCACCAGGATATTTGTCTGTGCTGATCTAACCACTCTCGTTTCTCTCCAGGTTTTCGATGTTCGCGGCTCCCCACTAGCTGATTCCGAAGTATCAGCTCTGGGCTGGTTGCCGCGTCTCGAGGAGTTATACGTGTCGCCCCCGGAAGAGTTCAGTCCAGTGACAGAGCACACACACGCTTGGAGTTGCACTAAAAACGTGCATGATGAACTGGATCCTTGGGAGCAAGAGGTACAGTATTTAGAACCCTATAGATGTGGGGTATGGTGTTGAAAGTTCCTCATCCTACATTGAAGTGCTTGACACTTGGGATACTGAGGTATGGTATTTAAACCCTTAGACATAATAGGCAAAATTTTTAAAGATCCGTTTACTACATTGAGAAGTATCAGCTCTGGGCTGGTTGCCGCGCCCCAAGCACTTCTTTTTCTAGCATCTGAGTAAGCGTAACGATTATCTTAGATTTACTAGATTAAAAGACAGTTGGTACCAACGGCTTAAATTGCTTTCCCAAGCACGGAAGGCTCTGGTATGAATAATTCGCGGATGAAGCGTTACTTAGTGTGATGCCAAAAGAACGTAATTTTGTGAGTTGTGAGTCGCGTAAAATGCGTCGCGGAATTTTCGCTGCATTCGGTTTCAACGTTCCAAGAAGCTTATCGGCAACGATGCACTGGTCACCTCAAAGCTCCAGAGCCTTGAACATCAACGCCGAGTTGCCAGTCTGCCGGTTTTTTATCGGTTACATTTCGGGGAGTGTACGATGGAACTGCACAATTTGATTCCGCCTAGCCCTTTCCATCATCGGAAAACAAGACGTATGGCAATGCGCCACCGGGACATGGTGGAAATCCCACCCATATGTACAAAGCGTTTTGCGAATACTTTGATTGTGCCCACAGCTAAGGAGTGGAATTCCCTGCCGGAGTCTTTGATTCCTGATAGCTACAACCTAGGGGTCTTTAAGTCAAGAGTGAATAGGTTAATTCTAGATAAGCGTGCTTCACCGTCGACCAGATCATAGCTTACCATCAGGCGAGATAGTTGTCAAACGCGAGCCTATCGATAAATAAAAAAAATAAAAACTTAAGTCCTGTGTGAGCCACACGGCGACGCAAAATGAGTTGTCTGCTGACTCATGCAAATTTTTTCAACCGAGTTGCATTCGAGGTAAGGGAGAGGAGCGAGGCAGGCGTCAGCGCCCCGTTTAAACTTAGAATAGAACTGAAATAACGTCCGTCCGTCTGGCAGCCTTACCGAATTTCAGTTGAACGTAAATTCTGCGACTCATTTTACGCGACTTACAACTCAGAATATTAAGTTAGTTTGGTCTCACCCTTAACCTTATGACCATTAGCGTACGGGACGATCTTAAAGTATGACATAATCAAGATCTTCTCCTGTTATGGTAACAGAGCTGACATTATAATTATTTCTTATGACGTAATATATTTGTACGGTTTACGTACATGTATTAATTAGTTTTGCTTATGAGGCATATCGGCCAATAATATTGTAATTTCGTTCAGTTGCGGACAGTGTCAACTTCAAGCACTCACGGATCGCACGTTTGTAACTTGTACTACTAACTAATAAATATAATGTCAATCAAGTGCATTGTTTCATTGAATGTACAATATTTATTGGTTCAATTTGAAATTATTATTTTTTGTGACATGTTTCGAATTCATGTGACTCAATTTTCTATAATAATTTAATTTGTTATCAAGTGTATTAAATTTGATTATAAATTTTTTAACCCAATTCAAAAAAGGAGGAGGTTCTCAAGTCGACAGAAACTTCTTTTTTTTTGTGTGTCGAAAATCGGAAAACTATTGGTACCGAACACCGACTTCGGAAAAGATAGTTATTTTTCGCTTTATAGTGTTTTTTTAGTTTGGAAGTCCGTTTATTATTTGTTAAAAAGTTTTTTAATTATGTAATGTTCGACAAAATGTAAAAATTTTGAAAATTTAAATTAATGTAAGGTATTCGGTATAAGCAGTGGTGGCCCAGTGGTATCGGCCGCGACTTACAAGTTGTAGGTCGTGGGTTCGAGCCCAGGCAGGCGCTTTACTCTGTGTAAATTATTTCATCACCACTGCTCTCAAAACAGTGAAGGAAAACATCTTGAGAAAACCAGCATGTCCTAGAAACAAAAATTCGAAGACATGTGACATCCACGAACCCGCACTGGGCCCGCGTGGTGGATTACGGCCCATTCCCTCTCACAGAGAGTAGGCCTGTGTCCCAGCAGTGGGAACATTAATAGGCTGATGATGATGATGTGATTCGGCATAATAGGAGTATGTAAATTTTTTATCGTTCTTCAACCAAATGTCAGAAAATACAACCAAAACATTTTCCCACAGGAGCCCGAGTACTACCGGATCAAAAGCCCGGAGCCCGAATTAGAACCCGAAGACAAAGATGAAGATGAAAGCTCGGATCGGCCGGGCGATATCATGTTCAGCAACCCTTGGTGGTCGCACGAGAGACGGTACGTATCTATATTGAATATATACTTTATTGTACACTAAAATCTGATTTTTAATTTCGTAGACCAAACTGACATTTGGGGCGTTGTCACTTTATCGTTACATAAAAATAGTGTCGTATCCTGACCATCCCGTGTGATCGAAAGTTGAAAATATTTCAGGCCAAAAGAATTACATTTGTTAAGAAACTACGGGCCCTTATTTAGTTTCTACTAATTTATGTCAGACTTCATTTTATCGATCGCATTTATTATATTCTTGATTTAATATTTAACACGATAAAAGTGTATGTGCTATGTGTATGAATATTGTTATATTTAAATATGTTACGATTATTATACATAAAACATTTATTTACACCAATTATTAAAATTAAATTGAGGAATCATGTCTCATCGATTTGATGAATCACTTATGATTGAGCCTTATCTAAAACACTAAGCTCCACGCTTGCAACATTTAAAAAAAATAAGGTCATTGGCAGCTGTCAGTTTAGTATACGAAATTAAAAATCACATTATACAATACAACAACAAGCAAATTAATTAAAGAACAAAAGTAAGAACGGGGTGTATTACGTACAGGGTGTAAAGGAAAGGTACGATATATGAACAACTTTCTCCAAGGAAGTTTTGGAGGCAGGTGGAACAGGGTGTAAAGTCCCACAAACCTCCATTGAAATGGGAGGGTCCTCCGACCAGACGGGTGTTGTGTCTGGTCCGGGCAACTGCCCAACGGTTATTGTCGGACTGTTGTATGTGTTCAAACCGCGCCGAAAACTTTGCTCGCGCGATGCAGGATTTGAGTGACGTCATGTCATTAGTTCGTAACTTGCGGCGTTGGTGTCGCTACGTCATAGGCAATTCTCAAGAAAAAAATAGGTTAAAAAAACATGCTTTAATAGAAAACATATTTTTTGGGAATTGCCTTTGACTTCCGTGAATACAAAAAACTTTGCCTTACACTAGGAATTTCTTCCTATATCGTGGGTGCGTGGACAAACATTTAAACTCACACAACACACCCAGATCCGGAACAATTATCTGTAGACCATACAAATATTTGTTCCCATAGTTGGTCTCATACATGAGCAGAGGCTCGTATTTGAAATATGATCTCTACTTTCCGTTACACCCTGTATAATTATGTACACCACTATACAGTACGACGGATGAGTCGTGGCCCGTCTGAACATAGGCTTTGCGAACTTTCGCGCATGTACTTACACTCGTGAAGAAAATAGCCATTTGGTTCGTAAAGTATGTTCTGCGGAACCACTCGGCTCTAACTTCAGACGGGTCACGGACTAATCGGTCGTACTGTATAACACGGTCGAAATAACTATAATAGTTTTTTGACCGAGAAGTAGTAACACAACTGTTTTACAAACAAATTAATGAAATAACTAAAAAAAGAGGGTAGTCTGCGATGTACTGCTACATTAATACTAGCTGCCGCCCGTGGCTCCGCCCGAGTGGTAATAGTACTTCCCCCAGTATCTTTATAAATTATTTATTTTGTGCCTCGCCTCGTCCTTCTAGAAATAAATGATTTTAATAGCAAACGATAGTGACGCGGATTCTACCACTCAACAGTTATTTTCGAGATACTTTTTTATTTTTTGATTCTTGTTTTTTTTTGTCTATTCATCGCAATTCATTTTATTTTTTTTCTATTCTTACCATTTTTTTTTATTTCTCTGTTACTCGCAATTTTTTTTTCTGGCGACCCCTTTCTAGCCCGGCTGTCATTCGCGTTTTAGTGCGTATTTCTCAGCAGTTATACTTTTTATTTCCAAATTATAAAGTTAAAATATAAGTGAAAAAGGACAAACCGACACAGGTAAATTTTGGGACGGGGTCCCATCGCTAACAAAGAAAATTTGGTTCAAATAAATATAACTAGATGGCGTGATATGCATCGATTTGTTATTGAATTGTGTGTAAAATTAACATTTTGTAGAATTGATCTTCAAAATATTTAATCAACTCTCCTTAGAACAAATTATGGAATATTGGGCTCTTAATTCACATTTCAAGGATTATTTGAACGGATCATTTAAAATTGATTCCAATAGATTTTAAATTTCTGAGGCATGGCAAAATAAAATTTGTTTTGTGACACATTTTGGTGCAATAAAACTGTAAAAACCTGCAAAAATACCATAAAATAAAACAAATCGTCACTCTATTTAAAGAATAAATAAAATAGTCACGAACCGAGAAAACCCTTTTACTTGTGAGTCGCTGCTAACACCATCTGTCGCCGTGGATCGGAACCGAACGCGATCGATGTACTTACAAAAATAATCTGTATAATCAGACGAAAAACGCTAGTTACTTCGGCACGTTGTCTTTGTATGGGATGAGGCATCTATATGCTAGTATAATATTATCTGTGACTTTGGGTTTTAGTGAATGTGAGTATTTATTATATGCCAAAATCACTAGCAGGGATCCCCAGAAAGCTTCGAGACAATGAAGCTGGACGAGTCTCACGAAAACGATTCAATTGTTTTGGATCTCGCAAAGAAATTAATGGGTGTACTTTTGTAATAATACAGACACATTTATATTAAAAGTTAGTACTATAATGAGAAAGGTGGCCGCGACTTACAAGTTATAGGTCGTGGGTTTGAACCCAGGCAGGCGCTTTACTTTGTGTAAATTATTTCATCACCACTGCTCTCAATACGGTGAAGGAAAATATCGTGAGGAAACCGGCATGTCTTAGAAGCAAAAATTCGAAGACGTCCACCAATATGCACTGGGCCCGCGTGGTGGATTACGGCCCATCCCTCTCACAGAGAGGAGGCCTGCACGAAAAGGGGTCCATCTATAATATCCTATTATTATAATTAAAGTACCACTCTTTTGTATTGTCACCGGGAAAACTAGAATCCTGTGCTTTGTCGTCAACTGAGAAATTAGTTGTTGTTTAAAATCACATTACCTGCAGCCGTTTTGCGTAATGAATTCGAAAAGAGCAAAGGGCAAAGAGTATGAAAAATCGACCAATGACACGAGAGATGAAAGACGCGATGTGGCTTTCCCTTTATTTGATTGGTCGATTTTTCGTACTCTTTGCCCTTTGCTCTTTCCTAATTCATTACGCAATAAGGCTGCTGCAACTATAATATATAAAAACGTACTTAGTCAATCGATGTTTTAAATACCGAATTATCAACGAATATACCTAATTTATATTTTATTTAATTTGCTTATTGAGTACTATTACTACAAGCGAAGCCGCGGGTACAGCTAGTATGTGATATTCCCAGAACATCACTCTCAGAGTCTACAATTTATAATTAAAATCATTTCAGAAGGACGAGACACAAAGTATAATTAATTATTAGACGAACTTACCCTTTAGAAATCAATCTTATCAGTCTCACCCATAAGAGTTCTGGAAATATTAAAATACTGTTACAATAAAATAAAATACTGTTGTTCAGGAAAAATTATTCAAACAGCACACTTTATTACTCAAACACATATCAAACTAATTTATCACTTAGCACTATTTCGCTTTTGATCGCTGCGAATCACTGTCTCAACGAACCTAACTCACGACGATCCCGTTCGTTTATTATACAGCACGGGAAACGTCTTTGGAACCTTCTAGACCGTTATTGTTCTTGATGTGACTGGAACTTCCCAGAATTTTCGGCTGAGAAAGACATTCAGGAAGAACTTGCGTGAACACAACTAGACCGTTCTTGACGCGACGAGAACTTTCCAGAATATACGGTTGAGTAAGATTTTCGACACGAATTTAGCGGAAAACAACTTCTGCTAAGAGATGGCGCTACTAGTTACTAGTAGTTTCCTTACTCTCGCCAAAAGATGACGCTACCTTTGTGTAACAATACATTACCAACTCTTAACTAAATTATAGCCGGCCGGGAAAGTGGTTGCCAGGAACAGAAAAATAAATACATACATACATAAACTCACGCCTTTATCCCATGGGGGTAGGCAGAAACTACAGAACCCCAACTGCTACGATCCTTACATAATTCTTTTGCTCCACTCACGCTCATACATCTAGTCATACACACACGCTGGTTATGAGTACAGCGCGCCTGGCTTTCTGAAGAACATCACGACGAAGGACGTCGTCCCGGCGTTTCCATTCACTTCTAAAATATAAGATAAAAATAAATATCTCTAAAATTAGCTTCAAGTGGTAGAACCTAGCCGCGAAACTACAATTTGTTATTAAAATTATTTATTACAGAGTACCCCTGCCTGCGCTAGCACTACTCGATTCGTATTATTTACAACATCAACGCAAGTAAGTTCGGATGTATACGCTATATGTACTACCAGGGATGTTATGGATATTGTTACGAGCTGAGGTTCAGGGATAAATTATTTAAACAGGAGACTTCAATTAATCACACTTTATTACAAAACACTTATTAAACAATTCTATTACTTCGCACTATTTTCCTTTTCCAATCGCACTGTATCGCTTCTCAATCGAAAACTGACTCACGAAGAACCCGACCGCTACTTATATAGCTCGAAAGATGTTCCCAGAACGTTCCATACTGTTCTTGATAATTGAAACTTCCAGAACAATCGACATTCGAAGTCACTGTTCCCGAAGCGACTAGAAGCTTCGATAAGATTAGTTCTGCTATTGGACACTAGATGGCGCCACTAGTAACTACTTAGTTCTTCCTCTCGTCACTAGATGGCGTTGCCTTATCTAACGTAACAATATTAAATTTCGGGTACGGTTTCGGGTATGAAATTAATTTTTATTGTCGATAGGCTCGCGTTTGACGGTAACCTGATGAAAGCCTGTGAAGCGCGCTTGCCTAGAAGTAACCTATTCACTCTTGACTAATTATTTCGGATTATCCGTTATTATTGGATAGTTTCGGCCCAGATAATATAATACTAGCATACAGATGCCTCATCCTATACAAAGAAACCGTGCCGACGTAACAAGGCTTTTTCGTCTGATGAAACTGATTATTTTTATAAGTACATCGAACACGTTTGATTCCGATCCACGGTGATTGATAGATGGTGTTAGCAGCAACTTGCAAGTAAAAGGGTTTACTCGGTTCGTGAACATATTTTTCTTTCAATACAGTGACGATTTGTTTTATAGTATTTTTTTGCATGTTTTCACAGTTTCATTGTACCAAAATGTGTAACAATACAAATAAAAAAAATATCGAGTAGTATGCCTCGGCAATTTAAAACCGTGCCATCTACTGGAATTAATTTTAAATGATCCCTTCAAGTAATTTTGAAATGTGAATAAAGAGATCAATATTCCATAATTTTGTGTTTAGGAGAGTTGATTAAACACAATTACATTTTTTATGATCAATTCTAAAAAATGTTAAGTTTACACACAATTCAATAAAAAATCGATGCATATCGCGCCATCTAGTGACACTTATTTGAACCGAATTTACTTTCTTAGCGTCGGAAACCGGGGTATCGGTTATTATTAAGAAATTGTAAAAGTAAATAACAAGTGGGGTCATAATTTGATTTTCTTTCTAAGTTATTATTTGGTTCTTACTTTGCGAGTGAGATTGGGCATAAATACCTGTCATAACATGTCTCATTTAGACTCCGCCCCTATCCGAAAGCAACCGCAACTTTTATATCGGATTCGGTCACGGATAAATTTTTATATCCGATAGTTTCGGACGCTCGGAGCTCCATAACATCCCTGTATATTACTGTAAAGCTCATCAACATCCGATCAGTAATTGTTGCTTGAAAGAGTAACACACATTCATACTCCAAAATGTTTACATTTGTAATATTAGTAGTATATAAAATAAACTACAATAGAGCAATAACTTTAGCGAAAGTGTTTCTCTATGAGAAGATGGGTATTTTTAACCCCCGACAGAAAAAAAGGAGTTTTATAAGTTTGACGTGTGTTGCTGTGTATCTGTCTGTGGTATCATAGCTCCTAAACGGATGAACCGATTTTGATTTAGTTTTTTTTTTGTTTGAAAGATGACTTTGTCGAGAGTGTTCTTAGCTATGTTTAATTAAAATCGGTTCAGCCATTCAAAAGCTATCCGCAATTTATTCTTTGATGTTGGTTTATTTCGCAAGACGATGTCATAATTACGTGTTTTGATAGATTATCGATTGAAGCGTGTTTACTATCATATATATTATATGGAGTTTAAAAAGCATGAAATAAAAATTAAATTAAAAATTAAAAAACCCCCGACACAAAAACCCTCTAAAAAGCAAAAAATAAGCCTTGTACTCGCGTCGGGGAACCGCTAAGTAAAAAAAAATAAACTGCTGTAAACGTTGGCGGTTCCCCGACGCGAGTACGTGGCTTATTTTTTGTTTTTTAGAGGTTTTTGTGTCGGGGGTTTATAAATTTTAATTTACTTGAAACGTATGTGGTGCAGTCACGAGCATAAATATCTTTGCAGTTATCCAAATTGAGAAAGACCTACTGTTAACATTAATTTTATTTAATTCAAGATTTTTTATTAATATTTTTTTTTAATTTTGAAGACAGCGAAGACGACAATGGTAAGTTACAAAATAATAATTATTAAAGTAGCTATACTAAAACAAATATCGTAAAGAGGTAAAATTTGTATGTTTGTTTGTAATGGACGATTTCGAAAATAAT
Organism: Orthosia gracilis; assembly: GCA_947562075.1. NCBI lineage: Eukaryota > Metazoa > Arthropoda > Insecta > Lepidoptera > Noctuidae > Orthosia > Orthosia gracilis. Next base: position 11,869,922 of record OX387277.1, read on the forward strand.
TTCATTGATATTATTAAGGATAGCTTGAGCATCGGTAGAACCTCCTCCTTTTTGGTAAGTCGTTTAAAAATCCAGAGTATTGTTACAAAATAAAGCTTACATTATTCTTTTAGTCTTTTCATTTTCGAGTTGTTGGAAAACTCTTTACGATATTTTGGGACCAGTAAGCATCCACACCAATAGCAGCGTCAGTGGCGTTCCTTAGGTCCTCTAAACTTCAAGTGTGTGCTCACTTAGGACTCTCTCAGCACTCACATTGTGTGCCAGACGAGTCTATAAAAACCCATTTCGCCAAATTATCTTTGCAGCGGCCTACCTGAGTACGCCATCGATTGAGTGCTTTTCGTAAAGACCACTGCAGTTCACGGCCAGGTGGTAGGTGTTCCTGGGGTTTCAGGAAGTTAGGTGGTGTTGAGTGAAGTTTTTCCCACAGCTTGCTTCTTCTCCGAGCCTCCCCGAGTGGCGTTAACATAAATCGCACTGCTATTGTAAACGGCCGGTGTACCCTGGACAGCTCAACACAGCACTCGGTAACGCAGGCTCTAAGTGACCAATCCTTTCAACACCATGTTAAACTCAAACGGCTCGCTTCAGAGCCATGACCAACGGCCCTTCTTCTTTTAGCAGTATCTCCGAATGATGATGTTGATTCCATCTTAGCGATTTCGGCCACGGCAACAGCATTCATTGGGTCCTCATTGTGGTTGAGAGCTCCGATTTGCTGCTCTGTTATGTTCCCTCATGTTACTTGCATATCAAACTTTGTTCGAACAACTCCGAGCACAGAGTGGACACGTCACAACACCATTGACAAAATTATAATTTATTAACTGAACTCTGCGGCTTCGCTCCCGTCAACTGGCTATCTACCTACCTATCTAAACTGCCTACCTACCCTACCTACAGGCCTACCCACCTAACCTACCTAACTACCTGCCTACCCACCTACCCTACCTACACTACCCTAGCCTACCCTACCTATCTACCTATCCACCCACCTACCCAGCCTACCAATTTGTTAAACTATTTATTTAAATAAGTATTAATACTACAATACGAATGTAACCAACTTTTGTTTCTACCACCGGAGCGACTTGTTACATTTTAGAACACAAAAGCTGCTATTGTGACTTAACTATGATAGTTAGATATATTCACTCGCAGACATTTTTGTAGTTCATAATGAGTACTTTAATCATGTAGTACATAATTTTTATGTATCATCAATAGTTTTCTCAGCGCACGCCTAATAATGAATTTTATGAGCAAAATTTTGCTACTTTGGGTTACATTATTGCAATTTTTATAAGGATCTCTATTTATTGTGAAAATAATTTATATCCTATGCTACTAGGGAATAATGTAGCTTTCCATAGGTGACAGATTTTTTTAAATCGGTCCACTAGTTTCGGAGCCTATTCGGTACAAAAAAACAAACAAACAAAAAAATCTTTCCTCTTTATAATATTGGTATATATAAATAGTAAAACTAAAATACCACATTAGGAGATACTTTTAAACCCAGATAGTGTTAAGTGTATAACATATTTATGCTCGTGACTGTAAATTGCATGGAACATTCATTTTTATTAAAAGTTTGTCATCAGAATCAGAATTAGAAATCACTGATTTGCTAATAATGTAGTTAGATTTTTTCTCTAAATCTTTGACTCTTTTTAAAATTCTTGCTTTAAATTTAACTGTAGGCCTAGACAATAGTAGTTTTTGCAATGGTCATATAATAGGGGTTATTAAAACACGAGCGTGGGTCGATGCCAAATGTGATAATAATATCACGCGAGTGTTTTAATACCTCATTATATGCCGTTGCATACGCTATTTTATCTTCACTCACACAATTGCAATAAAACAAAAGAGGAAACGAAAAAAATATGTGGTATGGCGGGCAATTTAGATTCACATTGCGAATGACTGCGCAGCGCGCGCATCCATAGACAATGACACTACTTTTCTACATTAAGTCAATGAGCCCATAAGCGCCAATAAATTAAAAAGTAAAAGTGTGCTATAACAATTAAAAAGTTATTTTATGATACAGTTGAACACCGAAAGAAAATGTAGCACTGTACTGGTCTTTTTTTATTTTACCTATCCACGAATATAAAGTACGTGTTTATACAATATTTTTTGAATTCATATTTGGAACATTACGTTGTGAGTGTAGATAAAAAACTTTTCTATGTCGTAACACCAGACGCTAACGTCGAAATGTATGCAGAAACGACACGTTGTCACGGTGTCAAATTACTTGCATTTTTTGAACTACTAATCTATTCCTGTATGGGCTGTTTTGCAATTTTCCTTCTTCTTATGGTATTTATTTCCGCCCAAAGATGCGTTAAAATTAGTGTTGAAAATATGGAACTTTCGACGCTCATAACTTTCAAGGGAGTTATTCTTTTTAAAAGGAAAAAAAATATTGATTCATGTACATTATTTGTGCTACATAGTTTTTTCGTATGACTAATATAAGATTTAAAAAAAAATAACACGATATTTTTCCGCTTCTTTTGCATACTCCTCCAAAACCACTTGGATGTTTAAAAATATTTTAACACAGGAAAATTGATGAGTAGAATTTGTTCTTAACCTACATAGGATATATAAATTAAAAAATATTTTGCAAACAAAATTGTCGAAAAAACAGGTCCAACATTGATATTCGGGAATCGATCGAGGAGTGCAGGGCCAGTACTGAATTAACATTGGGGCATATATATACGCCCTAGACTAGAATGTCACTGGTCTAGAGTCAGTGTACTAAATTTTGTAACGTGTCAAGCGTTTGTCGAATGCAAAAGCTAAACCAAGCAAATGTTTCATGGCGTTCCTTGAAATAAACTTTCAACTAAATTTCAACAGACGCAAGGTCGATATTTAAATGGTAAAGACATGCGCTGCTCTTTGCCTCGTATGTAGTACCGCCTGCTCTATTTGAAAGGAATTTTCTTTTGTAAAGTATACAAAAAATTTCGACGATACAGTGCGTTGAAATTTCATGTGACGTCAAATGTAAGAACAGTTTTTACTCAAAAGTGACGTCACAAGCCCCCATTCCTGAACTTTGATGCGCGTTATCTTATTTGTTTTAATGAAGCAAAACATACGTGTCTAATATTTTTTGATAATCTAACTGGCGGTCTAAATAGAGTAATTCGTTTTTTACTCAGGAATTATTCCTACTAAGTTGACAAGAGTGATGTTTCAAATAATGTCACACGCACTCACACTTCACATTTTTGCTAGATAGTTAAATTTTAACTCGTAGACGATTTTTGTCTTGATTTAATTTATTTTGCACGAACTAGACAACTAGTATGCAACCTAACAAAATAAAGTACCTATAAAAGTTTCTGTACTCTCTAGATCGCGTTAAAGTAAACGTTTGCTTATGTCAATTTGTATATGTCACTGGATTATTGCAAACACCGTAAGTTTATAATAGATCGCGTGATATTGTAGACTCCTCTTTTCAATTAGGCACAGGTATATTTTAAACTGATTTTGAATGGGATGTACATTTGAAGTTATCTAGTGTCCGACCGAAACCGAAACCGAATTTCGACAACGGTCTCAGTTTCGCCCGAAACCGAAACTTCCTTACAAGGATCATGTTTTGAGGGAAAAATAAAGAAAATGATATTATAATCATTCTTTTTTTTCTCTATAAATCACACAGCTGTGCAGTCTTCGTCATTTTCACTTATTTTTATGATATTCAACATAACAAAACAACATTTAAGAAAAAAAATATTCGTAAAAAGGTACTCGCTTGGATGGAATTTAACGCGCCGAACATGATCGATAACAGCGCGAGAAATTCCGAATGCAGTTTCGGTTTCGGTCACAGTCTCGGCAGGTTTGCCGCCTAAACCGAAACTCGTTTCTTTGCCGAAACTCGACCGAAGCCGAAACCGAACTTTCGGTCGGACACTAAAGTTATCTGTTCACAAAATATCGAGAATTTATTATCCCGCAAGATAAATAACAAACTTACGGTGTCTGCTGTAATGCAGTGACATAAATAAAGAAATAGGCTTTTCATTACTGTCCACCAGACAGCGCTTATCCAACTTAAATAAAAATAGAAGTTAACGAAAACGCGATCGACTAATAAAAAATCGCACTAAGCCAGAAATACCAAATTACAATTTCAGTTTCTTTATTCTACAGTATCATCGTGATCCAACCGAACGCGAGCCGCCAACTCGAAGAACACTACCCTTTGATGAACCGACAGCGGCAACAACAGCAAATGGACGAGGGACAAGCAAACCAGCAAGGCTTCCAGCCCGGGAATTTTGTTGGACCGCCCGTACCTGACATCCCAATAATCCCGGAACTACACCCGTTTAGATGTGTGCCTGGTGGTATAGATCGAGTTCCTCGACCTGTGCCTGTAGAACCACCTGCACCGGGTCCTGTACACCCGAAGCCGGTGCCCGTGGATCCCCGAGAAGAGTCGCAGTTACGACCGGGCCCCAATGCAAAAGAGGGTCCCTCATCTCAAATACAGCAACCGATTCGACCGGGTATCTCAAACCCAGAAGCGGGTTCTTCAAATCCGCAACCGGGTCCATCAAACGCACAAGCTGGCCCCTCATGCCGGCCGGGTCCATCAAACCAACCGGGTCCATCATACCCACAACCGGGTCCATCAAACCCACCAGGGCCAGCCAAAGCCGGAGAAAGTGCATCGAAGCGGCGTTTCAACATCAGTGATGCCATCGACTTGGCTAAACGTCGCCGCCTCGAAGATGAAGATGAAGATGAGCTCATGCAAGCACCTCCCGTACAAGTTGAAGCGATTCCTCTCCCCCCTTTGCCCCCCGCTTATAACATAGCAGAGCGATGTCCCAGACTTCGACTGGAGATGGAGAGAATGAACGACCACCCCGAACACGAACCAGAAATGCCGGCCAACGCTGGCTGCGTGCGATTCAGACGCCATGACCTACGACCCGTAATGCATATAGACGTGGACATCCATAGACAATCGACCACCAGCATAGGCGCCCATCTTGGATATCATTTAGTCTCTGATTCCGCGTTACTACGCTTTGGTAGGGCGGAGAATGAAAATGTTAACTATGTTCATATTGGCAGGAATGGTATACATCATGGTTCGGATTCAGCCAGTCGCCCTGATAGGTCCAATTTGCGCATATTGTCCGTGACGGGGTACAGAAACATTACTGATAGGAGTCTTGAGCATTTGGTCACGGCTGCTCCGTATTTGCTCCATATCGATTTCTCTGAGACTAATGTCACTCCAAGGGGTGTGGAACTTTTCAGAGCAGTCAGACCAGAATGCGAAGTGATTTATAGTGAATTTAATCGACTGACCTAAGCTTGAGAAAAAGGCGGTTTTTTTTTTTTGTTCGATTTTATAGTTTTTTTTTTGATTAATTCGAGTTATGGAATGGTCGATACTAAAATAATAGATAGAGAGATTTATAACTAAAAGTGGGATTAAATAAAAAATATGGATGTAAGGTCTATATATAAAAATGTTGGAACATAGGGATAGAATATGTCGAAATTAATACGATCTTTGGTTTGTTATGTCGCTAAATATTGCAGCTCGGATGTTATGTAATCGAACATTTAATAAATGTTTCGAACTCAGGGTCATTCTCGTAGAGGAAATATCTCAAAATAAAATTCGCATAAAAATCGACTTAAATGTCAGAACGAAAAGGCCAAAAACGTGCTACGACATTCGCAGCCAGTTACGAACATTTTAGAATGTTGGTTCAACTTCGCTACAGTAGTCACAGCGGATCTTTGTGTCTCTGAAGTTGGCTCTGCGAACCATTGCGCAAGAATCAGCTTGTCATCGAGTATACTGCATAGAGTAAGCGAGATAGGACGATACGACAAACGTAAGCGATTGAAAGAGGCAGTTATACAATGCTATCTTCACCTTCAACATTGACACAAAAATAGGTATAACCCGGTGCTTATCATGTTCTCTCGCTTGTACACTAGTGCCGTCTATTGTGTGCAAGCGAGAAAACATGATAAGCACCGCCATTTTAGATTCGTTTCTTTAATGTACCGGGTTATGCTGCGCTCTTGCAGCCAACTTCAGAGACACAAAGATCCGCTGCGGGCTCGAGGGGCTAGCAAGTTTTCTGCTTGTGCTTTTTCGGCCATACAGACGTTGGATCTATAGTATATTGAATTTCTTGTCATATGGATTCATGTATAGTAATTTCCAATCTTTTTGGCCGGGCTGGAATAAGTATGAGACTTAATACTGCGCAGCCAATGTAGCCAACTTCAGACCGGTCAATAATATTCGGGAGTACTGTACTGTATGAAATCACACAAATGTGTCAAAGATTTTCTTATCATTTAATGGTTGTCTATAGCTTGACGAAATTTTGATTCGTCCTGATATTAATTTGCAGACTTATCACAAATGTTCATATGATGAAGGAAATTGGGCCCCTAAGGCAACTTGCATAACAAATCACTAAATGAATCGCGTTAAACTTATTTAAGTTATAGTTCTGACATTTTCAATCGGTTTATAAGTGGTTGCCGGGTACGTTACTTGGCAAGAGTCGTTAGATGCGCACGAGTCGTTTTTTAGATTATTTTGGTTACAAAGCGGGACGCGGGGGATGTTAAACACGATTGGTTGGTCAGTTGACACCAGGATCGACTGGCCAATCACGTCGCGTCCACGATCCATTCGCACTATGCGCGAACTTACGCCCACTACGCCAAAATCTTGCCAAATTACATGCCGGGGACTGTACTGAAAAATTTAATTTCAAATTTCGGCAAAAGCGCTCAATCTCATTGGAAACTAACCGACACGACACGGGAAATATTATTTGCACAAGAGTGTATGCATACACATTCTTGTTCACTCACCCTCATAATCTTATGGAAGGCAACACGTAATGCGTTGACTCGTTTAGTGATTTGTGGTGTAAGTGTTCCTATACTCTGCTTTTTAATTTCGTAGACTAAACTGACATTTGGGGTGTTGCCACTTTATCGTTACATAAAAATAATGTCGTACCCAAACTATCTTGAGTGATCGTTAGTTGATCGAAAATGCACGACAAAAAAATACATTTGTTAAGAAACTAGCGGCCCTTATTTAGTTTCTACTCATTTATGTTAGACTTCATTCTATCGATCGCTTTTATTTTATTGTTGATTTCATATTTAACACAATAAATGTTTATGTACTATGTGTATGAATACTGGTTATATTTAAATATATTACTTTTATATGCATAAAATATTTATTAACACCAATTAGTAAAATAAAATTGTGGAGTCATGTCACATCGATTCGATTAATCACTTACGATTGATCCTTACCTACAACACTGTATTCCGCGCTGGCAACATTATAAAAAAAAAATAACATCATTGGCAGCTGTCAGTTTAGTCTACGAAATAAAAAATCACAGTATAGTATTTTCAAGATTCCTGACTGTTAAAAGATTAAGAAATATTTTCGCCAAATTCTCGATTACTTTGTATATGTCCATCCTTTTCTTGCTCACGAAAAGGTAATAAGGCAAATTATTTCTATCTCTGTCTATGATTATTATTTCAAATGATCCTGTATGCTTTAAGTTTTCTTTAATATTCAATGGGTAATTTATATTAATTTGTCGTGTTTAATTAAATAGTTACTATATGTCTATTTAATGACTTTAGAATTAATATTTAAATGTACTGTAGACTTAGGATAAGTTTTGTTCGAATTTCAAGTAATAATAATGATTTTTCGAGGTTTTTTCCATTATAGAAGCCTCTTCTAATGTAAGGGACGAAGGATTGTAGCGACCTCTATATCCCCGAACTACAAAATATCTACTCCGTACCATGTCGTGTTAAAACTATCATGGTTCGACTATACATCTGTCCCTTACGCATACTTAAAATAACCTTGCTCTAAGAGTTTATTGTCACCCCAATGTTTCGCATACCTCTATAGAAGTAGATGCTTCTCCTCCAAATTTACAGTCAAAGTGTGAACATCTCTGCTTCAGGACAGGCATCTTCTGGGCTCGCTTTTTCCTTCGAAGACCTTATCCGTCACTTACCGCCAGGCGAGATCCAAGCCATGAGTCGGCCCATCATCACCCTAAGGTGGTTTCAGACTGTAAGTGCCAAAGATTGTTAAGACGACGGGATAAGGATTAAATATCATACCAGTCTGTAATGTTCCCACTGCTGGGAGACAGGTCCCCTCTCTGTGTGTGGTGGATTGGGCTGTAATCCACCACATACTACAATTTTCTAAGAAGAATTGTGTTTTGAACAGGACAGGACAAAAATGGCACTTCAATTTTGTCCCGTTTGTTGGCAACATGCAGACAAATCCGTTTTATTGCCTGTACCATCAGATGTCAAGGTAACCCAGTGTTTAAGGCCTCGCCTCTCGTGCTTGAGATCTTGGGTTCAAAGCCGGGCAAGTACCAATGTGACTTTTTTATCTTGGACATCACAGGCAACGGTGAAAGAAAACATTGTGAGGGAATCTGGATTTATATAGTTGATGTAAGTCTGAAATAGACAAGTCAGAGGCCTGTGTGGTTCCCAGAGGCGGTTTAATTAAGGGTCTTCCACCGCTGTACTTTAAAAAAACTAAATAATTAACTACGTGGTTTTTTTTTCGCTACTTTTGGACACTCCTCCAAAAAGACTTGGATGTTTAAAAATATTTTTACACAGAAAAATTAATGGCTGGAGTTTCTTCATAACTGAAATAGCATATTTAAATCAAATAATATATTTGCAAATAAAACTGTACAAAAGGAGGTTCAATATTGATATTTTGGCTCTTAACATTGGGGAATTATACGCCTTCATTCTGACACCAGAGGAGGCCACATCCTCACACCAACAAAAGAAAAAGACCATCAGGTGACATAATATATTTGTTAATTTAATGATCATCTTGTTCAGCCTTCGCCCTACTGTTGGGGTCAGCTTCCAATCTAACCAGTATTATACTGCCTATCTGACCTCCAAAACTCGGCAAACTAACTCAACCTCTTCCCTGTCCAATGAATCATATATGACTCACGTGATTGTTTAACTATTGTGTCTGCTATGTGGACCGTGAACCTGTTAATATTACTTGAAATTCGACCCAAAATATATAATTAAGTATGTGATTTTTATGATTATAAATGTATCTCAAAATTTAGTTAATGCCAATTTTGGTTTGTAGACAGAAATTGTCACGGATATAATTATGTTTCCAGTTCACATTTGTGTTATTTTTGTTTTTAACACTGGGTTTTAGGTGATTTGTAGAAACAATTATTTCATGCACAAAAAAAACTGAAGAAATAAATGTATGCCCCTTTTTTTGATCGGAAACTCAAGCATTGATTAACTATGATGTATTTCATACAAATCTTTGACAGATTAAAATCATTGTCATCATTCGAAAGTCGTCCTTTACTGGACATAGACCAAGTGTATTGGGTCACCCCGGCTCCACACGTTGGTCCCAGCGCTCGTACCAACGTTGGTCGGTTAATTGGTGGAAAAACCACCTCAAAGAAGATAGTGGATAACGACACATCAAAAAAACACGAAACGGAGTACAGACCTATACATTCCATTCTAATAATATCGAAAATCACCAACGTGTGGACGGATCGCAAACGTTGGCAAAAATTCCTTTGATAAAACCGACACGCGCCGTTCAACTACCAACGCTCGTCCCAATGTTGGCGCCAACGCAATTTTATTATGTTTGACGAGTGTCGTTGGGGCCAACGTGTGGAGCTGGCGTCAGATGTTCTGGCTACTGACTTCCCGTAACGACTGAGAAATCAAATCTACAAATGTCAGCAGGTACCAACAGCTTAAGGGACCTTCCTGGTGGATCAACGCGATTCGATTTATATCAAAATTATAAGCGATTTTTATTAAGTGAAATTGCAAGTATGGACGCAATTCGACCGATTTGCACCTTAAAAATCCCTAACCAGCGCGAGACCATTCATGGCTTGATGAATGCTGCGTGTGCGGTATGGCCTATATATCGAGGCGATTTAAATTGCATCGCGCTGAGGCACGGCGGAGTCTCGGTTGTTAACCAATCCTGTTGATCAATACTTGAGTTTTCTAAAGCAAGGGGGGTTGGAGTATTCAAAACCATAATGTTGCCATCATATTTATATCACGACAGCCTATAATTTTCTCAGATCTCGGTTAAGTTAGTTTATTAGTTTTAAGTATGTAATTTAATGGAAAATAAACAAATTATATGTGATTTGTTCGGCGCTACGATATTTGAGGAGTGTTAAACACGGTGGATGGTATTTGTAGGGAATGCTACATATGAGAATGTAAGGGCGAAGGCTTCTATATAACGCTATCAGCTACACACGGTGTTGGAGTACTCTGCACAGTATTTTTAGTCGCTTCAGTACTATCAAAATAATAAATTCGTCACCAATAGGTCTATTTTTGTCTGCTCCGTACACCATAGAATTTACTTAATATAGGCATATCTGCTTTACCCTTCGGTGAATACAGGCGTGATGTTATGTTATTCTCTTAATGTCAATGTCACAGAAAGGCTGACTTCACACCTGTCCGGGAGACCCGTACGGGCCGACCGTAAATGGGAGACCCGTTCGGGTAGCGCCCGCAGTGCTCTGAAACGATGTATAGACGCTGTATAGACCAATCCGCGTCGCTGTGAAACACTGTTCTAGTGCCTCACGTGTGTCTCCGTTCCGGGAGTCCGTACGGTCGGCCCGTACGGGTCTCCCGTTGAAGTTTAAAAATATGACACTGACAATTTAAAAGTTTAGTGCCGTAGCTTCAAAATGTTTTTTGTCCAACTTGGTTCAGGAAAAATAAAACTGATGGTTATAAACGACTAGATTGTGCGTTCTTATGGCAATAGATTCAGCCCATAGAGCAAAGTAATATATGACTCGGCTTACGACAACACTCCTTGGATTGGTGAGGAAATGAACTCCCTTTGCCGCACTTAAATTCCCATTCGGTCTGTTGTGCGAGGGGGTTTTAGTTGACATAGCCAGCCTTGCGCCGCCCAAAAGAAGCTTCCTGGAGGCTTCACAGGCTTCGCGGAGTGACCTCACTGTTCCGAGGATACACACCTTATGCCACCGATGGCGTTTTATAGAAGACTTCACCCAAAAGTTATAGGTATTACTCGTAGCGCTACTAAAATTTTAAATATAAGTTTGGTATGAAATTTTGATAAAAAGGCTGTACATAAATTTTGTATGGAAAAAAAAGAGAGAAGGAATTTCTATCCGTGTTAGCAAATGAATGTCATAATCTTTTAAAAAGGTGTGTATAACGTAAAACCTATATAAATATTGTAATAGTATTGTAATTCAGAGTTTTTGGTAGCGAAACACAAGTATATTGTAGGCAAATCTGCTGAGATAATTTCATGTAAAATTACAAAAAACACAAACACACTCATTATTGAAAATGACAATAAAGTTACATGGCTGGCCATGCACTTAATATATTTTTTTGTTCTTTCTAACTGCACTTTCGAATTGTCAAGGAGTCGGCCAGTTAAAACGCTGAAGATATTTGCATCTTGATCTCTATTGAGAAACATGTGCATGCAACTACATGTATTTTAAATTTAAGTTAATACAAGACTTCGTTCTATTCGGTCGAACAGATTATATTCTTCTTTTTAGTCTATGGAAAGAACGAATGAAGAAAAACTTAGTATTTGTCGAAAACTAAATTTTTTTTTGCTTGAAATTTTTTCAGCAGATTATAGGGTATTAAGACAAAATTCCAATTTTGTAAAATGCGCTACAAATACCTGTAAATGTAAGAAAAAGATTAGGTACTTTGTAGTGATACAGTCAGAGCCAAAAATATGTATACACTTAGTTCAAATCATAAAAGACTTTCTGCTGAGCTGTCTTCCAGCTGGATTGGGGTCGGCTTCCAGTCTCACCAGATACAAATAAATAACAATATTTTACATGGAGTGATTGCCTGTCTGATCTCCACAACAGTTTCCTTTAAAACACTGATTGAATTCATAAGGTATTGTGCATATACACTTTCCGCCAGATAACAAAAAATTAAAGTCTTACTTAAATTGATCCGACTTGTACCAAAATAGTACATTTCGTGTCGAGCATATAAAGTCGAGATTTTAACACGAGTGATGTAGCCATTTTCAACGTGAGCCGAAGGTGAACGTGAAAGCTACATGCGAGTGTTAAAATAAAGCCTTTTGATGCGAGACACGAACGATTATTTTTCCACTACCTGATGAGCTTACTTAATTAAATGCAAATTCCAACAACAATTTATTAGAAACGTTCAAACTAAAAACCACAGACTATATACACACAATCAACGGGCGCTTTTTCGAGAGGTAACAGGTTCAGTATCATTCTGCCGGATGGGGCGGTGGATAAAGTGCGGGCGTAGCGGCAGAATGCGTCTACCAACAGTAGCCTATTCAGTTAATAAAAATAAATATGTTGCAGTTACATAATGATATCAAAACTTCATACTAAAGTCATTTCGTAACTGTTAATACGTAATTTTGATTTTTTATTTTATAATCTTGTGTCTAAATATTCATATTTCGAAACGAATTTCTTAGACAATGTGTTACATAATAGACAAGGTAGTGGAAAAATATAATTACGTAACTTGAAAACATGATTACATTCTTTTCATATCGTTTTGAAATATTGGAATACATTAATAGACAGGTGTTATCGACTTTTTTTTTGTTATCTGGCGGCGGCATTAGCATCTTAGTACACATTTTTTTTTTTTTAAAGAAACTTTGCCCTACACTAGGAATTTCTTCCTGTATCGTGGGTGCGTTTACAAACATATAAACTCGTGCGGGAATCGAACCCGCGACACGCAGCGCAGCATTCAATCGCTCAACCACTGCGCCAACATACTTCAACAAAACTGGTCGTAATCTTTTGAGCTTTTCAAAGTGTATACATATTGTTGTCCTTAACTGTACAAAAAGTTAGGTATGTACTTTAGTGGAACGATATTTAAATATCTTTTTAAAGTGATGGATAACGTAAGAGCCGGTATTTGTAGTGAAAACACACCCTAGACAGTTTTATTTATACTCGTTTAGTACGTTTACACCATTTGAAATAACATTAGCCATTAAGGGCTGGTTTCACCAATTAAACTAATCGTAATCGACCCTCAGTCGTTTAAATAATCCCTTTTTTTCAGCCCGTTCAACAAATTATGACTTCTATTGCGTTGATGATATGAAAATGGCAGTTGTAATAAACAGTTGGTTTTGATAACAGGTTTATTCTTTCTATGACATCATCATGTTAACGGAATAGAACTCAAAATCGGTTAAACGGAGTGTAAAAATGTGTAATGGTATTTCGAATTAATAAAAGACCGTTATATGTGTAGAGCACACGGTTAGGTACTAAAGACAAGAACTAAACTCGTATGAACAAGGCTTAACAGGCTGGTACTAGAAAAAAACATATTTGTTTTAAACCTTTTTAGCGACAATGGATGGCTATTCTTGGATACAATATCTTAGCGAAACATATAATATATCACATAGTTCACAAGATTTTCAGTGTTGTATGTTACTGATATTATGATATTCATATTATTATACAAGCTCAGATTAGGTTAAGTAAAGAAACTCCGCAGACGTGGTATCGGCCCCGACTTGCGGGGCATGGGTTTACAACCCAGGCAGGTGCTTTACTTTGTGTAAATTATTTCATCACCACTTCCCTAAAAAGAAGGAAAACGTCGTGAGGAAACCGGCATGTCCTAGAAATAATCATTCGAGGACATGTGACATCCACTTACCCGCACTGTGCCCACGTGGTGGATTCGTTGTGTACCGAATCAATCAATCAAATATTTTATTTCAAATAAACCGTAGAGGTACTTTTGTATTGTTAAAAGAAAAGAAGATGAATCTAGTTGCAAATTCGCAAGCGTAACGTCACTAGGTCTCAATGGAGAAGAATTTGCAAGATATTCTACGGACACTATTTTCCATCAGTTTTAATTACAAGTATTTGGTTCCATCATTCTTGTTGAAAAAATACATATATGTGAGAGCGATGTAAAAAGAAGTGCACGTAAGAGCATTTAGAGTAAAAAAACAATTAAAAAAATATACAATAACAGGCCGAGGCAGCTAAGTTATGACCAATCCCAACTGATGGCGCCCGTTTACGAACATGACGCATGGATCGGCACCACTCAGCTCAACCATCATGAAGGGAACCGAATGATCCAACACGGTGAGGAAGACTCCTAAGGCCCATTTCCTTTCTCGAGAGGGAATCTCTGTGTACGTTTGGTCTGATTATGCTTACGTATTCTAACCTAATATTTTATCGCCATTAGATATCAATACGTTTGCGAAGTTTCTCCAGTTAATTCAATTTGAGCTTGTATATCAAATACAAAATAATATTCCGGTATCTTAGGATCTCATTGTATTCAATTTTTCATGTGTAGATTGTTGAATTTGTGTCAGTATAAAAGTTATACCCACGACAGGACAGGACCGCACTTTTTGAACTCGCCATGCGGTCGGGTATCTTCGGGAGCGGTCGTTTTCGTGAGACATTAATAATCTCGTGTTTCTTATGTGGAGAACGTGCTAACTAAAATTTGTCTAATAAATTTTAAATTGAAACAAATTCGATGCAAAATAGTCCGTATAAGTAGGTGCTTAAGCATCTAATTTCAATGTTTTTTTTTTGTGTAGACACTAATGGATGTTTTAAATTTTTGATCCGTATGTTCATTTACAAATTAAGAATAAATAAATAAAGCAAGTCTTTGAAAATTTAATATTGTTTTAATTACTACTTAATTACGACCTGAAAAGCGGTAAGGTAGTCTGTGGAATTGATATGTTAACCGACTTCCCAAAACGGAGGAGGTTCTCAATTCGGATGTTTATATATATAGAGATATTTTTTTTATGTATGTTCGGGCATAACTCCGTCATATATAAACGGATTTCCCAATTTTTTTTTCAGACGAAGTTTGTTCCAAAATAGTCCCATTTAAATTTGGTAAAGATCTGTTGAAGATCTTCTGAGATATACAACAGAACTCTTCAGTAAATGACGGCAAATCTCTCGGAATTTCTGCAATCGCATGTCTATTTATGTGTAAACCATAAATAGACATGCGATTGCAGAATAGCATTTCATAATATGCCATCACGCCAGTATGCTCTAAACGGGTACGCAGATGTGTACAGTTCACACTGGTACACTCTCATTCCATTGGTTGTGTTCAAGTTACATGTTATTCGGATAATTTATTCTGGCATCACTGTGGACATTATATATCAGTAAAAAGAGAAAAATAAAAAACTTTTTTACAAAAAAATACAACCGACTTCCAAAAAATAAAACACTGCAAAGTGAAAAATAACTTCAATTTCGGCAGGCGGTGTCAGTGTAGTGTTTTAATTCACTATAACTATACTCTATGGTTTTAATTTTTTGGAAGTGGAAGTCGGTTGTTTTTTTTTTGTAAAAAAGCTTTTTAACTAAGAAAATCAATAGTAATATTGTGGATGGATGGATAGGGAGGGGTCGTCCAAAGAAAAGATAGATGGACTGTGTGAGGAGTGATTGGAAAGAAAAGGGAGTCAGTGATGGCGTGACGGGGGACAGGACGGTATGGAAGAAGAAAACGTGTTGCGCCAACCCCAGGAAACATGGGACAAGGCAGGAAGATCATGAATCTAAAGTAATATTTTTGTGGAAGTTACCTAATCTGTAAAGGTACTGAATTACTGATCCTATAACAGGAATTCTTTTTACTGATAAATAGCCTCAATACCGGTAAATCTAATAGTCTACTTATAATCAATTTCTTTTTTCAATAAAAAAAAAGCATTTAAATCTTTTTAACCGACTTCCCAAAAAGGAGGCGGTTTCTCGATTCGACCGTATTTTTTTTATTTTTATTTATGTGTGTTCGCAGATAACTTCGTCGTTTATGAACCGATTTTTGTTGGAAAGGAGATGCTCCAAAGGGTGGTACCATGGTAAGGAAACCAGGATCTGATGATGGCATCCCAGAGAAATCGAGGGAACTCCTCAAATATTACAGTCATACACTTAGCGATTTTGGTATTTTTATCAACAATTTATTTATATATTAAAACTTCATGCAACATAAAAGTGCATAGGCGGACTTAATGCCTGAGGCATTCTCTACCAGTCAACCAGGGCGGTGAAGAGATAACAATGAAACCACTTACACTCAGAAAGTGTTCTTTGGTGAAATGGAACTGATGAAGAAGATCACAGATGGCCACTGGAATTCCTTTATGCTAAGTATGACACGGGTATAAGATATATCGAATAGCTAACCGACTATGATGAAGCAAATACTTATAAATAAATGGTACTGATGAAAATGGTAACATCGAACTGATCTGATGATGAAGACTGAAGGTAGGCACTGGAACTCCGAAATACAACAATGGATCCGACTAGGATGAAAAACGGAAAACAATAGGTACCAAAGACACCGACTTGGGAAAAGAAAGTTATTTTTCGCTGTGTAGTATTTTGTTTTGGAAGTCGGTTTAATATTTTTGTTAAAAAGTTTTTTTTGATACCACCTCGAAGGGTTCGAAAGAAAAAGAAAATGTTTTTCAGAAATGGCTCGCGGTTTATTCATAAAATTAATCAAGCGGATCTTACGCGATTGTAGAAGTGCGTGATTTCAAACAAAAATCTCATATTCAAATAGGTACCAGATCTAGTCAAACCCGGACGAAATGTCTGTAGGTAATATTATATTAAATGTCATTGCGCAGTTCATACACTGGCTATACCTATATTAACTAAAGTTGCCCTAGTCGACGGCATGAACTATTTTGTGCGCGGGGTTAAAATGCATGCTATCTCATCTGATAACACGTGCGAAAGAGATAGATGTTGTGATGAGCAGTAATAAGCTAGTTCGCGTACGAATACACACTTTTGCAAATTTGTAGCGAAATGGATGATGATTTAGGACGAAAACGAGCGCACGAAATTTTATAAACAGATCTTTGGGAGTAATGGATATCATGAAAAAAGGTCTACATGGTATCTGTTCAAAATAATAGTATATTATGCAACTAGTGAATAAAGGACGGTTTTAAAGCGAGGGCCATAGATGAATCACGAACAAGTGAAGGTTTCTAACAACTGAATCACGACCGCAGGGAGTGATTCATGATGATTGAATCACGAGCATAGCGAGTGATTCAAGTGTTAGAATCCTGAGCGACGCGAGTGATTCATGCCCCTCGATATAAATCCGTTTTATTCAAGAGTTGCATACTATATTTTATACCATGACTACGAGAAAAAGAAAGATTTAAGTCAAAAGCACAAAGAATAATTATAAATAAATAAATGGATATACCTTCAAAATTTACAAAATATGAGACCCCAGGATTTCACATTTTTTGGAAATTGAAGCTGAGCTAGGTACCAGCATCTATGTTACAGGAGCCAGTGACCACCTCCGTTACGTTACATAATAATAATTAATGTAACACCAATGCAATTAATAGTAGAATTATAATCCAAATAAGTATTCACTGAACATCCTAGACCAAAATTAAAATAATTGTAAAATCCTAAATATAAACAAATTCAAAATTAAATCGACGAAGGAGTTTGAAAGTCGAATATTCTTTGCACACGAAGTTTAAGACGAGTATTTTATACCCAAGTAGATTGTATAACATTGAGATGGAGGTCAAATATGTATTGGTGTGTTCTAAATTCAAACACTAAAACAGTGATTAAAAGTGCTTTTTATTCACTGTTTTCAGTGAATATCTAAATTATTTGTTGAACTACTAATCTATTCTGTATGGTGACTGTTTTGCTATTTTACTTCTCATTATGGTATTTATTTGCGCTCAAAGATGCGTTAAAATTAGTGTTGAAATATGGAACTTTTGACGCACAACTTTTTTGTTTCCTTATTGGGGTAAGAAGGGTGGTAGTAAGGGGGATAAGACAAATTGATATTATTTTTAGGGTTCCGTATGCAAAGGGTTAAAACAGGAACCTATTACTAAGACTCCACTGTCCGTCTGTCTGTCACCAGGCTGTATCTCACGAACAGTTGAAATTTTCATAGATGATGTATTTCTGTTGCCACTATAACAACAAATACTAAAAACAGAACAAAATAAATATTTAAGTGGCGCTCCTATACAACGAACGTGTTTTTTGCCGTTTTTTTGCGATAATGGTACGGACCCTTCGTGCGCGAATCCGACTCGCAGTTAGCCGATTTATTATTTTATTTTGGACGTACACGGTAAAACAGTGGAGAAGTCGCCAGACGTATGGAAGAATGGACAACCTTAAGATACATCATACACGTATCCTAGTTTAAGAGACAGGGTTCATTATTTTTTGTCCTTTTATTGTAGACTAGTACTTCGCCCGCGACTTCGTTCACGTGATTTCGTTTATCCTATGAATGACTCTTATGCGCAGTTAGTGAAGGCCACCAAAAATAAGCTGTTATTTAATCAATAAAAATGGGGTATCGTAGATATACAGGGTTTATTGGTTTAGGACGATGCGTTATTTGACTTAATGAATTTTAGGTTACCATCACAAAGTATAATCCTCCCCTAAAAACTTAATAACCCCTTTTTGCCCCCTTCAGGTTCGAGTTTTGAACCCAAATATTTTATTCACTCTTTTCATTTCTTTTTTATTTTACTTTTATGTTAATAAGATTGTAGATTCCTCAAAATCTTTGACACCCTTTAATCCTATCTGGGAGGTAGTTTTAAAAAAACGTTTTATGTAAATTTCGATTATTTACTTTATTCGCAAGGAATTTGATTTTTCTAACAAACAAATTTTGCCCCTTTTCACTCTCTTAAAGGTTGAATTTCCGAAATTCCTGTTTAGTGCTCCCCTAGAACCCTACGTTAAAAACTAAAACCTGTCCAGGAAGATTCTTAGTTTTGGGTTAGTTTCGTAAAACGTATAATGCCAACCTTTATTGTTTACATGGGCTGGTACTTATATCACGTTTCAAGTTTATTAACCCAAGAAATATGATACTTCAAAAAAAAAATTCACTACCCCTATATAGTCTTTTGGGGGAAGATTCGAAAAACTAATAATGACAACTTTTATTGCTTACTTAGGTTGGTATTTATGTCAAGTTTCATGTTTATTAACCCAAGAAATAAGATCTTTCAAAAAAATATACATCCCCTAAATAATCTTTTGGGGATAGTTTTGAAAAACTAATAATGAAAACTTTTATTGTTTATTTATGTAAAGTTTCAAGTTTATTATATTAACTGAAGTAATAAGATTCTTCAAACAATCTTTAGCACCCCCTAAATCGTATTTCGGGGGTGGATTCGAAAAACTAATAACGACAACCTTTATTGTTTACTTTTGTTGATATTCATGTCAACTTACAAAAAAAATAACCCAAGAAATAAGATTCTTGAAAAACACTTTAGCACCCCCTAAATAATCTTTTGGTGGTAGTTTCGAAAAACTAATAATGAAAACTTTTATTGTTTATTTAGATTGGTATTTGTGCCAAGTTTCAAGTATACGTAGTAGTACTTGAAACTTATTATTTATTATACTTGGGTCAACCCAAGACATCAGATTTTCCACTCAAACTTCAACTCCCCGTAAATCATCATTTAGGGGTAGTTTCGAAAAACTAATAATGACAATCTTTATCATTTACTTAGAATACTATTTGTACCAAGTCTCAAGAATTTTGGCCGAAGGAATAAAATTTTTCATACAATCTTTCAACCCCCTCTTACCCCCTTAGGGGTAGAATTTCCAAAAATCCTTTCTTATCGGATGTCTTCGTCGTAGAAAGAATACACCCTCCAAGTTTCAGGTCTCTACGATCAGCGGTTTAAGCTGTGCGTTGATCCGTCAGTCAGTCATTCAGGACAAAGAATTTTATATGTATAGATCTAGATCTTTTGTACACAGGTTATATTTTTGTGCTTATTGGATTTCTACCACTTTGTTTTGAACTGTGGCTATGTGTATTATTTGGATAAATAAAAAAAAATGTATATTATTATTTCTAGATTCGCTATCATGGGCTATCTTTTAGGAATGGCGCATGTTTCCGGGATATTCTTTTTCCAAAAAATTTATTCGGCTGATGCGGAAAGGGTTATGTTTCTCGCGCGTATCTCGTATACTCACTTGTGAGAAAAAGCCTAGCCGAGGCAATAGAAATATTTTCTTTCATGGTAAGTAAATTTGTTCTTAAATTGTGTGTAAAAAAGTGGCACTCATGGTTTTCATACAGAATACAGATAAAGGAACTTGCAATATCTAGTTAGTTTATGTCTGTGGGTGGAACCAACTCTTGTTAATTGAAATATTCTACCACGTATATTTAGTAAACATTTAGTACTATTTTGTACCTGTCCTGAAATTTCTGTACCTCACACGGCATCAACGGAATTTCACTTCTATTGTCAATTGCCTATGATCATCGGCGAGTTATTTATAGAGTTGCTTTCTTTATGAGAAAGATTTTTCGTGACCGAATCAGTACCTAGGTAGTGCCAGACATTAACTCTTTACAAACATTTACAAACTTGTTGCCCTTTTTGTAAACATACGGTACCAAATTTTTTACCTTCAAAAGCGCATGGAATTATGGGGAAAAGACCAGAGAGTGTGGGATTCTTACCTCATTAAAACCACCCCGGTGATCACCATCACCACGTAGAAGGCCCCGTCTGTGCAACGCCTGTAAGGGCAAAGCCCTGGGGAGACTATTTAGCTTAGATTTAAACTTCGTACATCAAAAAGGTACAAAAGCTTAATGTGACGTTAATGTCGGTCAACCAATTAAGGATGAGAGATAACATGATAGGTTCTCCATTTTTAATGACTGTCTCGTTAGTGTAATGGACGCAGGGGCGACTGCTGTCTGCTGGGTTCGATGCCTGGCACTCTAATTGCGTATTTGTTTTACCAGCCCTAAGCACACTCCTTCCCTTTAATCTTGGTGAACTGTATTCATTGCATGTTTTACGCTGTCGAGTGGACGGATTTTTACTCGGCTGCAAAGAAAAGTTTCTGTTTTTCGCGGGTATCTTGTTTGTTTGTATGTATGTTTGTCTTTATTACATCATATCTTTCAAACCCGCTAGATGTTTTTTTTTACTAAGACTTCATTAGATAGGTCTTGGCCGCCCAAGTGTTTATATTTGAGTGACGTTGGAAAAAAGAAATATGGCGGATTTTGGACGTCAATATCACGTCCAAAAACGCGGGGTTTCCATTTTTTTTTCTTCCAAACCAATCAATTATGGTATCAAAATGAAGGTGATTATAAAAATATATGTAATTTAAATGTTTAAGTTCGAAAAAAAAATACATATTTAACTCGAAAGTTATAAATAAAAAAAAGTTATTTCAAAAGAACCCAACTGCTTAAGAAGTGAACTAGAAGGACGTAGACAAGAAGAAAATTATGCTGTGCTGTCAGAGGATACATTTTGGTCAGTCATCTCGCGGTTATAATGTATCCTCCGACTGCACAGCATAATTTTCTACTTGTTTAAGTACATCTTTCTAGTTCACTTCGTAAGCAGTCGGATTTTTTGGTTTTTAAATTAGTTGATTATGTGAAGAAATTAATGCAAAAAAAGCATACGCGCTTTTCTTTGAACTTGCACAATAAGGGCCCGGGTTAAGGTCGTACTCTGACCAAAAAACCTTGAGCATTCCTAGTGCCATAGCGGCACGCTGGTGGCGCATGAGTTACAGTAGTGAATAAGCCCAGATTTTAGAATAAAATCTTTATAAAATGGAATTTGATCTATTGAAAAAAAAAATTACGAAATGTTGGTTATTAAACTGTCTATCCATTAGTGTTAGTACAAAAAATAATGAATGAACACTTTACGAGGATATGCATGCTATCAATCATTTTTTCTCATTTTTATGTTTTTATTTGAAGGAGATTACTGTAACATACATAACCTTCTTAAAAAAAAAGAATGCTACCATTTTGAAATCAATATTATGTTAAGATTTAATGTATTTTTATTAGTTGATGTTTCTTTTTAAATAACGAGTAGATAGCTCCTTAAAACTGCACAAAAACGGGTAGCGCGGCGTTTTGCTCGGGGAGGCGTCTTAAGTAATAAGTTATTTGGTTCTCCGTTAGGAATAGGTACCAGTAACTGCTAGTAGTTTGGATTTCCTGATATCAATCACTCAATACACCCTTCTTTATTAACTTGGGGTCAGCTTCCAGTTAGTACAAGGGATGGGCAAGTGAAAAAAATATATCGATATTTATCGTATCGATATTTTTAAACAGTATCGATAATTGTCGAGTGAAAAACATCGATATATCCTCAGTTTCTGAATGATTATTCCTACATCTTCCCGAAGCATTCAAAAGTCGTAAAAAACAATAGACATGAAGAAAATAGTATTGTATTGACGTTAGTCTGTGGATACGACTGACCGATGACTGGCAAAATTACACGTGTCACACCTCTGCTTACCGCTTCGAAGGAAACAGTCGCGATGTTATGTTAAGTAGTAATTATTTTAAACGCAAACATTGCAAACTTTTTATATACGAACTGCGTACACTACTTTCGCCGGCACAGACAGAAACGCGAAAAATAACTGTTCATCATACATTTTAGTACCGATTCAGGCACCAAGGTGACCGCACGCGTGTTTGAACCGCGACGAAGCGCGTCGTAAAAATATTTTGACTTAATAAAAAAGTGATTTATTGAAAATTTTCATAGTACAATTGATTTATAATAAGTGAATTTCCGATTTCTGTGTGCTTGTGGCAGTATTATCGTTAAAATAAAAGTATTATTTTGTTATTTACTTGGTGTTGGGCGAATAGGTGAGTTTTGTACATAATTATGTGTGTTTATTAAGAAATAATGCTGGCATGTAATGTTCTTTATAAAAGCACTGGATTCCTATAACTAACCAGCCTGAAATTCGTCTAAAAAATTAAAAATATGGTCAAAATACTTTAAGGAATTGCAGTGGTGGCCCAGTAGTAACGGCCGCGACTTACAAGTTGTAGGTCGTGGGTCCGAACCCAGGCAGGCGCTTTACTTTGAGTAAATTATTTTCATTACCACTGCTCTCAAAACGGTGAAGGAAAACATCGTGAGGAAACCGGCATGTCTTAGAACCAAAAATTCGAAGACTTGTGACATCCACTAACTTGTACTGGGCCCGCGTGGTGGATTACGGTTCTCACAGTGAGGAGGCCTGCACGCACAATGGACCAAATGAGAGTCTAAGTGCGGATAATGGGGTCCATCTATCCTATCAGTACTTTAACCTTTACTTTAAGGAGGAGTACAGTCAAGGATCGGCTGATGTTGAACGTTCAGTCTCTGCTATAATATTTCCTAGGTCTCCCTCGGCACTCCTCCTCTGCGGCCCACCGTGTCCGCCATCAGACGGTCTAGCGTTGGCAGCTCTCCTTATCCCCTGCGGCCGAAAAATGGTAGGTGGCGGGGTCATTGACCTTGACCCGTCCGTCACAGGGGGACCATGGGTGCCATACATGGGGTCGTCTGGCACCCATGTGCTGGTTTGGTCCCTGGGGTGGTCACGACGCACAGTGTGTTCTGGTGCGCCGGTTGAGGGGGGTACTCCCCAGAGGAGGATCCGGTGACAGACAGCCGCGGCGGGTTCGTGGTGAGTGCTAACGCGTACCCGTGTTCCCGCCATATGCGGCACAGGAGGATACCGTGGCATTTTAGTGGGTTGGAGTCCCACATAACTGCGCTATCCCCCCGTGGTAGCGCAGTATGCATGAGCATTTCTCAAAATTAAAAAAAAAATGTCTCCCTCGGCGATAACTGCCATTTTCCGGCACCCAGTGACTGCGTTATAGCTTTGATGGTAGCATAGCATAAAAATCGTACTATCTATGATCATACTGCTGGAACTTAGGCCTTCATTTTACCCGACTGCCGAAGGAGGGTAATGTGTTTATCAGTTTATATATGTATGTTTGTTCCTATGTGGCGTTCTGGAGACCAAACGCGTGTGGCCGATTTCTATGATTCTTAGTTCAATCGATTCGTCTTCTTAACCTTGCGAGTGTCACTGGCTACTAAGTGGCTACATTAAAATTGGAAAATAGAACAATGGCGGATTTTGGGCGCCATATTGTGGACACCTAATTTTTAATCGTCTTCCAATCCCATCCTGTGGGGTATCAAAATAAAGGGTTTTAAGAGGATTTGTGGAAAGGGTTTTAAGTGATTTCAGAAATATAACATTTATATGTTTAAAAGTGTCTAATTAAAAAAAAATGTTAACTGAAAAGTTGTAAACAAAAAAAACACAGCACAATTTTCTTCTTGTTTACGTCTTTTTAGTTCGCTTCCTAAGCAGTCGGTGTTTTTTCGAATTAAAATTGAAAAGGTACGAGCCATAATCTACCACGGAAGCTTAGTTGGATTAGTGCATCTCACATATCTTTAAATTTTTGGATCTAGGACATGCCGGTTTTCACACGAGGTTTTCTTGAACTGCTTTGAGAGCAGTGATGGCGGTGAAATCAATTCCATAAAGTGCAAAGGGTTTCAATCAGCGACTTGCCAAGGCTGTGACACATACCTCAGTCGTCTTCCTCGTCGTCGGTGCGTTTTCGTTTATGTACTTACCGAATTTGAAGATTTTGTCGAAATGAGAGTCCTACTGTAGGTCCGGGTCTGTCTTACCCTGCTGAAAATGCAGGCGTGATGGTTCTGTTCTGTGTAAATATCGTTCATAAAAAAAAACAATTTTTATTAACACGCATTTCGATTTTTATTCGCGCGAATTTTTGTTCGCGTACTGAATTAAACAAAAACGCACTGCGGATAAAATTCCGCGCGATTCTACCTGTTAATAGAGTTCAAAATATTCGCGCCTTAATCCGCGCCGCGGTGCGGTAGATTCTGTAGCAAAACATGGATTTTTTTTCCGCAATGCGTGCCACTTCATACAATTCCATAGATCGCAAAACGGGCGGAAAAAAATCGCGCGAATAAAAATCGCAGTGCGTGCTAAGCCTTTGGGCGGTTACGCACTACATCCGATTCGTGTATATGAAATTTTTGTTTAGACTCATCTCGGCACCTGCCCCAAACGGCACGCCACTGTCACATGTGAACCTTACATGATTTTTGACAGGGTGCCGAGATGGAAAGGTGCCGAGATGGGACTAAACCGAAATTTCGGTTCCGAAATAGCCGTAGTAGTTCTTGGGAAAGCTTACGCACTATATCCGATCTCTATCCGACATAATCTGTCATAATTCAGAACATTTTGAACTCGGAACTCAAACCATGGACACGGACTTGACCGTGCGTAACCGCCGTAAGTGCTTGTTTCCGCATAGATTGTTTTGTTGATACGGCGACGTTGCAATATCCCGAAATTAATTTTCCAACACACACGAATTCAGTGCAGCACAATGCAGTGTATCTCACACGTAGTGAACAGTTTTTACCTATAACACAGACGTGGGCTCCCTAAAGAATCACGAAACACGACAAAATCCGTAAATTAATTTCTCAGAAATATTGTGTTTTTGAAATTAGATTTATTGTTTCTTCGCAAGTGTCTTGAAATAGATCGTTTAATATATGTGAGCATTATTGACTTGCAATGTATGTATGATGTTGGGGTCAAATCTTGCGAATGAATTTTAAAGCAGTTATCCTCAACCAATTAAGACGAAATTTTGCTTACACGTTTGGTCTGGATGACAATGTACGGTAAGCTGAAAAGCTTCGATCTAGCTTCGGCTTCAATGTCAATCTTCGGCACGTTGTTTTCATAACATGAAATATTATCACGGCTGTACTCCACAGGATTAAGCAGAAGCGCATCTACTAGGCTACAGTAGTGTGAGGGGGTAGCTCAGAGCAGGCTTGCCATTTTAGGGCTTTTAGCTCCAAATTCAGGGTAAAAATATTCATGTCGGGCTATTTTTAGGGCCCAATAAAATTTAGGTCTATTTTTTGGGGCATAACATTAAATAATGTTTCATGAGTTCCTAACGAACCCAACTGTCCCTTGAAATGCTGCAAAATTTAATGATGACATGATTCATTTTAAAACAAGATGGTGGATCATTCGTTCCATTTACCCCATCTTCGAAATAACATTTCGAAGATGGGGTAAATGAAATAAAAAAAGGTCAGAGTGAAATGTAACTCAGAGTTAGTTGCTAACACGAGGTTAAATAACAAATATGTGTGGTTCAAATCTAGCGACTTAATTCTAAAACATTATCCAAACCGATTGAGTTGAAATACTGCATACATGTTTGGTTTGGATGACAATGCATGTCGAGCTAAAAACCTTGTCTAAAATATTTGTTGATTTTCTGACACACATAAGTACTTTCTCTAAATGTATAACTTACATATTAGACTATCGTTAGAACTAACATTACAATTGAAGATCAAACTAGGTCTACGTCTAAGCGAGACACAGCTCGGGTCACAGATGTGCTAACTCCTTTCACCAGTTATCTCGAAGTAATGTGGACTCAATACTGTCAAGTTGCTAAACAACTTGACCTCTTGGCATTTAGCACTGCATTTAAGATCTTTTCAAATGACTTTGAAAATTTAGGCTTTTTTTTCCCGTATTTATTTCGTGCACTGTGGAACGCAACTGAATAAATATGATGTGAATTTATTTTGGTTTAGTGCGGAATTTGGTAATAACCAACTAATATCGTACAATAATTTGCCTTTAATTTTTTTTTATTGTTTGTTCGACCTATTGGCATAAAGTGCGTTGAGAATAAGATTGTTCTCTTTCCAAATAACGTATTTCAAATATATTATTGCCTTTTAGGTTTCTCAGAGGTATAGTAAAAAGTTAATTAAAAAAATCAAAATACCCGACTGCTTAAAAAGCGAACTAAAAAGACGTTAACAAGAAGAAAATCATGCTGTGCAGTCGGAGGATACCTATATCTGGTTTTGGTCAGCCAGCTCGCGAATATGTATCCTCCGACTGCACAGCATGATTATCTTCTTGTTTACGTCTTTTAGTTCGCTTTTTAAACAGTAGGGTATTTAGATTTTTTTAATATCCTGTTTTTATTTATAGCCTTTTAGTTTTTTTTTTAGAATTTAGTATATTTAAACATATAATGTTACATATTTTTGAAATCATCTCTTGAAACCATTTATTTTGATATCCCACTCGATGGGTACGGAAAAAAAAACAAATTTGGGTGCCCACAATATGGCGTCCAAAAGCCGGCACTTTTCTATTTGGCAATTTGAATGTAGCCAGTGACACTTGCAGGGTTAAGACAAATCGATTGACGTTAAGAATCATCAAAATCGGCCAACGCGTTTGGTCTGTAGAGCGCCAGACATACATAGACTGATAAACACATTAACCTCCTCGGCAGTCGGGTAAAAAGAGACAGTTCTAAATCCAATCTTTGAAAATGTGTAGTGTGTATGCAGTGTACCTATGTGTATGTAACCAACCTTATATAATCATGTGTATCCTAAAATAAAGGAGAGTATTATTTGAGCAGTCGTGTCTATCATTTCGCTCCACAAATACCTTCGACCTTACATGGCGACCCTGCCAGCGGGCATCGCCGCGCGATCGCCTTACCGACACCGCCGTGCCATATAAGGGTTGTACAGTGTAAACAATTGGACTAAGTAGAGTCAAGCTAAGATGAATTATAATAATTATTCACTAGCGTTAATAACGTTCGCGGTTGTGACAAGTGGTATTTGGTTCGTTGCTTACGAAAAATACGGGTTCATTAAAAATGGGAACTACGCAAACTAAAGATGAAACCGTGATAGTGCAAAACGCAGCCGGAGGAACTAATAACGCGCATCTGGAAGAGGTGAAATTACATATTACCACCATCACCATACTGATGACTATAGTGGTGCTGGTTCTGGGACTCGGCGTGCTGTATTTTCTGCTGCAAATGTATCGGCGATGTCATGTACGCTGGATACATCAGGAGATGTACAGGAGTGCAATATCTAGAAGGTCAGGAGCGAGGCAATCTGGACCATCACTGGAGAAAGGACGGTCGAAGGGCGACATAGTGTGAAAACAAAGATAGCGGATACCATCGCACATCGGTTTACACATCATGGGTTTAAGTGAAAGTGAAAAAAAAGTGCTGAGTGTGTGAAAGTTCGAGGAAAAACAACGGGCATCGTAAAATGGACTCAGAACTTTATTAGATAAGTACATAATCGTAATAATAATAAACGTAGTAAATGATATGTTACATTGTACTTGTAACTATAATAAACGAAGTGATTAATTAAACAACTAATGATGGTAGGAAATGGCAGATGACTTAGAACAATTATATAAAAATTTGAAATGTATAAAAACATATTTAATTAAAATTGGCCCTAAACGAAGGCAAGGAAATGTATTAGAGAAAAAGTTGTGTGATTCAAAGGAAATTTATGACAAATATACTGATATAATAGAGAAGATATCAGACGATGTAAAGAAAGGTAAAGTAGGACAAAACGAACAGATATTAATAAATACATTTTGTATTGATTTTGAGTCATTGTATAAACAAATTTTAGATTTATCCTCTACGTCAAGTACGAGTAGTAGCGAGGATACAAAAATGGAGTCATTTGATTTGAAAGTAGCTCTTAGTTTATTACCTATGATACCAACTGACAATGAATGTTCGCTTAAACAATTTATTGATAATGTAGAATACTATAGCTCGTTATTGGCTAGTGATGAGTGTAAGAAGAAACTAGTACAGTTTGTTGTGAAGAGTAGGTTGTCTCAGAACGCTAAATTGCAGTTACAGTTAGATTATTCTAATGTTGATGATTTGGTAAAGGAAATGCGTAGAGTGTTACTGCCTAAAAAATCACCGTTTGCGATACAAAATAATATAAATCAATTAAAGCAAACAGAACTGTCAATTCAGGACTACGGAACCAAACTTTCGGAACTTTTCGTGGATTTGACGGTATCGCAAGCCGACGGTAACTTAGAGACATACAAAATAATTAAACCCTTGAATGAAAAGCAAGTTATCAAAAGGTTTGCCGATGGGTTGCGAAACCGCCGTCTTTCAACTATCATTGCAGCTAGGAACTACGAGTCGTTGAAGGACGCAATACAAGGTGCGAAGGATGAAGAAACATCCATAGCGGGACCGAGTTCGAGTTCTGGCGAGATCCTAGGTATGTATTCTCCTAGAGGAAGACAACAGAATTTCCGTAGTGGTTATCAAAATAATAATTACAACAGGACATATTATAACAGGGGTCGTAACAATGATTCCAGTGCTCGTCGAGGCTACCCTCGGGGGGGCCAGCAGGCGCATCAGCAGAGCCGCGGTGCACCACAGCGAGGCCGAGGATCACCATGGCGTGGTAGAGGTAGGAGCTATTATAGGAATCGCTGTAACCAAGGGATAAGCCAAACCCCTAAAGATACAAATAAACACGCGGTTAATGTTCTAACGGGACAGGAAAATGAAGAGTATGCAAATGAGTTTTTTCGTGAATAATAGAGTTATTCTCGCAACTGATACTAACAATTATATTAACTTAAGTTCTAATAGCAAAACTTATTCATGGTTAGTCGATACCGGTGCTACAATTTCGGCTATAAAATATAAATATGTTCTAGAACAAAACATTCCAGTCCAAAAAGAGGACATAGTCATACATGGAATTGGTGGCAAAGTCCATGCAATGGGATATGTTTGTTTAACGTTGTCATCGGGTGATCATCACCTTATTTGTAATAAGTTTTATGTTTTCGATACTCTACCATGTAGGGCTAATGGCATCATCGGACAAGATTTTATTAATAAACATAAGTCCATATTAGATTTCAGTAATAATACCTTAACATTGTTGACACAAAGTTCAATTAAAATAGTTTTACCTTTACTGAGTTATAAAAACACAATGGAAGTTTACCCAAGATGTGAATCCATACATTATTTTAAGACCGAATTCACAGAAGAGTGTGTAGTACATTCTAAGGAAATTAGTGACGGAATATTATTGGCCAGTTGCATAGCAACACCAGTTAATGGTCTAATACCGATTAAGATATTAAATACAACGGATAAGTTGTGTACCTTAACGGACATTAATCCATGTATAGAAAAATTAAACAACTACAATGTTTGCCAATTTGACAAATCAGAACGTGATGCAAGTAGAGTAAAACAATTGTTTTCGGTACTAAACCTCAAACATCTTAATAAGGAAGAGCAAATATCCATAGAAAAATTATGCGCGAAGTACTCGGCTATATTTTATTTGCCAGGAGATAGATTAACTACAACAAGTATTTATAAACATACCATTAGTTTAAAACCAAATGTAACTTCTGAATTTACAAAGCCATATCGTTTACCACATTCACAGAAGGGAGAAATTAAGCAACAAATTGATAAAATGTTAAGAGAAAGGATCATAGAACCTTGTCGTAGCGAATGGTCTAGTCCAGTATTACTAGTTCCTAAAAAGACTGACGGTACAGGTCAGAAAAAGTGGCGACTAGTTATTGATTACCGAAAATTAAATAATTGTATTGAAGACGACAGGTTTCCACTTCCAAATATTTCCGAAATACTTGATTCGCTATCGGGTTCGGTATATTTTTCACATTTAGATATGTATCAAGGTTACTATAATATTGCACTAGAACAGGAAAGCAGAAAGTACACAGCATTCTGTTCAGGACAATACCAAATGACTCGTATGCCAATGGGTTTAAAAACGAGTCCAGGATCATTTTCCAGAATGATGACCATGGCTATGTCTGGCTTAACGTATGAAAAATGCCTTATTTATTTAGACGATTTAGTGGTCTTTGGTAGAAACTTAGATAGTCATAACAAGAATCTACAAGACGTTTTCGAACGACTGCGGAAAGTAAATTTAAAATTAAACCCGCAGAAATGTAATTTTTTAAAGAAGGAATTACTATACTTAGGCCATGTGGTATCAGGTAACGGTGTATTACCTGACCCGGATAAAATAAATGTAGTAAAAAAATATCCGTGTCCAACAAATATAGACGAGACGAGGAGGTTTGTTGCGTTTGTTAATTTCTATAGAAAATTCATTCCAAACTTTGCTGAGTTAGCTTATCCACTTAACAAATTATGTCGTAAAAATGCTTCTTTTATATGGGATGAAAAGTGTCAGTCGGCATTTGATAGTTTAAAAGGAAAAATCATATCCCCACCGATTTTACAATATCCGGATTTCACAGAACAAAATGAGTTTAATCTCCAGACAGACGCTTCTAATTATGCAATCGGAGCAATTTTGTCTAACAAAAATGGAAGACCAGTATCATTTGCAAGTAGATCACTAAACAAAGCGGAAATAAATTATCCAACAATCGATAAGGAATTGCTAGCTATAGTGTGGGCGATTAAACATTTTCGTCCCTATTTGTACGGAAAACATTTTAAAATATACACAGACCACAGACCTTTAATTTCATTATTTAACATGAAAGACCCATCAAGCAGGTTATTTAAATTTAGGTTATTACTAGAAGAATATGATTTTACGATAGAACATGTCAGGGGTACGGAAAATGCGGCAGCAGACGCATTGTCGAGAATTTCCATAACATGTAATGACTTAAAACAAATGCACGAGTCGTGTGTTTCAGTTATGACAAGAGCTCAGAAAAGAAACCAGATTGACAATAATTCTAAGATAGGAACGAGTGGCACAACTACAGTTCGGTCTGATCAACCAAACGTTGTAAGCACTCCTAGTACTAGTACTTTAAACGAGTCAGTGGAATTACGTTTTATTGATGCATGCAAGTTAGAAACAATTAGAAAAAGTGGTGAAACATGTAAAGAAAGTAATACATTTATGTACATTCCTAAGGAAAAAACTATCTATATTAAACATGTATCTTCTCCATCGCAAATATCGCGAGCCGAATTTGTGAGAGAGTTACAAGATTTTTGTAGAAGCGTAAATATTACGGAAATCTATTTAATAAAAAGTAATAAAAATAACATTTTTATAAAAAAGTTATTAAATGAAATAGATATAATGAAAAAGTGGACCGGACCACACTTACATATAGTAAAAGATGTACAACGAATAGAGAATAAAGAAGATAAACGAGTAATTTTGAACGATTTTCATCTCTTACCTACCAGTGGCCACGCGGGTACGAGACGAATGTTCAACAATATAAAAAAATATTACTATTGGACGGGATTAGAAGATGATATAAAAGAGTTTATAAAGAGGTGCGACAAATGTCAGAAACAAAAGTATTCACCGCACAATACCAAACAACCTATGGAAATAACAACAACAGCACATAGTGCCTTTGAAAAAATATATATTGACTTAGTAGGTCCTCTGGAAAGAGATAATTATAATTATAGTTATATCCTCACGTTGCAGTGTGAACTCACCAAATACATTGAGGCATATCCCTTAGTTACACGCAGAACGGAAGAAGTAGCGAAAGCGTTAGTTCATAATTTTATATTAAGGTATGGAGTACCGAAGGAGATAGCGACGGATCGGGGTACCGAGTTCCTGTCATCAACATTCAAGGAGGTATGTAATCTATTAAATATTAAACAACTAAACTCAACAGCATATCACCACCAAAGTATAGGTGCTTTGGAAAACACGCACAAGCATTTGAATTCATTTCTCCGTATTCAAACCGACAACCATCCAGAGACATGGAGTACATGGCTCCCATTTTGGTCATTTTGCTACAATACTTCAGTACATTCAGCAACAAAATATACCCCTTACGAGTTAGTTTTCGGAAAAAAGTGCTCGTTACCAAGCAATTTGACCAATAGGATTGTTGATCCACTATATAACATTGATTATTATCCATTAGAATTAAAATTTAGATTACAAAAGTCACAGAAAGATGCACGAGACAACTTACTCAAAAGTAAATTAAAACAAAAAGAACTATATGACAGAAATATAAATCCAGTTACTTACCGTCCTGATGATTTAGTTTTAGTTAAAAATAATATGTGTAATAAATTAGATAGTGTTTATACGGGACCATATAGAGTTATATCAGAAGAGTCACCAAATGTTAAAATAATAAAGAATGGTAATGTAGACACCATTCACAAAAACAGAACAAAATTGTATTATCCTAATCAGTAATTATCATGTTCTTGTGTAAATGTAAATGTATTATAAAAATAAAACAAAATGATAATTTTATTTTATTTTACCTCGCCATGGGAGGTGTAGTGTGTATGCAGTGTACCTATGTGTATGTAACCAACCTTATATAATCATGTGTATCCTAAAATAAAGGAGAGTATTATTTGAGCAGTCGTGTCTATCATTTCGCTCCACAAATACCTTCGACCTTACAAAAGGCGTTGGTCGAGGCTTCATGCACAAAGGTACATAGGCGGACTTAATGCCTTAGGCATTCTCTACCGGTCAACCAAGTGTGGTGAAGAGATAACATGGCAGGTGCATAGTTTAATAATAAAAACCTAGTAGTTATTATACTTAAATAGGTAAATAACACGTACATATATATTGAATATAATATATACGTATATAAATATTCATATTATATATTTATGAAGTAACAGAAAAGAAGAAAGCGAGATGACTCTGCTTATTTGTGTTGAAAATAAATCCGCAATTTCCGCTTAAATGCGTAGCGACTGATGGCCGTCCTGCCCCCGTACCCTGACGTGTCAAAACTATCATAGTTCGACTGTAAAAAAGGGACAGATGTATACAAGTCATGTACATCTTAACGCACACTTTATGGTCAGCCCCCTGATCTCGGAAGGAAGCGCATTCCAAAAAAGAATGGACTAG
This sequence comes from Orthosia gracilis, assembly GCA_947562075.1. Classification (NCBI taxonomy): domain Eukaryota; kingdom Metazoa; phylum Arthropoda; class Insecta; order Lepidoptera; family Noctuidae; genus Orthosia; species Orthosia gracilis. The sequence goes on from OX387277.1 coordinate 11,903,880, forward strand.
TCCATTCTTATATCCAGCTGGATATGAAAGGAAGAGTGAACAAAATCAGTAGTATGAGAAGAACAGAGTATGAGGAGATTATTGGAAGAACGCAGATTGAACGCGTGTGAAGAACTTAGATATCGAAAGCCAAAGATAAGACGGGAAGGAGGTGTGGGCGAATTGAGTAGTGAAAATAGCGTGGTCAAAGCGCGCTTCTCCTCTGGCGAATGAGCAAGCCATTGGCTGACACGACTATCGGTACAATGATCTCTGAGTCCACATCCCACAACCTCGCGAGCCAAGTCAAGATACTTGAAACTGATTAGTATATTATTAAGTATACAGGATAACTTTTTCCGGTGGGTGCGGATGGCCAAAACTATGAGGCATGGCGAGAAACACTCAAAGGAGGCCCGATTTTGATGCAGACTAAAATTCAATCAATGGATTTTTGTAAAATCATTATTTCATAGAATTTGATCCTTATTAGCGACACCACGGGCACCCAACGCGAAGAAGCAAGCGTGCTTCACCGTCAACCACATCATCGCTTGACATCAGGTGAGATAGTGGTCAAGCGTGAGCCTATTGAAAAAAAAAGAAAGAAAGAAATTTTGGTTCAAATAAATTGCACTAGATGGCGTGATAAGCTTTGATTGGTTATTGTGTTTTGTGACTTATTAAGATTTTCTAGAAACTATCCTAAGAACAAAATTACGGAATATTGGGCTCATAGTTCACATTTCAAAGATTATTTGAATGAATGGATAATTTAAAATTGATTCCAATAGATGCCGCGGTTTTAAGTGTCTGAGGCATCCACACGATTTTTTTAATTTACTGTGTTGTAACACAGTTTGGTACTATGAAACTGTAAAAACGTGCAAAAAAATATTATAAAACAAATTGTCGCTGTTTTAAAAATAAAAATATTCATGAATCGAGTAAACCATTTTACTTGCAAGTCGCTGCTAATACCATCTATATCCGTGGAACGGAACCGAACGCGATCGATGCTCTTGGGAAAAATAATCAGTTTAATCAGATGAAAAACGCTAACCACGTCGCGGTCGGCACGGTTTCTTTGTATGGGATGAAGCATCTGTATGCTAATATCTGTGGCGACACTATCGAATGGTGTAATAATACAGCGTATTTGTATTTTTCAAAATCAACGGGTTCGATTCCTGTTTGGGCATTTAACACCTTGTATATTTTTATTTTCATGATTCTTGTTTGTGCCGCAAACATCTCTTTGGCTCCTACATTAGACATAACGGCCTAAGATCAGGTTTCCTAGGCTGTCTGTGATATTCTAAGCTAACGGTATGGTCATTACCTAAGTCAATACATTTCCTATTTCTGCCGCCAAGCGTTGCTGTGTTCCGCTTTGAAGGGTAATTATGTATTACAGACCCATAACACATAACATTCTTAAGGCCAAAACTGTGAGAAGAATGTGTGATATTCATCAATGATATTCTCAGAAGGCAGAAGCTAGGTTTGTTCTAGCTTTTGCTAGCGGCACAGAATAATTAATAGTACAGCTAGCGGCTCACATAATCTGTGTAGCGGCGGAGGTAATCTGTGGTAGCGACTTTACTCGCGTAAAAACTATTTACTGATTTTATCCCTAGGCAGGCACAGATAATATAATACTAGTATACAGATGCCTCATCCCATACAAAGAAACCGTGCCGACGTAACTAGTTTTCGTCTTAATTACCTAAGCTGATTATTTTTCTAAGTACTTCGATCCCGTTCGGTTCCGTTCCACGGCGATAGATGATGGTGTTAAATACCGCGCCATCTATTGGCATCAATTTTAAATGATCTGTTCAAATCATCTTTGAAATCCGTTCAAAAATTCTTTGAATTGGGTGCCCGATGTATTACAGACTATGACCACAGACATAAATCTAACTAGATAACGCAAGTCCCTCTATCTGTATAAAAACCAAGCGCGCCACTTTTTCACAAACAATTTAAAAAATCAATTTACTTACCAATGAAAGAAAACATTTCTAATGCCTCGGCCAATTTTTTCTTTACATTCTTTACAGCTCAATATTGCATACAAAAGGCATTTTTCTAGATTTCGGTGGATTGCCGGTGCCGATAATGCTAAATGAAAAGCTCAGATTACGATTACGATAATTGATCGTAACTTTAGTCCGTTTTTTGACACGCGAACAACATACAATCGCGTCATCTAGTTAGATTTATGTCTGTGCGTATGACGCATAGTATAATTAGGGTCAAACATGTGTAACACTTAGTCATCAACAATTTTATACTAATCTATATATATAAAAATGAAACCCGTTTTCCGTTGTCACGGCATCACGCGTGAACTGCTGGACCGATTTCGCTAATTCTTTTTGTTGTTGTGTTTGTTATCGTTAGGAGAAGGTTCTTATGAAAGAAAAATTAAAAAAAAAAAAAAGAATTGTAGATAGGTAGGGTAGGTATGTAGTTAGGGTAGGTATGTAGGTAGGGTAGGGTAGGGTAGGGTAGGGTAGGGTAGGGTAGGGTAGGGTAGGGTAGGTATGGTAGGGTAGGGTAGGGTAGGTAGGGTAGAGTAGGGTAGGTAGGGTAGGGTAGGGTAGGTAGGGTAGGTAGGGTAGGGTAGGTAGGGTAGGGTAGGGTAGGGTAGGGTAGGTAGGGTAGGGTAGGGTAGGTAGGGTAGGGTAGGGTAGGGTAGGTAGGGTAGGGTAGGGTAGGTAGGGTAGGGTGGGGTAGGGTAGGGTAGGGTAGGTAGGGTAGGGTAGGGTAGGTAGGGTAGGTAGGGTAGGGTAGGGTAGGGTAGGTAGGGTAGGGTAGGGTAGGTAGGGTAGGGTAGGGTAGGTAGGGTAGGTAGGGTAGGTAGGGTAGGTAGGGTAGGTAGGGTAGGGTAGGGTAGGGTAGGTAGGGTAGGGTAGGGTAGGGTAGGTAGGGTAGGGTAGGGTAGGGTAGGGTAGGTAGGGTAGGGTAGGGTAGGTAGGGTAGGGTAGGGTAGGGTAGGGTAGGTAGGGTAGGGTAGGGTAGGTAGGGTAGGTAGGGTAGGGTAGGGTAGGGTAGGGTAGGTAGGGTAGGGTAGGGTAGGTAGGGTAGGTAGGGTAGGTAGTGTAGGTAGGTAAGTAGCCAATTGACGGGAGCGAAGCCCCGGGGGTCAGCTAGTGCATTGATAAATATTTACCACCCCGACAGACTGCCTCGTTCGTTTAGTGGTGGCAAGTGTTACAGCTGAACATGAAGTCCTGCAGCCGTATTGAGTTTAAACTCTTTGCGCACTTACGCAATACGGCTGCTGGGGTCGATTCGCGGGACGCGCAACTGCGTTATTGAGTTTTTCATCAGGAATTTCTCAGTAGAACCCCTGGACTTGTGCCCAAGTAATGGGAATATGCTCTGAATATGCTATGAATTGAGGCGTGATTTTACGTATGTATGTATACTAGAAACTCGCATCGATGTTTACTTAATTAGTGTACCATACAAGTGTTCACACAGAGATCCGTTTTACAGGTCTGTATTATTGTATTCGTTTTTATTCGGCGCTGACTTATGTAGTTGTATGAGCGAGTTAGCATAGTGATTTTTTATGAATTTAAATGTTTTCATTGTAATTTCAATTTAATATAAATTTTGATATTGTATTTTTTTTGTATTGTTTGTCTAGTGCAACTAATTTTGTACGCCATAAATGGCCAAACACGGAGTCACCTCATATTAATATGATACCTTCATACTGTACTCATGTTTTACAAAATAAATATATCTTATCTCTTATCTCGTACATGATGACATGACAGTATTACGAATCCAATAAAAAGTACCGATCCGACAAAATATACAGCAGTCCGTTTTATCGTGTATGTTTTTATTCGGCAATGGCTTAGGTAGTTGAATGAGCGAGTTCACACACACAACGGTATTAAAATACTGATCCGTTTTATCGGACGTCCATCTTTGTAGAAAGTTGGTTGGTGTGAACATGACACCCAGTAGCGACGGATCCGTTTATACTGTATTGTAAATGCCGTGTGAACATCACCTCTAGTAGCGACGGATCCGTTAAAAAATATCCTGGAAATAAGGATGTTCTATGTGAATGTACCCTTACGGAGGTATCTACTTTTGCCCTCGTCTGTACAGCAATAAACTTAAAAGATATCAACCGACCATGAACTGCAAAGGGCAAACGAATTTAAGTATTCAAACAATAGACGATCAACGTTATTTTTATTCATCATTGCCTTTCTGGATTTCTATATTTTACCGACCATGTTTTGTTTAAATAACGATTGTTGTGTTGTTGCTGTAGTTGCTAATGAAGGATAAATATGCCTTATCCACATTGGGCACCTGTTTTATCGGTAACTTAGGTATTCCACATACGGCACCTATCGATATTTTGCGCCGGTGCCATTAGTGGAACAATTTATTATTTAAAATTTTATTCCACCTTCGGCACCTACGGATCAGTAGGTACTAGTGTTGGGGCGTTTATTTTTATAATTTATTTTTATGTGTACCTACATCAAAATAAAAATAAAACGATTAAAATCAGACGAGAGTAACATCATAAAAATATAACTTCCACTTTTGCTTTTTAGAGTTCCGTACCCGAAAGGTCCAAGCGGTGCCCTATTTCTGTCACTCACGTGTCTATCTGTCCGTCAACTGTCACACAATTTTGTTCCGATTTTTTTTGACAATGACTTGAAAGTTTGGTGGTTGGTGATAATGTTTACTATTACGTATATTTTACTAACAAATATCAATCTATTGAAAATCTGTTTTTTCCTTTGGTGCGGCACCCTAAATGTGCGAAGTCCGACACGCACTTGGCCGGGTTTTAAGGTTCCGTATCATGGTACCTTCGTTTCAACTAGGTGTCTCACGCTAATAGGGTAGTTGACAAAAAATATCTATTAAGGCCTTCAGTTAGATAACCTAAAAATACTGGACACGTATTTTTTCTTTTGCCACGTAAACAAAAAATTGCGACGATACAGTGCGTTGAAATATCATGTGCCGTAACGGTACGCTACACCTTATACTGACAAAGTGACATCACAGGCCCCACTCCTGATCTTTGATATGCTTTAACTTGGTCAATTTTTAGGGTTCCGTACCAAAAGGGTAAAAAAACGGGACTCTATTACTAAGACTCCACGGTCCGTCTGTCTGTCTGTCACCAGGCCTGTATCTCATGAACCAGAGCTGACAGTTGAAATTTTCACAGATGATGTATTTCTGTTGCCGCTATAACAACAAATACTAAAAACATAATAAAATAAATATTTAAGGGGGGGCTCCCATACAAAAAACGTGATTTTTTTGCCGACTCGCATTTGGCCGGTTTTTGTATATCATAATTCGTTTTTGGATAGATCTTTATAAACATTTATGGGAATAAAGGAGTTATATTGAAAATAAGGAAGTTATATTTTAATCATGTCATTAAACTCTCTGTCTGATTTAATCGATATTTTTATTTCGCCGATCTAAAAAAAATAAACGTCCCATCACTAGTACCTACTGATCCGTAGGTACCAAAAATGTGGAATTAAATTTTAAATAATAAATTATTCCACTAATGGCACCTACGAAAAATATCGATAGTGTGCCGTATATGGAATACAACAGGTGTCATTCACTCAGGTGCCGTTACAAAGGGTGCCCAATGTGGAATACGTCAAAAATATCTCTGAAAAAAGGTTTCGTTCGTTTTCGAATTGTGTTCATATAAGACCAAAGAAATCGTAGATAGACAAATGAGATCAATACGGAGACGACTACGAAGGACCAGTTTCTGGATTGAGTATTTGTTGTTAAGAACACGTCAAACCCTACTTTGAAGCCACAGTTACAAGGTTTTGGGCGCTACTTAAAGAAGTTGACAAAGACAAGAGTTTGACAAATACTCAACCTCAAACCCGACCGATTTCTAAATTGTAATTTGAGAACCTGCTGAATTAAATTAATTTCAAAGTTTGACAGGTTTTCAGGTTTAAGAAAATTTTGGAGAATCCTTAATTCGCAAATTGGGGGTAATACCTACGTATGCGTACAAACATAATTAACAATTTCAATTATGATTAACTAGCTTTCCGCCCGCGGCTTCGCCTTCGTGGAGTACTTACATTCTCATTTATAATATTAGTATGACTAGTTTTTACCCGCGGCTTCGCTCGCAGTGAAGCCATTTTTTTTTTATAAAAAGTATCCTATGTTACTTCTAATACCTCCAAGAATATCAAAGTTTCATGATGATCGGTTCAGTAGTTTTTGCGTGAAAGCATAAAAAACAAACTTACATTCACATTTATAATATTAATATAGATGATGTGAAGTTTAATAAGGTTTACAAAAAATCAATATCTTATCCTAGCTGTTACAATAAAAAGTTCTACAATCTTAGACTAGGTACTTACTTAATAACTTATTTCCGTAAATAATATTATAATAAATCATATTATTGCTGCGACTGACCGACTTACAAACATATTTTATTAGTTATACTGGTTTTTATTGCAGTTACCACACCACTGTGTTATGACTGCAATGCTTCCTTGTGGTCTTAGACATTATGTCATAATTGTCTATTACATGTTCTGCAGTCGTGAGTCACTGAACTGCCTCATTGGGTCAGTGGTCGTTAGTGTGACTACTGAGCTTGATCTCACAATTCGATTCCTAGATCGGGCAAAAATATTTTCGATATTATTTGTTTTTTTGTAATATAGCACAGCCATATCACATGCATTACGAATCGACAAAACAATCTAAACAACTATTGGACCAATGCATATGACAAGTACGGTGTACATAACAGTCATTGTAATATTGCGGCCCATTTTCTTTTTTTTATGAAATAATGCTCATGCATACTGCACCACGGGGAGATAGTGCAGTTATGTGGGACTCCAACCCACTAAAACTCCACGGTGTCCTCCTGTGCCGTTTATGGCGGGAACACGGGCACGTGTTAGCACTCACCGCGAACCCGCCGCGGCTGTGATAAATATAGATTATACAATTCAAACCACAAAAAGTAGTTTAAACAAAAATAGGTTTACATACATTATCAAATTTAAATAATTAAAACATAAAAAAAAATGTCAGAAATCAAAATCATAATGTCAATAATCAAAATTATAAGGTCAAATAATACAAAAATAATATAAAAATTCAAAATCAAACCATAAACTCGATAATCCAAATCATAAGTCTTTATCAAATCCTACTATTAATATTTTAAATGCGAAAAGGATGGATAGATGGATGCTACTCAATCACGCTGAACAGATTTGGAGAAAACTGGCACATAGATTCTGGAATAAACAGCACATAGCCCTTGGGTTATTAAACACTATAACCGCGGGCGGTAGCTAGTTGAATATATTGGCGAAACATCACTGACGATAAAACGTGTTTTGCTAGTTTATGCATGATGGCATGTTTAATGCAAGTTTGACTTGCATAATCTTTAATGCAAGTCAAACTTGCATTAAAGATTGCATCCATAACTGTTCAGGAAGTCCTAACTTCCAGAAAAATATTCTACTGTCTCGAAACGCGCAACAGAAACAAAAAAAAACGGCCAAGAGCGTGTCGGACTTTGCACATTTTGGGTTTCGTACCAATTTATGAATATATTGGTATTTGTTAGTAAAATATACCACCACATTTCAAGTTCATGGATCAATGGCAAGTTAAAAAATTCTTCAGAACAAAATGTGTGACAGACGACGGTCAGACACCTGAGTGACAGCAAAAGGATTCCGTTTGGACGCTTCGGGTACGGAACACTAAAAATAAATTAACTAATCGGCCTATCCTTTTCCCAAAGATAATTAAAAAAATACAGACGAATCCACAAAACGTGAACTAACTACCTACTCAATGCAATTGAGTTCCGAATGTCAAACGAAATTCAAAATGTCTTCCGTTCTCAAGAAACGGGAAACAATGGAATTTAACCATTTGCAATTCATTATGTTTAATTACCTAAAATTTATATTTATCTTCGCACAATCTCAGGGTATTGTTTCTCGTTTTGTGAATTTACTGGATTCAATACTGCGGAAACGATGTCGCAGTGGTCTGTTGAGAATTTTTAGTGAGGTAAAAAGCCCAAATTCCCTGGTCTTTTCCCCAAAAGACCAGGCGCCTTCTGAAGGTTACCCCAGCCAGCGCTGACAAAGACAATTTGTTTCAAATAAATGTCAATAGATGGCGCGATATGCATCGATTTGTTATTGAATTATGTGCAATATTAACATTTTCTAGAATTGGTCATAAAAATTGTATGTTCAAAATCAAAATCATTTATTTTTATTTCACATAGGCCTACATGGTCACTTATAAAACGTCGACAAAAGGTGCACGGTTTGGGTTGGTCGTTTCCTATGGAGGAACGGATTAGACGCCTGTAGTCGCCGCACACTCGTAGACTGCCATCTTTTTTCTTTACCACATGGAGTGGGCTGGCCCACGGGCTCTTGGAAGGTTGACATATTCCCATTTCCATCATCCGTTCAAACTTTTCTTTAGCCGCTTTGTATTTGTCGGGCGGTAGGGGGCGAGCACGAGCGAAGAGAGGTGGTCCCGTTGTCTCGATGTGATGGGCGACGTTGTGTTTAGCTGGAGTTTTCAAGGACATAGGTCGGAGTAGATCTGGATACTGTTTGAGTATGTCTTGATATGTCTGCTTGTTGCTGAGTACGTAGACGGCTTGTTGCATTGACGAGATTTCTAAGGCGTTGATTGAGAATTCTGTCACCTTGTCGATTAGCTTCTTCTGATGCAGGTCGACGAGGAGTTTGAAGTGGCGAAGGAAGTCAGCTCCGAGTATTGATGTTTTGACGTCTGCGACTACAAATGTCCAACGAAATCGTCTTCTGAGGCCTAGGTCGATTTGCAGGTCTTTCTCTCCGTAGGTATTGATTGGTGAACTGTTCGCGGCGTATAGTTTGTACGAAGTTGGTGAACATTTCTTCTTATGTATCGGGGTGGCGGCTAGGACGGAGATGTCCGCACCGGTGTCAACGAGGAAACGGTGATTAGTGTTGCGATCGAAGACACATAGGCGGTTACTTGCCGTAGTTACACCGACGTCCGCCACGGTCGGTGCCTCTTCTAGTTTTCCGCCTTGTTTTGATTACGCCGCGCGCAAGGTGACACGCAGCGTCTCGCATGATCCCCAAATCGGTAGTGATAGTAGCATACTCGATTGGGATCGTTTTGATACTTTGCGGTAGACTTCGATCTTGAGCGGGAGCGCTGATGACGGCGATGATGTGGTCTTCCACGGCTGCGAAGTTCGGAGATTTCGAGTGTCAGCTTCTCAAGTTGTTTTGAAAGAACTTGTATTTGCGCGGACATGACTTGTTGGTTGACAACTGCAGGATCTGGTTGTGACGAGGAGACAGCTGCGATATTGCTCGACTCGGAATATTCAATCATCTTGTCTGCCATTGCCGCGAGCATGTCAAGTGACGAGTCTGTGTTCACTGACAGCACGACTCGAACTTGAGCCGGAAGGTGGTTCATCCACTCTATCTTGATGCCATCTTCGGTGATCATGTTGCCGCCGAGTTCGCGCATGCGCCGTAGCAACTGAGACGGTTTTTGGTTGCCAAGCTCCAATCCGCTAATGAGGTTCTTGAAATTTTTTACCTCGGACTGTTCGTACACGGAGAGAAGGCGTTGTTTGATGGCTTCGTACTTCTTAGTTTCTGGTGGCTTGATCACGATGTCTGTGATATGTTGAAGGTCTGTCGGTTGTAGTTGGCCGAGGACGTAACGATATTTGTTTTCGTCGCTGGTCTTCTGAGGTTCGACGATGGCTTCAAATTGAATAAACCACATGCGTGGATATTCGCGCCAGAAGGGAAGGAGACGTGACTGCACGGAGATGGCAGCGAGGTCTGTAGGCTCACTAATTTCTTGCTTGTGTTCCATTTTCTTCTCGGGGTCACCAAGATGTAGCAGCGACATAAGACGTAGTGATGAAATAAAACACGATTAGTAGTGTAGGAATAGGAGCGTATATTTTCTGTTCATACAACAAGCTTAAGTGTAAAATCTCGGGGCTGAAGTAGTGCTAGTGGTACGATGAAAGCGTCGCGCGATCGTCCAATAAGAACGCGCCTAACCAGACTCTGCAAGTACCAAAAAGAAACGAGACAGATGCGCGCGCGAGCGAGATAGCACTAACGTAAATATAACGCGTTCGCGAGGCGCGCGGTCTTCATTTCTATGCGATGCGTGGCTTGAAGATGATGTAGCGATGCGTACCTCACAAATATAATATATACGTATATTAAGTAGGTATACAGGGTGAGTTTTGCCGGTGGGTGCGGATGGCCAAATCCAAAACGGTGAGGAATGGCGAGAAACACTCAAAGGAAGCTCGATTTTGATGAAGACTTGATGAAAAATCAATATTTCATAGAATTTGTTCCTCATTAGCCACACCACGGGTAACCAACGCGAAGAAAGAAAATTTGGTTCAAATAAAATGTACTAGATGGCGTGATAAGCTTTGATTGGTTATTGAGTTTTGTGAAATATTAATGTTTTCTAAAGACGATCATAAAAAAAAATATGTTCTTGTTTCATTAACTCTCCTAAGAACAAAATTACGGAATATTGGGCTCATAGTTCACCTTTCAAATATTATTTGAATGGATAATTTAACATTGATTCCAATAGATGCCGCGGTGTTAAGTGTTTGAGGCATCCACACGATTTTTTAAATTAATTTTGTTACACAGTTTGGTAAATGAAACTGTAAAAACGCGCAATGAAATACTATAAAACATCGTCGCTGTTTTAAAATAAAAGTAGTAGTAATAAGCATATAACAAATAAAAAAAAAAAAAAAAAAAAAAAAAAGTATTCACGAACCGAGTAAACCATTTTACTTGCAAGTCGCTGCTAATACCATCTATATCCGTGGAACGGAACCAAATGCGATCGATGCTCTTGGAAAAAATAATCAGTTTAATCAGATGAAAAACGCTAGTCACCCCGGCACGGTTTCTTTGTATGGGATGAAGGATCTGTATGCTAGTGTTATATTATCTGTGGCGACACTATCGAATGGTGTAATAATACAGCGTATTTGTATTTTTCAAAATCAACGGGTTCGATTCCTGATTGGGCATTTAAAACCTTGTATATTTTTATTTTCATGATTCTTGTTTGTGCCGCAAACATCTCTTTGACTCCTACATTAGACATAACGGCATAAGATCAGGTTTCCTAGGCTGTCTGTGATATTCTAAGCTAACGGTATGGTCATTACCTAAGTCAATACATTTCCTATTTCTGCCGCCAAGCGTTGCTGTGTTCCGCATTGAAGGGTAATTATGTATTACAGACCCGTGACACATAATATACTTAGGCCAAAACTGTGAAAAGAATGTGTGATATTCATCAATGATATTCTCAGAAGACAGAAGCTAGGTTTGTTCTAGCTTTTGCTAGCGGCACAGAATAATTAATAGTACAGCTAGCGGCTCACATAATCTGTGTAGCGGCGGAGGTAATCTGTGGTAGCGACTTTACCCGCGTAAAAACTATTTACTGATTTTATCCCTAGGCAGGCACAGATAATATAATACTAGTATACAGATGCCTCATCCCATATAAAGAAACCGTGCCGACGTAACTAGTTTTTGTCTTAATTACCTAAGCTGATTATTTTTTTAAGTAAGTACTTCGATCGCTTTCGGTTCCGTTCCACGGCGATAGATGATGGTGTTAAAAACCGCGCCATCTATTGGCATCAATTTTAAATGATCTGTTCAAATCATCTTTGAAATCCGTTCAAATAATCTTTGAATTGGGTGCCCGATGTATTACAGACATATGACCACAAACATAAATCTAACTAGATAACGCAAGTCCCTCCATCTGTATGAAAACCAAGCGTGACACTGTTTCACAAACAATTTAAAAACAAATTTACTTACCAATGAAAGACAACATTTCCAAATGCCTCGGCCAACTTTTTCTATACATTCTTTACAGCTCAATATTGCTTACAAAAGGCATTTTTCTAGATTTCGGTGGATTGCCGGTGCCGATAATGCTAAATGAAAAGCTCAGATTACGATTACGATCATTGATCGTAACTTTACTCCGTTTTTTGACACGCGAAGAACATACAATCGCGTCATCTAGTTAGATTTATGTCTGTGCGTATGACGCATAGTATAATTAGGGTCAAACATGTGTAACACTTAGTCATCAACAATTTTATACTAATGCATTGATAAATATTTACCAACCCGACAGACTGCCTTGTTCGTTTAGTGGTGGCAAGTGTTACAGCTGAACATGAAGTCCTGCAGCCGTATTGCGTAAGTGCGCAAAGAGTTCAAACTACATATATCCAACCGACCAAATCGACCAATCACATGCGACATGAATGACCCGTTGTGAATTTCCGTTTTATGTGATTGGCCGATTTGGTCGGTTGGATAGAGTTTAAACTCTTTGCGCACTTATTCAATATGGCTGCTGGGGTCGATTCCCGGGAGGCGCAACTGCGTTATTGAGTTTTCCATCAGAAATTTCTCAGTAGGACCCCTGGACTTGTGCCCAAGTAATGGGAATATGCTCTGAATATGCTATGAATTGAGGCGTGATTTTACGTATGTATGTATACTAGAAACTCGCATCGGTTTTTACTAAAGTAGTGTACCATACATAAGTGTTCACACAGAGGTCCGTTTTACAGGCTTGTATTATCGTATGCGTTTTTATTCGGCGCTGACGTATGTAGTTGTATGAGCGAGTAAACATAGTGATTTTTATTGAATTTAAATGTTGACATTCAAATTTCAATTTAATATAAATTTTGATATTGTATTTTTTTTGTATTGTTTGTCTAGTGCGACTCATTTTGTACGCCATAAATGGTAAAACATGGAGTCGCCTCATATTAATATGATACCTTCATACTGTACTCATGTTTTACAAAATAAATATATCTTATCTCGTACATGATGAGGATGACATGACAGTATTACGAATCCAATAAAAAGTACCGATCTCCGTTTTATCGTGTATGTTTTTATTCGGCAATGGCTTAGGTAGTTGAATGAGCGAGTTCACACACACAACAGTATTAAAATACTGATCTGTTTTATCGGACGTCCATCCTTGTAGAAAGTTGGTTGGTGTGAACATGACACCCAGTAGCGACGGATCCGTTTATACTGTATTGTAAATGCCGTGTGAACATCACCTCTAGTAGCGACGGATCCGTTAAAAATTGTCCTGGAAATACGGATGTTCTATGTGAATGTACCCTTACGGAGGTATCTACTATTGCCCTCGTCTGTACAGCAATAAACTTAAAAGATATCAACCGACCATGAACTGCAAAGGGCAAACGAATTTAAGTATTCAAACAATAGACGATCAACGTTATTTTTATTCATCATTGCCTTTCTGGATTTCTACTATATTTTACCGACCATGTTTTGTTTAAATAACGATTGTTGTGTTGCTGTAGTTGCCAATGAAATGAAGGACAAATATGTCTCACCCATTCTACATTGGGCACCCGTTTTATCGGTAACTGAGGTATTCCACATATGGCACCTATCGATATTTTGCGCCGGTGCCATTAGTGGAACAATTTATTATTTAAAATTTTATTCCACCTTCGGCACCTACGGATCAGTAGGTACTAGTGTTGGGGCGTTTATTTTTATAATTTATTTTTATGTGTACATCAAAATAAAAAGAAACGATTAAAATCAGACGAGAGTAACATCATAAAAATATAACTTCCACTTTTGCTTTTTAGAGTTCCGTACCCGAAAGGTCCAAGCGGCGCCCTATTTCTGTCACTCACGTGTCTGTCTGTCCGTCGACTGTCACACAATTTTATTCCGATTTTTTTTCGACAATGACTTGAAAGTTTGGTGGTTGGTGATAATGTTTATTATTACGTATATTTTACTAACAAATATCAATCTATTGAAAAATCTCTTTTTTCCTTTGGTGCGGCACCCTAAATGTGCGAAGTCCGACACGCACTTGGCCGGTTTTTAGGGTTCCGTACCATGGTACCTTCGTTTCAACTAGGTGTCTCACGCTAATAGGGTAGTTGACAAAAATATCTATTTAGGCCTTCAGTTAGATAACCTAAAAATACTGGACACGTATTTTTCCTTTTGCCACGTTAACAAAAAATTGCGACGATACAGTGCGTTGAAATATCATGTGCCGTAACGGTACGCTACACCTTATACTGACAAAGTGACATCACAAGCCCCACTCCTGATCTTTGATATGCTTTATCTTGGTCAATTTTTAGGGTTCCGTACCAAAAGGGTAAAAAAACGGGACCCTATTACTAAGACTCCACGGTCCGTCTGTCTGTCTGTCACCAGGCTGTATCTCATGAACCGTTATAGCTGACAGTTGAAATTTTCACAGTTGATGTATTTCTGTTGCCGCTATAACAGCAAATACTAAAAACAGAATAAAATAAATATTTAAGTTGGCGCTCCCATACAACAAACGTGATTTTTTTGCCGTGTTTTGCGATTATGGTACGAAATCCTTCGTGCGCGAGTCCGACTCGCATTTGGCCGGTTTTTGTATAGATCAAAATTCGTTTTTGGATAGATCTTTATAAACATTTATGGGAATAAAGAGGAAGTTATACTTTAATCATGTCATTAAACTCTCTGTCTAATTTAATCGATATTTTTATTTCACTGACCTAAAAAAAATTAACGTCCCAACACTAGTACCTACTGATCCGTAGGTACCAAAAATGTGGAATTAAATTTTAAATAATAAATTATTCCACTAATGGCACATGCGAAAAATATCGATAGTGTGCCCTATATGGAATACAACAGTTGTCATTCACTCAGGTGCCGTTACAAAGGGTGCCCAATGTGGAATACGTCAAAAATATCTCTGAAAAAGGTTTCGTTCGTTTTCGAATTGTGTTCATATAAGACCAAAGAAATCGTAGATAGACCGTGTCAAAGATAAATATGAATAGAAATGAGGTCAATACGGAGACGACTACGAAGAACCAGTTTCTGGATTGAGTATTTGTTGTTATGAACACGTAAAACCATACTTTTAAGCCACAGTTGCAAGGTTTTGGGCGTTATTTAAGAAGTTGACAAAGACAAGAGTTTGAAAAATACTCAACCTCAAACCCGATTTCTGAATTTTAATTTGAGAACCTGCTGAACTAAATTCATTTCAAAGTTTGACATGTTTTCAGGCTTAAGAAGAGTTTGGAGAATTCTTTATTCGCAAATTGGAGGTAATACCTACGTATGCGTACAAACATAATTAACAATTTCAAATATGATTAACTAGCTTTCCGCCCGCGACTTCGCCTTCGTGGACTACACGCTTTTGGCTGTTTTGTTTTTTCCAGTTCTAGCGGGATAAATATTAAAAATAATTTGACAATAAAAATATTTATTTTTAATTTTTTTATTGCAAGTCTATTGACTAACGAAAATTATCGCAAGGGAACATATGCCCGGCATATAAAGTATCCTATGTGCTAAGTATTCGTTTGAGCGTGCAGAAGTAACAGTCATACAAACACAATCAATGAAGTGTGATCATGTTTTACAAAAAAACAATATCTTATCCTAACTGTTACAATAAAAAGAGCTACAATCTTAAATTAGGTACTTACCTACTTAATTACTTATTTCCGTAAATAATATTATAATAAATCATATTATTGCTACGACTGACCGACTTACAAACATATTTTATTAGTTATACTGGTTTTTACTGCAGTTACCACACCACGGCGTTATGACTGCAATGCTTCCTTGTGGTCTTAGACATTATGTCATAATTGTCTATTACATGTTCTGCAGTCGTGAGTCACTGAACTGCCTCATTGGGTCAGTGGTCGTTAGTGAGACTATTGAGCTTGATCTCACAATTCGATTCCTAGATCGGGAAAACATATTTTCGATATTATTTGTTTATTTGTAATATAGCACAGCCACTTCACATGCATTACAAATCAACAAAACAATCTAAACAACTATTGGACCAATGCATATGACAAGTACGGTGTACATAACAGTCACATTGCCGCCATTTATTTATTTTTTTTATTTAGAGAAATGCTCATGCATACTACACACCACGGGGAGATTGTGCAGTGTCCTCCTGTGTCGCTTATGGCGGGAACACGGGCACGCGTTAGAAAATTCAAACCACAAAAAATAGATTAAACAAAAAATACAAATGGATGTACCTACATATAAATCAAACTTAAATAAATAAAACATTAAAAAAAATTGTCAGAAATCAAAATCATAATGTCTTATTATCAAAATTATAATGTCAAATAATACAAAAATTATATAAAAATTCAAAATCAAACCATAAACTCGATAATCCAAATCATAAGTCTTAATCAAATCCTATTATTAATATTTTTAATGCGAAAGGGCTGGATGGATGGATGCTTGTTACTCAATCACGCTGAACAGATATGGATGAAACTGGCACATAGATTCTGGAATAAACAGCGCATAGCCCTTGGTTTAATAAAGCCACTTTTAAAGCGGGCGAAGCCGCGGGCGGAAGCTAGTTGAATATATTGGCGAAACATCACTGACGATAAAAAGTGTTTTGCTAGTTTATTTAATTTTACTTGCATTAAATATTGCATCCATAACTTTTCAGGAAGTCCTAACTTCCAGAAAAATATTCTACTGTCTCGAAACCCGCAACAGAAACAAAAAAGAACGGCCAAGAGCGTGTTGGACTTTGACCATTTTTGGTTTATTAGTGGTATTTGTTAGTAACATATACGTATTCATAAACATTATCACCACATTTCAAGTTCATTGATCAATGGCAAGTTAAATATTCTTCAGAACAAAATGTGTGACAGACGACGACGGTCACACATGAGTGACAGCAAAAGGATTCCGTTTGGACTCTTCGGGTACGGTACCCTAAAATAAATTAACCAATCGGCCTATCCTTTTCCCAACGATGCTGGCCAGTCAGCTTCCAATCAACCATTATTTAACTTAGAGCGAATGCCTTTCTAATTTCAAAAGGGTAACACGTAAACCCTAGCCTAACAAAGAAAATAAAAATAAAAATAAAAATACAGACGAATCCACGAAACGTGAACTAACTACCTACTCAATGCATTTGAGTTCCGAATGTCAAACGAAATTCAAAATGTCTTCCGTTCTCAAGAAACGGGAAACAATGGAGTTTAACCATTTGCAATTCATTATGTTTAATTACCTAAAATTTATATTTATCTTCGCACAATCTCAGGGTATTGTTTCTCGTTTTGTGAATTTACTGGATTCAATACTGCGGAAACGATGTCTCAGTGGTCTGTTGAGAGTTTTTAGTGAGGTAAAAATCCCAAATTCCCTGGTCTTTTCCCCAAAAGACCAGGCGCCTTCTGAAGGTTACCCCAGCCAGCGCTGACAAAGACATTTTGTTTCAAATAAATGTCAATAGATGGCGCGATATGCATCGATTTGTTATTGATTTATGTGTAATATTAACATTTTCTAGAATTGGTCATAAAAATTGTATGTTCAAAATCAAAATTATTTATTTTTATTTCACATAGGCCTACATGGTCACTTATAAAACGTCGACAAAAGGTGCACGGTTTGGGTTGGTCGTTTCCTATGGAGGAACGGGCAAGAAACTCCACGGTAACTCTTTTAAAACTGGTTTGGTTTAAAAATGTATCCTTATTACAGCATTAGTACCTACTTAGATATGGTGGGACAACGTGGGCCCGACAATGTCTTAAGAAATTAAAAAATATATATTATATAAACAAAAGAAAAAAAAAAGAAAGTAAAACGAGATAAAAAGTTAACAAATGTTAACAAGCATCTAGAAATCTAGAAGGCCTAACATTCAATTTTTATGATCATTCCAGGAAAATGTAAATTTTACACACAATTCAATAACAAATCGATACATATCGCGACATCTAGTAACATTTATTTGAACTAAATTTTCATTGTTAGCGCTGGGACCCCGTGATTGTACCATGTTACCCAGATAAGCAAATGCGTAATAACTAGAGTTCATAGATAACTTCATTTGTCTATTGTTTCAATATCTATCTATCAATGAATGAATGGTGAATAGTTTAATTGATAGTCTTATATCACTTCACCGTAGTAAAAGAATAAACCGTAAAAAGAATAGACCTTAGTAAAACAATTCTTATTAGCTTCTGCCAGCGGCTTCGCCCGTTTGAGAAGTGTTTTCTAATCCCAAGAGAACATTATACCGGGATGAAAAGCCTATTTATTTATTTACTTATTTATGTACACACATAACACTTAATAGAGAACAGAAGGAATCCAGATAAAAGAGCACAAAGGTACTGCTTATTTCAATAGAAATTTCTTCCTGCAGACCTGCGACAGGAAAGTTGGATGATAGACGAAGACACAGTGTGTAGAAAGAAATAAGGAAACTTAAAATAAATTATTATTACTTAACTAATTATATATAAAGTACACATATACCTTAACTACATAAATAAAAGATAAAATACATACATTATATAATATAATAATATGTAAAATTACAAGATGGTGGAAAGGTAACGTTCTTTGACCTGTTTCTTGAACGAAGATACATTTTTAGAATATGTGTTATTCCAGACTATAATCTATCTCTGTGCCAAATTTCATCCAGATCCGTTCAGCCGTTCTGGCGTGTTTGAGTAACAAGCGTCCATCCATCCATCTATCCAAACTCTCGTATTTATGATATTACTAGCGACCCGCCCCGGTTACGCCTGTGACAAATTATATACAAAAACTTTCCTCGTTTCTCACTCTTTCTATTGGTGAAAACCGCATGAAAATCCGTTCCGTAGTTTTTGAGTTTATTGTGAACAGACAGACAGACGCGGCGGGGGACTTTGTTTTACAATATGTAGTAATATACTTTTTTGATCTTCTCTTATATACTTTTTTGATACTTTTTTGATCATCTTTGATCACTCTTGACTTAAAGACCCATTGTTGTAGCTATCAGGGAACAAAGACTCCGGCAGGGATTTCCACTCCTTAGCTGTGCGCACAAACATCTGATTCAGATGATTATTTCCATTAGTACTTCGATCGCGTTCGGTGCTGTTCCACGGCTGTAGATGGTGTTAGCAGCGATTTGCAAGTAAAAGGGTTTTCTCGGTTTGTGACTGTTTTTATTTTTAAATACAGTGACGTTATGTGTAATAAACGTAATACGTAACGTGTTATAATTCAAATTTTAAAAATTTGGTGGCATGCCTCACAAATTTAAAACCACGCCATCTATTGGAATCAATTTTAAATGACCCGCTCAAATAATGTTCGAAATGTGAATTAAGAGGCCAAAATTCCACAATTTTTTACTTAGGAAAGTTAATTAAAAAAGAACACATTTTTATGATCAATTCTAGAAAATGTTAATTTAACACACTATTCTTTAACAAATCAATGCATGCCATCTATTGACATTTATTTGAACCAAATTTTCTTTGTTAGGGCTGGGATCCCGTGATATAGGTAACCTAGTAAGAAATAAGATGCTTAAGAAAAACGGTTGGGTAGGTACATTCTCTTTTGATAACTATCTGGCTTGAATCTAATCCCAATGACGCCTTTTAGGGATGTAAATGTTTCAAGATAATATATGTTTAAAAAAAAACGCGGGTTTTAGCCGTCGGATCGGATAAAGCCGCTTCTTTGACAACTTCGAGCGAAGTGAAAACGAAGTGAGTAATTTCACTTAATTTATTTAACGGTGGGTTTACAACGAGAACCAATAAAATTCGACAGCGAAACGAGCTAATGAAAATGGCTATTAGTGCAGTTTGGGCGCCCCTCACTGGGCATTTGCCCGGCTCACCCGCCCCTAGATCCGGCCCTGCGCACAATTAAAGTATAGTTCTCGCCAATCATCTTGGCCGCCCTAAAGTTGGCTACAATGGCTGCGCAGTTGTTAATCTCATACAAAAACAGCACCGTTTCGTGCCTCGCTCATCTTGTAAACCAATTTCATGGCGGCCCAGAAGCTTGGCGAGGACTATAATCCCAAAATGTTTATTGTGCATGTAAGATGTCCATAATGTACCGATACCGAAGGTGCATCGCCGTACGTCTTGTTTGATTGAATACTTAATTTCACCTGAACAGACTTCAAATAACTAAAAATAAACTGTAAATATTAATTCGTCCATAATTCGACTACCTCAATCCAATTTTCCGACTCACAAAAGCGTACATTTGAGTCATCCTTGCTTCAGAATAGAAATTCACTTATTTGAATAACAAATGGCCATCGGTTGGAATTTGAAATAGCAATCATTTGAACCTTACTCGCCTACATGCATTAATTTTACTGCTTATTGTAACGTTACGCGTGGATTCTTCGGAGGGATAAGCAGAGGTGGCAATTGTATGCAGTGGCTTATGGGCCCGGACCAAGTAGGTATGACTGCTTCATAAATTTAACAAAATGTCTTTGCTGTGGGCTGTGGTATCTATTGGTTCAACGGTAATTTTCAACAAGAAATGTACTTTTGCGAAAGCGAGCGAAGTGAACCCCAAAATATCAGTACCCCGAATAGCGAGTTATACAGAAATGCTTCAGAATAAAGATAACATAATACTGTTACGAGCTGGGGTTCAGGGATAAATTATTTAAACAGCAGACTTTAATAAATCACACTTTATTAAAAAACACTTCTTAACAATTCTATTACTTCGCACTATTTTCTTTTTCCGATCGCTCTGTGTCGCTTCCAAATCGAAGCTGACACACGACGAACCCGACCGCTCTTTATATAGCACGGAAGATGTTTCTAGAACGATCCATACTGTTCTAGACAATTCGAGAAACTGCTGCAGAACTTGCATTGTGTCGCCTCTGGCCATGACACTCTTGGCCTACCTAAGGGTAAATAAGCTACAGGATATACCTAGTACCGCGCAAATCCACAAGCTTTGTCTGAAGTTTGAGCTTTTTAGGAATCCGTACCCAAAGGGTAAAAACGGAACCCTATTACTAAGACTCCACTGTCCGTCTATCTGACTGTCTGTCACCAGGCTCTCATGAATCAAATCAAACATTTTAAATTCATGCCACATAATTTATCTAGTACATAGTAGATACGCTTCGATCGACAATCTATTGAACACGTAATTATGACACGATATCTTGCGAAAACACCCCGATTCAAACAGTAAAACGCCCATAACTTTTGAACGGCTGAACCGATTTTATTCAAACATAGCTAAGAACACTCTAGACAAAATCACCTTTCAAACAAAGAAAACTAAATCAAAATCGGTTCATCCGTTTAGGAGCTATGATGCCACAGACAGACACAAAGACACACAGATACACAGCAACACACGTCAATCTTATAACACCCCTCTTTTTCCGTCGGGGGTTACAGACAGAATAAAATGAATATTTAAGTGGCGCTCCCATACAACAAACGTGATTTTTTTGCGATAATGGTACTGACTCGCATTTGACCGGTCTTTTTTAAATTAATGTTTGGCTCGCATTTAACCACTAAGCTAAACTGAAAGTAGCTGAGAGAGCTCAGGCGAGATATTGTTCTCGCCAAACTTCTTGGCCGCCCTGAAGTTGGCATTCCGATGCGCAAGGCCCGAAACGGTGCTGTTTTTGTATGAGATTAGCTACTGCGCAGCCATTGTAGCCAACTTTTAGGGCGGCCAAGAACTTTGGCGAGAACAATACTTTCAAAATAACAAATAGCTTCGTCTTGCTTCACGTTTCTGCTTTTCATATCGATCATATGACGAAATAAGAAAGCAAACCACATACCTACAATGCCACAACGTGTGTTACAATGAATAACATTCATAACCACAAGATTTCATTTTCTTTTGAACACTATAAAACACGTTAAACTATAATAGTCCTGCGTTACTACCTAACGACGTAACAATGCTTGTGTCTATGGGTTCTCTGCCATGATTCTAATACTTGTTTAATGTATTTTCTGTCCAGACAAACCTATGCATTTTTATTTAACACTAGCGACCCGCCCGTCTTCGTATGGGACAAGTCCTATACTTGTCCCATACGAAGATTGATCCCTTTTCCGCACTAAGACTCACATTTGCTCCGTTATGCGTGCAAGCCTCCTCTTTGTGAGAGGTAATGGGCCGTAATCTACCACGCGGGCCCAGTGCATATTGGTGGATATCACATGTCATCGAATTTTTGGTTCTAAGACATGCTGGTTTCCTCACAATGTTTTTCTTCACCGTTTTTGAGAGCAGTGGTGATGTATAATTTACCCAAATTAAAGCGTCTGGGGTACGAACCCACGACCTACAACTAGTCAGTCGCGGCCGTTACCACTGGGCCACCACTGTTCTCTCGTATGGGACAAATTATATACAAAAATCTTCGTCGTTTATCGCTTTTTCTATTAGTGAAAACCGCATCAAAATCCGTAGCGTGGTTTAGGAGGAGTTAGAGATACATACAGACGCGGAAAGCGACTTTGTTTTATACTATGTACACTACTGAAAACAATAATAGCCAGTATGCACAAGGGGTTAGGTTAGGTAAATGGGCACCTTTTTATGGTAACCTTCAAAATACGCCTGGTCTTTTGGGGAAAAGACCAGAAAGTGTGGGGCTGTTGCCTCACTAAAACCACCCCGGTGATCACCATGAGCACGTAGAAGTTGGGAGGCGGCTCGTGACCACTCAAAAAACCACCCCTCTTTGGAACACCTGTTAGGGCACATCCGTGAGGAGTCTGAAAGAGTGCCTCCCCTAAGCCTTGCTGTGCACGTGATCACTGTCAGCAGCTAATTGCGTAAGTGAATTCAACTCGAAAATAATATCTTCACCAATGAAAGCGTCCAATAACTGTTGGTATTACCTAATTATTTGAAGGGAATTTGTCATACTCTTTCATGCAGTCATACCCTTCGCCGTGTCGAAATCGAAAGCATTGCACGAGTTTTCTTTTCTAGTTTTTAAACAAAAGACAGAGTGTCCAAACAATTATTTTTAATCTGGTTTAAAACGGGATTGATTGGCATCAAAATGTGTTCATGTAGGTAAATTGAGCAGTCTCTTGCTCCCTGTAATTTATATTTTCAAAACCTGTGAATGCAATTGGCTATTTCTCAAAAAATTAAGGCCAGTATCCTAAGTTTTCCAGTAGCTACGTTTAAGGCCCCGTCTCAAAAATCCATTCTGTGTAATTTAACCACATTTCACCAGTTATGTTCAAGTTCCGTGTAACAGAGAGCTACATTTGATTGTCGTCGGTAATTCGCCAACTATCTCACGTGCTACTTGCTCAGCTGGCAAGATGAGCGAGACTTCTGCACGCTCTGTTTGGCGCCGTACTGATGATATTATCTGTCATTTGTATCCGGAAGAGTTCGTTGACTCCGAGATGCATTTCGAGAATAACAAACCTCGTTAGACCATTCTTTTCTTTCGTATCGAGACGGACTATTCAAGACCGCAAGATTAACCAAAACCAACCGTTTTAAACAGTCAACATTTTACCAAGAATTGTTGTCTGAAGAACTGTCACTCCACCTGAAGCTTTGGGTTGACAACTTCATTTTCGTTTCATTTTCACGGTGAGATGTTTACAGTGCGCTTACTGTGAGTTTTTACTCGCGCGCGCGTCAATTTGTATTGAAACTGGATAAGCGTCGTCGTCTGGTGAAACTAATGAGAAACTTCTTTTTTGTTTACAATTTGACGTAAGAGATCATTCACGTTATCACGATCGAGAACGTTAAAAAAGTCGGAATAAGCACACTGAATTGTGAGTCTGCCCGTCATAATGAACTCTTATTAAATTCGATTCGTGAAAAGACCTCTCATCATAATAATTTACCTGAAACACTTCCTCAGGTGGACTTAAGGAGTCAATGAAACTTCACACGTCTTCCTCTTTTTTCGTAATCCATAAATGATCATACCTACTTGCTGATGAAGTCTCATGTCCATAGTATGTCTAATCCTAATTCCTTTGCCATTTACAAAGGCAGTAGGTATTGCACACAACCCCTGTACCCAACAGCCTTGTTTTCCGCATTTAGATCCTCTATAGATATTGGGCATATCTTAATGTTTACAAAATAAGGTTCAAAATCCCCAAGCATTAAGGGACATTCCATCTTCACCGTTTCTCACGGAGGTAGACAAGACGTCACGGTAAATGACCATGGATAAAGTATCTGTGACGAAGTACGGTCCCATGGAGGTAATATGAGTGAAAAATGAGTATAGGTAATTATGGAGAAGGATAGATTTCTCGTAGAGGAAGTACTTACTACTGCCATACCTAACCTACATTTTTCTACTACGAAACAGTATAAATTGTTATGTTCCGGCTTGATAGGGTATGGGTTGGGAGTTGGGACATTTACAGATTTGTCTTTGGGACGGTAACGCTTTGGCAATGAACCTGGTAGTGCAGATGCCTACCTGATGGCATAGCTCAACACCACCTACAGTAGTCACAGCGGATTTTTGTGTCTCTGAAGTTGACTGCAAGACAATGCGCTTTTTGTGCCAATGTTGAAGGTGAAGATAGCATTGTATAACTGCCTCTTTCACTCGCTTAAATTTGTTACATCGTCCTATCTCGCTTACTGTATGCAGTATACTTGATGACAAACTGTTTCTTGCGCAATGGTTCGCAGAGCCAACTTCAGAGACACAAAGACATCAGGCTTAGCTTGTGACATGATAAAAATATAACTTCGAATTTTGCATTTTTAGTTAGATGTTGAACATCATAAGCATGTATACCCAAACTACCACTATTTAAACTTCTTCAGGCGTATAAAGTCAAAGGAACGGTGCACAGAGCTGAGTACCAGGTGCGAATTGCATCGCCACTCGCCCCTCGCCCAGGGTAATGGCCTTTTTGGCCCTAGGGTAAATACGCCCATGCGTACGCCGGTTATGAGTATTGTCCGCTTCTGGCCTTTCTGAAGAACTTCATCAATAAGATAAAGACAAGCCTTGTTGGTCGTCCCCTCCAGGTGTTTCCACACACGTCTGACTTTTTACCTTTTGTTAGTCGCCCATCATTCATCCTCTCAACACTGCTCGATTTGCAACTGAAACCCAGGACCCCGACTACTCTAAACCAACACAACTTGCCATCTTCTGACTTAAAACCTCCTTAGAACGTTTTTTCATCTCCTGTTACAGAAAATGTTCCAGTACGAATACGAAAAACGGCCGCCATCTTCAACGTCATGCGACAGTCGCGCCACGATGACAACCAACTGGAGCCGAACTTATCCGAGAGTGCCCGAGCGCATGCCGAACGCGCGGCGACCTCTGCCGCCGAGACCAACTGCCATGCCCCGCGTTCCGGATAAAACTACCGTGAGATTAAAAAAAAATTTTTTTTTTATTACTTTTTGATGCAACTTTGTCATAGAAGGCTCTATTTAGAAAGAAAAATATTGTAGCCATAGACTACTTTGAGATAGATTGTAGCCGAGAGACTGCTACGACAAATGCCCGCGTCTCAAACAACCTTTTTTCAACACGCTTCCGAAGAAACAATAAATACTACATACTTCATAAACACAAATAAAAAATAACTGGGCGATGCCGAAAATAATGCTTAGGTACACTATATTCTCAGTCATTCATTTCCTCCACTCTACTGAACCTCCACTCAGCCTCCTTTCAACAAATTGACAGTTGTAGCAAGTTACTCGAGTCCCTTTTTCCGTTGTCATAGCGATAATTTGAGTGGAGTGGAGGTAGTTTCCTTCAAAAGGACTTTTACCAGCCTTCCTCTCCTCGGTCTACGGTACTGATAAATTAACTAGGAACATCTTACCTTCCTCACTGGTTGATTTCGAGGTACCGTGTTTGACCGATGCGTTGAACGCTTGGAAAATGGCTTGTCCCAATACGGATTTGCCCGACATCCTGTCCTCCCAAAGACGATGGGATGTGCCGCTCTGCAGTATTATTCAGAATAATCTTATAAATACATCGTCTAGTACTGCTGAGCGAGCGCGTCTGCTGGCTGTGGGAGAATGGGAGTCGGGTTTGTGGCTTCGAGCACTCCCGTCATCCACCATATGCACTATGATGGATGGCTCTTCGTTTCAGCTCGCAACCTGTCTACGCTTAGGCGCACCTTGTGTTGCTCCACATCGGTGCCATTGTGGTGAAGCTGTCGACAGCCTGGGCACCATGGCCTTTCTTGTTGCAAGAGCGCAGGACGCATAGCACGGCACGCCAGCATCAATGACATTATTCGTCGAGCCCTTATCACCGCCAGCGTACCAGCTGTATTAGAACCTAACGGCTTGGTACGTGACGATGGGAAGAGACCAGATGGCATGACATTGGTGCCCTGGAAGGTGGGTAGGCATCTGGTGTGGGACGCAACCTGTGTCGACACCCTTGCTCCATCTCATGTTCCTAGTTCGGCGGGCTGTGCTGGCGCTGCTGCAGCGGCTGCTGAAGCCCTCAAGCGGCGCAAATACTGTAACTTATTGGTAATTACAGTTTTGAGCCGTTTGGGGTCGAAACGCTTGGGTCATGGGGCCCGAGTGCACGTCTCCTTTTTAAGGAGATCTCTCGCCGACTGATCGATACTGTGCGTGACCAGAGGGCTGGCCCTTTCTTTGCGCAAAGAATCAGCATTGCCATTCAACTTGGCAATGCTGCCAGTCTTCTGGGCACGTCCCCGGATGATAGCGATGTGGAGGAGTACTTCGACGCCTAAGTGTACCTTTCTTTTATAAATAGTGTAAGTAGTTAGTTTTAGTATAAGTTTGTAAAGTTTATTTTTGTTTAGTGTTTAAGTATGTACATATTTACACCTTTGTTTTAAAAATAAAAAGGACTCAGAATATAGGTGTACAATACATGTTCAGCAATCATGTTAAAGATCGCTAGACGAACGAGAGAACGTAGTTTTTTTTTTTTTTTTTTTTTTTTATTCTTTTATTAATTAGGGGTTTTTATCCACATGGATACGCCAACCCCATTGTACCTTATACTCTATTTACACAAAACTATACAAATATTAGGTACTATAATTAGGTATTAAGAACATATGACAAAGGAAGGGGGCTTATTGCCTAGGCCTCTGAATTAAGCCACAAATTATGCGTTTAGCCCTTTCTGATTTAGGGTATGCCAATACATTTTGAATAAGTCCAACATCCCACATGTTTAATTTGAACTCCTTAGACAAAGATTCCCTTTCATCTTTATTCTTAACACATTCCATCAATAAATGTTGCAAATCTTCAATTTTATTACAACGCTCGCAATTAGGCGATGCAGCCTTTTTCATTAAGAAAGCAAATTTTGCTGATGGAAAGTGACCAGAACGAAGCCTTAGCGCTAATTTAACATAACTCCTAGTTAAAGAATTATCATCAAACCATGGTCCACGAGGCGGTTCACTTTGAACAACTTTATACCAAATGCCTTTTTCTTTCGATATTTCATTGAAGTATTGTTTCCATTTCTCGAAACATACATTCTTAAACCTGGAGAAATACTCCCAATAATCGGACATATACGAGGTAACATTGCCCGTGTCAACAGCTAGTTTCGATAGTCGGTCAGCCTCCTCGTTGCCCCTTAAGCCTATGTGCGCTGGAACCCATTGCAAGATAACCTTAATTTCATCTTTGTTGTAGCAATGAATTAGTTTTAGAATGTCATAGGCTATCGATGCACCTCTGCAGCCAGAGGCGCACCGAGCCAAATGATGTAACGCGCTTTTGCTATCTGTAAATATAACTACTTTATTTCGATTTTGCTTATGTAAATAAGACAACGCTTGATAAATTGCAATGAGTTCCAGAGACATTATACATATTTTAACGTTAATTTTATACAAAGCTTTATATCCAGTACTTTGAAAGAAAAAGGCAGCTCCACATCCATCTTTAGTCTTTGACCCATCTGTGAAGATTTTATCCCAATCATTATATTTGGAAGCCAATTCCGAAACCACTTCATGAACCAAGATATTGTGATTATAACATGTTTTTGGAAGCGTCACACATTCTAAATCATTTTTAATAGTCTCTTTAATTTGTAAAGCTGTTACCCATGTATCCAGAGTAAACATTTTAAGACTATCGGAGTTATTAATTTGCAGCTGTCCTAATTCTTGAAAGGAAGTAGCCAGCAGGGGTTTTCTTTTGTTTGTCCAATAACTATTACTAGTTAGGGAGTCTAATTCTGAGATAGTATCTATAGTTTTATTATTCGACCACGACAATGATTTTAAAATGATCTTATAAGCGAGATATTGTCTCCTCAAGAATAATGGTGGTATATGCAATTCACTCTCCATCACATGGATAGGTGTGCTTCTTATGAAACCTCCAACTATTCTGAGTGCTTGGTTCTGTAATTTATCTAGTTTGCTTGTATGTGTTTTTGCACTAGAGTCATACAGGTAGCAGGCATAATCAAGTCGACTTCTTACTAGTGATATGTATATTCTACGAATATGCTTAGTATGAACTCCCCAAGAGGAGCCTGCTAGCACTTTTAATAAATTAAGATATTTTCCACATTTACTAACAATTTCATTGACATGTTTCCGCCAGTGTAAACTTCTATCCAACCAAAGTCCTAAGTATTTAACGCATTCCACCATTTTTACCGGTTGCCCATACACTTCTAATGATGGCAATATTTGTCTGCGGCCCCTACTAAATATACAATAATTAGATTTGGTTGGTGACAAAAACAATCCAATCTCACCCAGCAATATGATTATACAGTTTAAGGTATCCTGTAAATATCGCTCACATTTGTTTATCTGTTTATCACTGAAATAAATTACGAAGTCATCTGCGTATTGCGATATCATAACAGTTTTAATTTGACGACAGATTTGATGCGTAACTAAGTTAAATAATAAAGGCGACAACGGATCGCCTTGCGCCAATCCTCTGTTAGTCCACCTTGTTTCAAAAACTTCACTATTAAATGATTTAATTTTTAATCGTCTTTCATTCAAAAACGTCCATAAATAAGTGCAAATTCTAGTACGTAGTTTTTTCTTATAAATAAATATGTTCTACGCAATGGGCTCTTGCTACTTTTCGATTTCAAAACCGATAGTTTGTACTTATGACCTACAGACATTAGTTCCGGGTCCGCCTGCTTGTGTAA
Source organism: Orthosia gracilis (assembly GCA_947562075.1). NCBI lineage: Eukaryota > Metazoa > Arthropoda > Insecta > Lepidoptera > Noctuidae > Orthosia > Orthosia gracilis. The sequence continues at coordinate 11,933,085 of OX387277.1, forward strand.
TGTGTTGTGAGATTTGTTGCTAATACAACGCACGCGATAAATACGGGTGAAATTGCTAAAGTTGGTAGTATTCACTAAATAGGTACAAACTTATTCGTGTTGCTGGCACGACACTGTTTAGATGGGCCTATAACTTCGAGAGCTATATTCGCGTGCGCTGCCTAAACCGTTGGAGATACACAAATATATTGTACCGTAGGATTGTTTGTCTTAAATAGTTCTAGATAAAAGTCCTTGACAACATATCTACCTTTTATGTGGAAGCCACTATGACCATAAAAATGAGAGATTCTTATGAAAATTGCAATAATGTAACCCAAAGTAGCAAAATGTTGCATATAAAATTCATTCTTTGGCATGCGCTGAGAAATCTATTGATGATACATAAAAAATATGTACTACATGATTAGGTAGGGTAGGTAGATTAGGGTAGGTAGGTAGCCAATTGACGGGAGCGAAGCCCCGGGGGGGTGGTTATATCGTCGTTGGTTACTTTAGACCCTGCAGAGAAAACAGGTGCCCGCGCAGCGGGGCTCCGTCGCCTTTTTTGCTTAAAGAGTACCTAATCGTAATTTTAAACATTAAAATAATTAAAAAAAAACAACTTTTTATTACTCGGTCCAATAAGTGATGGGCATTATTCAGAAAGCCCGTTCAATTTAATTATTTCAATACATTTTATCATATTGCCTACATCATATTGGGCATTTTCAAATTTCCCGGGCATTATGAATAATGACGTATAAATCACATCGTTGCACGATGCGACGCGATGCGATGTCGTGAACTCGTGACATGGAATAATATACGTGCTTCGTTGTTTTGGTTCATAACCATAGTACTCGGTGGAAGTATTCGTTAGCGGTACCTGTCTACACTGGCAAGCACAAGCGCTGGCACTGGCTGCCTGGCCGCAGATAATATAATGGCCTGTCTTATGGCATTTCCCCCGAAAAGATTGTGTCAAATTACTCTAGAAAATGCAACCACTAAACTCTATCTTTAAAAACGTACGCGGGTGGCTTAAGCTTACGGTTTGACGGTTTTCCTTCAATTTCCAGGTACCCCTGAAGGTGTGGATCATCGCCAGCGCCTCCTGCTTCGCGGTCTGTGCTGCCCTGGTACTCGCCACCGTGGTCATCACCAAGTGGGGCACCTCTGATACCTTCACCACAAGAGAAGTCTTCCAGTCTCCGGTGATTATGTGTTTTATTTCTAAATTAGCTGTACCCCGCGGCTTTGCTTCCGTCAACTGGCTACCTACCTAGCTACCCTACCCTATCCTACTACCCTACCCTACCCTACCCTCTATAGTCGTCCTCGTCTATCGGACATGTGTAGAAACATTTTTTATGTTTTATATATTATGAAAAATTATTTGACCCAAAATGCCTTAGTGTGGCTTATTTATCTATACATACATACATATAAATAAAATTGGAGTGTCTGTTTGTAATATTGAAATAACCGTTTCTTACTACATGTATATATACGGTACATACACCAAAATAACATTTTTTACAATTTTTGTCTGTCTGTCTGTCTGTTTGTTCCGGCTAATCTCTGAAATGGCTGGACCGCTTTTGACGGGACTTTTATTGGCAGGTAGCTGATGTAATAAGGAGTAACTTAGGCTACGTTTATTTTAGAAAAAAACTTTTATTTTAGAAATTTGTTAGGCGGAACGAAGTTCGCCGGGTCAGCTAGTAATCAATAAATACACCGTGAAATTTAAATGGTTGTTTTCCCGCAGCGAAATGGTTTTGTCTATGTAATACAATCGTTTCGTAGTTATATAAAATATTAGAAAAAAAAACTGGCATATTTAACATTGTGAAAAACTAAACTCGAAAGCGATCACGAACCAATAGTATACCTCCCGATATCTACGGCCGAACGACAGCAGGCCGTTGACCCGGGTGCTAGGTCACCGTCGAAAGGATTAGGTTCGAAGGCGGCTCCGTTTGATCATGTTACGCGCGGGCTAGATTATGCCGTATAATTACACGCGAGAGCTTATTTTACTTTAAACATTTAATAAATCGGTCTTTGCTTTGTCGGCTTGTGGCTCGCTCGTTTGTTTTGCGTGCAAACTTTTATGCCGTATCACCACGTGCGAGAGTTTATTTTGGTTTGACATTATTTTGTGCATCGGTTTTCTTTGTAGGTGGTGACACGAGTAGTACCTAGTACCTACAAGTTACGTCCAGAGTTACTATTGTTACTCACTTTTTCGAGTTGATGAATATTTTTTTAATTATTTTAAAACAGAAACATCGTTATTTATTTACTTTAACTCTATACTTTGAAAGTACTCCTTAAGGCAAGTCGTTCTGCCGCGGGAAAACAACCAATTAAATTTCAGGGTGTATATAGTGTCGTGAACTTTTTTTTAGATCTACTAAAAATATCTTATAATATAGTTCTCGCTAAACTTCTAGGCCGCCCTGAAGTTGGCTGCAACGGCTGCGCAGTAGTAAATCTTATACAAAATGGCACCGTTTCGTGCCTCGCGCATGCGGCAAGCCAACTTCAGGACGGCCCAGAAGTTTGGTGAGAGCACAAACATAAATCTAACTAGATATCGCAAGTCCCTCCATCTGTATGAAAACCAAGCGTGCACTTTTTCACAAACAATTTAAAAACAAATTTACTTAACAATGAAAGAAAACATTTCCAATGCCTCGGGCAACTTTTTCTGTACATTCTTTACAGCTCAATATGGCATAAAAAGGCATATTTCTAGATTTCGGTAGATTTCCGGTGCCGATAATGCTAAATGAAAAGCTCAGATTACAATCATTGATCGTAACTTTACTCCGTTTTTTGACACGCGAATAACATACAATCGCGTCATCTAGTTAGATTTACATCTGTGGGTGAGAGCTACACATGGTACTTACGTTTAGCCGCTAACCCAGCGCACGCGGATAAATCACTTCGATGTCGCTTTTTCTTCCAAATTACTTTACAAATGTCTATATTTAAGGCTAACCAAGAACATTACCGTAATGCTATATAGCCTTTAGCCTTCCTCATGAATGTAGCTATAAAAATATATTTTTTTAAATGCGGCTTATGGTCACCCTCCAGGTGAGTTATCCACCATGTACTGATAGCGTATCGCTGTTCGTCTTGTAGTCCAATGATTGATGATTTCGCTATAGTTTTTTTCTATTCTTCCTTGATATTGAAAATATCATTTACCTTTTCAGGAACCAATACATTCACCACAGTACCCAAAAACAACTGAATTCGCCTCGGACTCTGACGAATCCGAAGAAAATGCTATTCTGGCAAAACTACCCATCTTCAAAAACATTGTAGCCAACAGGGAACATAAGAATTTAATCTCCAAAACGCAAATACATCCTTTACACGACGAAATGCCGCATGAAGACAGGAATATAAAGAAAAAAGATAAAGCTGTCATAGACAATGTACAAGATGAAGGAGGTTTTGAAACTAAAGAGGAAGTTATCAAAGAAATTCCTAAAGAAGACACTGTGGTAGAAAAATCTGAAGTAAACGAGACAAAGATGAAAATTGTAGAAGATTATGTGCCGAGTTTCAAGCCAATTTTGCCGAGTTTTGAAAAGGATTTGGAAATACCTTACGGATCATATATGGATGGTGAGTACCATATACCGTATCACCCAATCTTATTGGCGGGGCTGAACGACAACTTTCTGATGCGCATGGCATGGCGCGCTACTCTTTTAGTAGGTTAGAGATTTACTACTGCGCCTGCGCAGCCATTGTTGCCAACTTCAGACCGGCCAAAAAGATTGGGAATCACTGTACCGAAATTATTACATGTTTTAAGACTGGCTAATTAATGTAATTGTCACAAGCGCGACCGCTGAGCCTGGTCCTGGATTCGATTCCCAGGATGAGAAAAGTGAAGTTTTCTTCAGAAATTTCTCAATGGCAATCCTGAGTCTAGTCTTGTTTATAACTTGGACATATTTAATTCATAATAATTCATTTATAATTAATTATTTACTTCTACAATTTAAATGAAGACACGGTTGCGCGATCAGCTGCTGCGCTGCGTGTCGCTGGTTCGATTCCCGCACGGAACAAATACTTGTATGGTCTACATATAGTTGTACCGGTGTATGCTTATGTAAGTTTAAACTTTTGTAAACGCGCCCACGATAAGAGAAATTCCTAGAATATAGTAACGATTTAAAAAAATACATTGCTACATTGCAGGCATTGCTTTATTCCGAGTATACCCTTTGTCAGACCTAGAGATCAAACCCCAGACCCAGGACCACATGCAACTTATGAGGACATAATTAAAAAAAATAGTAACTGCAAGCAGCGGCAGATATAAGGAGTGAAACGAATAAAAACAGCTTTAAAAATCGATTTAAAAGATACTATTTAGAAATGTGCCTTTAATTAATAATTAGCTTTAAGTATGAAATTTAACAATGAGTGTATAGAGACTTACCGAACCCACAGGCAAACCATTACTACAGCTACGGTTTTATGGGGCATACCCTCAGTTTCCCAGCTCAAAATTATCGCAGAATTAATGTGACAAATTGTCAAGCACGCTTTATCTGCTGTTATTGGTTGAATGAATTTTCAACAGCCAATCACAACAGATAATGTGTGCTTGACAATTTGTCACATTAATTCTGCGATAATTTTGAGCTGGGAAATTGAGGGTTAGTTTATCAGTTACTTACCATTGTGTGAATATAAATCTATACATCTATACCTTTAAATAAAATTGGAGTGTCTGTTTGTTTGTAATATTGAAATAACTAATATTTTACATATGAATATATATATACGGTACATACACCAAAATAACATTTTTACAATTTTTGTCTGTCTGTCTGTTTGTTCCGGCTAATCTCTGAAATGGCTGGACCGATTTTGACGGGACTTTTATTGGCAGGTAGCTGATGTAATAAGGAATAACTTAGGCTACGTTTATTTTAGAAAAATTATTTTACTTTAGAAATTTGTTAGGCGGAACGAAGTTCGCCGGGTCGGCTAGTAAATAAATAATAATAATACATTTATTGCCCTTTCAGCTAAAGACGATTACTTTTACAACGACGAAAACCTGTACGATGACTACATGCAAAGCAACACCATGACTAGTTACCTCATTGAGAAGGTCCAGGAGCTTCACGAATGGGTATCATCCGACCCCGATCTATCCATCAACGAGACCAGAAAAGACAATGATTTTGGTTCCCTTCTGAAAGCTCTTAACGAAAGCTTGGTCGAAGGCAATGTGACTATTGTTATGCATAAGCTCAGAGATATGTACTTTGGAGAGAATTACACTCAATTTAATAGTAGCAGGAAGGTGATAGTAACGAACAGCACGGATTTGCTTTCGTTTGGTATTTTGACGTTAGATGTGATGTTGCTGCATAATATTCAGTTGATGGCGTGGGAGAATCAGGTATGTGAATTTTAGTTTTTTTTTATTAATTTATATTCAGCTTGTAATGTTTCTACAGCTGAGACTCAGGCCTCCTCTCTGAGCTAGAGTGGTAATTATTAATTTTTGTTTTTACATCGCATTGAAAATTTTATACGCTACAATTCAGAAAACTTTTTGGTAACTTATTACAAAACAACACAAAAATTTACATAATGATTTATTTATTTATTTAATTAAGGACAGCCAACAAAGCACATACCAAATAAAAACTTTTTTACAAAAAAGTTCTACCGACTTCCAAATAAGAAAACTACAAAGTGAAAAATAACTTTATTTTTGGATGTCGGTGTCTTTCGTAGGTACCATTTTACTGCGTTATGGACACCGACTTCCAAAAATAAAGTTATTTTTCACTTTGTAGTTTTCTTATTTGGAAGTCGGTAGTATTTTTTTATTTTTCACTTTTTAGTTGTACCTACCATACATAATAGGCAAGTTGTTTAGTAAGTTACTTTAACGCCAGAATAGATTAGCCGAATATCATGAAACTTGAACATAACAGGTGCAATGAGAGATCTGCGTACCCCTTAAGAGCGTACTGGCGTGATGCTATGTTATGAAATGGTATAATCAATAAACAGACATGCGATTGCAGCAATCCCGAGAGGTTTTCCGTTATTTATTGAAGAGTTCTGTCGTATATCTTCGAAGTCCTTCATAAGATCTTTACCAAATTAAATTAGGACCAATTTCAAAACATTTTCTTTCAAACAAAAAAAGATTTCTCAAAATCGGTCCACAATTGAAGGAGATATCGGTGAAAAAACATAAAAAAAAACTACAAGAAGTCGAACATAGAACCTCCTCCTTTTTGGTAAGTCGGTTAAAAATACAAGATAAAGTACTCATATATTTACATTTTATAGTGTAGCCTTAATTAAAGGCTACCACGGCATGCATTAAACAGAGGAATAGGCAATGTAGAACATGTTAGATTTTACTTTTTTAGACAGATCGTTACATAAATGCAGTTTCTTGCAACGTAAATCCGACATACAAATATAAATGAAAACTCATAAATTAATGCTGGTTTATTATTTTATGGTTATGTTTTGTGCTGGAGAGTTGATTAAACAAGAAAATACAAGTCTAATGTTCAATTCCAGAAAATGTTATTTTTACACACAACTCAATAAACAAATCGGTGCATATCGCGCCATCTAGTTAGATTTATTTGAACAAAACTTTCTTTCAAAGCGCTGGGACCGTTTGCCAAGGGTATCGTGTTGCCCAGTTCCTGGGTTTCGGTGATAAGATAATCAGTCTAGTCATATTATCAATAACGATGATAGACCAGTTTAAACCACAAAAATAACAAAAAAACGTAACGTAAACAAAGCATGGACTATTTGACAGCAGCCATTGCGCCACCAGCAACATCTGCGCTAAGCTTTGCGTTTACATCCCCATTCCTGATTGGCTGATTCAGTGCCACGTCACGTCAATAAAGGGTTTCCACCTCTAAAATTATACCAGGTTTAAATAATTTGCCAAATTGTAGGGATATTCGTCACGAGTTTACGTAAATCTGCTGTAGATGCGCGAAAGTGTGCAAGCGGCAAACTATTGCTATTGATTAAGTTCCAAACGCCCCGGGAGGGAGGGGGGAGGGGTAGTAAGGCTGAAAGAAACACTGCTTGTTTCCAAGATCTGACACCCTTAGTCAACATGTTATAATTCTGGGCTCCAATTTGCAGGAGATCGCCAGAACCAAGATGATGAAGGACCCAGACGTGTTCGCGTTCAATGCGCTCTTCCTGGATCCCAGCAAGGTGGAGACGAAACAGAATGAAGTGGGACACGATGGATCTCTGTTTTTGTAAGAAAGTCACTTTTATATAAAATCACAACTGTATTTTCCGAAGGGAAAGAGGGAAGATGTTTAAGCCCCATGTAGGAATCCTCAGGATGCTAAAGAGAAGAATTTCTTATGGATAAAACTGTGAAGCCAACGCTAAGCAGTTGTTTGGATCCCCTGATGTACCCTAGGCCCTAGAGAATTCAGCGAAGAATTAATCTTAACTTCTTAATTTCTAAAAACACTTTGATACGATAATGAAAGTCAGGGATAGACACTAGCGCCAATTATCGAATATCTTATATATTATAATAATAATCTACGAGTATTATACATCAACATACAAATAATAAATCTGTAGTAAAGTCGTTTTTGCACATCGAAAATATTGCCAAAAAAAATAGCTAGAGCGTGTTAAGGCGATATATACGCCCCAATGTTAACGCAGACTGGTCGTGCGCCCGCTCGGAACCAAAATATCAATATCGAACCTCCTTTTGAACAGTTTTGTTTGCAATATATTATTTGATTTACATATGCTATTTCAGTTATGAAGAAATTCCAGCCATCAATTTATCTGAGTAAAATATTTTAAACATCCAAGTCGTTTTGGAGGAGTATCCAAAAATATCGTGCTGCTAATTATTTTTTTAAAGCAAAACTATTTGTTATATGAAAAAACCATGTTTAAAAAATAATGTACATGAAACAATAATATTTTTTTTTTAACCTTTTAACCTAGCCGTTACTAAGGAGTATGCTGTAGAAAGTAACCGTTTTACGGCACTAAAGCGGTTGTAGGGAGGGCAAGTCGCGGAGCGAACATGTTCTACACATAAATAAAATAAATGAGTAAAAACAAATACGAAACACAAGTACCCAAAACAAAAGTTCAGAATAAAATCTTTATGGTTATAGTTTAGAACTTATACGAGTACATAGTAAATATTTAATCAGGTATAGTAAATATTATATTGAAACAAAACTCGGTAGGTAGGATTGTAAAAAATAAGTTCCAGGTAGGTAAGGATAGAGAAAAAGTAAATTTAATATATTTTGTCACTACAGCTTCCACGGACTGGTGACACAGGTGGCAACAAAATAATAGGAATATAATAAATCTGTAGAAAAATCGTTTTTGTACATCGAAAATATTGTCAAAAAAATAGCCAGGGTGTTAAAAGGTAACCAACAGAACCCATTTCCAGCATTTTTGTCTGTTTAGTTGTGCACGCATCACGAATAATACTACGAAACCAATATAGATAACTTTTATATATAACAACTAGCTGACCCCCGGTGCTTCGCTCCCTCAATTGGCTACTTACCTACCTACACTACCTACCCTACCCTACCTACCCTACCCTACCCTACCCTACCTACCCTACCCTACCCTACCTACCCTACGCTACCCTACCCTACCCTACCTTACCCTACCTTACCCTACCTACCCTACCCTTTTAAACTATCCTATCTCTCAAGTTGGATCGAACTGCACATGGTGTGCGAATTTTGTTATAATCGGTTAAGTGGTTTAGGAGTCCATTGAGGACAAACATTGTGACACGAGATTTATATATATTAAGAAGATTATGCGTAACTTCAAGTATAACTTGATTTTTGTTTCATCGCAATCGGTTCACTGTAACAAAAGATATATGAATTTGATGTGTTCAAGAAGTAAAATATCAAAACAGAGACAATTCAGATACTCCGACAGTTGAACTTCATATTTGATAGATGGCGTTGTGCATTTGACGTCATTTTCTAAATGGTGGTTTAAGATTTTTGATTTATTGATTGGAAGAAAGACCCTAGAAAAAAAATGGTAGGTAGGTGGGATAGGTACGTCAGGGTAGGGTAGGTAGTTGACGGGAGCGAATCCGTGGGCACAACTAGTTTTTAAATACTCACTGAAAAATTCACGCCTACGGTTCCGTTGGGATATGCCTCGGAAGCTAAGACGCAGGAAAAGCTAGAACGCTGCATAAAACGAAATTTTGTGTTCGCCACAGCAAGTAAATATAGTTTTTTTTTTTTATAATTTTCAGAAAACGCTTGAATCCTCGCCAAGATGACTTGGATATCGGGAAGAACCTTCTAGAAAACATTATGGAAGTCGGCATGAGTACGGCGCGCGCTGCCATCCACTTGGGCAGGGCTTACAAGAACACCAAGTAAGTTTTATACGCACATCATACATAACATCACGCTTGTTTGCCCCGAATGGTTAAGCAGGGTACATATGCGCGTGAGGGACACGCAATGGAGACGCCCTCACGCCCATAACCCCCGCAGGAGACGCCCTTGGCGTCGGGAGGTGCAAGCTGATTCCCGGCCACCGTAGGCGCGGGCTTGCGGACGGCGAGTAATGGGTAGCCCGCCGTCCGATAAGGACCAGGCCCGAGTCGACGACGTGTAGTGTTCCGCGCGCGCCTCAAAGCAGTCAAGTCAGCAAAAACTGACGAAGATTGTTTGTACTCTTTGCGCTTTGCCTTGCCGAATTCACTTACGCAATTAGGCTGCCGGACTCCAGGCTACTAGGAAATTTCAGATGGAAAATCTTTTCCGACCCAGAAAACGAACCCAGTACTTCATGCTCAGCTGTTGCGTTGGTACCAGACAAAAAGATTGCATACGCGAAAGAGGTAAAGAAAAAGTTATTTTAAACTGACATCTTTAGGTCTAATAATAATTAATTTGTATTACAGAAACATCCTCAACCAAATCTCAAATAAAGAAGTACAAGCTGCCAACATACAGAACCAACTGTCGCGGAACCTTGATGCCAACACACACGCGCTAAATCACTTACAAACGTCATTTGACAGTACGCACGGTGTTGCCAACAATGGTAGTTTTTACACGGAGTTGGATTGTGTGTGGTTGTTGTACTGCAGGAATTTGGTCGCTACTACTAAATTGAACCCTCCTTATGGAACGATGGCTAGGATTAATGGGTAAGTGTTTTTTATTTCTACTATTTGCCAGCTTTATTCTACAATCAAGTGAAAAATCAAGTCTATTGTCATAAGTCATGAGTTTTCCAATTGCGCTGCATAAGCTTGGAATCAAACCTAGCAGGCCACGATCACACTCACTTTCATATAATTATGTGAAAATTTCGTTTATCAATCCCATCTCAATGGCTGAAAAGAAGTGCACAGAATGACCATATCCCTTACGATAGTAAAACGCATCATGCAAGTGATGCCGCGGGCAGAAGCTACTTGTTACATAAAATGAACGTATTACTTAGAATCATGATGAGCACATAAATTATTGTGTTCACTCCATAACTACATAATATTTTCTTCATCCACTTCCATGATGATTAGAATTAGATAACTATATGAAGTACAGTTGACAAAAGACTGTATGCAGCCAATCGTACAAATAAGATGCATATCTTCATACTATTTTTACTACTAATAATTAACTACCGAAGACTTGAGTACTTCATATAATCCAGTTCCTGAGTTATGTTATGGATTTTCAGATAGGCAATCGCCCCATGATAAATTATTTTATTTAGACGAAGTTATATTAGTATGTTTGTGAATCAATCATGCCTCAATGGATGAAATTTGGACGGCGGGTAGATCTTGGCCTGGATTAAGACAGAATATTTATCCCGTTAGTACGTTCCAGTTGAATAATATGTCGTCGACATTGCCGCGGGCGAAGTCGCTGGCAGAAGCTAATAAATAAATGAAAATAAAATTAATATTGTCTCAAATATTTCAGCGTGGCGCTCAGGATGTTGACGGGCGAGTTGGCAGCAAACAAGGCGCTTGATACGATGTTATACGAAGTATTGACTGGCTGGACTGAGCTGAAGTGTAATGACATGTTCCCTAGGTAAAATCCCTTCAGTTCTTCGTACTGTAATACACATGACGAAATTTTACATGTATTCAGTCATTTCACGAATACAACATTTACTTTATTTCAATAGAAAATAGTTCTGTTTTGTGTTATTCAAATATCTAGAATACTTGGACAAATAAGCCGAACTGAAGTGCCAGCTCTATTTTAATCATTCGGGCTCGAATCAGGAATGCGGGCTTCTTGCTACTGAGAAGTTTCATAAGAAAAACCCTGATAATTACCACTCTACCTGATCAGAGGCCGCCATGTTCAGCAATCGCCTTTTCGACTACTAGGCCGTCGAAGCATTCATCACCGTTTCTTTTATATCCTCTAAAATGTCCCAGTGCTGTGCAAAGGCCGCTCTCATATCCTAACACTGTTTTTTAGCACCATCTTTTTTCTAGCACATCTTAAGCCAGCCTTTGTGTTATCTGCCTAGACTTTATATAATTTCATGTTGTTTTTTTTTCACCCAGGTGCAGTAAGGTGAACGCTGCCTCAGTAGTTATAGACACAATTCTTCAAGCGCACCGAAAATCTCTGGCATCGAACAGAGGATGATAAGGCTGCATAATTAGTAAAATTCAATGAGTTTCACAAGTTAGAATCTTAAACGTTAGTTACGATTATGAACGAATTTTCCAGTAAACGAAGCCAGTAATTTAACGGTCTGTATCTGATCCCTCTTGCAGATTAAAACAAAAAATAAGAGTTATGTTAAAAAAATTACTAAAAGGTAGTAGTAATTTTTATTACACTTGCAACATTTTCGTTAAGGTCGTTAAGTTGGTAATTGTTAAGTTTTTAGATTTTGAATTTCTAGAATAATAATATTTTTATTTTTATGTTATTTTCACGCTATTATTAAGAAATTTTCTTAAACCTATGATAATTTCTTATTAATGCATAAATCCTTGGCTTGAAATGTCTAATGTAAATTTCCAATCTAAAAATCGAACCTGTAAATCCTGAGAATGAAGTCCGATGACGTTTCTCATTTTACATGCCGCTATAACTTTGTTTAAATGTCTACGAAAAATCAAATTCATAATGCTAATTAATTACTAAGTTATCCATACACTATAACAACGAGTATCAATCTTATGCATCAAGAGTAACTTATTTTTAAAGTGTCAAATCCGACTTCTTAAATTGTCACAACTTTAGTAGTGCTCTCCTGTAAACAAAAATCGCACCATAAAAAGTAAAGGTGAAGTAAGCTGTCAATCCTTAGCATAATCAGCCATGTTTCCACTGCTGGGACACAAGCCTCCTCTCTGTGAGAGGGATTGGGCCATAACCCACCACGCGGGCCCAGTGCGGGTTGGTGGATGTCACATGATTTTTTTGGCTTTAGGCCGGTTTCCTCTTCACCGTTTGGAAAGCAGTGGTGATGAACTAATTTACACAAAGTAAAGCGCCTGCCTGGGAAACCACGATCTGAAACACAGACATAAATCTAACTAGAAAACGCAAGTTCCTCCATCTGTAAGAAAACCAAGCGCGCCACTTTTTCACACACAATTTAAAAACAAATTTACTTACCAATGAAAGAAAAGATTTGCAATGCCTCGGCCAACTTTTTCTATACAGTCTTTACAGCTCAATATGGCGTGGATTGCCGTTCCCGATAATGCTAAATGAAAAGCTCAAATTACGATCATTGATCGTAATTTTACTCCGTTTTTTTGGCACGCTGTATGTACGCGTGCGCATGCATCGCAACTTCTATACTTCATACAAGATAGCTTGATCTCTGCGACATATGTCAAACTGACGTATATGTTATTTTTATGTCATTGTTAGCCTGTTAAGCGCTATTATTACTTTATTGATACTGACAGCTGTCGCAGAGATCAAGCTATATTTTATGAAATATAGTTAGATTTATGTCTGTTGACCTGCAACTTGTCAGTTATGGCCGTTTTAAGATGAAATGGTAGCTCACTTACTTCACCAAAGTTTTCATGGTGAGGTTTTTAGGTACTACAGGACCTAGTTTAAAAAAATGTACTTATCATAAGGTATCGAATACCTAAAGGTAATAGAATTACTTATTTTAATAAGTACAAACATTAAGTTATTATTTTAATTAATAAATATAGTAATGTTGAGGCTCCATGTTGTTAAAATGATAGACTGATAATTTAAAATTAAAACTTATTTTAAAACACATTTGTATTTTATTTATTTATATGTTCTCCAAAACTCCTACGTTATTTCCGCGCTGGCGACTAAAATCTATTGCTATGCAATGAACAATGTGGTTTATACCATTCCCCCTCTAAAAAGCTTATTTTATTCACTGAAAACAGTGAATAAAAAGCACTTTTAATCATTGTTTTGGTGTTTGAATTTAGAACACACCAATACATTCCAACTCCATCTCAATGCTATATAACCTCCTTGCGCATAAAATACTCGATACAAACGTCTTGTGCAAAGAATATTCGATTTTCAAACTCCTTCGTCGATTTAATTTTGAGTTTGTTTATGTTTAGGATTTTAATAATGGTTTTGATTTTGGTCGAGGATGTACTAAACATCCTTATTTGGATTGTAATTCTAATATCAATTGCATTGGTGTTTAATTAATTAAAACTATGTAACGTAACGGAGGTCACTGGCCCCTGAAACACAGGTGCCAATGACCACAGCTCAGCTTCAATATACAAAAAATGTGAAACCCTGAGGTTTCTCATTTTTTGTAAATGGTTAAAAAAAAAGGTTATAAACTAGTTATTTATTTATTATTATTCCTTGTGCTTTTTGCTTAAATCCTTCTTTTTCTCGTAGTCATGGTATAAAATATAGCATGCAACTCATGAATAAAACGGATTTATATCGAGGGCCATGGATCACTCGCGACGTTCAGGATTCTAACACTTGAATTGCTCGCTATGCTCGTGATTCAATTATCATGAATCACTCCCTACGGTCGTGATTCACTTTTTAGAATCCTTCACTTGTTCGTGATTCATCTATGTCCCTCGCTTTAAATCCGTCCTTTATTCACTAGTTGCATAATATACTATTATAAAATCAATGGATTTGAATTTGATCGTGGCCGGCGGGTGATGGATTTGGGGAAGTCTATCGTCCAAGCAAAAAGGCTCGATTTCGTGACGGGTGGTGTTTCCGCGCGCCTCTCATAAATTTTAAAAGAGCGAGGAGCCAATCACTCCTCCTTTTGACCAGAGATGGAGTTTTCTATCGTAAACCGTCACTGCTGGGGTGAATGTGGACATTGCGTATGTGTCCCCCCAATTCAGTATGAAGAGACGAGGAAAACCACCGTGAGCAATCAGCAGAAGTTTGACAGACCCCTCCGCCTGCTCCAAGGCGGAGGACATCCATGAAGATAAAAATGGTTATCTTAGCTTAACTAAGATGCAGTGATCTCCTTCTGTGAGGATGTCAATTCGCAGGAGTTTGCTGCGGAAAGGGAAATGGAGACTACCAGTCCCATGCCGCATAAGGCGTACCGGACATCGACAGAGAGTAGGTAACGCCCTCTTTCAGTCCCTAGAAGGTTCCAGTGAATACTGATTCGGGGACATTCACCGCCCACGATAAATCAGCACCCGAGATAGCAGCGCGTAGCGTTCCAGGACTATCTCTCTTGGATGTCAATTGGGCGATGACAGCTGACTCAAGGGTTGAAGCCTACGAAAGGCGGGCTAGCACTAGTCCGGCAGCCATATTGCGTAAGTGAATACGGCAACGCAAAGAGTTTGACCGCTATCCAATCGACCAAATCGACCAATCACACAGACGGAAACCCACATCGCGTCATTCATCTCGCATGTCAGAGAGAAAGAGAAAAATACAAAGAAAGGACTAAAAGTACGAAATAAGCTTTATTAATAAAATAAAATTTATAACATAACTTAATTCCTAGGTAAATAATTCTTCAGCGAATCAATCAAACTTGTCGCCACCGTGTTCGTCGCTTTTATTCTGTCAAACAAATCTAGAATCTTTTCATCATCCCAAATATGTTGGTGCAAATTCATATCGTTCCTCAACTTTTTCAAATTCACTTCTAAAGTGTCTATGGTTGCTATGATATAGCCAATTCTGTAATGATTGTCGTTTGACAGCGCAATTTTGATATTCGTTAACGGTTTGATCTTCCTTTCCACTTCATCAAAAGTATCTTCAAGATAAGAAAGCAGTTTGTTTTTAACTCTTGATGTTGTAGTCGGAGGAGTCGGAGTTGCCCTCATCGGAAACATTCGTCGACCATTTAGGCCAGTATCAGTATTAATAGTATCG
This sequence comes from Orthosia gracilis, assembly GCA_947562075.1. NCBI lineage: Eukaryota > Metazoa > Arthropoda > Insecta > Lepidoptera > Noctuidae > Orthosia > Orthosia gracilis. The sequence goes on from OX387277.1 coordinate 11,948,513, forward strand.
TTATTAGCACTCACAACTTCAGTTTTGACAGTTTCATTTTTAGCTCCTATCACTTCAACCTTTTCAGTAACCGTTACAGGTTTCTCCGTTGTTGTAACGGTTTCAGTAACGTTTTCCGTTGACGTAGCGTTTGTAACCGTTTCGTTGCTGACATCTCTTTTGTACCTTCGTACATGTTTCACAGTTGGCATTTCGACCGTTAGAACTCCGTCGTTTTTAAATTTGATTAGTTCTTTCTTGATTTTGTCTAACGCGTATGTGACTTCGGCTAGTACTTCGTCGAATTGTGGCATATCTTCAGTTTTATGGTTGTATAATAAATCGTTGTAATCGTCATCGTCTCTATTATCATCGTGGTTATCCGTAGCTCTCTCTTTGAATAAGGAATGGAGGTTGGATAGGATTTGATCGTACCTTGTGTGTTTTGATGTTCTACCATAGTTACTGAATTCTGGCGCGTCGTCTAAGTCTCGTTCGTAACCATATTCCATGGCAGTGGTTGTTGCTTGTAAGAGGATGTCTGGAAATTGCAGTAATATTAATCATTGAAGTTATTTTGCAAAAATCTTTTTTACTTGGCCGGTATACAAGCCGAAGACGCTCCACCAGATAGTGGCCACTGCCGAACTTGGAGCCATCCAAGTTATCCTATCTGCATGGAATTAGTAAGACTATAAATATGTATATAATAGATTTAATTAATAACTGAAGACTTCTTTGTTCACATTGATGAGTGTAAGGTTCAATGTTCGGCTTTTAAGAGACTTTTAGTTATTTGTATTAGGAACTACACTTTCCCCGAGATTCACCATTATCTCAGGGAAAGTGACACATGAGTCCACAATCACAGGAGCACGAAAGCGAACCAAAAGGAGTTCATACCTAAGAGCCTTTACAGACACGGCGGACACTGCGCGATAAACACGCGGTAATAGCATTGTTAGGTATGTCTGAACGAATGTAAAGATGCTCATGTATAGTAGTCACAGCGGATCTTTTTGTCTTTGAGTACTCGCGGACTCTGCGAACAATTGCGCAAGAAATAGTTTGTCATCGAGTAAGTATACTGCATAGAGTAAGCGAGATAGGACGATGCGACAAACGTAAGCGAGTGAAAGAGGCAGTTATACAATGCTATCTTCATCTTCAACATTGACGCAAAAATAGCTACTGCGCAGGGTCTTACAGCTGATTTTAGAGACACAATGATCCGCTGTGAGTATTATAAATAAGAACCGCGCAGTTTTAGAATCGTGCGGTGCCCGCCGTGTCTGAATGCACTCTAATGTACAGTTAGTTATATTAAAAGAAAGTCCTTATTTATTACACCAAAATACGATCGAGTATATGAGTATCGGTATGAATTTGTAGGATACCAAAATGAGAATTGAGTATATTTGGGGCTCACAAAAACACGCTCATGAATTATACAATTTGTAAAAAAGCCGGCCAAGTGCAAGTCGGACTCGTTTCGGAGTCGTTTTTACCCTTTGGGTACGGAACCCTAAAAAGGGGAACTGTTTTTATGGAAATTTAAGTCAAATATTATTTTGGAAACTTGTTAGATCTTCCTTGACGAATGTTGTTCATTTCATTGAGCAGAAGCAGTTTTTAAGATATAAACTAACCATTCCCGTTGCACCCTGTATTTGTACATTAAAAACTTTTGGAGAATATAAGGGGTTTTGTTTGGGGCTTAAATAAATATCTTAATTAAACTAAGGTACCTGGGCGACGGAGCTCTGCTCAGGTGAAAATAGAGAAAACGACGTTTTCTAAAAATGAAACTACCTAGATCACAGACATAAATCTAACTAGATAACGCAAGTCCCTCCATCTGTATGAAAACCAAGCGTGACACTTTTTCACAAACAATTTAAAACAAATTTACTTACCAATAAAAGAAAACTTTCCAATACCTCGGCCAATTCACTTTTCTATACATTCTTTACAGCTCAATATTGCATAAAAAGACATTTTTCTAGATTTCGGTGGATTGCAGGTGTCGATAATGCTAAACTAAAAGCTCAGACTACGATCATTGATAGTAACTTTACTCCGTTTTTTGGCACGCGAAGTACATACAATCGCGTCATCTAGTTAGATTTATGTCTGTGACCTAGATCGCCCCCGAAAGGCCCTGCATACTAAATTTCATTAAAATCGTTGGAGCCATTTTCGAGATTCAGATTACAATATGTACATATATATAATATACAAGAATTGCTCTTTTAAGTAACTGAAACTATGCCCGGTTTATTTAATGTACTCAGTTTATAAAACCCTAAAATTTTGTTGAAAACATAAAACTTAAACTTACAGAATAAAAACGGCCGCAGCATTCTCTCTAAATAAAATCTAAACCTACCCATGACTATTTACAAATACTAAATGAAAGAAATTCCATTTTGTAAATAAGAAATGTCGCCTATTTAGAAAAAACATGGCGCAATCAAATTTGACAAGACGGAGTACAACCGGCAACACAGATTTTGAAGTATAATAAATTTTTAAAACACATGTATTTTTTTTAGTTTATTCCAAACGGATTTGGTGTTGCTGTAACTCTTGTTAGACATAATATAAACTACGCTAGTCTGACTGTAGTAACCACTTGTTTACATAAAATTAAAACTGTATGTTGTATAACTGTGTACTTCACTGTACATAATTGTATGAATCGAGTAACTTCTTATGTATAGGGAGACTGGGGTGACTTGGTTCTACGGGAAATTTGGTACAAAAAAAAATAAAGCCCCTAAACATATTCGGTTCCTTTAAAAAACCAAACCTAATTCTACTATTAGATCTACTTCTACGGTTTTATTATTTTTGAAGACTTCGAATTACTAATTTGAAACAATTTGTCACCAAGTCTTCCGTAGGATCAAATCTCCCCAGTCTACCCTACCTACTGTGTTATTATTTATTTAGTCACAAATATCATTTCAGCCATTTTTAGAGTCTCCTAACCTCACAATAATCGCACTTTCAAAGTTCTCCGTGCGATTTGCACATTTTATCTTATTTTTAATCTACTTCAAAAAAGAGGAGCTTATGTACTATTTGAACTGATTTTGATGATTCTTTTTATTTGAAAGATGGTGCTTCTCGTGTGGTCCCATTTAAATTTCATTATGATCTGATGAAGAACTTCGGAGATATATAGCATAACTCTTCAATAAATGACGGCAAATCTCATGGGATTGCTGCAATCGCATGATTGTCTGTTTATTGTATACACCATTTCATAGCATAAAATCGCGCTGGTACACTCTAAAGGGGTACGCAGATGTGTACAGTTCACCCTGGTACAATCTAATTTCTCCGGTTGTGTTCAAGTTTCATGTTATTCGGGTAATCTATTCAGGCATATCTCTCATTATAGTTAAGTACCACAACTAAAAAATGAAATCTAAAAACATTTGTCACAAAAAATTGCAATCCACTTTCAAATAAAAACATTACAAAGGCAAACTATCTTGAATTTCGGAAGTAGGTGTTGTTATTTTTTGATTCTTCGTTTTATGACACCGACTTCCGAAATTTATTGAAAAATCTTCGTTCAACTGGGTTTTAAATTATGTAGAGTGTGTGTGTGAGTATATAGAGAACTCCCTCCTTTATTTTCAGATACAGACAGACGGCTGACGGCGGTAGTTCCAAATACATTATTAGGGAACGGATTCCTAACTATCTGCTGTTCCATACAAAAAACCAAGTAGAGTCCAGCTTTATAGAACGTTGTCTCTTTCACTCACATAGCTCGATTCCAACTTAATGACTTCTATGAAGTTTGATTTCCGCTGCGCATTCCCCACCTCACCCTCGCTGTCACACGGATTTGTTACTACGCAACTCGCGGAATGTGTTGAGCCGTTATTAGGTTTGATTGTACCTGTACCTGTGTGAAACCTAGACTTAAAACCAAAACTACAGCCTTTCTAAATCGCGATAAGCATTAATTTCACCTAGGTAGGTAGGTACGGCATAAATTGAAAAAAAATATCTCTTTTTCTTAGTCGTTACGCTCTTGACAGCGCGGTCGTGGTCGCCATGATGTATTGGTTGACCGCATTTGCGGCAGATGTAATGCGTCGCACAATGTCTCGCCACCTTTCCAGATTAGAAGTCATCCGGGTACATTCGTGCACGGGACCGCCCACAGCAGACTTGATCTGGTCGGTCCAACGCATGGGTGACCTACCCACGAGGTCTAGTGCCTTCCACTATTATCCTTGGACTTCTAACCGTTCTATGAACTGAATAAAAATAGGTATATATCAATATAATTACGCACTAATGTATTTATTCTAAAGTTCAACCCTATGTTTAACAATGAACGTGGAATTCTCCACCGTTTACAAATTAACTTTCCAAAACAAACATGATATTTTGATTGGAGAATCGGGCGACATTTTCTTATCGGCAAATAACTTAACGGTATAACATTGCGTTGATAATTTCGTACAAACGGTGAAGGAAAAATCTTCATAATACGCGATAGCTGACAGAGAATAGGTTACTTCTAGGCAAGCCTGCTTCACCATCGGGTACATCATCGCTTACCATCAGGCGTGACGGCGAGATTGTGGCCAAGCGCGAACCTATCAATAATAACAAATAAAAAAGTTAATTCAAGAAGTAAAAAAACTAACCTTCTTTTTACCCGACTGCCGAAGGAGGGTAATGTGTTTATCAGTCTATTTTTGTTCCTATGTGGCGTTCTAGAGACCAAACGCGTTGGCCGATTTTGATGACTCTTACGTACATCGATTCGTCTTAACTCTGCGAGTGTCACGGCTACATTGAAATTGGAAAATAGAAAAATGGCGGATTTTGTGCGCCATATTATGGCGGCCCAAATTTTTTATTCTTCCTAACCCTTCGTGTGGGGTACCAAAATAAAGCGTTTTAATAGGGGATTACAAAAATATATAACACTCATATGTTTAAATATACCTAATTATAAAAAAAAACTAAAAAGTAGATTTTTTTTTAATAGCTTATAACCCGTATGATGTATTTTAAATATATTTTTTTGCAGTTGGTTTTTTTATTTTTTTTATTAACTTTTTTAGGGTTCCGAAGTCAACACAAGGAAACCTTATAGTTTCGCTATGTCCTTCTGTCCGTCCGCAGCTTAGCTCAGAGATTCTTAGTGCTAGAAAGCTATAATTTGGCATGGATATACATATTAATAATTCCAACAAAGTGGTAAAATAAAATCATAAAAAAAATATTTTTATCTGGTACCTCCTATATACGTAAAGTGGGGATGTATTTTTTTCTCGTCTTTCCCGTGGTGTGGGTATCGTTGGATAGGCCATTCCTAAATATTACGCGTCAATTAGAACCATTTTTCGATTCAGAGATCCGTTTGCGTAAAATTAAGCTTTAAATTGCATTTTTTTGTTAGAGTCAAGTGTCCTCCCTCCCCCTTGCTTTTGGCTATGTGAAAAAATCACGGCAATAGTATACATAACGAAACTAAAAGGAAAACTATGCTTCTCCGTCGGTCACATCATCGCTTACCATCAGGTGAGATAGTGGTCAAGCGCAAGCATAAACTAAATAAAAAAAATACATACATTTTATATTACAAAGAGGAAAGATTTTTTTGTTTGTGTGTTTGTTTGTTTGTACCGAATAGGCTCTGAAACTACTGGACCGATTTTAAAAAAATTTCAACTATGGAAAGCTACAGTATTACCGAGTAACATTGGCTATAAATTATTAAAAAAAAAATTAGAGATTCTTATGAAAATTGCAATAACGTAACCCAAAGTAGCAAAATTTTGCCTATAAAATTCATTATTTGTCGTGCGCTGAAAAAACTATTGATGATACATTAAAATTATATGTACAACATGATTAAAGTACTCATTATTACCTACAAAAAAGTCTGTGAGAGAATATATCTCACTATCATACTGAAGTCACAATAGCAGCTTTTCTTTTCTAAAATTTAGGCCCTTTCGTGTGTGGCTGGCACACTACTTGGGCCCCCAACTGCACAACCAACGTGCCACGTGCAACGTGCTCCGTGGCACGTTGCCTGCGCAACGTGCCACGGATCCCGCTACCCTCCGCGACTAGTCTCCCGATACAACCCCAACAGCGCGCCTACAGCCTGCAGTGGAACAGCTATCTCGACCCAACTCCTCTAGTTGGCTACACCGAGCATCGTACCGGAACACGGCTAGGCCGCTTGGCAGTACGTCTTTGCCCGGTGGGTGGTCACAAGCCTTCGGGAGAAGCCAACTACCAGTTAGTGTCACCTGATTTGCACAACCCGGGGTCCAAGTGTAGGGAATCAAAAAAGGGGTACACTCCTATGGACGTGGGTGACTCGGCCCCCAGAAATGTATGTGTTTGTTCAGACGTTGTGATTGTGAGCCGCTGAAAGGGCATTAAATGGTGAGCATTTCATAGCTCCTGTGATAATGCGCAAACACTTAGACTGGATCTTTCCCAGTTTGCAGAGGGCTATTTTGTTGCACGGTTCCTTAGAATGCTTTCATTCAGGAAGCATTGGAAGAGTTATGAAATGCTCACCAATTGGGAAGTTAAGTGGGGGCTCTAAACATTCTACCTGAAGTAGAATGTTTAGAGCCCCCACTTCACCTTCGTAGATAATATCTCTGTGATAGATTTTAGAAATCATCCAGAACAAATCTCATTCCCTTCTCCGCACACTTTGTGTGTTAATCCCAACGACCCCCTATTGGACCCATAAAAATCCTCCTTTACTTGTTATTAGCTTTAGGAAATTCAATAATATGCACATTTCTTTAGTCCAGTCAAAAACAAACCCTCTATACGAAGTAGATTTTGACTCTTTACTCTTCCAACAAAAAATATTCTTAACTTTAGTACTTATCTCTAAACATGAACCTGCTGCCAATGACGTTATTTTTTTTTTAATGATATAAGCGCGGAGCATAGGTACATAGATTACTTAGGCATATTATCGCAAACATACACGTTCATTAGTGACTCACACGGGTGCAAGCGCTGGCTCGACCACTGTCTTGTCACACAAGCGGCGAGAAAAACAATTGTAAACATTGAGGTTATTTATGATACATTTTGGTCAGATCACTTTCCCTTAAAAATCGAATGTGATGTAAATGTCATTAGATTAAAAACTTGTGTAATTGAACCATCGCATAATGGTATTCGATGGGGTGAGAGAAGCCCTGATGAAATAAAAGAATACTCGTATATGTGTAACAACAGATTGAAAAGCTTAGATTTTCCTGAGGAGTTTGAACTGTGTGCTGATAAGTTTTGTGATGATCCCAATCATAGGTTATTGTTGGATTCGATGTATAAAGACATAGTATCTATATTAAGTGAATCAGCTAGTGTAAACAGAGTGTCTCAAGCCATTATTAGAAATAAAGTTATAAAAGGCTGGAACAAGCATGTCAAAGATTTTCATACTCAGGCAAGGTCTAAGTTTAAATTGTGGATGTGGTATGGGGAACCCAGTAGTGGGCCTATGTATGAGGACATGATATTAAGTCGTAAAGTATTTAAATCAAAATTGAAATGGGTCATCAAGAACCAAGAAAAATTGCAATGGATATATTGGCCTTGCTCCATTCTAAGAAATGTTTCTCGGCATTCTGGAAAGGGACTAAAAAGCTCAATATCTCTTCAAGCTTACCAGTTAGAGTGGAGGGTGAGAGTGACCACACTAGGATTGCTAATATATTTAAAGAGCAGTTTATTGTGAACTCACCTCTTGAGTCTGTGGGAAGGATGAATGATGCTGAGTCTTATCAATCAGGAACACCCTTTAAGTTTACGTGTACAGAAATAAAAGCTGTCATTAAATGTATGAAGCGGGGAAAGTCTCCTGGGCATGATGGACTCAGCATTGAGCATCTCCAAAATGCTGGTGTGCACTTACCAAGAGTATTAACCATGTTTTTAAATCTTTGTGTGGGCCACTCTTACCTTCCACAGGAGATGCTCGATACATTAGTTGTACCTATTGTAAAGAATCGGACAGGAGACATAGCTGACAAAGGGAACTATAGGCCAATATCATTGGCAACTGTGATAGCCAAGGTATTTGACAGTGTTCTTGACGCGCACCTAAGTAACTTTACAAAACTACACGACACACAGTTCGGTTTTCGGGAGGGGCTATCTACTGAGAGTGCAATACTTGCGTTAAAGCACACTGTCAAGTTTTATACGGACAGAAAGACACCAGTGTATGCTTGTTTCCTAGAGCTTTCCAAAGCGTTCGACCTGGTTTCCTATAAGGTGGTATGGGAGAAGCTTCGGAGGGCAGGAGTTCCGGCTGCATTGGTGTCAATATTATCCATCGGGTATGAAAAGCAGAGGAACTTTGTTAAATGGTCCAATGCACTATCAGACCCATATAAACTGAAATGTGGTGTGAGGCAGGGTGGTCTGACTTCCCCGAGAATATTTAATATTTATGTTAACAACTTGCTTGTTGAGCTCAGCAGCACTCATGTGGGTTGCCATGTAGATGGAGTTAGCTAAATAATTTAAGTTACGCAGACGATATGGTGCTGCTGAGCCCAACAATCGGGGGCATCAGAAAGCTACTCACTATTTGTGAAAGATACGCTGAGCAGCTTGGGCTAAAGTATAATCCCACGAAAAGTGAGTTATTGGTTTTTAGAGGAAGAAATAAAAGTCCTTCAAATGTCCCACCCGTAGAACTGAACGGTTTACCTTTGAACAGGGTGTCACAATTTAAATATTTGGGTCATATTGTTACAGAGGATCTAAAAGATGATTTAGATTTGGAAAGAGAGCGTAGGGCGCTGGCTGTGAGGGGCAACATGATGGCACGCAGGTTTGCTGGTTGTTCAGCACCGGTTAAAATAACCCTTTTTAAGGCGTTTTGTCAAATATTTTACACCAGCAGTCTGTGGGCTAATCATACCCAAAAAGCAGAAAGCGCACTGCGCATTCAATATAATAACGCCTTCAGGGCGCTTACTGTAGTGCGTCAGGTATGTTCGCGGATGCTGATGATTATTTTGCAATCATGCGCAAAAAAGTGGCATCAGTGATGCGCAGAGTGAGGGGAAGCAGCAACAGCATTCTGAAGGTCTTTGCAGAAAGGCTAGATGGGCCTACAATGGATAGATTTATCAAGCTGCATGTCAGACATGGGACTTGATAAATCTTCCTCTAATCTTGGCTGTATTTTTATTGTGTATTTGTGTTTTTATACTTATGTGTGTTACTACTAACATAGTTTTTTAGGTTTGTACTGATTACTAACATGCTATGGGCCGTCGATGCCTGATAATAAAAGATTTTTATTTTTATTTTTTATTTTATTTTTTTATTTATTTTTATAGTGTTGTAGATAAGGCTCAATCATAAGTTTTCATCGAATCGATGTGACATGACTCCTCAATTAAATTTTACTAATTGGTGTAAATAAATGTTTTGTAAATATAAACGTAATATATTTAAATATAACCAGTATTCATACACATAGTGTTAAATATGAAATCAACAATAAAATAAATGCGATCGATAAAATTAAGTCTGAAACTAAATAAGGGCCGTAAGTTTCTTAACAAATGTAATTACATTGCCGTGAAATAGATTCCATTCTCGATCTACTTCGATTTTCGATCAACTTTCGATCACTCAGGATAATCAGGATACAAAACAATTTTTATGTAACGTTATAGTGACAACCCCCCAAATGTCAGTCTAGTTCTACGAAATAAAAAATCAGAGTAGCTAGATTGCCCAACAATATTTGTGTCGGTTTCCCGTCTCACCGGATAGAGCTAAATACCAGCGTTTTAAATAAAAGAAATCATATTTATTTGTGAACCGCACAGGAGACAGAAGAGATAACCAAAAAAAACCTGTGTGAGACCAAGAAGGCTCCTATCTCAGCATGTCCAGTTCAGCGATATTCAAAAATAATAAATAATGCCGCGCTGGTATTCTGATAGGGCCCAATATTGATACCACGCACATTGATATACGATATACATATTGATACCACATAGAGCGACGTCCATAGCTCGGGGGCATCTAAAGAATTTTTAACAAATTACACAGATCTTGGAGGAATTACTTCTCAGGATGGCCTTACGTTTGGTTTGAGAATGAACCGATCTAAGACCAAAATGATGATCGTGTCGTGGACCACGTCAACGACAACTCGCCTAAAGTGATACGTATCGCGAACTGCGACGTGGTTTAGACTTGGATGTCTACCTTGGGGCTTTGATCTCAAACAACAGCGGCAATGCAAAAATGCAAGCATGACCAAAACTGCAATGGAGAAGCTAGGGAAAGTGTGGAGCAATCAGGCTCATTTATTCCCCATTTTTCTTTACGCGGCCGAGACGTGTACAGTGCGTGAGTTGGAAAGGGGGAAGATAAATGCTCTGGAGATGAGGTGCTGGAGATAGATGCTCGGAATATCGTGGATGGATGCACTAACGTGTCCATACTCCAGGAACTCGGCATCACGCAGCGTTTGTCGAACATAGTAGTCTTACCACTGACGTGGATGCCTCGACGTGACCACGACCGCGAGAAGACACAGATTTTTAAAACTGGCAAAAGAACAAATAAAATTCCCAAATAGGCAGAAATTTTATTCAATAATTAATGATAGAATCATATCCAGATTTTTTGAAACAATTTTCTTTTGGTGTTTGTCTAAACCCCTCAGACTTTTCATGACATGATCCACGATGGCCACCATAATGACTTGGACATCATTTCTTTTATTGGCTGCGAACTCTTTTAAACTTCTCCTTAGGTTGGCCCATATTAAAACATTTGTTTCGTTTCTTGGTATCGCCGTGTCTAGCAAATCAATGATCTCTAGAAGTGCTAGCGTTGAATTCACAACTTTACTCCGAGCGTTGTAGTTATTCACGATTATTGGCTTATTTCGGCTCGATATAGTATTCGTTAATATCGTCACCATCACCCTTAACATCATAACATGCTGTCTTTCCATCTTGTCAAGGACTATGTTAATTTTTTTCACAGTTTTCTTCTCAAATACGTCGTCGAAATTCGTATATTTGACGACCTCCGTAAAAGCGTCCAAAGCTTGTTTTAATTTCTGGTCGTCACACTTGAGTAGCATGGTTAATATATCGGCTATGAATGCTGAGAAGCCAAGTCCAGTGCGGCAGATACCGAACTTCTTGCAAGCGCTGACTGCCTGAAGTTTTTGCTCCGTGTCTATGGCTTTTTGAAATAGGTTTGCGATACCACTGTTGTGTCTTAGTACTCCTTTTTGGTCCAAATCGCTAATCATAAAATTCATCAGTCTTCTAAGAATCCGATTAGATGTATCAATTGTGTTCAGAATTACTTTTTGAGTTCCCAATCTTGTCTTGATTTCCTGCCCGCTTGTGTCTCTTAGGAACTCTTTGAATTTTTCTTGGTAGCTTTTCGCTAAACCCTCAAGTTGGCTTTTCACGTGATCCTGATTTGTCTTTTCTTTAACAGTATCAAATATTTGCAGTGTTTGCTTGTACATGTGATTGGTGAAATCTGAAATTTTTGCATCATCTTTTATTTTGTGTGCGTCGGTGAAAATATCTGGTGTTCTAATGGTGGTTACTGCCGTAGGTAAATATTTCAAAAAGTCTTTCAGGACTGTTGCATTCTTACCATAATCGGTTGTTTTGTTAATAAACTTTTCCAGGGCTTGATACATTTCCTTTGTCGGGGATCTCGCGATGCTATTATTTTGCACATTTATAGAGGAGTCTTTGATGTATGTCCGAGCTTCATCACTATATCTATTGTTAACTTCATGTCTTGTTTTATCCTCAAAACTTGCAGATTCTTCTTGTGAATCATGCCAGTGTGATGCGTAACGTGAATCGGAGTATTCTGTAGAATCTTTTAAATATCGAAGAGTTTTTTTGGGTTTTGTAGTTGTGTCGTCATAGATCAACATGGTTCTTTTTTTCGGGTTGTCACTGCTTTCGCCACTATTAGAGGTTTCACTGGTTTCGGTTGCCTTGACTCTTCTACGTTTTTTAGTTGTTTGAATGTTATGGTTGATTGGCTTTTTAGTATATTTACTGTGACTAACTGTAGCTGCCTTAACCGATTTGGGCTTTCTGGTTCTATGAATTTTTTGACTCACTTGCGATTCAGAATCATTGCTGTCATCAGCTTCAGTTGTCTTGACCGTTTTGAGCTTTTTGGTTTTACGAATATTATGATTGACTGGCTTTACAGAATATTTACTGTCACTAGTTTTAGTAGGCTTGACAGTTATAAGCTTTTTGTTTCCATGTTTGTTGTGACTACTAGCTACAGTTGTTTCAATCGTTTTGGGCTTGTTAGTGTTAGGTATGTTATGAATTACCGGCTTTTCACCTTTGTCGAGTCCTTGCCTTTGGTGGTGCTCACCGTGTACATTGGAGTCCGGGGCTTCTTTGCGCAATCTATCATCACTTCCCCAAAATTTTTCCTCTTTTAAGCGCATTTGCTTCATTTCGCTGTGAATCCGTTCGGCTACTTTATCCCTATGACGGGGAACTTCTTCATCTCTCTGACGAGCAGTTTCCTGATTCCTTTGACGTACGATTTCTTCATATTTGTTGCCCTTCACCCCCGGGACAGAAGGGTCTTTGGAATCGGTTTTACGAATCCTATATTCATAGCTCCAGTTATCGCCTATATTCAGCAATCCGTCTATCTCGATGCCTATTGCTTTGATTAAAGGTATGGTGGTACCTGAAAAACGTTGCAATTAATCAACTTCAATCAATTATTCAGCAGTTTAGCATCTCACACTACTATGTTGCCTTTGTTTAATATGTAAACAAAAAATATGACAAGCTTTTATTATAAAAACTAGCTGTCCCGCGCGGCTTCATTCCCGTCAACTGGCTGCCTACCTACCCTAACCTAACTACTTACACATCTACTATACCCTACATACCTACCCTAACCTACCTACTTTACCCTACCAAACCCTGTTTTTCGCATCTGGCTTTTTAGTGCCCCTTGCCATCTGGAGCCTAGAGCGATGAGCGACCGCTCCTCTCACTCTATCTGCAATCTAGTTTTATTATTTAAATAAATAAATTCACTCACACAAGACCAAACACAACTTCGGTGTACAGTACATTCCACATGGCCTTATCGCTCCACTTTCAATGACTAATCGAATATTTTTAATGTTAGTTTTATTGAATAAAGTTATGAAGTTATATAAAACGCTTTCCGTTGTGATTTGTGACACGATTTTGAAACTACTATAGAATTTGGTTTTACTTGCTAAAGATATTACAAAAACTGCCTTAACAGAAATACAGCCTGTAACCTTATGAGTACCGTGGTCGAGAAGGAGAGTACATAAAATTCCTGTGTCCAAGATTCAGATGACCATGCATATATTCAGATGACCATAACAGGTGACGCTCCTTACATAATTTACACAGAACACAAGTTATTTCCACGGTGTTAGTATGGAAAAACGACTGGCTGCTTAAATTTGCGCGGGTAACATTGCTTTTTGCACCGCTAGTATTATTGCTACCTGTAGTCCCTACACAGCCTTTAAGCTTAGTGGAGCAGCGATGGCCAAGTGATAGTCCCTACTTATACGTCTTAGGCTCGAACCCAGGAAAGCATTTAACCATGTGTTATTTATTATAATTATAACCACTAAAACACACATGCTCACTTACTGGCCAGTTTTATGGAGAAGAAGGGCCTCTACATGGTGAACTCCTTCAGAAAGCGTGAGCACAGGAAGTGGACCTGGCAAAGCCCCGATGGTGCAACTAAAATCGACTTCATCATGTCAACCAAGAAGTAAATGTTTAATGATGTCTCCGTGATCAATTCGGTGAGAACCAGCAGCCGTATTGCGTAAGTGAATACGGCAACGCAAAGAGTTCGACCGCTATCCAATCGACCAATCACTCAGACGGAAATCGCGTCACTCATCTCGCATGTGATTGGTCGATTGGATAGCGGTTAAACTCTTTGCGTTGCCGTATTCACTTACGCAACGCGGTTGCGGGAGCGATCACCGCATGGTAAGAGGCACATTGAGCATTAATATCAAGCTTGAAAGCTCTCGACTAATGAAGACTACGTTCCGTCCAGCACAGACCCAGATCCAAAACCTAAGGAGTTCCGTGGAAGAATACAGCGATGGTTTCGTGGAAGATGTCCATACGGTCGATTCTAAGTTTTTCAGGACCCGCCGTAAAGATAGGAACAAAAAGCTCTCTGAAACTACTTTCAAGCTCAAGTAGAAGAGGTGTGACATGATCCTGCAGTCTTCAGACGATGCGTTCGACGCATCGTCTGAAGACTGCTTCACGGGCCTCATCAGAAAGCTTACAGTCACCCAAAGGGCAATGGAGAGGGCTATGCTCGGAGTTTCCTTGCGTGATCGAATCAGAAATGTAGAGATCCGCAACAAAACCAGGATTACCGACATAGCCCGAAGAATTGCCAAACTTAAGAGGCAGTGGGCAGGGCACATTGCTCGCAGAACGGATGGCCGATGGGGCAGAAAGGTTCTGCAGCCTTATTGTGTAATGAATTTGGCAAAACAAAGGGTAAAGAGTATGAACCAATAACATACACGGAAATCCAAATCGCGTCTTTCAACTCGCATGTGATTGGTCGATTGTTCATACTCTTCGCCCATAGCTTTGCCGAATTCGTAACGCAATAAGAGTGCTCGAATGGCGACCGCGAACCGGAAGACGTTTCGTTTGGAAGGCCTCCCACCAGGTGGACCGAAGACCTGCAGCCATGCGAGAGTAATGACGCGATGTAGATTTCTGTATGTGTGATTGGTCGATTGGATAGCGGTCAAATTCTTTGCGTTGCCGTAGTCACTGAAGCAATACGGCTGCTGGTGAAGGTTACGGGGATCCGCTGGTTGCGAAGCGCACGGGACCGAGTAATGTGGCGGATGACACTTTATAAATTTAGGATGACTATGCTTATGTATTGCATGTATGCAAAGGATACAGCGCACAAAAAATACAGCAGAATTGTCGAACAGGCTCATAAAATAATTTCCTCCTCTCTCGCATGCCATTTTGAACTGTATCTCAGTTGTGATTAAGATCCATAATAAATCAATATCTTAAGTGTGCGTTGACCGCTCATCGTTGCAAGAGATCGCAAGTGCAACTACTAAATATGAGACCTTGAGTTCGCTTCCCTGGTCGAGTAGCATTATGAGTTTTTCCATTAGGATCTATGGTTAGAAATTACTAGGTGCAAAATAAAACAAATATGTTTACGAAACATCATAATTATTTTCATATTTACAAAAAATAGATTACACTAATATAGCCTTACGCTAACTTACTAAATAATATAATATTAGCAATAGGGAGACCCCAAACCGTTAGGGCCGACGAAAACCTGATAAGGCGCTCACGAGCAAGCAAATATCAACCTTGCACTAAACGATTTTGAACTTTATTGGTTCAAAATCGAATAAACTTACAATAGTCCAAAGAGTTTCAAAGCAGACAGAATCAACGCATTTATCAATTTTCGGCTTTATTACAAGAGAGACAAAGTTGATATTTTTTTGGCAGGGAAACTGCGTCACCAGGTTTGCACCGGTCAATATAATTCTTAGGGATACAACTTACATAGAACAACAGACAGTAATATAAAAACCTATATGTTTGAGAAAAGTTGCGCAACATACTTTTAGTGTTGCGGGAACATGTTGCTGGCAACATGGATTGTTGCAGAGTTACTGGCAGTATGCTTGTCTAACTGCTAGGTAGCTATTGTCAATAGATAAAATTGTTTTTTTTTTTTTGTTTGCCTATACTGTCCCACAGCTGGACAAAAGCCTGCCCCAGACCCTTCCAGGTATTCTTTTAAATCTAATATTGTAAATAGATAAAATTGTTCGGTTTTAGAAATAACTACTAATCCTAAGCTACTTTTTCCTGTGGATACGGAAGCAAAGCCGTGGGCAGAAGCTAGTGAAAAATGTTGCGCAACTGTTTCTGAGCTTGCTTAGGCCCACTTGCATGAAAAACTTAACTCAGAGTTAGTTGCTAACACGAGGTTATCGGCCGGTTTTTCAATTGTCAGATAACTTTTAACTGAGGGATAATAAAAACGGCCGTTTGACATATTTTCTATACAATAGCTGTCAAACCGCCATTTTTATTCCTCAGTTATTTATAAGTTAACAGACTATTGAAAAATCGGGCCTTGATGACAATATTATATGACAATATGTCAATTTAACCTCGTGTTAGCAAAGTTTTTCGTGGAATTGGGCCTTACCAATCAATACTCCTTAAGATGAGATTTTCTGTATCTTATTTTAACATAGGGGCCATTAGCACTTTCACAAATTCTAACGTAAAGATTTGAAAACGAAAGCATCTATCATGCTTTATTTTTGGGGAAAACTCCAAGACCGTACGTATCAAAACCAGTATAAGCCGGCCTCTTATTCTATTGATACCCCATACTACGCTGGGCCAGCTCACGGTTTTCTACCATAAAAATTAAGTCAACTGTACAAAATTAAAACATAAATGTGAATATGTGTATCGAATTGATAACCTCCTTTTTTTTGAAGTCGGTTAAAAAGTGACATGCATGTAACCAACCCACACTGTCCGCATGATGGATTACAAGCCCACTCCTTCGCAAAGCGAGAAGGCATGAATCCCAGAAGTGGGAACATTACATGCTGATTATGGAATAATAAACCCAAAAGTCGGACAACCAGTCTTCCCAATGGATATCGTATTACCCAGATACTGTGTCAAGATCAGTTAAGCGTTCGCCCCATGTAATATTTACCCCCGGTTTCCCACGTTTCGATTATCGCAAATTTTATGTGACAAATTGTCAAGAACGCGTTATGTGCTGTGATTGACTGTTAAAAATTCATTTAACCAATCACAGCAGATAACGCTTGCTTGACAATTTGTCACATTAATTTCGCGACAATTTATACGATTAATTTTGTATAATTCATATTTATATACAACACATTTTGCAAAAGAAGCTGCAATCGAATAGTCATCTCAGAATAGAACTGAAAAATATCAAACAAAAATATAATTATTCTAATATTTTAATATAAAACAGATTTGATTCTGAATATTATACAACCTAGCAGTATTTAAATCAAAAGTGGATAGGTTACTTCTAGGCAACCGTCGACAAAATCATCGCTTACCATCAAGCGAGATAGTGGTCAAGCGCGAGTCTATCTTCAATAAAAAAAATGTCTTTTAGGCCCAGCGCACACCGAGACTTAAGAGCCACGACATGTTTATCTTTTGTTTTAATTCTCTCGCTGAAATGTGTACCTTTTTGACTAGTAAATAAAGTTTATATTGTAACGCTATCCTTAAAAGAAAGCGAAGCGTTCCGTCTTGGTATGAGATGAACCTTAGCGTACCTTAGTGTACGACTGATTTGGATATATTTAAAACATTGTGTGACATATTTACTGAACAATTAATCATATAACTACATTGCGTTGATTTTGTTATATACAGAATGAGTCCTTCACAGAATTTGCTCCTTATCGATACGTGTAATAATACAGCATGTTTTTTTTTTAAACCTACAGTTTACGATTTTTTGCTAGGAATATTGATTTTTCAAAAATCCAATGATACTGTTTTAATTTCCATCAAAATCAGCCTCATGACTCCATTGAATGCTTTTCGCTTTTCCTCATAGTTTCGCATTTGTGCATCCACGCCCACTTGAAAATCTCACCCTGTATAAGTTAAACTTAATATAACTGTCAGATTGAGGCGCCCAAGACAGGTACAACCTGACAATGTGACAACGATGCGACAACGCTTTAACAACAATGTTTTTAGGGTTCCGTACCCAAAGGGTAAAAACGGGACCCTATTACTAAGACTCCGCGGTCGGTCTGTCTGTCACCAGGCTGTATCTCATAAACCGTGAAAGCTAAACAGTTGAAATTTTCACAGGTGACGTATTTTTGTTGCCGCTTTAACAACAAATACTAAAAACAGAATAAAATAAATATTTAAGTGGGGCTCTCATACAACAAATGTGATTTTTGTGCGTTTTTTGCAATAATGGTAAGGAACCCTTCGTGCGCGAGTCCGACTCGCACTTGGCCGGTTTTTTAATTTTTCAGTGAAGCTGACTGGGGTGCCTCTATGAAAAAACAAAAAAAAAATGGTAGTATAATAATATGCAATTTATTTATTTTTCTAGTTATTATAATGTTGTCTAATAATAAGAAAACATTATAATAAGCGGTTTCTGAGTCATATTAAACTTGATAAAAATAATTATAATTATTATTCATCAATATGATTATTGACGTAAAAAAATGGTCAAGTTCTTCGTCCGTAAACGAATAATGTGTACTTTTCAAATATTTATTTCGGAGCACAAACTCAAAATACTATTTGTATTGAAACTTTTTAGCCCCGTTGTGATTTGAAACTCTAAGAAACGAAAAAGCGACATTAAAAAGAGACAAACACAAACATCTATAGGTATTTAACGTGCGAGAGAATGAGATAGAACATTTTTGAAGGTATCAAATCTACCGCGTGTGATGTGCACATGTTTTTTTTTCATCAAAATATCATGCTTGACTTTTGTAAGTTCTAAAATTACACATTGTAATCTATACATATAAATAAAATTGGAGTGTCTGTTTGTAATATTGAAATAACCGTTTTTTACTACATGTATATGAATATATATACGGTACATACACCAAAATAACCCTTTTTCAATTTTTGTCTGTCTGTCTGTTTGTTCCGGCTAATCTCTGAAATGGCTGAACAGATTTTGACGGGACTTTTATTGACAGGTAGCTGATGTAACAAGGAGTAACTTAGGCTATGTTTATTTTAGAAAAAATCTTTTAGAAATTTGTTTGGTCAGCTAGTTTTAAATAAAATCCTGGAGATTACAATAGTATTGCATTTTCAAGAAATACCTACAGAGAATGCCATAGCTGGCACCGACTAAAGACGCCATTACTAATGGTAATAGTCCTCCTGAGCTATTTCAGCCATGGGGGTCCATTTCAATGGAGACTAGAACATCGGCACGCCATTACCCTAACCCCGAGTTTCCCAGCTCAAAATTATCGCAGAAATAATGTGACAAATTGTCAAGCACGCGTTACCTGCTGTGATTGGTTGAAT
Organism: Orthosia gracilis; assembly: GCA_947562075.1. Lineage (NCBI taxonomy): Eukaryota > Metazoa > Arthropoda > Insecta > Lepidoptera > Noctuidae > Orthosia > Orthosia gracilis. The sequence continues at coordinate 11,967,706 of OX387277.1, forward strand.
GAATGTTCAACAGCCAATCACAGCAGATAACGCGTGCTTGACAATTTGTCACATTAATGCTGCGATAATTTTGAGCTGTGAAACTGAGGAACAACTTACTGCAGAACCTATTTTTTGCCGACAGAGATGAATTGAGATGAATTAAGTAGATCGTGCAAGGGGAATGTTATTAAAAAGAATTTACAACGCGGTACAAATTTGTTTTTTTTACTAATCATATTCGTGCCAGCACAATATCTTAGCATCAGATTCGGTTTTCGTAGCCATAGTCAGAAGGGGGATGATACCTGATTAAAAAATATTAAAATACTATTGGGTCCATCAGTTAGATTATCAAAAAATATTGGCAACGAAGTTTTTCTTTTTTTGTCACAAATAAAAATACGACGCACTTTGCGTTGAAATTTGTCGTGACATCACAAGATCCCACTTCTGAACTTTGATTTACTTACAAAAAAATTATTAAATGATTCGATAAAGCAAAAAATACGTGTGCAATATTTTTTGGTAATCTAACTGACGGACCAGATTTGTTTTTTAACAGGCAACATCCCTTATATCAAAGGCCGTCAATTTCAATGACCAAATGGTGCTATTCAACGACACACATGGGAAGTTTTAAAAACTCTCTAGCAGGCCGAGGCATCTCAGTATTCTTTGTACCCAATACTGGACAACATACACTCTATAACTACCTTTTTATATTCAAGCATCGAAGTTAAAATCTTGATAACTGTCCATATCACTACTTTTAGTCGATATAAGATCATCTAAAGCCATTTTATCGTTGAAATTGTCATTCCCCTGGCTTCTAGAATTCACTTGGTCGCGACTATTCTCACTGCTGTTACCAATTTGAGCGTTTAAGGCTTCCATTAGTTTAGTATCGTCCATTTCTTCGGAATCTGTAGCCGTTCTACTTTTTCCGCAGTTCACTATCACACTGATGGCATTTTTATAATCTGACTCGGTAACATTATCATTCTTCTGGACTTCATTATTCTGTTCATCATTCTTCTGGACTTCATTATTCTGTTCATCATTCCCCTGGATGCTTTCTCTCTGCTCATTACTTTTCTGGCTACTCTCATTAGTTTTAGCATCCAATTCTGACATTTTAGAATCTTGACTTAAATTATCAGCTGAGAATTCGTTCGTCTGAGATTTATTTTCATCGACATCAGAATTTTCGGGCCGTGATGTAGCATTATCGACTTCGTTGGAAACCTTATCGATTATCTCTCTATCGCTGTCATCGTTGTTATCGTTGAGTAAGCTTTCGCTAACAGCTCCAATGGAGTTTGAGTCTTGACTATTTTCATAATCAATTTTTAGTTCTTCGCCATTTTTATTCCCACTTCCGTTTTTACTTACAACTTCACCGTCAAAGTAATCAAAACTAAAACTATTTAAACCATTGTTAACTTTATCATCTATTCTCTTATTCTTATCATTATCACTACTTATATTATTATTTGAACCTTTATCATTGCACAGACTTTTAATATTTTTAGGTGCGCTACCGTCTCTTTCACTCATATTTTGATCATTTTTCCCACTAGATTCATCATTATTTTGTGCATTTTGTTTAGTTTTCTCTAAATTATCATTGTCACTGACATTGTCATTGTTTTTTCCGTTGTCATCAACATTAGAAAGGTCTTTTTCATCACTGACATCCATACTTTTATCAATATCATCCTTCCGACTTTCATTCTCCTTCCGACTTTTATCAAACTCATCATCATCATCGCCCAAATTATCGATGATATTATTAATATCTCTCGTCACATCATCTTCTGATCCCGCCAGAAGAGAGTCAAACATCTTATCTTGTTTCATTCTTCTTTTCTTCTTAGGGACCTTACCCAAGCAGCGTTTAGAGAAGATAGTTTTCAGAGTGAGATTTGCTAGAGTGTCTATTTTCTTCTGCTTAAGAATTAAACTGGATTCTTCTCCGTCAGATGCACTTTCTTCTGAGTCCCAATGAACGTAATCTTCTTTGTCATAGAATTCTTCTCTGATTTCGTCTGTTATGTCTACCATACCGTCGGGGTCTGATTTTATTCGGAGACGGGAATATGATGAGATGTATGGGTAGACGCAATTCTTGTCGAGGCCGAAATCCTGTTGACAAGAAATTGTTATTAGGAGATAAATATAAGAATTTATAAATTTGGTCTTATTTATTGTATAATTTTGGTAGAGTCAATTGAAGAACACAACAGAGTCACACTGAAAAGGTTAAGACTACAAGATTATGCCGAACTTTTTCAACGCGGCGTCTTTAGGTAGCAGTTGTGATTTACTCTACTCGAAGTTGTGGGCGAATATGTCTACCTGGGACAAACGATCCAGATGGGTAGGGCCAACTTCGAAAAAGAGGTCAACCGTCGAATCTGACTCGGCTGGGCAGTGTTCGGGAAGTTGCGCGGTATCTTCTCTTCCAACTTACCACAGTGTTTCAAGACGAAAATCTCTGACCAGTGTGTTGCCAGTGATGACCTATGGCTCTGAGACGTGGTCGCTCACAATGCGCCTCATCAGAAAATTTACAGTCACCCAAAGGGCAATGGTGAGGCTATTCGGCGTTGCCTTGCGTGATCGAATCAGAAATGTAGAGATCCGCAAGAGAACCAGGGTTACCGACATAGCCCGAATAATTGCCAAACTTAAGTGGCAGTGGGCAGGGCACATTGCTCGCAGAACATATGGCCGATGGGGCAGAAAGGTGCTGGAGTGGGACCGCAAACCGGAAGACGTTGCGTTGGAAGGCCTACTACCTCACTAGGTGGATCGATGACCTGGTGAAGGTTGCGGGGATGTGGAACGCACGGGACCGGTCAATGTGGCGACGCTTGGGGAAGGCCTATGTCTAGCGGTGGACATCTTGCGGCTGATACGATGACGATGATGATGACAAGCCTGCATGATAGAAATGAAGAGATCCGCCAGAGACAAAAAAGGTAACAGACATAACCAGAAGCCAAACTCAAATGGAAGTGGACAGGGCACATTCATTTCATTACAGGATCCCATACAGTTGAATCATCGAGCTCGAGCTTCATGACCACGATTTTCTGGTGTTTGCCACTGTTGATTCTGGCTTTCAATTGTTACAGTGGTTGGGAACAGAGTAGCGGGGTTGTTGCAAAAAAAAAAAACGGTGACGACTTAAGGTGGTACTCACCGCTGCTACATTGGACACATCATAATGTTCTTGCTTGAGGTTCTTCAGAAGTGGGTCGCACCGTGAGATTCGAATCTGTATCGGCTTTACCCTGCCTAGTAGCACTGGGTTCACTATAAATTCACCTGTAACAAAAATAGAGACAAATTTAGAATTTATTTATAACTAACTAGCTGTCCCCCGCGGCTTCGCTCCCGTCTACTGGCTACCTACTTACCTACCCACCTGCCCTACCCATCAACCTATCTACCCTACCTACTTGGCAATTTGTTAAACTATTTATTTGAATAAGAATTAATACTACAATACCAATGTAACCAACTTTTCGTTTCTACCGGCGATCTAATAAAATTTTAGAACACAAAATTTGCTATTGTCGCTTAACTGTGATAGTTACATTTACATTCCATCGATCTTGAAGGTAATAACGAGTACTTCAACCAAGTAGTAAATCGTATCTTCTATTATACTATACATCTTCTATCTATTCTCAGCGCACACCAAATAATTTATTTATTTATTTAAACTTCATGTACATTGGTGATACATAGGCGGACTTAATGCAGCAAGGCATTCTCTACCAGTCAACCTTTGGGTAAAAAAGGACACAACAGTGGTAGGTGTACAAAATAAAAATTATGAACAACAATTGAAGTCGGGTTAATAAACTACCTAACTAATAAAATACATAAATAATTGCTATAACAATAGACTAATAAATATTACAATAAATACTAAATACAACATGAAACTGAAATTTAAATATAATAACTATGACGAAGACCGAGTTATGTATGACATGACAGATAATAGTTCCGGATTCTACGCTTGAAAGAAAATTTACTCTCAGCTTTTTTGATGTCAAGAGGAAGTACGTTCCAGAGTTTTATAGTTGAGACAGTGTAAGAATTAGATAGAAACCCGGTGCGGTAAATAACACCGGCGAACAACAATAATGAATTTTATAGGCAGAATTTTGCTAATTTTAGTTACATTATTGCAATTTTCTTAAGGATCTCTAATGTTTTTGAAAATAAATTATAGCCTATGTTACTTCCTGATAATTTAGCATTCTATTGGTGAAAAAATAATTAAAATCAATCCAGTACTTTCAGAGCTTAGTCGGTACAACCAAACAAAAAAATCTTTCCTCTTTATGTCTGTACCCAGCATGCATTGCTATGCCACGTAAAGTAAAAAACTGTGTACAGTTTACAGATTTTTTGGGCCAAGAACATCACAAGCGTCCGCAATGCCGACCGCGCCAAGCGTAGTTTAACCTACAATTGACTTATGTGTTTTTTATTATTTAACCAAGCGGGCGAGCATGACCTCTGTGATAGGCTTGAGTCACGCATTTTATCACGTTTTATGCTCCCAAACTGTGATAAAATGTGACTCAAGCCTGTCACAGAAGGCCGTGTTCGCCCGGGAGGAGGAGTAACTACAAAATGATTACAGTTCAACATTTTTTTTAATTCCAAGATACAGAATTTTATGAAAAATATCAACAAAAGATTACCTTTTTTCTTCGCTGTGCAGGTCTGTTCATGCTTCTTCAAATTCTTCAGCAACGCGTAAGTTCTTTTGCAATTTGCGCATTTGCCTGTAATAAGAAAAGCAGAACCTTCAAATAAATTATTTTTAACATAACTTCACGCCAGTATTCCCCATAGGGTAAAGCAGAAGTTTTCTAAGGGGACGTGCTTATTGCTAACCCAGGCGCAAATATCGGCTTCGGCCCTGAGGCAAGTGTCTGAACTCCTGATAACACTTAAAAAGAACCCCAGGATATGTAGTCAACTCGCATCTAGACGCGACTAACACGCACGCATATTTTAAGACAGTGATACAATTTAGAACTTTGTTTAGTACACAAAAATATATACAATTCATTGAGATGATTCGAATACGCCTTGTGGATTTTTTTTAATGTGCAGTATCGCAGTGTATGCAGCCTCCCGCATCTATCCGCGACGCACGATCTGCATTTAAGCTAAGTGCTGTAGGTATAGATTCCACCAGCGCACGATGACGTCATCAGATTCGGCGCGTTCGATGTCTTAATATATTACATACTAGCTGTGCCCGCGGCTTCGCTCCCGTCAACTGCCTACCCTACCCTACCTTAACTACCGTACCTTACCTACCCTACCTACATACCCACCCTACCTACATACCTACCCTACCTACATACCTACCCGACCTACATACCCACCCTACCTACATACCTACCCTACCTACATAGCTACCCTACCTACATACCTACCCTACCTACATAGCTACCCTACCTACATACCTACCCTACCCATCTACAACTTTTTTTAATTTTTTTCTTTCATAAGAACCTTCTCCTAACAATAACAAACACAACAAAAAAAGAATTAGCGCAATCGGTCCAGCCGTTCACGCGTGATGCCGTGACCAAGGGAAATAGGGATTCATTTTTATATATATAGATTATTATTTTTTTCTATTCTTACCTACCAGAAACTTATTTTTCACCATCCTTTCAACCGATTTTTGATTTCACAAAATATTAACTATATCTTTTACTATATATATTTACTATATATTCGTATAAGTACTAGTCTATTACTATAAAGACTGAACTTTTGTTTTACACTTGTGTTTTGTATTTCTTTTTACTTATTTATTTGTTTTTGTTTATAAATAGAACATGTTCGCTCCGTCACTTGCCCTTAAGGTTTCATTGTTTCGGCGTCACCCAGTCGACACCGGCTATCGCTGAAAACCAGCGCTGTGGCTGTCTTGCACGCGAGTCCCAGCATTATGCTGAGCGATGACCGTTTTGCGTGGTTGTGACGCATACTCTGAATTTGTATTTAGGTTTCCCTTGTTTTTTTTTATGGTTTGCGTCGTGCCTGGCGCAAATAAACGTTTTTTCTTTATTTCTTTCTTTCAAACAGAAAAAAATCAAAATCGGTTCATCCGTTTAGGAGCTATGATGCCACAGACAGATACACAAATACAGAAGTACTCACGTCATACTTATAACACCCCTCTTTTTCAAAACTGCAACGCTTCGTGCCTCGCGCATTGGAAAGCAAACTTCAGGGCGGCCAACAAGTTTGTCGAGTTCTGTATGACAGAAGGACTTACCGCCAGGCCTATGGTCTTCTCCCAGACACTTATGGTCGTCGAGTAGTCTGTTGGTGGCGAACAGATGCCAGCACTCGTCACATTTGACGTCGGGCACCTCGTAGGATGGTAGGCATTGCTTGTTCACAAAGTGGCTGGAAAAAAAACATTCAGACGAATGAAAACCTCCTCCTTTTATGCAGTCGGTTAAAAATAACGTTTTTTTTTTTAAAACTGAATATTACTTTAGGCAAAGTTGCATCTGTAGAACGCCCACATTTCGCCAGCTAGATCAACCATATTATATGTAGATTAAAGAATAAAACAACTAGCACTTCGCCCGCGACTTCGTTCGCGTGATCCGTGTTTTATCCTATAGATGACTTTTTAGTTTCACTCCCTTAAAGGTTGAATTTCCAAAAATCCCTTCTTAGTGCTCACCTACATTACAACATCTTACATATCATTATTCCTCTGTACAGTAAAATTCATTAAAAATCTTTCAACACCCCCTAAATCGTCTTTTAGGAGTAGTTTTGCAAAACTAATAATGAAAACCTTTACTATTTACTTAGTTATTTATGCCAAGTTTCAAATATATAAGCGCAACAAATTTCCACCCTTTCAACTCCTTAATGGTAGAATTGCTAAAAACCAATAAATACATGAATTCTTTTTACCAACCAAAAGCGTAATTCTTTAATTTCACGTGTCACACTTTAAAAGCGTAGAAGTTTCACACAAACTTTCAAACGACTTGTTATTCCCTTAAAGGTGGAAACTCCGAAAAAAAAAGTTGATTGTTGTTTTACTAACCAAGAGCGTAAAACATCAATTTCAGATGTTTTACCTTCAAAACCCAAGAAATTTCACATAAACTTTCAACACCTATTTTATCCCCTTAGGGGTAGAATTTCCAAAACCAAATAAATACATGAATTCTTTGTATCAACCAAGAGTAAATCAAAAATTTCATGTGTCCTATTTACAAACTATAAAAATTTCATACAAACTTTAAACCCTTTTTTTACCCCTTTAGAGGTAGAATTTCCAAAAACCAATAAATGCATAAATTATAAAGGTATTGAAGCAGTCTTGAATATGAAGTAATTTATTTTGATAAGGATTAATACCAAGATAAAAATAAAGAGCCTTTTCCAGCGACGGCAATGCAATTAAAATTTTGAAATATAAGAACACTTATTGTGGCATAACTATATTAGTGAGACATATGCTTTCGCTACACTTTTTGTAAATAATGATGTATTCTGCAAAGTCATAGTACATTATTTTATTCTATCATCAATAGTTTTCGCAGCACACGGAGAAAATCAAGATTTTATAAGAATATTTTAGGTAATTTATTTAAACCTTGGGTTACATTATTGGAGTTTTCGTAAGGATCCCTAATTGTTTTGAAAATATAATATAGCCTATGTCACCCGGGGTAGTGTAGCTTCCCAACAGTGAAAGAATGTTTCAAATCGGTTCAGTAGTTTCGGAGCCTATTCAATGCAAACAAACAATCAAATCTTTCCTCTTTATAATTTTAGTATAGATGATCGACTTGTCAAACTGATTTTTCATTTATCATTATCAAACGCGGCGACCGCGAATCGAAAGACGCTGCGTTTGAAGGCCTCTCACTAAGTGGACCGATGACCTGTTTAAGGTTGCGGGAATCCGGTGGATGCGAAACGTACAAGACGGATCGATATGTGTGTGCGACACTTGTGGGAGGCCTATGTCCAGCAGTGGACATTTTTAGGCTGAAACTACTTACTCATCATAAGCCGAAAGATATTTGAACTCGGCGAAGCATCTTCTACATTCGTACGGAGTCTTGTTCCTGTGGTTCTTGTGATGCGCTGACGCTTCCTCTGGAGTAGTGAACCACTCGCCGCAGGGGTTGCATGCCACCCTGGAAGAATGCAAACAATATTATTAATAAAGAGACAGTGCGATTTTGTGAGTTTGTTCCTACGTGTGGGTAAATCTCTGGAACAGGTACTTTGAATAGTATATTTTTTATATCGCGCGTTTTTCGGGATAAAAACTATCCTATGTCCTTCCCAGGGTTGCAAACTATCTCCATACCAAATTTCATCTAAATCGGTTAAGCGGTTTAAGCGTGAAAAGTTAATAGACAAACAGAGTTACTTTTGCATTTATAATATTAGTATGGATTATGATACAGACAAAGCCGGGGCTCCTTCGCCTAGAATCTAGAGGGAGGAGCCCCGGCGGGAGGTCTGGATGGACCGATGACCTGGGTATGGTTGCGGGAATCCGCTGGATGCGAGACGCACAGGACCAAACTTCTGGACCGCCCTGAAGTTGGCTTACCGATGCGAGAAGCACGGAACGGTTCTGTTTTTGTATGAGACTTACTACTGCGCAGACATTGTACCCAACGTCAGGGCGGCCAAGAAGTTTGGCGATGGTGATACTGGGTTACTTTGATGTTTTCATTTCGTCCTAGGTATGACTGATATCAGCCTGCCTACCTTGCTTCCACATCCCAGTTACTGGGACTGTCAATAGCCCAACAAAATTATGTATTTTTTCCTACTCTTCCTTTATAATTTTCTGATTAATTTCGTTGCGGGATCCAAGACAGTTAAATTCATTCTCCGGGACTTCGTCGAGCTTCATTGCCTCGGCGCTTTTCTGGTGGTCGCCACTGTTGATACTGGCTTTCAGGAGTTGCAGTGGTTTGGGAATAGTGAGGTGGGATTATCCCAAATAAAAAAATAAAAGAAATACCCCAACAATGTGTTTTTACTATATAGTAACACTTACTTGGATTGTGTGATGCTAAAAGTATGCGTGTTCGTTTGGCTGGTATTAGTCTGGGTAGTCTTGTGTCAGCGCGGCGGTGATAGCGCCCGCTTGGCTGATACCTTCGGAGGTTTAGGGCCGGTGCACACTTAAGGCATGGCACTGCAAAGGATTTTTGCGAGGACAAATGATTTTCGACCTTATTCCAATGAGTTTAGCGCAAAAATTCGTTTATTTCTACACGAATGCCGCGGCATGCAGCGGCAGAATGATTTAGAATGATGCTGAAAAGTGCCGTGCGGTGCCGCAGCAAGGTCGAAAAACATTTGTCGACGAAAATATCCTTGGTGTGCCCTGCCGTCAGTGAGTGCCCTTAGACGGCCTGGTCCATGGTAATGAATACTAGTTTTTTTTTTATATTGAACGACTACCTACCTGACCTTCACAGTCCAGTTACGGGGTACCACCCATTTACTAGGTGACACCCTATTACGGGATTACCACCCAGTTACTGGGTGACACCCTGTTATGGGGTACCACCTAGTTACTGGGTGACACCCTGTTACGGGGTACCACCCAGTTACTGAGTGACACCCTGTTATTGGGTACCACCCAGTTATTGGGATACCCTGTTATAGGGTACCACCCAGTTACTGGGTGACACCCTGTAATCTCACGATATTCATAAGTTTGGGCATACTTAGCTAGGACCAGTGAACCCAACAGTAGATGTCTTGGCTCGCAGAAGCCGGGGTAGTCTATCCGCCCACCTAACATCCACTTCCAGTACCAGTTACTGGGTAAGTTGGTACCTTTAGGATGTCTTTTAGTACAATAAAACTTACTTGGATTGTGTAAAGCCAACAGTATGCGTCTTCATATGATTGGTATTAGCCTGTGTAGTCTTGTTAGCCTGCCCGCACACAACGCACTTGTATAAGCGAGGCGGCGACGGCGCCCGCTTGGGTGATACCTTCGGCGGTTTAGGTGGCCTGGTACGTGGTGATGATACCGGTGGCGATTTTGGCGCGGGCGGTGGTGATTTCGGTGTAGGCGGTGATGTTTTGGTTGTTGTGATTCTGTAAAAAATACAGATATTATTATGGGAAAAGTTGCCAGCAATAATGCCGTGGACGTCACAAGTTTTATAGATAAAAACATGTAAATGACTAAAGTCACCGCCATATAACAAAAAAAAATAAAGTTGTGAACACCTATTTATCAATGTATTCCAATATTTCAAAACGATACGAAAATAATGTAAAGGCAGTGTCGCTAAGACTATCAAAACAAACGTATCGCGGTAAGGGACGTCCGTGACCCTCAGGTCGTTTGTTCACGAGGAACCGCACAACACGATTTGCGGTCACGATTTTGAACACACGACACACTGCATACGATCTGTCGTCCATTCGTTTGTTCTCTAAAAACGATTCTGCAACGACACCGCAGTGCATTTGTATTGTTTTATAAGCGCGTGAGTGAGGAACCACGGAGCCGTGCAGTGCGGTGTGTCGTGTTGTCAACAAGCGCATACCGGTTTAGTTCAGCCGCTAAATCGTCACCGCAAAAAAACCGAACCGACATAGCGGCATCGACGACATAGGCGAAAAAGCGTATGAAAATCGTGTCGCGTGTGGTGCGGTGTCGTGCAATAAACAAACGTTCCCTACAAAAATATAGAGCTCTGAATCGTGACCACATATTGCGGTGTCGTGTATCGCGTCGTGAACAGACGTCCTTACACTTGGCATTCAGTATTGAGTTTTTAACTCACCAACACGTGGACCGATTTACATGATTTAACCGATTTACGGATAAAATGGTTCTATGCCTATACCTTTCATTTGAGACCAAACAATCTCAATAAATAAAAAATCATGTTTTCATGTTACGTCATTATACATTTTGGTACAAGTCGGATCAAAAATGTCATGTCCTATAGGACTAACCTGAAGAAGTTTGCCCCCTTGTCACGCGCCATAAGATTTTTAAATATTATTTCAAATGAGATAGATATATTTCAATGTAGCCTGATGAAGTTCACAGGAGTAGCACTGAAGTGCATTGAAAATGTGGAATAGGGATTTTAATTGAATTTAGTTGTATTTTAATTGGATTGTAATGTTTTTAATTGGATTATAATGGTATTTTAATTGAATTTTAATTGTATTTTAATGGTATTTTAATTGTATTTTATTGTGTTTAATTGTTGTTTAATTAATTGATACTTGGATTTTAATTGTTTTTATAATGAGATGATTGATTGTATTTTAATTGTAATATATGATTGTATTTTTTAATGGTATTTTTAATTGTATTGCTGTTAGTGTATAATATCTGTGTGGTAGTAACGGCGTATTGGCGGTATAGCTGTAAAGGTGTTATATCTACATAATTTTGAATAAATAAATAAAAAAGAAAAAAAGGTTCCAAAGACACCGACTTCCGAAAAGAAAGTTATTGTTCGCTTTGTAGTGTTTTGTTTTGGAAGACTGTATTTTTTTTTTGTTGAATAATTTATATAAGAATTATGCATGAGACGAATTGTGCACCTCGCTTACACGTTACACAAGTGCGGTTAATTTATTTGTTAAGTTTTATTTTTATTTTTGGTACCTTATACTTACTATGAAAATACGCATTTTTACAAGTTTTTATTTAACTTGCAATATTATGTATAATATGTATGTATGTATGTAAGTGTGTTCGGGTGAAATCTTGCAACTGAATTTTAAAGCAGTTATTCTCTACCGATTAAGATGAAATCTTGCATACACGTTTATTTTGTATGACAATACATGGTTAGCTAAGCGACGTCCTTCTAAATTCAATATGGCGGATGATCCAAGATGGCGGGTTAGTTATTTTTTGTGCACTGCCATGATATGGGTATCAAATGAAAGGGTTTGCTGAGAAGAATACTAAAAAAGATTGTTCAATTAATAATTTTATCAAGGATAACTTAAAAAACTACTCGCCAGATCTTGATCAAACGGAAGCACCAGCTTTCAAATAATAAAAGAATCATCAAAATCGGTTCATGATTGGCAGAAAAATCGCATAACAAACATACAGTCGAATTAATAACCTCCTCGTTTTTGAAATCGGTTTAAAATCGGAACACAGCAATACTTGGCGGCAGAAATATGTATGGTGGTAGTACCCGGACGGGTTCCTTCACGAAATGGCTTTACTAGAATTTTTGTTCTATCTCACGAAGACGGGTTACATGACTTTTATGCCGTCGAAATAAGAGTTATTTTGCTACGATTCGCCCGCCTTCGTGAGATAAAACAACTATACTAAATGTTACATACTTGACTTTCTTGTTGGGTGTCTCCAATTTAACGGGCTCCTTGTCTCTGGAGCGCTTCAAACGCGGAACTATCGGCGAAATTTCTTCATTCTGGTAACAATTATATTATTTATATATTTATTTATTTATATTTAGCCTATCCTGTCCCACTGCAGGGCAAAGGCCTCCCCTTCTTCTTTCCAATCCTCTCGGTGATGAACTTGATGCCTATCGACGGGATTGGTCCACAAATGTCCTAACAATTATATTAGTATTAATTAAATTTTAAGTTTAATCTTATATATAAAATTCTCGTGTCACAGTTTTCGTTGCCATACTCCTCCGAAACGGCTTGACCGATTTTGATGAAATTTTGTGTGCTTATCCGGTATCTATGAGAATGGGCCAACATCTATTTTTCATCCCCCTAAATGTTAGGGGTAGTCCACCCCTAAATTTTATTTTTTTATTTTTTAGACAAAATTTTTAATTTCTATTTTTTTATGATACAACATACAAAAATACATACAATCCTCAATTTTCACCCTTTTATCACCAACCCCTAATTTCTAATAGCCATTTTAGTAATTTAATCATTTTTCGCGAGGGGGATCGCGAGAGACTAGGTGGGGTAGGTAGGGTTGGTAGGGTTGGTATGGTTAGTAGGGTTGGTAGGGTTAGTAGGGTAGGTAGGGTAGGTAGGGTAGGTAGGGTAGGTAGGGTAGGTAGGGTAGGTAGGGTAGGTAGGGTAGGTAGGGTAGGTAGGGTAGGTAGGGTAGGTAGGGTAGGTAGGGTAGGTAGGGTAGGTATGGTAGGTAGGGTAGGTAGGGTAGGTAGGGTAGGTAGAGCAGGTAGGGTAGGTAGGGTAGGTAGGGTAGGTAGGGTAGGTAGGGTAGGTAGGGTAGGTAGGGTAGGTAGGGTAGGTAGGGTAGGTAGGGTAGGTAGGGTAGGTATGGTAGGTAGGGTAGGTAGGGTAGGTAGGGTAGGTAGAGCAGGTAGGGTAGGTAGGGTAGGTAGGTAGCGTCTTTTTATGGCAAAACAAAGTTTGGCGGGTCAGCTAGTAACACTATATTATTGAAAGCTAAGAGGAATACCTAGATAATAAAGTCTTTGCCCTCCAAAGACTTTATTTTCTTCTCGGCTCTTAAAATGTATGATTATTAAGGATCTGCAGACTATCGGGTCACTTTCGTAGTCGGCGACTATTCGGCAAAGAGCCGTCTATCCGCAGCCGTATTGCTCGCAGGCGGCGGTTGCAACTTGCGCGGGAATCAGCTGTAAACGAAGCTTCACGGCAATTGCCGAATACCCCCGAAACCGTGATCGGCTTGGCCGTCTAGTCTTTACAACCGACTAATCAATTAGTCGGCCAAACTCATAGTCGGCACATATCTATTATTTATAGAAGATAACATTGTGGTGCACGTTACCCCAACAAGAAAGTGGCTGCGACAGCGATATGAGTGGAACGTATAATTAGTGCGTAATCTGCTGTGAATGTGCGCCAAAAAAAAAATTGTGCGTGTCGTCGTTTTTGAAAAAAAAAACAGATTCCTGCTGGAGTAACGTTGTTCCAGAAGGAAAATTCTAAACGAATGATCGGAGTGAGAAATATAGTGCATGGGCTTAGCTTAGCTTATAGTTGTGCAATTTTTTTTATTTATCTTCTCTTACGTTTATCTAACCTTTGTTTTAAAAAAAAATATGACACGCAAACTGTTCCGTTGTTGTTGAATTAGATAATTTACCTATGTTTGCAATATTTGTAAGTATGTGAGAACCATGTTCCTATTTTTCAAGCGAAGCTTAGGAATTTACCTGTTAGTGCTTGTAATACTTATATGTAATATAGTAGTACTAGGTGCATCGTCCTCACGTATATGAATTTATTAATGTATGTACTTTAATAGTGTAAAAGCTTATTTTTTTATAAAGAGTTAGTGTGGAGTTTCTTGTGCGTTTTTATCCATAACAAGCTACTTTTCCGAATGCACGGTAGAATCAATTTTTAATACTTGCTAATTGTTAACGTTCGAAAGTGCCGCTTAATGGCCTAGTCGAAATAAATACATTTGACTTTGAAAAATGTGCACCGTAAATATAATTGGTGCGTCATCAGGTTTTCGAGATAATTATTGCATTTCCTGCTGGAGTACCGTTTTGCAGAATCGTGTATCTCTAAAACCATTGTATTTCCGCCTGTAGAATAAACAAACACGAGTAGCTCTTGATATGTGCGTATTTGTGCCGGAATTAGATTTACCTGTCCTGCGCACTTATAGACTTCTTAGTAAAGAGCGAGCCTACATTAAATACCAATTAGTTTGAAGCAGGAGAAGACAGCCCTGGCGGAAACTACCATTACAATAAAACCAAAATAAAAAATCTCAATACCTTTGTATCCTTCTTCAAAATCGATTTTGGAGCCGGCTTCGGCGAGGATTTTGGCTTGTTATCCTGTAATAGAAAAATAATGTATAAAAACCGGCCAAGTGCGTGTTGGACTTCGCACATTTAGGGTTCCGTACCAAACCGTAAAAACAAGTTGGTTGTAATAGAAAAAAATTAGGAAATTTCAAAGAAAACATCTGATTTATCAATATATTGGTATTTGTTAGTAAAATAGACGTAATAATAAACATTATCACCAAAATTGTAATTCAAAATATAATTGTAAAGTCAATGGGAAGTTAAAAATTTAACCGGAACAAAATTTTGTAAAAATAGCTGACTTTGGTGCCTTCTGTCAAGAGTTTCTTAAGGTTCCCCTAGTCGACGGCACGAACTATTTTGTGCGCGAGGTTAAAATGCATGCTATCTCATCCGACAACACGTGCGACAGAGATAGTGCTATGATGAGCAGTAAGCTTTTAACCCGAATCTCTTCAAAGTTAGAGTGAACAGGCTTCTTCTGGGTAAGCTCGCTCCATCGTCGACTCTGTCTCTGTCATTGACTTAGACTAGAGTCAAGAGCAAACCCATCAAAAGTAAAAAAAAAAAAAAAAAAAAAAAAAAAAGCTAGTTAGCGTAGAATTAGCACTTTTGAAAATTTGTATCGAAATGGATGATGATTTAGGACGAAAAGGAGCGCGCGAAATTTTATAAACCTTTGGGAGTCTAGATATCATGAAAAAACTACTAAATGTATATTTTCAAAATAAAATTATTTGCATTGTTGAATTACCAATCTATCCCTGTATGGTGGCTGTTTTGCAATTTTCTTTCTTCTTATGATATTTATTTCCGCTCAAGGATACGTCAAAATTAGTGTTAAAATACGGAACTTTCGACGCTCATAACTTTCAAATATATATATATATATATATTTTGTTTCCATACAGAGCTAGATAATGATGAGACAAATTGATATAATTTTTTGTTGTGAACGTACATCGTCAAACAGTGGAGTAACCGCCAGACTACGTTTGTATGGAATAATTATATATATCTATCTCTATCGCACGTGTTGTCGGATGAGATAGCATGCATTTTAACCTTGCGCACAAAATAGTTCGTGCCGTCGACTAGGGGAAGCTTAAGCACAAAATTAAGAAATAGCTCTTAATTCACATTTCTATGATTATTTGAATGGATAATTTAAAATTGATTCCAATATATGGCGTGATGTTAAATTTCTGGGTCATCCACTCGATTGGAACGGAACCGAAGGCGATCGATGTACTTATAAAAATAATCAGTATAATCAGACGAAAAACGCTAGTTACGTCGGCACGTTTTTTTTATATGGGATGAGGCATCTTTATGCTAGTATTATATTATCTGTGGTATTAGTAACCTATTCACTCTTGACTTAAAGACCCCAGGTTGTAGCTATCAGGAAACAAGACTCCGGCAGTGATTCCACTCGTTAGCTGTACGCGCAATGAAAACATTCCCAAACCGTTTAGTACGTATAGGTGGAATGTCCACCAAGTACCGATGGCGTGTCGCCGTCATTAGTTCGTTACCTTCAAGCGACTAAGCGACATGTTGTCCTCTTTGGAGCTAGTGCGCTGTCGCGTGACCCGGGGCGGCGTGGGCTCTCGCTTAGTGTTGCGCGTCGAACGGGACTCAATCAGTATTCTGTTTTCCAACTGTTGAAGTGAAACAATTTTTTTTTTAAATCTTTGCCCCACACTAGGAGTTTCTTCCTGTATCGTAGGTGCGTTTACAAACATATAAACTCACAAACACAACCAGAGCCGGAACAACTATCTGTAGGTCATACAAATATTTGTTCCGTGCGGGAATCGAACCCGCGACACGCAGCGCAGCAGTCAATTGCCCAACCACTGCGCCAACCGTGCGCCCAAATATGCATTTATTATGTAATATATGGATAGGATAAATGGACCCCCTTTGCTGTACTTACCCTCAATTTCCCACATTTCAATTATCGCAAAATTAATGTGACAAATTGTCAAGCACGCGTTATCTGCTGTGATTGGTTGAATGAATTTTCAACAGCCAATCACAGCAGATGAGCTGGGAAACTGAGGGTTAGACTCCCATTTGGTCCGTTGTGAGTGCAGGCCTACTCTCTGTGAGAGGGAATGGACCGTAATCCATCACGCGGTGCCAGTGCGGTTTGGTGGATGTGTGACATCTGTGTCTTCGAATTTTTGGTTCTAAATCATGCCGGTTTCTTTACGATGTTTTCCTTCACCGTTTTTGAGAGCAGTGGTTATGAAATAATTTACACAAAGTAAACCGCCTGCCTGGGTTCGAACCCACGACCTACACCTTGTAAGTCGCGGCCGTTACCACTGGGCCACCACTAATATTAGCTTTTGCCAGCGGCTTCGCCCGAGTAAAAAGTGTTTACTTATCCAAAGGAAACATTAAACCGGAATGCTATTCCAGACTATCATTTATCTCTGTGAAAAATTTGATCCAGATCCGTTCAGCGTGGTAAAAACATACATCCACACACACATCTATCCAACCAAACTTTCAAATTTATAACATTAATAAGAGAAACATACCCTGACTTTCAGCTCAGGTTCCCTCTTGACTTTGACCTTGGGGTTCATCTTCTTCTGCTTGGATATAGGCTCTCCGTCAGAGTCGTCATTCACGTACACCGGCTCCGTGAGGCCAAGGATGCATTCACCGGCGTCCGGCTGAAAAATATTAAGATAAATCTTAATAAAACATGTTAAATTTTACATTTTAAAAACGAACAGCTGGATTTTAGAAAAAAAGTTAGAGTCTGCCTACCCCTGCCTTGTCGGGTTGTTTATCTAGGACAACGTAAAGGTAGTGTACACTGGCAAATTAATGTGAAGTGTGAGCTGGCAGGAAAGTAGAGCACAGCGAGCGTGTGATCCCCTAGACGCCTAATAACAGCCGAGCGATGTCTGTCAACACATATGACTAAAAGATCATATACAGGTAATACAGGTCGCATTTTTATTGACTGACGCGGATGTGTTTACGGCTCACAGAAGTGGTTGCCGTTACTAATACTAAAGTTTGTAGGTGAAAACGCCCACCGCATGTTTGCGTCTCTTTCTTTTTAAAGTATTTTTATCGCTGTCTCTTCTCCTCTATAATTTCGTAAACAAAACTAGTGATGCACCATATCCTATGACCAAATCTGTTATCGATAGAACTAGAAACCTTACGTATAAAGACATTAAATTGAATAGTTTTTTAATTGTAAAACGATTTTTGATTACGCTTTTTACTAATATTTAATATTATTATATTTAAGAACCAACAACCGAAAAAAATATTTACCTTTAGAATTTTGTTTTTTTTTTAGTTTTAAAATTTCATGTTATTACTTAGATGTTAATACTATTTATAAAAATATCGATACTTTCCTGGTTTTATTTTAACCTGTCCCATCCTTAATGAGGCGTATGATTTTGGTAAGGGACCAATCAGAGCGCAGTCGTCCCGTACCTCATACCTCAGCTGGATGACAGAATTGTTTTGATGTATTAGATCAAGCATTAGGCGTCTAGTGGCTGTGTGGTCGATGGCTAAAGCGCACGGCGAATTCTCATACAACTTCTACGAGATACGAGCGAAAACGCCTGGCGCGTGAGACAGAGATAGTTCAATAGAAAATGTACGGCAAAATATTACAACTCTCGTTCGCCGCCCCAGCGAACCGAAGATTGCCGAGAGCGGGCGAGGTTTGACGAACTTTACCTTCGGGAAAATTTACCTTCGGGTCGAGTACCAAAATTACGCAGGTGGGAAGTGAGGCGGGCGCGGGGCTTGTTTACTTTTTCGACACAGTGCGCTGCTTGCAATTTATATTCTAATTTTTTTATTTATATATATTTTTTTTTAAACTTTTGCCGAGTTGTGGGACAGTGTGTGTGAGATTTCGACGCTAAAGTGAATTGAAACGTTTCTCAGAAACGCAATCGGCTACTATCTATTTTTCACACCCCTAAGTGATAAGGGTTGTTCACTCTTAACATTTTTTTTTAAATTTTAGGACAAAAAAGTTATGTTTTTATTTTTCTATAATGTGGCATTAAAAAAGCATAACATGTCTACTGAGCATAACATGTCTACATCTATGATCCACCGGCCGCCACTGGTATTAAACCAAGCATTAGGCGTCTAGTGGCTATGTGGTCGATGGTAGAGCAAGATAAATTGGACTGCTCATTTGAGCATAACATGTCTACATCTATGATCCACCGGCCGCCACTGGTATTAAATCAAGCATTAGGCGTCTAGTGGCTATGTGGTCGATGATAGAGCAAGATAAATTGGGCTGCTCATTTGAGCATACCATGTCTACATCTATGATCCACCGGCCGCCACTGGTATTAAATCAAGCATTAGGCGTCTAGTGGCTATGTGGTCGATGGTAGAGCAAGATAAATTGGGCTGCTCATTTGAGCATACCATGTCTACATCTATGATCCACCGGCCGCCACTGGTATTAAATCAAGCATTAGGCGTCTAGTGGCTATGTGGTCGATGGTAGAGCAAGATAAATTGGGCTGCTCATTTGAGCATACCATGTCTACATCTATGATCCACCGGCCGCCACCGGTATTAAATCAAGCATTAGGCGTCTAGTGGCTATGTGGTCGATGGTAGAGCAAGATAAATTGGGCTGCTCATTTGAGCATACCATGTCTACATCTATGATCCACCGGCCGCCACTGGTATTAAATCAAGCATTAGGCATCTAGTGGCTATGTGGTCGATGGTAGAGCAAGATAAATTGGACTGCTCATTTGAGCATAACATGCCTAGACCATAAAAACTAAATCAAAATCGGTTCACTCGTTTAGGAGCACGGACAGATACACAGATACACAGACAGACGCTCAGCAACACATGTCAAAACTTATAACACACCTCTTTTTCCGTGGGGGGTTTAAAATGGCAAAAAAATATATAAATATTGAAAACCCAAAACAGAAATACTTTAGGTGGTTTGAAGTTCACCAAACCAGCTATTGTTAGTAATAAACTTACCGCTCCTTTAGGCATGGACTGCGGTGGCAAGCCAAGCCGTAGTCTAGTCCGCTTGTTAGTCTGCCGACACATCTCCAGGAACTCGTAGAAGTCATTCACCTTGTCAACACAGAGCTCACAGATGAGAGGTGGCATCTTGTCATCTTGGTGTACCTAGAAGAAATAAAACATAACCATAATTATCTTATATATAAAATTCTCGAGTACAATGTTAGTTACCTTACTGCTCCAAAACGGCTTTACTGATTTTTACCAAATTTTATATGCATATTCAGTAGGTCTGAGAATCGGCTACTATCTATTTTTCATACCCCTAAGTGATAAGGGTTATTCACCCTTAACATTTTTTTTTTTAATTTTTTGACAATTTTTTTTGTTTTTATTTTTCTATAATGTGGCATTAAAAAACACATACAACCCTAAATTTTTACTCTTTTATCACCAACCCCTATTTTTTATAGCCATTTTAGTAATTTAATCATTCTAGAAATTACCTAGAAATAATTTATATGGCAAAACAACGTTTGCCGGGTCAGCTAGTACAGCTAATAAAAACAAAAGGTATTACGCCGGTAATTTTATTATTTGCCAAATGAAATACTATTTAGCTATATTACGAAAATATGAAAGAATAATAGAATTTTAAATATCTTGGTCAGTGAAGAATTTATAAATCGTCAAAGTTGAAAATTAGAAAGAGAAGTCCGACATGCCATCTGATGTCAGATAGCACGAAGCCCATACAACTGCCATGGAAAACGTCGTTTTCGTAGAGAGGGACCGGTATATTGCTTTAAATTGTTATATTTTCGATAAATTTTTATTCTGTTTCCACTGCTAACATTTTTTATATTCTATTTTAGTATTTTTATTGATAAACTGGTCAAATATCAAATATTTTTATCATGCATATTCCCTATTATGTGATGTCATGGTGGCAAGTCATGGATTCAAATTCTATTCAATTTATTTACTTTCTAAGGTTATCTTGGCCATTGGAGAACGAAAATGTCATGAGGCAATCTGTACTTTGTAGTTAATATTGGTAAATCTAATTAGCTAACCCGAGCAAGCATGCTGATTAAGAATATTATAATGAGGATCCACAGATAATAGCTACAATAATATTATACACAGATAATATTTCCCGATAGCTACAACCTGGGAGTATTCAAGTCAAGAGCGAATAGGTTTCTTCTAGGTAAGCGTGCTACATCGTCAACCACACCATCAGTCAGGAGGTCATGGTACATGTTACTTGCAGTACTTAGTTTTCCCAGAATTAGCTTAAAGTGGAGTCTGGTAATGCTAGGAATTGTATACGTATGTATAATAGAGTGAGTAAATGTTTTTCACAAGAAGCCAAATCAAAATACAATATTTTATGGGATTACACAATTTAAAAATTAAGCTTCACTACATCACTATCACTACATATTACAAAACAAAGTCCCCCACCGTGTTTGTACGCAATAAACTCAAAAACTTCTGACCGGATTTTCATGTGGTTTTTACCAATAGAACGAGTTACCACTCAAACGAGGAACTTTTTTTGTATAATATGTCACGGGGGAAGCCGAGTCGGGTCGCTAGTCAAGTATAAAATGATTTCAAACAAAATAAGGCAAAGTTTTTAGGTGCATCAGCAGGGGTTTTTACCAAGAGGGGTCTTTAGTTTTCTCTTTATGACAAAATGAAACCAATAGGCCAGATTGAAATTCTATGCAAGCCGTTGATTACCCATACCTGACCTAGTTCATGAAGAGCAAATTCTTAAAAGCAATAATGTTAAAGATAAACAAATGTAGTTTTCACCAAAAAGTGACTCAACACAATCGGACTATAGTTTTTGAGTTTGAGCATGGTAATAGAAGTCTTTCCTAAATTTATTGAGAACCTCATATCTTTCCATTTGAAAAATGAATAATGAAGATGTTGAACAATCATAATTTTACCAATAAAACACAAAATTGTTGAATGGGGTCTGTTTTTCTTTATAAGGGCATGTAATGAGCAAAGAAATAATGCAAGTGTGTTTAATTTCTTTATGAATTAGAGGAGGCAACGGCAAGACAAAAGAAAAGAGGTATGTATGTTGTCAGAAATGGATGTTAACATAAAAATACTAATTCAGACTAAATTTTATTGTAGTTGGGTGTTATTTAAAGACAAATTGTTAAGTTCCAATGAGAAGTTTTTACAGGCCAAGCCATCGTTCTAACCTATTGTCAAAGTTATTGTTATAAACAAAAAATTAAGTATTATGAGTAATATATCACATTTATACATATTTTAAAGGCCTAGTAGTATTTTACTGTAATTTGTTGCTGTTTTGAATAGTTTTTAAACAATTTTTAACTAACTTTTACTCATTTGTTTGACAACAAACAAAATATTTTCAAACGGTATTATTTACGGTAAGATATGAATGGGAAAGCTTGAATTAAGGTCCAAATAGCTGGGAATATGGTCACATTCATTATAAATCAAGTAATTCTGATTTAATTACCTCAATTTGCACACATTCCCGAACCTTTTGCTTCAACTCCACTTCGGTGTCATCCACATCAACTACATTTTGAATAATCGGCATTTTGTAGCCAGCACCAGCTCCACAGAGGCGACATGCTCTGTATATCTCATAAATTGTCTCCTTGTCCTTTTTAGAATTCAATTGGCGATCCATTTTAGACATTGTGGCATTTCTGTGCAATATACAACTATGACGACGATTGCCGCTTTTCCGCCATTAGAAATGATACCACAGTCGAAAAATATGCATATTCGCAGGTTAAGATCAATTAAAAAACAACGTCAACAAATAAAAATCGACTAAATACTCTCTGCAACCCACCTGCTATCGATATATATTTCAGGGTGGGAGTTTTACAGATTTCTTTAAGCGCTTATTACACTACACGGAATTCAGGGCCGTAAACCCTATTTTAGAGTGGTGTAATAGTATTTAGACTAAAGGGTAAGGATCATTAATCGGGTGACCGGAGCGACCCGGTCGTCCTAGCTTAATGACTCTCTTATTATCGGGCAGTGTAATAACGTTTAGGGCACTAGGGAGCATAAGTCGCAGCAAAATGAGCGGAGTGAACGGACGTTACGAGTACGTGAGTCAGTGCAGTTTTTTGCGATGTCATGTAGTAAAGAAGAGATTTTAACCCATGACATTGGAATTTATAAGGCAATGCCGTATAAATGGCAGAAAGAACACACACTATAAAAACTTAAAAACAAAAATACAACTGACTTCCAAAAAAAAAAGCAACCTTAAGAGCGTACTGGCATGATGTTATGTTATGAAATGGTCTATAGAATAAAGTCAAAGTCAAAATCTTTAGTGCGAACTAAGTGTATAATATTAGTGTTATGTTATGTTAGTAGCAGCCTTTTACAAGCATTGCAATTATCATTCTCCTGTCCTTCTCATCCCAAATTAGCGTGCATTAAACATTATCATTACTTATTTCATTTAACATTAATACAATTCAATTGAGAAATTATAGTTACGTCAAAATTAAATGTCAGTAATAATGAATTACAATTATTCAGAAATTTATTTTATTTATTAGTTTATCCTGGCACTGGAACGCCTTGCAGCAATTACACCAATGGAGCATAATGAAATATTAATGTCATCCGTTTCAGGTAGTACAAATTATAACTATAATTTTGTATGAAGTTAAGTAGGATAGACTAAATCTTATTGTTTGTATAGGACATAGACATGCTATTGCAGCAATCCCGAGAAAGCTGCCATTTGTTAAAGAGTTCTGTTGTATATCTCCGAAGTTCTTCATCAGATTTTCACCTTTGATTGTTTTGAGAACATACTCCTTCAAACAAAATCGGTGAACATAACATAAAAAAATAACAAACAAAGTCAAACGTAGACCCTCCTCCTTTTTGGAAAGTTGGTCAACAATAAAGACATGAGATCTGAAGGTTTCAAAGTTTTATTATAGCGGTTTTATTATATAATTATACCATTATAGCGGGCGTGCAAAACTTGTGAAGGTCACTTCAGAAATGAGTTACGGCCAAAACGACCGGGAAGTGTAATAAGCGACTCCGTAATTAGGGGCCACGCCCACCCTTGCCACAGGGCCCTGAATACCGTGTAGTGTAAAAAGCGCTTTATTTCTAATTATTTGAGTTATCGGATGGGATAAACTTGTGGCACATTACTACTATGGTCTGCGAAATGTAAAGAATATAATATTATACAATGTTTTGTTAGTTTGTCAGGACCCTTAAAATAGGCAGAAATAACTGACTTCACTCTTTCCTAAAGCGCTAATTACACTACACGGAATGCAGGGTCCTACGCTTAATTTAGGCTGGTGTAATAACTATTAGGAAGTTAGGGTCCCCTAATATCGACCGCAGCGACTTGGAATGGTGGATCGACACGTTATTTAGGGCCATGAATACCGTATACTGTAATATGCGCTTAAGACTTTTTCAAGCCTTCAGTTGGACTTTTCCCACGTTTTTAAAACATAGTTTCGTGAAGACGTAAATATACACACACCTGCAAAATTAGCGAAACAAGTAAAAATGATCACAAAACTTTTTTTTTACCATTGCGGGTTGATTTTTCTTTTGTTTTATAACAAAACCGATAATTCTTAATATATAAAACTATTGAACGTCAACTTTCAAGCGACTGTTTTAACTTTATTCGAACTTAAATTTTTTTGAGAGAATTTCGTTTAATGCCACTTTATGGTTTTGTTTTAAAATTTCGCAAAATCTCTATAACAAAGTGAGTTATTTGTGTTATTTTAACGTTAAGATCTTTTTCGAAATTAAGCACGTCATTATGCTGAACTTAATCCAAACTGAGAGGGCCAGGGCGCTTGAGATGAGGAGAAATGATCAAACCTACAGAGTGATGTGCATAATTCATCGTTTACCTGTTTCAAACATTTACTGCAGTTTCTAATGATTCAGAGGGACTAATGCTTTTGTGAGAAGATCAGGATAAGGCAGAAAACCCGTCTTTCTCACAAGAATAATAGTTTCATTCCGTTGCTTAGCCTGCAGCTCATTTCTAGCTAATGAGCCAGATGGAGGCAGTTCGGGGTGCAACAGCAAGTGAGCTTACGGTACAAAATAGATTAAAGCAAGCTGGTTTTGGTTCGTTCGTGCTCGCCGAAGGTCCAAAACTTGATACATCTCCTTAGAAACAGAGTAAGTTTTGCTAGAGAACATCGACTTTAGTTCACGTACTAATGGAGTAAAATATTGTTTGGTGTTGAGTGTGGCAGTCATTTAAATCGAAATAACGGACAGGCATTCAATGTATTATCATGAAAAAGAACAACATAATGTGTCAATTTTTTAAATTATAGTGGCATATGATAGAGGAATATTGTTGGATTTAGATAGAATATGTTTGCGAGCTCGTACGGACTTGGTGGTTATCGATGGAGGCGATCTTATTGCAGACCGCTATAAAAGTGATGTTTAAGAATAAAATTTGCAATTTGCCCCTCTATCTATGCTCGGCCGCTTACCGTTTTTTTAACTCCAGTCTATCTTAATAGTGTCAATATCGCGGTTTTGGCATAGCCAGCGATATCAACAGATATGCGTCCGTTATAACACGTCTAGGACTTGCTAAAACGAAGGGCAAAATTCATAATCCCTGCACCTATAAATTTGGATGAACTGCGAAATGCCGTTCTATAGAAATTGTAGAGACTATCACACGAGACAATAGAAAAATATATTCTCAATACGTCTAGGCGAATGAAAATTTTATCAAGTGAACGTGGTGGTTACACTCGATTCTATGTGATATTATTTTTATTGTGAAAATGTTTTCTTTAATATTTTTTTTAAACGTTCCGCGGTAACCTTAAAAAAACAACTATGTCCAGTTTTCCTATTAAGTCATGTAACTCACAACAATTTTACTTAACGCGATCTCATTTTGATTTAAAAAAAGAATTATTTTAAGTAAGTAAAAATTTCTTAATAGAAGTTTTTAAAATTAAATCATAATAAAATAGAAAATAGTAACCTTAAAAAAACAACTATGTCCAGGTTTCCTATTAAGTCATGTAACTCGCAACAATTTTACTTAATGCGATCTCATTTTGATTTAAAAAAAGAATTATTTTTAAGTAAGTAAAAATTTCTTAATAGAAGTTTTTAAAATTAAATCATAATAAAATAGATTTTTTTTGCCAGAATGTGTATTTTTAATAGGCGACTTTTCATCTTGTCCCACCTCTATTTATTCCATAATCCAAAACCATAAACATTAAATATCTACACTTCTGTTTTATCTGTGGTTGGTTTGTCAATGTGCAGTTGCAGTGCTTTTGCGTGGTGTTTACTCGCTGAATTTTGCAGAAAAGTGCTAAACTAACTGTGTTTCTGTATTATTTGATTAAGAAATTGTCGGCGTGTGCCGATTCCACATTTTTTAGTGTTTTGTGACTTGTAAGTATTATGTTTTTCAACTGAAAACTTCGTCTGTTTATAGAAACCTTCCGATTTGAATGGTGTAACCGCCTTTCGGTTTGCACACATTTTTCTTGTCATGACTGCACAATTTACTTTCTTTTTAAAGATCTTGTGGGTATTCCAAGTAATATTTACGTCCCACAAATATTTATTTAAATGAAAAATATTTTTATAACCTTACACCTGAGTAAAATGCGACTTTTTTTCAAAATATTTGTGGGACCTCCACTGCGCTGAATTTGGTAGCCTAATATGTCATATTTTGGAATGTCTGATTAAATTCTTGTGATGTGTTGTTATTTTTATCAAAAAAATCAAAACTTTCAATTTTTCAGTAAAATTGTTGTGTTATTTGCCTAAATTTCAAGTTCGTGAATATTTTTAAGGCTAACAAAGGTTTATAATTATAAAATGTAATTGACTTCTTAGATAAGGTTATAATCTTCAGCTTTGCCCAATATTGTCCTTGACCTTATTTTCGCGCTCAAACTACTTTTGTTTTTTTTCTCCTAAGTTACTATTTCTATTATACCCTGTTTATTTACTATGCACCAACTCATTTTAGCCAAAACAATATACCATCGATCTAAAGCAAAAACTGATACAGTTAGCATTAAAAATGTTGTTTGGATTTATCATACTCTACCCAAATCAGTCACAATAAAAATGGAAAATAAAGAAATGTTTCAAAAACATAACTCTGTTCATAGATAATATAGACAAGCAGTTCTCCAGCAATATTTTTTGATACGATTTTGACATGTAATCAACAATTGTTTTGAAAAACTAATTCTTTAGATACAGTCAATACTGTTTATGGCGACTCAGCTTCAAACGACATACTGGGTAATATGATAGAAAGTGAAAGTCCTGTGACCTGGACTTTTTTTTTTTTGTCCTGTGACCTGGACCTAAATTTTATGTTTTTAACGAGCAGCAGTGATCATAATTGCATTTTAACGGTCCCTTTAATGTCATAATAAATGGTTTTGACTGTATGCCCATATCTTATTGCGAAGAAAGAGTTTACAATCTCATGCAATTACTGGTAGATACAGGTACACAAGAAAGCTGAAACCAAAACTGCTGAAACAGACTGGCAGCAAAAGGTTGTATTCAGATCATGCAGGATTTATGATGAAGGTGACAATCTAAACCTCATTTACAGTGGTTCAGCAGTGGACTGTGGAAGGCTGTCTTGCTTGATAACAAGCCGGTCAATTCTGTAGACAGCACACTTTGATGACTTATTCAGAGTGAGCTGTTGACATTCTATGGGTTGACTGCTCACTTTGAGGTGACTTCACTTAAGTCATCTCAGATTAATTTTCACAGGAAAGCATTGCTGAGTGTGATCTGGTTTTGGCAGGTTTAAAACTATATTCAAAGTCCTTTTGGAAAAACTCGCTATACTACACTTAAGTCAAGAGCCATGAAAATGGAAAAAACCGGCCAAGTCGTGCGAGTCGGATTCGCGCATGAAGGTTCCGTACCATTATCATACATACGGCAAGAAAATCACGTTTGTTGTATGGGAGCCCCACTTAAATATTTATTTTATTCTGTTTCAATAGAAATTCATCATCTGTGAAAATTTCAACTGTCTAGCTATCACGGTTCATGAGATACAGCCTGGTGACAGACAGACAGACGGACCGTGAAGTCTTAGTAATAAGGTCCCGTTTTTACCCTTTGCTTACAGAACCCCAAAAACAACCACAAAAAGATAAGTTTAGTTAAAACGGGCATGTGTCTGCAAATATAAGTGCATATTTTGCATTAAAACCATTAACAAAAACATCAAAACTCTTCATACAGAAGATTACAAGCACTTCACTAGGAATATTGTTTGATAAGATTTTGATGTTTCCACTTTCGCTGGCAGTGGTAATTAGTTTTGAATAACTAACTATTTAAGTACTTGGGTAAGTAGGTATATAGAAAATCATTTAATGACAAGTAACAGGTCTCAATGTTAGTAACAATTAACTTACAAACTATGCTAGTACAACTATGTAAAAGCAGAACAATAAAAACTTCTACGGTCAGAGGACCCCCATCAGGAATAAAGTTCGACACACACAGACACTAGAAAAGTAGTGAAAGAGAGAGCTAAAAGTTGGCCATCGCATGGTGAAAATATCCAAACTACGCGTGATGAAACCAATCGTCTAGAAAGGCCATCCAGCTTTTTAGTGACAATTTCTACAAGGCAACTCTTACCGCAAGCCACATTAAGAAAATTCATTCCAAAAAAATTATACAATTGCACTTGAGATCATAGGCCCAACAAAAACCATGTAACAATGGTTCACAAACAACAATCCAACCTGTTTGCAATTACAATCAGGATACTGTTGGCTCGTACTGTAATGCTCCAAGGATGAGCATTGCTTTTGCATGAGCAGTCCATGCAAGCTTCTGCGAACATCCCAGTTATGCTGCTGTACTGCAGCTAAAAGAGATAAAATAAATATTTAAATGCCCCATTTAAATATTTATTTTATTCTGTCCCATACCGCAAACGTGTTTTTTTTTGTCGTTTTTGCGATAATGGTACGGAACCCTTCGTGCGCGAGTCTGATTCGCACTGAATGAAATGAACGTCTCTAGAAAATCTTAATATTTTAAAGTACTCAAAAACAAATCGAAGCTTATCACGCCATCTAGTGCAATTTCTATGAACCACGCCAAGTAGTCCATCTAGAACCAAATTTTCTTTCATCGCGATGGGTGCCCGTGCCTTAAGGCGGAACCACACTTAAATATCGTGGCGTGGCGTGGCGCGGGATCCACCAATCAAACGACTCTGTTTCAGCCTACGTCATAACATAGCGAGTTTTGTCAATCAACTGCATCAGAAGGCGCCACGACACGTAAGTGTTGTTCCGTCTTAAGGCAAGACTGCCGGGCGAGCATGGCCTCTGTGATAGGTTTGAGTCACGCATTTTATCACGGTTTTTGCTCCCAAACTGTGATAAAAATGTGTGACTTAGGCCTGTCACAGTAGGCCGTGCTCGCCCGCCTTGTGTAACATTCTCTGGCTTATGACAAAGTCCAAGATCTACGAATGACAATCGATACCAACTGTTTAACGTGCTGCCGAGCCACGATGAACAGTTGGTATCGATTGCATGTACACCCTGAAATTTAATTGGTTGTTTTCCCGCGGCAGAACGACTTGTCTTAAGGAGTACTTTCGAAGTATAGAGTTAAAGTAAATAAATAACGATGTTTCTGTTTTAAAATAATTAAAAAAATATTCATCAACTCGAAAAAGTGAGTAACAATAGTAACTCTAGACGTAACTTGTAGGTACTAGGTACTACTCGTGTCACCACCTACAAAGAAAACCGATGCACAAAATAATGTCAAACCAAAATAAACTCTCGCACGTAGTGATAAAGCATAAAATGTTTGCACGGAACAATACAAAAAATCACCGCGATACCGACAAAGAAAAGACCGATTTAGAAATGTTCAAAGTAAAATTAGCTCTCGCGTGTAGTGATACGGCATAAACTAGCCTGCGCGCAACAATTTCAAACGAAGCCACCGGCGCCTATTTTACCCGTGCGGCCCGCTGTGACCCTGACCTACTTAGTTTTCCCGCGAATGTCGTACGCGCAGCACGCGCCATCACTGTAAACTGCAATGGATCGACATTACAATTACACCAATGTGGAGAACGTCGCTATGGTGCAGCTGTATGCTAGGGCTGATTATGACTCCCATGCTGCCCGGCGACTTTACGCAGAGCGGCAACACTTGGAGTCGCTCCGTCTTCGCGGGGTTCTGAACCCCAAGTTCCATCTCCACGGACGATCGTAGCGGCGACACAGCGGCTACTAGATCATGGACAGTTGCATGCACTGGCACATGCACAGGGCAGAGGTCGACCAGCCGTTATTTTGCCAGCGCTCGACGAGGAGATCATCGAGTACTTCGAACGGGATCCGCGTCGCAGTACGCGCCAGGCCGAGGCTAGGTTTGGCGTAAGCCAGTACCACGTCTGGAAACTACTCAACTCTGAAGGACAGCATCCTTATCATTTTCGCGGTGTTCACGCTCTCCACGAAAATGACCCCCAGAACAGAATTGCGTTTTGTCAGTTGATGATCGCCAACCAAGATAAGAACATTTTGTGGACGGATGAATCAACTTTTACGCGAGTTGGTATTTTCAACCAGCCAGCGTAACGAACATTTTTGGGCAATAAATAACCCACACGTTATTCGCGAGTGTGCGCATCAAGTGCGTTTTAGTGTCTAGTGCGTTTTAGTGTCACATTTGAATAACATGTTGGATAACAGCTGATTGAAAAGCACGTGGGTCAATGGCCTCGCGGCTTTTAATAGTAACACTAGACGTAACATGTATTGTTGTAGGTAATACTGGCGTCGCACGCGCCGGCGCCGCAGCCCTCAAAGCAAAGCGATGCATAAATGGTCAAACCCAAATAAGCTCTCGCACGTGGTGATACGGCATAAAAGTTTGCACGCAAAACAAACGAGCGAGCCACAAGCCGACAAAGCAAAGACCGATTTATTAAATGTTTAAAGTAAAATAAGCTCTCGCGTGTAATTATACGGCATAATCTAGCCCGCGCGTAACATGATCAAACGGAGCCGCCTTCGAACCTAATCCTTTCGACGGTGACCTAGCACCCGGGTCAACGGCCTGCTGTCGTTCGGCCGTAGATATCGGGAGGTATACTATTGGTTCGTGATCGCTTTCGAGTTTAGTTTTTCACAATGTTAAATATGCCAGTTTTTGTTTCTAATATTTTATATAACTACGAAACGATTGTATTACATACACAAAAACATTTCGCTGCGGGAAAACAACCATTTAAATTTCACGGTGTATAGTAGCCCATCCAAAGACCGACCTTAGCAAGCATTGCTTAACCTTGAAAATCGATCCGAATTGTTATTATTTTACCACGAGCTCCTTACACAGAGCTGCAGTATGCAATAAATGAGAAGTTTAAATCGACGAGCGACCTTGACGCATTCCTTATAGGTTTAGACAGCTTGCCTAATTTTAGATAGACTAAAACAAAAACATCCTTGAACTACATATATACACAGTGTTTGTAAACATACATTGTATAAACATAATAGCATTATATGTTGTAGATATATACTATTCTCAGAAACGATTGTACAATATTTACAAAACATTGCGAAATACTATACTCCATTGGTTTAGGTAGTTAACTAAAGGTAAACAATCTTGATATGTCTTTTTATATAAAATAAATCGTATAAAAGACCAACAAATATTATTTAAATTTAGTTACTTACCTAACATCGGTTTAAGTAAATACCTAATTGTAAACATTTTTAGATTCAATTTTTAGACATTTTTTTAGATAAAAGACATGTTAAGATTGTTTACATTTAGTTAACTACCTAAACAAATGGAGTATAACACAAATTAGAATTTCGAACTTTCTTTCGCGCTCTTAAAAACTATAATCCATAGATCATGAATTACATTTTTATCAATATCAACTAAAGAGGTTTAGTAATGACAGGCGCTTTTATTTTATGTGAAAGTATAGTCTTTGCCTCATATTTTATCATTTTGCACACCGCCTTTTCGTATGTTGCATAACATTTCGATATAAGGAAAAACTGGCCTGTATAAATAGCCTCTCTGTCACAGATTGCATTCAGTCCGACCAAGTCACTCTGTGATGCTGGTCGAAAAAACAAGGAGTTGTATGAGGTTGAAATAATACGACACTATATATTTCGACGTACACACAACACACTTAAAATAAATAAATTTTGCTGCAAGGAAGTTCCAATCAAAATAATCGTTGAAAAAAAAGAAAAAAATTGTTCTTGAAAAAAGTTACGTTCAAATATTGTTCGGTTTTCTACATTTAAAAATCATAACTTTAATTGTTATGTTATCTGCAAGTAAGTCATTTTTTTTCAATCTTCATAGTACATCATATTCTAGTCTATAATATTTACCATATTTAATCATATTACGTATTATCTACACAGACGGTCATTAGTATACACAAGAC
Source organism: Orthosia gracilis (assembly GCA_947562075.1). Lineage (NCBI taxonomy): Eukaryota > Metazoa > Arthropoda > Insecta > Lepidoptera > Noctuidae > Orthosia > Orthosia gracilis. The sequence goes on from OX387277.1 coordinate 12,000,073, forward strand.
GTACGTCATCTTTTGATGAATACCTGTGTAGCAAAAAATAACTTTTTGTTCAAAAGTAGGTCAAAGAGTTCAATCAACTCAATTTGCCCTGCTTTGAATTTAAATAACCAGTTTATCTGATCATTTTAAACTCGTCTCGTCCGTCTAGTGGTTGCAAACGTTACTGCTGAGCATGAGGTCCCGGGTTCGATTGCCGGGTCGGGCATTGTTATTGGGTTTTCCATCTGAAATTGAACCTGGACTCGCGCCCGGTTGATGACAAAGGCTCGACCTCCATTAACTGGTGACTGGGCCGCCTCTACCCAACCCCTTGGGGAGTGCAGGCGTGAAGATATGTATGTTGTAAAACCCCTTTGTGACATACGGCCGCATGGATTGATTACCAAGACCGCGGGGTCTCAGCGCTAACAAAGAAAATTTGATTCAAATAAATAACACTAGATGGCGCGATATGCATCGATTTGTTTTTGAATTGTGTGTTAAATTACATTTTCTAGAATTGATCATAAATATTGTGCGTTCAACGCGTTTAATCAACTCTCATAAACACAAAATTAAGGAATATTGAGCTCTCAAAGATTATTTGAACGGATCATTTAAAATTGATTCCAAAAGATGGCGCCGTTTTAAATTTCTGAGGCTTGCCACTCGTTTTTTTTTTTTTAATTTTATTGCATTTTAGTTCAATGAAATTGTAAAAACGTGCAATAAAATACTATAAAACAAATCATCACTGTATTTAAAGAAAAATAGTCACGAACCGAGGAAATTCCAAGTCGCTGCTAACACCATCTATAGCCGTGGAACGGAACCGAAAGCGATCAAAGTACTTATTAAAATAATTAGCTTACTCAGACGAATAACGCTATTTACGTCGGTACGGTTTCTTTGTATGGGATGATGCATCTGTATGCTAATATTATATTATCTGTGCCAAGGCTAAGCAAATCTTGATACTTTACGGGCGTTACGGCTAGACAGTCGCCAGACAATCAGACAACAGTCTTGCCAAAGAATTTCGTGTTATCCAGTTACTGGGTTGTGGAATTCAGATAGAATCCATGTAAACGATATAATGCGTTGAAATATCGTGAAACGTCTCGCCGCTAGTACATTTTATACTGCCTTAGTGACGTCAGAAGCCCACACTCCTGAACTTTGATGCGCTTTATATTTGTATTTTTTTATTGATTTGGTAAAGCAAAAAATACGTGTCCAATATTATTTGATAATCTCACTGACGGACTAGATAGAATTATCATTTTTCTGCTCAGGAAACATCTCTATTTACTAATGGAGAGTTCTCTACTTATATCAACTGTCTCGTTGCTCTAGTACAGTGGTCACGAAATGGCGGACTGCGTTCCGGATCCGGACCGCCGACCTATTTTGTGTGGACCTTATAAATAAACAATACAACATAATTTACTTATGTTACTTGATTATTACGCGCTTTGTCTGTTGTTAGCGATGCACATCTCTAAGATTTAAAGCCAATAGCCTGCAACTGCAGTAATTTTAGTCCAAACTTCGGACAGATAGTACAATTTAAAAAAAACATTTTCCAAAAATATACTACTTATTTCCAAATAGAAAAACTACAAAGTGAAAAATAACTTTATATTTGGAAGTCGGTGTCCTTCATAGGTGCCAATTTATAGCGTTATGGACACCGACTTCCAAATATAAAGTTATTTTTCACTTTTTAACCGACTTACCAAAAAGGAGGAGGTTCTATGTTCGACTTCTTGTAAGTTTTTTTTTTTTTTGTCATATTATTATTAAGGAACGGACACCAAATGAAAGTGAAGTGGTTACTTACGCTATTGCCGAGCATTCTATGGCCGGATTTGGCAATGTTATTGGATTTGCCCGTCTAGGTTTTCTCAATTGATCCCAATTTTTTATTTTTGGGGTTTGAAATCACCCAATGAATTTCCTGCTCTGTGTGAAGCTGGAGGCCGTGTCAGACTTTTACTGACTAAAACCCACCCCTGTTCCTTCAGTTGCTTGTGCTGGCCGCGGTAACTCTCTTTCAATTTCAAATTAATCCGTGACCCTTAGTTGCTCCCTGAAAAAGTGTACTATAAAGCCCCGTATTCATTGTAAAAATTTGTTGCACAACAGTTGCTGAACATCAAAATGTTTTCGCTCGCCGAGCGGCAACACTTCAACATGGCGTGATCAACTCCGCAACACAAATGTTGACAGCAACTCAGCGACATGTTTATGCAACCATATTGTTTATAAATAAATGTTCACAAGGAATACGGGGCTTAATAGGTACATTACTAAACTTTTGTGGAATACAGGTGCGATTCCACGAAACGTGATGTTAATATTTGAATAGGTAGCAGCATATCCCGATATTCTGGGTTCGTATCCCGGGTCGGCCGTAAGTTCTGGGCCAGCAGCATAATTGCGCAAGTGAATTCGGCAAGGCAAATGGTTTGACCGCTATCAATCGACCAATCACATAGACGGAAATCCACATCGCGTCTTTCACCTCGCACGTGATTGGTCGATTGATGGCGCCAAGGCATCCTTGCCAAATTCATTTACGCAATTAGGATGTGATGATCTCCCTTGTCGTGTCGGAAAGCCAATCCTAGTGATAAGAGTAATGGAAGAGCGAGAACACACCTTTGTTCGTGGGGACTGTATAGTTTATTTATTTATTGGTTCACCAATAATTGTTTACTCTGGTATTATGCTAAAGGTAACATGCAACAAAATAGAGTACAATAGTGTAACAATAACTTATAGGTAAACTCCGCATGCTTTAAGTATAAGTTGCATATGAGAGAGAAAAAAGAAAAAGCAAACTAATCTAAAATTATTATTGAAAACACACGACTTCATAGATGTCATCTAATCCAAATCGAGATGATATTTACAAATATTGGTTTTTAATTGGCTTAAAGAGTTAAAGTGCAGATCGATTATGTCGCTACAACCATTAACCACCTTGCAAAATCTCGCGAAAGGAGAATTGGAAATTGAAAACCGTTCTTCTTTGCGGTGGGCGTAGAGGTGTTATCTGGCTGCGAGGAATTCTTGAAGGTGCACGGAAATTGAAAGTGCTCAGTATTTGTGGACAGTCAATCTTGTGAGCCATAACTTTACACACAAACGTCGCGTCATTTAGACGTCGGCGCTTGTCTAGGGAAATCATTTTGAAATGTCTCAATCTATTGTTATAAGAACGTATTTTCTCAGCTATGCCCCTAGAAAACGCCAGATGCCACAGAAAACGCTTGTAGTTATTTGATCGTCTGTGTTACATAGTATCGACGTATTCCACATTGGGCACATGAGTTAATGTACCGGGAGTTTTCCATCCACATCCACTTATAGCACCTGCAAAATTATCGATAAGTGCTGTATGTGGAATACCTCAGGTGCCGTTAAAGCGGGTGCCCAATGTCGAATACGTCCTAGTATCGGGTGATCAGATGGGCAGTCACTCATGTAAAATAATGCTACTCAGTTGCATCTGTTAGATTGGAAAATAATCCCGATATTATCGGGTAAGGGTCAAGGAGATGATGTTCAGTATGTTAGCTCCCCAAGATACAGGTCCTATCTAGTTTGGGGGCCACCGTCCGTACAAACTGATTGTTTTAATAGTTACAGACCAGATAATTTATTTAATAGACCTAACCCTGAGTTTCCCAGCTCTAAATTATCTGAAAATTAATGTGACAAATTGTCAAGCACACGTTATCTGCTGTGATTGGTTGAATGAATTTTCAACAGCCAATGACAGCAGATAACGCGTGCTTGACAATTTGTCACATTCATTTTGCGATAATCGAAACGTGGGAAACAGGGGGTAAGACTCATTTTGTAACAGTGAACGAATAAACTTATAATTATTATTGCCTTAAAAAAACATTTAAAATATAAATAATAATTATGATTTTTATTATTACCTATCTGACGTGTTATTTGTCAACTAGAATTATCATTTCAGTGTTAATAAAACTTTTCTTTTGTTTCAGAAAATGATGGCTGGAGTCTAATTTGGTAACAAGAGAAGAATAAGTGAATAATAAGCAAAAGCAGTAAGAAAAAGTCTTCACAATGTTTCAAAAACCCGCTTTCGGAACTTCTACCGCCAATTTTGGTAAATACAATTTATTTTTGGTTTAGCATAAAGTATATTGGCATAACGAAATTCATCATAATGATCATTAATTCATTACACATAACATAATGAATATTGCCATAAATACTGTTGGCATAATAACAATAAAGCATATTTAAAAAAAGCATAATGTTATTAACGCATAATGATATTTACACATACTGTTCTTTCGAATAAAGCAAACATGTTCGCGGCTCAAGGGTGGCCCTACCAGTCTACCGCACCTTAACCTAATCCAATTGAGTCAGGATTAATAGACGAGTAAATATTATGCATTAAAAATTCATTCAACTTTAAATTATGCCAAAACAAATTAGACCATATGACAGTTATGCTGACCTTTGCAGTATGCCAAAGTATTATTATGCTAATAAAGGTTATGCGAAAATATTATGCCAAACAATACTTTGCCTTGAAATTTTATACCAATTTTTTTTTTGTACTTTCTTGCCATATGCTTCCCAACCATTGCAAATTCTGAAAGCCAGAAACAAAAGTAGCGAACACCAGAAAAGCGTTGAGTCTCGGATGTGTCATGCATGTGAAACTACATAAAACTAGATTTCTTCTGTCGACATTTGATAGGGGCGATCCTTGCCAACAACCGGACACAATTCAATAATAAAAAAAACTTTTTAACAAAAAAATAAAACCGACTTCTAAAGCAAAACACTACAAATCGATAAAAACTTTTTTCCGAAGTCGGTGTCTTTGGTACCTACTATTTTTCGTTTTTTGGGTTCCGTACCCAAAGGGTAAAAACGGGACCCTATTACTAAGACTCCGCGGTCGGTCTATTTGTCACCAGGCTGAATCTCATAAACCGTGATAACTATGTAGCGCTTCTTGCTGGATTGGCTCCCCACCAGGTAGCTCGAGGGTAGTAGGAAAAAAACCAACAGAAGGTTAACAAATTTTATTAGACCTCAGGGTCGGGGTTGTCACTCGCGGTCCGAAGTACGTTGCGTAGCCACAAGATAGTGTACCACTGGCCTTAGCGTTAGAGGCGTCCGGCGATGTGCAGTAAAATTTTCACTCGGGGGTAGGTCCCGGGAAGCGGTGGTGCAGAGTAGGCGGTAGGTAGACCCGTAGCTCGGCGACACGGAGTAGGCAGCTAACCGTGCGTTGGGGTAGGCCAACACACGCGCTAGGTAGTAGCGTGAAGCTGAACTGACGCCGGAATAGGAACCCTGGAATTCATTTCCAGACAACTTAAGAAAAATCCACATTCCCTGTTTGACTGCGACATTTCATCCTCAAAGCAAAAGCGCAATGGTAACTAACAGCATGAAATAGTGATCGATGATGAGGCAGTCAAACAGTGATAATAATACAATGGTTATGTAGGAATGAAAATGATAATAATATGTACATGAAAGGAGATTACAATAAATATTTAGCACTAATTGTTACAAATTAGCACTAATTAGTGCTTGTAGTTTTAAAGCAGAAAATAGTTGTTAAAATTATATTTTTATCGAAACACTAATAATAGAAAGAGTGGTTCCGCCATTCTAACGCACATCAACTTTGTTTACTGTTTAGTAAAATTTTGTAACAATAAAAATGTTCTAGTTAGATGACAGCATACCACTCTAAAAGCGGTAATTGTCTATACGGTTGTAACATAGCTGTAGGTGATTATAAAAAGTAACAGTCATGATGATATTTTTAGTATAAAAATATGATGTGGGTAGTTGTGTGCGTTTATGAATAAGATTTAAAATAAAAGATGATCAGTATGTGACACAACTAATTACAATGAGAAGCAATACAAGCAAAACAGTTTAATTACCAGACAGCTGAGTATTTGGCCGTTAGGTACAAAGTACAAAACTACTCACCAATACCACCACTAAACATAACACATAATAATTTTGAACACTCACCCCCCAACACTATGGGGTGAACTTCGTATTTATTATAAGAAGGAAGAATGCCAATTATTGTTGGATTAGTTATATTTTACAACAATTATTTTGTATGGATAGAACTGTGAGTAGAATGACGGTGCAGTGCAAGTTGTCTGCTCGCTCACGGTTAAAAATGCAATGACATCCTCGTTCAAGAACTTTAGTTCCTCGCAGCTCGCACCAACTTCAACTCGTTTCGTTCGCAAAGTTCGTTTGCGTTGATAGGTAATTAACTGTATGGATTTTACTAGAATTAGGGTATTATTAATTCTGTGTATAAATAGGATTAGATTTATTTTATAAGTATTTATTAGTGAATTTAAGGTTGATTTTATTTGTAATTAAAATATTTAAAGTTATTAATTTAAATTAGATGAAGTTAAGTACGGGAAGATTGTAACGAAACCGTTACAACTAGACAATTGAAATTTTCACAGATGATGTATTTCTGTTGCCGCTAAAACAAGAAATACGGCTCCCATACAACAAACGTGATTTTTGCCGTTTTTTGCGATAATGTTACGGAACCCTTCGTGTGCGAGTCCGACTCGCACTTGGCCGGTTTTTTTAGACACCGACTTCGGAGGCCTGCGTCCCAGCAGAGGAAATATAGGCAGATAACTTGGTCGAATTACTTCCGTATCTTTGTATCTTAAATTATATTTTCGCCACTCGACTCAACCTCGAGTTATTCATCATCTACACATCTAAATAAAATTGGAGTGTCTGTTTTTAATATTAAAATAACCGTTTTTTCTACATGTATATGAATATATATACGGTACATACACCAAAATATTTTCTTTTACAATTTTTGTCTGTCTGTTTGTTCCGGCTAATCTCTGAAATTGCTGGACCGATTTTGACGGGACTTTTATTGGCAGGTAGCAGATGTAATAAGGAGTAACTGAGGCTACGTTTATTTTAGAAAAAAATCTTTTATTTTAGAAATTTGTTAGGCGGAACGAAGTTCGCCGGGTCAGCTAGTCATATATATATAGTTTCTAGCTGTGCCCGCGGCATCTAAATACCTACCCTACCTATCTACAATTCTTTTTTTAAATTTTTCTTTCATAAGAACCTTCTCCTAACAATAACAAACACAACAAAAAAAGATTTAGCGAAATCGGTCCAGCCGTTCACGCGTGATGCCGTGACCAAGGGAAATAGGGATTCATTTTTATATATATAGATTCTCCCTCAATGTCTAAAGCTTGTAGGTATGGCGTCGCAATATATTTTGCGCAGTACTATAAAACTTTCCATGACGTTGTATGAAAACATTGGTGACTCATCCACATATTTGTCGTAATGAGCCTGTGTTTACATGTAACTAATGACGTAACGGCGGAGATTACATACTGCGGTATACAAGTTCGATTGCAGTGTTGAGGAAAATAATTATGAAAAAAGTTCTGTGCTTTTTTTTTTATTCACGATGGGATTCCTTTTGACAACTAACTCACCTGATGGTAAGCGATGATGTGGTCGACGGTGAAGCACGCTTGTCTAGAAGTAACCTATTCACTCTTGACTTAAATACACCTAGGTTGACGCATATATGGCAAAAAAAAAAGAAAAAATAATGGGTAGAATTTCTTACTACGTAGAATATGTAAATATAAAAATATTTTGCAAATAAAACTATCGAATGGACGTCCAATATTGATATTATGGCACCGAGCGGGCGCACGGCCAGTCGCGTTAGCATTGGAGAATATATACCTTAAAAGCTGGTAGCTGTTGCCTACAAAACTGTGGGCAACTATTCCTTTGGGTAATTTTATATTATAACTTATTCCATTGTTTTCAGGCTCCTTCAACTCCGCGACGCCTACGGCTTCGCCCTTTGGCGGCTTCAAGCCGACGACCGGTACGAGCGCGTTTGGGGCTCCGCCCGCGTTCGGGGCTGCTACCTCGACTCAACCGACCACTGGTGGAGGTGTGTATTTTGAGTTGTATATCGTTTCGGTAAATTAAACTTTAATGCGATCACGGGAAGTTTAGTTTCTGCTAATTTTAGAGCCTTATTCATAGACGACATGGTGGCGTAGAGTTTGAGCGAACGGCTGCTGCGCTGCGTGTTGGGGGTATGATTCCCACACGGAACAAATATTTGTATGACCTACAAATATATACAGAGGAAATTCCTAGTTTGGGACAAGAATATACGAAAAAATAATATATAAGTAGCAGGCTTGTAAGTAAAGTGGTGCATTATTGTGATGTAAAAGAGCGCCTCTCGCCATCAATAGTAAAAGTTGTTTAAATTTACAATTTCAATTTCAATGTGGCGAGTTTAGAATTAAGTAACACCTCTGTATTAAAATATCAATAAATAAATAATAAAAAAAAAGTAACATTATCCTCTCATCATTTTAATGTGGAGTCCTACAAAATCTTATCTAACCAATTCTCCCCATCCCCAGGTCTATTCGGCACCACGAACACAACGGGAGGCCTATTCGGCGGGACCACAGCCTCGACATCGACGGCCGGCTTCGGGGCGACCACTTCGGGCTTCGGTTTCGGCGCCGCGCAGCCTACCACTGGAGGCCTGTTTGGAAACACTCCCACTGTCGGTGGTGGTGGTGGGTTGTTCGGGACTACGCACAATCAGACGGCTTTTGGGGCTAAGCCTACTGGTGAGTCTATGATTTGAATGAGCTAATTCTAAAATTACACTGAATAAATATTGATTTCTATTTAACACGTGTGGCCTATTTGCTGCCGCGACACATTTTTTTAAGACCCATGGCAATTTCAAATATAAGTATCATACTTAAAGAAGAAGAGTTGTCCATAAAGAAAAATATCTAGACTTCAAGACGACAAGTACTATGACTGAAAATCAATACATATAATAAACTAGCTGTCTCCTGGACCGGGCGATTCAGTACCAACCCCTCATCACCGCCCCGTGTGATAGAACCGCTGTAAACTAGCTGTCCCAGGCGGCTTCGCTCCCGTCAACTGGCTACCTACCTACCCCACCCTACCTACACTGCATACATGAATGTTGCATAACTTTAACCACTGACACAGCGCAAGCAACAAAAGCTCTCAAAAAGGAATATTTTTTTCCCGTTTTTGCAACATTTTTCAATTATGCTGCGCTCCTATTGGTTGTAGCATGATGTTATATAGCCTATAACCTTCCTTGATAAATGGACTATCCAACACAAAAAGAATCTTTCTATTCCAACCAGTAGTTTCTGAGATTAGCGCGTTCAAACAAACAAACAAACTTTTCAGCTTTATAATATATGTAGAAAAGTCGTTTCTGTACATCGAAAATATTTCCAAAAAATATAGCCAAGGTGTTAAAGGATAACCAACAGAACTCATTTCCAGCATTTATGGTATTTTTGTCTTTTTAGTTGTGCTCGCATCACGTAAGATGTACGAAACCAATGTAGATAAATTTTATGGGTTCTATCTGTCAGAATCTTGATGCTCCGAAATTTATTTGGCATAATCTTCTTTAAACGAATATTTTTAAGGCATAAAAATTATCATAATATCTAATATTATAAATGTGAATGTAAGTTTGTTTGTTACGCTTTCACGCAAAAACTACTGAACCGATCATCATGAAACTTTGTACATATATTCTTGGAGGTATTAGAAGTAACATAGGATACCTTTTATTAAAAAAAAAATGGCTTCACTGCGAGCGAAGCCACGGGTAAAAGCTAGTTTAATATAATTATTGTTTGGCCGAATGTTTATATGTCCGAATTTACTATTACGATGGCAGAATTTTATTTGGCAAAATTACTTTGGGCAAAGTTAAAATGCCGCATAACGTTTATTTTAAGCGACTATTATTTGGTATAATTTCACTTGGCATACTATGGATATGGCAGAATTTCATTTCGAATAATTTTATTTCAAAAATATTTGAAAAATATCTACACAAAGAGCTATTTAAATACCTTGACAAATATAATATTCTGTGTGAGCAACAAAAGGGATTTAGACCAAGAAAAACAATAAATATGGCGATTTACGATTTTATTTATAATATCATAAATAATGTCGATAAACGAAACCCAGTCTGCGCAATTTTTTGCGATATGACGCAGGCGTTTGATTATGTCCACCATACTACACTATTAAAAAAACTAGAAGCTTATGGCATAAGGGGTAATGTTTTAGAACTGTTTCAATCCTATTTACAAAATAGACGGCAAATAACAGAAATCAACAGGATAAATTTAATTAATAAACATGACGAGATATTTAGATCAGAAGAGCGAAATGTTAGTTATGGGGTACCACAGGGTAGTGTGCTGGGTCCCTTGTTATTTATAATTTATATTAATGACTTACCAGAATGGATTGAACAACCATTGACTCTATTTGCAGATGACAGTACCGTGACAATACCTTCGAGAAGCGTTGATACATACCAAAGTGACATTAATAATTCGTTAAAAACTATTATAAAATGGCTAGAGGAAAACAACTTAAGAATCAATTTAAGTAAAACAAAAATAATTCAATTTAACCAACGCATGACAGATATGGACAATCTTAATGTGAAATATAATGATAATAAAATTAGCGAGGTAGTTAGTACAAAATTTCTAGGGCTTGAAATAGATAAAAAACTTAGCTGGAAACAGCACATTGAGGTACTTTGCAAGAAACTAAGTACATCTGCATATGCTCTATATACCCTATCGTATATTGTAAATCTGGATGCATGCCTTACTGCGTACTATGGTATAGTTGAATGCCATCTGCGATACGGAGTTATCTTTTGGGGCAACTCAACAGAAAAAGAAACGGCATTTAAGGCACAAAAAAGATGCATACGATCTATTTTTAAATTGAAAAGTACTGATAGCTGCGTGCCATATTTTAAACAATATAAACTTTTAACCCTACCATGTTTGTACATTTTAGAAATGGCAGTATTTGTTAAATTAAACCCAGAGCGCTTCGCACGAATGGCTGATGTATTTCCACGGAATAGACGTGACAATACTAGTCTGTGTATCCCCAGTGCTAGAACAACTCTGATGCGCAAGGGTGTCTGCTGCATGGCACCGGTGATATATAATAAAATACCAAGTTGTTGGAAGGAATATAATTTGACATTATTCAAAAAAAGACTTCGGAATTTTTTAGTAGATAAGGTTTATTATAGTATTGCAGATTTTTTATTGGAGAAAGAAATTGTTTGACTATTTTATATATTGTATTTAAATAATTATTAGAAATTGCGACATTAACGATATTATTGACTGATGAAATAGAATTATTTTATTTATTGAATGAATTGAATGGTTGAACATTGATATTATTATTAGTAAATGATGAACCAAATTTATATTATTTAATGGAATTATAGTATTAAATTTTAAACTCTGTACTTTTGCATGCCTTGTAATTGGCAAAATATGGCTGTTTCTGTATTTATTTATTGTGTACCACCATGACCTGTACCCATATTTGCAAAATAAAATATCTTTATCTTTATCTTTATCTTTATCTTTGGCATATTGCCATTTCTATAAAGTTCCATGATGATTATAACCCTACTTATCTTGTTTTTCCTTACCTCACAAACAGCTAAAATGGCTAGCAGCTGGCATTAAAATTATAATAGACATGATAAATAATTTTTAGGGTTCCGTACCCAAAAGGGTAAAAACGGGACCCTATTACTAAGACTTCGCGGTCCGTCTGTCTGTCCGTCTGCGTCTGTCACCAGGCTGAATCTCATAAACCGTGATAGCTAGACAGTTGAAATTTTCACTGATGTGTTTTTGTGTTGCCGCTATAACAACAAATACTATTTCAAAAATGACACGGAACCCTTCGTGCGCGAGTCCGACTCGCACTTAGCCGGTTTTTAAATTGTATGGCTAAAGTCTCCCTAACCTCCTGCTGTCGTGTACCTGTACTGAGAGTTGATTCTTCCGATGACAAGTTATTCTCTGCTTGAAGATGCTTCTTCATCTATATCTATACTTATTAGTATGAGACTTTTGTTATAAAAGTTTAAAAAATATGTATCATGTCAATTCCCGTAAGAAAACAGTATTGTACTATTTTTTTTGTTCCTTACCCTACCTAATTTTCCTAAATAAATAATTAATCTTTATTCAGGTTTCGGTTTCGGCGGCACAACCACGACAGGCGCAGCCACGGGCAGTCTCTTCGGCTCAACTCCATCCACTGGAACTGGTCTCTTCGGTCAGCAAACCAACACTCTTGGAGGTGGCGGATTGTTCTCCAATAATACTGGTAAGTGAACATGACTGTATTCCGGCGTGCGTGTATGACTAGATGTATGTACGTAAGTGAAGCAAAAGAAGAGGCCGCCTAGGCGGTTCTTTTGAGCGGCCAGCCGGCTGACGCGGTTGGAATAGCAGCTGACTGTCAATGGCGCTTCGCCGCAAACATAACCGCCGGTGCGTAATCATGACCGCCAGCGGAAAGCGCCGCGGTTGAAATTTTGTGCCGGTTAAGTGCGTACGATACCAAGCGGTTGCATATTCAAATGCAAAAGCGGCTAGCCTCGCGATTAACCGCTAGTGCGCAGAGGGTGGCGTTTTGTAGTTTCTGCGTACCCCCATGGGAAAAAGGCGTGATTTTATGTATGTATGATTGTATGACTGTATTTCCCGAATAGCCATGTTAGTCAAGGAATAAATCAGGTCAAAACTGAAAAAAAAAAATCACAAAAAACTTAAAACGACTTCAAAAGCAAAACAATAAAAAGTGTAAACTTAAATTCGTTTCGGAAGTCTGTTTCAATAAACGAAGAAATAAAAACACCGACTTTGAAATAGACGTTATTTTACATCTTATTGTTTTTATTTAGAAATCAGTTTTATGTTTAGTAACCGACTACAAAAAAGGAGGAGGTTTCTCAATTCGACTGTATATATATTATTTTTTTATGTGTGTTTGCGGATAACTTCTTTAACCGATTTTTATGTTTTTTTTTTTGGAATAGCATGATAAGGAAACCGGGTTCCATTTGGACCCTTCGGGTACGGGACCCTAAAAATGAACAATATTGCAGCCCACAGAATTAAGTCTATGTTAGGTAAATTAATGATTTTTCTTTGTTATCAGCGGGTGCATTCGGCCAGCAACAACAACAGCAGCAGACGGGCACAGGGCACGTCAAATACAACCCTGTGGTCGGCACAGATGTGGTCGTCAAATCCGGCACCTCGCAGAGCGTCAACATCAAACATCATTGTATCACTTGTATGAAGGTAAGAGCGTTCATCAAAAAACAAATAAGAAATAGAAAAAATTAAGGATGTATTACATCTTGTGAAAGGCAAAAGCTATGTTTGATGAATATCGGTTCAACCGTTCAAAAAATATGGGCGTTATACTATTGGAATCTTGCTACTCTCGCAAGATCGATTGTTATAATTACGTGTTCAATAGGTTGTCGATTGAAGCGTGTTTGCTACTAGATAAATTATGTAGCATGAAATAAAAATAGGTCGGAAGTTTTTTTGTATATTACTTAAAGTTACACTATACAAACGTAGTCTGGCGATTACTCCACTGTTTGACGATGTACGTTCAAAATAAAATATGATATCAATTTCTCTCATCATTATCTAGCCCTGTATGGAAAAAAAGTAAAAATTATAATATTTGAAAGTTATGAGCGTCGAAAGTTCCATATTTCAACACTAATTTTAACGCATCTTTGGGCGGAAATAAATACCATAAGAAGAAGGAAAATTGCAAAACGGCCTCCATACAGGGGTAGATTAGTAATTCAACAATGCAAACAATTTTATTTTGTAAATATACATTTAGTCGTTTTTTCATGATATCTAGACTGCCAAAGGTCTGTTTATAAAATTTCGCGCGCTCGTTTTCGTCCTAAATCATGATCTATTTCGCTACATATTTGCAAAAGTGCTAATTCGTACGCGAACTAGCTTCTTACTGCTTCTCACAACATCTATCTCTTTCGCACGTGTTGTCGGATGAGATAGCATGGATTTTACCCTCGCGCACAAAATAGTTCGTGCCGTCGACTAGGGGAACCTTAATAGTTCGATTCTTAAGCAGTCGGGTTTTTGATTTTTAAATTAACTTTGTTTATTTACTTTTAAACATATTTTATGCGGTATATATTTATGTAACCTCCTCTTAAAACCCTTCATTTTGATACCCCAAAAGAAGGGTTAGGAAGAAAAAAAAAATTGGGACCCGCACAATATGGCGCCCAAAATCCGCCATGTTTTTTTTTTAACGTCTCCTATTTAAGAACACTTGGGCGGTCAAGACGCGTGTAAAGATGTCTTAATTAAATAAATCCATCTAGCAGTTTGAAAGATATAGGTTGAGGTAATATAATATTACATGAGGACAAGATACGCTCGAAAAACATAACCCTTTCCTTGCAGTCGGGTAAAAATAAGGATATGGTCCATATCTTGATATATTATCACACATAACCCTTTCCTTGCAGTCGGGTAAAAATAAGGATATGGTCCATTACCTGGTACACAACATAATATTTTGTCTGCAGGAATATGAGAACAAGTCGTTAGAAGAGCTTCGTCTAGAAGACTACGTGGCCGGCCGAAAGGGCAACACCAGCGGAGTATTCGGCGGCTTCCAACAGCAGACTGAGAACAAACCGCTCTTTGGGAACACCTGTAAGTATTGTAGTGTGGTTTAATATGAGAACAACCGTCTAGAAGACTACTTGGCCGGGCGAAAGGGCAACACCAGCGGCGTATTCGGCGGGTTCCAACAGCAGACTGAGAACAAACTGCTCTTTGGGAACACCTGTAAGTATTGTAGTGTGGTTTAATATGAGAACAACCGTCTAGAAGACTACTTGGCCGGGCGAAAGGGCAACACCAGCTGAGTATTCGGCAGGTTCCAACAGCAGACTGAGAACAAACTGCTCTTTGGGACCACAAGTCAATCTGCGAAGCCTTTACCAAGTATTTAGGGGTCGGTTTCCAGTATAACCGTATACAGTCGAAAAGCAGTACCAGCTGAATGACAATAATCTTACGCTGTCTATAAAAGGGCAAAAAGCAGTTTATATGTACAATTTCAGAAAAGACAGTATATTCGCATATTTAGTTTTTATTCATTTGAGCATATTTAATATTCTAATTTGTATAATTCAATGTTTGTTTGTTCGTATTCTATGTGTTCCCATAACGTTCATCCGATTGCGATAATACTTTTTCAACTTATCGCTTGCATTTATGCGGAAGTTTACTGCAATTAATTTGCGGCAACTGAATAATAGCTTGCATTATATAAAATACTAGCGACCTGCTGCGGCTTCGCCCGTGACAAATTATACTAAAAAACATTCCTCGTTTCTCAGTCTTTCTATTGGTGAAAATCCGTTCAGTAGTTCTTGAGTTTTTCGCGTACAAACGCGGCGGGGGACTTCCTACTTCCTACTAATATTATAAAGGTGAAAGTTTGTGTGTGTGTGTGTGTTAGTATGTTTGTTAATTCTTCACGCTTAAACGGCTGGATAGACCTGGATGAAATTTGGCATAGAGATAGATTATTGTCAGTAATAAACACATAGGATTTTTATCCCGAGGGAATATATTTTCAGGATAAAAATAAGTCGGGTTTTCCTTCCTGACGCTATAACTCCAGAACGCACGAACCGATTTCCACGGTTTTGCATTCGTTGGAAAGGTCTCGGGTTCCGTGAGGTTTATAGCAAAGAAAATTCAGGGTAGGGTAGGGTAGGTAGGGTAGGGTAGGTAGGGTAGGGTAGGTAGGGTAGGGTAGGTAGGGTAGGGTAGGTAGGGTAGGGGAGGTAGGGTGTGTAGGGTAGGGTAGGTAGGGTAGGGTAGCTAGAGTAGGGTAGGTAGGGTACGGTAGGTAGGGTAGGGTAAGTAGGGTAGGGTAGGGTAGATAGGGTAAGGTAGGGTAGGTAGTGTAGGTAGGTAAGTAGCCAATTGACGGGAGCGAAGCCCCGGGGCCAGCTAGTTTTCAGGATAAAAATTATCCCGGGAATATGTTCCCTCGGGATAATTTTCGATTTTCACGCAGATGAAACCGCTGGCAGAAGCTAGTTTTATAACATGTAGTGACATTTTATTCGTATTCATAGCATTTCGTAATTTACAGTGACACTTTATTTTACGACTAGCTGTCCCACGCAGCTTCACTCCCGTCAACGGGCTACCTACCTACCCAACAGACATGAATGTTGCGTAACCTTAACCGCTTACGCAGCGCAAAAAGGAATCATTTTGCCCGTTTTTGCAACATTTTAATTTTTGCTCCGCTCCTAATGGTCGTAGCGTGACGTTATATATAGCCTATAACCTTCCACGATAAATGGACTATCCAACACAAAAAGATTTTTTTTAAATCCAACCAGTAGTGCCTGAGATTAGCGCGTTCAAACAAACAAACAAACTCTTCAGTTTTATAATATTAGTATAGATATGACTGTATACTTAAATATGACTTTTTGTTCACAGCATTCGGGCAGCCAGCCACAACCAGCGCCCCGTCAGTGTTCGGGGGCGGAGGCCTGGGCGGCGCCGGGGGCTTCGCAGCGCAACCCTCGTCGTTTTCCTTCGCTGGCAATGCCGCCACTACCAACACCACAGGGCTGTTCGGCGCTAACAAGCCGGCCTTCGGCGCTGCACCTACCACTGGTAACTTTACACAACTTTCAAACGTTAAAGCAATTATCTAGCACATCTTAAATCAAATCTCAAAAATTGGAGGTAAGCTGTTTTTTTATATAATGGTTTAGAAGAAGTGTCCTATCGGACCCCGCACTGTATCCGCGTGGTGAATTACGCTCACTCAGAGTGGATCTTCAATCAATTTACTGTTAATTACAGAATTATCATTTAAAAAGATCATAACACTTAAAAGTTTCAGAGGAAAATAAACTTTTAGAATATTAAAGTTCCTTATCCAAAATCACATTTTATTGAATCATGTTTAGACAGATTATGATAAAGATAAGATAAAGATATGTATTTGCTCAAACACGTGTATTCATGCAAGAATAAATAATACGTGCATGCAGGATAACATTTTAAAAAAACAAAAGGCGTGCAAAAATATTTTGAAATTAATATCATGAACAATTACAATAAAAATGAATTTAAACACAATAATTACAGAATGTCAACAGTAAAAAAAACTATATAAACTGAAAATAATCATTAAAAAGTTAAAAAATATCATTCAGATGTCAATTAATAGAAAAATAAGTCAAAATTATGTAAAAATATCAAACAAATGTCAAGTAAAACATGTATGTCAAATCTATGTAAAAATATAAAATAAAAGTCAAATAAAAATGTATAATAAATCTAAGTAAAATATTAAAAAAAAATGTCAAATAGAAATAAAAAAATAAAAAAGATAGTAAAAATGTCAAATCTAAGTGACATTCATCAAATGTCAAAATATCAATAATAATCTATGTCAAAATAAATGATTCTGCCAGAAATTCGTTTATATCATAGTAGGCTTTTTTAATCAGAAAGGTTTTTAACTGTTTCTTCAACTGAACTTTGCTAAGCTCCCTCCAACTTTTAAGTAACTTATAATAACAAGGTATGCTTAGTAATTTTAACCAATACTTTTCGTTGCAGGTGGAACCGGTCTGTTTGGTGCAACCACCACACAAGCGCCCACTTTCGGTACCAACACTTCTACATTTGGGTTCGGTGCTACCACTCTTAATCAGGTGAGTTTATATATTAAATACGAGGTACGACTGTATTGTGGGTCAATAGTACTCACAGCGGATCTTTGTGTCCCTGAAGTTGGTTCTGCAAACCATTGCGCAAGAAACGGTTTTTTATCGAGTATACTGCATAGAGTAAGCGAGATAGGACGATGCGACAAACGTAAGCGAGTGAAAGAGACAGTTATACAATGCTATCTTCACCTTCAACATCGATACAAAAGTAGCTACTGTGCAGGGTCATGCGGCCAATTCAGAGACACAAAGATTTGTTGTGGGTATCATATTTGAATAACAGGTTCAAAGTGTCTGACCTAAACTGCGACTTCGGCATAAATGGGCCGAAGATAAAGTGTATTTAGCAGGCAAAAATCAGCCAATGTTTTCGCCGAAGATGAAGTGTGTTTAGCAGGTGCCGAAGTTGAACGAACAGTTAGGAAACCGCGAGAGTGCGATGGAAGCGGTGGAGGGGTGGGGTCAGGGCGGGTCAGGGTCATACTTCGTTGAAGCGGCCGGTCTCTTTGAGAGCTAATTCAAACTAAGAGAGTGCGTTGCGTTTGTTTTTAGGGTTCCGTACCCAAAGGATGAAAACGGGACCCTATTATTAAGACTCCGCGAACCGTCTGTCTGTCTGTCTGTCCATCTGTCACCAGGCTGTATCTCATGAACCGTGATAGCTAGACAGTTGAAATTTTCACAGATGATGTATTTCTGTTGCCGCTATAACAACAAATACTAATAACAGAATAAAATAAATATTTAAGTGGGACTCTATATAACAAAAGTGATTTTTTTGCCGTTTTTCGCGTTAATGGTACGGAACCCTTCGTGCGCGAGTCCGACTGGCACTTGGCAGGTTTTTAAACACCAAAGCGCGCGCCTCAAAACGTCTAATGTGTACACAATCACCCAGAAATCGACCTTCGGTTGTACACTATAGATTTTATAATTTTCACAAGTTTTTTTTTGTTGCTTTGTTTATTTTTCTTTAAGATTATGAGAATTCAAAAAACAAATACCAGTCAATTACCTTTGGACAGTTTTTAAATCCATATTTGTCACTGAAAACATAATAATTTAATTTGAACTATGTGAAAATGTTCCTAACTTCAAATTATTTTAAAGCAGCAACAATCAGGCGGCGGCCTACTGTTCGGCGGCGCTAAGCCCGCCACCACAGGCTTTGGCGCTCCACCAGCTAGCACAGGCTTTGGCGCTTTCGGCTCTGCCGGTGTGTTCGGCGCCAAGACACAGGCGCCCACCTTCGGCACACAGGCTCCGGGTGAGTTAAGATCTGCCTAGCCTTCTCCTTAAACAACATTTTGACGACACGATTGGCGCAGTGGTTGTGAGATCAGCTGCTATGCCGCGTGTCGCAGTTTCGATTTTCGTCACGTAGTCAATATCCTCTCTAGGAAAATCTCGCGCTTTTTAACCAACTTCCAAAAAAGGAGGAGGTTTCTGAGTTCGACGGTATGTATATTTTTTTTTATGTGTGTTCGCGGATATCTTCCGTCGTTTATGAACCGATTTTGATGATTACTTTTTTGTTGGAAAGGAAATATCCCTATGGTGGTACCTTGATGAGGAAACCAGGATCTGATGATGGGATCCTAGAGAAATCGAGGGAAATCCTCAAACATTACAGGCATACATGTAGCGATTTTAGTATTTTCATCAATAATGCAATCATTTGTACTCAGAAAGTATCATTTGGTGAAGTGGAACTGATGAAGAACACCACAATGGTCACTGGAAATCCTAAATAAAACAATGTATCCTATCCGTGTTTGGGCTTATTGGAATCGTCATGAGATGTACTTTGGCTATAAATAATTTTTATGATAATTGGAGGTACCTTCCAATACTGTCGAATAACGGAAAACAATAAGTACAAAAGACACTGACTTCGGAGAAGAAAGTAATTTTTCGTTTTGTAGTGTTTTGTTTTGGAAGTCGGTTTGAATTTTTGTTCGAGACATATACAATTAAGTTGTTTTTACCCGACTACGGCGAAGCCAAATTCCTTTTGGCTTCGCCGTAGTCGGGTTATGTTTTAGCAGTCTATGTATGTATAAATGTTTGCATTAAGGTATGTTCCTCCGTAGCGCCTAAACTATTCATCCGACTTAAATGAATAAGGTGTCAATCACAGACATAAATCTAACTAGATAACGCAAGTCCCTCCATCTGTATCAAAACCAAGCGTGCCACTTTTACACAAACAATTTAGAAACAAATTTACTTATCAATAAAAGAAAACATTTCCAATGCCTCGGCCAACTTTTTCTATACAGTTTTTACAACTCTATATTTATTTAGGATTTTTTTAAATATCTGTGGATATCCGGTGCCGATAATGCTAAATGAAAAGCTCGAAGTACGATCATTGATCGTACTTTTACTCCTTTTTTTGACACGCGAACTACATACAATCGCGTCATCTAGTTAGATTTATATCTGTGGTGTCAATTGATTCGTTATTACGACCCGGGTAACATAGGCTAAAAAAAACAGTAATCGGGTTACAGTTTTTAAACTTTTTTCATAAAACACGAAGGGGAAGAAACGCGGGCGAGAGGTTGATTTTTTATGCAACTTCTTATTTATTCTTTACTAGCTAACCCCCGCGGCTTCGCTCCCGTCAACTGGCTACCTACCCTACCTACCCTAACTACCTACCCTACCTACCTTACTCTACATACCCTATCCTACCTACCCTTCCCTACCCTACCCTCCCTACACTACCTACCCTACCCTACCTACCTTGTCCTACCCTACCCTACCTACCCTACTCTACCTACCCAACCCTACCTACCCTACCCCACCCTACCTACACTACCTACCCTAACTACCTACCCTACCTACGTTACTCTACATACCCTATCCTACCTACCCTTCCCTACACTACCTACCCTACCTACCCTGTCCTACCCTACCCTACCTACCCTACTCTACCTACCCTACCCCACCCTACCTACCCTACCTACCTTACTCTACATACCCTATCCTACCTACCCTTCCCTACCCTACCCTCCCTACACTACCTACCCTACCCTACCTACCCTACCTACCCTACCTACCCTACCTACCCTGTCCTACCCTACCCTACCTACCCTACTCTACCTACCCAACCCTACCTACCCTACCCCACCCTACCTACCCTACCTACCCTAACTACCTACCCTACCTACGTTACTCTACATACCCTATCCTACCTACCCTTCCCTACCCTACCCTCCCTACACTACCTACCCTACCTACCCTACCCTACCTACCCTACCTACCCTGTCCTACCCTACCCTAACTACCCTACTCTACCTACCCAACCCTACCTACCCTACCCCACCCTACCTACCCTACCTACCCTAACTACCTACCCTACCTACCTTACTCTACATACCCTATTCTACCTACCCTTCCCTACCCTACCCTCCCTACACTACCTACCCTACCCTACCTACCCTACCTACCCTACCTAACCTGTCCTACCCTACCCTACCTACCCTACTCTACCTACCCAACCCTACCTACCCTACCCCACCCTACCCTACCCCACCCTACCTACCCTACCTACCCTAACTACCTACCCTACCCTCCCTACACTACCTACCCTACCCTACCTACCCTACCTACCCTGTCCTACCCTACCCTACCTACCCTACTCTACCTACCCAACCCTACCTACCCTACCCTACCCTACCTACCCTAAAGACAGACAGACGTCAGATCACATGAAAATGTCAGTTTAGTTAGAAAACATTTGTATGGGAAAAAGAAAAGGGCTGTTTTTAGGGTTTACTCGCAAAATTATTCGAATTTTTCTCGCCGTAAAAACCATCCTTGGACTTTAACGAACATTCAAAAAAAAGAATAAAATTGGTCCAGGCGTTGTTGAGTTATGCGCTTACCAACACATTTTGCGATTCATTTTTATATTATAGATTATAGATGAGCCAAATTATTATTTTATTTACTTTCTGTTTGCAAAAAATGTTTTGAAGCCATATTTACAAGTTACTACGTGAAAAGCAGAGGGGAAGGGGTTCTTGGTATATACTTCAGATAGTCACCGAGGTTGGGGGTGGGTTAAAAATTTTAAATAGTGGGTCTCGTAGTATGGGTACGTTCCCTAAGGGTCTAAGGGTGTTTATGTATGTGAGTTTAAATGTTTGTATAGGGGTGGGGAGCTGGAGGCGGGGAGGGGTACCCCTATACGTTTTATGGTGACTTTAGCTAATAAAATTCAAATTAATTTGCAGGTTTCGGCTCACTGACAACGGGGGCCTTCGGTACCGCCACGTCGAGTGCGGGGGGTGGGTTGTTCGGAGGAAATACAAGCTTTGGCAAGCCCACTACAGCTCCAACCTTCGGGTTTGGCAACACACAACAGACTGGTCTTGGTAAGTGTCTTAACCTACAGCCTCGGGAACTGTCGGCTGTTTCCGTCAACTTTCGGCTCCACGTCGAAGGAAGCCAATAATAACACGCACCAACCTGGACTAGGTATGTGTCGGCTGTCGGCTGGGGGGGAGGTTTCTCGTTATGTAAGGGCTGGTCACCCATCTACGGACCGACCTCGGCTAACGTTGCTTAAACTTGAAGTTCGACCAGTGCTCCTAATATTATTTAGCCACAGACTCTTTCACGCCACGATCCATATTAATATTATAAATGCAAAATTAACTCAATTTATTCGTTTGTTACCTTTTCACGACTACACGACTGAACCGATTTAGATGCAATTTAGTATGGATATGGCAGGACATAATATAGATTTTATCCCTGTAGTGTATTTCTTTGGGATGATAAAACAGTTTTATGCGGGCGAAAACGCGAGTGGAACTATTTTCTATAAACTCAAGGTGTTTACAATAATCCAGTGCCATTAAGGCAGCCCCTGAGTAGCTGATTTTAAAATGATAATCACGACTTAACGGTTCGTCGTAATTTTTTGGAAAAAATATATATTACATTAGACCATTTCCTTAATAATTTGATATACGAAAATTTTGAGTTTTATTCGTGTAACATAGTGTAATTAATTTGTAAAGTTATGTCTAAAACGGACAAAAACACGACAATTGCACCAAAACCGCTGGGCGTATTTTAATGAAATCGACACCATCTCAAAGACAATTTAATTATCTACATTTTGATCTGAGGCTTCTTTTTTAAGTCATAGCATACTAAAACAAGTACAAAAATCTACAAAATTTTTGTTCGCGCGGGTGTGAATCGTTCCCTCAAGATCGTTGGCGACAGTAGTCGTCTTAATACTTTGGATCCTTATTCTAATAAACTGTTGATCGTTCACAGGTACAGGTCTGGGCGGCGGTCTAGGCGCCAACACGTTCGCAGCGAAGCCAGCAGCGCCGGCCTTCGGCCTAGGTTCCACCATGTTCCCGCAGCCAGCGCAGAACACTACCTTTAAGACTGGTATGTTTAAATATAATAATCATAATCATAATCATTTATTTGCTAATATGGGTAATTACATGAAGTTGTTAAAAAATATAGCACAGTCCAACCATATTACACCTTGAGGCATGCAAATCACAAGCAAGTTCACACATTTACTTGCAAAAAATACTTTATAATTAAACACAATTTCAATTTATTTCGTTTTGTTAATTTCACTGCGTGGCGACAATGAAACATAACAAATCTTAAGCTATCAATAATGTCACTAGATGAATTAAATTAAAAATGTCATTGATTAAATGAGGATGTCAAGATAAATTTGTAAATAAATGTTAAAGTAAATGTCAAAGTAAAATCAAAGCAAATGTCAAAGTAATAATATTAATAATTAAATTATTAATTAAATTTGCGCACCAGTCACATCAACAATATGTCCTTACATCCTCTCTTAAGTAATCCTGAATACTATAATAGCATTTACATAGCAAGAATCTTTTTAATTTCTTTTTGAAATCGTCGATGGATTGAGTTTCTAATATGGACTTAGGCAAGTGATTGTATATACGCGGCGTCATACTGAATATGCTTTTGGAATATAAGGCTGTCTTGTAAGATTTGCAACAAATTTTATCACTATGCCTCATACTTCTGTACCTATCAAAAAGATGTTTGTTAGTTCTTCCAAAGCTAGCAATCTCATAAATGTAGACTGACGGCAATGTTAATATATTATGCTTGATAAAATATGGTTTGCAGCTATCAGTCTGGTTTATGTTAAACATACCCCTAATGCACCGTTTTTGCGCCTTGAATGCCATATCCTTATTGGTGGAATGACCCCAGAATATAACACCATAATTTATCAAGGATCCCACGTAGCCATGGTATGCTGCAAGTACAGCAGAGGTGTTTACCGTTTTTGCCAGCATATGTAGAGCGTATGATTGCTTATTTAATTTCTGATTCAAGGTATCAACATGTGTCTTCCAATTCAAATTACAATCAATTGACATGCCTAAGAATTTTGTAGTTGCTATCTCATTTATTTTGTTACCTGCATATTGTATATTAAGGTCAGTAAATTGGGCTTTACGATTGCGAAATATCATAATTTTAGTTTTGTCAAAGTTCATTTTCAAATTGTTATTAGTCAGCCATTTTATAATATCACTTAGAGTGCTGTTTATATCTTTTTCTAGAGATTCCTTATCCTTACTTGTAAAAACGATAGTACTATCATCAGCAAAAAGTATAGAGGGATGATTGGTTACTTTTGGAAGGTCATTTATGTAAATGATGAACAGCAGAGGGCCCAAAACACTTCCTTGAGGGACGCCTTGTTTGATTTCTCTGTATTCCGATGTGTAGTTAATTTCTTTTTTAGTTTTTGTGCATACTCGAGTAACTAATGTGGACTGCTTTCTGTTGGTAAGATAAGAAGCTATCAGATCTAATGAAGTACCCCGAATACCATAACTATATAATTTATTTAACAGAATTTTGTGATCCACATAATCAAACGCTTTACTTAGATCCATATACAATGCACACGCCGGAATTTTATTGTCTAAGCTACTCATAACTATGCTCAAAAAATCAAAGACTGCCATATTAATGGTTTTATTTTTCCTAAAACCTATCTGCTCTTTAGCAAATAAATTAAAGTTTTCAAAATAGTCATTTATCCTGACATAAATAACTCTTTCATAGATCTTAGAAAGGACCGGTACTAATGCTATGGGCCTATAACAATTCATATTGTAGGTATCATCTTTCTTGAAAAGTGGTTTAATGATTGTTAATTTAAGTCTATCAGGAAAGTGACCATTTTGGATTGACAGGTTAATGATATGACTTAATATGTAGGATAATTTAATTGGCGCTTGTTTTAAAATTTTTGTCGATATATTGTCATATCCAGTACTATTAGTATTTTTTAAGTTTAAAATTATTGTGTGTATTTCATCGGGTGTAGTTGGATACATAAATAATGTTTTGGAGTGATCAGGTAAGGTCCCCGTTTTATTAGCACAATTATTTGTATTCCCTTTTAATTGGTCTATAAAAAAATTATTAAAACTATCCGCAATGGTCTGCGGATCATCCGTACAATCTTTACCGTCTATATGAATTTGACTGATTTGGCTTTTTGGCACATTACACATTGTTTTATTAATAACATGCCAAGTAGCCCTGCATTTGTTTTGAGCTGTATGGATAAAGTAATTGTTCTGAGACTTTTTTGTTAATTTTATAACACGTTGTAATCTACTCGCAAAGTTTTTAAAATTGGTTTTATTTATGTCATTTCGATTCTTACGATACTTCCATAATAATTGCTGTTTACGCATGCAGCATTTTCTTATTCCTTTAGTCATCCATCGGGCTCGTTTTTGAGAATATATTTTAATTCGAATATATGGAAAACATAGATAATAAAATAAGGTAAATAAGTCATAAAAAATGTCAAAAGCTTCCCGCGGGTCATTATTTTCAAATACGTCACTAAATGAAATCGAATTTATGCAATTATTAAATTTCATAATATTATCTTTACTGTAATCTCGTCTTTTTACATACCAATGTTTTAAAGAACAGCTAAGTTTTACGGGACAAGTTAGTAATTGTGCCGTGTGATCTGATAAGGCAAACTCCATAGTTTTACATTTACATCCACGAATGTTAAACATGAAATTATCTATGCATGCTCCACTAATAGTCCTTGTTGGTTCAAATAACCCTAACTGTAGATTGTGACAAGCTAGTGTTTCCATGAACATTGTACTCATCTTGTTTTTATTTAATACATTTATGTTAAAGTCGCCACAAACTATTATTTTCTTTTTACTGTAGCAGTACTTCCCAAGTAGTCGGTTTAAAGTGTCAAAAAATGTGTTTAATTCATCTGTTTTTGACCTTGGTGGTCGGTATATACAAAGTATTATGATATTATGACTTAGGAGTTCGATGCCTGAGCACTCCAGAATGCCTTCGATGCAATATTTTTTAAGTTTAGTTATTGGTTTAAACGCATGATTATTACGTACTAAGATACATGAACCCCCTCGACGATTATTCCTTGAGAAGAAGGATCCCTGAATAAAGTTAGGAATGTCGATTAAATCCGTATCAGCATTCAACATATTATGCTCTGTGAGACATACGACATCTACTGGATTTTCTGCGTCTTGGAGGGACGACAGAGATAAAGATAATAAATCCATTTTCCTAGCAAGTCCATTTATGTTTTGATGAATGATGTTTATATTTTTATACACGAAAAAAATCTGATTTCTTTGGGGTATTTTGAATTCCAGGATTCGTTTCAGTTTCAGGGATTGTATGATTTGAAATGTCAGAGTCCATAATTTGATACTTTAAATTGTCAAAAATAGTTTTCATTCCACAATTATTCAATCTACCAGTGTTATTTGAAAACATAGTACGATCATATAATAAGTTTAAATTGGAGTCAAATAGTACGGCATAGTCATAAATTTGTATGTCATGATATAGTAAGCTATTGAACATTTCAATTCTCCGGTTGAACATACCAGAATAATCATTGCACCTATATGTAGGCAGACATAGAATTATATTTGTGTGGGATAACATTAAAAGGTTTTCCCTAATGTTGGAAATTAGGTCTGAATAGTTTTTAGTTAATTTAAAATCTTCATTACCTATTAGAATTACACAATAGTCTTGCATATTATAATTAGTCAGTTTTGAGTCTAGATTACTAACAAGCGTACTTATTCCACAGTTAGTTGTGATATAATGACAGATCTGATGGTTCGGAAAGGAGTTGTGTGCTATGGATAATACTTTGTTAGTGTTATTACTACTGATTATACACAATTGGTTTTTCTTGGCTTGCAGTTGAGACGAGTTGTTATCATTTTTCTGATGACTTCCCATAGTTTCTTTATCAAACTTTAATGCAGTTGTTAGTCTATTGGACGTAGATCCTCGTTTGTGGCCTTCTTGGACGGTATTTCGCCTTAGATCCAAGTGAGCTGTAGAATGTTGTTCTTTGTAGGGTGTAGACAATCTCACATTATTTTTAGGCGTTCCAATTTCACTGGTTAATTTCTTTGTTGCGTTCTTCACTAGTTGATATTTGTTGTTTAAATGATTAATGGTCTGTTTTAACTCGCTATTTTCTATTGACAAATTGTTTATCTCGTCATGGGCTGACAAAAGTTGTGACTTTAGTTCTCCGATTTCCCGCTGTAAGTCTTGTACTTTATCATTCTCCTCGTCATCCGATATGTTTGGCATACTGTTGGTGGTGCCATCTAGTGTCGTGTTGTTACAACTAACGTCGTTAGTACTGATATCGTTAAGTGTCGTCTCTGACAGTGATTTCGTTCGGTTTCGTCGCAGAGTAATATTCTCGAAGAAATTCATTTTGTTGTAATTTACTAATTTAACAAAGTAAACCTTTAAAAAGACAGTGTTTGAAGCGGGGTTCGAACGCAGTGCCTACAGGCGCACGAGTCAAAAGCATATGCCTCAGCCGCTAGGCCAAGCGATCATTAGTAACAACGGACGAAATAGGGAAGCATTAGCTACTAGATGCTTGTTGCGTCAAATGACATAAATGTAGGTAAAGTGGCAAATGGGTTCAAAGTCCAATTTCTTTGTTTTTTTGTGGTGTACGGGACGGTTTAAATTTGAATTGTCTTTGTGTTTGCGGTCACAGTTTTTATCACTTTCTGTTAATGTTTGTTACAAAATATGCAGTCTATCACTGATTTAGGTACTACGTTTACAAAACATGCACTTTAAAATAAGATTTCAATTGTTTTGGAAAAGTTTAACACTGTTCATACACACTTTTTGTTTTTGTTTTGATATCACAGCTGATTGATTATAGATTCACTTGATAACAATGTCTCTGCTGTATCAATGTGTCCTTTCACGAATACATTTAGTTTTATCGTTAAACTGTAACTTAAACTATTTTTAAATAATTTTAAAATACGGACTCGAAGTTGACATGACTACTAGCGCCACAACTTCTCCACCACATATTCTTTAATTATAGTAGAGTCACTGGAACAACTTGCGACCCACGGATGCCGTGACGAAAGACGAGAATGGATAAAGTGAGAAATGAGTATATTAGAGGAAGTTTGAAAGTGGCGCCTGTGACATAAAAGTTGAAAGGAAACCGTTTGTCCTGGTATGGTCATGTGATGAGGAGGGATGAAACGCATGTTAGTAAAAGAATTATGAATATAAATGTGGATGGATGGAGAGGGACAAAGAAAAGATGGGTGGCCTGTGTGAGGAGTGATATGAAAGAAAAGGGAGTCAGTGATAGCGTGACGGGGGACAGGACGGTATGGAAGAAGAAAACCTGTTGCGCCGACCCCAAGTAACATGGGAGAAGGACAGGCAGATGATGATAGTAGACGTCTGTGAAGCAGCTCGTATGAAAGAAAGAAAGATAGAAAAATATTTATTTGTGACCCGCACAGGAGTCACTAGTACGATAGGTGTAGTGTGGTGTGTGTGCAGTGGTATGATGTACTACCAGCACACATGATGTATTTCTGCCGCCAAGCTTTTCGTTTACACTATTACACAGATTCCGTATCGTGTTTTGCTCCGATTAGACGGATTTTTAGACATATGAAGCAATTCATAATGATATCGTGCTTGTGCTTTGAGTTTTCAATTAAGGTGCTGGTGTTGCAGGAAAGGTGGAGGCCACTTGACAAACAAATAGCAGTGGGCTTGTTTGTTTGTCTCTAGCATAGAGTCCTAGGTTCGTTTCCCAGGTCGGGTTAAATATTATTGGGTTTTTTTGTTATCATGTATTCATTTGTCTATAACAGGGGTCACCAAATGGCGGACCGCGGTCTGGATCCGGACCGCCCCGAACTATTTTGTGTGGACCATAAGTAAACAGTACAATATAATTTACTTGTGTTACTTGTGTACGTAATTTAATTATCTCTACAAAATCTTCATTGATATTGTGTCTATATTTACATATTTAAGGTTATTATTTCAATAACTCTTGCCCACCCTCCTCTCAATACGACCGCTTTGTATGTATAACCACGGATACCCAACGCGAAGAAATACAATTTGGTTCAAATAAATTGCACTAGATGGCGTGATAAGCTTCGATTTATTAATGAGATTTGTGAAATACTTTTCTAGAAACTATCATAAAAAAATGTGTTCTTGTTTAGTTAACTCTACTAAGCACAAAATTAAGGAATAGTAGGCTCTTAAATCACATTACTGAGCCATCTAATCGATTTTTTAAATTTGGTATTAACACGTTTTAGTACAATGAAACTGTAAAAACATGCAAAAAATGCTATAAAACAAATCGTCAATGTATTAAAAAAAAGTATTCACGAACTGAGTAAACCCTTTTACTTGCAAGTTGCTGGTAACACCATCTATATCCGTGGAACGTCACCGATCAAGATCGATGTTCTTAGAAATATAATCAGTTTTATCAGACGAAAAACGCTAGTAACGTCGGCACGGTTTCTTTGTACGGGATGAATCATATGTATGCTAGTGCGATGCGAGGAGATGGAGGGGTCAAAGTAAACTACATGTTAGTTACTACTCCAAGAGTCGATTACTCTTCCACCTTTAATTAGCAACATTATATACATAGTTACGACGTGATGTTATGTCGATAATCTATAATCACGTATTCACATACTATCAACCTTAGCATATTATACTACGTGCTGTACGTGACGTGCTGATGTACGTGACATCACACCACATCACCCCCTTAAATTTAAAAAAAAAATTTTTTTTACAAGGTTTTTTTTTTTTTTCCACATTACAAACTATTACTCTAACTCTTACAATACAATTTTGTTCTATTCTTATGTACTATATCTATTTTATTTTTATACTTAATCACAACATTTGGTGACTCGTCTTTTACAACTTCAAAAGGTCCATTATAAATACATTCCAATTTATTGCCAGTTTCATTCTTAATCAATACTAAATCACCTTCCTTATAGGTTACAGAATTAAGATTCTTATCATAACAATGTTTCCTAGCTAATTTACTCGCTATTAAATTCTCCCTTGCATCATTTTGTGCCCTTTGCAATCTGTACTTAAATTCTAAAGGATAATTATCAAAATTATACAATGGTTCAACACTTTCTCCTTGAAGACTACTTGGTAATCTGCATTCTCTTCCAAACACTAGCTCATAAGGTGTATATTTGGTAACAGTATTAACTGTCGTATTATAAGAAAAACACCAAAATGGAATCCAAGAACTCCATGATGATGGGTTATTATCTGTCTGTATCCTCAAATATGCACCTAATGTTTTATGTACATTCTCCAAAGAACCTATACTCTCATGATGATATGACGTCGACATGACTTTATTGATGTTCAAGATATCACATAGCTCTATCATTACTTTCGAAACGAATTCACTACCCCTATCCGTAGCTATTGTTTTCGGTATTCCATATCTCAAAACAAAATTCTCTGCCAAGGCTTTTGCTACCTCATTTGCGGATTTATTCTTTAACGGATAAGCCTCTACAAACTTCGTAAGTTCACATTGAAGAGTTAATATGTAAACATTGCCTCTTTCGTCTCTATCAAGGGGTCCTACTATGTCTAAATAAATCTTCTCAAACGATGTTGATGCAGTAGTCGTAATCGTCATGGGTTCCCTAGTATTCGTAGAATACTTTTGCTTACAACACTTATCACATTTACCAACGTACTCCACTACGTCTTTCTCTATAGAAGGCCAATAATAATACTTCTTTATATTATTCACCATCCTACGTATTCCTGCATGACCACTCGTGGGTAAAATATGGAAATCATTCAAAATAACCTTCTTCTCATCTTTCCCTTCTATTCTCCGTAAATCCTTCACTACACACAGTTTAAAATCCCCACTAATCGAACTTCTATTTTCCTTTAAATATTTTGCCATTCTTGTAATAAAATCAACGTTATAACGATTCTTCATAATAATTACTTCTTTAATGCCTTCTTCAATACAAAAACTGACTATGTCTTTCGATAACTCGTCTCGCGAAATTCCCGATAAAGATTCATAGTTTACATAAATACTCGAGTTTTCTGGCATATACACTAAATTGCGCGACTTTGAAAATATCTCCCTACAACCTTTATTATTATTGTTGTTATTATTATTGTTACGTAACATTTTCTCCCAATCATCTAAACAAATCTCAATGTCATTTCCTTGCTTCTTAAGTACTTCCACGATCCTAGGGTGATCAGTCCCAGATACCACGGAGTCCCTATCACAAACATTTGGCTTTCCCAACTGCTTGTACTGCGCCCTCGTCATTACGGATATCGTCTTTTCCCGTATCAATTTCAAATCCTCACTCGTTATCACTATTCTAGAAAGTGCATCCGCTAGTACATTCTCTTTGCCCTTAATATATTCAACCTCAAAATCATACTCCTCTAAACACAAACGAAACTTAGTCAACCTACTAGATGGATCTGTCATGTTAAACAAATACAGTAATGGCCGGTGATCCGTCTTTACAACGAACCTCCGTCCGTACAAATACGGTCTAAAATATTTAACTGACCAAACTATTGCCAACAACTCCTTCTCTATTATCGGATAATTTAACTCACTCTTCCCTAACGACCTACTAGCATATGCGATGGGTTTTCCGTTCCCATTACACAACACACTCCCTATAGCATATCCAGAACTATCGGTTTGCAATATAAAAGTATTGCTATCAGAAAAATCAGGATAATCCAACACCGGTGGACTCATTAACGCTTCCTTAAGCAACAAAAACGACTTCTCGCACTCATCGGACCAACTAAATACAACACCTCTCTTACACAGCTTATTCATAGGTACCACTATATCAGCAAACTGTGGTATGAATTTCCTATAATAATTCGCAAACGCTACAAATCGCTTTACCTCATCAACCGTCGATGGACGCGGATAACCTCTAATAACTTCTACCTTCTCTGGATCTGGTGAAATACCTTCGGCCGATATTACATGCCCCAAATAAAGCACTTGCTTCTTCAAAAATTCACATTTAGACGGATTCAACTTTAGATTTACTTCCCTCAAGCGTGAAAATACTGATATTAGGTTCCGATTATGTTCATCTAAATTCCGTCCAAAAATAATGAGATCATCCAAATAAATCAGACACCTATCGTAATTCAATCCAGACATGGCCACAGTCATTAATCTACTAAACGAACTCGGACTTATCTTCAAACCCATTGGTAACCTACACATTTGATACTGCCCCTTGTCTGTTGTGAAAGCAGTGTACTTCCTACTACTCTCCTCCAAAGCACACTGATAATAAGATTGTGATAAATCACAGTGACTAAAGTAAACTGCGCCTGACATCGAATCCAAAATCTCAGTTATATTCGGCAATGGAAACTTATCATCCTGTACCTTTTCATTCAACTGCCTATAATCTATAACCACTCGCCATTTCTTCTCCCCACTACGATCCGTCTTTTTGGGTACCACCAAAACAGGACTAGACCACTCACTAACCGCCTCTTCAATGATATTACCCTCCAGCATCTCCTGCACTTGCCTATCAACCTCCTTCTTCTGTGCATAAGGTATCCTATACTGTCTCTTGTACACCGGAGTAGCACTCTCTTTCAAGCGTATAGACTGCTCATATACGTTAGTGACAGCTAATTTATCACCCGGGAGATGAAAAACATCCGAAAACTTTGCACACACTTGCTCAACCGACAACCGCTCCTCGGCGTTCAAATAGTCGAGTTTAAGTAAAGAAAGTACCTCTTCTACACGCTCAGCGTCCGTCCCTGGCTTCACGAAATTACAACAATCAAAATCACTCAACGGACAAACTTCCACACCGGACATACTACACACAACTTCCTCGGAGTTCGTATTTAAAATCCTAACGGGGACCATCCCGCTTTTAGGCCTTACTAACACACTAGCCAAGAAAACGCCTTTCCGCAATTCTTGCCTAACTACCACACAATCTTCCGCTCTGTTAACGGGGTAATACCTAACCACCTCACAACGCGGTGGAATAGTCAACAAGTAATCATAGGACTTAAGTGGCATCGAAACCACCCGTCGTCCACGATCCCTAAGAGAAAACCTATTCGCCGAAAAATCTATAATACCACCATACTTCTGCAAGAAATCCTGACCTAATATACCAACCGACTTACATGGCAAATCATCAAATATATAAAACTTATGCGTGAAAGAACACCGTCCATACTCCAACGTTAAATATACATAACCTATAGCCCTCAAACTACCTCCTACACCATTAATCACTAATTCTTCCTTAACTACCTTACAGCACAAAGTATTGTTCAACAAGAAACCACTTTTTACAGCCGATATCGACGCGCCCGTATCTACTAACCATTCCGCATTTATATTATTCACTAGAAAATTAACCCAATTAATACTATCGCAAGCTAAAATACGCTTAGTCTCGAAAAAACTGCAACTGGTGGTCAGTCGCTTCATTACGTCGTGACATTGACGTTCCGCCTGAGTCAGCATCACTACGCGCATGCTCGAAATACGCTACACGCCTCCGACCTTGTTGAGTCGAATGACCACGATGAGCATTATTGCTACGACCGCGCATTCCACGATTATGCCATGCGGTGGCATTTTTGCGCGTACGCTCAACAGCTGTCTTATGTTGCGCGTATCCATTTCCTACTGTAGACCGCCTACAACCATTTCCGCGACCTCTATTATCAAAACCACCCCTCGCGGGCCAACGCTGATACGCCATGACCTGTGCCGACGATGCACAACCTTCGTCTTCTGCTACCCTGATCGCATCCTTCAAACAAGTCAAATTCCGCGCCGTAATGATCGTACCTAAACGCTGATTGCGAAGCCCGTCAGCAAACTTCCTGATCGCGTACTTTTCGTTCAACGGCCGCAAAATCTCATATGCTTCCGAACTTTCCCCGGCTTGAGAGATAGTCAAATTAACCATTAACTTCTCTATCTCAGCCCCAAAATCCGCGACCGACCTATCATTCTGCCTAGCGCGAGCAAGCTTCGCTTGCACAGCTACGTCTGACTCTACTGTTAACAAATGCTTCTTCATATCAGCTAACAGACAATCTACCGTTGCGTAAGTAGAGGACAACCGAATCCTAGCACCCTGGGTAAGTCGTGTTGTCAAAACAAATTTAATTAAAAGAGCATTATCTGCTTCCACTAACATAGAACTATATAATCCTATGGCATCAATCAAGTCTTGCGTAACTTGTTCATCGCCACTCATCTTCGGGAGTAGGCCAACTGCCGTTCTCAAAGAAAACTTTTCCGCCGCCATGTTTTGTTCCGTTCCGGTTCCGCTCTCAAACTTAACAGTGTCCACGTATAACGCTTCTATCTTACATACCAACTGAGCCAGTTCTTCCGAGAACTTACTAGATTCTGAAACTATACACTTAAATTTACGATAGAGCGCTTTCACCTCACTGATCTTACTATCAAAATTTCTGCCTTTTCGCCTACTAGGGCCTAACTTGACAATAGATTCCCTTAATAACTTAAGTTGTACAAATAGCGACGTTAACTCCACTTCCATTTAAATCAAT
Source organism: Orthosia gracilis (assembly GCA_947562075.1). Taxonomy (NCBI): domain Eukaryota; kingdom Metazoa; phylum Arthropoda; class Insecta; order Lepidoptera; family Noctuidae; genus Orthosia; species Orthosia gracilis. Next base: position 12,034,910 of record OX387277.1, read on the forward strand.
GTCTCCAAATTTAACGATGACCGCAAGCACCGACACACACTTATTCACATTCACATAAGAAACACTCACTTCGTTCCTCCGACGGCTCCTGGTCAAACCATCTGTACAGCCTTCTGGACTTCCCGCTGTCTCATCTTTTCTTCAATCCAGTTGTGGTGACATCTCCGATACATGCGAACCGCCAAACCTATGATGACAACTGCCATACCCACAGCCATAAACAGCAACACGGTCTTGATAAACGCCAGCTGCTCCTGCGTAGCCGTTGCGGTATTTGCACCACTCGTAGACGCCTGGGCAATAATCACCTCTTCCTTGGACGTCGTGCTCCCCATGGCCTGTGACGCGACGCGACTGACGTGATACTCAACGAAGACAATCAAACCGCGAACCACGAACCGTGACTAGCTCCTGGTCGGACAACTATAACGCCGTCCAGCCGACTGGCAGGGTCGCCATGCGATGCGAGGAGATGGAGGGGTCAAAGTAAACTACATGTTAGTTACTACTCCAAGAGTCGATTACTCTTCCACCTTTAATTAGCAACATTATATACATAGTTACGACGTGATGTTATGTCGATAATCTATAATCACGTATTCACATACTATCAACCTTAGCATATTATACTACGTGCTGTACGTGACGTGCTGATGTACGTGACATCACACCACACTAGTATAATATTATCTGTGGTATAACTATATAATTTTGTCGACAGGTCTTGAAGGCGGTCTCGGCGGCGGTATGTTCGGCCAGAACACGTCACTGGGCGGCGGATTAGGAATGGGTATGAATAGTATGCTCAGCAACCAGCAACAGGGGATGAAGTTAGTATAGATTTGCTTAGATTTGTTCTTTAAATGTCCTAACGTCAGCGTTCTATTGCACGAAATTAATGTATCTCTTGTCTAAACTCTCCAATTATGATCTACTAGCTGACCCCCGCGGCTTTGCTCATGTCATCTGGCTTCCTACCACCTACCTACCCTACCCTACCTACACAACCCTACCTTCACAATCCTACCTGGCCTACCCTTCCTACCCTACCCTACCTACCCTACCCTACCCTACCTTACCCTACCCTACCCTACCCTACCCTACCCTACCCTACCCTACCCTACCTACTTACTAATTTGTTAATTGAGTGTGCAAGTCACCCCCTGCCATCTTACAGCCGTGTAGTTCAACAGTGGTTAGGCAGGCGCCAAATAGTCATTCTATAGTTTAAGACAATTGATGCACTAAACTTCCCAAACCCATAGCTCACAATATATTTGTCTCCATATTTAACAATAGTCCTGCACCGGGGATCGTCTTTAGGTGCACTTAGTAGTGCATACAGGTATAATGGTCGGTTGGTGTCACGGATCATGATACATGTCTAACAAGGCCTCTGCGAGTTGGCTTCGGCCCCTTTCATAGGACCAGGCTCTCAGAGTCCCGAGATTGTTAAATACATTAAAATGTGTAGTTAACTCAAACAATAATTATGATCATTAACTAGCTGTCCCACGCGGCTTCGCTCCCGTAAACTGGCTACCTACCTATACATGAATGTTGCGTAACTTTAACCGCTTACGCAGCGCATGCAACGGAAGCTCTCAAAAAGGAATAATTTTTTCCCATTTTTGCAACATTTTTCATTAATGCTCCGCTCCTATTGGTCGTAGCGTGATGTTATATAGCCTATAACCTTCCTCGATAAATTTTCAATTCCAACCAGTAGTTCCTGAGATTAGCGTGTTTAAACAAACATGCAAACTCTTGAGCTTTATAATATTAGTATAGATTGGGTCCGAATTTCAGGCTTAATTATAAAGGACATGGCCAGAATTTGTATAGAACTGTGTCCGAACAAAAAATATTCATGTACATTGACATACAGTATGTATAGCATTAAGCAAGTTATTGACAAATAGCAACTTTGAACACTACTAATCCGGAGGGCAGAATTTGGCCATGTCCTTTTAGTTGATGTTCACGATACACCAATTATTTACAATAATATTTTTTACAGCAACAGTCTATCCGGTTCTTCAGCGGGTGGCAACGTTCACGAACAAATCCTGACTTTGGCGGCCAGACCGTACGGCGACTCTCCCCTGTTCAAAGATTTGTTGCCGGATTCATGTGAGTACTTAAAATGCTTCCCATACAACTTGTAGAAACTTAATTATGATTTCTAAGAGACGGTTTATCATTAAGGCGATATATACGCCCCAATGTAAACGCAGTATTGAACCGCCTTTTGAACAGTTTTGTTTGCAAATATTATTTGATTTACATATGCTATGTCAGCTATGAGGAAATTCCAGCCATCAATTTTTCTGTAAAAAAATATTTTTAAACATCCAAGTCGTTTTGGAGGAGTATCCAAAAGTTGCGAAAAATATCGTGTTGTTAATTATTTTTTTAAAGAAAAACTATTTGTTATACGAAAATACCATGTTTAAAAAATAATGTACATGAAACAATAATACATATGTATTTTTTTCAAACCTTTTAACCTAGCCGTTACTAAGGAGTATGCTTTAAAAGTAACCGTTTTACGGCACTAAAGCGTATGTAGGCCCTTAACTAGCTGTTGCCCGCGACTTCGTCTGCGTAGCAATAGTGCTAGCCTATTTTATTTTATGTCGCGAAATATTGTAGGTGTGTTTGTGCCGCCTTACTTGAGAAATTATTAGTTTACCATACAAACTTTCACCTCTTTAAGGTTGCTCTAGTCGATCATTCTTCCATACAAACGTAATCTGGCGATTATTCCACTGTTTGACGATGTACGTTCTAAAAAAAAAAATGATATCAATTCGTCTCATCATTATCTAGCCCTGTATGGAAACAAATAAAGTAAAAAAAAAAGAATTGAAAGTTATGAGCGTCGAAAGTTCCATATTTCAACACTAATTTTAACGCGTCTTTGGGCGCAAATAAATTCTTGAGAAGAATAAGAATAGAATAAGAATCTTTATTTGTAAACATAGGTAGCTACACGGTGTGCGAGATGTTACAATATTAGTTAGAGTCTCTATGTTTTGCCTTGGAGCGTACAAATATTATCACATTTAATTTCATAAATTTACAAAAAAAATATAATAAGTCATTTTCAATTAAAAGAAGAGCTTGCTCGCCGGTGTTTATTAGTGCGGTATGTAATATTTTGTTCGAGATCCATGATAAATAAAAGAAAACAAAAAATGATTCGTGTATTGGAACGTAGTAAGAATGAAGTCAATGGAATGGTATCCAAGCCAGGCGTAATTGTTGGTAGTGCAATTTCCGAACGAATATTTTTCTATGAGTGACAGTATGATGATCTGTGATTGGATAGTGACTAATCAGCTGTACAATATGAGCTTTGTTGACATAGAAAACTACTGATTTCAAATTTGCAACTGTTCTTCTATGTAATTCGTGGTCCAGTGTTTGTTTAATCCATTCAAATGTTATTCTGTTATCTGTACTGTGTCTAAAAATATGAATGCCAACCTGAAATTGTGAAGTTGCTGGCTTGTTGTTGATTTTAATCCTTGTTCACTGCCAATTATGTTTTTGCACTGTTGTTGTCATAATTCATGAGTGACGAGGGTTATTTCTTGGATAACACTTCACGTGGTACCCTTCTGAAAGTAGACTGCACTTATGTATTCCAATGATGTATTATGTAATTAAATGAATTATATTTTTTTTTATCTTTCACTGTGCGATGTTGACTGTTTGACCTCTGAAGACGCACTCATTTTTTATAATTCTAAAATCTGAATTTGAAACAACTACGAACGAAGGCAGAATGCATTTAATTTGGCGCGCTCGCAATTTTTCAGCCAGTCGCTTATTCAATATATTATTCCCGCATGGTTTGTGATTCATCCCTTTTTGGCTGATTGGAATATTACTAACAATATCCACATTCCAAATTCAAATCAGTTCTGGTCCCTAAGGGATTAATGAGCTATTTTGGTCCCTGTTTACGAGGAATAAACTAGCTCTTTTTGAATAGATGTGATAAAAAAACTATTGTCACGCGGGCGAAGCCGCTGGCAGGAGCTCGTACTTTTCATAACGCGAGAGAAAGTTTGTGAATGAATGATTTGAATGAATGTCGGAAAGTAATTAATTTATTGTATAATTCAGCTGGAACCTCAGTTCATTTTGATCAAAAAAGGATCGCATTTTTTATTATGATAGCAAATTTAATTTGTATAGTCATTATTAATAATCCCTATCATTCCACAGCCACAACAGCAGAAGACGTCCTAAAACCTACCAACCCAGCTGCCGTAAAGGCAGTACTAGATAGCTGTAGCAGCGCTGCCTACCGCGTGTCTTCACCCAACAGTCTCCGACTCACTGTCACTCCTAGGACCAGCACCCGGCGTGATGATAAGGTACTACACACAACCTGCCTTGTAATTGTACTGTAACCAAAGTAAAGGCGGTACTAGACTGTTGATAAAGTGACCTAAAAAAAATGTCCGCCTGTGTTGTAATTAGTTGATTCTAAGAGGCTGTCTAATATTACGAAAGGTAAGTTTTTGTCCAGCTGTGGCACATTTCAGGCTGAAAATATGCATGACTGCGCAACGCGCGCATCCATAGACAATGACACTACTTTTCCACATTAACTCAATGGCGCTAATGGCGCAATAAGCGACAATATATTATAAAGTAAAAGTGTGCTATAAAAATTAAAAAGTTACTTTATGATGCAGTTGTTTGAAAATCGAAGGAAAATGTTGCATTGTAATGGTTTTTTTTTTTAATTTTAACTATCCATAAAAAACGTGAAAGTTAAAAAGTACGTGTTTCTACAATATTTTTTAAATTCATATTTGGAACATTACGTTGTGAGTGTAGATAATAGTAGTTTATGCAACAGTCATATAATAGAGGTTATTATAACACGAGCGTATGCTTATCACACGAGGCGATACCGAATGTGATAATAATAACACGCGAGTATTTTAATACCTAATTAAATGCTGTTGCATATACTATTTTATTTTCACTCATACAGTTGAAATAAAACAAAAGTGGAAAGACTACATTGAAATTGGAAAATAGAAAAATGCCGGATTTTGTGCGCCATATTATGGGGGCCCAATTTTGTTTTTCTTCCAAACCCGTCGTTTAAGAGCTGATTACAAAAAAATATTACACTAATATGTTTAAATGTACCTAATTCTAAAAAAAATATCAAAAAAGTTGTTTTTTTTTTTTAAATTATTAATTAAATACTGTGCTTTAGCCCACTGCTATGCTGTCGGAGGATACATATGCTTTATATGTATCCTCCGACAGCACAGCATGATTTTCTAATTGTTGACGTCTTTTTAATTCGCTTTTTAAGCAGTCGGGATTTTTGTTACTTTTTTTATTAATCTGACGGACAAAAATCTAATTTTCAGCAAACTACCCTATTACCGATGCCAGCTGCGTATAATATTAATTTTGATATTTTCTTCAACAGAAATCCCTGTTCGACGGCCTAGAAGAGTCGGACGCAAGTCTAGAAGACAAGCTATGTCTGAAGCCGTCTCGCAAGCGTCTGGTGCTGCGACCCAATCAGAAGGCGAATGATAGCCATCACGACTCCATAGACCATGCGAACGATACTGGCAGGTTAGTAAATGTAAACTAATCTTTTAGAAATACTGCCAAATAATGTGGGAAGTAAGTAATACTTAATACAAAGAGGAAAGTTTTTTTTTTTTTTTGAATAAACTTAAGGCGATATATACGCCCCAATGTTAATGCAGTACTGGCCGTGCGCCCGCTCGGAGCCAAAATATCAATATTGAACCTCCTTTTGGACAGTTTTGTTTGCAAAATATTATTTGATTTACATAAGCTATGTCAGTTATGAAGAAATTCCAGCCATCAATTTTTCTGTGTAAAAATATTTTTAAACATCCAAATCGTTTTGGAGGAGTATCCAAAAGTTGCGAAAAATATCGTGTTGTTAATTATTTTTTTAAAGCAAAACTATTTCTTATGCGAAAAAACCATGTTTAAAAAATAATGTACATGAAACAGTAATAAATATATATTTTTTTCAAACCTTTTAACCTAGCCTTTACTAAGGAGTATGCTTTAGAAAGTTACCGTTTTACGACACTAAAGCGGATATGGGCCCTTAAAAACTACTAAACCGATTTCAAAAATTCTTTCACCGTTGGGAAGCTACACAATCCCCGGGTGACATAGGCTACTTTTTTATCTCTATTCCCACGGGAAAGGGAACTACGCGGGTGAAACCGCGAGGCGTTCGCTAGTAAGGAAATATGGCTAAAAAGTGTGGGGCAATATTGCCTAATGTAGGGGGAATAATGCCAGAATTAAAGAGGGTATGTAGCCAAACAGTTTGGAGGTACCTGTACGAGTGTGTGAATATTTCAAAACTCACTCGCTGAGGGATTTTGCCAAAATATTTGGGACAATATTGCCAAAAGTATGAAACGATAAACTAACTTACAATACAACTATTCTCTTAATGTCCCTCGGCAATCATCGCATTTGCGAATACAAAAGCATGCTAATTTTCATGTCCATCAATTATTAGATTTTGTCGTGTATAATAATTAGAATTCAGAACTAAGTACTTCATTGTTGTTTTGTTTTGATTTTCTTGTGAATCGACCTGTAAAAATAGCAGCTTTCGCAAAAAACGGCAATAAGAACAAACGTGTTTTATTGCCGTTTTTTGCGAAAATTCTATGGAACCCTTCGTGCGCGAGTCCAACTCGCACTTGGCCGGTTTGTTGTTTGTTATAGTTTCCTCTACCCATACTCGCCAGTGTCATTGCACCGCAACTTAAAACAAAAAAAACTTGTAGTTATTTTTATTTCTCTATTTTTAGTTTTGGTTCACCATCACTAAAGGTGAGCAAGTATAGTAAGGCACCAAAAGGTTTGACAAATAACCCATAATAACTTAATTTGCACATTCGTGCTGTTAGTCGCTAAGGAGTTCGGTTCTGTGCTCCATATCATGAAAACTGCTGAACCGATTTTTATGAAACTCGCACTATTCCCTAAGTTGAGAGATACTTAACACAATAAAAATGATCACGATCCGATAGTTAGTTTCGGAGAAATGCGTGGACAAACATACATACACTTATGAAATTTGTTGATCATATTTATTAGAAGCCCACACAGTGATATGGATCACATAGATTTGTGAATATGGTGCAATTCCAACAATTTTCATACATACGTATCGAATTGATAACCTCCTTTTTTTGAAGTCAGTAAAAAATCAAACTTTCCACGGCTGAATATCGCCATTCGGTACACATCTTGTAACTTTAAGATTGTAACAAAAATCTCACTTTTTTATTCGCAGATCTCTAGAAGAACACACACAATCTAACGGAGGACCACCGACAAGAGAGATGCCGGCCGAGCAGCCGAACACTGACGAAGTTGACCGAAGACAGGACGACTATGTTTCTATGAAGAACGTGAAGACCACTGGGTGGCGTTAGTGATTTTAAATGTCTAACTCACAGACATAAATCTAACTAGATAACTCAAGTCCCTCCATCTGTATGAAAACCAAGCGTGACACTTTTTCACAAACAATTTAAAACAAATTTACTTACCAATGAAAGAAAACATTTCCAATGCCTCGGCCAACTTTTTCTATACATTCCTTACAGCTCAATATGACTTAAAATGGTATTTTTCTAGATTTCCGGTGCCTACAATGCATTGAAAAGCTCAGATTACGATCATTAATCATAACTTTAGTCCGTTTTTTGGCACGCGAAGTACATACAATCGCGTTATCTAGGTAGATTTATGTCTGTGGTCTAACATTGTCAACAACCAATCTGCCTACACTCCGTCCAGCCGTCCACCCTGACGTGAAAACTATCATGGTTCAACAGTAAAAAAGGGACAGATGTATACAAATCACAAACTTTTGTCCCTTACGCACACTCAAAATAATCTTGCTCTAGGAACTTATGGTCGTATTTTACCTTCGACCAAAAAACATTCGAAAAAAAAATGATAACCAAAAAGTTATAAATAAAATAAAAGTTAATTCTAAAAATGTAAAATCTCGACTGCTTAAGAAGCGAACTAAAATGACGTAAACAAGAAGAAAATGATGCTGAGCAGTCGAAGGTTACATCTGGTTCAGCCAGCTCACTAATAAATATGTTGGTCCCAACTGCTTAAAGTAACAAAGGAGTCTCGGCACCTCAGCGACGAGATTCAAGATAATCTAATTAATATTTTTTCTTTATTTGCAGAAGCTGATGTAAGCTCTGGCTCCGACAGACATGGCAGTTGGTGAGTAACATTTTGGTATTTTTTGTATATAAACAACTTATGGCAAAACTGACGGGGGATCGGTTCTGCTGTTCAAAAGTTATGGGCGTTTTATTATATGAATCGGGGTGTTTTCTCAAGACATCGTGCACAGACATAAATCTAAATAGATAACGCAAGTCCCTCCATCTGTATGAAAACCAAGCGTGCCAATTTTTCACAAAAAAAATAAAAACAAGTTTACTTACCAATGAAAGAAAACATTTCCAATGCCTCGGCCAACTTTTTCTATACATTCTTTCTAGCTCAATATGGCATAAAAAGGCATTTTTCTAGATTTCGGTGGATTTCCGGTGCCGATAATGCTAAATGAAAAGCTCAGATGACGATCATTGATCGTAACTTTAGTCCGTTGTTTGGCACGCGAAGTACATACCATCGCGTCATCTAGTTAGATTTATGTCTGTAATATCGTGTCATAATTACTTGTTCAATAGAATGTCGATCGAAGCGTGTCTAGATAAATTATGTAGCATGAAACAAAAATGTGTCGGGGGTTCTTAAATTTTACTTGTATTATGTACTAGCTGTGCCCGTGGCTTCGATCCCTTCAACTGCCTACCTACCCTACCTACCCTGCCCTACCTACCCTACCCTACCTACCCTGCCCTACCTACCCTACCCTACCTACCCTGCCCTACATACCCTACCCTACCTACCCTACCCTACCTACCCTACCCTACCCTACCCTACCTACCCTACCCTACCCTACCTACCCTACCCTACCCTACTCTACCCTACTTACCCTTCCTACCCTACCTACACTACCCTACCCTACCCTACCCTACCCTACCTACCTACCCTACCCTACCTACCCTAACCCTACCTGAAAACCATGTTTTTTTTATTTTTTTCTTTCATAAGAACCTTCTCCTAACAATAACAAACACAAAAAAAAAGATTTAGCGAAATCGGTCCAGCCGTTCACGCGTGATGCCGTGACCAAGGGAAATAGGGATTCATTTTTATATATATAGATAATTTAATTTAAAAAAATGATTTGATTTTAAGTAACTAAAACATCAAAGAACATTATTTATCGCTGTGATGTGCTCTTGCTACCCTACCCTACCTACCCTACCCTACCCTACCTACCCTACCCTACTCTACCCTACTTACCCTTCCTACCCTACCTACACTACCCTACCCTACCCTACCCTACCCTACCCTACCTACCTACCCTACCCTACCTACCCTAACCCTACCTGAAAACCATGTTTTTTTTATTTTTTTCTTTCATAAGAACCTTCTCCTAACAATAACAAACACAAAAAAAAAGATTTAGCGAAATCGGTCCAGCCGTTCACGCGTGATGCCGTGACCAAGGGAAATAGGGATTCATTTTTATATATATAGATAATTTAATTTAAAAAAATGATTTGATTTTAAGTAACTAAAACATCAAAGAACATTATTTATCGCTGTGATGTGCTCTTGGTTTTTAGACATAATGTGCTATGAATGTCGTACATCATTTATTTTCATTGCTTATATATTAATTATGTATGTATTTATGTATCTATTATTTAGCATGTATATGTATTTGTGTTTCTAGTAAGTATTATTGTATATAGTATTGTTAGTATTATTCTATATTGTGTTCATTGTTAGAATGGTCGCACCACTGACAACCCCATGTCATGTCCAGGTAATCTTTGTCCATTCCAGGTTGCCTGGAAGAGATCGCGGAATGCGATAAGGCCGCCCATTGTATGTTTTAGTATTAAGTTTCTTTCTTTCTTGTATATTATGGTGTACAATAAAGTGTATATAAATAAATAAATAAAAGTCCATGGTTTATTTTTCAATCGTGTTTCAACAATTTTAACGTTGAGTTGGTGTCTAAAAATACATAAACGATAGTAATCATTGTATGTTTTTTTTTTTTAGGTTGAGCTCTACCAAAATGCCGTGGAGTGACAAGGAGAAACCTATTGATAATGAGTCAACGCCACGGATTTATCCTAACCTAGGTGAGTTCCATAAGACAATAATAAAAACTGCATTCCCCGAACGGGGAAGAATGAGAGTTGTACCCTTATTTCCCCCAAAAATTACAACTATGAAAGACACCGACTTTCAAAAATAATGTTATTTTTCACTTAATAGTTTTTTTATTTGGAAGTCGGTAGTATTTTTTTGTAAAAAGATTTTTTTACTAACTATGTAGGTAGATTTCATGATTGTCTGGCAGTTTGAATACTTTATGCGGCCCACCCAAATATTCTAACTTTAGTCACAGATAACATAATAAACATATTCGTGGCTGGCTGACCAAAACCAGATGTATCCTCCGACTGCACAGCATGATTTTCTTCTTGTTTACGTCTTTTTAGTTCGCTTCATAACATCTTGTAGGCAAAAATTGTTTCAGTTGATTACGGCATATAACGGGTTAAGCAGTTGGAATTTTGATTTTCTGAATTAACAATTTTTTTTTATAACCTTTTAGTTAATTTTTATTTTTCGAATTAGGTACATTTAAATGTATAAGTGTTATTTATTTTTGAAATCACCTCTTAAAACCCTTTATTTTGATAACCCACACGATGGGTTTGGAAGAAAAATAAAATGGGGCAAAAGCCGCCATTTTCAAATTTTAATGTAGGCAGTGACACTCGCAAGGTTAAGTCAAATCGATACACGTAAGAATCATCAAAATCGGCCAAAGCGTTTGGTCTATACGTACATACATAGACTGATACACACATTACCTTCATTCGGCAGTCGGGTTAAAACAACTGTATATATGAATGAATGAATGAACTCTTTCAGAAAAAGACATCCAAGCGCAAGTGTCAGAACGTCGCGCCAGCTGGCTGACAAGCAAGCCTCTCCGGCCGCCGCTGGTCAACAATCCTGATTCCGCAGAGAACTCGGTGCGAGAGCTGGCTGTGAGGACTGATCGTTCGCATGACAAGGAGAATATTGATACGCTGTCTCGTAAGTGCAAAGTTTATTAGGAGCTATTCCAAAAAAAAGTGCACAAATTCCTGCTGCCACAGACATAAATTTAAATAGATAACGCAAGTCCCTCCATCTGTATGAAAACCAAGCGTGCCACTTTTTCACAAACAATGTAAAAACGAATTTACTTTCCAATGAAAGAAATCATTTCCAATGCCTCGGCCAACTTTTTCCATACATTCTTTACAGCTCAATATGGCATAAAAAGGCATTTTTCTAGATTTCGGTGGATTTCCGGTGCCGATAATGCTAAATGAAAAGCTCAAATTACGATCATTTGTCGTAACTTTAGTCTGTTTTTTGACACGCGAAGTACATACAATCGCCTCATCTACTTAGATTTATGTCTGTGCCTGCTGCAGAAGAGCTCATATTTCTGTATTAGAGTTTTTTAACCGACGAAAAAAAGGAGTAGGTTCTCAATTCGACTTGTATTTTTTTAAGTATCACCTTAGGCATAACTTTTTATAGAGTGGTCCGATTTCAAAAAATCTTTTTTTTATTAAAAAGTATATTTACCTCAAAGTTGATTCCAATTAAATCTGAAAAATGTAATGCAAACAAAAGGTTGAAAAAGGATGAATTGATATTTTGCCCGCTGAATTTTCTATTGTGAACCGATTCTGTTAAAATTAAATGAACTGAATATTGAAAAAAGTAAAACGACAAACTAACGAACTGAAAAGCAAAAAATATATGAACTCTTAGTTTAGCATATTGAGGCGGTCATGAAAAAAAACCGGCCAAGTGCGAGTCTTTCTTAAATATTTATTTTATTCTGTTTTTTAGTATTTGTTGTTATAGCGTCAACAGAAATACATCATCTGTGAAAATTTCAACTGCCTAGTCCCGTTTTAGGGTTGCGTACCTAAAGGGTAAAAACAGGACCCTATAAAAAGACTCCACGATCCGTCTGTCTATCTGTCTTGTCTGTCCTTCTGTCACTAGGCTGTATCTCATACCTACCTTAAAATCAGGGACCGAAAACCTTTATAAATTACGGTACAGGTATCGAGGAATTTTGGTTACCTATACGATTAAGGTAACCGCTATCTGGGTAACCCAAGAAGAAGAAACATGTTACCTTTATTTAAGTTAACGTTTTAATCGGCGTTCGCCGGCGCGCGTGGTTTGTCTCGACTCTTTGACACACACACAGGCGATGCGCGCCCTTTGACAGTTTGACTAATACCGACGGACGGCACGTATAAGATATAGACAATTTTTATTTCGGTAACCGGTAATAACAAAGGTTGTATTCAATATTTAAAAATTAAGGTAACCTTTTAAAATACCTGTAACTAACCGAAAAATACCGGTATTGTTCGTACCGGTTTCGGTCCCTGCTTAAAATATTACCTCACCTTCCTAAAACCTAATCCCTTCCCTACCAGTATCCTTGCTGTGTCCGGGCAGCGGCGATCGCCTCCAGTTCTGTTGCCACAGCTGTTGGGGAGAGCAGGCGGGATGCACCCGCTGTGAAAAGATTGCTGGATTATACGGTTATTTTAAAATGATTTGCAAGCAGTAGTTTGACCATAGGCTGGCCAACATGAACTACATAACGTCAATGAATAAGCTGATATATTGTCAGATTAGATTTGAGTCAATATGTTCTTGAAAATCTGTATATTTTTGCCTTTATTTGGCTGACGCCTTTCAGGAAACCAGTGTCAATAGTTTTTTTGTAGTACGTGTATGTAGTAGTTTGAACGTTATCATTCATGTTTTGAAATTGTATAGTAAGACATAATTTGGAACATTTATACAAGTAGATGATTTCTCTTTTATATTCATAGATAGTTTGTATACCCAGCTATGCTTGCAACTCTGTTCAGATATTTAGAATGCGGCTGACTCTTTAAAAAGTTCAACTTTTCCTATATTAAGGCTAGTTTTTATGGCTGTAACCCTTCGATCAATAATACACTAGATACACAATCCCATACGACCTTTAAAACTGTAGCCAATTGTGTTTACGAAATTCTATGAATTCTAGTTGAAATAAATATACATTAAAGCAAATTCAACCATAAATGCAATGCTTAAAGTTGTATTTACAAAGATATGTACAAAAAGCAATAATTTTTTATGACTTTTCTTCTCTGTTCAATATACATCAAATAAAATTTAATCTTGCATGCATGTTTTAAAATCTAAATTACAAAGTGCCAGAACAGTCGATGTTTGTTACAATAGTTAGCGCTTTGTCGAAGCAAACGTTGGTCAAACAAGCATAATATTTGGTAATTGATTCATATTTACTATTTAATTCGGTTTTTTCTTTATGAATAACACTTAATTATGTAGACATACAAAAAAAAAGATATTCCTATCAAAATTTCGGTGTTACGGTGGCTCTTTGCACAATTTTTGAACGCACACTGCGGGATTTTGACGTCGTAATGTTGGCTATGATCTGACCACATTAATTTGAAATAAGACCACAACCGTATTTGTGGTCTTTTTTTTCGGCCCGTTTTTAAAGCGCTTACCGATCATCTAGTGTTTTATTGATAGAAGCCGTAAGTTTTAAACTAAAAACCTTACCAACACGTGTGTAATCTTAATATTCTTTCAACAGTGTCAGCAGAAGAAGAAAACGTAGCACCCCGTGAGTTGCCGCCACACCCTACCGGCGTGAAGCTTACCCGCCCGGGGTACTACACCATACCTAGTTTGGATGAGATGATTGGTGAGTACCTCACCAATATAGTACTATCTCACTCTCTATACCTTGAAATTATATGTTGAAGATAAAATAATACTTGTGTCCGTGCGTTAACTTTTTATCGAACTTGTATGTTGGAGAGTTGGTTGGAGGAGCTCGTGGCTAAATAATGACAGCCGCACTGGTCGATCATCAAGGTTAAGCAACGCTTAACGAGGTCGGTTCGTGGATGGTTGACCATTTCAACATAGCGAGTTTCCTCCGTGCCTCGGAAAGCACGTTAAGCCGTTTGTCCCGGCTGTCATTTGCAGATCTTTGTCAGTCGTTACGGGTAGTCAGAAGCTTGAGATCTGACACCAGTCTTGCCAAGGGGTACCGTGTTACCCAGATACTGGGTTGTGGAGGTCAGATAGGCTTTCGCTCCATGTAAAACACTGGTACTCAGCTGAATCTGCTAAGACTGGAAGCCGACCCCAATATAGTTGGGAAAAGGCTCGGCAGATTGATATATGTGCCATTTGTAACTGCTGGGTACAGTATGATGCATTTAATTTTTTTTCTTTGGAAGCACAGAATTGAGACTCCTAGGTACCTTCCAGTAGTTATCTGAACGGTTAAACGTAATCCCAAAACTACTTGTTATTTTTATAATACAAAATATTCAGTCTTTATTAATCTTTGACTAAAAAAATAACTAAAATTTTTACTTATTAATTCAATTCAATTTGTTATTGATTGTAAACTATAATCTATTTTATCTACACTCACAACGTAATGTTTCAAATATTAATTAAAAAAATATTTTATACACTCGTATTTTTTTTTTCGTGGGTCGGTAACATTAAAAAAAAGCCATTACAGTGCAACATTTTCCTTCGATTTTCAAACAACTGCATCATAAACTAACTTTTTAATTTTTAAAGCGCACTTTTACTTTTTAATTTATTGGCGCTCATTGACTTAATGTAGAAAAACAGTGTAATTGCGCGGTCAGGCGCAATGATAATCTAAATTGCCCGCCATACCACATATTTTTCCGTTTCCACTTTTGTTTTATTTCAACTGTATGAGTGAAGATAAAAAAGTATATGCAACGGCATATAATTAGGTATTATAACACTCGTGTGATACACCGACACTCGTGTTTTAATAACCCCTATTATATGACCGTTGCATAAACTAATATTATAATGAATCAATGAAATCTTTGTTTAGCTACAAATCGTGCTGTTTGAATGCGTCGTAAGTTCTAGTGAAGTATTATTTAGTCTTTTAACATTTTTATCAGCAACCTTAAGTCTGGTTAATTATAACTACCAAAATGTGGGCGTACTATACTGTGTACTGGTCGACTAAAAGCTCCAGAGCCTTGAACACCGACGAAGAGTTGCCAGCCTGTCGGTTTTCTATCGATAACATTTACGGGGATTGTGCGATTGAACTGCACAATTTGATTCCGCCTAGCCCTTTCCATCATCGGACTACAAGACGTACGGCAATGTGCCATCGGTACATGGTTTATATCCCACCCATACGCACAAAGCGTTTTGAAAATACTTTTATTGTGCGTACAGCTAAGGAGTGGAATTCCCTGCCGGTGTCTTTGTTTCCTGATAACTACAACCTAGGGGTCTTCAAGTCAAGAGTGAATAGGTTACTTCTAGGCAAGCGTGCTCCACCTTCGACCACATCATCACTTAACATCAGGCGAGATATTGGTCAAACGCAAGCCTATAACAAATAAAAAAAAAAACTATTCACCTTTAGTTCTATATAGGAATACAAGCACAATTTTATATTATACTAATAAATAAATATTTCTTCCTCAGCCTACATGCGTCCGGACGGTTCATGCGTGGTCCCACACCTGACCATCGGTCGCAAGAATTACGGAAACGTGTACTATGACTGCGAGATCGATGTCGCTGGCATGGACTTGGATAGCTTGGGTAAGTTCTTCTTGTTTTGCTAGCTTTATTAAACGACATGGACCTGGACTTGCACTGGTGGCCCAGTGGTATCGGCCGCGACTTACAAGTTGTAGGTCGTGCGTTCGAGCCCGGGCAGCCGCTTTACTTTGTGTAAATTATTACATCAACACTGCTCTCAAAACGGTGAAGGAAAACATCGTGAGGGAACCGGCATGTCCTTGAACCAAAAATTTTAAAACGTGACATCCACGAACCCGCACTGGGCCCGCGTGGTGGATTACGGCCCATTCCCTCTGACAGAAAGGAGGCCTGTGTCCCAGTAGTGGGCACATTATTAGGCTGATGATTATGATGTGATTAAACGACTTCAAAAAAAAAAGAGAAGGTTCTCAATTCGTCAGTTGTTATAGAATTAGGTAATTTACGTATGTTTGCAATATGTGTAAGTATGTGAGAACCCTGTTCCTATTTATCAAATGAAGGAATATACCTGTTAGTGCTTGTAATACTTTATACCTATACGTAGTTTAGTAGTGCTGGGTGCATCATTCTCATCTTTATGAATTAATAATTGTCAGTATCTTACGATGGGATCCTGGCGAAATACTCCTCCTCCTACAACACTCCTCGAATATTATAGGCATACGAATAGCGATTTTGGTGTTTTCATCAACAATGCAAGCATTTTTATTACCTTGCTTTTGTATATATGTCCGGCTACTTTGAAAAAAGAAATGTTTTTAATTGGAAAAAGAATATTTCTAGCATATTCCTTATTACGCTAGGTAATCATTAGTCAATCGTGGTGTTTACAGGAACATAAGATTTTCCAACAAGAAATGTCCAAGTGTGGAGCTTAGCATCTTGCCGTCTTGTTTGCCATCTCCATGAAATATTGAGAAATTTTTACTTTCTCCTTAAAAAAAAAACTCCCTTTAACGTGGGAGCGCATACAAACATTTCCCAGTCCCCATTTCATTTCCCATTCATTAGCCCTTTGTATGAGTTTTTAGTTTTAAGTTTCCTTTTTAAATGTTATTTATGGTGTACAATAAAGTATATAATAAATAAACAAACATTTAAATTCATATACACAAGACACCCAGATCCAGAACAATTATCTGTAGGCCATTCAAATATTTTTACCGTGCGGGAATCGAACCCGCGACACGCAGCGCACCAGCCGATTGCTCAACCACTACGCCAACCGTGTCTTTAAATCCAAATTCCATCAAATTGCTCAATAAGTGGAACATTTATGTGTTTTTAACCGACTTACCAAAAAGGAGGAGGTTCTATGTTCGACTTCTTGTATGTTTTTTTTTTTTTGTGTATGTTCACCGATATCTCCGTCAATTGTGAACCGATTTTGAAAATTCTTTTATTTTTTGTTAGAGTATGTTTCGAATTTGGTCCCATTTTAATTTGGTGAAGATCTGATGAAGAACTTCGGAGATATACAGCAGAACTCTTCAATAAAAGACGGCAAATCTCTCGGGATTGCTGCAACCGCATGTCTTTTTATTGTTTATACCATTTCATAACATAACATCACGCCAGTACGCTCTAAAGGGGTACGCGGATGTGTACAGTTCACCTTGATACACTCTCATTTCACCGGTTATGATCAAGTATCATGGCATTCGGATAATCTAATCTGGCATTATAAGTACCTCACTAAAGGTAAGTTGCTTAATAGGTACAACTAAAAAGTGAAAAATAAAAAATCTTTTTACATAAAAATTCTACCGACTTCCAACTTAAAACACTAAAAAGTGAAAAATAACTTTCTTTTTCGAAGTCGGTGTCCATAACGAAAAAAATTGGTACCTACCAAAGACACCGACTTCGAAAAAGAAAGTTATTTTTCACTTTGTAGTGTTTTTAGTTGGAAGTCGGTAGATTTTTTTTGTAAAAAGATTTTTTATTACCCCTTTTTGGACTTGGTCCCTCAAATCACTACTACCTTCATCAGCCCTTAAAAAGATTAACGCGAAGTTTTAACTAAATTTCTCTCTTTTCAGTCCACTTCCTCAACAAAGAAGTGATAGTGTACCCGGAAGACTCAGTGAAGCCTCCGCTAGGCGAGGGGTTGAACAGACGCGCCTACGTCACCTTGGATAGAGTGTGGCCCAGAGACAAGAGTGAGAAGAGACCCATCACGGAACCTGAGAGGTGAGTTACATCATCATCTGACTATTCTGATAATAACACAGTACCCGCCTACAACTGTCTCACTGCATGGCAACGACAAGGGCATATTTTTAACCCCCGACGAAAAAAAAGGGTGTTATAAGTTTGACGTGTGTATTTGTGTATCTGTCTGTGGCATCATAGCTCCTAAACGGATGTTTTTGAAGCGCTTACCGGTCATCTAGTCTATTATTGATCGAAGGAATTGTGTGTTAAATTGACATTTACTAATATTGGACATACAAATTGTATGTTCTTTTTAATCAACTCTCTTAAGCACAAAATTATGGAATAATGGGTTCTTAATTCACATTTCAAAGATTATTTGAACGTGTCATTTAAAATTGATTCCAATAGATGGCGCGGTTTTAAATTTCTGAGGCATACCATCAGAGTTTTAAAATTTGTATTGTAAAACATTTTGGTACGATAAAACTGTAAAAACGTGCAAAAAATGTTATAAAACAAATCGTTATAATTTACAGAAAAATAGTTAAAAGCCGGGAAAAACTGTTTTACTTGCAAGTCGCTGCTAACACCATCTATAGCCGTGGAACGGAACCGAACGCGATCGAAGTACTTATAAAAATAATTGTCTTAATCAGATGAAAAACGCTAATTACGTCGGCACGGTTTCTTTGTATGAGATGAGACATCTGTATGCTAGTATTATATTATCTGTGCCTATATTGTTAAGACTGGCTGACAGACCTTCGAACTTCTAATTACCTACCCGTAACGACCTTCATAGACCTGCAAATGGTAGCCTTAGCCAGACAAAAAATTGTTACGAAAAATTATATTATTATCACCGTTTTTGCCACAGACTCCTCAAAATGGAATACGAGGGCAAACTCCGGCGCGTTTGCGACAAGCACAGCACCAAGTTCATCGAGTACCGCCCTCAGACCGGCAGCTGGGTGTTCCGCGTGGATCACTTCAGCAAGTACGGCCTGACGGACTCCGATGAGGAGGACGACCCTCAGAGGCAGCTCGTCGTGAATGCGCTGCAGGGACGATGCGCGCCACCTGGTGAGTCTTTATACTTACTAACTTTTGCAAGCGTGAAGGTCGGCAATAACCCCAAGGGACCATAGATCCCGAGATGATAAATATCCTACACCAAGGGACCATACTCCCGGGATGAAAAGTGAGATATATTGACAAGGGGTAATGGAACAAAGAAAACGCAAGCTTCGTCCATTGATGCTTGTATTCGGAATGACATACTGACAGATGACAATCCTACACGCAGTTTCTTTTGAACCCGGATGCAGTGATACAATTTTGCTAATGCTAATAATTACTAAGGTGAAAACACACTACATACATTACAAAAAGTAGCCTATGTCGTAATCCAGGTCATGGTCTACCTGTGTGCCAAGTTTCATCTCCAAATTCAACAACAAACGGTGTTACTTTACAACCACTGGGTAACAAGATACCACACGGTGTTACTAGTTGTAAGAATTTCGTGCTTCCAACTAACTTTAACGGCTGACAGTCGAAGATTTACAAATGATATTTACAGTAGCAACGGCCGCGACTTACAAGTTGAAGGTCGTGAGTTTGAACCCAGGCAGGTGCTTTACTTTGTGTAAATTATTTCATCACCACTGCTTTCAAAACGGTGAAGGAAAATATCGTGAGGAACCCGGCATGTCGGAAACCAAAAATTCGAAGACATGTGACATCCACCAAACTGCACTGGGCCCGCGTGATGGATTACGGGCCATTCCCTCTCACAGAGAGGAGGCCTGCGCGCACAACGGACCAAATGGGAAGAGTTACGATAACACTTTTGTCACCAATCTACCAATAACCTTCTCTGTTCACAGCAGCCCTGCCTCCGATACCACCACCAACAGTAGGTCTAGGAGGCCTTGGACCATCAGCACCGTTGGTAGCAGAAGACAACCTGTTCGCCATGCAGCAAACCTCGCTGAACCTACTCAATGGAGCTGCTAAAGGTATGTCGATTTTATGACCCCATTATCAGCTTTCGGCTGAATGAATGCCGTTATTAAACGTGAATTCAATCAATCATTCCTGATCATCAATTTGGCTTCAGACCAGAACATGCCACAACAAAAAAAAAGGAGTGTGTCGCATCAAAGGAAACGCTCTAGAAACTAAGCAATACTGTTCATCAGTCTTCCTCGACGTACCACAGGCCTTCGATAGAGTCTGACATGAGGAACTACTATGCAAGTTAAAATCATACTTGCCACACTTTTTTTACAACATTCTGGAATCGTACCTATCCGATAGAATATTCTAGGTAAAGGAAGAAGATAGCACCTCTGGTATCCATAACATAATAGCGGGAGTACCCCAGGGCTCTGTTCGTGGTCCAGTATTGTACACTATCTTCTCGGCAGACCTACCGCATACCCCTGGATATGCAATTGCCACTTATGCAGATGGCACCACAGTCCTGGCATGTAACAGTTGCCCCAACAAAGCGTCGCAAATACTTCAAAAGAGTCTGGATGAAATTCAACACTGGATTGCCAAATGTAGGATTAGGGCCAACACCTCGAAATCGGTCCATTAGGCTTTACGCCTGTAATACCCACCCTTGTTAGCAATTAACTTTAAGGTTTTTCGAGGCCTAAGAGGCTGAATTGACAAAATTTGGGTGCAGTATAATAACATCTCCGTTTAACTCTTCGGACGGAATGGAATTATGTGATGTTACTATAAATCCCCCATCATCTTTATTTCTAAAGCATCGCCAGGTCGAACGGTTTTATGCCTTTTGCATCCGAGCGCAGGCAAGCATTATCCATAATAATAATAACTATAGTCAATTACAACACCAGCAACGCTTAGATACTATTAAGTGAACTAGAGGACAAACGCGAGTCTATCAATTAATAGGGTAGTTGACAAAAGTATCTATTTAGTCCGTCGGTTGTAATCCCCGGCACATAAGTTGGCAAGAGTTTTATCTTTGGTAGTGAAGCGGGACGCGGGAAACGTTTAGGACCGTTCCGGGCACGCGATTGGTTGGTCAGGTGTCACAAGGATCGACTAACCAATCTTGTCGCGTCCACGTTCCGTTTGCTCTATATGGTGTTTGATCAGTTCGCGGAATATACGCGAACTGACCCCAACTACGCCAAAACCTTGCCAACTTACGTGCCGGGCACTATAGATAACCCAAAAATATTGGACACGTATTTTTTCATTTGCCACGTAAACAAAAAATTACGATGATACAGTGCATTGAAATATCGTGTGACGTCACGGTGTGCTACACTAACAAAGTGACGTCACAAGCCCACACTCCTGAACTTTGATGTGCTCAATGTTTGTCAATTTTTATTTATTTGATAAAGCAAAAAATACGGATCCAATATTATTTGATAATCTCACTGACAGTCTAAATAGAATTATCATTTTTCTACCCGGGAAACATCTTTATTGTAAAAGAAAATTATTATTATTGATAGGCTCGCGCTTGACAACTATCTCACCTGATGGTAAGCGATGATTTGGTCGACGATGTAGCACGCTTACCTAGAAGAAACCTATTCACCCTTGACTTAAAGACTCCCAGGTATTTTTGCCACCAATTAACCAGCGAATTGCTTTTAGCTTCGCCAGAAGACCATGCAAGAAGCATGTTAACATTAAGTCAAAGGATTTATTAATAGGTAAACTTTGTAAAATAGCACGCTCTTCACTATGTCTATGTGGTGAATTACTTTTGAAAAAGGTAGGCCATCCTGCAACGTCCCAACGGGGACTTTATTTATTTATATTTAATAACTAGCTGTCCCACGCGGCTTCGCTCCCGTCAACTGGCTACCTACCTACCCATCTAAACCGTTTACGCAGCGCACGCTCAACGGAAACTCTCAAAAAGGAATGTTTTTTGCTATATTTTTCATTTATGCTCCGCTCCTATTGGTCTTAGCGTGATGTTATATAGCCTATAACCTACCTCGATAAATGGGCTATCCAACACAAAAAGCATTTTACAATTCTAACCAGTAGTTCTTGAGATTAGCGCGTTCAAACAAACAAACAAACTCTTCAGCTTTATAATATTAGTATAGATTTAATACGAAACGGTAGAAATACCATACTAATTCGAACAGTTTGATTCTCCCCACCCAACAGGCAACCAATCGACGACGTACCGTTTTAACCCGACATACGTACCCAATCGTGGGGTACAATATCAACACGTTGGGGTACCACAAACCCACAGTGGGGTACCGTATACCCACAGTGAGGTACTACACACTTCTACTGGGGTACAGCAATACCCCAGTGGGGTGCCAAACGACCCCGAGATGCCATCAGCGCCATACAACGAAGAATATGTTCTACAAAAGAAAATAGCCAAAGCTATGCTTTGTACCAATATGTGGTTAATAACTGTAGTGCTTATTGTAGTTCTAGTGTCTTTCGCTTTTGTGTTCTTGTTTTTTATGTATTTTAGGAAATAATTAAAAATAGAAATAGAATATTTAAAGAATATTTTTCTCATAAGGTGCACTTAGTTAATTAAGATTGTAAAACATTAGTTTATTTAATCTAAATAAAATATATTTACAAAAATATTATTTAGTAATATTATTAATATTAGTAGTAATAGTAATATTATTATTTTTAAAGTTATTTCCGCCAACCTAACCAAACAAGGAACGATACATATAAATGGACTACTACAAATACAGCATCCCACTATGTTTCTGTACGTTCATTCAGTTAAGTGATACATAAAAAAACTGGCCAAGTGCGAGTCGGACTCGCGCACGAAGGGTTCCGTACCATTATCGCAAAAAACGACAAAAATATCACATTTGTTGTATGGGGCTTCCATACACTTAAATATTATTTTATTCTGTTTTTATAGAGAAATATCTGTGAAAATTTCAACTGTCTCTAGCTATCACGGTTCATGAGATACGGCCTAGTGACAGACGGACAGACAGACAGACGGACCGCGGAGTCTTAGTAATAGGATCCCGTTTTTACCCTTTGGGTAAGGAACCCTAAAAAGAGGTTCATTGGCTCATAACGAAATTCACATTAATTTTTAAAATCATGTTAAATATTATGTAATGTTTTAAAAGGAAATTATTTCCTACTAACCTCTGCCCGCGGCTTCGCCCGCGTATTTAGTGTTTTATCATCCCAAGGGAATAAAAACTATTCTAGGGTCTCAAAATATCTCCAAATTTCACCTAAATCGGTTCAGTAGATCCAGAAATTGCCCCTAAAACCTCACAATCTTTACACAGATAATATAACACTAGCATACAGATGTCTCATCCCATACAAAGAAACCGTGCTGACGTAACTAGCGTTTTTCGTCTGATTATGTTTTGTCCATCAATCGCGTTCGGTTCCGTTTCACGGCGATAGATAGATGGTGTTAGCAGCAACTTGCAAGTAAAAGGGTTTACTCGGTTCATGAATATTTTTTTCTATAAATACAGCGAATTTTTTGCACTTTTTAACAATTTCTTTGCACCAAAATGATGCAAATTTTAAAAATCGAGTGGAGTGGCTCAGAAATTTAATACCGCACCATCTATTGGCATCAATTTTAAATGATCCGTTCAAATAATCTTTGAAATGTGAATTAAGTCCCCAATATTCTATAATTTTGTGCTTAGGATAGTTGATTAAACAAGAACATACAATTTTTGTGTTCAATTCCAGAAAATGTTAATTTTACACACAGTCAATAACAGATAGGTGTATATCGCGCCATCTAGTAATATTTATTTGAACCAAATTTTCTTTAAGCGCTGAGAGCCCGTGGTATAGGTATCTCATGTAGTTATTATTATAATTCCCGTTCGTGTAACAATTTTGATAGCATCATTGTTAATTTTATTAAAGAAATATGTATTATCATAATGTTGTATCTATTTAAGTAATTATAATAAGTAGATGCATGAAAACTATTATCAGTTAATTTAACATAAACTTTGTTATATCTTAAAAGTTAAGAATATTTTGTACTCCAAAAATACATGGATAAATATACATAATATAGTTACATTTACTAGTAGACTAGCTGACCCGGCGAACTTCGTTACGCCTAACAAATTTCTAAAATAAACGTAGCCTAAGTTACTCCTTATTACATCAGCTACCTGTCAATAAAAGTCCCGTCAAAATCGGTCCAGCCATTTCAGAAATTAGCCGGAACAAATAGACAGACAGACAAAAATTCAAAAAAATTTTATTTTGGTGTATGTACCGTATATATATTCATATACATGTAGTAAAAAACGGTTATTTCAATATTACAAACAGACACTCCAATTTTATTTATATGTATAGATTATATAGTTATTCTTTTTAATCTTGTTAACTACTCTAAATAATCTTTAAAATATATTCATATTGAGATTTTAAATAAACTATCGAATTATTAAAGAATAAAATAAAAAATCGTTTCAGTATTTCATTCGTTTTACCTTAAAAAAAACTTACTCACAAAAGCTAAATATATTCAGGTTATAATGTTCCCACTGCCGGGGCTCAGGATTCCGTTCTATGAATAGTGGGCCGTAATCCAACACGCAGACACAGTGCGGGCGGGTGAATATATTGTACAAATAAACAGTAACAATTGATCTGAGTGTTTCTCAATTTTTGCTCCAACAATGCTGTGAAACATGTTTACAAACATTTTCTAACACTAATACATCCATTATCAAATGTTAGCAATTGTTCATTTTGTTAGGAATTGTTAAATATTTTACACTGATGCTTACTAAAATTACTACATTATTTTATTATGGTGCTCCCACACCGCTGTTTAAAAATGTTTATCTACACTCACAACGTAATGTTCCAAATATGAATTCAAAAAATATTGTATAAACACGTACTTTATATTCTTGGATAGGTAAAATTTTAAAAATAACCTATAAAACCTATAAAATCGAAGGAAAATGTTGCACTGTAATGCAACATTTTCCTTCGATTTTCAAAAAACTGCATCATAACATAAAATAACTTTTTAATTTTTATAGCACATTTTTACTTTTTAATTTAGTAGCGCGTATGGGCTCATTGACTTAATGTAGAAAAGTAGTTTCATCGTCTATGGATGCGCGCGCTGCGCAGTCATGCGGAAGGAGAATCTAAATTGCCCGCCATACAACATATTTTTTCCGTTTCCACTTTTGTTTTATTTCAACCGTATTAGTGATAGTGTATGCAACGGCATATAATTAGGTATTAAAACACTCGCGTGTTATTATTATCACATTCGGCTTCGCCTCATGTGATAAACCCACGCTCGTGTTTTAATAACCCCTATTATATGCCCATCGCATGAACTACTATTACAAACATGAATAAAAATTTTCGAAACAAAATTTTTCTAACATTTGTTAGTAAATGTATTAGTGTTAGCCAATGTTTCTAAGCATTTTTAAGCAGCGATTTGGGAGCACCATTACATTACGCAATGTTTACTAGCATTACTTATTTTCTTAACTTTGTGATCAAATGTTTGTTTACAAAATGTTTACTAATGTTTGTAAACATTTTTAACAGCAGTGTGGTAGCACCTAATCAATAAGCTAGGTTTGTTCTTTTGTAGAGCGGCTAGATGAAGAGGTTGACCATATAATTTTGTGTGGCAAACAGTTTGCCGGCGTAAGTTTTAAAGAAGTTAATTCGGTTTAATTTTTCGAATTGGATACATCTATACTAATATTATAAATGCGAATGTAAGTTTGTTTGTTACGCTTCACGCAAAAACTACTGAACCGATCATCATGAAACTTGGGTGCACGGTTGGCGCAGTGGTTGAGCGATTGACTGCTGCGCTGCGAGTCGCGGGTTCGATTCCCGCACGGAACAAATATTTGTATGACCTACAGATAGTTGTTCCGGCTCTGGGTGTTGTGTATGTGAGTTTATATGTTTGTAAACACACCCACGATACAGGAAGAAATTCCTAGTGTGGGGCAACGTTTTTTTTTTTTTTTTTATAAAAGATACCTTTGTACATATATTCTTGGAGGTATTAGAAGTAACATAGGTATTATATATAGTATTACTAAAAAAAAAAAAAAGTCTTCACTGCGAGCGAAGCCGCGGGTAAAAGATAGTTTAAAATAAAAGCGTTACATATTTTTGAAATCACCTCTTAAATACCTTACTCTTAAAACCCTTTATTTTGATTTTCACTGTGTGGGATAGTGGGCCCCTTCAATATGGCGCCCGAAAGCCGCCATTTTTAACGGTTACTTTCCAAAGTATACTCCTTAGTACCCATACAAAGAAACTATCCCGACGTACTGTACTGATTATACTAATTATTTGATTTATCTATCGATATCGATTGATTATTAGATGGTGATTTATCTATCGCCGTGGAACGGAACCGAACACGATCGATTTACAAAAAAAATCGGTATAATCAAATGAAAAACTCTAGTTAATTCGGCATGGTTTCTTTGTATGGGATGAGGCATCTGTATGCTAGTATTATATTATCTGTGGTAGTGGCTAGGTTTTAAGGATTAAATAAAATATATATGTATTATTGAATTAATGTAAATTATTTGTGAAACATGGTTATTTCGTGCAACTAATAGATTTGCTTTAAAAAAAAATCACAACACGATATTTTTTCGCTAGTTTTGGATACTCCTCCAAAACGACTTAGATGTTGAAAATATTTTTACACAGAAAAATTGGTGGCTAGAATTTCTTCATGACTGAAATAGCATATGTAAATCAAAGAATATTTTGCAATCAAAACTGTCCAAATGGAGGTTCAATATATATATTCTGGCCCAGAACGGGCGCACGGCCAGTACTGCGTTAACATTGGGGAATGTATACGCCTTTAGGAATTACGCTCGGAAAGAACCGTGATAAGTATGGAAAATGATAAGTATAATGGATTAAACAGTGAAATCAAGCAAAACTACCCATAAATGAATAGATGACCTTGACCTAGAAAATATAAAATGACCTTGACCTACTTTTAAACTAGATTAGATGATAAGTGTTGATGGCCTTGATTCTGCTTACTAGGTGAATGTCGAAAATCAGCAAATATGCGTTGGACCCATAGAAATATAAAATACAGGAGAAGTGGCAAGGGGGCGTGTCGGTGTCCGCGCGACGTGGTCTGACTGAGCATGTCACAGGCAAATGGCCGGTCTCCGCTAAACAGTGCGCTTTCGACCGTCATCGTGAAAAATTACAAGAATGCCGTGTTGTTCAGTGGTTTCTTGTAAAAAGCGAAGCCTAAACCAAAACTTTGTAAATCATAGAATCATTTACAATAAGTGAGTACAAGTTTTGCACTATATTTGTCTTTAAAATCATGAAAAACAACAAAACGTAAAATATTTCTTGCTTCTACTATGTTATTTTTGTATTGAAATATCACAGCGACTGTACTATTTTTGCATTAAATACATTGCATCCTAACCATTACCTAAGTTTGTCGCTAAGTGACTGGACAAGCAATGTAAAAATCACAAAACGATACATCATTGAGCGGATGCATCGCGTAGTACGGCCGCTGCTCCTTGCGACGAGTTAGTGATGTGCTTGTGCAGATCCACTAACGTAGGCTATCGATAACAATGTCGATGACGAATGAAATATTGTTATTATATTTTATTTTCATTTGTCAACCGTTTTCAACCGGTTGGAAAATCGATGCGAAATAAGGTGTATTACTTATTTTGATTATTTTACAGTGTAGTAGAGAAATGCATAACCAACTTTTTGCCAAAAAATGCAACCCCAATAATATCAAAGTGTCAAGTGCTGCACAAATACCTCCACTTTACAGGTCAGTGATTAAACACCATAGCACTAGCAGGGTTCAACAATACCTCCTGTTTCAATTCAATTCAATTTATTTATTTCAAGTAAAACAGACTCATAACATAATAACAATAATAGCAGCAGAAAACAATTAAAATTTGCTACATTAAAAATAAATTAAACATTACGCTATGAAAGCCTAAACCAAAGTAACCGGATTTTTGATTGTTTGAATTTTTTGATTTACTTAATAATTTATATTTTTAGCTGCATATTTGTTTTAACTATAAAAATTTCTGGACAAACCGTTTTTTTATTTATTTTCAAGTAAACAAAAAAAATTGTACAATAATAAATGGGTGAATCGATAAGTTTCCGATTTTGTCAATCACTAGCGTGTATGTAAAATAAATTGCTTTTGCATAGCACAACGATAGCGACCGATGTTTTTGTGTGCGTAATTTGTACGGTGATTGGTATATACACGCTGTGCTTGAAGGGATAAGGTTTATAATTTATTGTGTAGTACGTTCTGATTTAAGAAATGCGTGTGTGTGCGCGACTGCGTATCTATTGCTTTTACTGAACTGCATGTGTAGTAGTTGCCGTGTGGTAGGGGCAAACTGGAGACACAGGTTTCCGATATATTTTCGTCTACCGGGCATATCTCCTTGTTTATTATATCTATGGTTGGACCTGTTACTCATACCTGTGTGACAGTCTTAAATATACTTAAACCAACTTGCAGCCTAATTGCCTTAGTTAATTCGGCAAGGCAAAGGGTATGACCCCCATCGATCGACCAATCATATGTGATTGGTCGATCGATGGGTTTCCTTCTATGGAAGGAAAACCAGATTGCGTCTTTCATCTCGCATGTGATTGGTCAATTTACCTATATCATGGCAGTGGTTTTGATTCATCAAAATATTGGTATTTGTTAGTAAAATATACGTAATTATATACATTATCACCAAATTTGAAGTTCACAAATCTATGCCATGGGAATTAAAAAAAGACCGGCCAAGTGCGAGTCGAACTCGCGCACAAAGGGTTCCGTACCGTTAAATCAAAACGCAGCAAAAAAATCAGTTTGTTGTATGGGATCTTCACTTAAATATTTGTTTTTATTCTGTTTTTAGCATTTGTTGTTATAGCGGCAACAGAAATACATCATCTGTGAAAATTTCATTTTTCTAGCTAACGTTTAGATACAGCCTGGTAACAGACAGAAGGACAGTGGAGTTTTAATAATATGGTCCCGTTTTTACCCTCTGGGTACGGAACCCTAAAAACGACTCGTGCGCATCTAACGAATCTTGCCAAGTTATGTGCCGTCAACTATATCGTGTTACCCAGTTACTGGGTTTTGGAGGTAGGGAATTAGTCAGTCGCTCCTTGTAACACACTTGTACTTAGCTAGATCAGGTTATTCTGGAAGCCGACCCTAATTTTGAGCAAAGGCTAGCTAGATATATGTGTTCATGATTGAAACATTCTATCTTTGTTCCAGCTTTTGAAATGGATACAACTGAAGATAACACCGAATCGCAGAGCCTATATCTAGACAACAAAGGTAAATATGTAATTTTAACTGAATTTAACCATACACACTCGAAACTTTGAAAAAAAAACATCATAACGTGTCCATAAAAGTATTCTTACGATGTTTTCCTACAACCATGTCCTGTCTTCTGACTTATAATCTAACGAAATTAAATAATTATGAATTACACGCATTGCCACATCTACCAAGGGAGGTCCAGCCGTTATGATGGCTTCTCTGTAACTGCAGTGCACCTTTGGAACTCACTCCCAAACTCCCTACGCTGGAGCTATCATTCTCGCTGTCTTCAAGAGGAAAATTAAGGAGCATTTCCTTTTAACGCAATGTTATTACATACATATATATATATACTTTTATTTATGTACGTATGTTATATATCATACTAATATTACAAATGTGAATATAAGTTTGTTTGTTACGCTTTCACGCAAAAACTACTGAATCGATCATCATGAAACTTTGTACATATATTCTTGGAGGTATTAGAAGTAACATAGGATACTATTTATTAAAAAAAAATAAAAATAATTAATGGCTTCACTGCGAGCGAAGCCGCGGGTAAAAACTTGTTTATGATATATTTTTATGATTATAATAGAACGTGGTTTGCTGTAATAGAACTTAAGTTTAAGTTAAGCTCGCCGTACTTGTACTTTCTTATCAGATTATATTGAATATTGTTTTTGGTGTACAATAAAGAATTAAGGTTACACTAGTCAATCATTCTTCCATACAAACGTAGTCTAGCGATTACTCCACTGTTTGACGATGTACGTTCAAAATAAAAGAGATAACAATTTGACTCAACATTAAAACAAAAGTAAAAACATGAAATATTTGTAAATCATGAGCGTCGAAAGTTCCAAATTTCAACCGTAATTTTAACGCATCTTTGGGCGAAAATAAATACCATCAGAAGAAGGAAAATTGCAAAACAGCCTCCATACAGGGATAGATTAGTAATTCAACAATGCAAATAATGTTATTTTGAAAATATACTTTTAGTCGTTTTTTCATGATATCTAGACTCCCAAAGGTCTGTTTATAAATTTTCGCGCGCTCGTTTTCGTCCTAAATCATCTTCCATTTCGATACATATTTGCAAAAGTGCTAATTCGTACGCGAACTAGCTTCTTACTGCTCATCACAGCATCTATCTCTTTCGCACGTGTTGTCGGATGAAATAGCATGCATTTTAACCTCGCTTACAAAATAGTTCGTGCTGTCGACTAGGGGAACCTTAAGAAATTAAAGAGGTATGCAATGGCATCTTATACCTACAAATCCCACATTCTTCAAATTGATTAATTCTTTTTTGCACATATTTAATACCAGCTGTCCCACGCGGCTTCGCTCCCGTCAACTGGCTGCCTACCTACCCATTTACCCTACCTACACTACATACATGATTGTTGCGTAACTTTAACCGCTTACGCAGCGCACGCAACGGAAGCTCTCAAAAAGGATTATTTTTTCCCGTTTTTGCAACATTTTTCATTAATGCTCTCTCTATTGGTCGTAGCGTGATGTTATATTGCCTATAACCTTCCTCGGTAAATGGACTAACCAACACAAAAAGATTTTTTCAATTCCAACCTGTAGTTCCTGAGATTAGCGCGTTCAAACAAACTCTTCAGCTTTATTATATAAAGTATAGATTATCAATGTATTTTATACTTATTTTTTTTACAGCCTACGGCGTAAAGAGTCCTACTAGCGAGTTGGCTCGTCTCGAACATCGTCAGAGCCACAATGTACAACTGATGAAGGCTTCTCTCTATGCTGATACCGGTATGTAATATCCAACCACAGACATAAATCTAACTAGATGACGCAATTGTATGTACTTCGCGTGCCGAAAAACGGACTAAAATTACGACAAATGATCGTAATCTGAACTTTTCATTTAGCATTATCGGCACCGGAAATCCACCGAAATCTAGATATATGCCTTTTTATGCCATATTGAGCTACAAAGAACGTATAGAAAAAGTTGGTAAGTAAAGTTGTTAATTTTTTGTGAATAAGTGACACGCTTGGTTTTCATACAGATGGAGGGACTTGCGTTATCTAGTTAGATTTATGTCTGTGTATTCAACCAACAATTATTTTTGTGATTTTTATGCGCTGAAAAATTATAAGCCAATATGATAATGATTACTTAAAAAAACATTTTTAGTCCGTCGGATAGATTTCCAAAAAATATTGGACACTTATATTTTCTTTTGTATGTATATTTTCACGTTAACAAAAAATGATTACGATACAGTGCGTTATAACATCGCATGACATCATGCCTTGGTACACTTTTTACATATACGTGACGTCACAAGCCCCTACTCCCGAACTTTGATGCGCTTTATCTTAGTGCATTTTTATTGATTTGAATAAGCAAAAAATACGTGTCCAATATTTATTAATAACTAGCTGACACGGCAAATAATGAAACCTAGCTAGATCGATTTATCGCTCCCGAAACCTCTGCATACTAAATTTCATGAAAATCGTTGGAGCCGTTTCCGAGATTCAGATTATAAATACAAGAATTGCTCGTCTAAAGGTATTAGAATTTACCTATATGTAACAATCTACTATGTAGTCATCTGTATCTAGGTTACGTACTAGGTACACTAGTACGTAACTTTAAAAAATAAAACTGGTTATAAATTTACGTCCCAAGTTCTCAAAATCTAAGAATTTAAAAAGTGATTATCTATCATATTAACTTTAAATTAAAACAAAAAATATTCCAAAACACGAAATTTTATTACCTGTACGAAATTCCCTTACAAGCCTGCCGTTAGCCTTTTATTGATTGAATTGAGTTGTGTTGTACTATAGTCATTCACAAAATTTTTAAGTCTTTTACGTTCGTCAAGTTGTTTATTCAATTATATCAATTAAAATTTACATACTTAATTAACAATAATTACCTATTTATACACTTAAATACAAATAAAATACGACGAACACGTATAAAAGGGCAGGGGTCATAGGGCGTCAAAAAATTCGTCCACATCGCTGTCAACGTGAAAAGTGCCCAGAACGCTGGCAGCATTGCCATCCAACGTGGCAATGCTGCTAGCGGTCTGGGAAATTTCTGCGATGATTCTGTGGCCAAGGAAAAGCTCAGCCCTCTGGTCACGTGAAGAGTCGACTAACCGTTTGCTTACATCTCGAAATCCTCAAAGAGCACTCGGACCCCATGGACCTAATGTTTCAACCCCAAACGGCTCAAATATATAATTTCCAATAAGGTTGTTGTATTTGCGCCGTTTGAGGTTTTCTGCACTAGCAGCAGCAGCCCCAGCACAGCCCGCCGTGATAGTCTACGTATATTTTTGTCTTATGCCAACCTTTATCTTACAGAAATGGAAGACGACACATCAATATCCACAGGAGACCAGCTGGTCCCAGTATCAGCACCGTTGCTATCAGTACCATCACTGCCGCCCTCTGTCATGAGGGAGGATCGCCAGATATCTGAGATAGAAGCGCCGCTAATTGATGGTTTGTAACCGCAAAGGACAGCTCTGCCTACCCCTTTGGGCAATACACTCGTGAATTATTTCCGTAAATTACAGCGTCGATCGCGTATTCGTGGCATGATCAGTGTGCTTATTCAGTTTTTTTTAACAAACTCACTCGTCATAAAGTAAACTATCTCTTATGTCAAAATGTATACAAAAAACAGGCCAAGTGCGAGTAGGACTCGCGCACAAAGGATTCCGTACCATTATCGCCAAAAACGGCCAAAGAATCACGTTTCTTGTATGCGAGACCCACTTGAATATTAATTTTATTCTGTTTTTAGTATCTGTTGTTATAACGGCAACAGAAATACATCATCTGTGAAAATTTCAACTGTCTAGCTATCAGGGTTCATGAGATACCGCTTGGTGACAAACAGAAGAACAGTGGAGTCTTAGTAATAGGGTACGGTTTTTATCCTTTGGCTACGGAACCCTAAAAAGAGATTTCTCTTTACCATCCCTAGACGGTGCTTATCCAGTTTCAATACATATTGATGTTTACGTTAACGCGATCGAGCGTGAGCAAAAACTCTCACTAAGGCCTCAGTTTTTACTAGGACCAAGCCTTACTCGACGAAGCCTAACTCCTTTTTGTGGTCCCACTCATGGATACTGCCCGAATGTTAGACAGCTACCTATATTTGATAAATATTTGTAAGGTGATTGCCAATTGCATTGAAGAAAATCCATAAACATTTGAGAAACCATTTCAAATAGTCGATTGAACGCTAACTAGTGGTATCTTGTAACAGTTATTAAAGTATTAATTAGTTAATTTTGTCCACAGAAACACCAATGAAGCCACTAATTGTAAGGCCACACACGATAGTGCTCAAGTACCACAGGAAAGTGCCTCCCTTCAGACAAACTATTGCTGGTAAGTGCTATTAGGAATATCTTCTTCTGTCGCACCGTGAGGTGTATAAAAAACAATCATCATAATCAGACGATAAACGCTAGTTACGTCGGCACGGTTTCTTTGTATGAGATGAGGCATCTGTATGCTAGTATTATATTATCTGTGGCTAAACCGAAAGAGTGGTATATTGTGAGAGCAAATAATAATAAAAAACGATAATCCTACTTTATCTTCTGGCTAAGATACATAACTTAAAATGCAACAACTTTTGTGAGTGTAATTCAATGGCAATTATGACTCACCAAGATGTTAACTCTGCTACCACTTATTGTACAAAAACTTTGACGGTATTAAGAGCAGTGGTGGCTTTATCGCTACTTACAAGTTGTAGGTCATGGATTCGAACCCAGACAGGTGCTTTACTTTGTGTAAATTATTTCATCACCACTGCTCTCAATACGGTGAAGGAAAACATCGTTAGTAATAGAATTCAAAATCGCAAGTAAATGTCTAGTATCAGATATTCAAAGGCATGTGACATCCACTAACACGCACTGTGCCCGCGTGGTGGATTACGACTCTTTCCCTGTCACAGAGAGGAGGCCTGTGTTGTATCCCAGCAGTGGGAACATTCAATTGGCTGATAATGATGATGCTCCATACAGTAGTGTTACAGATACCGCAAAGTATTGTTATGCCATTGATGCTTTTAATACTTTATACCTGTACGAAGTATAGTATGTAGTGCTATACGGGGTACATCGACTTCACATATATGAATTTACTAGCTGTCCCACGCGGCTTCGCTCCCGTCAACTGGCTACCTACCTACCGTACCCTACCTACACTACATACATGAATGTTGCGTAACTTTAACCACTTACACAGCGCACGCAACGAAAGCTCTCAAAAAAGAATAATTTCGCCCGTTTTTGCAATATTTTTCATTTATGCTCCGCTCCTTTTGGCCGTAGCTTGATTAATGGACCATGACCATGGCCATGGACCTCGATAAATGGACAATCCAACACAAAAAGAATTTTTTCAATTCCAACCAGCAGTTCCTGAGATTAGCGCGTTCAAACAAACAAACAAACTCTTCAGCTTATAATATTACATAGTATAGATTAATGTATGTGCTTGTGTAAATATTGATAAACGCTTATTTTTTTAAAGAGTAAATATGGCGTTTATTGTCAGTTCTTCTCCATAATAAGCTGCTTTTCCGAATGGACGGTAGATTCAATTGTTATAACTTGTTAATTTTAATTGTTGACGTTCAAAATTGCCGGTTAATGGCCTATACTCCATTTAGAATAACATTAGACATTGAAATAATGCCATTTTACAGCTTGTTCAACCGATTTTGAATTCTATTGCGTTGGTGATGTGACTAATGGCAGCTGTATTAAACAATTAGTTTTGGTGACAGGTTTATGCTTTTTATGCCATCCATATATTTACGGGATAGAACTCAAAATTGGTTGAACGGACTGTAAAAAAAGGATGTAATTTTTTAATGTTATTTCAAATGGAGTAGGTATAGTAGAAATAAATATTATTGACTAGTTGTGCCCGCGGCTTCGCTCCCGTCTACCCTATCTACCCTACCTACCTACACTACCCACCTACCTACCCTCCTGCTTACCCACCTACCTACCCACCTACCCACCTACACTACCCACCTACCTACCCTCCTACTTACCCACCTACCTACCCACCTACCCACCTACCCTACCTACCTACCTAGCTTCCCTATTTAACTACCTAACCACCCACGTCAACAATTTTTATTTTTAAACCTGCCCTACATTCGGGCGAACAAAACAAAGAAAGAATTATTCAAATCGGTCCAGTCGTTTTTGAGTTTTAGCGAGACTAACGAACAGCAATTGATTTTTATATATAAGACAATTTTTATTTTTAAACCTTCCCTACATTCGGGCGAATAAAACAAAAAAAGAATTATTAAAATCGGTGCTGCCGTTTTTGAGTTTTAGCGAGACTAACGAACAGCAATTGATTTTTATATATAAGATAAGAAGATTTTGACTTTGATGTGTTTTTTTCTGCTCCCAGGTCGTCTCGACGCTGCCTATATATCAGATATGTCAGTGTGCCGCGCGCGACACTCGCGGGTCGGTTTCGGTCCATCCGGCGCGCTTACCTTCCCCACATCCTACGACTCTGTCAACGACCTGCCTAAATGTGAGTATATCCTCTGCTTAGCCTGTTCCTTGAGTTGTTGTTATTTGAGTTTTGGGAGAGTATGATTACACTTTTGACCCTTGAAAACCCCTCAATATCAGTAATATAAACAGCAATAGGTAGATAATTTTTAATAGGACAATATTTACTTTTGGCATTTTTGAATTCGTTGTCCGTTCGGAGTTATAGGCAAAGATAGTTATTTAATGTTAATTAACATATTCATGTTATTTAGTTATAATAACATCAAGGAAGCATTGCACTAAGCCCGTAAAAATAATATTAAGTAGTAAGATTGACTCGACCCGTCTCCCAATATTCAGCATGTTGTGTGTTGCATGTATCAATATTTATTAAAATATCAATATCGAGGAAAAAATATCGATATATCGGTCCAATTTTCGGCGATTTTCTGTTTTAAAATAATAATGTATTTAGTTCAGTCTGGCTCAATAATATTTTAGTAGTCATTTTTATACAAAATGTACATTATTTTAATGTATGACAATCTTAGTAAAAACGTAGGTATTTTCGTCGTTATTCCTTTTGAATATACTATAATCCCTCCTTCAGATATTAAGCATTAGGTCATCATATATTTTTTATTTATTTTTTGTCATGCCTGCATTTGTTACTTATTTACCTAATTGACATTACACTATATGTTTTTACTGTTGACATTCTGGATATTTTATTAATTTTGTACTTGTTTATTAATTAATTGACATCCAATATTTTCTATTAAATTATGTTTTTGACATTTATTTTTGTATTTCTTGGATATTATTGTGGACATTATAAAAATGTTTAATTGATTTATTTTGACATTCTTGTATTAATTTGATTAACTGACATTAGCCTATTTTTATTTTTTGACATTTCTGAGATGTTTTACTATTTTGGTTTTGACATTGTAGTTTTTACTGAAAATTAATTAATTGTCAGGAGAATAATAACTATATTGATTTATATTTTTCTATAATTTTGATATAATATTGTGAAATTAATTATGAAACATTTGTACGCCTAATGCCAAAGCATAGAGTACTTACAATAACATCTCACACACCTGTGTATCTGTAACCTATGTTTACAAATAAAGAATCTGAATCTGAATCTCAATAGGCAAAATTTGAAAATATTAATAACTATATAGCAATCTTCTAAAAATGTTAGAAGATGACACGAGCACACATACAACGCAAAAAAACTCGCTTTTGAAAGTGAGTGACGAGTGACGGATGATTGTCACCGCGGCCGCCGCATACACACACAAGCAACACAAATTCTAGTCATAGACAATATAATAATTTTCCGTTCGTTCCTATCTTTTACGGCTTTGAATTCTGTTAAATACTATGCTAAAAAAATAAATTACAAAAAAAACCGTTTTTGATAAGTTCTCGATACTGAATATTTTGTACCGATATATCGATGTATCGGAAGAAAATATATCGGCCAAAAATATCGATATGAACATCCACCCAGTGTCGACAACAACTTAGGTCGAAAGGTCTTTTCTATTGGAACTACTTTTCCTATAGCGAGTTTGATTTTAAATTCATTGTCGTTTCGGAGTTAAAGGTCATTCGTTATGTTGTTTTTAGACGAATTTTAGAAAGTTAAACGTAACGTGATCGCGCGAACAAAGCCAGTGAAGGTCTAGCTGATTGGCTTGTTGAAACAATATCGGTACATCGATATATCGATATCGGTTCACCTAGTGGGAAGCCTTCCAACGCAGTATCTTCCGGTTCGCGATCGCCACTCCAGAACCTTCGTCCCACCAGGTGGTCCGATGACCTGGTGAAGGTTGTGGGGATCCGCTGGATGCGAGACGCTCGGGACCGATTAATGTGGCGACGCTTGGGGGAGGCCTATGTCCAACAGTGGACGTCTTTCGGCTTATATGATGATGATGACTTTTTCCAAGCCTTTTATCCTAGCCATTACTAAGGAGTATGCTTTAAGAAATTAACCGTTTTACGGCACTAAAGCGGAGCAAGGGCCTTAATTTAAATCGATCGATGTATGTAATATTTTCATATGAAGATTGCAATTTTTGTTACAGCCGCAGAACTGTCGGAACTCGGTAAATACGTTTGCGGCAGATCCGCCAGCGATTGGTCTGAGCCGTTGCTGCTCAGAGTGGCTTTAGGACAAACCGAGAAGGATGACGGTATGCTGGTAAGTTGGTTAAGATGTATAATCAAAGTCAAAGTCAAAATATATTTATTCAACTAGGCCAAAAAGCGGCACTTTTGAACGTCAGAGAATTAAAATAAAATTTACAAGTAATATAAATTGATTCTACCGTGCATTCGGAAAAGTAGCTTGTTATGGAGAAGAACGCACAAGAAACTCCATTCCAAACTCCATCCACATAATCAAACTCGGTAAACTTGGTTCCTTGCCGGAGTCTGTGTTTCCCGATAGCTACAATTTAGGGGTCTTTAAGTCTCTAGTGAATAGGTTACTTCTAGGCAAACGTGTTTCACCGTCGACCACATCATCGCTTACCATCAGGTGAGATAGTGGTCAAGCACGAGCCTATTGACGATAAAAAAAAAATCTTATTAGGAGTTCCGTACCTAAAGGGTAAAAACGGGACTCTATTCCTAAGACTACGCTGTCCGTCTGTCTGTTTGTCACCAGGCTGTATCTCATGAACCGTGATAGCTAGACAGTTGAAATGTTCACAGATGATGTATTTCTGTTGCCGCTATAAAAATGCTAAAAACAGAATAAATTAAAGATTTAAGTGGGTCTCCCATACAACAAACGTGATTTTTTTGCCGGTTTTTGCGATAATGGTACGGAACCCTACGTACGCGAGTCTGACTCGCACTTGGCCGGTTTTTTTCTCAATCGTTCACTGACAGAGAAAGTAGAGCCTAAACCGGTGGTTCTAGAAGGCTACAATTTTACATACAAATTCTTTAAATGGCAAACAAAGAAGAATTTTAGCTAATTCCCAAAAACGTTTTTTGTTTTTTCAGTTTCTCATAATTATTAATAACTAGCTGTGCCCGTGGTTTCGCTCTCGTCAACTGCCTACCCTACCTACCTACCAAACTACCTACCCTACACTCCAATTCCTTACTTTCTTAATTTTTTCTTTCATAAGAACTTCTAACAATAACAAAAAAAAAGAATTAGCGAAATCGGTCCAGCCGTTCACGCGTGTTGCTGTGATCGTGGGCAAAGGGATTATTTTTTTCCGACTTCATTATATATATACCACAGATATAAATCTAAATAGATAACGCAAGTTCCTCCATCTGTATGAAAACCAAGCGTGCCACTTTTTCACAAACAATTAAAAAACTATGTTGCTTACCAATGAAACCAAAACATTTCCAATGCTTTGGCCAAATTTTTCTATACATTCTTTAAAGCTCAATATTACATCATCATTTTTATAGATTTCGGTGGATATCCGGTGCCGATAACGCTAAATGAAAAACTCAGATTACGATTATTTGTCGTAACTTTACTCCGTTTTTTGGCACGCGAAGTACATACAATCGCGTCATCTAGTTGGATTTATGTCTGTGATATATACATATTGATAGTTTCGAATTGAGTAAAGATTCTTCATAATGATTAGTACAACGATCGCTTAGAGATTACCAGTTAAATTAATTATAACTGGTATTATAAATTGTCTTTATAAATCTGCCTAGCCTTTTCCCAACTATATTGGGGTCGGCTTCTAGGCTTACCGGATTCAGCTGAGCACTAGTGTTTTACGTGGAGCGACTGCCTATCTGACCTCCACAACCCAGTAACTGGGTAACACGGTACGCCTTGGCAAGTTGGTGTCAGATCTCAAGCTTCTGACTACCCGTAACGACTGTCGAAGATCTTCAAATGACAGCCGGGACCAACGGAGCAAACTCGGTATGTTGAAATGGTCACCCATCCAAGAACCGACCTCGTCAAGCGTTGCTTAACATTGATGATCGACCGGTGCGGCTGTTATTACTTAGCCACGAGCTCCTCTAAATTGTCTTAATAATATTTCTATTTACAGGAGGTCCTCAAGAAGCACCTAGTAACGCTCCTGGAACACTCAACATTCACCCAGAGCAGTGACTCTCAATGCGCTCGACTCAACCTATCAGCGTCTGCTAGCGACCGACGCGCGGTCCTGTCGCAGTATCTACGAGATGCCAGCGCGGTCCAGACCAGATACAAGGTATGAACTGTCCTTATAATGTGATTTTTAATTTCGTAGACTAAACTGACATTTGGGGGATTGTCACTTTATCGTTACATAAAAATAGTGTCGTATCCTGATTATCCTGATTGATCGAAAATCGATGTAGATCGAAAAAAAAACTACTTCACGGCAAAAAAAAATTATTAAGAAATTAGCGGCCTTTACTCATTTATCCCTCAGTTTCGCAGCTCAAAATTATCACAGAATTAGTGTGACAAATTGTCAAGCACACGTTATCTGCTGTGATTGGTTGAATGAATTTTCAACAGCCAATCACAGCAGATAACGCGTGCTTGACAATTTGTCACATTGACTCTGCAATAATTTTGAGCTGGGAAACTGAGGGTATGTCAGACTTCATTCTATCGATCGCATTTATTTTATTGTTGATTTTTTATTTAACACAATAAATGTTTATGTACTATGTGTATCAATACTGTTATATCTATATTCATAAAACATTAATTTACACCAATTAGTAAAATTAAATTGAGAAGTCATGTCACATCGATTCGATGAATCACTTATGATTGAGCCTTTCCTACAACACTATGCTGCGGGCTTTGCAACATTAAAAAAAAGGTCATTGGCAGCTCAAAGTCAAATGTCAGTTATGTCAGTTTAGTCTACGAAATTAAAAATCACAGCATAGTTCTTAAAATGTACCTAGATAGCATAGTTAACCCTATCTCCACAGCTTAATGCACACATTTCTATTTTAAAAGAAGCGCATTCTACCTTTGAATTTTCGAATGCGATCATCTTTTTTAGGGTTCCGTACCCCAAAGGGTAAAAACGGGACTCTATTCAAACGGGATTAATTTCTCAGCAAACCCTTTCATTCGATTTCCATATCATGGCAATGCACAAAAAAATAACTATTCCGCCATCTTGGGCCGTCCGCCATATTGGGTTTAGAATGACGTCACTTAGCTAACCATGCATTGTCATCCAAACTAAACGTGTATGCAAACTTTCATCTTAATCGGTGGAGGATAACTGCTTTATAATTCAGTTGCAAGATTTGACCTGAACACACATACATACATACATACATACATTGCAAGCAATAAAAACTTGCATGAAAATAGGAAAGTAGTTTTACAGCTCTATATAGTTCACACAGAAATCAAAACAACAGTAAAGTATTTAGTTATGAATTCAAAATAATATACAAGATAAATCTAATAATTGATGGACATGAAAATTAGCATTCGTTTGTATTCGGAAATGCGATGATTGTCGAGGGACATTAAGAAAATAGTTGTACTGTACATAAACATGTGTTTTAAATGTTTTAACATTACATTGGAATTAAACTAAAACCGTCACTTCGAACTTTATCTAAACTACAGGTTTTTGTCAACAGTTCGGCGTATCGGGATCTTATTGCTACGAAGTATGGA
Organism: Orthosia gracilis; assembly: GCA_947562075.1. NCBI lineage: Eukaryota > Metazoa > Arthropoda > Insecta > Lepidoptera > Noctuidae > Orthosia > Orthosia gracilis. Next base: position 12,076,599 of record OX387277.1, read on the forward strand.
GACTGTGCGACGCTCTATGGGGAGCTGATCTTGACAATGATGGTGAGTTTATGTTTTAAATGACTTTCCAAAAAGGAGGAGGTTCTATGTTAGACTTCGTTTGCTTTTTGTTGTTGTGAATGTTCACCGATTACTCCGTCAATTATGAACCGATATTGAAAAAAAACAGTTTTTGTCTGAAAGGGCAAACTCTCGAGTTGGTCCCATTGCCATCAAGACAGGATCTAATGATCTCCTATGGAAATCGAGGATATTCCTCATATTTTATAGGCATACATATAGCGATTTTGGTATTTTCATCAATAGGGCAAGTATTTGCATTCAGAAAGTATAATTTGGTGAAGTGGAACTTATGAAGAAGACCACATATGGCCACTGGCACTTCTCAGTGTTTTAGTATGTTTGGGTATAAGGTATCTCATATAGTTAAATGACTGTGATGAAGCAAATTTAATTAAATGATTCTAATGAAAATGGTACCACTGTTTAAGCTTAATATTTTTCTAATATTCTGCTCAATTTCAGGTGTACCCGGCACAGACCCGCTCTCAATAGTGAACCGACACAGAAGCTTCCTAGACTGGCTCAAAACGGCCGTCGCTGAGGTTACTGACGAAGACCTATCAAAACCGATGCATGGAGAGAATGAGGATGGTAAGGAAATAACGAATATATAACGGTACTAGCTGTCCCCCGCGGCTTCGTTCCCTTCATTTGGCTAACTCCCTACCCTACCTACCTACCCTACCTAACTTACCTACCTACTTACCCGATCTACCTTACCAACCCGACCCTACCTACCTTCCTGCCTACCTACTCTACCTACCTACCCTACCCTACCTAACTACCCTATCTACGCTACCTACTCTACCTACCCTACCCTACCAACATAACGATTGTGATGTTGGTAGGGTAGGGTAAATGCAAAATGCCATTTATTTCCTTGCGAAATTTCAGGTTTAGGCGTAAAAAGATAACAGACATACAGACGGAATTACTTTCGAATTTATAATATTAGTATGGATAAAGTAAATAAGTTACATCGAGCTGTAGAAACAGACTGTTGCACCAACACGTAACACAAAACATCCATCGAAACACGAATTTATAAAAGGATATCTTGTTAAAATACCCGGCTTCAAAGAGTATGACTAACATAACTTTCGAACGGCTGAACCGATTTTCATCAAGCATAAGCTAAGAACAATTTCGATAAAGTCAGCTTTCAAACATAAAAGTAAATCAAAATCGCTTCATCCATTTATGAGCTGCGATGGTGGCATCGCAACAGACAACAGACAGGTACACACCAACACACTTATAACACCCCACTTTTTCCGTCGTGGGTTAACAATAAACGACCATTGAGGGTCACACTAAATTTCTGTGGTAATCGCCTTTTTAAATTTTTTAGTTTTCTTAAAATTTGTTTTTTGTCCGTCAGGTAAATTAATCTATACATATAAATAAAATTGGAGTGTCTGTTTGTAATATTGAAATAGCCGTTTTTTACTACATGTATATGAATATATATACGGTACATACACCAAAATAACAATTTTTGTCTGTCTGTCTGTCTGTTTGTTCCGGCTAATCTCTAAAATGGCTGGACCGATTTTGACGGGACTTTTATTGGCAGGAAGCTTATGTAATAAGGAGTAACTTAAGCTACGTTTATTTTAGAAAAAATCTTTTATTTTAGAACTTTGTTCCAAAGTTTGCCGGGTCAGCTAGTAAAAAATATTAGTCACGTATTTTTCTTTTGCCACGTAAACAAAAAAATACGACGATACAGCCCGTTGAAATATCGTTTGACGTCACGCCGATAGTACACTTATACTGACATAGTGATGTCACTCCTGAATTTTGATGCGCTTTATCTTTGTCAATTTTTATTTATTTGTAAAGCAAAAAATACGGGTCCAATATTATTTTAAAATGTCACTGACGGTCTATATAGTAATATCATTTATCTACGCAGAAAATAATTTATGACCAACGTTGATAATAAATTAATGATTTTCTGTGAGAATCTGGAGTCTACATTTCTGCTAGATCGATGGAAATAAGTTCGCTCCCGTATTACCTAAACAAGTAAAATTAAAAAAAAAAAAACCAGACACATTTTTATTTCATGCTACATAATTTATCTAGTAATAGACACGCTTCGATCTACAATCTATTGAACACGTAATTATGACGAGATATCTTGCGAAAACACCCTGATTTAAAAAAGTAAAACGCCCATAACTTTTAAACGATTTTCATCAAACATAGCGTTCTTACACTGTCGATAAAGTCACCTTCCAAACAAAAAAAAAAACGAAATCAATATGGACTCATCCGTTTAGGAGCTGTAGTGCCAGACAGATACACAAACACACATGTACACACGACAAACTTATGACCGTCACGGGTTGAAAAGTGGGTGTACAAAGCACCTTCGTCTTTCCTGTCGGGGAAGATAATTGATAGATATTGTTTTAATCCTTGTATTTCTTCTACAGAGGCAGACGGGCACAGCGCTCGGATATGGACGCTTTTGCTGGGCGGTCGTATACTGGAGGCGTGCAAGGTTGCCAAGGAACACGGTGACCTGAACATGGCTATACTTATCGCTCAGGCTGCTGGTAAGATACATACAAATCACAGATAATATAATACTAGCATACAGATACCATACAAAGAAATCGTACAGACGTAACTGGTTTTTTTGGTCTGATTATCAAATTATTTTTTGTACTTCGATCGCGTTCGGTTCCCTTTCCACGGCTATAGATGGTGTTAGCAGCGACTTGCAGTTAAATTGCTTTCTCGGTTCGTGACTATATTTTTCATTAAATACAGTGACGATTCGTTTTATAGTATTTTTTGCACCTTGTTACAGTTTCATCGTACCAAAATGTGTAACAATACAAATTTAAAAAATCTAGTGGCATGCCTCAGAAATTTAAAACCGTGCTATCTTTTGGAATCAATTTTAAAATGATCCGTGCAAATAATCTGTGAAACGTGAATTAACAGCCCAATATTCCATAAAATTGTGCTTTGGAGAGTTGATTAAAAAAACACATTTTACACACAAATCCATGCATATCGCGCCATCTATTGACATTTATTTGAACCAATTTTTCTTTGTTAGCGCTGGGACCCCGTGACAAGGTTAAACTTTTTCTGAAACTGTCATATTATCGACCGTACTGCTAGTGCTTATTTGTTCCACAGGCGACCCAACATTCCGTTCCCTCATAACCCGACAACTGACTCTGTGGCGAGAATGCGGCGCTGACACCCTGATGTCGTCCCACCGCTGGGCAACGCTGCAGCTCATCGCTGGACAAAGCTCGCCCCGGGACAAGTTGCTAGAGACAGACTGGCTGAGAGCCTTGCATGCTACTGCTAGGTAAGTTGGAGTTTGCTTTTGGATAAAGATTTTGTGATGAGACAGGAGATTTGAGCTTAGAGAACATCGGACTAAGATGTTTGCATCAATTTGAGTTATATGTGTTAAAATTAAGAGATCCTAACCTTCGTGGACTTTGTTTGACTGAGGCCGCTGTACCGCGCCTTAGGAAGACACGGAGAGGCGGGGGACGGGAAGTAAAGAACATGAGTTCACATGAGATCGATATTGTCGGACAGATCTTACGATATTATTAAGCTGTACAGATATCCGTCAGTATTGAGGGTCGTGACCTCCCTTCTGCATCACCTTCTCTCGAACGATTTTTCTCCATCTGTTTCTGTCTCTTGCGGTGTGGAGGGCGTTGTAAACTGTAGAGTCAAGAGCGGTGCGAATCTGGTCAGACCAACGTATTGGGTTGCGTCACTCACGTGTACGTCTGTCTGTCTGTCCGTCTGTCACACGCGTTCTGCAGCCAAATGGTTGGAGTGAGTCTTCAATTTTTTACAGTATAAGCATCCAGACAAATTGTCAAAATATATTTTTTAATATTTTAAGGGGGGTTCCCATACATCTGAAGGGAGGGGGGGGGGGACGTGAAAAAATAATGTTGTGCTACCCCATCGAGGGGGGCATCGTTGTTAGAGCTCGTTGAGTAGATAAACACTGTATTTTTTGTTTAAAAAATATTGGAATACAAAGGAATAAGAAGCCACCAAAGTCATCTTTTTAACCGACTTACCAAAAAGGAGGAGGTTCTATGTTCGACTTCATGTTTGTTTGTTTTTTTTTTGTGTTTGTTCACCGATATCTCCGTCAGTTGTGGACCGATTTTGAAAATTCTTTTTTTGTTTGAAAGAGTATGTTTCGAAATTGGTCCCATTTTAATTTGGTGAAGATCTGATTCAGAGCTTCGAAGATATACGACAGAACTCTTCAATAAATAACGGCAAATCTCTCGGGATTGTTGCAATCGCATGTCTGTTTATTGTTTATACCATTTCATAACATAACATCACGCCAGTACGCTTTTAAGGGATATGCAGATCTCTCATTTCACCGGTAATGTTCAAGTTTCATGATATTCGGGTTATCTATTCTGGCGTTAAGATAACTTACTAGACAACTTGCCTATTAGGTAAGTACAACTAAAAAGTGAAAAATAAAAACTTTTTAACAAAAAAAAACCACCGACTTCCAAATAACAAAACTACAAAGTGAAAAATAACTTTGTTTTTGGAAGTCGGTGTCTTTCGTAGGTACCATATTTTTTGCGTTATGGACACCGTAAACTTCCAAAAATAAAGTTATTTTTCACTTTGTAGTTTTGTTATTTGGAAGTCGGTGGTTTTTTTTTGTTAAAAAGTTTTTATTACAAAATATTGTTCTTTTTTTTTAACTTCCCATCGACCTATGAACTTGAAATTTGGAGATAATGTTTATTATTACGTATATTTTACTAACAAATACCAATATATTGATTTTTCAAGAAACTCTTTCACTTTTAATAATAAAACCAACGTAATTTTACAGTTTGGTACGGACCCCTAAATGTGCGAAGTCCGACACGTACTTGGCCGGTTTTTTTATGATGTCTTTAGCTTACTACAGTAACATTTTCTTCCACAGATACCTCTGCCCCCACATACCCTCTCTCGAGCAAGTGACGCGCACATACGAAGGATTCTTCACCGACGAGGACCAAGATGGCGATGGTGACATAGACTTGTCTCTGATAGAAAACGACGAGATGTGCATGAGACTACCCCTGCCGCCCTACGTCACTCACTATGACGTAACTGTGGTTAATGTAAGTACATAAATAAAATCTTTCTATAATTTTATCCTCTAGAATGAATGAAGGTATAGAGGGAGAGGAATTCTCTGCCGAAGTCTGTGTTTCCTGTTAGCTACAACCTGGGAGTCTTTAAGTCAAGAGTGAATAGGTTACTACTAGACAAGCATGCTTCACCGTCGACCACATCATCGGTTACCATTAGGTGAGATAGTATTCAAGCGTGAGCATCCTACTATATAATATTAGTATCTGGGCGACCGAGCTCTGCTCGGGAGAAAATAGAGAAAACGACGTTTTCTAAAAATTAAAACTAGTTAGATCGATTTATCGCCCACGAAACCCCGCATGAAAATTTTTGGAGCCGTTTCCGAGGTTCAGATTACATATCTATACTTAATATCATAAAGCTGAAGAGTTTGTTTGTTTGAACGCGCTAATCTGAGGAACTACTGGTTGGAATTGAAAAATTCTTTTTGTGTTGGATAGTACATTATGAAGATCAGTGTACAATGGGCGGTCTTATCGCACAGGGCAATTTCTTACAGACAACCTTTGGATGGACAGAACGAGAGAGAGGAGATAGACATAGGGCTGTACAAAAACTATATTAAACTAGCTGACCCCCAGGGCTTCGCTCCCGTCAATTGGCTACTTACCTACCTACACTACCTACCCTACCCTACCCTACCCTACCTACCCTACCTACACTACCTACCCTACCCTACCCTACCCTACCTACCCTACCCTACCTACCCTACCCTACCTACCCTACCCTACCTACCGTACCCTAGCTACCCTACCTACCCTACCCTACCTACCCTACCCTACCCTACCTACCCTACCCTACCCTACCCTACCTACCCTACCCTACCTACCCTACCCTACCTACCCTACCCTACCTACCGTACCCTAGCTACCCTACCTACCCTACCCTACCTACCCTGCCCTACCTATCCTACCCTACCTACCCTACCCTACCTACCCTACCCTACCTACCCTACCCTACCTACCGTACCCTAGCTACCCTACCCTACCTACCCTACCCTACCTATCCTACCCTACCCTGAATTTTCTTTGCTATAAACCTCACGGAGCCCGAGACCTTTCCAACGAATGCAAAACCGTGGAAATCAGTTCGTGCGTTCTGGAGTTATATCGTCAGGAAGGAAAACCCGACTTATTTTTATATAGTAGATAATATTACTTAGATATAACATAAAATACATACAAATAAACAATGATGTTATATATAAACTGAGGTAGATACGTTTTACCGACGTCTGCGCGGCAATACAAACACAAGCTAATCAGCTTGAGTGAACTCAGTCCGTCTTGCGTCTGGCCGCGACACCGACGTACGTTTGAACAGTATGTTTATCCCTTTCAGACAACGGGGTCCTATTTATATCTCTGTAATCTTTTAAAATACTCAGTGATAGAAATAAAGTTCCAAGTTCCATAGGTCCTATGTAGGTAGCTATAGTAAAATATCGCCATGTTTTTATTTCTTTATAATGAGTATGACGTCTCTATTGGTAAAAGCTCATTGCAAATAAAATAATATACTAATAAATATCAAATATAGAACAGAGAAAGGAGATGAATCGTTACAAAGGAAAGAAATGCTCCATCAATTTTTTTTTTAAATGAAGGTAATGTTTCCGCACGCCTAACCTCAATAGGTAATGCATTCCACAAACGAGCTGCTTGAACCGTGAAAGATTTGTCGAAAAAGGATGTGGAATGCATACGACCGATAATGTGTGTCACTGCAAGGAAGGAACGGAAACTGAAAGCATTATTTAAGATAAAAAGAACTAGAAGGATTAAAGAGCACATTTTATAGCAATGAAAGTATGTGGGCATTCCGGCGAAGGCGAATAGGAAGCCATTTGAGCTTGGTTCGAAATTCAGAAACATGGTAATACTTGCGCAAGTCAAATATGAACCTGAAACAGAGATTTTGAAGTCGCTCAAGCTTGTCCAATTGGTCTTGGGTGAGATCGAGATAGCTGGCATCAGCATAGTCCAGGATAGGGAGAAGAAGAGACTGTGCTATCGCAATTTTAATGGTGATGGGAAGAAAGTTACGAAGGCATACATACATACATAGACTGATAAACACATTACCCTCCTTCGGTAGTCGGGTAAGAATAGCAACTGCGCAGGTTCTTTTAGCCAACTTCAGAGACACAAAGATCCACTGTGAATATTATACAATGTTTGAAAATTAATAATGGGTCTTATTTTCAGAACGGCAAGCAACGCCGCGTATTAGACCTGCGATACGAATTGATTCGCGCGCGCGCCTTCAACTCGAGACCGAAGTTACGACCGGCGTCTTATACACCTGACCCCATGGATTATAGCTTATGGTAAGTTTTTCATCATCTGTACAGCCTTGCAGCCTTACTGGTCGAGATCCACCGGATGCAGGAATATAGTCCCTGGCATTTAAGCTGGCAAGGTTTTGGCGTAATGGGGATAAGTTCACGCATATTGCACGAACTGACCAACCACGATATAGAACGGAACGTGGACGCGACGTGATTGGTCAGTCGATCCTTATGTCAATTGACCAACCAATCGCGCGCTCGAAACCGCCGGAGTCTGTGTTTCCCGATAGCTACAGTCTAGGGGTCTTTAAGTCAAGAGTGAATAGGTTACTTCTAGGCAGGCGTGCTTCACCGTCGACCGCATCATCGCTTACCATCAGGTGAGATAGTGGTCAAGTGCGAGCCTATTAACAATAAAAAAAAAAACGTTCGACGCACCCCGCTTCACTACCAAAGAGACCTGAAAATCGACTTCTGCGCATCTAACGACTCTTGCCAACTTACGTGCCGGGGATTATACCTTTGTTGCACAAGGAATGACTGCCTATACGATCTCTACATCACAGTTAATGAACAACCAACTCACGAAGGCGGATGAATCGTATCAAAATGAATCTTATTTCAATGTCATACAAGTCACGTAACCCGCCTTCGTGAGATAGAACATTTTTACTTTATATAACCAGACCGCGATCGATAGATGTGTATATGAGCATATGGCAAGTTTTTAACAAACAAGTAAAAATTCCAAAATCCACGACATTTCTTTTTTTATTTCATGCGATTTAATCTACATAATGTATCTAGTATTAGACACGCTTCGATCAACAATCTATCGAACACGTAATTATGACATATGATATCTTGCGAAAACATCCCGATTCAAACAGTAAAACGCTTATAACTTTAGAAGGGCTGAACCGATTTTCATCAAACAGCTAAGAACAATCTCGATAAGACAAATCACTCGAAACTAAATCAAAGTCAGTTCATCCCTTTAGGAGCTTTGATGCCACAGACAGATACACAAAAACACAAACACACAGATACACACGTCAAACTTTATAACACCCCGCTTTTGTCGTCGGGTGTTTAAAATGTAGATGATGATAAAGTAAAATAAACAGCGTTGCGACGTAGACTTTTTTTGTGGTGGGCAGTCATTCAATGACTTCACCCGGTCTGGGTGAAGCGGGAGGGCGTGTCAGACTTTTACTGACTAAAGCCCACCCGTGTTCCTTCAGTTGCTTGTGCCAGGGCCGCGGTAACTCTCTTCTCAAATTTGTCCGCGACCGGCGTCTTATACAGCCGGTCCGCTGGACTACAGCTTGTGGTAAGATTTCTTTTGCCTAGCCTGAGCCCATTATGTTGGAGCCGTCTTCCAATAAACCCGGATGCTGTTAAGTCTTCATCATATCAGCTGAAAGACGTCCACTGCTGGACATAGGCCTACCCCAAGCGTCGCTACACTGACCGATCCCGTGCGTCCCGCATCCAGCGGATCCCCGCAACCTTCACCAAGTCATCGGTCCACCTGGTGGGAGGCGTTCCAACGCAACGTCTTCCGGTTCGCGGTCGCCACTCCAGAACTTTTTGCTCCTTCGGCCATCCGTTTTGCGAGTAATGTGCCCTGCCCCCTGCCACTTAAGTTTGGCAATTCTTCTGGCTATGTCGGTAACCCTGGTTCTCTTGCGGATCTCTACATTTCTGATTCGATCACGCAAGGAAACGCCGAGCATAGCCCTCTCCATTGCCCTTTGAGTGGCTGTAAGCCTTCTGATGAGGCCCATTGTGAGCCACCACGTCTCTTTCCCGTAAGTAATCGCTAGCAACACATACTGTACATAGTCTTTGGTCTTGACACACTGGTAAGTTGGACGAGAAGATACCGCGCAACTTCCAGAACGCTGCCCAGCCGAGTCAGATTCGACGGTTAACGTCTTCAAAGTCTATAAAAGTCTTACACCGGTGAAAATTTCAGATTTACATGGAAACAGTAATTTTACGGACTTATTAATTGCTGAGGCCACCCAAGTTTTATACTATTCTTCCTGCCCACTCACTTGTTGGTTTATATTTTGTTGACGCGTTCTGATTCAAAGTTCATTGAAGCAGCCTGAAGGATTTTGCCCGAACTATTGTCATACAATAAGCCTGCCCTCAAAGGAGACGGCCGATTTTGTAAGGGAACTTTGGCCCCTTAAAAAAATTGTTGTGCCTTGATGATTTTTGTTGTATATTGTAGAAAAACAATTTACATTCATAATTAGAAAACAAATCTTCTTTTCTTTCAACCACGTAGAAATGTTATCATTAATCACTACAAAAACGATCACAAAGGACGTATTTTTTGCTCAGAACCAAAACAGTGCAGAAATGTTATATGAAATCTCATTGTTGCACAGTTTTTAATTAATGCACTGTTTTTTATTTGAATATAAATTTAGCACAGAGGTTTAATGTATCCCATTAAGTTTAATATAAAATGTATGCATTAGATGGAAAAGATACTGTCTGAAAATAAATGTCGGCTGAATAAAACCGATTTGCAGAAAAGAAAATGCCACGTTTTGTACCATTTTAAAACTTTGCTATGTACTTCATATTTAGCAAGAAAAGTTTAAAAAACGGAAATAGACAATGATAGCTATATGAATTCAACTCCAGAAAGTATAAATACAGCTGCAAATTTAATTGTTAATAACCTTTTGCCGCAAAAGTCGCGGGATAAATATTTTTCATTAACTTGAGTTTTTAATTTGAGTAGGTATATTTTATCACGGTAGGTAGATTGGTAGTTGAAAGAAAAGTAGATTACGCACCTCGCTAAAGTGAGTAATTAATGCACTCGTGTTAATTTAGTAACACTCATGCATTAATAACTGACTTTACGCTTTATTCACTCAGGTTCATATGATACAACTAGTTTTTCTGCTACAAATTAACCCTTAATACAATGCAACAAGATGTATCCAAATGTCAAAGTGATGTTACCTGTTCTGCTGTTGTACGTGCATATAAAGTACACGGAAGGAAAAAACAAAAATAAATCTGATTTTTAGGATATTATTGAAATCACCACCCACGACACCTCATAAGGGGGCTGTGTGTGGGCAATCACTTTTCATCTTTGCCGAAACTGGGGGTGCTATACATTGGCCAACCCATTAAAGTTATATTACTCAAATATTGTATTTGATTGTTAAATAACCTAAATAATTATTTCTTCCTACAGCTTCCTCCTGGGAACTTGGTTCGGCAATCCAACCATAGAGAGCATTACTGGCATAGCTGATCAACTGGAAGCGAGCAGTAACTGGCACTTAGCGGTGCAGGCCCTGTCTTACCACCCAGATGATGTTGCGTAAGTATTTAACAGTTTTCATACAAATACAACGTTACTTTCGGCGCCATCTTGGATTACCATTTGGAGCCCATTATCGTTTTTCAGTAGCCCTGAAAAACGATGTAATTGATACTCATGATGAAACATTGGCAAATTCTAGATCACTTTGACTCTATCACTGGTTTTAGCGAACCCGAAAAACATGAAAATGACATCCATGACGGCAAGTTGGAAAATTTTCGTAAGCACCATCTTGGATTTTGATTTCGACCCTATATTTTTCGTAGGTTACCCCAAACACCACAAAAACGACACCAATAACGAAAACTTGTTAAATGACCAAGAGTTGTCAAATGCTCGTTGGCGCCATCTTCTATTTTGGTTTTGACCCCATATTAATTAATAGCGACTCTAAAAACCATGAAAATGACACGCATGTTATCAAATTTTCGTCGGCGCTATCTTGTATTTTGGTTTTGACCCCATATTCTTTATTAGCAGCCCCAAAAACTGGTGGACTTGGTTGACTAGTAGAGAATGCCTGAGGCATTAAGTCCGCCACCGTACCATTGTGCGTGAAGTTTTAAATTAATAAATAAAAACCCCCAAGGCGAAAAGTTGTCAAATTTTCGTTGGTGCCATCTTGGGTTTTGGTTTTGATCCCATATTCGTTATTATAACAGTGTTGATTTTTGCTTAATGCTTTGACCTTCTTCCAGTATTCAATGAACCAGTTTCAGAAACTACTATTTTAGCAAAATATGTATATTCTTTGTTTAACCGATCAATTTTTATTTCACAGTCGCGGCCACCTAATCCGCGGAGTACTATCACGCCACGCGCCTGCCAAAGCGGACACAGCAGAGTTGAATGCTCGACTAGAGCTGATTAGAAGACTGAAGGTCCCCGAGCAGTGGTTACTGTTGGCACAGGCACACAGAGCTAAGTATGAGGTAAAAACATAAACAAATCACACTAATATTATAAAAGCCAAAGTTTGTGAGTGTGGTGTGTGTTTGTGTTTGTAAGTTTGTTACTTCTTCACGCTCAAACGGCTGGACGAATCTGGTTGAAATTTGGCACAGAGATAGATTAGCAGTCTGGAATAGCACGTAGGGTAGTTTTTATTCCGGGTATATGTTCCCTTGGGATAATTTTCGACATTCGAAATGCGGGCGAAGCCGCTGTCAGAAGCTAGTATTATAATACTACTGAGATGACGACGGCAGATGGAGATGTATTTGGTAGCCGACCACGACATACTTTGGGCACAGATAATATAATGTTAGCATACAGATGCCTCATCCCGTACAAAGAAACCGTGCCGACCGATAATAAAGCCATTTTATGCGAGACACCAACGATTCTTTTTCCACTACCTGATGAGCTTACTTAATTAAATGCAAATAAGTTCCAACAACAATTTATAACAAACGTTCAGACATAAAACCACAGACTATATACACACAATCAACGCGCGCTTTTTCGAGAGGTAACATGTTCAGTATCATTCTGCCGGGTGGGGCGATGGAAAAAGCGCGGGCGTAGCGGCAGAATGCGTCTACCAACAGTAGGCTATTCAGTTGAGAAAAATAATTACGTTGTACTTACATAATGATATCAAAACTCCATTCAAAAGTCATTTCGTAACTGTTATTATGTAATTTTTTATTTTTTTTTGTAATCTTGTGTTTAATGTTCATATTTTGAAATGAATTTCTTAGGCAATGGTTTACATAATAGACAAGGTAGTGGCGAAAGTTATTTTATGACGCAGTTGTTTGAAAATCGAAGGAAAATGTTGCACTGTAATGGTTTTATTTTTTTAATTTTACTTATCCACGAAAATTTTTCATACAACATTTTTCGAATACATATTTGTAACATTACGTTGTGAGTGTAGAAAAATAAAGTTAATTGTTATTACTGAGCAACTTCTGTTGGATTTTTGATACATATCTGGATATCTGTACGTGGAATAAAGGCGTTTTGTTATGTTGTATTGTTTCAGCACCTACCCGCGGTGGAGGCAGAACATCTAGTAGGCGCGGGACAGTGGAACGCGGCGCACAAGGTTTTGTTAGAAGAATTACTGCCTGAGGCTGTTTTAGCAGGTAAGCAAAACTGTAACCCCTATAGTAAGAGCTAAGAATCTTTGCATCAAGGAAAAAAAAATCAATTTTTATAAGTCCTACTTCCTACTAATACTACACTACTATTATAAATACGAAAGGTTGTGAGGATGGATGTATGCTTGTTGCTCTTTCACGCAAAAACTACTAAACGGATTTGGATGAAACTTCACAGGTATATGGTTTATACATCAGAATAACACATAGGCTACAATTTATAATGATTTTTTTTGTAATTTGGTCATATAATATAACGATAAATATGAAGTAAGTCGGAAAAAATTCTACTCACTGATCTATCTTCGCGTGCGCTGCCTAAACCGTTGGACATACACAAATATATTGTACCGTAGGATTGTTTGTCTTAAATAGTTCTAAATAAAAGTCCTTGACAGCATATATCTACCTTTTATGTGGCAGCCACTATGACCAAAAAAAATAGAGATTCTTGTGAGAATTTCAATAATGTAACCCAAAGTAGCAAAATGTTTTCTATAAAATTCGTTCTTTGGCGTGCGCTGAGAAAACTATTGATGATACATAAAAAATATGTACTACATGATTAGGTAGGGTAGGGTAGGTAGGATAGGGTAGGTAGGGTAGGGTAGGTGGGTAGGGTAGGTATGGTAGTTAGGGTAGGTAGGTAGGTAGCCAATTGACGGGAGCGAAGCCCTGGAGGTCAGCTAGTATGACATAAAAAAAAAGGAAAAAAAAACATTACTTTGAATCAAAAACGACGATACTCGCTGTGACTAATGTACCAAACTTTGCCAGCTATAGGATCTAAGTCAACGTTCCAAGTTTAAACTGACGTTAATTAGTTCGCCCTCATTGTCTCTCAGCTTCAAATTCTGACCTTTCCATCAGCTTACAACTATGAAGTTGCGGTATTTGTTAAAATAAATAAAAATCTAATCAAAAACTAAAATCAAAAAGATATACACTTGAAATATCTAGTATACCACATAGAACTGCTCTTCTGAGCAAAAGTCTTTTCGGAATGGCATCTAAAATTTACAATAGTATACCTGTAGACATTTTAAACACCAAGGAACTATTCAAATATAAATTACGTATTTTTTTAATTAACAAAGCTTACTACAAGAACCAAGATTTTCTTAATAATAAGTACCTACTACAATCTGTCACCGTGCACCTAATTCTTATTTTGTAAGATTTGTTTCATATGTGATACGTATGATTATTTTGCATGTTGACTTAATTATTGTATGCCTACAGGGCAGGACATAATGGAACTGTAATTTACTTAATATCTGTCTGTATAACCTACAATAAAAATATTTGATTTGTATGTACAAGGATATGGTGTAATTGCGACTGAACTAAACACCAGCACCTACGGGAAGTATAAACATAAATATATTATTTTATCTTATAGATGATCTACAAAGCATAGCCCCACTCCTAGAGAAAATGAACGAAGCCGCACAACGACACGAAGTTAGCGGCTGGGAGAACGGAGGACAGGCGCTACACAGCTATCTACACGTGTGTGATGAGGTATGATACTAGTTTATATCGATAGATTTAAGCTGATCATCAGCGAAAGAACTGCAATATCCAATTTGGACTTCTCTTAACCGATTGCGGGCCTAGGTTTAATGGGGAAATCCGTGATCTATCCCAAACACCCACGCCAGTGTAGGGAACCGCATATTATTTTACAGACACACGCGCCTTGCATTCTGTGCGCTCAGCATTTTGTACCTATCAATAAAGGTAATTTGTATAAGTGCATTAATTCAATAAATCACGGACATTCGCGGTTGTCGGTTTTATTTCATCATGATTCCCATAGAATCGCCCCGGCTTCATCATTAAGTGTTGCGATCCCTTACATTTATTTTGGTCCTTCGAGCCGGGAGCCATGGAGCCTCTTCACAGGATATGCTGTTGTTTAAGATACAACAGTATTAGTATAATGTGTTTTATCTAGTGTAAACCGTAAACGTTTTTTTTTTGTCGTTTTTTGCGGTTATGGTTCGGAACTCTTCGTGCGCGAGTCCGACTCGCACTTGGCAGGTTTTTGTATTTTCATATTCTTTATTTTACACTGAACAAACATATACAAATACACAAGGACAACTTATGTGTAGAAAGGCGAACTTAACCCATAATTTGGTTCTGTAACTAACCTCAGTGTTATAGAGAGATTTACACAATTAGGACAGATTCATTACCCGACTGCCGAAGGAGGGTAATGTGTTTATCAGTCTATTTATTTAGTATGTATGTTTGTTCCTATGTGGCGTTCTAGAGACTAAACGCGTTGGCCGATTTTGATTATTCTTAACCCTGCGAGTGTCACTGGGTACATTAAAATTGGAAAATATAAAAATGGCGGATTTTGGGCGCCATATTGTGGGAGTCCACATTTTTTTTTTCATCCAAACCCATCGTGTAGGGTATCAAAATAAAGGTTTTTAAGAGGTGATTTCAAAAATATATATAACACTTATATGTTTAAATGAACCTAAATCTAAAAAAAAAAAATACTAAAAGGTTGTAAATAATAAAAGTTTTTTAAGCAGTCGGGTTTTTTTTGTTTTTTTTTTTTAATTAACTTTTTTTATTTTACCGTACGTTTTCACAGAATACAGGAAAAATTTAAAAACTAAAGGTAGGTAGGTAGGGTAATACCTACCTAGGTAGTCAGTTGACGTCAGCGATGCCGCGGGCATGTACAATTTGAGTTTAATCGACACTGAAAGAAAATGAAGAATTGGGAAGAAATGTCCTTTGGATTTCTCCGACCCAGGATTAATCCGTTTCATAATTCTTTGACAATGTTTGAAGATGCTAGTAGCAACAACTAAAATACAATAGTAGATTTTTTATCCAGGTAACAAACAACTATTTTAAAGGCGAGAGTGTTTTTTTTTTAATCCAGAGTGCAGCGAGGGATTCAAAGTACATCCATCGAGCTTAAAATTGTGTTGCTTCGGACACTACTTTTTATCACCCTCTATGTGAAAATAAGTTAGTGCAACTTATGAACAAGAACGTTACGTTTATTTATTTACATACAATTAGAAACCAGGGGATTTTATCAGGTTTATTTAGCGGCAGATGTAATAAATACGCCTTGATAGTTTAGTAAAATTCGTATAATGAAAAAAACATATCACCGTCGGTAGATGTTTAAAATTTAATAAAAATAAAAGGTACGAGCCAAAACACACGTAGCAGCACCAGTGCTATGATTATTTTGCAGGCGTTCTACGCTGTATAACAGAAATAATTAGGGGCTAATTTTTATATTTGAACAATTATGGAAGTGCATCGTAACACTTTTATTAGTACCATCCGTTACAGTTGTCGATTTATTTTTTAATTTTGCTCGCGCGCGGTTTTCCAGTCAGTCACTTATTCAATTTTAACGATCTTATCCTATTTTGGACCGCATGGTTTGTGATTCATCTCTTTCCTGATTGGAACATTTACTAACAATATCCAAATTCAAATCACTTTTATTCCCTAGGGATTAATGAGCTATTTTAGTCCCTGTTTACGAAGAATAAACTAGCTCTTTTTTGAATAGATGTAATAAAAGTAATTTTCTTTCTTGTATCAAAAATGTCTAAGTTACATTATCAAGATCAGCCTCTTTTAACTAATTATTCATTTTTTTTCAGATCCGCGGCCTAGTATCGTCAGCCGAAGCACAGCGCGACAGGGCGAGCGTGCACGCGCGGCTTGAGGCGTTGCGACCGAAAGTCGCAGCCGCGTGCCGGGCCTTAGGCGGTCTGCAACCTAAGTAAGCGAACTTCTAATTACTAATGGTCAAATAAAAGGCTAAAAATGTACATAGCATGTTGACTCCTTTCTCGACGTATACGCTCTCCTGGGATATGTTATACATACCTCAGGAGGCCTAATAAGCCATAAAAGAAGTTTCCACATGCTACGCTTGCTATATCTAGCTCTGGCAGATGCCGCCATAAGCTATGGCCTAATTAGTTACGGACGTCCCTACAAAACTTATGTAGATAAAATATACAGACTACAACTAAGTATACTCAAGACTATTGTGCCAAAGAATATTAAACTTAAGTATAAAGATGATGAGTACGAATTATTTAAATACTGTAAAATTGTGTCAGTCATTGATAAATTCAGGTCGGCAATTATCTTGGACAAATTCAGTAGCTATTAGCTCCTTAACTTTAAACAATAGATCAAAACAGTTACGGGATCTGGATTACTTGCTTACCCAGGCTTCTTCTGGGTAAGCTCACTCCATCGTCGACTCTGTCTCTGTCATTGACTTAGACTAGAGTCAAGAGCAAACCCATAAAAAGTAAAAAAAAAAAAAAAAAAAAAAAAAAAAACATATAAACTACCTACAACTGTAAATGTGTATGGCACGAGAACGTGGGAATATATATTACCTGATACTCTAAATAAAATTCCTAAAACTGTGCAGTCAAATATTGTCACCAGCACATATAAAAATTGTAAATTTACCTTAAAAAATTATTATATTACTGGTGACATCATATCTTAAGTTTTATATGGATATATGTATATGTTTACCTATTTTAGTAATGTGTGGTGCGAGTTTGCTTCGTCCACTTTGTTACATGAACATTTTAAGGTTTACGACAAGTAGCATGCTGTACAATAACTGTCTTATTAATAAAAATGGCGTATTCCCAGCTTACTCCGAAGTTACTCTTGGACTAGCTAATCCCGGAGTAACTAAGGATTAACATAGATCTAGCAATGTTATTAATAAACATGGAATAACCTCGGACTAACTATTCATTTCTTATTCTTGGACTTACGCGTAAACTCTGGCAACCCAGTTGTATTTAAAAGTAAAAAGAATGAACTAGTGAATGAAAATAAGCAAGTTGAAGACATTATGTTGAAAAAAAAAACTAAAAATGACATCTGCCTTAGAGATTTGACAGTAAAGGCGAAGGAGGGAATTTTAAATTATCTTAATAGCTTTAAACTTAAAAATTACTTATAATGATGAACACATATAATAATAAAATTATATATATGTATATATATAATTTTCATTAATAAATGCTGCCCGTGACGCATTACCTCTAAAATTATTATTTATTGTGTGTGTCACTAGTACATTGCCATCATCTTGTGCATCTACATCTACACATAGATCTTGCCTATGTATTGCAAGTATCCGTGATTTGTAATTTCGTTGTCTAAAGCTAAACAGCTGCCAATGACCTTAGTTTTTTTAATGTTTCACATTAACTAAATAAAAATTCAGAGTCTTTGTAATAATTGTGGTTGCAAGAGTTTGTGGCGGGATTTTTTCGAGCGTAGTTCAGCGGTTGTTAAAATTATTTGCAAATTGATTCCTAGTGGATATTGTGATATAAAATTGGTGAGGTTTTGTGTCACAACTGTCTACGCAACTGGACAATATGTGAAATCATTGACAGAAGCAATCTCGGGATAGTGGAGCGGAGAATTTCATTGTAGTATTATATAAGACTACCTCTGCAAAGTTGAAGGCTGACTCGATACAATATGCTGCCAAATACTCCAACAAAACATTAGAATCTGTTACATCCGCATTCTAATGCGTACTAAAGAATTCAAGAAGGATATTATGCACTGAAGACGAGGCGGTATGGTCCAAGACCTTAGCCTGCCCGAGTAGGGCGAAGGAAAAAAATTGTGGTTGCCATAGTTACACAACTCTTATTCCGACCTTAAACTAGATAGCACCATGGTTTAACTTTTAGTCCGAGACTAGTGTCAGATTAGTATAATCTCTCCTTATTCCGTGTTTATTAATACGGAAATTTGTTAGTACCAACCTAATCCTTGGAATAAAGTTTAGTCCACGTTTATTAATAAGACGGTAAGTGTAAATTTCTGCAATGATATTCTAGTAAACAGATACGTTACACACTAACAAAACAACAGAAAAAAGTGTTCCGCACAGCAGCGGCAGCACACATACCCACTTTTCATTCATATGACATTTCACTACAAGTCGAAAGAGATGGCTTGATAAAACCAACAAGAAAAAAAGAGACGGCTAGTGTTTCACTTGCGTGTGAATGTAAACAAACATTATTCTGACCATAAATGTTTTTTTCTTTTTCATACCTTCAAATATCAGAATATTAGGAAAAAAATTAAATCAATTAGTAAAATGAGGTGTATTGCGTACTTACATATGGTATGAGATCCCTTCTGTTTTGTGTACTTTGGTATCATAAGTGGTACACTTTCTAAATACACACGATGGCATTGCATGGCATTTTTTTAATTTTGTTTTTGTTTCAACAAAGCGTATCGCTATTCGCCATGCGTGAAATAGACTAAAGACTATACGTCCCAATTGAGACGTATTCGAATCTTCACAATGCGCGCGCTCATAACATATTTGTTTTGCGCGCTCATAACATTTGTAGAATGTCATTGAAATTAATGTATTGAAAAATAAACGAAAAAAAAATAATTTAACATTTGCATGTGTCAAATTTATCTCACAGATAAAAAAACGAGACTTTAGGCAGATATTGACGAGCTCATTGTGCCTACTTGACGCCCTCATAGTGGGCCTATAAATAGTCCAAGGGTGCAAATAAATAAAATATGGCGGGTCATATTGGCACGTTCATCTTAATTTTGAATGAATTTGTATTTAAGCATAGCATAACTGATGCACTGGTGATCGATATATTTTTGATTTGCTTAGTTCTAAGACTATTAAAGTTCTCTTCGGTTTTCTCACGAAGATTTGGAGAACAGTGATATATATTAAGTAAAATACAGTAGTCACAGTGGATCTTTGTGTACCTGAAGTTGGCTGCAAGACCCTGCGTAGTACCTATTTTTGTGTCAATGTTGAAGTTGAAGATAGCGCTGTATAACTCTCTTTCTCTCGCTTACGTTCTATTACGCTTACTCTATGCAGTATACTCGATGTTTTTTATTTGTGATCTATATGCTCGCATTTGACCACTAACTCGCCTGATGGTAAGCGACGATGTGGTCGACGGTGAAGCACGCTTATCTAGAAATAACCTATTCACACTTGACTTAAAGACTCCAAGATTTTAGCTATAAAAGAATAGAGACTCCGGCAGGGAATTCCACTCCTTAGTTGTTTGCACAATGAAATTATTAGCAAAACGGTTTGTGCTTATGGTTGGGATGATGTCCACCATGTTATCGGTGGCGCTTTGCCGTACGTCTTGTAGTCCGATGATGGAAATGGCTAAGCGGAATCAAATTGTGCAGTTCCGTCACACATTCCCCGAAATGTAAACCAAAGAACAAACTGTTTCTTTCGCAGCGGTTCGCAGAGCCCACTTCAGGTACTCAAAGATCCTCTGTGACTACTGTAAATTCCCTACTAAGATCGACGACGCGTCTGTCCAGTTGTCCCTGTACATAAAGAGTCTGTGTGATACTCCCAGGAGCGTAGGCGTGAGGTTCGCGCGCGCAGAGATGGGCGCGCGGCTGGTGCAGTGCACGCTGGCGGCGGGCGAGCCGCCCGCGCACCTCGCAGCGTTGTTACGAGCGCTCAAGCTGCCGCCCGATACTACGCACACTGCTACTCATAAGGTAACAAACGCGTACTCATATAATAATGCTTTATTTGTTAAACACACAACAAAACCAAAATGGATTTAAAAAAAAAGCAAACATAGGAACAGTAAATTTGGTTTTGAATTCACTATAAGAATCGCAACTGACATCTTAGCTAGGTTACAAAATAACCTGTGATAAGGATTCCAGTTACTTTACCCAAAAGATTAAAATACTATACTATAATATTATAAAGGTGAATGTAAGTTTGTTTGTTACGCTTTCACGCAAAAACTACTGAACCGATCATCATGAAACTTTAGTACATATATTCTTGGAGGTATTAGAAGTAACATAGGATACTTTTTATAAAAAAAAAAAAATTATGGCTTCACTGCGAGCGAAGCCGCGGGTAAAAAAGCTAGTAATACATATAATAACTAGCTGACCCCCGGTGCTTCGCTCCCGTCAATTGGCTACTTACCTACCTACACTACCTACCCTACCCTACCCTACCCTACCTACCCTACCCTACCCTACCCTACCCTACCCTACCTACCCTACCCTACCCTACCCTACCTACCCTACCCTACCTACCCTACCCTACCGACTATAATTTGAGATTTAAACTATCCTATCTCTCAAGTTGGATCGAACTGCACATGGTGTGCGAATTTTATTATAATCGGTTAAGTGGTTTAGGAGTCCATTGAGGACAAACATTGTGACACGAGATTTATATATATTAAGATTTAAGAGGTTATCCAAAGATATTGAAATCTAGAAATGTATAGTTTCAGATTATAAACACAATTTAAAATTGAAATAAAATGGAACTAAATTTGAATTAAAATAAAACATATTAATTTCAAATTAAAATAAAACGGTGTTAAGTTTGAATTTGTTTCAAACATCACAATTTTTAATTAAAATCATCATAAAACGATATTTAATTTGAATTAATATAAAATAATTTATAAAAACTAAATAATTCATTCATTTAAACTGATATTATATGTAACACTACATTACAGACACATCACTATACCACTGACATCATAGAATAGGGTATTTACACTATATGAGAAAATCTATAAATATATTATTGAGAAATTTTGGGCAAAAATCAGTTGGAAAATTATATTTTTAATTCATTAAATAACTAAATAAATTTTAAAATTCAATTCGACGTTTTCATTTTTTTCCTTGGAATATGAAATAGTGGCCGGCCATGTTATTGCGTTATACGCACAGCCGTATGAACTAAAACTAAAATCTGTCATGACCATAGAGCAATATGGCGTCCACTGCGTTCAGCGTGTTCGTCAAACAACGCGCGAAATTTCAAAATGTATTTTTATGGCACTCGTCAATGGAACATAAAAATGTGTTTTATTTTTAGTGGCATATTAGCAGAATTTAATTGAGACACTTCAAAAATAGGTGTAATATCCTGTTCTGTAGATGTAAGAAGTCTTGCACAACAAACGACCTTGATCTTATGGCTCGCTAGCTTCTATCAGCGGCTTTACCCGCATAGTCGGCAATATTACCAAGGGAACATACGCCCGGTTAAGACGTATCCCGTGTCCTCTAAAGCACAATCTATCAAATTGATCGTATCTAATACCATTAAACGAGCAATTCGCCATTCCTGTAATATGTATGTCGGAAACAGGAGGGCTACCTTCAATATACTCTTGGTCTTGTGGGCGTAATGCATGCCCAAAGCGATGACTTATGCCGTTTCAGAGGTAGTCTTTGTTCAAATTGTATAAAAGCAGCGGATTCGGTCACCAATCGTTTCGCCTTCTCTTCACAAAAACACACTTTTTCCAGTTTATACACGCCCCTTTAGACTACTTCTCAAGTCTTTTTTCTCACAACTCTTTTCAACTCCGAAATGCGCGTCCGCGCGCTTCTTTTCTATCTCCGCGAACCAGGCGAGAGATTCCACTCGGCGCCAGTATAGACGCCCCTGCTTTTTCATTGGTTCAAAAACTCACTCTGACAAAGTATCGCTTATAACATCCAATCGAAATCAAGTATTTTGACATAAAGAAAATAAAGTGTTGTCAATCGAATAAAATCGAATTGAGATTTGAATCAGAAGCTAAATGTTGCCAATTAAATAAAACTGAATTAATAAGTTTAAAAGCGATATTTCTTTGTTCCTGATTATTAATCAAATACCTTCCTCCGATATGTATATATATAATCTGAATCTCGGAAACGGCTCCAACGATTTTCATGAAATTTATTATGCAGGGCCTTTAGGGGGCGATAAATCGATCTAGCTAGGTTTCATTTTTAGAAAACGTAGTTTTCTTTATTTTCACTCGAGCAGAGCTCGGTCGCTCAGGTACTAATAATTAACTCAGCAATATACTACTAATAATAATTATATGTATTTTATTGATCGAACGTTTCGGATGCTTTCAAACATCTGAATCGTTTAATGCTAAACTTGATCTACTTGAGCACGGGCTCCCGACGCTAAGAAAGAAACTTTGGTTCAAATAAAAATCACTAGATGGCGCGATATGCATCGTTTTTTTATTGAACTGTGTGTAAAATTAACATTCTCTAGAATTGATCGTAAAATTTGTATGTTCATGTTTAATCAACTTTCCTAGACAAAAAATTATGCAATATTGGGCTAATAATTCAAATTTCAAAAATTATTTGAACGGATCATTTAAAATTGATTGCAATAGACGGCGCGTTTTTTTTTTAGGCTTTCCACTCGATTTTTGGTTTTGTATTGTAACCTATTTAGATATAATGGTACTGTAAAAACGTGCAAAAAATACTACATATAAAACAAATCGTCACTGTATTTAAACCAAAAAATATTCACGAACCGATAAAACCCTCCTACTTGCAAATCGCTGCTAACACCATCTATCGCCGTGGAAAGAAACCGAACGCGATCGATGTACTTATAAAAATAATCAGTTTAGTCAGATGAAAAACATACGGTTTCTCTGTATGGGATGAGGCGTCTATATTCTAGTATTATATTATCTGTGACCTGGGCTACAACTTTAATTGTCACATGGCCTAACAGTTACACGACAGTATTAGACGAGTTCGCTAATACGGTGCTTCCAAACTGTCTACCAAGCTTCTGCGATCAAAATCCCCGTTTGTACAAGAGGCCTTAGTCATGATTTCGTGTTTCCAAACCGTTAGATTCGTTGAAAAGAAGACAAAGTATTCCCTTGTAAAAATATGCTTATGACGATAAGACCACCGATCGATCCTTTCTTTCAGTTTTATTTCAGTTTTAAACAAAGAATATATTTGTATGTTCCAGATAAGTTCTCTCCTCGCCGCCCGCGCCGCAGAAAGCTGTGGAGTATCAGCAGTAAGTCCTTCCTCATCGCGCGTCATTGCTAGCTAGTGTTAGTGTACCGCCCCACACAACTCACCATACACACAGACCGGTCGCCGGCCACTGCTACAGACGGCGTTCTCAACACCATACCATCCAAGCGTACGATCAAAGCACTATCGAACAGCGTTAGTCTAAAAATATACATAGCATATTGACCCCTAACTCCACAGTATAATGCACATATTTAAATCCAGATAAAAAAAATGTCGCAAAACGCACGCGAATTTGAGGCATCTCTTCGACTTGCATCTGCTTCAATGTCCTTTGACTCTTAGGCCAGCTTACACGAAAATCTTAACTCAGAGTTAGTTGCTAACACGAAGTTAAATTGACAATATTGTTAAAACTTTTTAAACCGACTTTCAAAACAAATCACTACAAAGTGATAAATAACTCGGTGTCAATAACGAAAAAAAAATGGTACCATAGACACCAACTTCTGAAAAGAAAGTTATTTTTCACTTTGTAGTATTTTGTTTTGGAAGTCGGTTTAATTTAACCTTGTGTTAAAAACTTATTCTGAGTAAAGTTTGTCACGAAAAACGGTCAATAATGTCCAACATATTTGTTGTTTAACCTGCTGGCAACTAACTCTTGCCGCAAGTGGGCCTAACTTAACGCTAACACGGGGTTAAATTGACAATATGGTATGACAAGTTGTAAATTTATCCTTGTGTTAACTAACGCTAAGTTAAGTTTTTCGTGCAAGAGGGCCTTAGTGTCTTGGATAAAGAAGTTGTCAGCTGCATCCGACTTGACTGGAAGCCGACCGCGACAAAGTTAGGAACACGCTAGATAGTTCATTTATTATATCACTGTCTTAATAAGTACATACTGTGTTGCCTTTCGGTGTGATCTGTCTCTAAAACTATCCAATACCCAATTAAATAATAATAAATTCATTTTCAAAACCAACGTGATAAGTTTTATGTTGTAATTTTCAATTTCGTAGACTAAACTGACAGCTGCCAATGACGTTATTTATTTTTAATGTTGCCATCGCGGAGCATAGTGTTGTAGGTAAGGATCAATCATAAATGATTCATCGAATCGATGTGACATGACTCTTCAATTTCATTTTACTAATTAGTGTAAATACATGTTTTATGAATATAAACGTAATATATTTAAATATTACAGTATTATTACACTGTAATAAATAAGAAATCAATAATAAAATAAATGCGATCTATAGAAAGGAGTCTGACATAAGTGAGTAGAAATTAAATAATGGCCGTTAGTTTCTTAATAATTTTTTTTTTTTGCCGCGAAGTAGTTCGATTTTCGATCACTCAGGACACTACACTATTTATATCAATCAATCAATATCTTTATTGTGGATCATAGGTAGGTACATAATACAGGTCTTAAACAATTTAATTGCGATCAGCTATGTCCCGCCCTTAGGGCAATAGTCACACATAGGAAATTGAATATAAAATATTGTTACAAACTGTTATTATTTCACATAAATTGCAAAAAAACATAAAAATAGTCAGAACGAATTAGGTAGGTACACACAGTGGGCCACTGAACGCATCATGACTGAGGGGAACTGTATTGGAGCAGTGACTTGTCTGATAAGAAGTCTTTTACAGAGAAGTAGTATTTGTTTACTAACAGATCGTGGAGATTCTTTTCCATTTCCGGAATTATTCTAATAGGCCCCGGAATATTATTAAAGATGCGTGAAGCTGTACAAAAGATACTTTCATGCATTAGATGCGTCTTGCTAGCTACTGTGCGCAATTTGTCCTTCCGCCTTATACGAGTGTACTAATTAAACATGTCAATATAATTTTTAACAAATACTGCTATATCTAAAGATAAAGTGGCAACTACCGAAATGTCAGTTTAGTCTACGGTATTAAAAAGCCGAGATTAGTGCAAAATTGTAAATACAGGCAGTGTCTCAAATACGATAAGATATTGATGGCATGTTCTACCACTGGTTAAGTTCCACAAACAGTAACATCCCCAATATTCGTGAACCGACCTGAAGTTGGCTACAATGTCTGTGCAGTATTAATTCTCATAAGGAAGGAATTAATTCTATATTCAGCCCGGCCAATAAAATTGGGGAGTACAGTAATATTAATTTAATAGTTTCATTTTAAAGGTGTATGAAGTTGAGTTAACAATAATAAAATGTATTTTCCACTACTTCAGGATAAGCTCCGGGTATATTACCAGGCAGATACTTTTCATATAAGTTGTTGTTGATGTTTGTTAGGATGTTAAAGTTAGTGTCGGACCGAAATTTCGGTTTCGGTTTTGGTCGAGTTTTAGCAAAAAAACGAGTTTCGGTTTCGGCGGCAAACCTGTCGAAACCGAAACTGCATTCGGGATTTCTCGCGCTGTGATCGGTCATGTTCGGCGCGTTAAATTTGTGATATAGCACAGGAGTAGGTAGTAAACATCAAAAAGTAATTCTTTATAACAAACTAATACATAGATTGAAGTAGAATCAAGTTTAACCTAACTATCTAAATTATTTTTTTGGTTGATTTAACTCTCTCGCTAATGCTATACCCAAACAAACATTATTTGTAAGGAAGTTCGGTTTCGGCTGAAACTGAGACTGTTGCCAAAATTCGGTTTCGGTTTCGGTCGTGTCCGACCGAAACTGGTTTTCAGTTTCGGTCGGACACTAGTTTAAATTCGTTAAAATGAAATATAAAACAATTTTATTTGAGCGAACTTTGAAAAGCGTTTGTTACGCCAAACAAAGTTGTTCTGTCTGTGTTTGAATTTAGGATTATTTTAATTTATTTGACAGAAATAGGACATGCTTTTGAATATCAATGAATTAATCTTTATTACTGCTTGATTTTTTTATCACCAACCAATATTTTTCTGGTGTTAGATTGTTTAAAATAGAAAAATATATATCGGATGTTCCCTACATGAAGAATTGAACAGACATGTATTCAAACATTGTTTATTATGTATTCAAAACATCAAGATACAGCGGCGGGCTTAATGCATTGTTTTTTTTTTCTCATTTTCAAAAATTGGTTTGGATGAAGATGCTCGCCATTGACGTGATGCCGCCATCAGCCTGGCCACCTGCTGGGTCCAAAAGATTTAATTAAATTTCCATCAACTCTAGACGAAAAAGAAGATTTGGTTCTTGCATAACTCATGTCTTTGATATGGACCACAAACCGGGCAAAAAAAATTGGTTGGTGATAATAAATCTCGTTGTATTATGCTGTATATTGTACCTACAGTCCTAAAATTGTAGTTTATGAAATTGTCATATAAAAGTGTGCTATAAAAATTAAAAAGTTTTTTTTATGATGCAGTTGTTTGAAAATCGAAGGAAAATGTTGCACTGTAATGGTTTTCTTTTTTTAATTTTACCTACCCACGAATATAAAGTACTTGTTTATACAATATTTTTTGAATGCATATTTAGAACATTACGTTGTGAGTGTAGATAAAAATACAAAAAAGGAAACTAAATCTCTTGACAACTAAATATGAAATGCTAAAAATCCGTTAATCAAATTAAATAATGATTATAAAGTTACAATCAATACTATTCTTTGGCCTGCAATGGGCCCCTAGACTAAAAATTAAAATAAATAAATTAAACTATTCTACTTTCTTTGCTGATCACCTAAATTTGTTATAATGAAATACTGTTATGGAATACACTAGCGTAGTCAATGCAAATAAAACTTGCAGATTTTTCACCAACATCTAAAATCATTCCAGTCATTGAGACACGATTCATGCAGAAAATTTCGTTAACTAAGGCCCATTTTTTTTTCAATATTTAACCAATGGTTGATTATAGCAACCGACGGTTTGAAATTTCCACGTATGTACGTTACGTTTGCGTAGTTAACTCAACCAATGGTTAAAAAGGCCCAGTTTATTATTATTATTTATTTATTTATTAAAGTACAAGTTCATAAAATCTTAACTTAAGAACTATGCCCCACAAAACAATTTTCATGGTTTGACTGTGCAAACGGAATAAACAGTATTAAAAATAAAGTTTATTAGTGCGGACACTTGAAATTATAAAGAAAAACTAACAATAATATATTATCCAATGAAAAGTTAAGAAAGGAATCTTATCTTATATCACATGACCCATATCTTATAAAACTACTTAATAACTTATTTGCTAACCCTCCCTCCACAAACTGCAAACCACTTTACTAAGAAGAACATCATCCTAAGAAGAACTAATGTACAGAACAACGGGCTTTTTTCTTTTTTTTGCGTAAATCTTAATCTTTTATTGATGCTTCAAGCCTGCAAAGGTTTTGATGTTGATAAAAAATCTGCTTGTAAAAAAATAAAATTCAGAGTCGAAGCTGGAGGTACAGGTAGATTCAAGTTTAATGGCAGTTCGCAACACCTCAGCCAAGCAGTAGCGACTACATTTGACAGCTGGGGTGACGGGTGGGATACTGCAGGGAATAGCGAACTTCTCAGATGTCATTAAGTTTGAATCGACCTGTGATAAGCCAGAGCTATCATGGTCTTTCTAGCACTGGTTGTTAGAAAAATATAGCAATAATATAGTTCCAACTGCTGTTAAATTAAATAAGTTAATAATTAAGACATTTTTTGTAAGAGTTCAAACGAAGATTCCTAAGTCAGTATCTTTTATTTTTTTAACCGACTTCAAAGAAGAAGGAAGTAATGCTTTCGGCGAGTTTTTTGTTAACGTCGATTATATTGAATGCGAACATCGTTCGGACTCCAAATATCTCTAGAATGTAATTGTTAATATTTTTAAGACATTAAGTAAACGATTTTCAATTAAATAAAGATTATTTTTAATTAATCTTGAGTTTTACTAAACGTGTTTACCTCCGGCTCCTTCTACTAAAGAATCTATAAAAAAAATTTAATTTTAAAATCAAAAACCCGACTGCTATGCAGTCGGAGGATACATATTCGCGAGCTGGCTAACCCCATGATCCTCCGACTGCACAGCATGATTTTTCCTTGTTTAAAGCTTTTTAGTTCGCTTCTTAAGCAGTCGGATTTTTGTTTTCTTTTTTATTTACAACTTTTTTTTTTCGAATTGCTTTTAAACATATAAGTGGTTTTTGTTTAAAAGTACACCGTAAGGAAGAAAAATAATGGTACCCGCACATTATGGCGGCCAAAATCCGCCATGACTAGTTTTTAGGGTTCCGTACCCAAGGGGTTAAATACGGGACCCTATTATTAAGACTCCGTGGTCCGTCTGTTTGTCCTTCTGTCGCCAGGCTGTAAGTCATGAACCGTGATAGCTAGACAGTTGAAATTGCTTAAAATAAATATTTAAGTGGGGCTCCCATACAACAAACGTGATCTTTTTGCCGTTTTTTGCGATAATGGTGCGGAACCCTACTAACTAGTTTTTTAACTTCACCGTAAAGACGTATCTAACGATATCATAATTATATTAATCCGTCTAGCAGTTTGCAAGATATGAGGTAATATAGAACATACATTCAAGATACCTTTGCTTTTTTCGTTAATCGTTTATCTTTTATAGTTGATATTTTAACCGAGCTAGAACACGATATGTATGTTATATATAGAGTAATACTGTATGAACGAACCGCGCATGAGTCGTTAGATGCGCACGAGTCGTTTTTTAGGTCTCTTTGGTTACAAAGCGAGACGCGGGGAACGTTTAGCACCGTTCCGAGCGCACGATTGGTCAGTTGACACAAGGATCGACTGACCAATCGCGTCGCGTCCACGTTCCGTTCGCTCTATATCGTGGTTGGTCAATTAGCGCACTACGCGCAACTGCGCCACCTGCACCATGGTATGGTAGCGGTCCTGGCGCGCCTGTTCACGGGGACCCTGCGCACGAGGTCCTTCCCGGCCTCGTGTAAAGGTCGCGTCATTATGCTGACCAAGGCGAATAAAAATGTCCTTAAGCCTGGGAGCTATCGGCCGATCACTCTCCTGCCCACCATCTCCAAGGTGTTCGAAAGCCTCCTGTTGCGACACCTCACACCTCACCTTACTCCGCGTGAAGAACAATTCGGGTTTCGCGCGGAACACAGCACGACTCTCCAGTTGTCGAGGGTACTACACCAGCTGTAATCTACAAAGAACAGGAAGGAGTATGCCGTAGCAGTATTCGTCGACTGGGTTTCGGGTCAACAGTTTCAAATAAAACAACGATATAATAGTTATAAAATTAATTCATTTATTAAAATTTCATTGTAAAATGATTTCTCATTTGGAAATTACTCTTATATATCATGATCTATCATATCAATACACCACTCGTGTACACATACACAATCGTTGTCAGGCACGCAATACCTGAAACAAAAATAAATAATTATTATAACAACATTTGGATATGCCCCACCTCATTTCCTGCCCTTGAACCTTCATGGTCTGTTTGTGACAGAGAGAGCTCCCACACCGGCTGTTAAAAATGTTTACAAACATTTTCTAACACTAATACATTCACCAAAAAATGTTAGGATCCCTTGCCCCCTTATTGCTTGCACCCTTACAGTTATTGGCACTTCTTGAGTTTCTAAGCTTGTAAAAATAAGAAAATCATAGAATCTATAGGATTTGAGATAACTTTTTTTTATAATTTTCTTAAAAAATATGTATAATTACTATTTTACTGGATGAAACAAATCTTAAAATAATGTTTAGAATATTTCCTTCAATGTCATTATAACTTTTGTATGCATATCAATATGATTTTCTGGGCATTTGATTACGAAAGTAGAGGAGGCACTCTCTTAAAGTGCCAATAACTGGTTATCTTACCCTACTCATGTTTTTAAACAGCCGTGCACCATATTATTAAAACTCACATACACAAACACCCAGATCTGGCAAACTATTTGTAGGCGTTACAGATATTAGTTTCGTGCGGGAATCGAACCCGCGACACGCAGCGCAGCAGTCGATCGCTCAACCATTGTGCCAACCGTGTCGTCATCTATAGAACAGCCAATGACACTTAGCGTTAAAAGTCTACCTTTCTACCAGCAAAAGAATTATCGTAATTGGAGTACTTTTAGAGATCACCTTTTACAGACATATAATTATGTGAGAAGTAGAGAAGACAGAAGTAGAGAACGATTAATTTCAAATTTACTATTACGACTTAAGGCCCTTTCTCCGCTTTAGTGCTGTAAAACGGTTACTTTCTAAAGCATACTCCTTAGTAACGGCTAGGTTAAAATGTTTGAAATATATGTATATATATTTATTACTGATTCATTTACATTATTTGTAACATGGTTTTTTCGTATGACTAATACTTAAAAAAATAATAAAAAAATAATTAACAACACGATATTTTTTCGCTTCTTTTGCATACTCTTCCAAAACTACTTGGATGTTTAATTTTACACAGAAAAATTAATTGTTAGAATTTCTTCTTAACATCTAACTGCCAGACAATAGAAAATGTATTGTTAGTCAGTCACATGGTAGTTAAGATACAAATCAAAAAATATTTGGCAAACAAAACTGTTCAAAAGAAGGTCCAATATTGATATTCTGGCACCGAGCGGACGCACAGCCAGAACCGTCTTAACATAAGGGAATACATAAGCCTTATTTAAGCAAAAGTTCATTTGATCAATTGAACAAAAATAGATGTAGTCCAAAGACCAAAAAACTTTAATATTGATATATTGCCAATGTTTGTGAACAATATCCACCATACAAATTTTCCCTAAAGACGACTGACATGGCTATTGGTTTATTGACCTAATACAAATCTGAATCGTTGGACTGATTCATTGGATGTTAGCCCAAATACAAGTTTAATACTAGGAATCCCTGTCATCGCTCCCTCTACGATTGGATGGACGACCATAGCACAGGAATTTTGTTGACAATATGAAACAACTTGAACTCAAATATTGATATGAACTGTTAAACCATTTAGGGACGCTTTTGGTCAAGAAAAAGAAAAATTTAATATAACTGCGGCACTTTTCGAAAAATATAGAAGATATGATATGAACTATAACACCATTTAGGGAAACTTTTGGTCAATAAAAAGAAAGATTTAATATAACTACGGCACTTTTCGAAAATTATAGAAGATAGGATATGAACTATAACACCATTTAGGGATAATTTTGGTCAATAAAAAGAAAGATTTAATATAACTACGGCACTTTTTGAAAAAAATAGAAGAACAAGAAAAATCATTTATTTCAAAGTGTCACCCATATCAAATGGCAAATCTTCAGATTTGATGACAGTTTAGTTTGCAAAATAGTTTTTGATTTATCCTTTGTAGGTTAACAAGAAATTGTAACCATTAATCTTTCTGTGTAAAAATATTTTTATACCATTCCCCCTCTAAAAAGCTTATTTTATTCACTGAAAACAGTGAATAAAAAGCACTTTTAATCACTGTTTTGGTGTTTGAATTTAGAACACACCAATACATATTTGAACTCCATCTCAATGCAATACAACCTACTTGCGCATAAAATACTCGATACAAACTTCTTGTGCAAACAAAGAATATTCGAATTTCAAACTCCTTCGTTGATTTAATTTTGAGTTTGTTTATTTTTAAGATTTTGATAATGATTTTATTGTGGTCTAGGATGTTTAGTGAATACTTATTTGGATTGTAATTCTAATATTAATTGCATTGGTGTTTAATTAATTATAATTATGTAACTTAACGAAGGTGGTCACTGGCCCCTGAAACACAGGTGCTGTTTAGGTAAGTAACTCAAACTCAAAGGCTCACCTTCAATTTACAAAAAATGTGAAGCCCTAAGGTTTCTCATTTTCTGTAAATTTTGAAGGTAGTAAACCATTTATTTATTTATTATTATTCCTTGTGCTTTTGGCTTAAATCCTTCTTTTTCTCGAAGTCATGGTATAAAATATAGTATGCAACTCTTGAATAAAACGGATTTATATCGAGGGCCATGAATCACTCGCGTCGTTCAGGATTCTAACACTTGAATCACTCGCTATGCTCGTGATTCAATCATCATGAATCACTCCCTGCGGTCGTGATTCAGTTGTTAGAATCCTTCACTTGTTCGTGATTCATCTATGGCCCTCGCTTTAAAACCGTCCTTTATTCACTAGTTGCATAATATACTATTAAACATCCAGGTCGTTTTGGAGGAGTATGAAAAAGAAGTGAAAAAAAGTTGTGTTGTAATTTTTTTTTTTTCTATAGGCTCGCGTTTGACCACTATCTCACCTGATGGTAAGCGATGATGTGGTCGACGATGAAGCACGCTTACCAAGAAGTAACCTATTCACTCTCGACTTAAAGACCCCTAGATTGTAGCTATCGGGAAACACAGACTCCGGCAGGGAATATTTGTTTTAAAGCAAAAGTATTAGTCATACGAAAAAACCATGTTTCACAAATAATGTACGTGAATCAATAATAAATATACATTTTTTTCAAACCTTTTAACCTAGCCGTTACTAAGGAGTATGCTTTAGAAAGTAACCGTTTTTCGGCACTAAAGCGGAGTAAGGGTCTTAAGCTGTACTTGGTTTTCGCTCCCGGATGCCTCTAATCTTTTTGACTGACGGACTCTGACAATTCAAAAGTGCCTGTACTATAAATGGTGTATTAGTTGAAATAAATGTTTTGTGTTTGAGTTTATAATGTTCCCACTGTTGGGACACAGGCCTCCTATATTAGTATAATACAGCAGATCTTTGTGTCTCTGAAGTTGGCTGCAAGACCCAGCGCAGTAGCTATTTTTGTGTCAATGTTGAAAGTGAAGATAGCATTGTATAACTGCCTCTTTCAGTCGCTTACGTTTGTCGCATCGTCCTATCTCGCTTACTCTATGCGGTGCACTCGATGACAAACTGTTTCTTGCGCAATGGTTCGCAGAGCCAACTTCAGAGAAACAAAGATCTGCTGTGGCTACTATATAAGCGTACGTTTAAATAAATAGTCACACTAACCTTATTCAACAGCCGACGTATCCATACTAACATAACTGGCCCCCATATTTTCTCTATGACGCGCAGAAACGACGTGTTTCTTCGCCGTCTCCCCTTCCTCGACGTCGGAATCACACACACCGCATTTTAGGCACCCAAACTGATAATACACGTATTTGTTCCGAGCCAGCATATTAATGTTATGCTTCAACTCCAAATAGAAGCGGAAAACGCTTTCAATATCAGGCTTCTCCTTGAAATGTCCTGCATAAACTAAATGTGTTAGCAGAGAACGAATCGAGTTGAATACTCCTTTGCATTCAACGCAAGTGAACGAAGATCCTTCGCTGTGTAAGATGTGATTGCCTTTCATGTAAACACTGATAATGTCCCCCTTATTAGAGTTGACCTTTGCCTCAGCGACAGCCGTCTGGTGGTCAATGCTGCTCAAAATATGCTTGATAGCCTCAATGTTGTCTTGGAAAGTAACATCACAAACTTCGCACTTCAAGTCAACGCCAACTTTGTTCGCAGTCAAAAGTTGTTGGTCAATATCGTTATACAATGCAGAACGGATCAATTTTGACATTGTCTCGAAGTGAGAAGCGCTCTCAAAGTGTTCAACCATCGCTGAGATAGATGGGACGGCCACGAATTCCGGGCAGATGGTGCAAACGTAATAATTGCCGAAGCTAGCAAAATATTCGGAGGGGCGGCAATGATTCTTGTAGAGCATGGAGAGCTTGCGAGGCGCCGCGTTCCTCAAATGCTTCTTTTGGCGGATATGGTTGAAGAGGACCTGTCTGGGCCCCTTCAGTGTCATATCGCAACAGGTACAATAGTTTCCAATCTTTCCCGAAGGCTTGATAAAGTTTTCAATTATCACATGGTCACGATTATTATGCGGTTTCCCGACGCTAGCTAAGTACTTCGTCCAGTTTAAATCTTTTGGCCCCCATTCTTCTGGGATAGTGCTATCGGGTTGGGACTCCTTCATACGGATGTATAACTCGTCAGAAAGCTTAGCGAGATGCTTCTCGTCTAAGATATGCAATATCGAGGCATCGATGGAATCAATCGAAGTGTTGCACAGACGGCAATACAAACCGTTGGGGGTATAAGTGATATCATGGCTAAGAAGGAACTTCTCGTTCATCTCCTTAATTTTCTCGATTGTCGGTTCAGTCATTGAGAAAGAAATGCTCTTATCAGACTGTAGGATACAGGAAAGGTTGTGAATATGGGTTTCACTGAACACATGGTTCAAAACACTATCATAATGGAATCGTAGAGTATAATACTCGCAGGCGATGCAAAAGAAGGCTAGTTTTCCAGTTCTGTCGTCAACGAGAGACAACAACTTATGGTTGACGAGCAACTTGACAATCAGAGCTTCGATAGGCCCGTAGTAACGGTACTTCTTGATTTGATTCTTCGGTTTCTCAGCCGCTTGTTCGTTCTCGTCATTATCAATATTCTTATTTGCATCAGCAGCAAAGTTTTGGTAAACGTTATCCTTAATACTCATAATAATAGGAGCTACAGAAGACGTTTGCGTAGAAAAGTCGGTAGCCGAGACATCAGAACATAACTTGTCGTATATATCTTGGTAGAACTTGAGTGCAGCATCCACACTGGCTTCAGAAGCGTCCGGAAGATGCTTCATCAGCGCACTGCTGAGTTTTAACGAGAAATTACGATCTAATCTCTCCACCACAGGTTTAGTAGTAATGCTAAGTTCTTTGATCTTCGGCAAAGGAGTCTCTCCCATTGCGGAAAGACGTCGAGACATATTCGGCAGTATAATAGGTTCGGCTACATCAATGCTCTCTCGTTTCAGCCTGGGCAAGTGGGCGTCGGAATTGAAGTGTTTCTGAAGCGACTCCATCAACGGTTCTTCATCATTCAGTTCAATCTCTATATTACAATCCGTGCAAATATGCACTTGCTTCGCGTCCTCAGAAGTAAAATTAAACAATTCAGCTTTTAACAACTCAGGAACTTCGCTGACGGGAAGACTGTTGAACCTCTGTCTCTGGAGGTTACTCTTCTTCTCCGTAGTAAATATATATTCAACTTCAACATAATCTCGTTTTTGTAAATATATATTTTTGTGCGTGGAGTCGAGACTCCTCAGGTAGGAGTGGAGAGTTTTGGTTTGTTGCGTCAAGGGATGATTGACGACGTTTTGGAAGTGTCGCGCAAGACGCTTGATGTCCTCAGACTTTCGAAAAGATAACACCGTGAGGTTTTCCATAGTTGTGATGAATTTCTGTCAACCCACAACTGAATGCCTGTATCTTGATACCAAGATTAATGGCTGCGCTTATAAAAGCTTAAATACAGTTTTGAAGTTATATGAGCTGTCGCGTTCTGCCCGTACTTTGCCGAATAGTAAATTTTGGGTATCCAAAGTATAGTTTGTTAGGATTTGGACTTGAAAATAAAATGGTGAGTTTTTTTTATTTGATCTTCACTGCATTTCAAGATCTGGAAAGAGGAGAAAACATTTGGTTATTATTAGGTACAACAACGAACATTTTTTTAAAGATTATTAACCAAAACACATGATATACTATCCTACTTCCTATTAATACGTGAAATTCTGTATGTTTGGATGTTTGTCGCGTCAACGACTTGGGTACTATTTTATCACTGTTCGTAGGTATAAAGACCAAGGTCAGAACAAAGATTAGTACACTTCCGTGAGACAGCTTCCAACTTTAAATGGGGCGTAGCCGCTGGCAAAGCCAAAGCTCTTAACCCTCAAGTGAGAAATACAGAAGATATATATTAAATAACAATATTTTTAACAGAGCTACTCCCTAATCGACCTCCACAACCCAGCAACTGGTCCATGGCCGGATTGGTGTCATATTTTCAAACTTCTGACTACCCATAACAACTGTCCAAAATCTATAAATGACTTGCTTGCTGAAGTAAGTACGGAGGAGACTTAGTTTGGAATAAATGGTCACCCATCCAAGGACCGACTGTGGCAAGCGTTCTCAAATGACTGCCGCGACCAACGGCTTAAGGAGTATATATTCACCAATGTTAAAGACGGAACCACACTTATGTGGCGTGGCGTGTCGTGGCGCCTTCCGACGCAGTTGATTGGCTACAAAACTCGTTGCGTTATGACGTAGGCTGGAACAGAGTCGTTTGATTGGTGGATCCCGCGACACGCCACGCCAGGACACGTAAGTTTGGTTCCGAGTTAACGCGGTACTGGCCGTGCGACCGTTCCGGGCCAGAATATCAATATTGGGCCTCTTTTTGGGCAGTTTTGTTTGCAAATTATACCCTACATAGGATATGTAAATATCCTATGTAGGTTATGAAGAAATTCTCACCATATTTTTTTCTGTGTAAGAATATGTTTAAATATCCAAGTCGTTTCGGAGGAGACTATGCAAAAGAAGCGAAAAAATATCTCGTTGTTATTTTTTTAAAGCAAAGTATCACTCAACGAAAAAAACCATGTTTCATTTAATAATGTTATGTTTCATGAATCAATTTTTTTTCAAACCTTTTAACCTAAGCGTAACTAAGGAGTATGCTTTGGATAGTAACCGTTTTACGGCACTAAAGCGGTGGAAGGCCCTTAACTGCTTTCCGTGTCACGAAGGGGGAAAGGGAAAAGCTTCATTATTCCAGAAACGACACTTCCGGCATGTTCCCGTTATTACTAATTACATTATTAGTGTATATACTACAGGAAAACAATTTTATTTTAAATCCATTTGGATTGAAACTGTTTTTTTCCTTATAAAGACGTTTCAAATAAATGAATACTGTATCCAGTGTTTAGCTATGCATTGAGCAAACATACATAATACTTGTATTTTGAATTTTAAGTGTACCTACAATCCGCCTTTTAGCATACCATTTTAGAAAATCGTTCAGCTTTGTAAAGTAACTCATGGCCAAATAATAAAAGCCGAACGGGTCGATCTTCAAGGTTAAAGATTACGATGATTTAGCCAGAAAATCTAACACCACTTTTGCCAATGAGTATTGTGATAGCCAGAACTGGTATTCAGCTGTATTCCGTTAGGTGTCATCGTAATACAAAGCGACTACGCGATCGTCGCAGGTTCGCGCGAATTTTAGTCGTACGAATCCACAATCAAACATACTAATGTCGAATAGATGTCCTAATTGGCATTCGCACGAAGCGTTCGCGCGAACTAAGTTCTACGAACGCGCGATCAAACATCATGATATCAGCCGAAAGACGTCCACAGCTGGACATAGGCCTCCCCCAAGCATCGCCACATTGACACCTGGTGGGAGGCCTCCCAACGCAAAGTCTTCCAGTTCGCGGTCGCCACTCCAGAACTTTTCTGCCCCATCGGCTATCCGTTCTGGCAATTCTTCGGGCTATGTCGGTAACCCTCTTGCGGATCTCTACATTTCAGATTCGATCACGCAAGGAAACTCCGAGCATAGCCCTCTCTATTGCCCTTTGGGTGACTGTAAGCGACCACGTCTCAGAGCCTTAGGCAACACATAATGATCAAACATATTGATATCAAATAGGTGTCCTATTTGAATTCGCGCGATAATCACGTCGCGTCGTCTTGGGGGCTTTTGTAGTTTGTAACCATGCGGTTGTAATTGTCTCTGATTATGTTGCATATGTAGTCAAATGATTCTTGTGACAGCTATATAGTAATCATTAAATGCAGACCCATCTCCTCGTAAGTCAAAATATTGATTGTGGATTTCGCCACGTAATACGTCTCAATTTCGACAAAGCACTTTGCTTCCTTCCCATGTCTTTTTTTTTATTGCTATTGTAATCCGCAAAAATGTCATCCACACGTTTACCGAAAGTTATTAGGAAAGCGAAAAAAAAAATTGTGTCACTCTCTTTTTTTAGAGAGGAAGCTATTTTTTTTAGAGGAAGCTATTTTTTTTAGAGGAAGCTATTTTTTTTAGAGGAAGCTATTTTTTTTAGAGGAAGCTATTTTTTTTAGAGGAAGCTATTTTTTTCATCCCATCATCAGTCTATGTATGTATGTTTGTCCCTATGTGGCATTCTAAAGACCAAACGCGTTGGCCGATTTTGATGATTCTTACATCAATCGATTCGTCTTAACCTTGCGAGTGTCACTGGCTACATTAAAATTGGAAAATAGAAAAATGGCGGCCTTTGGGTGCCATATTGTGGGGGTCCAATTTTTTCTTCTAAATCCTTCGTGTAGAGTATCAAAATAAATGGTTTTAAGAGGTGATTTCAAAAATATATAACACTTATATGTTTAAATGTAACTAATTGAAAAAAAATATCTAAAAAGTTATAAATAAAAAAAGTTACTGCATAGAAAGTGAACTAAAAAGACTTAGACAAGAAGAAAATCATACTGTGAAGTCGGAGGATACATCTGGTTTCGGTCAGCCAGCTCGCGAATATGTATCCTTCGACAGCACCGCATGATTTTCTTCTCATTTACACCTTTTTAGCTAGCTTTTTATGCAGTCGGGTTATTTGATTTTTTGAATTAACTTTTTTATAAACAATATTTTTAATTTGAGATAACAGTTTATCCTTGTCATCAACATTTCAACCGAAAGAGATCCACTGCTGGATATAGGACCACCCTCAGATCGCCGCCTCGATCGGTACTGTGCGGCTCGCATCCAGCGGTTTCCAACAGTTTATTATATCAACTACCATTTCTCTATTTTGTGGCCGACTATAAACTCAAGCCATTCATCATGTGGAGAGATAAGTACTGAACTCCACTCGCTATTACATAAACTCTTTAAATTCCGTCTGTCTCGCGCCGGTACGTACTACGTATCCGACCTTTCTCAAGGACAAAACGCAGCGATCGGTGTATATTGTTTATTAGTGTATATTCTTCTAGTCTGCCGCCTTTTAGCCTCTGTTGCAGGTTTATCACAGATAATATAATACTAGCTTACAGATGCCTCATCCCATACAAAGGAACCGTGCCGACGTAACTAGCGGTTTTCGTCTGATTAAACTGATTATTTTTCGAAGAACATCGATCGCGTTTGGTTCCGTTCCACGAATATATATGGTGTTAACAGCAACTTGCAAGTAAAAGGGTTTAATCGGTTCGTGATTACTTATTTTCTAAATAAAGCGGCGATTTGTTTTATAGTATTTTTGCATGTTTTTACAGTTTCATTGCACCGATTTGTTTGATAAACATGGAGTGGTGAGATAGATGGCGCGGTTTTAAATTTCTGAGTATGCCTCACAAATTTAAAACCGCGCCATCTATTGGAATCAATTTTAAACAAGAACATACATTTTTTATGATCGTCTATAGAAAAGCTTAATATTTCACAAATCAAAGTCAATCCATCTAGTGCAATTTATTTGAACCGAATTTTCTTTCTTCGCTTTGGGTGCCCGTGTCCGTTATACTAATATTATAAAAGCGCAAGTTTCTCTGCCTGTCTGTTTAACTTAAAAGTTTAGTATCCTACAATTTCTACAAATCCCGTAAATACCGAGATACCGGTTTTGATCTGTAGCGAACATACCGGTTTAAAAATGTTCGGTATAGCGATCTCGAGCACTTTTGATTTTGATTAATGTGTTAAACTATTTTTTTTATCATTGTTAGGCTCGCGCTTGACCACTATCTCACCTGTTGGTAAGCGATGATGTGGTCGACGACGTAGCGCGCTTACCTAGAAGAAACCTATTCACTCTTGACTTAAAGACTCCCAGGTTGCAAATCTCCCAGTTCAGGACGAAAGATAATTTTAATTCTGGGAGTGCGTTCCCTTGGAATGATTTCGGACCTTCACGCGGATGAAGCCGATGGCAGAAGCTAGTGTTATAATATTGTCGAAAATAATGCTAAAATAAATCTAAATAGCTGCACCAATGTTAATGAGTTTTGGTATACAGATAAATTGGACCTTAGAGAATGTCATACGATACTTTTTATCCCAGAAGTGCGTTAACTTGGGATATTTCCAACAGGGCAGTATAATTACTTGGGAGTTTGTTACGTCACTTCTTCGCAGGTAACGGGACGGTGACGGGAGGCCGTTTAGGGGACTGTATTTATGTAGAATTATAATCTTTCAAAAAGTCCTAGTCTAATCTGAAAAATAACTTTTAACATTTACGCGAGTGACGCCGCAGTCAGAAGCTAGTAGCATTATATTTACGAGTGTTTCCTGCATCAATACAATGCATTTTTAATAATAAATTCACCGCGTTCAGGGAATCTGACAGGAAATATAAACGAGGAAAATACGAGATTTAACAAATGCAGTGCAGATTTAACAAATGGATTCATGACAACATGATTGTCATACTGAGTTTGTATATATGGAAGTTATCGTAGCCGGCATCGGGTAAATACGATCATTACTTAACATATTCGTGCCCAACAAGCTCGGGGCTATGTATTCAAGCCGCACGAGCCAAAAGAATATATGTACTTTATTGTAAAATCAATCTTCGAGGTTAACAAACGCCCTCCAAGATGGGTGCCCGCATTTTCGAGGCTGGAAGCTCAGTAGCCATGGCTTGTTCACTCACGGTGAGGCGAAGAGAAAGCCGAAGAGGGGCCGCTCGTCAGGGCTTTTGCCGATTAAGCCGACGACGTAGCGGCCAACGAGTAGGTTGCGGTGCCGCTCGGGCGACATCGCAACTAAGGCGGGCCGCGATGACGTATGGAGCATCCCAGGTCCCATGCGATATCGCGGTTGAGGGTTGGAGGCCGCTGCAGGAGAGGAGTGCCGATGTTGCGGTGCGCCGCTCTCCGTACCTGCCACTGCCTGGACGGGATCGCCACCGTCTGATGGCGGACGCGGTGGGGCCACAGGTGAGGTCCCTATCCCCTGCGGCCGAAAAGTGGTAGGTGGCGGGGCCGCTGACCTGGCCCGTCACAGGGGGACCAAGGGTGCCTTACACGGGATAGTCTGGTCCGCATGTGCTGGTTTGATCCCTGGGATGTTTACGGCGTGCAATGTGTTCTGGTGCGCCGGTGATGGGGTTTACTCCCCAGATTAGGGTCCTGAGACGGACAGCCGCGGCGGGTTCGCGGTGAGGGCAAACGCGTGCCCGTGTTCCCGCCATAAGTGGCACAGGAGGACACCGTGGAGTTTTAGTGGGTTGGAGTCCCACATAACTGCGCTATCTTCCCGTGGTAGCGCAGTATGCAAGAGCATTTCTCCAAGAGAAAACAAAAGGTTAAAAAACGCAGTTTAGTCTGTGGATGGACCATCGATATCATACAGATACCCCTCCGAGCTTCGGAAAGCACATCATTGCGTTGATGCCGACTGTCATTTGATGATCTTTGTCAGTCGATACGGCTGTCTGAAGGTATAAAATCTGACAAGTCTGACCAGGGTGTACTCGTGTTACTCAGTTACTGGGTTGTCGACGTCAGATTACGCACGACAGACTCCGTATGTTAAATACGGTATTGAACTGTTTCCAGTTAGACTAGGAGCCACCCCAAGATAGTAGGCAGAAGTCTCGGCAGACTATAGTACAGGGAAGTTATCATAAAGCACGTAATAATAATAATGAGCAGTGGTAACAGCCCCAACTGACGCCTCGTAGGTGGACCCAGGCAGACGCTTTACTTTGTGTAAATTATTTCATCACCTCTGCTCTAAAAACGGTGAAGGAAAACATCATGAGGAAACCCGCTTGTTCCTTTTTTTTGTGATGGGGGATCATACAATGACTTCTCCCGCTCTGGGTTAAGCGGGAGGGCGTGTCAGACTTTTCCACCCGTGTTCCTTCATTTGCTTGAGCCAGGGCCGCGGTAACTTTTTTTCTAATTCATCCGCGACCAAACCGGCTTGTCCTAGAACCAAGTATTCGGAGACATGCGACATCCACTAATCCGCACTAAGCCCGCGTGGTGGATTAAGGCCCTATTCCCTCTCATAGAGAGGACGCCTGTGTCCCAGCAGCGGGCACATTAAAAGGCACATGAAGATGACGATGATGTACTAATAATAATCTTGCCTACCTATTTTTTTTTCGGATTAGCTTTTGAGAGCAGCTTCGCCCGCGTGAAAGTAAAAAATTTGCCCAAGGAATCAAACTTCCGCAATAAAAAGGATGCTAAGTCCCAGGACATGTGCAAAGCTATAGGACAAGTGTCATATGAATCAGGGTGTCTACTCCGTAAGCACGAATGTCATAGTTTCGGTCTTCATTACGAGCGTTTCCTACTCCGTAACACATACGGACGCATAATTCGTTCGGGGCCCGAACTACTAATGAATTACAACACAATTTGAAAATTGTACCCATACCGGATGTGATTTTACGCGTCCGAAAAAATTTATCATTACGGAGTAGTGTTCACTCCGAAGTTCCGGAGTACTTTCGGACGTTCCCGTAATTTCGTTGACGGAGTTAGAGAGTAGATTCCCAGTTCAGTCGTTAAGACGTAAAAGGTACAGACAGACAGACCGAGTTAGTATGGATGAGCCTGCTCTTGACCTCCATCTCGCCTGATGGTGAGCGATAGAGGAGGTATATGATGGAGCGAGCGAGCCCAGATCTGCCCCCGAGCGAGTAGTGCGAGTAATCACCCGTCACACAAGAACACTCGCTTATAGCAACAAAACTTGCGGAACTACACACTCGCTTCTCGCGAACTCATATCTAGTTTCTAGCTCTACTAGCGTCTCGCTGATCGTCGGCGGTGGGACAGGTGCCTTGTAAGTTTTAATTTACTTGGAACATGTTTTCAAAACATCAAGCCCGTATTCCCCGAAGCGTAGAGCAGTGGTGCATCTAAAGTACCTACCTACAGTCTAAACTGGTAAAGAATAGGGTAGTTGACAAAAAATATCAATTTAGTCCGTCAGTTAGATAACCTAAAAATATTGGACGCGTATTTTTCTTTTGCCACGTAAACAAAAAAATACATCGATACAGTGCGTTGAAATATCGTGTGACGTCACGATGTACTATACTTTATACTGACAAAGTGACGTCACAAGCCCCCACTCCTGAAATTTGATGCACTTTATCTTTGTCATTTTTTATTTATTTGTTTGTTTGCTTCTCTGACCTAACCTACTTCAAGAGAAAGCTCGACTACGCCACACAAAGCCATAATTCTTAAAGGGTAGTATTTAAACGAGCGACAATAAATTCAAGTTAAAGATGTAAAAAAACTGAATATGGCTTACTGAAATACTAAGTGCATTAAGTCCGCCTCTGTACTTGTGTGCATGAAGTATTAAATAAATAAATAAATAAATAAATAAGTGGGCGACCAACAGTGGGCGAATACAAATGTTTAAAACAGCGACTTGATTATTACTTTGGCAACATAATCGACGGGAACTATTTCCGTCCGCAGGGTCTAAAGTAACCTGTCCGTGTCGGGGTGCCCTAAGCTCCCGAGCAGGAATATTTGGTGCACGATCAGTATTTTTCGGGGAAGAATAAAATAGTTATTGTTACAATAGAATATTTGCAGCGCACTACAATAAAAAAGTGTTATATCTTGGTGTTAATTTGGAATTTGTTTGATGTAACATATTTTGTTGGCCGAGTAGTTTAATTATAGTAAAACAATTAAACGGGTTTAAGATCAATATTTTAGAAATGCATACATAGATGTACCTTTAGATTTTTGGTGAACACAAAAATATTATCCTTAGTGAAATATGTTATGATTAACATAACATATTTTACAAGTTTTCATGCATATTTCAAGCTTTTTATGTTGCATATAATCCAGTCCATAATCATAACATAAGTTACCATATACTTATAACAAATAGTGAACAATGCACTCCTGTCACTACTAATAAGTTATCATAGCCTTCC
This sequence comes from Orthosia gracilis, assembly GCA_947562075.1. Lineage (NCBI taxonomy): Eukaryota > Metazoa > Arthropoda > Insecta > Lepidoptera > Noctuidae > Orthosia > Orthosia gracilis. The sequence goes on from OX387277.1 coordinate 12,121,281, forward strand.
AGAGCCTCTAGACATTTGCCAATCGATGTCAGCTATGGCGAAATGCTAAAATGTCAGGGATAAATCACCTGACATTTCGATAGCGTATAAATTTTCGACATTTTTAACCGACTTCCCAAAAAGGAGGAGGTTCTATGTTCGACTTCATGTTTGTTTTTTTTTTTTTTTTTGTGTATGTTCACCGATATCTCCGTCAATTGTGGACCGATTTTGAAAATTCTTTTTTTGATTTTTAGAGTATGTTTGAACCTAACCTGTCCGTGTCGGGGTGCCCTAAGCTCCCGAACTCGCTCCGCTTGCTCTTGTACCAATTCGTTGAAAACACAATTATACCCGAATTCCCGCGCTGCACAGCGATGTCGCCTTCATTTACGATGAAGAATAATATGCTAATATAGAAAAATAGAACCCCAAATACAATTATAGTATGTCACAATATTATTACTGCAGCTCACAAAAACCTCCTAAAAGGTATTCCTCAAACCGGATAAATAGTTGCTTACTTAGTATAATAGTCGCCCATTGAGTATATTTTTCACCCGGTTAATTATTTCCCATTCTTAAAGCCTCTAAAATGAAAAGTTGTGGCCCGTTATCCGTATTGCGACGTGGGAGGAAGCCCGCATTGCCAGGGAGTGGGCGGACGCTTACGTCTTTCAGCTACTGATATTCAATAGCGCAAGTTAAATGCCAATACAAAAATCAACGTGCCTGCCTTTTTCCAAATAGATTGGAAGAAAAGCTGGATGGACTGTGTGAGGGGTGATATGAAAGAAAAAGTTAATTCCTAAAAATAAAACTACTACTTAGGAAGCGAGCTAAAAAGACGTGAACAAGAATGATGTGCAGTCGGAGGATACATATTCGCGAGCTGACAGACCAGTCAGATGTATGCTCCGACTACACAGCATGATTTACTTCTTGTTTGTCTTTTTAGTTCGCTTCTTAAGCAGTCGGTTTTTTTTAATTTTTGTATCAACTTTTATTATTTATAACTTTTAATTAACATTTTTTTTCGAGTTATTTGCATTTAAACATATAAGTGCTATATATTTTTGATATAACCTCTTAAAACCCTTTATTTTGATAACCCACACGATGGATTTTTATATATATATGTATATATATAAAATATTGGCCCCCACAATATGGCGCCCAAAACCCCACATTTTTCTATTTTCCAATTTAAATGTAGCCAGTGACACTCGCAAGGTTAAGACGAATCGATTGATGTAAGAATCATCAAAATCGGCTAACGGGTTTGGTCTTTAGAACGCCACATAGGAACAAACACACATACACTGATAAACACATTACCCTCCTTCGGCAGTCAGGTAAGAAGGAAGTCGGTGATGTTGTGACGGTTTACAGAACGGTACGATAGAACGTGTTGCAACGGCTAGAAGTAACATGGGAGATGGGCAGGACGATGATGACGTTAAAGTCAATCTGGATAACAGACGAGCGTTGGTATCTAGTGAAAAAACTTAAAAAAAAAAAATACAACCGACTTCCAAATAAACACACTATAAATTGAAAAATAACTTCAATTTCGGCAGTCGGTGTTGTTGTTTTTGTTTCTTCGTTTTTTAAACACCGAATTCCGAAATTGAATTTATTATTTATTTTTCACTTTGTGTTTTTATTTGGAAGACGGTTGTAATTTTTCGTAAAAAAAGATTTATTTTTAATTTTTACTTCTTATCTATAATGCTCACAGTTATGACAGGATAGATTAACCGAATAACATGAAACTTGAACACAACCGGTGAAATTAGATTGTACCAGGGTGAACTGTACACATCTGCGTACCCCTATAGAGCGTACCGGCGTCATGTTAACATATGAAATGGCGTAAACAAAAAAAGATATGCGATTGCAGCAATCCCGAGATATTTTCCGTTGTTTATTGAAGAGTTATATTGTATATCTCCGAAGTTCTTCATCAAATTTGAAAAATAAAAAAATCATCATCAAAATTGGTTGACCTAGTAAACAGTTCTGAAGTAACACAAATAAAAATTAAAAATACTGTCGAATTGAGAACTTACTCTCCTTTTTGATGTCGGTTAAAAAACCTGCCTCATGATAAGTGACCGAGAGGACTCTCTACAAAAAAAAAAGACTTCCAAAAAAAGACACTACAAAGAGTACAAAGCGTAAAATAACCTGATTTTTGGCAATCAGTGTTTGTGATGCTTTTTTATTTTGCCACCGACTTCCGAAAATTGCACACGAAAAACACACACAGATGAACACACTCATTTCACTGTTCACACCTCTATTTTTTATAAGATTGTATAACAAAATCACTTTTCTGAATGTGACGTATTTACGGTTGAGGTAAAAAAGGGCTTCTTCTAACATAGGCATGAATAAAATCTTTACGTCCAATCAGCAATGGGGATCATTAAGTGCCGTACAGCCGTGGTGCCTTCTGACACAGTTGATTGGCTAAAAATTACGTTATGATATGACGCAGGCTTGAATAGATTCTTCTGATTGGTTCATACCGCGTCACAATCACGACACACCCCGAAAGTGAATCTATCTTTAACGTATGTGTTGTATGAAAACAAACCAGAATTAAAAATAGTGTTGATAAACAAACCTAGTAAAAGGTCAAAGACATTGATTATTAACTTAGATAACTGTTTATTGGTTTTGTGAGACAATTTTAAATGCTTTTTTTAGGGTTCCGTACCCCTTCTCACTGGTCACTCACGTGTCCGTCTGTCTGTCCATCGTCTGTCACATGGGTTTTACGGCCAAACGGTTAGAGCTACAGTCTTCAAATTTTCACAGTATAAGCATCTTGTTGAGCTAGGCAAATTGTATTTTTTTTTTCATTTTTCGTTGTAGCTCCCGTACAGCTAAAGGGAGGCGTGTAATATTTTTTTTGATCTACCCCACCGAGTGGGATATCGTTGTTTAGAGCTCGTTGAGTAGATAAATATTGAATTTCTGTTTAAAAATATATTGGAAAACAAGGGAATGAGAAGCCACCAAAGTCAGCTTTTTTCACAAAATTTTGTTTCGTAGAATTTTTTGACTTCCCATTGACCTATGGCCTTGAAATTTGGTGAAAATATTTATTATTACGTATATTTTACTAAAAAATAACAAAATATTGATAAATCAGATTTTTTTTGAAATTCCCTAATTAGGGTTCCGTACCCAAATGGTAAAAACGAAAAGATACAGCCTAGTGATAGACGGACAGACAGACAGACGGATCGTGGAGTCTTAGTAATAGAGGACTCTGACCGTCTGTCTGTCTGTCCGTCTGTCACCAGGCTGTATCTCATGAACCGTGATAGCTAGACAGTTGAAATTTTCACAGATGATGTATTTCTGTTGTCGCTATAACAACAAATACTAAAAACAGAATAAAATGAATATTTAAGTGGGGCTCCCATACAACAAACGTGACCTTTTTGCCGTTTTTTGCGCTATTGGTACGGAACCCTTCGTGCGCGAGTCCGACTCGCACTTGGACGGTTTTTTTTTTATAATTACAACCAACTTAATTTTGCGGTTTTGTACGGAACTCCAAATGTGCGAAGTCCGTGACGCACTTGGCCGGTTTTCTATAAAGTCATCTCATTATATCTCTTGCCCTTAATCCCAATGCATTTGGGGTCGGTTTTTAACCGCCGACGGAAAAAGAGGGGGTGTTATAAGTTTGTCGTGTCTTCCTGTGTGTATTTGTGTATCTGTCTGTGGCATCATATTGTTGTTTGAAAGGTGACATTATCGGGAGTGTTCTTAGCTATGTTTGATGAAAATCGGTTCAGCCGTTCAAAAGTTATGGGCGTTTTACTGTTTGAATCGGGGTGTTTTCGCAAGATATCGTTTCTATCTAGAAGGTTATTTAGATTACACATTACAGCATTAATCTTCTGTTTTTCTTATATCCACTACGTACATCATTCGCATCAATTTCTATCCCATAGTGAATTTTCGTGAGAGCCAAGCCATACGGTCTCGTTTCACTCGTTGTGTTCCGTAAGTAGTTTAAAGTCTCCTTAGACTTGAAAACGTTCTTTCTGGGGTTGCAGAGAAACAGGTATAGTACCTAGCCAATATTTGTAACAATCTATACTAAAATATTAAAGAGGAAAGATTTGTATTTTTGTATGTAACGAATAAACTTAATAAAAAAAGTTAATTCAAAAAATCTAAAAACTCGACTGCTTGAAAAGTGAAATAAAAAGACGTAAACAAGAAGAAAAGCATGCTGTGCAGTCGGCGGATACATATTCGCGATCTGGCTGACCAAAACCAGATATATCCTCCGACTGCACAGCACGCTTTTCTTGATAAACACATTACCCTCCTTCGGCAGTCGGGTAAAACTACTGGACCGATTTCAAAAATTCTTTCACTGTTGTGAAGCTACACTATCCCCGGGTGATATAGGCTACTTTTTATCCTTGTATTCCTATGGGCACAGGCACTACGTGGGTGAAACCGCGAGGCGTCCGCTAGTGTGTAAATATTTAGATACAGTTTTTAATCACACTTATATAAGCACTCTAAAGCAGATTTTGGAGTAAAGGGAGGAGATAGTCGATGGTAGAGAGGGAATTCAAAATATATATTAGTGTAATAATTAGTAATAAGTTATGCCTCCTTATTTTAACATCTATACATATAAATAAAATTGGAGTGTCTGTTTGTAATATTCAAATAACCGTTTTTTACTACATGTATATGAATATATATACGGTACATACACCAAAATAACATTTATTACAATTTTTGTCTGTCTGTCTGTCTGTTTGTTCCAGCTAATCTCTGAAATGGCTGGACCGATTTTGACGGGACTTTTATTCGCAGGTAGCTGATGTAATATGGAGTAACTTAAGCTACGCTTATTTTAGAAAAATAAACTAATGTTGCAATTTCCAAGTACTGTCCAGTACCGCGCGCAGCTCATTGTCAATAAAAATATAACTTAATTTGGAATAAGTAAAAATAAAATGAAACTAAGTAGGTATCATCATTAAAAAAAAAAAAAAAAAATTAAAAAATCGACTGTTAGGCGGAACGAAGTTCGCCGGGTCAGCTAGTTATTAATATATCTTTTCAGGAGGGGTTTGAACCCCCAAAACCCTCACGGGCTACGCCCGTGGCGTGTATGACTAGATTTCTGAACGTAAATTTATTAAAAGGAGTATTTAAAAATAGAATAGAACAGAATATGCTTTATTGTACACCATAAAAGTAACACATCTCTTTTATAAGAAAATCTTAATTATACGCATACAAAGACGGTCTTATTGCTGACTGCGATATCTACCAGACAACCTTTGGATGGACTGAAAGAACTTAGAAAAAAAAAGGGGGTAGTCTACGGTGTACTGCTAATAAAAAAAACATAAATATATACAAAATTATATTGCTACAATAAATACTATACATAAACTTATATATAAACATACATACATAATATTACATGTTAACAAAGTAAGTTTCGCAGCAAGTCGTGTTCTATAGTTCTGCCTACTCTCATGGGGGAAAAGGTGCGGGTATATGAATGTATGTATGTATGTAAGAAGACTTGATGCATCGACCACGAAAAAATCCCTATACGGGCAAAGGATGTTAATTTTCACATAAACAACGTTGTTGATTTTTTTGTCCAATTTAATCCCTACATATTATAAAACCCCCGCCGCGTTTGTACGCGTTAAACTCGAAAACTACTAAACGGATTTTCATGCAGTTTTATCCAATAGAAAGAGTTATAAACGAGGAAGGTTTTTGTATTATTTGTCTCGGGCGAAATCGGGGCGGGTACATAATAAAACTATTGTTTAGTAAGGAAAAACTAATTCAAAACAAAATAATAAATAGAATCGGTAGTGATTATTCTATTTGCCAAAAATAGTTCCATTTGAATATTATAAATTCGAAATTAATTCTGTCTATCTGTCTGTCTGTTACCGTTTCACGCCTAAACCGCTGAACGGAATTCAATGTAATTTGGCAAAGAGATAGATGAAGAAAAGACAATGGCTACTTACATAGGGTCAGGTACAACAAAAAATACGGTAAGGTAGGGTAGGTAGGTATGGTAGGTGGGTAGGTAGGTTGGTTATCGAGTTGTTTTTGAGTTTATCGCGCACAGACGCGGTGGAGGCTATGTTACCTAACATTGCACACGAGTTTTTGTCTTGTGAGTCTAAATTTCAAAGCGATGGGAAGCAAAATAATTGAAAAATGCTTGTTTGGCAAAAAGTTTCAGTTTAAAAATAACAATAAAATGTATTCTTTTAAGTCTTTACTCTTCATTTACACTATTTCATCTAAAAACAAGTGGTAACCCTAGTGCCTACTGAGATGACAACAGATGGAGAAGTATGGGCAAACAGACATGTTATGCTGAGCCTAAATAAAAAGAATAAATAATAAAATAGACCTGTTTTCATTAACTTGGTGACCCCTATATGAAATTTTAACAATTTTGAGCACTCAGCTCTGCTTGAGAGTTGAAAATAATTTGTGCAACAATTGAATTTAGGTGTTTGTTATTGTTAAAGAACTAATAAGTTACCGTCTTATTAATAAAAATGGCGTATTCCCAGCTTACTCCGAAGTTACTCTTGGACTAGCTAATCCCGGAGTAACTAAGGATTAACATAGATCTAGCAATGTTATTAATAAACATGGAATAACCTCGGACTAACTATTCATTTCTTAGTCTTGGACTTACGCGTAAACTCTGGCAACCCAGTTGAATTTTAAAGTAAAAAGAATGAACTAGTGAATGGAAATAAGCAAGTTGAAGACATTATGTAGGAAAAAAAACTAAAAATGACATCTGCCTTAGAGATTTGACAGTAAAGGCGAAGGAGGGAATTTTAAATTATCTTAATAACTTTAAACTTAAAAATTACTTATAATAATGAACATTTAAAATATGATAATATGTCTTATCAAGGCCTACCTTAACAAATATCTATTTATCTAACTATGTGAGCGCCATGATAAGTCTATCTATCGAGAGAGATAAAATTTGAAGAACATAAGAGGCGTATGGAGATGGCATAAGAATTACACAAAGAACAATTAAAATGTGCCTTAATAGAAAGAGAAATCTTGGAAATACGAAAATTTCGTGAAGAAAACAGCTAACAAATGCATAAAACATAATTACATTAAATATATTTCTACATTTATTTTGCATTTTATTTTCGTGTTCATTCGAACCTTTAACTTCAGATTTAAATAATCTTAAAACCTTAATCAAATCAGTTAAAAACAGTTTAACTACACTCTTTTACTGTATTCAATTTAAACAACAACAATGTCACTGGATGCATATAAATATTTTTTATATCCGGTATAAAAAATCAGTCTATGTAATAATTGTGGTTGCGAGAGTTTTTGGCGGGATTTTTTCGAGCGTAGTTCAGCGGTTGTTAATATTATTTGCAAATTGATTCCTAGTGGATATTGTGATATAAAATTGGTGTAGTTTTGTGTCTCAACTGTCTACGCAACTGGACAATATGTGAAATCATTGACAGAAGCAATCTCGGGGTAGTGGAGCGGAGAATTTTATTGCAGTATTGACTACCTCTGCAAAGTTTACCGGGAAGGCTGACTTTATACAATTTGCTGCCAAATACTCCAAAAAGACATTAGAATCTGTTACATCCGCATTCTAATGCATACTAAAGAATTCAAGAAGGATATTATGCACTGAAGACGAGGCGGTATGGTCCAAGACCTTAGCCTGCCCGAGTAGGGCGAAGGAAAAAAAATATGGTTGCCATAGTTACACTACTCTTATTCCGACCTTAAACTAGCTGGCACCATGGTTTAACTTTTAGTCCGAGACTAGTGTCAGATTAGTATAATCCCTCCTTATTCCGTGTTTATTAATACGGAAATTTGTTAGTACCAACCTAATCCTTGGAATAAAGTTAATCTTACCTTAGTCCACGTTTATTAATAAGACGGTTAGTGTTTAAGAAGAGATTGGGCCAATGATAACGGCCGCTACTTAGAAGTTGTAGGTCATTGAGGTTCGAACCCAGGCAGGTACAACCAGGCAGGTTTACTTGGTGTAGATTATTGCATCACCACTGTTCTCAACACGGTGAAGGAAAACATGAGGAAACTTAACGTTGTATGTCTTAGAATAAAAAAAATCAAAGATCCACCAACCCACACTGGGTCTGAATGGTGGATTACTACCCATCCCCTATCACAGAGAGGCGGCCTGCAAGCACAAGGGCTTAGTGGGAGTCTAAGTGCAGAAAAGGAAGTCCATGTATCTACCCTAGTGTTAAAGCAAGCAGGGTAAAGGGTAAAATTAATTGGTTGGGTATTGCCCATTTCATGAATATGATGAAACTAAATTAAATTATTAATTGACTGGAGCCCAACTAAAACTGTTGAGAAAAGGATAAAATAAAGCAGACTGACTGTTATGAGATTATTACTTCATCAAAATTATCTATGGTTGGCTTAAGGTATAGATAATTTTGATGAAGGTTTTCATACAGAAAACTGAGCATGTGGGCCAGTAACATGAAAATCAATAAAAATATGATTGTAGATAAAACTTAATCTATTTGTAATAAAAAGATATTCACTATGTAAGCTATCCCTGCCCAAATATTGAATTTGGAAGGTTAAACTTCTTGAACCACACTGTATGATTTTAAATTGTATAGAGACAGGCAAAGGCAACATTTTATTCTGTCTGAAGCCAACCTCCATTTTCAATTAGATTCAAAATAACATGGAAAATTGTAGATTTAAATACCATGGATATAATAAATTATTTATATCATGGTCTTGTCTTTATAAATATGTTAATCTGTACAGCAAAACCATCTGAATAACACTTTCATTGGTTTCCAAGACAGAATTATTGAATGATAATGCACATAATTTTAAATAAAAAAACGATGAAAGAAACAAATGGGCGGAGATAGATCTAGAAGCATGAGACAAAAATATATTTAAATGCTATATTTGTATGCAGTGCGGCTACAGAACACCAAAAATTATTTACACAATAAGAGTAGGTACACAACAAAGTAATGATTGACAGCCTCACACCCACATAAAAATATTCACAACCTACAGAGAAGATTTACAAAACGAACATCCGAATTAATAAGTAATATTATCACATACCGTTATTCGAACATCTTTCTTGCAAACACACATAAAAAAACACGAAAAAAACAAGAAAAATTTTAGGTTATCATGATGAGGCAAATATCGTAAAAATATATTTTTATGTAAAAAACACAACGGTTTCAAGAAAATATGAGTTATTTTACCTGAAAGTCTTGATTTTGTGCATGGCAGCGAGTAGCAGCCTTATATTTTTTTATTTAGTACGGGCAAAAACTGACAGCCTGTGGTGACATGACAGACTAGAATTTTTTGACGTTTTGAACGTGATCCGATGCAATGGGTTCAGGGTGGTCAGGTAATTGAGATATGCCACAAATACGGATGAACGGATCCAAACGTTAAAGCAGTACAAAATGAACATAAATTTATTACTGAAAAGAAATTAAATGGCAAATTTAAAAGATAATTCTCATCATTTGTGATTTCAAACATTTTTTTTTACAAGAAACACATCTTGTTTTGATAACTGTAATCTTTTGATATCAGTATTGTGAAACTTCAAGGTTTGAAACTAGGTCATACTTAGAGACTAAAGTCGTCACAATCTAAGATGACCATTGACGTTACTCATTTTACATACCGCTATAATTTTTACGTAAGAAATTGAAAAATCAAATTCATAATCCTAATTAATTACTATATTACCCATACACTATAACAACGAGTATCATTCGCAAGCTTCAAGTTTAATTATTTTTATGTATTTTTATAGCTGTCAAAACGGGCCTTTTATTTTTGACAACTTTTCAAATCAACTACTACAACAGAAAAACACTTAACTAAAACTTACCCCGGTTTTGTAGAATAGCAAGGTTTGTGTTTACCAATTTAATATTCAGATATAATAATTACATAAACTACAGCACCCCAATCGTCTATCTCTTTTTGGATGTTTTTGAAGGAAATAGCACATGAACACGATAAATCTTCACTTCAAGAGTGACACACAGCAGATCCACATAAAACTAACTTACGATTCAATCATTATTATAACAAAAAATAAAAGTAATATCACATAATTAAATAAGTGTCTTTAAGGGGCAATTAATCAGTTATTAGATATCATTAAACCTAAACTATAAGCAATTAAGTTAATGGGTACCTACTAATATTCTTTATGATAATTTATGACATTATGACGTAAGTTTCATCATCATACATCATAAGTATTATATGTATTATATAATCGGGCCTCATTAGTCTAGTCGTCGCAAACACTCCTGCTGAGCATGAGATCCTTGGTTCAATTCCCGGATCACGTAAGGTTTTATTGGTTCTTCATCTGGAATTTCTCAGTAGTAGCCTGGAGCCTGGATGTGTGTCCGGTTGATGGCATATGGCTTGCCCCCTATGATATACATTTAATATTATTATTATTTTATAATATCTTATCTTCCATAAATTATTTACTATTGTATTAAACTTTTTCTAGGAGGAATTACTTTCATAAAAGATAGCTTGATCTCTGCGACATGTGTCAATTGTTACTATAAATGTATACGTTATTATTACATTATTGTTAGCCTGTTAAGGGCTATTCTTTCTGTATTGATACTGACAAGTGTCGCAGAGATCAAGCTATCTTTTATTTAGTTTCATTTTTAGAAAACGTCGTTTTCTCTATTTTAACCCGAGCAGAGCTCGGTCTCCCAGGCCTCCAGGCACTAATATTTGTTTATGCAGTTCAACACAAAACACTCTAAAATTACCAGCCTCAAACAAAATCTCCCCGAAGTTTCTTGGCACAGATAACAATCACTGCGTCATTTTTAGCTACGTGTCGTGTAACAAAGCTAAGTAAACAATAAGAAAAATAATCACAAAGTTATTTACGTCATAAATTAGCCATGGTATTTATAATGGATGACCTTGCTGACAGAAGATGGTTTATTTATTGATGATTCATATAATTAACACATCTAAATATGAAATAACAATATTGTTTTCTTTTGCTTGTTTTATTTTGTAGAGCATGGTAACAGAATTTTTGGGATGTCATTTACTGCATTGTTTGATGTTGGTGTTTACAGTTATGCCGTTATTATTATTTTGAACCGGTTACTAAGCGTCAGCAGTTCTACAAAAAACTGGTTTTCGCTTATTTTGTGTTTTAATAAACCAAAAGAGAAGGCAGAAATTTAACTTTTTATTGAGTTGTTTATCAGCGGATGAATTCATTAGTTTATAATAAATTATAAATAAATCAAGAATCCCCAATTGTAAGTAGGTAGGTACTGATAAATAAAGAAAACTTTATGAAGCTTTGTTAATAATAATATCGCTAAAAAAATCAAAACATGGTCTTCGAAATCAAAATAATAGCTTTTCTTCAGTGAACATCGAATCAATTCTGGAAAAATAGCTAGTTTTGCCTTTAAGCCGGTGGGAGCAAGCGATCGCTACAATTAATTCAAATAATTTGTGCTTCTCATTCGCATCGCATGCCTCGCGGGTTTCGCTCGTTCATTGTGAGTGTGGCTTCTGCAATATTTTATGAATGCTCTCCAAAATTCTTTCTGCAATAAATTCTTTACATTGTTTTCTGTGAGTATGAACATCTATCGCGCATCTTTTATTATTGATTTAAAACTGCCTGCTCTTTTAGAAATCGACTAATCCCTAAATCGTACACCGTGTCTCTCTCTTTTCTTTTTGTTTAGTTTGTGGTTTTGTCGGTATGCCTGTCAAATATATGTCACTGCTGTCAAAATAATTGTTTTTCGATTGTCGGATTGTGTAGATTGAGATTTGGGACGTAAATTTACTATATAAATCTGAAAATACACGTTATTATGGTGACCTCACACCCGTAACAATGTCTTCGGAAGAGCAGCACGAGGAAGTAGTGGAGGTGTTGGACGAAGAATTCTATACTACGGATGCCGATACAATATGTACGATTTGTCAAGCAGAATTCTTGGATGCAGAAGATTTAACGATACATCTAAACCAAATACATAAAATATCAAAAGGTGGTTCGAGGTTGTGTTTGTTTTGTTCATATTTTTACACGGATTTGATTGATTTCGCCGAACATTTCCGAGACAAACACTTAACTAATACCTTTTTCTGTCTTCACTGTTTACGTGCATTTTCTGACGCAAATGACCATAGGGCGCACGAGAAAAAGCACAAGCGCAGCTATAAGAGTGCATTATGTTGCACGCAATGCTCTGAGAAGTTTGGCAACACCCGAGACTTGAGAGCACACGATTTAGAACATCACAACAACAATGATGATGGAGTTATGATACAGCCCCACCTTCCTTATCTCTCATCCATTTTAAACGTCAAAGCTGAGACCGTTCTTCTCTCTATACATACTGATACGGTCTACATTTGTGTTGCCTGTGCGTATACAACAGGAAATATATATCAGTTTATGGAGCATTCAAAAACGGACAAATGCAAGACATTTGTCTGCGGGATATGCTCGAATGTTTACAAGAAGAAGTACACAATGAACCAGCATGTACGGAAGTACTGTGGGAAGCGAGCCAACATTAAGGGAAAAAATTGTCTAGATTGTAAGATGGCCTTCAATAGTTATTATACTTTTAAGAACCATAAGAAGGTCTGCAAAGTGATTAAATGTTACACTTGCAACATAGAGTATGATACAATGTATGCACTTTCCGAACACCAGTCGCAAGAGCACCCTCTGTCTGTAGAATTAAAAGCATGTAAGTTTTGTTGGAAACAGTGCGTTGGCAGCGTGGCATTACAGAAACATATGGACAGGTCTCATAAGGCTGAACTCCACTTGTATAAATACATGTGCGTTTACTGCAAGACTCCATACAAGCACCCACAGAAGTTATTTGGACATTTCTTCACTAAACACAAAGACATAGAGCCATATACATGCAACATTTGTTCCAAAAAGTTCCGATTGCGCAAGAGATTTACTCTTCATATCAAGTTAGAACATAAAAGTGTAGGTTTTGTTGAATTTGATGAGAATTACAAAGTGTTTTTCACTGATAAGAAATCTGAGAAACCATTTATTCCGAAAAGCTTGTATGAAGACCAGCAGAAAAAAAATGCAGTGCTTGGTAGGGAAGAGGATTCAAATATGCATCTACTTAACTCTGAAATGAGTGTTACGGAGACTGAAGGGCATCAGACAGAAGTGGAGGCACCACCAATGGCAACTTTAAAACGTAAAAGAGGACCGAAGGTTTGCAAAAAGAAATCAGAGGAAACTATAACGATAGAGTCATCTGATGACGAATCTCTTTTAGTTGTTAAGAAGAGAAAACAACAGAAATCGAACCCAAAACTAACAAAAGTTCGTGGCAGGTGGGGTAAGAAACAGCAAGTTAATAACAGGAATAAGTTTACATGCAATATTTGCCAAAAATATTGCTACACATACCAAAATTATAACCACCACATCTCCTTACATTCTAGAAATGAGTTTAAAAAGTGCATCAAATGTTCAAAAGTTTTCAGCAGCAAAGAAAAGCTAAGTCATCACATGATGTTAGACCATTCATCCTCAAAATTGACAGACACACTAAAATACATGTTGGAAAAACGTAAAAAAGGCGAGAGCATCACCGATGATCTGCCAATGTCGGAAAAATTTAGACGAACAATCGTAAAAGTTGAGTGTGAAGAGAATCGGTCATCGGCAAAAATTAAGGAGATTGATAACCGTCTCTCTGTCAAAAATTTCATAGAGAACTTCACTCCTGAGGCTGAGAATAAAGCTGACATAATAGTCAACAATGCGGTCAGTTTAAAAGTAGTGCATGGAGTAGAGAGAGTACCAGCAATAAAAATGACTAAATTCGAAGAAAAACCTGTAATTTATACTGCAAAATTAGCCATGCCGATTAAATTCAAGCCAGCATGCGAAAAAACTCCAGCTACCATCAAATTAATCCAACCAACGCCTTTAATTCAAGAAGACAGCAACAATGGCTATCAAAATTATGACGATGACAACTGTAATTTTATGGACCGAAATGATATACCAGAGGTTGCAGAGGAGGTTATGTTAGAAGGAACGGAAGAAGCACCGAAGACGTCATATATCCCTCATAAAATTGTGATACCAAAGCTGCCTGCGGAGTATAAGGATCTCAGAATAGCTCATTTGCTACCGCAAGCACCGTTCTACAAGATAGTGAAAGTGAACGAAGTGATAAATAAACATAACGATAGTTTAAATGTTGAAAATAATAAACCTGTTGATCTTAAATTGCCTGATGGTACAAAATTGGTGAACACTAACCCGTTAGCGCATTTGCTAGGTAAGACACCAATAGAAAAAGTATTGGAACCTATGAAGAACAAATACTATAAGGCTAAACCGAGAAATTTCCAAAGCATGTTGGCCGAAGCTCTTAATAACTTGGATAGACCAACTCCTAGTAAGAAAAAGGAGACTAAAGAAGAAACAGGTGTATCCAAAGTAGATTAGTTTGTTATCATCCATGTACATAGGATAAATGAAAGGCGACTGAGGCAAACTTGACTGGAAATGCTTGAAAGACATACAAAGATCTTATTGGTGATGTTCTTCAGAAATGTATTTATAACCTGTAACCGGTGTGCGTGTATGACCAGATGTATGAACGGAAAATTAATAATCACGGCCTAAATTGGGAGATTTAATACGCATCTTACTCTAGGGTTATATAGGGATATATTACTAATGTTTGCATTGTAATATTGGTTTTTAACTTTCTAGCAAATAATTGCAAATCTTAAGTGACAGTGGACAATTCTCCGATCGAATCCTTTCGGCGGCAGAACCACTCAAAAATGAGAGTGCATTGTCATTTGACGTCACTCATGCAATCATGGATTTAGAAGAAAAACTGATTTATTTGGTGCAAATGCACACCACTACCAGAATTTAACATACAGGCGCAGAAACGGATACGTACGCAAGCGTCGGAAGCCGTACGGAGCCGTTCGTATGCGTTGACGTCCTGCGGGACGCGATCGGCTATCGCCGTATCCGTTCGTATTCTCTCCGATCCTATGCGATGCGTGTCGTTTGGTGGAAATTGTACTGAACATAGACCTCCCCCTATGTTCAGCGGTAGACGTCTTTTGGCTGAAGCTGTGGTTGCCTGTAATTTGGTGTGCATTACAGGAAAATTAATGTTGTAAGAATTTTCATGTAAGGTGCCATTGTTTTGTAATACTCGTTGGTGATCCATAAATAAATAAATGATAGTGACTTTCAAGCAAGGTGTTAAAAATAATATCAGTTAGCAAATTGGAACAAAGCCTCGTTCCATTGAAAAATACACCTAATTTCTAGAAACATAAAGAGCAAAGTTGTTCGAACAGCAAAGGGCTACCTTGCCTCTTCGAGTTTACTTCCGCTATTTTGTACTTTATCACACTCTTATTAAAGTTTATTATTTAACAAAAAAGATCCTGTAATCTATTCACTTTTAGGAATTAGAATAAAATCTGTTTATAAATCTAAAAAAATACGTTTTTTATTATTTTTTTAAATAGTAAAATATTAAGAATGTACTTATGCATAAATAATTATGATGTAATCCTTTAAAGGTGGTTTATTTACCGAAAGAATTTGCGTGTACTGTCAGAGCTCAGGTTGGATAATTAGGGCGAAAATACACATGCCTGTGACTTGCATAATAGGGTCAAGGTGCAAGTAGCTAGCATGCCATTGCACAATCACGAATCGGAAGTTACTATGGACATGTGGCCTCTTCAAGCGTCTTATCGTCTTATGGCCGGTGTGAGCCGAGTCTTGCATTCCATGAGAATATTCCCGGTGGAAAACCACCTTTATGTTAAACAAATCATAGTGAAAGTAATAATAATCAAGATATTTACATTAAGGATTTACTTTATTGCGCACAATGATATTTTAGTAAACAGATACGATATACACTCACAAAACAACCGAAAAAAGTGTTCCGCACAGCAGCGACAGCACACATACACACTTTTCATTCATCTGACATTTCACTACAAGTCGAAAGGGATGGCTTGATAAAACCAACAAGAAAAAAAGAGACAGCTAGTGTTTGTCACTTGCGTGTAAATGTAAACAAAAATTATTCTGACCACCAATGTTTTTTTCTTTTTCTAATCTCCAAATATCAGAATATTAGGAAATAAAATAAATAAATTAGTAAATTGAGGTGTATTGCGTACTTACATATGGTATGAGATCCCTTCTGTTTTATGTACTTTGGTATCATAATTGGTACACTTTCTAAATACACACAATGGCTTTTTTTTTAATTTTGTTTTTCTTTCAACAAAGCGTATCGTTCTTCGCCATGCGTGACATAGACTAAAGACTATATGTCCCAATTAGGACGTACTCGAGTCTTCACAATGTGCGCGCTCATAACATATCTGTTTACTAGAATATCATTGATTGCGCAAACATATTCTAAATAGTTAAAGTGACTGGTTATTTTTATTAGTGTTTATACGAAAACTAATAAAATTAATTTAGTTAAACGAATCTTATTTTTTTATTTATTTTCAGAGTTACTACCTGTATCCACTCCTATACCTTTTTCATGTATACTCCATTTGAAATAACATTTAAATAATCCGTTCTTACAGCCCGTTCAACCAATTTTGACTAGAAGTCAAAAGTTGTGTTAGTTAGATGACAAATAATAGTTGTAGTAAACAGTTGGTACTAGCAACGTGTTTTTTTTATGCTTTTTGTTACACTCGCAACGTAATCTTCCAAATTTAAACCGACCAAAAAAAATAAACCGACTTCTAAAGAAAAACACAAAAAAGTGCAAACATCTTTGTTCCGAAGAACTTTTTTAACTTTCCATTGACCTAGAACTTGAAATTTGGTGATAATGTTCATTATTACGTATATTTGACTAACAAATACCAATATATTGAAAAATCTATTTTTCTTTGGTGCGAAACCCCAAATAATAATAATAAGGCCTAGGCCTGACCTGTCAAGTGTGACATATAAAATTTTCTCTCCAAATTTTTCAATTTAATCTACTACAATATTAATATAGAATAATACAATAGAAAAATGACTAAACGCAATAAAACAACGACAAAAAAAAGGTAATGCAAAAGTTACAATAGTTTCAACATAAACCAAGAAAAATGTTTTGACAAGATGAGACAGTAAAAATATGTTCACAAGAAGCCAGGCCCGAGCACTAACCACACGCCCAACATCTTCGGGTTCGTCGCTCAGCTCCGCCTCGCAGCCGCCGGGACCACCTACAATCGTGAGTCAAGCTTTCCCGGATGCTGCAGTTGCGTCGAGCTCGAGCGACGAATACTTCTCTCCGCCGACGACACCACCACCTGCGCGTCGACGGGGAGGACGCCGGCCGCCGGACAGCCTGGGACCTCGAGGCCCATCGGCCTCTGACAGGGTCCCCGCTCCCGGTGGAAGTGTGCAACGCATGCGATGGACGCAATCGATTAATGAAAACGTCATGCGTGCATACTTTGGGGCTACTGAGGGGGGAAGTAACCTGACTGCGTACCGTGGTCGAATGCTCTCTCTGTTTCAGGTGCTTGAGCCAGCTGTCAACGTTTCGGCCCAACGTCTATCGGATCAGGTGCGGGTCATCCAACGTAACCGTATGTTGGATGACGCCGTACTTGATAGACTGCGTGAGGAATCACGGAGTAGCCGTGTCTCGCCTGCCTTGCCACCGGCCGCGGTGCAACCCAGTGTTTCACCGCGACCCGACGGTGTTGGAGAGGATGACGACGACGGGGCTATATCCGTGAGTACCCAATGCAATGCACGACTGAGGAGCGCTTTGGAGTGTGCATTCCGAGAGTATCGGTCCACACCGCCTGAGCTTAGACCTCGATTACCTCGTCTGCCTATGCATAGAAAAAATAGGGCGCTGGTGTGTGCTCTAGATTCGCAGCTATCAAATGTTTTTGATAGCAGCAAAGACCTTACCGATACCCAGTCGATCTTGTACTGTGCGGCTGCAGCGGCATGTCGTGTAGCTAACGTCAAGTTTCCCAAAACTGACAGAGCTACACGACCAGCTATACCAGCTTGGCAGTGCAGGATTGAGCGTCGTATCGGTGAGGCTAGAGCACTCATCGGCAAGCTTATCTGCTTCAGGGAGGGCAACACTCGCCCTAGAGTGATGCGCTTTGTGAAGCGGGCGTTCTTGGGGACTGATATCAGTTCCCGAGATTATATGTCCCGCGTCGCAGAGCGTATCGACTTCCTGAAGCAGAAGATCTATGCATGGGCAAACCGTATTCGTCGGTACAAGCGGCGAGTGGAGCGATACACTCAGAATCGCACATTCCAGAGCAACGAAAGGTGGGTTTATAGGGATTGGGAGCGACCCGACCAAGGTGTGACTGATACGCGCCTACCGGATAATGACGCCATGTGTTCGTTCTGGCGCGATATCTGGTCGGTGCCTGTCAGTCACACCGAGGGTGACTGGACTCGGGAGGTCGAACAAGCGTGCGATCCGATACCACAAATGGGGGCAATTACCATCAGCCCCCAAGATGTAGCTCGTGCAGTCCGCCCGTTGCCTAACTGGAAATCTCCAGGGCCGGACGGACTGCACAACTTTTGGATTAAATGGTTCCAAAGGTCGCACGCTCGTTTGGCTATTCAGTTCCAGTCTTCCTTAGAGTCAGGATCGCTGCCCCAGTTCCTAACGACAGGAATAACCCACCTGCTCCACAAATCAGGTAGTACTACGGAACCTAAAAATTATAGACCGATAACATTTTTACCGACGGTCTATAAAGTTTTTACATCCATTCTGAGAGCTAAAATTAATCATCATATTGATACGAATTCAATTATGTCTGCTTCTCAGAATGGATGTAAGAACGGGTCCCGTGGTACTAAGGAGCTGCTCCTTATAGACATTGCCATAAGCCAGCAGGTTCGCCGTTCCCGAAGGGATCTGGCGACATGTTGGATAGACTACAAGAAGGCCTATGACTCAGTGCCACATACATGGCTCATGAGGGTGCTAGAGTTGTATAAAATTGATGCAACTCTGCGCACCTTCCTGATGTCGTGTATGGGGCAGTGGAGGACGGTCCTTCGCTATCCAGGATGTCGACAGATTCAAAATGACAGCGAACCTATAAGGATCGAGCGTGGAATATTTCAGGGCGATAGTCTGAGTCCACTGTGGTTTTGTTTAGCCCTGAACCCTCTTAGTACACTGCTGGAGGGTTCGGGCCTGGGCTATCGGTTGAGAAGAGGAGGTCAGGTCATATCTCACCTCCTTTACATGGATGATCTGAAGCTCTTTGCCCCCAACAACTTGCAACTGATGAAGTTACTGAAGGTGACAGAAACCTTCAGTGACGCCATCAGGATGGAATTTGGTGTGGACAAATGTGCAGTCATGCATGTAAAGCGAGGGGAGATTATGGAATCCGAGGGAATACAACTCTCGGATTCCATACACCTTCGATCCCTTTCCTCAACCGAAACTTACAAGTATTTGGGTATGTCGGAAGCATTAGGCATCAATGCTAGTGACGTGAAACAGTCGTTGAGGGAACGCTTCTTTGGCCGCCTGAAAAAAGTACTAAATAGTCTTTTATCAGGCGGAAACAAGGTGCGTGCCTTCAACGGTTGGGTCATGCCGGTGTTGATGTACTCTTTCGGCATACTCAAATGGACTCAGACAGAACTTGACGCCCTGGATAGGAGGGTCCGCGCGCTGCTTACCGCAAATCGTATGCATCACCCACGATCATCGGTTATGAGACTGTATATCCCGCGGAAGTGCGGCGGTCGTGGCTTTTTAAATGCTAGGACCCTGCACAACCGCGAGGTATGCAGTCTTAGGGAATACTTCCAGGCCGCCGACGTGGGTATGCATCGAGATGTGGTAGCGGTGGACAAGGGCCTTACCCCGCTCTCCTTGGCTAACGAGAACTGGCGCAAACCTATAGTATTAGATACTAATGACCGCAGGGAGGTATGGCAGAGCAAGGAGCTTCACGGACGCTTCTACCGGGTCCTACATGGGCCCGATGTAGATCTTTTAGCGTCCGTGGCCTGGCTGCGATTTGGTGACCTTTTCGGGGAAACCGAAGGTTTTGTCTTTGCGATTATGGACGAAGTTATGATGACGAACAACTACCGGAAATACATTGTGAAGGACGGCACGGTTGACATCTGTCGGGCATGTCACCGACCGGGGGAATCAATCCGTCACATTATCTCCGGTTGTTCTAGTCTGGCTAACGGAGACTATTTGCATAGACACAACCTTGTAGCCAGGATTATCCATCAGCAACTTGCTCTAAAATACAATCTTGTGGAATCGGAAGTGCCTTACTATAGGTATGTGCCCGACCCAGTTCTCGAAAATGGCAATGTCACGTTGTATTGGGATCGGTCTATCATCACTGACAGGACTATTGTTGCCAATAAGCCTGACATAGTGGTGATAGACCGACTAGAGCGTCGCGCAATGATTGTTGATATAGCGGTCCCCCATGACGAGAACCTCGTGAAGGCTGAGAGAGATAAGAAAAGCAAGTATCTTGATCTGGCTCGCGAGGTTGTCGACATGTGGGATGTGAATACAGCAGTCATTGTGCCGATAGTCGTGACGGCCAATGGCATAATAGCCAAGAGCCTCGACGATCATCTGAGGAGGCTCTCGTTGGGCAGCTGGATCAAGGGCTTGATCCAGAAAGCGGTACTCTTGGACACGGCGCGCATAGTCAGGAGATTCCTCTCTCAGGAGCCCTGACCACCGGTAGCTTGGACCCTGTTCCCGATACCGGTGGGCTACTATTTTTGTATTTTTAAATGTTTTTTTATTTTATTTTTATAGAATAATATTTAAAAATATAAAAGTATGTTTATAAAATAAATAAATGGAATAATAATAAAATCGTTTATTTATTTCTTAAAGTACAAAATTTACAATAATTAGCTTATGTTCTAAAAAGTGCTGATGTATAATTTGCCTGAACTAGGTAGAACCTGTGCTTCAGGCGTAAAAGTGCTTATTTATATTTAATAATGTAGGTATTGCAATAAATTAACAATTTTAAGTAAAACTAGGACACTGCGGCAATATACATAGTAGTGTTATTTTTAAACATGCTAACATAGTTTTAATCTAATTTTATTTTAATACTAGAAGCAGCTCTTCAGTCTGGTCATATGACAAGCCTTGCAAATAGTTTAAAACAAAAAAAAAAAAACAAATGAGCGAAGTCCGACACGCACTTGGCCGGTTTTTAAGTTCTTGTTGCCATGGCTGGAGGCTTTAGTAGGTCACCTTGCACGAAAAAATTAACCTCGTGTTAACAACTGTTGACTCTGAGTTAAGTTTTTCATGCTAGTGGGACTAAGGTACCACAGGAAAATCCGGTTAAGAAGTAGACAACCTCATGGGTTGAACTGCGAGAGGCCACTCATAAATGAAACCCCCGCAGATTACATATTGTAACGTTACGTTTAGCTCAGACGAGTCAAACGTATCTAAGTCACGTTAGTAAAAAAAATAAAAAGGTGTGTTTTGTATAGTATTACAAAACGTAAATAGACTAAAAGACGTGGGTCTGTACAGCAGAACACCACAATGTACATGAGAAAATAAAAAACTGCCCAATTCCGAGTCCGGCTCGCGCACTAAAGGTTCCGTACAAACAGCTGCATTAACCAAAATAATTAAATAACATTACCTACTGAAGTTCATAAACTATGAGGACACCGATAAGATAAACAGTGTAGAGGGACAAAATTAACTTCGCAGTTCTAAAACTGTTGTCCCTATACATCGACATAAGTCGCGGTCAGATTACCAACTGCAAATAAGTTAATAATCTTTTTTTTGATGTATGTACAAATTTACGGATTCCAGATTTATTCCTTTACTTGTGATACAAATAAGATATTGCTTGTTGGCAAATTTCATGATTCTAGGTCAACGGGAAGTACCCTGTAGATTTTGATTCCCTTGCGGGTGTAAAATATTCGTCATTAACCGCTGTATATCTTGATTGCGTTGATCTAGAAGTTTGATTTTCTCACAGCTGCAAAGGGTTGCAATTTTGAGTATACTATATTAATTTGAACTCGATACCTCAACGCGTTCCCGAGATAAAGGGTCTTGACAGACGGACAGACCGAAAACAAAGTGATCCTATCTGGGTTCTATTTTTTTCCTTTTGAGGTACGGAACCCTAAAAACAATAAAACATCGAAAAAAATACATACAAAATTATATTTCTCAAAAATAATACAATACATATCAAATCTTAGTTTTTTTAGATAGCTATTTTTCAATATCGCCTTCCTGCGGTAGTTCGTCCAATGGTATGATGGCGGGAGGGCTGGTATTGTCACAAGAGCAGTAACAATTCTTTCCATTCGGTCCATTCGGTATCAGCAGGATTTTCATACGCATGTTGGTTTCTAGGGCGTTCATTATATCTGTGGGGTAAAGAAAAACGTTAATTATCTCATTGGACGTCAAATATCTCGGAATTCATCTCAATCGAAGGCTGACCCAGCTGTATTGCGTCTGTGTGTGTTTCTCGATAGCTACAATCTGGGGGTCTTTAAGTCAAGAGTGAATAGGTTACTTCTAGACAAGCGTGCTCCACCGTCGACCACATCATCGCTTACCATCAGGTGAGATAGTGGTCAAACGCGAGCCTATAGATTATAAAAAAAAAAGTGAATACGGTAACGCAAAGAGTTTGACCGCTATCCAATCGACCAATCACATGCGAGATGAATGACGCGATTTGGATTTCCGTCTGTTCGTGATTGGTCGATTGGATAGCAGTCAAACTCTTTGCGTTGCCGTATTTACTTACGGAATACTTCTGCTGCTTATTGCTTAAGTAAAAACGGCAACGCAAAGGGTTTGACCGCTCTCAATCGACCAATTACACAGACGGAAATCCACATCTCGTCATTGACCCCGCATGTCTGGCAATTCCATGTCATACTCCCCGAAATGTAACCGATAAAAAACCGACAGACTGGCAACTTGGCGCCGATGTTCAAGCCTCTGGAGCCTAGACTCGACCAGTATCCACTAGCCTCTTGGCCCGTTTTATTGATCGACTCTAGTGCATCTCATCGAGATGAGAGCAATACTCCATGCATAACCAATCGCACAGACCACTGGGTAGACCGAATGAAGGAACCGTACCAGTAAGGCTCTCGTGCCAGACCCTGTCAAAAGCCTTCGAGATGTCGAGGGAGACGGCAAGCGCTTACGCGTCCCTCTCGATGGCCTCACTCCAGATTTGAATGCCATACGCTAGAAGATCCACAGTTGACCGATTTCGGCGGTAGCCATATTGGCGGTCATTGAGGATGTCGTTAGCTTCTAGGTATGCCTGGAGCTTGGAGTTGAGCACCCGTTCCATACTCTTGCAGAGAATGGACGTAACTGAAATGGGCCTGTTGTTGGCCAGATTAGCCCGACTGCCCTTCATGGGCACAGGCTGAACGTTAGCTTGCTTCCAAGCATTCGGTACTTTTCCAGTCTCATATGAAAAACGAAACAGGCGTGAGGAAAGGAAGGAGGAGACAGTTAAGGCGCATAAGTTCTCAGAACAATCGCCGGTATCCCGTCGGGGCCACTGGCTTTATTAACGTCAAGGTTGCGCAGCAACCTACGGACGTCCTTTTGATGGATGCGAATGTCCAACATACTCGTCACGCATCCATCAGGAGAAGGAGGGGGCTGCGCGTCACCAGAATCCAGGCGTGAAGATTCCGCAAAAAGAGACGCAAACAAGTTTGTTTTCTCCTCAGCGGAATACGAAAGCGGGCCAGCGTTTCGTCGGGTTTCGACAGTGGTGGTATTGAGGGCTGGCAAAAGTTTGATTCAACCGACTTGCCAGGGACCGGAAAGCTTTACTATCGGCTGGGTATGAAGCAAGTTTGGTCTAATTACGGCTTATGTGGTCAAATCGAGCCCTTCGCAATAGCCTTGGTAGCCCTATTGAAGAGAGCGAAAGAGAGCCTTCGCTGGCTCTTTGCACGTCCAAGCGTCGACCCATGCCAGGTACGCCTCATGTTTGTCGTTCGCCATGTTTAAGCGTGTTGGTGCGATGGCACTCGACGCCAAAACATGGCCGGTCAACGCTAGACATTGCTACGTCAGAGAACGGCATGTAGTACTCCATTCCCTGACACAACACATCCGTCACGGCGTCCGCGCACGGCGAGGATCAGCCGAAGAAAAGCAAGTGGGCTGCCAAGGATAGCATGCGAAGAACGCATCCCAACCCAATCTGCTGACCTGTACCGCCAAACCCGCCGAGTGCCTCTTGGGTTAGGATCGGGCGGGCAGTAGACAGATACAGACTTCACCAGACAATGGTCGGAGCTACCCAAAGGTAGTAGAGTAGAATATCAACAAACGTCAACCAACTGGCCTCAAAGCTACAGGGTACAGGGAGTATCTCGTACAGCCGATTGAAGCGGCACGGTGTCCCTACGCTGAAAGCGAGAATAAAATCGAAATAAAATGTATATATAATATGAAGAGATTGCCACAAATTACTTCTGCCGATGATGACATGAAACCCAATTAATTTCAGGAGATTGGTTTATTGTGGCAACACAGATCGCCAGGTTACAGAAGAAAAAAATAAAATGAATAATCTCATTTAGCCTGTAGACCCCGAAGTGGTAGGATAGGTTTAGTACTCAGATCTCGTCAGTTATGTTTAGGTCCCAACTAAGCATATAGGTATATCGGTTATCTGCTGGATGCGAGAAGCATAAAGGCTAAGAGTAGCGAAGGCGATGGACAAAATGCCAAAATGAAAGGGATAAATTACGTGATTGAGATATTTAATAAATATATATATACTAGCTGTGCCCGTGGCTTCGCTCCCGTCAACTGCCTACCTACCCTACCATAGCCTACCCTACCCTACCTACCCTACCCTACCCTACCTACACTACCCTACCTACCCTTCCCTTCCTACCCTACCCTACCTACCCTACCCTACCTTACCTATCCTACCCTACCTACCCTACCCTACCTATCCTACCCTACCTACCCTACCCTACCCCACCTACACTACCCTACCTACCCTACCCTACCTACCCTACCCTACCTACCCTACCCTACCTGCCCTACCCTACCTACCCTACCTACCCTACACTACCTACCCTACCCTACCTACCCTACCCTACCTACCCAACCCTACCTACCCTACCCTACCTACCCTACCCTACCCTACCTACCCTACCCTACCCACCCTACCTACCCTACCCTACCTACCCTACCCTACCTACCCTACCCTACCTACCCTACCCTACCTACCCTACCCTAGGGGTATGAAAAATAGATAGTAGCCGATTCTCAGACCTACTGAATATGCATATAAAATTTGGTAAAAATCAGTAAAGCCGTTTCGGAGGAGTACGGTAACTAACATTGTGACACGAGAATTTTATATACAGGGTTACAGGAAAAGTCGACCTAGATCCGTTAAGGGCGTGTAGTACACATAATTTCTGAATGATTTCACTATGGAACCCCCCATCCTAAACTTAACCGTTTTCGAGATTTTCGAGTTTTAATTTTTTTTATGAAAATGTCCAATTTTTCGGCTATTGAATTGAATATTTTGAATTTTTTTGACTCTTATGATTATTTTTTTGGTTTTTTACATGAAAATTTTTTTTGGTTTTTTTCAAAATATTCAATTTTGAAAAAAATGTCCAATTTTTCGGCTATTGAATTGAATATTTTGAATTTTTTTGACTCTTATGATTATTTTTTTGGTTTTTTACATGAAATTTTTTTTTGGTTTTTTTCAAAATATTCAATTCAATAGCCGAAAAATTGGGAATTTTCATAAAAAAAAATAAAACTCGAAAATCTCGAAAACGGTTAAGTTTAGGATGGGGGGTTCCATAGTGAAATCATTCAGAAATTATGTGCACTACACGCCCTTAACGGATCTAGGTCGACTTGTAACCCTGTATAAGATTTTGCTTCTTTGGGTTTCATTGTCGCAATTTTCTAAAGGATCGATATTTTTTTTTTAAATAAATTATAGCCTATGTTACTTCCTGATAAATAAGCTTTCTATTGGTGAAAAATTGTTAAAATTGGTCCAATACTTTCGGCGCTTATTCGATACAAAGACACAAACAAAAAAATCTTTTAAATAATATTACCAGCGACCCACGAAATAGTATATTATGCAACTAGTGAATAAAGGACGGTTTTAAAGCGAGGGCCATAGATGAATCACAAACAAGTGAAGGATTCTAACCACTGAATCACGACCGTAGGGAGTGATTCATGATTATTGAATCACTCGCTATGCTCGTGATTCAAGTGTTAGAATCCTGAGCGACGCGAGTGATTCATGGCCCTCGATATAAATCCGTTTTATTCAAGAGTTGCATACTATATTTTATACCACGACTACGAGAAAAAGAAGGATTTAAGCCAAAAGCACAAGGAATAATAATTAATAAATAAATGGTTTATTATCTTCAAAATTTACAGAAAGTGAGAAACCTCAGGGATTCACATTTTTTGTAAATTGAAGTGACCACCTTCGTTACGTTACATAATTATAATTAATTAAACACCAATGCAATTAATATTAGAATTACAATCCAAATAAGTATTCACTAAACATCCTAGACCAAAACCAAAATCATTATCAAAATAATTCTAAATATAAACAAACTCAAAATAAAATCGACGAAGGAGTTTGAAATTCGAATATTCTTTGTTTGCACAAGAAGTCTGTATCGAGTCAAGTAGGCTGTATTGCATTGAGAAGGAGGTCAAATATACATATATTGGTGTTCTAAATTTAAACACCAAAACAGTGATTAAAAGTGCTTTTTATTCACTGTTTTCAGTGAATAAAATAAGCTTTTTAGAGGAGGAATGGTATAAAATTATATATAAAAACCTGCCTCGTTTCTCACTCTTTCTATTGGTGAAAACCACATGAATATCCGTTCAGTAGTTTTTGAGTTTATCGCGCATAAACGCGGCGGAGGACTTTGTTTTTAACCGACTTATCAAAAAGGAGGAGGTTCTATGTTCGACATTATGTTTTTTTTTTATGTATGTTCACCGATATCTCCATCAATTGTGGACCGATTTTGAAAATAATTTCTTTTTTAATTATTTATTTTGAACATTCCAAATATATATATATTTGGAATGTTCTATTTAGCAGCTTTCATTTGATACCCATATTGTAAGGAGAAAGAAAAAAAGTTGTACCAACCCCTTTTTTTTAGAGGTGCGCCAGATAAAAAATTTATAGCACATGTCACTCCCACAATCAAATCCAAGGACACCTCATGTAATCATATGATATCCGTCAAGCCGTTTGGGCATAGTTCGAGCGTGCACGCTCGAATAAAAACATTAGTCTCCCGCAGTCGGGTAAGTAGTCGCTTATCCTTTTTGTTACAGGAGAAGCCGACAAAAGTTGTACCTATGTCGTTAAAATTAACTAACCTTTTCGCCCCTGGTCCAGACACAACTTTCCGCCCGCTTTCGGCATTTGCACTTCAGTTTCAAATTTCACAGCTTGCAATCCTGGTGGCTTAGGTTCAGCTGCATAC
Source organism: Orthosia gracilis (assembly GCA_947562075.1). NCBI lineage: Eukaryota > Metazoa > Arthropoda > Insecta > Lepidoptera > Noctuidae > Orthosia > Orthosia gracilis. The sequence continues at coordinate 12,149,020 of OX387277.1, forward strand.
GTTGTGGCTTCTAAATATGTTGTGGTATCTTTTTGTATAGTTGTTGTTGGTTGCTCTTCTGTTGTTATGCGTTCAGTGGGTAGTTCTGTAGTTAATTCTTCTATTGTAGGTTTTAATGAAGACAATTCTTCTGTTAAATTAGGATCATGTGTTGTAGTGCTTGGTTGAAATGTTACTTCTTCAGATGTGGTTAGCTCAATAGCTCCTGTTTCCTGAATCTTTATTTGCTGTTCAGTGGTAGCTTCTTTCTCAGTACTGGTTGTAGTCTCTTCGGCGCTTGAATTTTGTTCTGTAATGATTTTTTCTTTTTCTGTCGTTGGCAATTCCGTTGTTTCTATATGCGCCGATGTTGTAAACGGTTCAGTAGTTGATCCTTGTTGTTCAGTGGTAACCTGATCTGTTGTTGTTGCTTTTTGATCAGTGGTATCATGATCTGTTGTTGTTCCTTTTTGTTCAGTGGCAACCTGATCTGTTGCTGTTTCCTGGTTTATTAATGTAGTTGGTTCTTCTGTTGAAAATAATTGTGGTGTCGTAGTATCTTGTTCAGATGCAGATTGTTCTGTCGTTGAAGCATCTTCATCAATAACCGATTCTGTAGTATCTGATTGCTCAATATTATCATCATCATAATTCTCGGACACTATTTCCGTTACATCATCATCATCCCCCATTGTCTGCTCAGTAGTTTCATCTTTATATTGGGGCTCATAGGTTTCTTTTCTTTCGTATGTCTCGGTTGCTCTATCATCATCTATTGGTTGTTCAGTATACGTTTCGTATGTTACATCTTCAGTACTGTCGGCTTCTGTAGTGATCTGTTCCGTAGATTCTTCTTCAACTTTATCAGGTTCTTCGTCATAATATTCGATGGTTTCTTCGACTGATTGTCCTGATTCTTCTTCCTCAGAAGCATCACGTTCAGTGGTTGTCTTTTCTGTTGAATCTCCTTCTTTGATATCACCCTCTGTAGTTCCCTGTTCTTCATCTGTATTTGGTACTCCTTCATAATATTCGACAGATTCTTCAACATGTTCCGGTTCTGCATATGATTTAGTTTGCTCTGATTCTTCTTCCTCTGAATTAGAATATTCTGTGGTTGTTTGATCTGTGACATTAGCTTCGGTGGTTGTCTTTTCATTATTATCACCTTCCGTGGTTGTTTTTTCTTTAACTGGTATATCAACATTTTCGACCGAACTCGCCAATTCGGTCGTAACGTAAAAGGGCTTCTCACTAAATTCTGGTTGCTCTGTTTTTTCCTGAAATTCACCTTTTATAGTGGTCTCTTCTGTTGTTTCAGCTTCTGTTGTTGGTTTTTCTTCAACTGTATCTGGTTCTTCATGATATTCGACAAGTTCTTCCTCATCTTCGTCAGAATCATCACCTTCTACAGTTGTTTGATCCGGAGTTTGTTTATCGGACTCTGTTATTTCATCGTAATATTTGACTGATTCTGGAACATTATTTTGTTCCTCAGTTGTATCTTCTTCTGATGTTACTTGATCAGTTGTTGAACCAACACCTTCTGTTATTACTTGATCAGTTGCTGAGGCGAAAGCTGCTAATGAACCTTCATCCGGTTTTTGTTCAATTGTCACTTGATCTGTTGTAAATACTTCTGTTACAGGCATTTCCGTTGTTCCAGATTCAAATACTGTAAATTTTTCTGTTGTTAAAAATTCTTCTAAAGGAAGATCTGTGAATATTTGTTGAGCTACTGGCATGATCTGGTAATCAATAGATTCCTTTCCATTGTCATCAAACGTAGGTTCCTGTCTAGAACCGAATTCAGCGTCAGTAACTCCTGTCGGTTCTTCTTCGTAATCAATTTCGCCTGATCCTTCGCCAGAACCCTCGTCTATATAATCCTCAGGTAAGCAGATCCTTAATTCTGTTGTCGACTCTTCAGAAGGCACATCTTGATTTAATTCAGTATCAATTAATTCTGTAGGTGGTAAATCAGGTTGAGCTAAAGTGGTTGGTTGTTGTGTGGTGGGTTCTATAACAAATTCAGTTGTAGATGGTTGCTCAGTTTCGAGTACACTAGCGCTTTCTGCATATGCTTCTAAGTTGTATGAAGTAAGTTCTGTTGTTTCACGTAGTAAGTGTTCAGTTGATGCATCAGTTGACACTTCTTGTAGAGTTGTTGCATTTTCCGTAGTTATTAATCCAGCAGTTGCTATTGTCAATTCTTCAATTGATGGAGAAATTGCTTCATCAATTGAATTGATTGCGGTTATAGTAACACCTTCAGTAGTAAATTGCTCGGTTGTTGTTTCAACAGCATCTGTTGTTAATTCACCAGTTGTTGAAACGACACCTTCTGTTGTTGACTGATCAGTTGTTGAAACAACACCTTCTATTGTCGACTGATCAGTTGTTGAACCAATGGCTCCAGTTGTTAATTCCTCAGGTGTTGCAAAATCATTTTCTGTAGATGGAGCAACATTTTCTGTTGTGGACTGATCAGTTGTTAAAATTCTTTCTGCTATTAGCTGCTCAGTTTGCGAAGCAACAGCTTTTGTGGAAGTCGGTTCTTCTGATGTTGGCTGTTCTGCTATTTCAGTAATATCTGTTGTCGCTTTAGTTGATTGAGTTATATCCACATATTCTGAGCTGTACGATACTGTTCTAGCTGACAGTGATTCTGATGGTAATATTTTCTTGGCAATCAGTTTCTCATCAGCTGCCCACTCAAACCATTCATCAGATTCAAATGCCTCTGTAGTGGGTTCTACATTGTCCTCTTCAGTTATTTCTTCAGATTCAGATTTCTTAGTATTCGGTTCCTCTTCTACGTATTCAATCCTTTCCTCTGTACTCGATTCCTCATTTTCATGTTCGTCCGATTCAGGTTTCTCTGTAGTAGGCGTTCCATCTAAGTATTCAATAAATACATCCAATTCCAATTTATCTGTACTTGAATCTTCATCTTCTTCGTCTGATTCTAATGGTTCTGTTGTGAGTTCTTCAGATTCCTCTGCAACCGATTCGCCCGATGCAATATTTTCTGTAGTAGATTCACCATCTATGTATTCATATGATTCCTCAGATTCCTTTTCGGTAGTCGGTCCACTGTCTGTGTATACTATCCAACCTTCAGATGTAGATTGATCAGTAGCTGTGTCAGTAGTTAGTTTCTTATCTTTTTCATCCGAATCAAATTTCTCAGTAGATGGTTCGCCAGTTTCCTCTACAACTGATTCCAATTTCTTTGTAGTCGTTTCACTATCAATATATTCAACAGATTCATCTGATTCTAAATCTTCTGGATCACAAGTCACATCTTCAGTTATAGTAGTAACACTTTCTATTGTCAATTGCTGAATTGTTGGAGAAATAGCTTCAGTTGTTGGTTCCTGAGTTGTTGAACTGGCATCTTCTATTTTTGGCAGCTCAGTTGTTGGTTGTTCTATAGTACCTTGTTCAGTTGTTGGGAACATAGTTGTTGATAGTTCTTTAGTGGTTATTATTTCCGTAGTTGATCCAGCAGCTTCAGTAGTTGGTAGTTGAGTTATTGGTTGTTGCTCAGTCGTCGGTTCCAATGTAGTTGCTTGCTTAGTTGTCGGTTCCTCATTAGTTGCTTGCTCAGTTGTCTGTTCATCAGTGATTGGTTGTTCAGTAGTCAGTTCTGTAGTTGTAATAACAGCTTCTTTCTTTCCTTCTTCAGTTGTAAGTAGCTCAGTAGTTACTTTTTCAGTTGCTAGTTGTTCCTTGGTGATATCCGTTCTTAAACTGGCAGCTTCAGTTCCTAAACTATCAGCTTCAGTTGTTAAACTGTCAGCTTCAGTTGTTAAACTGTCAGCTTCAGTTGTTGAACTGTCAGATTCAGTTGTTAAACTATCAGCTTCATTTGTTACACTATCAGCTTCTGTTGTTTCAAGTGCAGTTGTCTGTCGCTCAGTTGTTGGTTGTTCAGTAGTTACTTCTGTGTTAACTTCCTCTGCAGTTTGTTGTTCTGAAATCTTTGAAGCAGCTTCTGTTGTTGACAGTTCAGTAGTTACTTGCTCAGTAGTTGCTTGCTCAGTTGTCGGTTGTTCAGTAAACGGTTGTTCATCAGTCAGTTCTGTGGTTATAATAACAGCTTCTTTATTTCCTTCTTCAGTTGTAAGTAGCTCAGTAGTTACTTGCTCAGTTGCTAGTTGTTCCTTGGTAATATCCGTTCTTAAACTGTCAGCTTCAGTTGTTAAACTATCAGCTTCAGTTGTTAAACTATCAGCTTCAGTTGTTAAACTATCAGCTTCAGTTGTTAAGTTATTATTAGCTTCAGTTGTTAAACTATCAGCTTCAATTGCTAAACTATCAGCTTCATTTGTTAAACTATTAGCTTCTGTTGTTTCAAATGCATTTGTCTGTCGCTCAGTTGTTGGTTGTTCAGTAGCTACTTTTGTGTTAACTTCCTCTGCAGTTTGTTGTTCTGAAATCGTTGAAGCAGCTTCTGTTGTTGACAGTTCAGTAGTTACTTGCTCAGTTGTTAGTTGCTCAGTAGTTGCTTGCTCAGTTGTCGGTTGTTCAGTAAATGGTTGTTCATCAGTCAGTTCTGTTGTTATAATAACAGCTTCTTTATTTCCTTCTTCAGTTGTAAGTAGCTCAGTAGTTACTTGCTCAGTTGCTAGTTGTTCCTTGGTAATATCCGTTCTTAAACTGTCAGCTTCATTTGTTAAACTATTAGCTTCTGTTGTTTCAAATGCATTTGTCTGTCGCTCAGTTGTTGGTTGTTCAGTAGCTACTTTTGTGTTAACTTCCCCTGCAGTTTGTTGTTCTGAAATCGTTGAAGCAGCTTCTGTTGTTGACAGTTCAGTAGTTACTTGCTCAGTTGTTAGTTGCTCAGTAGTTGCTTGCTCAGTTGTCGGTTGTTCAGTAAATGGTTGTTCATCAGTCAGTTCTGTTGTTATAATAACAGCTTCTTTATTTCCTTCTTCAGTTGTAAGTAGCTCAGTAGTTACTTGCTCAGTTGCTAGTTGTTCCTTGGTAATATCAGTTCTTAAACTGTCAGCTTCAGTTGTTAAACTATCAGCTTCAGTTGTTAAGCTTTTAGCTTCAGTTGTTAAACTATCAGCTTCAATTGCTAAACTATCAGCTTCATTTGTTAAACTATTGGCTTCTGTTGTTTCAAATGCATTTGTCTGTCGCTCAGTTGTTGGTTGTTCAGTAGCTACTTCTGTGTTAACTGTCTCTGCAGTTTGTTGTTCTGAAATCTTTGAAGCAGCTTCTGTTGTTGACAGTTCAGTAGTTACTTGCTCAGTTGTTAATTGCTCAGTAGTTGCTTGCTCAGTTGTCGGTTGTTCAGTAAATGGTTGTTCATCAGTCAGTTCTGTTGTTATAATAACAGCTTCTTTATTTCCTTCTTCAGTTGTAAGTAGCTCAGTAGTTACTTTTTCAGTTGCTAGTTGTTCCTTGGTGATATCCGTTCTTAAACTGGCAGCTTCAGTTCCTAAACTATCAGCTTCAGTTGTTAAACTGTCAGCTTCAGTTGTTGAACTGTCAGATTCAGTTGTTAAACTGTCAGCTTCATTTGTTAAACTATTAGCTTCTGTTGTTTCAAATGCATTTGTCTGTCGCTCAGTTGTTGGTTGTTCAGTAGCTACTTTTGTGTTAACTTCCCCTGCAGTTTGTTGTTCTGAAATCGTTGAAGCAGCTTCTGTTGTTGACAGTTCAGTAGTTACTTGCTCAGTTGTTAGTTGCACAGTAGTTGCTTGCTCAGTTGTCGGTTGTTCAGTAAATGGTTGTTCATCAGTCAGTTCTGTTGTTATAATAACAGCTTCTTTATTTCCTTCTTCAGTTGTAAATAGCTCAGTAGTTACTTGCTCAGTTGCTAGTTGTTCCTTGGTAATATCCGTTCTTAAACTGGCAGTATCAGTTGTTAAACTATCAGCTTCAGTGGTTAAACTTTCAGCTTCAGTTGTTAAACTATCAGCTTCAGTTGTTAAATTATCAGCTTCAGTTGTTAAACTATCAGCTTCAGTTGTTAAACTATCTGCTTCAGTTGTTAAACTATCAGCTTCAGTTGTTAAAGTATCAGTATCATTTGTTAAACTATCAGCTTCATTTGTTACACTATCAGCTTCTGTTGTTTCAAGTGCAGTTGTCTGTCGCTCAGTTGTTGGTTGTTCAGTAGCTACATCTATGTTAACTTCCTCTGTAGTTTGTTGTTCTGAAATCGTTGAAGCAGCTTCTGTTGTTGACAGTTCAGTAGTTACTTGCTCAATTGTTGGTTGCTCAGTAGTTGCTTGCTCAGTTGTTGGTTGTTCAGTAAATGGTTGTTCATCAGTCAGTTCTGTTATTATAATAACAGCTTCTTCCTTTCCTTCTTCAGTTGCAAGTAGCTCAATAGTTACTTGCTCAGTTGCTAGTTGTTCCTCGGTAATATCCGTTCTTAAACTGGCAGCATCAGTTGTTAAACTGTCAGCTTCAGTTGTTAAACTATCAAATACAGTTGTTAAACTATCAGCTTCAGTTGTTAAACTATCAGCTTCAGTTGTTAAACTATCAGCTTCAGTTGTAAAACTATCAGCTTCAGTTGTTAAACTATCAGCTTTAGTTGTTAAACTATCAGCTTCAATTATTAAACCATCAGCTTCATTTGTTACACTATCAGCTTCTGTTGTTTCAAGTGCAGTTGTCTGTCGCTCAGTTGTTGGTTGTTCAGTAGCTACATCTGTGTTAACTTCCTCTGAAGTTTGTTGTTCTGTAATCGTTGTTATGAACTCTTCCGTCGCAGGGGTATTCTTTTGATCAGTTGTGCTCGTAGCTGTCTCTGTATTTCTAACTTGTTCTGTAGAAGTAGTAGTGACTTCTGTCGTAGCTTCTTCTGTCGCTGTCACTTCTATCGTGACTGCTTCTGTTGTGGCTAGCTCTGTCGTAACCTCTTCTATTGAAGTAATTTCTGTCATAGCTTGTTGTGTTGCAGCTTGTTCTGAAGTTGCTTTTTCTGTCGGAGTCACACCTTTCGTGGTTGCTTCTGCCGAAGTCACTTGCGTTGAAGCTGCTTCTATCGTATCCTGCTCTGTCGAAGTCACTTCTGACGAAACTGCTTCTATCGAAGTCATTTCTGTAGAAGTCACTGCTGTTGAAACTTCTTCTGTCGAAGTCGCTTCTGTCGTAGCTTGCTCTACTGTAGCTCCTTCTGATGAAGTCACTTCTTCCGTAGCTGCTTCTGTCGAAGCCACTTCAGTTGTGACATCTTCCAGCGAAATCACTTTTGTAGCTGCTGCTTCTGTCGAAGTCACTTCTGTAGAAGTTACTTCTGCCCTAGCTTGCTCTGTTATGGCTTCTTCTGTCAAAGTAACTTCTGTTGTAGTCGCTTCTGTCAAAGTAATTTCTGCCATAGCTTGCTCTGTAGTAGCGTGTTGTGTTGCAGTTTGTTTTGTAGTTGCGTCTTCTGTCGGAGTCACAGCTGTCGTGGTTGCTTCTGCCGAAGTCACTTGAGTTGAAGCTGCTTCTATTGTATCCTCCTCTGTCGAAGTCACTTCTGACGAAATTACTTCCGTCGAAGTAATTTCTGTAGAAGTCACTGCTGTTGAAACTTCTTCTGTCAAAGTAGCTTCTGTTGAAGACACATCTATAGCTGCTTCTTCTGTCGCAGTTACTTCTGTTGTAGTTGCTTCTGTGGAAACTATTTCTGTCGTAGCCTGATTTGTCGTTTCTTGGTCTGTCATGGCTGCTTCAGTTGATGCCACTTCTCTGGTAGCTTGCTCTGTCAAAGATTTCTCCGTAGTGGCTTGCTCTGTAGTAGCAGTTTCTGTCGATGCCATTTCTGTCGTAGATTGCTGTGTCGCAGCTTCTTCTGTCGAAGATACTTCTGTCGTGGCCGCTTCTGTTGATGTCGCTTCCGTTGAAACTGCTTCTTTCGTTGCTGCTTCTGTCAATATTTCTTCCGTTGAAGCTGCTTCTGTCATGGCTGCTACTGTAGTGTCTGCTTCTGTCAATGTCACTTTCGTTGAAGCTGCTTCTGTCAATGTCTCTTCCGTTGAAAATGCTTCTGTCATGGCCGCTACTGTCGTGACTGTTTCTGTCGATGACACGTCCGTTGAAACTGCTTCTGTCAATGTCTCTTCCGTTGAAGCTGCTTCTGTCAATGTCACTTCAGTTAAAGCTGCTTCTTTCGTTGCCGCTTCTGTAGATGACAATTCAGTCACTTGCTGTGTCGTAGACTTTTCTCTCGTTGCTGCTTCTGTCGATGGCACTTCCGTTGAAGCTGCTTCTGTCATTGCTGCTACTGTAGTGGCTGCTTCTGTCGATGGCGCGTCCGTTGAAGTTGCTTCTGCCATGGCTGCTCCTGAAGTGGCTGCTTTTTTAGATGACACTTCCGTTGAAGCTGCTTCTGTCAATATCACTTCAGTTAAAGCTGCTTCTGTCATGGCCGCTACTGTCGTGACTGCTTCTGTCAGTGTCTTTTCCGTTGAAGCTGCTTCTATCGTGGCCGCTTCTGTAGATGGCAATTCAGTCACTTGTTGTGTCGTAGCCTTTTCTGTCACAGTCACTTCTGTCGTGGCTTCTTCAGCCGAGGTTACTTCTGTCGTAGCTTGCTCAGTCACAGCTTCTTCTATCGACGTCGAATCAGTCTTAGCTAGCTTTGTTATAGTTTGTACTGTCGTAGCTTGCTCCGTCGCAGCTTTGTCCGTCGTGGCTTGCTCTATCGAAGTCACTTCCAATAAAGCAGCTTCTGTTGTGGCCGCTTCTGTCGATGTCAATTCCGTCGTAGCTTCCTCAGTAGTAGAACTTGCTTGTTGTTCGGTTTTATACAATTCTGTTGTTATTAGTTTTTCAGTTGTAGCTTGTTCTGTCGCAGCTTGTACTATCACAGCTTGCTCTATCGCAGCTTCCCCTTTCGTAGCTTTATCAGTGGTAGAAGCCTGAATATTAGAGGTCACTGGATCCGTTGTGGCAGTTTCGTCTGTTGTAGAAACTTGATCAGCAACAGTAAAAGCTTGTTTTGTAATAATTGCTTCTGCTTTAGTAATAATTTCTTCTGGCGGAATAGCTTGATCAGTCGTTTTAGCTTGATCAGTAGCACTACTGGCAAATCCACAGGGTACAGCTGAACTGGTAGAGCTTGATTCCGTCGTATAACAAAGTGGTATACTCGTAAGTGTAACTTTCTCAATAACTTCTTCGAAAGAATCATCGTCGTCAAGTTCTTCTTCGCTGGAGAAGTCTTCTGTTGTTGTTGTTGGTTTCTGTGTTGTTGTTGTCGTTGTTGTTGTCGTTGTTGGGCGTTCTATGCGCGGTTTGTTCTGTTTTATGTATTTTATCGCATCGAGTATGGCTGAAAAATAGATAAATTACTTATGTAAATATGAGTATATATTTTAATTTGAAAATAAAAATAATATACACAATTAAGGTAAGAAATTTTGAAAAAGGAGAAGGTTATTCGATATGTACTTACTTTTCTGGCCAGTCGCTCTCTTTATATCTTTCAAGGCGTCTATGAAATCTTTGAAAAAGAGAAAAATAATTTTAAATTTTAAGTACATAATTCAGATTAGTTTTCTTTATGTGTTTTTCGTTCTTGTTAGTTTTAGCTATCAAGATAGATAATCTAATATATAAAATTCTCGTGTCACAGTTTTCGTTGCCATACTCCTCCGAAACGGCTTGACCGATTTTGATGAAATTTTTTGTGCTTATCCGGTATCTATGAGAATCGGCCAACATCTATTTTTCATCCCCCTAAATGTTAGGGGTAGTCGACCACTAAATTTTATTTTTTATTTTTTAGACAAAATTTTTAATTTCTATTTTTTTATGATACAACATACAAAAATACATACAATCCTCAATTTTCACTTTTATCACCAACCCCTAATTTTTAATAGCCATTTTAGTAATTTAATAATTTTTCGCGAGGGGGATCGCGAGAGACTAGGTAGGGTAGGTAGGGTAGGTAGGGTAGGTAGGGTTGGTAGGGTTGGTATGGTTAGTAGGGTTGGTAGGGTTAGTAGGGTTGGTAGGGTTAGTAGGGTAGGTCGGGTAGGTAGGGTAGGTAGGGTAGGTAGGGTAGGTAGGGTAGGTAGGGTAGGTAGGGTAGGTAGGGTAGGTAGGGTAGGTAGGGTAGGTAGGGTAGGTAGGGTAGGTAGGGTGGGTAGGGTAGGTAGGGTAGGTAGGGTAGGTAGGATAGGTAGAGTAGGTAGGGTAGGTAGGGTAGGTAGGGTAGGTAGGGTAGGTAGGGTAGGTAGGGTAGGTAGGGTAGGTAGGGTAGGTAGGGTAGGTAGGGTAGGTAGGGTAGGTAGGGTAGGTAGGGTAAGTAGGGTAGGTAGGGTAGGTAGGATAGGTAATAGGTAGGTAGCGTCTTTTTATGGCAAAACAAAGTTTGGCGGGTCAGCTAGTACCATATAAAGTTATTTCAATACTGAAATATAACTTACTGTCAGTCGAAGTGTAGTCTTCACACACAAATACTGCTTCTTCCAAATCTGTTAACAAAATACGAGTCAATAAATAATAAACATAAATGAAGCGAAAAAATTAATCAACAAATAATAAAATTGTAAACTTTACACGCGTTTTCCGGCAAACTGAATATCTATTACAAAAATGAAGCTGACACTGTCAAACTCAACCCATTGAAGTGATTTATTGGAAAGTTGTTTATTTAGTCAGACAATTAACACGAGATTAATAGTGTGTTAACAAATTGTGTAGCTTTTCAGAACCCGCATTTACGGTTGTACAATGAGGTTTTTGCAAAGTGTCATTCGAAGTCAGCGATGGAAATCGTCGAAATATCAAAATGTAACGCTTGTCGAGATTTGAAAAACGACCACAAGCACAAGCATGTGAACGGGGGTGGTTGACTTGGCTTCCATGAGCTTGAAGGCCTTGAAGAAGTTTGTCGCCGATCCGGTAAGTGTCGGTTTTTGAACACAGATTGAGGCACTTGCTACTTTTCATTTACGTTTTTATTCGAACTGTTCCTTAGCTAAGCAGTTTTGATGAGCCCAGGACGACATTATTATTCATCATAAAGAAACATGTTTCCCTTGAAATAGAGTATTTGTCAAACTATAAGTATTTACATTTCTTGAAAACCTGTCAAACTTAAGGAGGGGTTGCTTGGCATTCGCACGTTGGTGCGCGCTTAAGAGGAAATGAGGGCAGAGTTCCGACTGAATTTCCTTAGTAAAAACTCATAATTCGAGGTTTGGCTCTCACCTGTTTCCTCCTCCAATATTGCACCAATTTAAAAGATATTCCATATACTGGCAAATAAAGACATAATATGCCCTATGTTTTATTTTATTCATTTATAGTTGTCAAATTTGTACAATAACAGAGGCCTGTTGACAGCGTAATTTTGAGCATTTTTTGAGGGTTCTAGTGCTTCTAAAGATAATGTCTCATTAAAAAAGAAAATAGGGGCATAGTATATATCTTTCTTTATCAGTTTATGGAATAACTTTCAAATAGGTCCAATGTTGGAGGAGGAAATAGGCGAGAGTCAAACCTCCTATTAAGGCTTTTTACTTCAGGACCTTCAGTTGGATGTCTGCGACTGCATTTCCTCTTATCGATTGTGATCTCGCGACGGGCAGACGTTTTGTCCTATGTGATCCCAAAATGGGTGATGGCTGGTCAAACGAGAGTTCCCTGCCAGCGTCTGTGTTTCCCGATAGCTACAATCTAGGGGTCTTTAAGTCAAGAGTGAATAGGTTACTTCTAGGCAAGCGTGCTCCACCGTCGACCACATCATCGCTTACCATCAGGTGAGATAGTGGTCAAGCGCGAGGCTATAATAAATAAAAAAAAATAAAAAAATGTTACGAGGATGAACCTTGTAAGTACTTATTTGGAGTCTGAGATGTAAACAATAAAGATAAAAAGAAAGTTGTTTTTAATAATCTTTAGGCTTTGCGCTTGACCACTATCTCACCTGCAGCCATCTTGCGTTAGTGAATACGGCAACGCAAAGAGTTTGACCGTTATCGACCAATCACACAGACGGAAATCCACATCGCGTCATTCATCTCGCATGTGATTGGTCGATATGGTCGATTGGATATCGGTTAAAATCTTTGCGTTGCCGTATTCACTTACGCAATACGGCTGCGGGTAAGCGATGATTTGGTCGACGGTGAAGCACGCTTGCCTAGACATACTTGCAGGTGCAATGCAAAAAAGAATTAAAAGTTAAAAAAAATGGTTGCCTGTAAAGTCGGTTTTACGGGCGAAGATTTTACGTGACAACGTATTTTTCTCGGTAGAATATTTATTGATATGAATATAATTAAATTGTACTGATTTTACGTTCATCCGATCGATTTCCACCAGACCGATCATAGTTGAGTGGGAGAGAGACGCAAGGCATTCGGCGGGCCTCTCTCTCGTTCGGTGACTCATCGTAACGTTACCGAGCGTTACACTTTTTCATAAGTGCCTCCCAGCCACAACCTAATTTAAGACGTTGTCACGTCAAAAGAAATACGGATGACTTTTCTTACTATTGTTTCAGTTTGCTTGTATTTCGAATAAAAGTATGATAAACTAAACGTGATATTTCGGTGTCCACCATGCTTGCCTGTAAGTACTGCAATGATGCTTTAAAAAACATGTAAACGAGTTCCAAATGCGAGCCTGCAATTGAATAGTCTTGGGTCTTGTGGACGTTTATCGAGGCTTGGCAAGCGTGTAATCGTAGCAAAGGGATATCGCCTGACACTTCATTTTTTTTTTCCTGTCACTTTCGCTACGCTTTCGGTAACAGAATGCTTATTGTCTAGGAGTCTAAAATGTTAATATTAAATAATCTTAATTTGCTTCCTTAAATTAGTGTTAAAAAAGAAATAGTTACTTACAAAATGCTTTGCTAATAGTGATGATACTCTCGAAGAATTTGACCACGTCTGTAATAAACACAGTCACATAATAAGGTATGTAATAAAAACAAATTATATAAAACTTGTATTAAAAAAAAATACTCATAAAAAAATAATTCATTAAAATCTTTTTTCCTGTTCTTCTCAGCAAACCCTTTCATTTGATATCATGGCAGTGCACAAAACAGAACTAGTCCGCCATCTTGGGCCGGCCACCATATTGGATTTAGAATGACGTCACTTAGCTAACCATGCATTGTCATCCAAACTAAACCTTGTATGCAAAATTTCATCTTAATTGGTGGAGGATAAATGCTTTAAAATTCAGTTACAAGATTTAACCCGAATACACTTAGATACATACATACATTGCAAGTTAAATAAAAGCTTGTAAAAATATGAGTACATAATAAGTCAAACTCAAAAGAAAAAGTCAAATACTAATAATAAATACTAACCCATTTCAGTAATATCAAATAGCAGCTGAATGATATCGAAGAAATCTGAAAGTAAAAAGTTATTATAATTTTAGGAACAAAATTACATTAAATCTTAAAATAGAGATTAGTTTATTAATCCTTACCATCAACTCCACAAATCTTGCTCAACATAGAAGCAGCAACTCGAACATTAGTAGCATTGGTAACTCTCAGTAAAGTTTCCAAAAACACTATGATCTCTACACTGCTGTACTTGTATACTTTGTCGAAGAATACAAAAATATCTGGAAGAAAAAAATAATTATTTATTGCATTAACGAACAAACAAATAGACACACGGTTTCTGAAATGTCATCAAGACAAAAATATAAACGAATGTATTGTCAATCTCAGAGTTTGACAATCTGTCGGCAGATTGTCGTCTTTATTAGTTTTTCAGAAACCGAGAAACCGGGTGTCATTCAATTGTAATCAATTCTGCTAACACGTGTGTACGTCATAAACGCACTGTGTGCCGTCACAAAAACTATTGCAAATGGAATATCCCTCTGTGTCAAAAAACACAATTGTCTGTGAATCTTAAAACCTTACCCCTAATGGAAGTCACAGTGATCATAACTTGCCAAGCCTCTTGGATAGCTGAAAACAGGACGAAAAGAAATAATGAATTCAAACTCAAAATCATTTAAATCAAACAATTTAGTCAGTTATTCAGACGTCGAATGGTAGTGATGATGTAATTTTTATAAACGTTCTGTTGTAATGTAACACAAAACAGCAAAGGTAAAAAAGTAAAAGAAAAGGTTTTTTTTAAGCTACAAATATTAAATTATTCCATAAGTTAAAATTATTTAAATACTAGAATTATTATTCTAAAAACTACCAATCGGTACTCAAAACCTATAAAATATAATCTGTACTTACACTTTGTCCCAGTAATAGACATCATTCTCTTGAAGAAATATATAATGTCTTCACATCCAGATTTGATGCGAATTTGTTCCAAAACGTCGAAGAAACTCACTAAAAACACACAAAAAACAAAATGAATAAAAAAAATATGCTAACGGGGCTTGTGACTTAAGAATAACAGCCGCATAGGTTCGTCTTCAAGGTTCGAAGATTTTTGACAGTCGTTAAAGGACGTCAGAAGCCTCGAGTATCCGACAGCCAGTTTTTATCATCCCACCCCAGTTACTGGGTTGTGCAGGTCAGATGGGCAGTCACTCCATGCAAAATACTGGTATTTTGGAGCTTCTGCACTGAATCCTGGTAAGATTGAAAACTGACTGAGTTGGAAATAAAACAGGGCGATTGAGATGAAAAGGTGAAAGAGTGATGATGCAATATAACTTACTATCTTTGGCCGTCAGATTCATGACGACGCTCTTAGCTTGCCTGACGCTAGTTTTCTGTGTGAAATACAGTAAGGATCCATACACCTCTATGTATCCCTTCAGAAACTGTATTCTGAAGGGTTAGAAAGAGTTGTATGGAACTTTGTTACGTTACAAATGTCTTTGGCCGTCACTCATGAAAACGTAACCTGCCTGACGCTACTCGTCAGCTTAACTGCACACCTCTGATCATCCAGAATAACGAGGTAATTGTACCGAGGTTGCATTGGCTGCGTTGCCTTTATAAATTGTTACTGGCTGGATACACTTTGGGAAGCCAAACGCACAAATGCGTCTATCCCTTCCCAACTCGATGTCAGAAACAGATTGCACGTATGCCTTCAGCGTATTTTGACATATTTCGGTCACATAATACGAAGAGGATATTGAAGCCTAGGAAAACTGGTCATTGTTGTCAATACCGAAGGGCAAAAGATGATCTGACCACGTGAAAGAAGATACGTTCTCAAGCAAATTTCAGCAGGTGGTGATGGCAACTTTGGATCGGAATCGATGGAGGCAGATTGTCCGCTTAAAGGGGGACCATTTAAGCGGACAATCTGACTCCATCGATTCCACTGGACAGTGACCACGATCCTCATCAATGAGACTGAAGAAGAAGCATACTCTTTAAAGACTCATTCGTATGTATATTGATGAGTATGTCAACAATTGTAAGGCCGCCTGAATTATTGATAGGCGCGTGTGTTTTGATAAATAATGTGAAATATTACGAATTAATGGGAATAAATCCTATATTTACCGCAAGTAGCTTTACTTTATTATTTTACGAGATAGCTTCATAGCTATCATATTACTTACTGTCTTTAGCCGTCAGACTCATGACGACGCTCTTAGCCTGTCTGACGCTTGTCGTCTGCGTGACATCCAGTAAGGAGCTAAGGAAGTAGAGAGCATCCTGACGCTTCGTCACTTTGTTGATCTTGTGGATTATGTTTAATATATCTGCGGAAGGGAGAAAATATAAAAGTTAAAAATAAACAGGAATAAACTTTAAAAAGTAGATAAGTACACTGATGACTTACCAGTGCCAAAGACATCTTCGAAGATCTGCTGAACTTCTAACAAGTTCTCACAACCACCGATCTTGTAGAGATTTTCTATAATTACTCTCAGACCTGAAAAAAAGCAAAACTTTTGGATTATTATGTTGCCTAAGTTATCGTTTGGCCAACAACCATCAGCCCACCTAATAGTAATGGTCGCAAAGCTGAAATGTCTTATAAATCTGAAGTTTATTACAGGCATCCTCAATTATTTTCTATTTAAAATATTTACTTACTGCCTCGATTTAGTGATTGTGTCAATTCTTCCAACGCATATTTTAATTCTGAAACATGATGGAATCTTCGTTAATATTTGCAATCTGTAAGCGGTCATAAATCGAGTCTTAGAAAAGGTACGGGTTTGTAGAGCATCGTCTCTGTCATTCATACCTGTGTGAGTCTCTTTCTAAAGCCCGATGTGCCATAAAAACAATCGAAATTGTACTAATGTAATACTTACGTGTCTGCTTAGTAACAGTTCTCAGTAGGATTATACTCTCTGTCAGTGACTTGGTATTCAACAGACGATTAACAGAATTGATAGCATCGCCGATATCTAAAACAACAAAATATAACGTTAATTTTAACATTAACCCAGCAAACAAAAATAAAAAGATTTCTTAAATCCTGATCAAATCGTTCAACAGTAAAGCGGCATTTAAAACTAATAAACAACCAATCATACTTTTGGAGCTGATTTTTGCAATGTTAGTTATATTTTACTCATCATCATCAGCCTATTAATGTTCCCACTGCTGGGACACAGGCCTCCTCTCTGTGAGAGGGAATGGGCCGTAATCCCACGTGGGCTTCTAATTTTTTTTCACCGTTTTGAGAGCAGTGGTGATGAAATAATTTACACAAAGTAAAACGCCTGCCTGGATTCGAACTCACGACATACAACTTGTAAGTCGCGGCTGCTACCACAGGGCCTTTTACTCATGGATTATCGTTTGACAGTATTTATACTGTTTTATACCGCCATAATATCAATAATTCAAATTTATACCTTGGATCAAGATTGGAAAAATGTGCTATATAAAAATAATATTTTAAACTTATAGCATATAACTCACTCACCAATAGTTCGAGTTCCTAATATCAAAAGATTGAATGCTCCTTTCATGTCTGTAAAACAGAAAATAATAACACACTGTAAATAATTTAAAACACTGGAGGTATCTCCAGTGTATTTGTTTGAAACAAGAAACTTCTCGGGATTAAAAAATAGGTTATTTCTTTAACGGTTCTTTTACAATATTTATCAGTGGCTGGAAACACCCAGAAAGCTAAAAAAGGAAAAAAAAAGTAAAAAAAAGGGGGTGTAGTTTTATAAAGTAGTAATTCTATGATTCAAACAAAATTACAGATGACAACTAGTGCTTTAAACACATATAAAAACAACCATCTTACCTATTTCAGGCAGCAACACTTTCAGTAGTTTGGGAAACTCTGCCGGACCAATGCCACTGGTCAGCTTCAATATCTCCAATTTCAGTCCTTCCACCCCTAAAATATAAATAAGGAATTATTGTAAATGAAATAAAAAAGGAAAGGATAACACTTTCTCTTGTACTTAGGCGAGGAGGTAGTAATTAAATGACGCATACGGAAGGTCAACACAATAAATTCGCTAACAATATGTCAAACACATGTTAATTACCCTCAGTTTCCCAGCTCAAAATTATCGCAGAATTAATGTGACAAATTGTCAAGCACTCGTTATCTGCTGTGGTTGGTTGAATGAATTTTCACATTAATTCTGCGATAATTTTGAGCTGGGAAACTAAGGGTTAGTTTGGTTGACTATTATAATTTTATTCAGTCAATCACAGCAGATAGGCACTTGTCCCAACGCCGGCGACGAAGCGATTAGCTATCGACTATTTACCCTCTGAAGAAACGAACAAAAGATACAGATCCTTTATCAATAAAAAAAAATGAGACACATATATTCGATATAGATCGCTGGCTGTTCACACTGCCGGCGAGTACTCTCTTACCACAAATTTGTCGCAAGAGCTATCAAAGATAATACTCGCTTGGTGATGCTCGCTTGGCAGTCGGAACTCACGCCGAGAGACCAACCAACCAACGCGTGCGTGTAATCGCCCGTCGCACAAAAACACTCGCGCATGTCCGAGAGGTAAAATTATCGGAACTTCACACTCGCTGCTCGCCAACTCGTATCTAGGTTCTAGTTCTACTCGCTGCTCGCTGATCATCGGCGATGGGGCAATTGCCTTAACATAGACTTAACAGCCTGTAATGCACGTTTTGGTTTGATTATTACCCTTTTAGGCCCATTTTTTTAATCCGTAGTTATCTTAACCAATGGTTAAAATAATATGCTAACCAATGGTCGCAAATTTAGGTTTAACACCATTTTTCTTTAATTGTTATCGTAACAAATGGTCAAACAAGTTGCAGAGTTCATTTTGTGATCATTTATTAGACTAACAGTTGACGAATAAACGAGTTTTACCGAAATTTTAAACCATTGGTTAGCCTGCTTAACCGTTGGTTGGATCAAAAAAATGGGCCTTGGTCTAGAACGTAACTCAACACAAAAACCAACTATTAAAATGAGCTAACAATCACATGTCTTGACTGACACTATGTTTAATTTTAACTAAGTATTTCTTGATTTTCCAAGAAACCGGGTGTCAATCTTGTGTGGCATTGTTTTGAAAAAAAAACCTTTTCTGTTTCGATAATTTTAAAATCAATATAAACTTACCATTAGTATGAGTTACATGCATGAAGTAATCGGCAATTTCATGCGGATCTGTAAATAAAACAATATTTTAAATTAAACTGAAATCGGCTACTTTTTATTACGAGTAACTGTGTGTGGAGAGGTCAGATAAGCAATCACACATATCCGGTTAGACTGGAAGCTAACGTCAACATAGTTGTAAAAAGATATACATATAATGAAATATGAGAATCTGTCTCTAGACCTGAATCTTACTTTTTTCTCCGGATATCTTTTGAAGACTCTCATAAACGCCATCAAAGTCGTCATGGCCAATCAGTGGCTTCATAATAGCGAACGCCTTTAGTACGTCTGAAAAGGAAGTTCATGATTAATTAAAGTAAAATAAAAACCAATTAAGGGCAGGCACAATGCACTACAGTTATATCGGGTTTTAGAAAGAGACTGTAATACAGGTATTAGTGAGAGGGAACACGCTCTAAAAAGCTAAACTTTTCTGTAACTCGATATGCCATAAATTTACCTGGACGAGATTCTTATCTTCAGTTTCCCAGCTCAAAACTATCGCATAATTAATGTGACAAATTGTCAAGCACGCGTTACCTGCCGTGATTGGTTGAATGAATTTTCAACAGCCAATCACAACAGATAACGCGTGTTTGACAATTTGTCACATTAATTCTGCGATAATTTTGAGCTGGGAAACTGAGGGTTAAGTTCATGATTCAAGCGGAAAACTATGAAAGCATATTGTCGCCGTATCAAAGCAGAATTCTAATAATGTACATAACATATTGACCCTTATTTCCACAACGTAATTGACACATTTCTGTTACTATAACAAAAACACGCGCAATCGACCTTCGATTTTTTCAATACAATCATCTTTTGTTCTGGAAAGCAGAAAGATATTGTAATTCTTACCATTTTCGTTTGTCATTTGACGCAAGAGCTCCACAATTATACTTATATCTGTAAAAATAACACGAAATTTAATTATAAGTTACTACACATTATGGGAAAGGGTTATAAAAACAAACTTTGAAAATATATATACATATTCGATTGTTTGCTAATTCTATTTACGTTAATCAAGTAAAAATAGCTTGATATTTTTTTTTAATAACATCTTTATCATATGCGTTGAGCACTTGACAAAATGTCAATTACGATTTTTGTCGTGGGAACATGGTACGTTGCTAAAACCCTAGTTGGATCATTTTTAAGCTTAATCATAAATACTTACGTGGACTAGACTCATCCATAAGCTTTAAGAAATCCACCACGAACTTAAAATTCCTGGAACCTTTGCACTTCCTCAGGAATTCGAAGACATGTTGCTGATCTGCAATTGTCATTATCTCAGTTATAATATCAGTCTTAGGGAAGTTGTGTTTGTCAATTACTAGGTTGTGGACGTCAGATAGGCAGTCGCTCCATGTCATCATCATAATCATCATGAGCCTTTTAAAGTTCCCACTGCTGGGACACAGGCCTCCTCCCATAGAGGGTGTGGGTTATAATTCACCACGCAGGTCCAGTGCGGATTGGTAGATGTCACATGTCTCTGAATTCACGTAAAATACTGGAATGCAGTTGCGTCTGGCGGTTAGACCCAAGGCGATGCCAACATAACTCGTCGGGAGAAGGGTAGAGAGATGATGATAGGTAGGGAAAGTGAAGGATGACATCCGGTTTCTGCAATAGTCTGTCAGAAACCCGTTGTCATCAAGACAATAATTTGCCACCAGACTGTCAAACTCACGTTTTGTGAAGTGATTGGCTGTGGTAATTTAACCAACCACAACAGTTAACATTACTCTAACATTCTGGTAGATAATGTTGTGTTGTGTTGAAACCGGCTGTCTGTCTGCTGTCAAATCTCTTGTCAACTAATGTTTGATTGGTTGTTGATCAAATTATAAAATAAAAGAATCGAAGCTTACATGATATTTAACTGCTGTTCTAGCAGTCACAAAAAAGTATTAGTAGATTAATTCCTTTCTGACCCGTGGAACACCAAAGTGGTTCACCAAGGTGTTCCACGGTTAACTTGTTGAAGTAAAGAGTATTGTAACACTTACGTACCTGTAAGTCCTGTTATATTTTCGATGTATTTCACAGCGGATGCTTCATCTGAAATTAAAAATAATGATAAAAATACTGAAAGATTTGAGATCTAGATTCTAAGCTCCAAACCTTATAAATACGAGAATTATACCCCTGATAACATGACGTTTACTTAAATAGAAAAAAGAAAACTAATGGATTTCTTAAATTCGATTATTGAATACCTTTTATTTATTTTTTTAAAGGAATGACTGCAAGGTCAATATTTAACTACAAAACATATAATTAATTGTAAAACTGAGTGCACAGATGCAATAAAATAAATTATAACAGTAATACATATTTGCTCAAAACTGTAATTTTTATATCTATGGCTGTAAAGTCGTTTACCTCTGTATAAAAGTTCTTCTATTTTTAACTGACTTACCGAAAAGGAGGAGGTGTTTTTATATTTTCACCGATATCTCCCTCAATTGTGAACCGATATTGTTTTTTTTTTTTTTGAAATAGCGTGTTTTGAAATTGGTCTCATTTTAATTTGGTGAAAATCTGATCAAGAACTGTGAAGATATACAACATAACTCTTCAATAAATAACGGCATATCTCTCGCGATTGATGCAATCGCATGTCTGTTTATTGTTTTTACCATTTAATAACATAACATCACGCCAGTACGCTCTTGAGGGATGCGCAGAACTCTCCTTTCACCCCTTATGTTCAAGTTTCATGATATTCGGGTTTTAAGGTAACTTACTAAAAAACTTGCCTATTAGGCAGTTACAACTAAAAAGTGAAAAAAAAAAAAATTACAAAAAAAATCTACCGACTTCCATATAAGAAAAGTACAAAGTGAAAAATAACTTTATTTGTATTGTAGTCGGTGTCCGTAACGCAAATAAAAATGGTACCTACGAAAGACACAGACTTCCAAAAACAAAGTTATTTTTCACTTTGTAGTTTTCTTATTTGGAAGTCAGTAGTAAGTTTTTGAAAAAAAAAAAAAAACATGACTAATAGTTTGACTGAATTTTGTTAAATGTAAAATAAGAAGCCGCCCTCAAAGTTGTCGGTAATAGGCTAGGCTGCTGATGAGAAAGACAAAAATCAGTTTGACCAACGGTTTCTGGACAGGTTAACACGACAAAAGCTGACAGACTGTCAAACTCATGTCAAGTGATTTGATTGGTCTTTGATCAGCCAATTAGAGCAGTTAAAATTAGCTACGAGTATGAGGAAAGCAAAGACCTTATACGTATTTCTTACTACGTCCCTTTGTTGACAACTGACAATCTGACAGCATTTTTTCATTCTTTTTCATTGTTTAGAAAATAATCTCTAATCAGCAATCTAAGTGTTTTCGGTCATAGATGAGCTGACAGAAAACATGCCAGATATTTTGTAGACTGTATATTGTATCACTGTATACTGTATCATGGAGCGATTACTCAAATTCGCGATTTTTCTGTTGGTTGCGTACGTATATATTCCATACAGCATTGAAATGTTGCAAATTCGCCAAGGCTAAAAGTAGCATACTTACTAAAGACCCTTGCCCGCAATTTTTCAGCTAATAACAAACGTCTCGAAAATGTATTTTTCCCGACTATATTTACCCAGCTGGTCTACGTACGACGTAGTGCGTCCTCGGTCAAACATTTGTTTAAACTAAACTTTAGGTTATTGGCAAACACCTAACGTTTGTTAACGATCTGATTATCGCTAATTTTGATAATTGATATTGGTTATTTCGTTTCGGAAGAATTTATGTGGAGTTCATTTGTATTTTTGTGGTTGATAAAGGTTTGTTTTTAAAGAGGCCCGTTCTGGAAAGATCGTTTAAATATCTACTTATATTATTTTTTCATTCTTTGCAAAAATAACGTTGCTGCTCTCAGTTAGGCCCAAGCTGTGGGTTGGTTAACTGAGAGCTAGTTGATGTTTCTATGTACCCACCATACAGGAGAAGTTCCTAGTATAGGACAGAGTAAAAAAGAGACTAGTTGCGGCTAGATGCGCCCAGGCAACCCTGAAATAATCTATTCTACTTAGTGATGGGCCAACTCGGGATAAATACAACTCGAGTTAGCTCACATAACTCGAGTTGGACTCGAGTTAGCAGAACGAAGGCAGTTAAGTTAGAATTAATTATGTATTTGTGAAAATCACTTTTTTACATATTTGACCGATAATTGGATGACTTCCTTGAGAATTGGTTTGATGAGGCACAACATCGAAGGAAATGGAAGGAAAGGGGGAAGGCATTTGCCCAGGAGTGGGATAATACAGACTAAGAAAATAAGATTAAATAGGTAGGATTAAATTAAGAGAGGTTATTTTTAGTATAAATCTCATTTTTGTATTTTAGATTTTAGTCTGACTTATTTTAAATAATTACAATTTTATAACCAATAACAAAACTGTTATATGAAATAAACATCTTCTCATGTTTTTTTTCTTAGATTTTAGTGATAGTAACTCGAGTTCGGAAGATAATTCGAGTCAACTCGAATCAGGCGCAACTCGAGTTAACTCGAGTTGGTAACTCGAGTTGCACATCTCTAATTCTACTGTTGAGTTTTTGGCGGGATTTTTTCGAATGAAGTTCAGCGGCTGTTATTATTATTTGCGAATTGATTCCTAGTGGATATTGTGATATAAAATTGGTGGAAATTTTATATATCTGTTAAACTACACCAGTTGCGTAGATAGTTGAGAGTCTCAACTGTCTACGCAACTGAGCAATATTTGAAATCATTGACAGAAGCGATCTCGGGATAGTGAAGCGGAGAATTTTATTGTAGTATTGAATACCTCCACAAAGCTTACTGGGAAGGCTAACTCAATACAATTTGCTGCCAACTCACAAAAACATTAGAATCTGATAAATCCGTTTCTAATGCATACTAAAGAGTGTTAAAACCCATCTATGTATCCGACTGAAAGACTTGTATCTATGGTCATGAATAATAATTATTAAAAAAGAAATACTATCAAGAATCATTCATAAAAAAAAACCTAGTTTTATCAAAAACAAATCTCAAATCTCAGGTGTTAGCACTGTTGAAAATGTAGAAGAAGTTGTCAGAACTTACCACGGTGGCCGGTCAGTTGATGCAGTAGTTCACTGCTTTCCTTGTGGCCTGGAAAACAATTTGATTAAGATTATTGAGCTACTTAATATTAGTGAAGTAAACCTTGGAGAAAGCTAAAAGAATTAATGTGAATGGCAAAGGTAATGTGGGAGATCGAAATGAACTTCTTTAAATATTTTTAACTAGCGTACTACTCCGGCTTCGCCCGTGACAAATATTTTACCAAAAGCTGCCTCGTTTTTCACTCTTTCTATTGGTGAAAGCGGCATAAAAATCCGTTCAGTAGTTTTTGAGTTTATCGCGAACAGACGCGAGCACGCGGCGGGGGATTTTGTTTTATGTTGTAGTGATAAGTGCTTACACTACTTAAACATCGTTACCACCAAATACAATACTGAAATAATTAGGACTAACGAACTTTGTCTTACTTTTTTACTAGGAACAAAACGAAGCTTTGCTATTTGCTAATTAGTTTTGTATTAGGTGTTACATTGGTTCAAATCCGGGCAAGTACCAATGTGACTTTTTCAATTCTTAAGTACTTTCTAAGTTTATCTTGGAACAAGCATGTGGCTTTATTTTGGATCAAGGCGCATGCGGGACTGGAGGGGAATGAGAGAGCCGACCACTTTGCTAAAGAAGCGGCATTAGGTACACAAAAAGAGGCCGGACTACGACCAGTGTCCGGTGTCATTCGTCAAGCGACAAATCCGGAAGGATTCGCTTGTCGAATGGTACCGGAGGTACAGAATGGGTGAAACAGCCGCGACAGCGAAATTTTTCTTCCCGGACGCTGTCGAAGCGTACAAAATTGTCAGAAAAATAAGACCAACAGGTATATAAAACCAAGTAATGACTGGGCATGGTGGGTTTTCAGAATACTTGAACAGGTTCAGGTGTAAGGAAAGCCCATCATGCGCATGTGACCCTGACAAAGACGAGACAGCGATCCACGTACTGACAGACCGCCCGGTCTTTGACCCGGATAGGTATGAAATTGAACAAAAAATAGGGATACACATTACAACTGATATCCTGGACAAGCTCATCGCAGACAAAAAACACAGCACAGATTTTATCGAATTCTGTGTTAACACGGCACAGAGAACGAAAAACAGAAACAAAACGTAACAGCAATGCTCAAAACTCTATATGGTTATATATAAAGCAGGTAGCAAACAGTACGATATAGTATCGATTAACAAAATAGAAGTAATATATCGTAAACAAAAAGCTTTAGCAAGTCTGTAGAAAACAATTAAATTAAGAAAGTCATAAATGTGATTGACATTTATTTTAATTGACATTTATTTTATAGATAATAAGAAGGAATGTGTAAAATTGACCTTAGAATAAACGAGTCCCCAAGGTCAAGGACAATGTCCGAGGAACCCATTAGCTCGCAGACTCCGCCTTGCGCGGAGAGGTAGGCGAGATAGGAGAGGTAGGCACTTTCGGGAAGTTGCGCGGTATATTCTCGTCCAACTTGCCACAGTGTCTCAAGACGGAAGTCTATGACCAGTGTGTGTTGCCAGCGATGACATGGCTCTGAGACGTCGTCGCTTACAATGGCCCTCAACAGAAAGCTTACAGTCACCCAAAGGGCAATGGCTATGCTCGGAGTTTACTTGCGTGATCGAATCAGAAATGTAGAGATCCGCAAGAGAACCAGGGTTACCGACATTGCCCGAAGAATTGCCAAACTTATGTAGCAGTGAGCAGGGCACATTGCTCGCAGATCGGATGGCCGGTTGGGCAGAAAGGTTCTGGAGTGGCGACCGCGAACCGGAAGACGTTGCGTTGGAAAGCCTCCCACCAGGTGGACTAATGACCTGGTGAAGGTTGCGGGGATCCGCTGGATGCGAGTCGCACGGGACCGATCAATGTGACGATGCTTGGGGGAGGCCTATGTCCAGCAGTCGACGTCTTTCGGCTGATATGATGACATTTAAAATATTTCTTAATTAAATAGCCAGGGTGTTAGCAGGATAACCAACAGAACCTATTTCCAATATTTTTGGAAGTTTTGTTTGTTTGTCCGTTTATCTGTTTGTGTATTAGTTGTGCACTCATAACGTAAATGTACGAAACCAATGTAGATAAACTTTATACATAAAAATTGTGCGTAACTTGAAGTACTACGAAGTTTTTGTTCCATCGCAATCGGTTCACTCTTTCAAAAAAAGATGAATTTAAAGTGTTCAAAAAGCTAAATATCACAACACAATCAATTCAGATACTCGGGCAGTTAAACTCCATATTCGATAAATGGCGTTGTGCATTTGACATTCGGTTCATTTTCTGAATGGCGGTGTTACTACTCCTGCCTACTCCTTACCTACCCTAGGTAGCAAGGTAAGTAGGGTAGTTTAGGCAGTTGACGAGAGCGAGGCCGTGGGCACAGCTAGTAAATAAATAAAATGTGTAATAATTTTGCTAAAAGTTTAAGTTACAAAACTTGTTCGGCTATTTCCTGGTTTCAGTGTACTAGGTGACAAAACAAAACTCGAAGTGAGACGGTTATTGACCTCGAGTTTGTTTGATCACCAACTTACATAGTTAAATATGTTATGTCTTAATTTTTGAGCTATAATACATAATCGCAACTTCTTTCGTTCGGAAGATATGACGTGATCAGCTAGGGTGCCGTCACTTCAGCTTACACATATTTTTCGGTTTAATAGCTTATAGAGTATTTTTACCAGAGATTTAAAAATTTTGCTGCCAATGGCAGCTATTATGCCTTAATTTTAGAGCCATAGTACTTAATGATATCGTCTTTTGTTCGGAAGATATGACATAGCAGCTGGGGTGACGTCACTCCAGCTCACACACGTTTTTTGATCGTAGTTTCAACACTTTTTAAGTATTATCGTTCAGTTCTTACCTTCCAAGTGCAGCTATTATGCCTTATTTTTTTGACTATAGTCCAAAACCCTAAAGTCACTGGTTTGCCTGTATTAAATGAGGAAGCTGGGGTGACGTCACTCCAGCTAACACATACTTAACGACTCATATTAACGAAGTTTTTGTGCCAGCTAAATTAAGACTTGGAACTTTGATTGCTGTAATTATGCCTTAAATATTGGCATAGATAGAATTATTCTAGCACTTATGAGGAAGCTGCAGTTATGCACGTAGTTAAATGATCGATATGGTACCTTTTTCGAAGTGGTAGAAATTACAGTATTCTGTACAAGTGAAGTATGTAAATATATGTACTTACTTCTGACTCCCAACATTAGTCTCATTTCATTAGAAATGAAATTATCTCCACCTGAAAAGCAACAATCATACTATCATAAGTCAATATCAATGCAAAAAGATAAGTAAGGTTCAATACAAAAAGCCTGACTTTTCTATAGTCAACACAATCTAAGAAGTTGGCTCTGACAGCTATAAAAATGATCATCAATTCAATACATATAATAAATCTGTAGAAAAGTCGTTTTTGTACATCGAAAAAATTTCCAAAAAAAACATCCATGGTATTAAAAGATAATCAACAGAACCCATTTCCAGCATTCTTGGATTTTTTTTTCCTCCTCTTCGAAGTAATCGTAATCGTCTTCGTCAATGTTTGATAACAATGACTTACCCTCCTTTCTATGATGTTTCCGTCTTGCATGCCAGTCCTCCTCCTCGGAGTAATCGTCATCGTGTTCGTCAGAGTGATTCTTAGCCCTGCGGTGATGACGGCTTCTTTCGTCATCGTTGGCTGGAAAAACAAACTTATTTTTAATTTTAGGTTAGGAAAAGTTGTGACCAATTAAACAATGGGAGAACAATACGGGATGAAGTCTCATAGAGCTTAGGCCCTTGACAAGAGGTATTATATCATCGAAAGCGTGCCGATAGCAATTGGAAAAATGTCGAAAATTTATACGCTATCGAAATATCAGGTGATTTATCCCTGACATTTATGATTTCGCCATCGCTGACATCGATTGGCAAATGTCTAGAGGCTCTGGAAGGCTACTCATATGATAATATATAAGTAGTAACAGGAGTACATTGTTCACTATTTGTTATAAGTATATAGTAACATGTTATGACTAAGGACCGGCTTATTTGAAACATAAAAAGCTTGAAATATGCATGATAATTTGAATATGACTTCAGTAAATTGGTTCAAAGACTACGCGATCGTAGCAGTGCCAGCTACGTCGTAGCACATCATGAGCTACGCCGTAGCAGACTATAAGCTACGCCGCCGCCGTAGCACTATCTCTTGTTTGTAAACGGGCCGATTTTTCAATGTTCAGTTAACTTGTATCTGCAGAATAAAGATTTGATATGTTTTCAGTGCAAAAGCTGTCAAATCTCCATAATTATAACGCAGGTAAAATTTGTCAAAAAGATTGAAGAAAAATCGACCCACATTGTTTTCATATCCATAAAATCGAGAATTCTGAGAAAACTCTTAATTAAGTCTGAAGTGATTATATAAAAAATGTAACATTGAATCAGCATTTAATTAGAAATATTATATAGTAGTTACAATTAACAGCAAAAGGTTTTACCTGATTCTTCGGCAACTGCTACTGTCACTTGGACCTAGAACAGAACAATAATATTTTTACAATGAAAATCAATCCGTCTACAACTACATAGGTTTGTACCTACATAAAATAGAAAGCGCGCCGCCGCTTAAGTACTTTGTGGTACGTAAAACGTCGGGGATTCAGAGTCTTTAGAGCTCTTTCAATTTAAACGTTTGGTCTCGGACTGCTGCACGAGTGCACGATCAGCAGCCGTATTGCGTAAGTGAATACGGCAACGCAAAGAGTTTGACCGCTATCCAAACGATCAATTACATGCGAGATGAATGACGCGACGTGGATTTCCGTCTGTGTGATTGGTCGATTCGATAGCGTTCAAAGTCTTTGCGTTGCCGTTTTCACTTACGCAATATGGCTGCAGTTGAATTTATCCATAAAATGATCGCCGGTTAAAACTACGCCTTGCCGTATACATACACAATTACACGCATTCACGTACAACGAAAATACGCCTTAGCTTGTCAGCCGAGCTCACAGATCAATTAAAAAGCTCGACTATAGAAATTTAAAAAAATACAAATTATTCAAAATATTGGTATTTGTTAGTAAATAAACGTAATTTTTACTTAGGGTTCCGAACCCGAAGGGTTCAAAGGGAGGCCTATTGTTGTAACTCACGAGTCCGTCTGTCTGTCCGTCGTCTGTCACACGAGTTTTACGGCCAAACGGTTAGAGTCTTCTAATTTTCACAGTATACGTATATTTCAAAAATATTGGAAAACAAAGGAATGATGGAGGAATGAGGAAGGCCCATAAGTCAACTTTTTATACAAAGTTTTATTCGGCAGATTTTTTTTTGGCGCCCATTTGGCGTAGTAGCATTTGCTTGAGCGATTGACCCGCATGGAACAAATATTTGTATGACCTACAGATAGTTGTTCCGGCTCTGGGTGTTGTGTATGTGAGTTTATATGTTTGAAAATGCACCCACGATACAGGAAGAAATTCCTAATCTACATAATAAAAATCTGATTTAATAATCAGATTTTTCTTTGAAATTACTCCATTTATCTTATTATAACCAACTTGATTTTGCGGTTTGGTATGGAACCCCAAATGTGCAAAGTCCGACACGCACTTGGCCGGTTTTTATAAGTGCTTGTAGACACATTATTATAATTAGTTTGTTTATAGTTATAGTTCTTAATAATGAGGAACTTAAATTCTGGTCTGTAAAAAAAAAAATGTTTTTCAAATCTTCTATCTCGCTTTGTTTGAATGCTAATTACGTTATATTTTGTTATTGAGCCACCGTCTTTGAATTATAGACTGCCACCACGCGCTGTTATAACAAAGAGTTCAATTGCCTTTAAATTGACGAAACCACTTGATGGGTTTTTGGGACCAAGAGAGTTTGTTCTCTTACTAGAGTTAATCACCCTACCGCTGGCACGCCTCTTATTATTGGCACTTCTGAATTTACAGGCTAAAAATATTGTTATCTTTAAATATTTTTTTTTATTTACAACTTTTTAGTTATTTTTTTTTAGAATTAGTTAGGTACATTTAAACATATAATTGTCATATATCTTTGTAATCAACTCTTCAAACCCTTTATTTTGATATCCCACACGATGGGTGATGAAGAAGAAAAATATTGGGCCCCACAATATGGCACCCAAAATCCGCCATTTTTCTATTTTCCAATATTAATGTAACCAGTGACACTCGCAGGGTTTAAGACGAATCGATTGACATAAGTATCATCAAAATCGGCCAACGCGTTTGGTCTCTAGAACGAAACATAAGAACAAACATACATACATACATAGACTGATAAACACATTACCCTCCTTCGGCAGTCGGGTAAAAATAAGAAAACCATAGATTACTCAATTTTAGAATTGCCATGCCAGTAATGAGATAAATTTATTTTTAAAACAAAGGTGTAAATATGTACATACTTAAACACTAAACAAAAATAAACTTTACAAACTTATACTAGAACTAACTACTTACACTATATATAAAAGAAAGGTACACTTAGGGGTCGAAGTACTCCTCCACATCGCTATCATCCGGGAACGTGCCCAGAAGACTGGCAGCATTGCCACGTTGAATGGCAATGCTGATTCTTTGCGCAAAGAAAGAGCCAGCCCTCTGGTCACGCACAGTATCGATCAGTCGGCGAGAGATCTCCTTAAAAAGGAGACGTGCACTCGGGCCCAATGACCCAAGCGTTTCGACCCCAAACGGCTCAAAACTGTAATTACCAATTAGGTTACAGTATTTGCGCCGCTTGAGGGCTTCAGCAGCCGCAGCAGCAGCGCCAGCACAGCCCGCCGAACTAGGAACATGAGATGGAGCAAGGGTGTCGACACAGGTTGCGTCCCACACCAGAGGTCTACCCACCTTCCATGGCACCAATGTCATGCCATCTGGTCTCTTCCCATCGTCACGTACCAAACCGTTAGGTTCTAATACAGCTGGTACGCTGGCGGTGATAAGGGCTCGACGAATAATGTCAGTGATGCTGGCGTGCCGTGCTATGCGTCCTGCGCTCTTGCAACAAGAAAGGCCATGGTGCCCAAGGCTGCCGACAGCTTCACCACAATGGCACCGATGTGGAGCAACACAAGGTGCGCCTAAGCGTAGACAGGTTGCGAGCCGAAACGAAGAGTCATCCATCATAGTGCCTATGGTGGATGACGGGAGTGCTTGAAGCCACAAACCCGACTCCCATTCTCCCACAGCCAGCAGACGCGCACGCTCAGCAGTACTAGACGATGTATTTATAAGATTATTCTGAATAATACTGCAGAGCGGCACATCCCATCGTCTTTGGGAGGACAGGATGTCGGGCAAATCCGTATTGGGACAAGCCATTTTCCAAGCGTTCAACGCATCGGTCAAACACGGTACCTCAAAACCAACCAGTGAGGAAGGTAAGATGTTCCTGGTTAATTTATCAATACCGTAGACCGAGGAGAGGAAGGCTGGTAAACTTATACTTGAAATTTTGCGGACGCCGAGGCCACCCAAGCGAATGGGAAGCGTGGCTTGTTGCCATGCTCGGTCGTCCAAGGCCTCAATTGGGATGGATGAAAGTGTATTCTTAATAATTTGGTCTACTTTTTCTAAAAGTTGTGGTTGTTTCCATAAATGAGAGGAGCGAAGGCTATAAGTAAATTTTGGTCCAAAGCAACAATATCGAATAAGTGTGTAGGCCGAATGCATGTTAATTTGGAAAAGTCTTTCCGAGACATCGTTAAAATTTTGTATTTTCTGTTCAATAAAACTTGGAAAGGAATCATCAAAAATAGGAGAACCCAGGAGGTGAAGAGAATCTCTCTCAGTAATTTTAATATTAGGGGCTATGGCGTTGAATTTTGCTAAAATAGTGTGTCGGTCAGTAGTTTGTGGGACGTAAATTTCGCACTTCGAAAAGTTAAGTTCTAGACCAATAGAGCTAAAAGGTATTATTAGATTATTTTAGATCTATTGATCTTTAGATTTAGCTATTTAAAATCCTATTTTTGCCAGTAATAGGATTTTAAATAGCTTTTTTTTATAATTTAATGAAAACAATGTGTAATTACTATTTCATTGGATGAAACAATTCTTAAAATAATGATGGAAATATTATCCTCGGTGTCATTAAAATGCTTGCATGCTAGTGCATTTCAATATTATTTTCTGAATAGATATTTGTTTACGAAGCTAGGGGAAAGGCTCTCGTATAGTGCCAATAACTGGTAATCTTAATTCACATCACATCACATCACATCATCAGCCTAGTAATGTGCCCACTGCTGGGACACAGGCCTCCTCTCTGTGAGAGGGAATGGGCCGTAATCCACCACGCGGGCCCAGTGCGGGTTGGTGGATGTCACATGTCTTCGAATTTTTGGTTCTAGGACATGCCGGTTTCCTCACGATGTTTTCCTTCACCGTTTTGTGAGCAGTGGTGATGAAATAATTTACACAAAGTAAAGCGCCTGCCTGGGTTCGAACCCACGACCTACAACTTGTAAGTCACGGCCGATACCACTGGGCCACCACTGCTCATCTTAATTACTGGAGGATTTCTACTTACTCCAATTTTGTTATAGTAGACTTACTTTGCACTGTAGAGCGAAATCCAAGATTCCTTTTCGTAGTTGCACTGAACACCAGGTTTTAAAGGTAACACAAAGCACTAGGTAGATATTACACATACCTTAGAGTACAATAGGTATATCTTCCAAAAGACTTTTATTGTTACGAATTTGTACCAAACTTATTAGACCTCTAAAATCAAATCAAATATTTACAATCATCCTTAACATTTTCTTGGCTTCTTGGCTTTGTTCTTTCTGGTTTTTGCTCACCAAGCACAGGGCCACATTTCCGAGTATAAAAATGCACAAAATGATTCAGAAATACTCGTATCAAGAAACTTCACAAAAATATCAGAAACCCTTAATTCATCACCAAATCTTACATACCTACTTCAACTAGTCCTAACGACGTATCCCTTTGAACATCGCATTGTATGTACCTGCCTATATTGACACACATGTACAATCACACACTTCTTAAAACAAACAAATAAATCCGTTAATACTTACAATGAACAGAATTACAATCAATCCAAAAAGTAAACGCATTATGAACTAAATTATAGCACTCTCTAGGTGGACAGATCAAAACTATCTGTTATCCACTGTGGAGTTACTTTAATTCGACAAGATTTATATAATTGTATATACAAATATTAAACAGCTGTGTAAATGCCATGTTGTTGATTTAAAGACTAATTTTCGTTCGATTTTTGGGTGTGACGTGGTGGCTAATTATTTAAAGATATTATTGGAACAACACCATCACAATATGCCAAACCATTGAAACTCTTGAAAGCTAGAATCGACCGTGGTGATCACCAGAAAAGCAACGAGGCAGTGAAGCTCGGCGAGTCTGAGAAAATTTACAGGATCTAGTTTCAGATTACCAAAAATCACACTTAACGTGCAGAGCCGTTGATTTTCGTTTGAGAGGTTGCGGTATGATAAATCTGAAGAAGTACCTAATCGTGGGCTGGCTAAATAAGATATTTTTTTAAAGTTGTCCGAAACGAGATTTTGAAAGGTTTCAGATTTCTCAAAATCTGACGACTGCCAACATTTCTTTCTTTCTGAAACTTTTCAGGTTTATTCTTGGTGTTCTCGCAGCAAGTCGCATTTGTTCAGCTATCAACTTTTCACCCTGAATATGCTTGCTCAAAAAACCAGCCTCTTTAGAGGATTATGTTAATATCGCAAGTGCGAAGTGATTGCTGCCTTACCGCACCAGAAACTTATGCTGCAGTATTTGATTCCCGATTCAGGCAATGCCAGTGGAGCCTTTATGTGTGCCCGGTTGGTAAATATTTGCTAGCCATTCTCAACTGGCGAAGCGAGTACTTATATCACTACATTGCATCTATCCCTACCCCTTTACGGGAAATCGGACTTCAACTTTTATTGTAGATAATGCCAACTTAATATTACAAAAGGCCCAAAATTAGTAACAGCGAGCATTAACTCCGTTAAAACAATATAACATGACGTACTTATTTAATGCAAATAGCGACCGTGACAATATTGAAATTTAATTTTATTTGCCATAGTTATTGAACGAGTAAGCGTACGTTTTACGTTTAATACCTATTATTATTAATTATTGACTTCTGCCAGCGACTTCGCACGCGTGTAATTCGAAAATCATTCCAAGAAAACAAACTACCATTTCATTTCATTTATTCATTAACAATTTTACAATGTGTCTGAATTACAAAAATTATAAAAACAAGCTTAAATCAATTTTTAACTAAGGACCAACACAAAATCACCAATAAAATTAATCAAATTTAAGTACATCAATTGTCACAATTTAAAACATTACCGGATCCTTACTTAGTATCCGGGATACAAAGTATCTTGAGGCCTAATCTAGGACATGGTCTACCCGTGTGCCAAGTTACATCCAAATCCGTACAGCCGTTAAAACGTGAAAAGGTAGCAAACTGACAAATAAAGTTAATACTTTCGTATTTTAATATTTGTATCGATCACAGACATAAATCTAACTAGATAACGCAAGTCCCTCCATCTGTATGAAAACCAAGCGTGCCACTTTTTCACAAACAATTTAAAAACAAATTTACTTATCAATAAAAGAAAACATTTCCAATGCCTCGGCCAACGTTTTCTGTTTAGTCTTTACGGCTCAATATGACATAATTAGGCATTTTTTCTAGATTTCGGTGGATCGCTGGTGCCAAAGTTACACTTATCTTAAATTTGTGCCAAAATAATAACTTAAAAGTGTAACTAAATTATATTTTTGGAATGGTTCATTTAGTAGCTTTCATTTGACACCCGTATTGTTATGACAACGAAAAAATAATTGTATCAACCCCTTTTTTTTGGAGAGGGAGGGGACATTTTTGTTACATAGCCTGGCACTCCCACAATTGTGACGAATCCAACGACACCTCACATTTCGTAATACTTCAAGTCATTTGAGTTGTAGAGCGTGCTATAGAAATGGACATACATACATATATAATTACATACAGACATATATTTTCACGCACCAAACTCGTAAGATTTGCAGTAACTTGCAGTGTCGCGCCGTTTGCTATAACGCACTAGCGGCAACGGAACTACGCGACGCGCGACGGCGGCGGCGCGTCAAACTTGGTAAGTTGGTCTACTTTGTTGCGCAGTGCCACTACATGTAGTTCCGCTGCCGCATTTTGTATTGTACAATTATTAAAATAAACAGGAATTGCAGAATTACAGGCTGAACTTGTAGATGGGCCTGGAGACATGCATTGCGGTACATTCATGTTAACTTCGTTTAATGTATTTTCTATAGAATTAAATATTGTTTTTATTTAGTCTTTATTAGGTATAAGGCAAAGATCGTGTAGCCGCAACAGCCAAATAATATACGATACTTTTGTTCTAAACTTGTTCCATTTTTAAAAACGTCATTTACATTGTCTCGATTTCGAAGTAATATTATAGGTACCTGGCCATGTCGACAACTTTGGTTCTCTGCAGGATCATCACCTCGTTTCGGATTCGATCCCTTAGAGAGACTCTGTGCATAACCCTTTCCATAGCTCGCTGAGCAACGTTGAACTGATGAACCAGCCGTATTGTGAGTGTCCACGTCTCGACACCGTAGGTCATAACAGGTAGGATTTTTGCACAGGTTGAAGATTTTGGTCTTCTGGCTTTGTAGAATACGCGGCAAGAAGACTCGACGAAGTTTTTCAAACGTCGCGCAATGTAACCTGATTTATTTGTTATTACACGCACTGGAACGCCTTGCGGCAATTACACCAATGGAACACAATCTTATAATAAACTCACTATAAGCTTTGGTTTCCTCACGATGTTTTCCTTCACCGCTGTCAGCAATGTCCAAGATAAACTTGGAAAGTATATATGGATTTGAAAAAGTCACATTGGTACTTGCCCGGATTCGAACCCACGACCTCCAGCACGAGAGGCGAGGTCTTAGCCACTGGGCCTGGGCATTACTGAACTCCATAACCCATTGCAGTTACTGAGAAGCACAGACTACCATAGGTCGCCAATAAGCTTTGCCGTGTTCCGCTTTGAAGAGCACACGAGACATAATCAGCATTGTCTGTTTTCATACTCTGTTCTCGTCATTCTGGTATGGCTACTTTATTAAGGCGTTTGAATTCCCCAATGTTAACGCAGTTCTGTCCGTGCTCCCGCTCGGTGCAACCAGAATATCAATATTGAACCTCCTTTTGGACAGTTTTGTTTGCAAAATATTCTTTAATTTACATATGCTATTTCAGTTATGAAGAAATTCCAGCCATCTATTTTTCTGTGTAAAAATTCCAGCCATCTATTTTTCTGTGTAAAAATTCCAGCCATCAATTTTTCTGTGTAAAAATTCCAGCCATCAATTTTTCTGTGTATAAATACCAGCCATCAATTTTTCTGTGTTAAAATAGTTTTAAACATGGAAGTCGTTTTGGAGGAGTATCCAAAAGTAGCGAAAAAATATCGTGTAGTTAATTATTTTCTTAAAGCAAAACAACAAGTTATATATATAGTACACGAAAAAACCATGTTTCACAAATAATGTACCTGCAACAATAATAAATATACGTATATTCAAACCTTTTAACCTATCCTTTACCACAGATAATATAATACTAACATACAGATGCCTCATCCCGAAAAAAAACTGTGCCGACGTAACTAGCGTTTTTCGTCTGAATAAGATGATTATTTTTATAAGTACTTCGATCGCGTTCGGTTCCATTCCATGGTGTTAGCAGCGACACAGATAATATAATTCTACGCAGCGACTTACAAGTAAAAGCGTTTTTCGTGACTATTTTTTTATTTAAATACAGTGACGATTTGTTTTATAGTATTTTTTTGCAAGTTTTTACAGTTTCATTGTACCAACATGTGTTACAATACAAATTTAAAAAATCGAATGGCATGCCTCAGAAATTTAAAACCGCGCCATCTATTGGAATCAAATGATCCGTTCAAATAATCTTTGAAATGTGAATTAAGTGCCCAGTATTCCATAATTTTGTGCTTAGGAGAGTTGATTAAAAAAGAAAAATACAATTTTATGATCAATTCTAGAAAATGTTAATTTTACACACAATTCAATAACGAATCGATGCATATCGCGCCATCTAGTGACATTTATTTGAACCAATTTTTTTTTGTTAGCGCTGGGTCCTGTGCAGTTACTAAGGTGTATGCTTTAGAAAGTAACCGTTTTAGGTACTAAAGCGGTGGGAAGACCTTAAGTACAGCTCTTTGTGAAGGAACTCGTCTGAGGCAGTACCTACTCTCTTCATCAATACTAACCTGATACTTGTATTTTATATGGACCAACCGAAAGTAGCTACAAATATCAACTTATTTTTGCCATCAAAAGCGTTATTGTATTCTTGTTTGAAGAGTATGGGTAGGTATACCTAATTACTGGCACATGACATATTTCAGTCTCATAGTTGTCTCTGGGACGACAACGCGTCTGTGACTCGTCTTGTATTGCCTTAAGGTAACTGCAATCATTTATCCAATACCGAAAGTCAGAAGGAGTAAGAACTTTACAATGATCGACTAGTTTTGTTGTTAAGAACTAGATAATCTTAAACAGTGGACGCCCGCGACCCTCACAAGATCATCAGAGCACAGCGACCACAGGTAGCTGTCGGGGCGCCATGTGACAGGCCTTCCAACGCTGCGAACTTATGGCCATTCGTCTTGAGAGCAATATGCCTACTGCCATATATTTTTGTTACACTATCTCTCAGTTTCCCAGCTCAAGATTATCTCAGGATTAATGTGACAAAATTGCCAAGCACGCGTTATCTGCTGGGATTGGCTGTTGAAAATTCATACAACCAATCACAGCAGATAACGCGTGCTTGACAATATTTGTCACATTAATTCTGCGATAATTTTTAGCTGGGAAACTGAGGGTAAGTCACATGACAGATCATTGCGAAGACGCATGGGATAGGCTTATGTCCAACTGTAGAATTCTTTCAGCACAAATGACGAAGACGACGATTTTATTTTCCTGTTCTCACACACTTTTGTCTACATTTCTTTTTCATTTTTCCTTTTCGCGGGTCTGCTGGCAGAAATTTCTTAAGAAATAAGCAGTTCCCTTGTACTCTATTGTCTTGATGTATTGTCTTTATGTATTATACTGTGTGTGTACATTAATTATTAAATAAATAAATAAGATAAAAAAATAAAAATAAAAAAATCCTTTATTTCAGGCGATTTAACACCCATATAAAATCACACATAAAACAATAAAAAGAAAATATACAGACAATAACAAAATATATAGAAAACACACATACAATAGACATACAAGATACATATTAATACAATGACTATAATGAGGCCGAGCTCGGAGCATGTCTGCTGCAGCAATGCCTGATGTAAGGGCAGTCAAAGCGGCCAGCGATCATAGCCAGAACAGTGTTGGAGCTGGCCCGCACCCTGCGCACTAGGGACGCGCACCGCTTGCGCATGGTGGTGTGGAAACAGTCGGTGCGCGCCTCCGCAAACATGCCCGAAGCGCTGCAGAAGCGGGGCAGCCCCAACACCGCCCTGAATGCGTTATTATACTGGACACGAAGGGCGCTGTAGGAAGCCTTTGTATATGAAGCCCATAGGCTGCACGTGTAGAGAGAGGTACAAAATGCTTTAAATAGCGCTATCTTTACTTGATGGGAACAACGTGCAAACCTACGAGCGATCATATTTGCTTTTATCGACAGCGCCCTTCGCTCCCGTTCAATATCAACATGGTCCCTCATGTCAGCTGTTACCCAGTGTCCCAAGTATTTAAACTGCGTATCACGTTCTAAGGGCACACCTTTCAGGTCAATTGAAGGAACATGTTCTAAGGGTTTGCTGCCAACTTGGAATACCATATATTGACTCTTAACAAAATTATATAAAAGACCATGTCTGACGACGTATTCCTCACATAACCGTAATAATTTGCGAATTCCACACACTGACGCGCTCAGCAGAACCATGTTGTCTGCATAACTTAGATTGTTTACACAAACGTCATCAATATGGCAGCCGACATGCTGACTGCTGAGCGTGACAATCAGCTCATTCATGTACAGGTTAAATAGCGTGGGTGAGGTTAATCCACCCTGTCTTACGCCACATTCTAGCCTGTACGTGACATTGTTAACCTGATGCGTATACCAATACTTAAAGATTTTAATAAGTTCATGTGGCATACCTATGCTCTCAAGCTTTTGCCACAACACATCGTACGACACCAGATCAAAAGCCCTGGACAAGTCGAGGAAGCACGCGAAAACTGGTGTTTTACGATCAGTATAGTATCTGATGGCATGCTTGAGACACAGTATTGCACTGTCCGTTGATAGCTTTGGTCTAAATCCAAACTGGTTATCGTGCAATTTAACGTATTTATTTAACTGTATCTCAAGCAAACCGTCAAACACTTTTGATGATGATAGAACGAATAAAACGCCAGGAAACAGGA
Source organism: Orthosia gracilis (assembly GCA_947562075.1). NCBI lineage: Eukaryota > Metazoa > Arthropoda > Insecta > Lepidoptera > Noctuidae > Orthosia > Orthosia gracilis. The sequence goes on from OX387277.1 coordinate 12,188,220, forward strand.
TTAGTATAGTCACTATAATAATTCTACGTAATTGACTGAGCAGTTGTTCAAATAAAAAATATATTTAAAAATAACAAAATAACCGACTGCTTAAATAGCGAACTAAAAAGACGTAAACAAGATGAAAATCATGTTGTGCAATCGGAGGATACATATGCGCGAGCTGGCTGACAAAAAGCAGTCGGATATTTTGTTATTTTTAATATCTTTTATTTACAACTTTTCAGTTTTTTTTTTTTATTGGGCTCTGAATGTTTTTATTTACATATGTACATTATTTGTAAACTAGAGTTATGACTAAAATAAGAGTAAAATATTTAAAATTACGGGGCGTCAAAAAATTCATCCACATCGCTGTCAACAGGAAAAGTGCCCAGAAGGCTGGCAGCATTGCCACGTTGGATGGCAATACTGATTCTTTGGGCAAAAAAAAGGCCAGCCCTCTGGTCTCGTGAAGAGTCGACCAACCGTTTGGCGATATCCCGAAATAATAGGTGTGCACTCGGACCCCATGGCCCTAATGTTTCAACCCCAAACGGCTCAAACACATAATTACCAATTAAGTTGTTGTACTTGCGCCGTTTAAGGTTTTCAGCACCTGCAGCAGCCGCCCCAGCGCAGCCCACCGTACTAGGAAGATGGGATGGTGCAAGGGTGTCGACGCAAGTTGCATCCCACACCAAAGACCTACCCAACTTCCATGGCATTATGATCATACCATCAGGTCTCTTCCCATCAACGCGTGCCAGGCCATTGGGTTCTAAGATAGCTGGCACACCGGCGGTGGCAAAAGCACGACGGATGAGATCATTAATGCTAGCATGCCGCGCAATCCGACCTGCACTCTTACTGCATGAAAGACCATGGTGTCGACTGCTTCACCGCATTGACAGCGATGTGGAGTACCACAAGGAGCGCCCAATCGCAGGCATGTAGCGAGTCGGAAGGTTGTGTCACCTAGCATAGTGCCTATGTTAGGTGACGGTAGTGCCTGAAGCCAGAGGCCTGACTCCCACTCACCCACAGCCAGCAGGCGGGCACGCTCAGCAGTATTGGTAGACGTATCAATAAGGTTATTCCGTACCAACCTGCAGAGCGGCTCATCCCACTGTCTCTGGGAGAATGGGTTCTCGGGCCGATCCGTATCCGGGCAAGCCACTTTCCAAGCGTCCTCTGCATCGGTCAAGCACGGCACTTCCGAATCAACCAGGGAAAGAGCTAAAATTCTCCTGGTTAGCTTTTCAGTGCTGTGGACAGAAGACAGGAACGCTGGTAAGCTTACACTAGAAATTTTGCGGACGCCGAGGCCACCAAAACGAATTGGTAGGGTGGCTTGCAGCCACGCTCGGTCATCCAAGGCCACATTTAGAATGGATGTTAATGTGTTACGAATAATTTGGTCAATTTTGTCCAAAAGTTGTGGTTTCTTCCAAAGAGGAGAAGAACGGAGAAAATATATAAAATTTGGACCGAAACAGCAATACCTGATAAGGGTGAATGCCGAATGTAAACTAATTTTGGAGAGTCTATCCGAAATATCATTAAAATGTTTGATTTTGTCTTCGATGAAAGATGAAAAACTTTCTTCCAAAATAGGGGAACCTAGGAGGTGCAGGGAACTTTTTTCTAAGATTTTAATTTGCGGGGCTATTGCATTAAATTTTTCTAAAGATGATTGTCTGTCGGTAACGTCAGAGAGATAAATTTCGCACTTTGAGGGGTTAAGTTCCAGGCCGATAGATTTAAATTTCTGTTTGAGGAGTTGCAGATCATTTAAAACGGTGTCAACATCACCTCCTAGCGTTCCATCATCTAAATATAACGTGTGGTATTTAGATGATGGAACGTTGAATTTTGAATTTAGTTGTTGGATTATGGGATCAAAATCAAAAATCAAAATCAAAATCAAAAACGTTTATTTCAAATAGACCAATTAGAGGCACTTTTGAATTGTCAAAATGTCGGTCAGTCAAACAAAGAAGTGAAGCTAAATTGCACGTTCCAAGGAGTAGATCTCTATGGAGAAGAACGTGCAAGAAACTCCATGGACACTCTTTTAAATCATATGTGTTACATATAATGTTTGGTTACATATTTCTTGTTGCTTCTATTATGTGAGCACAATGTAGATAATAATAAAAAAAAAAATTAAAAGATAGGAACTGAATTAAACCACTGGCAGCTAAGAGATGACCAGTCTCATCTGACGGCACCCGTTCACGAGCATGACGCGTGCATCAACCCCACTCAGCTCAACCATTTTGAAGGGAACCGAATGACCCAATAACACGCGCCACCAACAGCGAGACATTTGAGTGAGCATGACAAACTCTCAACTGCCATGCTTGCAATGTCAAAATAAAAAAATAAAAAGTTGTAACCTAATAAAAATGCTCCATGGTACTTCACATTCACAAATTTGAGAGAAAAAAAAAAGTGCTTCTACATTATACAATGCTATTATTTCTAAATATAACATGTAAAGAATCCTTTGAAATAAACAAATGAAATAAAAATAAAACACTGAAAACAACAATACGAAAAGGGCAGCAGCATCTCTTCCAATATAAACTAATTTGTAGCTACAAATGTATGTGGCTGTGGAGCAGGACCGGCAGGATGAATAGCCAAACTGCAGATTCCAAAGTATTGTCCATATATAATAATTTTGATGGATGCCTATAGCATTGCCACATAAAACCATAAATTTCGGGTAGTAATTTTTTGACTTCAGCCAACAAAGTGTCCCTGTTCACGGAGTTGAATGCGTTCTTGACGTCAACTTTGAGAATGACCTCACCTTTTTGTGAGTCAAGAAACGAGGATATGTACGGCAGCCTCACAGCCCCCTCTGGAACCAAAACCAAGTTGAAGGGGCTGGAACTTAGTTGCAAGTGTTTCACTGTACACCTTGCAACATATTTTGGCTGCCAAACGCCTGTAGGTGCAACCGACAGCAATGGGACGGATGCCGCCGTCCTTCTTGTGCAGGGCACACAGGTTAGCCTCATACAAGACGTCGACGACGCCATCGTTCACGCCGCCGGAGAGCATTAAGTTGATCAGAACCGCAAGCTCCTTCAAGAGCGATTCACCAGCTTCCCCGGCGCCTGAACTCAACAAATCTTTCAAATGCTGTGGAGTCAGGCCGTCGAGGCCGCCGGCAGAACCACTCCGGAAAGAGCTCACGGCTGCGATCAACTGCGAGGCTGTAATTTGGAAAAAAGATGAATCCTGAACGAGGGGGTCGGGGTTGACGGGCGAGTCGGGGAAGGTGAGATCATCCGCAGGCGCTGGGTGTTTACTCTCTAGAGCTGCAAGAGTCTCCGGAGCGCCACCACATCACTGCTGTACAGTAGTCTGGCCGCCCCCCTTATGTCACCCTCACCTAACTTGGATTCCACATGAGCACAAATGCCTTTCTGAGAAATATTAAAAAACGGTAATTTGGAGCCTAAAATGCGGGCCGAATTGTTGCAGTTTCCTTTAATTTGGTTTGTTAATGACTTTTGATTTGCCAATTTTTTTTGAACATGCAGAATCCTATAAGGGAAGGTGAGTAAGTACTCCCAGGCACGTTGTGAATTCTCCTGGGTCGCGTGACGAACACATTGCGCTAAACTTAGAGCAACAGAGTGCCTCGCGCCCCGGCAACGACGATATAACCACTTGACGGCGCATACAGTGCCCCGACGCTCGAAAACTATTAGTATTTTGTCGCCTATGTAAAGGCTTCGGTACTAGTAACCATTTTAGTTGTGTCCAGTTATTAGACCTGTATGCACGCTAAATAAATACAAATTGTTTTATCTTTTTATTGCAATTATAACGCATAAAAATGCCCTCATGCGCCGTAAAGGGGTATGGGAAACATGCCAAGACATCTAGTTACAAAAAGGATGCCATAACTTTTCATCGGTAAGTAAACAGTACGAAAATTATTTTTAATTTAATCAGATTATGAGACACCGCAGGGATCTAGTTAAAATGGTGGATGGGGTAAACGAGCACAATTTTGAGTCCCGCGTTGATGTCTTTTGCCAAAGTCTCGCTCTTTCACTAGACAATTCTAATGCTTCTATCCCTTTCTCTCCCTTTGTATTTTTATCGTAAATATCTGTGCTGTTACTTTTAATAGCTGAAGTCGATATCGATAATAATAAAATTAAACTTAATAAAAAATGTATGAAAAAATATCTATCTACTTTTAACCGACTTAAAAAAAGGAGGGTGTTCTCAGTTCGTCGAATTTTCTTATGTATTATGTTCCCGGATTACTCGTATACGGCTTGACCGATTTGGAAAAATACTTTTTGTTTCTCTATGTCCCCGACACACATATTTATATTTGTAATTGATTGATTTTTATTAAATAATATTTATATGATTTTAATTGAGTATTTTTAATAATGTTAAAATCCATTTTATCGATATCGACAATTTTCCCTTAATCGAGTTGATCAACCCTAACGATAGCCATACCTTTTTTTTTTTTTTGATCTCGCTGGGAAAAAATGCATTACGCATACCCACCCATTGGGGGAATGGGGGGGGTATGTGGGACTCCCCGGAATGAATCCGGTATACCCACTAAAATAACCCAGCGGCACTCCCGCATCGTCTTGAATTGGAGGAGGACTGGGAAACTGGCAGAGCCTTTACGTCCAGTCCCCCGCCGACGACCGCCCGCCTTTACAGCGGGGCCTTCACGCCCCTCCCTCAGTGGAGGAGCCCGGGAACGACCGCGAGTGCTCGGCCGTTCCCGCCCGACGAGGGTGGTGACTCGTGCAATGCGAGCGAAGGCGCCCCCGCGCCTGTCGCCCGCTAGTCACCACCAGGAGGTGGGAGGAGACGATCGTACAACCGCCTTCTCCCACCCCTTCTTCGCCTGCGGTGCGGCGGCGCGAGAGGATCGTCCTCCCGCGCCCGCTCCGCCGCCTCCTTTTGCGACATCACGACCTCGCAAAAGGAGGCAACCGCCGCCCAGGCCTCCTCACTCCCCATACCCATACCTACGCAACTTACTTTGAACTGACCAATTGCAGCCGCGCGTTCTTCCTCGTCTCCCGGCCCGCGGTAGTGAGTCGTGTGCTTCGAAGAAATCGGCCTATAAGCTCTCTAGTGGTTATATTCTCTTTGCGCCCCGGGGAACTCTTTTTAGGATTGGAGTGGAATTTTTGAATTTAGACAATGTTTTCCACAAAGTTTCTTCAAAAGGTGTTGCTGTCGGGGATATGGCTGGGGGGCACAAAGGTACACTATGAGGTTTGTGGACCTTGCCATAGTGTATCTTAAGCCCCCGTTCGCCTTTGAAAAAACGAGCCTGGGAGCAATGTGGGCATCTTATCAGCTGAACATCCAGTGATGCGATAGGTTGACTGGCACTAATTATTCCGGCGTCGCTACAGCCGGCGCCAAACATAAAAGAAATACACTTACACAAAACTTACCAAAATCACAAAATAATAAACACTAATAACTATAAAATTCACTCAAAAAAAACATAACATATTTTTTTTTTGGCAATTCGCAAACATAACATTACAAATAAACAAAACGAAAGTTTATATTGTTGCCTAGCAACCGAGTGCGGCGCAGTCGCGCTGGCGGCATGGAGGGCCGCGCCGGCCCCGTTAGCAATGATATTTTAGCGTTATTTTAGCGCAGCGCAGCCCTGGTTAGCAATGACAGAAGGTGTCGCGTGTATGTTTGGCGATATTTCTGATCTTGCTGATAATAGGGATGCTTCCTAGACTCCTCCGTGCCTTGCAAAGCACGCCTTTTCAATCGTTATCTAGTCAAATTTTTAGTACCTAAATGCTGTGATAAAGTGTGGGTTTACAGAAAATGCATAATCAGTATCTCTTATCTCCCTACTGCTGGGAGACAGGCCATTTTTCCGAGAGTGAGAGTTGGCTGTAATCAAGCACAAGAGCCCAGTGCAGGTTGGTCGACGACACAATCATATATAGAATTTCTGTATCAGGTACAGGCCGGTTTCCTCAGTCGTAACTAATTTACGTAGATGCGAGGCAGCACGTATTTCTTGCAAATAAATTATTATTTTGAATAATAATAATAGGATATTATTTTCTTTGAAGTGGACATTCAAATTTTTTTTTTTAAAGCACATTATATTGTGAGCAACCACGTATCAGAGCCATAGGTCATCACTGGCAACACACACTGTTCATAGACTTTCGTCTTGAGACACTGTGTGGACGAGAATATACCGCGCAACTTCCCGAACGCTGCCCAGCCGAGTCGGATTCGACGGTTGACCTCTTTCTCGAAGTTGGAGAAGAAGGGAGAAGGAAGGAAGAATGTACCCAATGTATATTAAATTGGTCCAGTGGTCGATTACTGAACGTGGGATCCGCGGTCTGTCAGGTAGTGTTATTGTGTTTTCATGAGGAATCATTAGGGGCCTTCCACCGCTTTAGTGCCGTAAAACGGTTAATTTCTAAAGCATACTCCTTAGTAACGGCTAGGTTAAAAGGTTTGATAAAAATATATATTAACTTTTTAGTTAATTTTTCTTTTGGAAATTCTTCGGGCTTCCTGGTAACCGGTAACCCTGGTCCTCTTGCGGATCTTTACATTTCTGATTCGATCACGCAAGGAAACTCCGCGCATCCAGCCCTCTCCATTGCCCTTTGGGTGACTGTAAGCTTTCTGATGAGGCATATTGTGAGCAACCACGTATCAGAGCCATAGGTCATCACTGGCAACACACACTGTTCATAGACTTTCGTCTTGAGACACTGTGTGGACGAGAAGATACCGCGCAACTTCCCGAACGCTGCCCAGCCGAGTCGGATTCGACGGTTGACCTCTTTCTCGAAGTTGGAGAAGAAGGGAGAAGGAAGGAAGAAGTACCCAATTAGATCATTTGTCCCAGGTAGACATAATCGCCCATAACTTCGAGTGTAGAATCTCCGACATTAATAGTGTGAGTGGGTGTAACATGGGCACTCGACATCACCTTGTTTTTGTCCATGTTCATCCTAAAACGCACTCTTTCGGAAGCTCTACAGAGGTCATCGAGCATTGTATGCAGACGCTAATATAGTTGTGAAAAGGCTGGCCAGAAGATTTGCATCAAAAAAGGTCACAATATTTAAGACATGTGTGAAATTTAATTTCAAAATTGGTCCAGTGGTCGATTACTGAACGTGGGATCCGCGGTCTGTCAGGTAGTGTTATTGTGTTTTCATGAGGAATCATTAGGGGCCTTCCACCGCTTTAGTGCCGTAAAACGGTTAATTTCTAAAGCATACTCCTTAGTAACGGCTAGGTTAAAAGGTTTGATAAAAATATATATTTATTATTGTTTCATGTACATTATTTTTGAAACAAGGTTTTTTCGCGTAACCAATAGTTTTGCTTTAAAAAAAATATTAACAACACGATATTTTTTCGCTACTTTTGAATACTACTCCAAAAAGACTTGGATGTTTAAAAATATTTTTACACAGAAAAATTTATGTCTGAAATTTCTTCATAACTGACATAGCATATGTAAATCAAATAATATTTTGCAAACAAAACTGTTCAAAAGGAGGTTCAATATTGATATTTTGGCATCGAGCGGGCGCACGGCCATTACTGTGTTTACATTGGGGCGTAATATCGCCTTAATAGAGTGGAGTCAAGATTTAGGTTAAACAACTTTTAACTTTCGTAACTTAAATCGGTATCCTAAGGTCTATGTTATAGGGGGTAAACCTTTTGACATTAATCTGGCATAAGGCTCGGCGCAAACGGACCACCGACCACAGTCACAGGTGGCTGTCTCGCGCTACCGCCACATTTGTAACAGTGGCAGAAGTGCGCGACGTAGTGTCCCACGCGGCTTCGCTCCCGTCAACTCGCTACCTACCTACCCATCTAAACCATTTACGCAGCGCACGCATCGGCAACTCCCAAAAAGGAATATTTTTTACCCGTTTTTGCTACATTTTTCATTTATGGTCCGCTCCTATTGGTCGTAGCGTGATGTTATATATCCTATAACCTTCCTCGATAAATGGGCTAACCAACACAAAAAGAATTTTTCAATGCCAACCAGTAGTTCCCTAGATTAGCGCGTTTAAACAAACAAACAAACTCTTCAGCTTTATAATCTAATATATAAAATTCTCGTGTCACAGTTTTCGTTGCCATACTCCTCCGAAACGGCTTGACCGATTTTGATGAAATTTTTTGTGCTTATCCGGTATCTATGAGAATCGGCCAACATCAATTTTTCATACCCCTAGGGTAGGGTAGGTAGGGTAGGGTAGAGTAGGGTAGGTAGGGTAGGGTAGGTAAGGTAGGGTAGGTAAGGTAGGGTAGGTAGAGTAAGGTAGGTAGGGTAGGGTAGGTAGGGTAGGGTAGGGAGGGTAGGTTCTTCCTTTAAACCTAAAAATTAATTATAAAGGACAAACTATTGATAGCGTTAACGTGGCTAAATTCTTGGGTATATTGATTGACAGTCAATTAACTTGGAAACCGCAGGCTGAAGAAGTTTGCAAAAAATTAAGCACGTCTGCGTATGCTCTCTATAATCTGTCCAAGAAGGTTGGCGTGGATACATTAATGGTTGCATATCACGGTTTGGTGGTCTCTATTCTAAGGTTTGGTGTAATATTCTGGGGTAATTGTTCCGAGAGGGAGTCTATATTTAAAGCCCAAAAACGGTGCATAAGATCCATTTTTGATCTCAAGGTTACAGATAGTTGCATTCCCTTTTTCAAGAAACACAAAATACTTACTTTTCCCAGTATATACATTCTCGAAGAAGCTATATTCGTTAAAACTAACAAGCATCTATTTCCCGCTTTGAATGATACGAGGATGCGAACTACTGCTCTGAGATCGAAATATCAGAGTCTATTGTGTACTGGTAGATATAACACTGCTTTGCTTAAAAAAAACATTATTGGTATGGCACCTGTTATATTTAACAAATTGCCAAACTGTATTAAGGATCAGCCCTTAACAAAATTCAAGAAACTCCTATCCTCGTTGCTGACGGAGAAATGTTATTACTCTGTTACCGATTTTATAAATGATGAATTGTACTAAAAGCTTCACTTTATATCTTTTATTATGTGAATTAATTATTATGTAAATAATTTTAGAATTATCTGATTCATGATCTCATTTTGAATTTAATAACCTAGTTTTTTAATTATCTGTATGTTAACCACAATATTTTTGTATGCCAACAGGCAGAATGTACTGGGAATATATCCGTAACTAACACCATTATTGTAATACCTGCATTCTATATAAATAAAGAAATTATTATTTCGTTTATTAAATTTTTTACACATCTACTTTTTACATTTTTAAATATTTCTTTATAAAAACAAATCATAAAAAAAAAACATTTAAAAATATAAAAAATAATGGTGGTCCACCGGTGTCGGGAGCAGGGTCCAAGCTACCGGTGGTTAGGACTCCAGAGACAGGAACCTCCTCACAATGCGAGCCGTATCGAGGAGTACTGCCTTCTGTATCAGGCCCTTGATCCAACCGTGTAATGACAGCCTCGACAGATGGTCGTCGAGGCTCTTGGCCATCAGGCCGTTGGCCGTAACAACAATCGGCACAATGATTGCCGAGTCCACATTCCACATGTCGACAACCTCGTGTGCTAAGTCGAGATACTTGATTTGTTTCACTTTCTCAGCTTTCACGAGGTTCTCGTCATGCGGGATGGTGACATCGATTATCATTGTGCGGCGCGCTAATCGGTCTATCACCACTATATCCGGCTTATTGGCGACAATAGTCCTATCAGTGATGATAGACCGATCCCAGTACAATGTGACATGGTCATTTTCGAGACGAAAAAATTACATATTATTATTATTATTATTAGGGTAGGGTAGGGTAGGTAGGGTAGGGTAGGGTAGGTAGGGTAGGTAGGGTAGGGTAGGTAGTGTAGGTAGGTAAGTAGCCAAATGACGGGAGCGAAGCACCGGGGGTCAGCTAGTATTAGTATAGATTAATGTCAAAAGATTTACTACAATTCGCCAATTTATCGTCGCCTGCGAGGCAATCAACCAGACACTAAAGCCGTACTGCACGCACGTATTCCGCGCGTACGGTTGTATTGTAATGGAGTGTCGGGGGCCTGCTTTGAGGATGCCACTTCACGTTGAGTTGAAGAGATACGAACATTATTGAAGAAAAGGCACAGACTGTCTGCGGTGGAATTGTTAGGTATGGTTTTAGCGGGTAACGGCTCACTGCTCAGATTCAAGTCCGTCAACTTAAGCGTCCATGAGGATGTGCTGTCCTTGTGGTATCTGAGTATCCATAAAGCAAGCGTGAGACGCTTCCAAAGACCAGGTGCTGTGAAGCAGCTTGGGAGAGGCCTATGTCCAGCAGTAGACTGGGAAAAGCTGAGTTGGATACCACTTCTTCAGGGAAAACAGCAGCCTGATTGCGTACGTGAATTCGGCAAGGCGAAGGATTTGATCTCATCAATCGACCAATCACGTCCGAGATGAAAGACGCGTTGTGGATTTCCGACTATGTAATTGGTCGATTGGTCGGGTTATATCAGTGATGGGCAAAGTGCGGCCCGCGAAAGCAATTAATCCAGCCCGCCGACGGTCCTTCGACATGAATAGTATATGGCCCGCGATAATTATATTTTGACGGTACAGAAGTATAAAATAGATTCTACTTAGTAGAATAATAGACGTTTTGGCGCTGCTGAAGTTACTTCGTCACAGCTCGAACCTGCATTCGAAAATATTATGGCAAATCAAAAGCAATTTCATATGTCTCGCACGCCTACCATGGCAGGGCCTTCGAATAAAAGTTAAATTGTAATTTTTTGTATTGCTTTTATATGATTCAACGGATTAGGCGCACAATGCCACATTCGCAAAATGACATATTGACGCAAAATGCCACATTAGCAAAATGACACATTCGCAAAATGTCATTTCTCAATATGCCACATTAGCAAAATGCCACATTAGCAAAATGACACATTCTCAAAATGACACATTCTTAAAAGTTAAAGCCTGTGACTTCTGAGCCGATGATTTATGAATAAAAAATAAAACAAATTTAATTACGTATTTAATCACATTATTTATTCATTTTCATTTATTTTAACATAAAATAAATTAAAAATGTAAACTGAAATAATATATGTCGCTGAGAATCAAAAATATAATTAAAAAAAAAAAAACTTTTTTCAAAATAGCTTACATTTTTTGTAAAATTGGCTTGGCTTGGGTTTTTGTAAAGTATTTTTCCGCATGCGCCACCTGTTGCCAGTGTACTTTTAGGGTTAATTGATTTGCAGCATTGATTATACGATTTGCTTAATCAAGTCATTCTTAAGTTATAGCTAGGTGGCGTTATTCATAAAAACATTTAATGTTTGAATATAAAAAAATCGACTATGTCCCAAGTGACATTGTGCGAAAATGGTATTTTGCGATAAGGCATTTTGCGAAAATGACATTTTGCGAAAATGGCATTTTGCTAATGTGACGTTTTGCGGTGTGGCGTTTTCGGAATATGTCAATTTGAGAATGTGACATTTTGCGAAATTTCAAAATGTCATTTTGCGAATGTGGCATTGTGCGCCTAATCCGATTCAACGTGAAGTGTGAAGTTTCAACACAAAATGCACTTTTTCCTATAATTTTGGCCCTCCTCTGAAATTTCTTAAAATTTCTGGTCCCCCCATTAAGAAAGTTTGCCTAGCACTGGGTTAAATCCTTCGCCTTGGCGAATTCACTTACGCAATTATGCTGCTAGAGTAATATTAAAAAGGCATTTGTTAAAAAAAAAAACATGAAAACGTACATTTTAAAATAATTTATTTCTTTAATACACTTTGGTACATGCCTATAGGTACACATTTATGTATTTTAAATTTTATTAATCTTTGATTAAATATCAACCTTTTAACGTTTGTCTATTGCAATTGTCAATTTATGTAAAATCATTACCCTCCTTTTGGGCCCTGCCAAAGTCGGGTAGAGGTTTCTGCAGACGCGCCTTCATAGAAATTATTCTAATATGTCGCCGGTCGAAATGGCCACACTTGTGGGATGTCTATATGTCCAGCAGTGGACATCATTCGGCTGATATGATGACAATTCTAATATGACTCTATACATAGAATAATTTATACGAACAAGCGTCGTCGCTTTGCCGCCGAGTCGCAATGTCTGCGTTCTTTTTAAAGTAATCGTCATATACACCCTGAAATTTAATTGGTTGTTTTCCCGCGGCAGAACGACTTGCCTTAAGGAGTACTTTCGAAGTATAGAGTTAAAGTAAATAAATAACGATGTTTCTGTTTTAAAATAATTAAAAAAATATTCATCAACTCGAAAAAGTGAGTAACAATAGTAACTCTGGACGTAACTTGTAGGTACTAGGTACTACTCGTGTCACCACCTACAAAGAAAACTGATGCACAAATATTCATCAACTCGAAAAAGTGAGTAACAATAGTAACTCTGGACGTAACTTGTAGGTACTAGGTACTACTCGTGTCACCACCTACAAAGAAAACCGATGCACAAAATAATGTCAAACCAAAATAAACTCTCGCACGTGGTGATACGGCATAAAAGTTTGCACGCAAAACAAACGAGCGAGCCACAAGCCGACAAAGCAAAGACCGATTTATTAAATGTTTAAAGTAAAATAAGCTCTCGCGTGTAATTATACGGCATAATCTAGCCCGCGCGTAACATGATCAAACGGAGCCGCCTTCGAACCTAATCCTTTCGACGGTGACCTAGCACCCGGGTCAACGGCCTGCTGTCGTTCGGCCGTAGATATCGGGAGGTATACTATTGGTTCGTGATCGCTTTCGAGTTTAGTTTTTCACAATGTTAAATATGCCAGTTTTTGTTTCTAATATTTTATATAACTACGAAACGATTGTATTACATAGACAAAACCATTTCGCTACGGGAAAACAACCATTTAAATTTCACGGTGTATATATTTAAAATTTATATTCTCTTGGTTTTTACATAAATTGACAATAGCAATGATATCATTATTCCTCTACAATAATATATCGACAGTCATTATAAGAATCTGACAGCGATAGTAATGGTCTAATTCACATCTCGACAAAAAAAAAACACGTGTGTATATGAACAGTGAAAATATTTGCCCCATATCACATGGAACTTAGACGCTTCTTGACCGGTAGGCTTATTACGTATAGAACAGCAATCGGCAATAATTGCGCAGCAATCGCGCAGTCATCACGCGATCGATCGCTATATGTCATAAACATCGGGATTACGTAATCAATTATTTGCTAATCGCTCGCTGTTTGTCAAATGCAATTATTTCGAAAAGAACCGCCAAAGTCTCTTAAACTTCTGCACTTCGCAATTTGGGAGCGGTTGGCAATCGACCAACAACAAGAGAAAAAGTAGAGCAAATTTGTATTATATAAGAAGCCTAATTTGCTCGCCATAATCACGATCACCCTGCGTTCATATGAACATTTTAGTTAACTAATCTGTCGAAAAATTGCTATGGTGTGTCTATCGCTGATACATAATTCTGATTCGCTATTGAAGAGCAATTATTGCGCAATAATTGCTATCATTATGCTCTTGCAAGATAGGTACGTAAAAAGCCGGCGGGTCGGTGAGCTTTCGCTTCTGAACAGACCCGGTACAGATTCTTTACAGCACATCTGTACAGAAACGAAAATGCACCGACCCGCATGCTTATTACGTAAGAAACAGCAATCAGCAATCATCGCGCTTTCAAACACTTTATGTCATAAAAGTTCGAATTACCTACATTGTAGGTATTGTAAGTTCTACACAATCATGCAAATAGCTCGCTGTTTGTCAAATTATTTCAAAAAAAAAACAGCCATATACTCTAAAACTGTATTGAAGAGCAATTATTGTGCAAAAATCGCTATCGTTTTGCTCTTGCAAGATATGTAATAAGCCTACCGGTCAGGAAGGCGCCAACAGAGTCAAATTAAATATTCTAAATTCACTTAAGCTTCATAGCTGCACTACTCGGCGTAGTCATTGACCCCTGCAGACTGTAATAGTAATTTAAAATTCTTTGAAATTGGACACGGAAAGTGAAAGTGTTTGTTGGTTTGTTCTTCTGCCCAGGTATACGGACAGTAACATTATTAGGGTTCCGTTACGAACATATGGCTACGAAACCCTAAAATGTGACTTAGACCATTCTACATTGTCTTAACAAGCCCTTTTAGAAACTACTGGATGCCTACCCCATATTTAATCAACGACTCAAAGATATGATGCAATAATTAACTTGATTTACGTAAAAACTACGCACGACCGAAAAAGAATCTAAAAATAAGACAAAAAAAATGCTTTTTGAGACAATATCCGATTTCTGAAACGAAGCATTCGCCCGAATTTTTCGACCTTTACAAAATTGTCTTCTTCATTTTCCGATAAGAGGTAGAAAAATTAGGGCAAATGTGGAACAGATAAAAAACAATATTGCATCGTCACGAATTAATCGCAAATGGTGGCTGTTGAAAATTCATTCAAACAATCACACCAGCTTAAGCACGTTTGACAACTTTGCGATAAGTTTCGTTTCAGAAACCGGGTTAAAGAATGTTAAAAATAAATTCAGCTAAGCGTAATGAGTGCACATTTTTTTTCTGTGCATTTTGACAATTCGAGTTTGGTGCTTAAAAGTTATATAAGTATCGGATTTTAATCTTAACATAGAAACGTGATTTTATTTTTGTATTTAATATTAATTTTATGACAAAATAATGTATACTAGAAGTTTTAAAATTGCACTGATCACGAAATGGGCGCAGTGGTTGAGCGATTGACTGCTGCGCTGCGTGTCGCGGGCCCGATTCCCGCACGGAACAAATATTTGTATGACCTACAGATAGTTGTTCCGGCTCTGGGTGTTGTGTATGTGCGTTTATATGTTTGTAAACGCATCCACGACACAGGATGAAAAGTGTGGGGCAACGTTTACCTAAAAAGAAAAAAAAAACGCTCAACCCGCCTTTAGCAAGCGTGGTGATCATTAATCACCATGCCTTCTCTGTATAAGAAGAGGTTATGTCCAGCAGTGGGACACTTACAAACTGGTCTTATTATTATAATTAAAATGAATATGACTTATCTTTAAGTAATGCAACAGCACGTTTGGAACTGAACGCAATTATAAGTTTTTCGTCTTATTTGGTATGTATTTTAAGTCCTTTAGGAGGAAACTCCACCACTCCAGTCGACTAACCCGGACAACGATACAAAAAAAGCCCTCGATTTATGTCAATAAATTATGAGCGACTACTGACAATTTCATGGAGGGAAGCTGAGTCGAGGTTGAGTGGAATCATTTCCTCCACTGGTTTAAAATACAGCAGTAAAAACTACAGTTTTTTAGACATGATTTCTTGTATTTTTTTTTTAATTGCAACACATTTTTTGACCAGTGTACTTTTAACAACTTTTACAGAATCATTTATTCTATCCTAAAAAATAGGATTTTGTGCAACTTAACAGTTTTCTGTGCATTACATTAACAGATACTTTGAGATTTGTGCAACTGTGTGCACTCGGGCTTAACAACGAAATTTACAGCTAATAAGAAAAAAAATATAATAAAAAAATATATTTCTAATAAAAAGTATAATAACTTTGGTATTTTTTTTTTTCGTAATCATTAAAAATAGAGAGAAGTCTGAATTATTCATAAAACTATCCAGTAGTGTGGTTTGGGAATACACTGAATACCATTTGCAAAATAATCTTTGTTTAGAAATATTCGATCAGACCATTTTCAAAATTTGCAGCTATGTATATGCTTGGCTATATGAAAACTTACCTTTTTAATAAACAAATATTGTTCATATTGGCAAAGCAAAGGGCAAAAAGTATGAAAAAACGATCAATCACATGCGAGATGATAGATGCGATGTGGATTTCCGTCAATTTTTCATACTCTTTGCTTTGCCGAATTCATAACGCAATATGGCTACAGAAATATCGGCTTGTTTTTTTTGATAATTCTTGGTAAATGGGTTGATACCGCATAGATTCATAAAAAAAAATATGGATATGTCAACCGAGCCCCTCGTAACAGCTGATCGCAATAGCTCGTTGGTATTTTAAGTCTGTTAACATTTTTAAACCCTTGAGAGTAAAAAGTCCCCGTGGTTAATTATGCTCGTAGTTCTCAAACCACAGTACTAGATAATTTTTAACTTATATTTTCTAATTAAATATATGTTTGCTAACATCAATGGCATTACACTGAGGGCGAAACATTTGAATTAAAACATTACCCTTCTTTTGGTTGTAGTCGGGTAAAATTAATATAAAGGTAGACTAGATTGTGGAAGACTAAAGAGTTGTAATTTGTATGAAATTAGGAGAGGCGCTACGTCCAGCAGTAGACAAAAATTAATTTGGTCCTTTTTTAAATCGGTGGGTAGTCAAATATTTTTTTGGGTTGTACTTAAATCTTTGGCAAAAAAAGCGAAAAATAAGTTGCTTTTTTTTCTCTCTTGAGATGTAAATATGTTTACACTTAATTCTTGGTAATTTAGGTACTTAAGTACGTTCAGCCTTAACTAGGCATTCAACCACACTACACATTCTATGGAGGTAGTATTCTCAAATAACTCATACTTACTGAAAACTTCTTGTTTCTTTTGTACTAAAATAAAAGTAATTTTCAAATATTTTCGCCCTCAGTGTGATTCTACTTAGCCTAGTATTAAACATACGACGATATAATTACGATTTCAAATAAGATGGACCCAAAAGGAGAGTAAAATCTGATTTCAAAACTACGCCTTATTTTTTTCGTATTATTTTTTTAAATAAGCTTTTTAGCTTACCGTCCATTGTCATCCAAACTAAACGTGTATGCAAATTTCATCTTAATCGGTGGAGGATAACTGCTTTAAAATTCAGTTGCAAGATTTTAACCCAAACACACTTACATAAATACATACACTGCAAGTCAAACAAAAGCTTGTATTTAGACAATTTCGAATAGTCTGTTCGCCGCAATATTCTCCACCGATAAGATAAAATTTTGCATACACGTTTAGTTTATATGACAATGCATGGTTAGCTAAGTGACGTCATTTTAAACCCAATATGGCGGACGGCCCAAGATGGCGGACTAGTTATTTTTTGTGCACTGCCATGATATGGCAATCAAAAACAAATGAAAGGGTTTGCTGAGAAGAATACGAAAAAAGCTTGTTTTTAAAAAAGATTTATTAATGAACAATTTTATTTTATCACAATGACACAAAGGCTACTGAACTCCCAACGGCCTATAGTATGTACCTATACGAGAAAACATATCGAATCGTATCGTCGTCTGATCGAAGCTAAAATCTTAATATACCACAAATATATAACAATACCGTTGAAGGAAGCGACTGTTATCTACTTTATATAGAGGATTTTATACAAGAGAAGATAACTTGAAAGACACCAGTCGGTGTCTTTTTTTTAATCTTTAATTATTTTAATAATAACAATAATTAACTTATTATTTGGACATAAAACAGGTTTATATTAGTCCGGTTTAAGAGTACGTCTGTAAACTTTCCCCCTTTTACATGAGACCTGATACATGTATGCTGAACCATTTTTTTTAGATCGCGTCTGAACACTATCTCACCTGATGGTAAGCGATGATGTGGTCGACGGTATGCATTCCGGAATGCCGAAACAAAGTTTCTGATATTTAAATTCAGGAATTAAGAAGAGTAATATCAGAATTCCGATATTTGTTTTTCATATTATGATATTTTTTTAATATTTTTTCTGAACGCAACCAACTAGTTTGTGGAACTTTCCACTTTGATGACGTACTACGACCCAAACATAGTATGTTTTTATTCATATTACTAATATTTAATTCTATTGTGTGATAAATAAGCCTTGTTGCTTTAACGCTTTAAAATGTTTAATTAGAGTAATAAGCGAGAAAGATGATCGAACATGTCTACTTTGTTACTAAAAATGATTAAAAGATTGATATATTTTTTTTTTTTTTTTTTATTAAAACAAACTTTAAAAAATTTCCCTTTCCGGAATTCCGTCATCAGATCTCCAGTATCGGAACTCAGTTCCGGAATTGAAAACGTTGCGATATTGCATGCCCTAATCGACGGTGTAGCACGCTTGCCTAGAAGTAACCTATTCAATCTTGACTTAAAGAGCCCCAGTTGTAGCTATCAGGAAACACAGACTCCGGCAGGGAATTCTACTCCTTAGCTTATACGAACAGAACTCAAAATGTTCATAGATAGAATTATTAAAAAAATGGTCTGTAACATATATTTTTGCTAAAAAATAACGACTGGCCGTTTAGTCGTGATTCTCATTTTAAAACCAGAAACCGAGTGGTATCTGTGCCTTTACGTGCTTTCCAAAGCACGGAGTGGCACTCTGTATGTAATGGATGATATAGTAATTGTATTATCATCTCTTGTATAAAACCTTTTAACATTAAATTCCATTATCTTCTAGAATCTAAACACAACTATGATAATAATAAGACGTATTTATTTACAACAGTATTATCCAATTTTAAAAACTTGAATTTTTTATCTTTTTAAAACAAAATAAAAACGGGCAGTATCTTTTTTTTAACAGTCTTTTTTTTTGTCAACTTATTTTTTTTAAGAAATACTTTGGCTGCGATAGTCTCTGTGGGATAAATTTAAAGAAAAAATATTGTTCCTTGATAAGTTTTTTTAGGTTTTCGAGATTTGTAACTGATTGAATTTTTGATGGAAAAATGGATACGGTTTTGATGATAAATAATATCCACCATTTGCGTAATCTTTTTTCTTATGCTGGTGTCGGCTTCCAACTTGTGACTACACAACAATTTGCTGTACACAGAGTCAAATTAAATTGACTGGTGAAATTCATGATGAAGCATTAAAAAAACACTGTCCATCCGCCCGCGGTTTGCCTCAAAGACTTTTGGTACTAAAAAACTGTAACATCTTATTATGAAAACTTCATAATATTCACCTACTAATATAAAATTTTGTTTTCCTTTTTGCAGAGGGATTCTATCACCAAGAGGAGACCGAAAATGGGCTTGAAATCAAATCCAAGATGGCGCTACTGAAAATTTCTATATTTTTCGTGGTCGCTCATAACGAATATGGGCTCGTATTCATTTTTCTTTTTCGTGTGAGGACGTGGTGGCAGAATTAATTAAGCCGCCTCTGGGAACCCCACAGGCCTCTGACTTGGCTATTTCAGACTAACATTAACTATAAACGTCCAGGTTTCCTCACGATGTTTTCCTTCACCGTTGCCTTTGAGGTCCAAGATAAACTTAGAAAGTATATATGAATTTGATAAAGTCACATTGGGTGCTCGGATTTGAACCCACGACCTCAAGCACGAGAGGCGAGGTCTTAGCCACTGGGCCACCACATCATAATGAAACTTGAAGATGGCACTAAGGAAATATTGTCATCATTTTCGGAACCCTATACTTTGCTTTTATTTCGCCAGCTCATTTAATTCGACCCTACATATTAGCTTTTAGGGACATTTAAGTTGATGATTCCTTTCCTTACCTAAAAACCAGTTGCAATCTCAAAGATTTTGTAAAGGAACAATTGTTTAAACCTATACTTAACATAATATTAATTATTGCAGTAAGAGCATACAATGACAATTGCCTGTCTTGTAATATCATTGGTTATACTAACGAAAATACTATAGTCTCCTTGCAACTGGGTCGTATTTATGCTCCCACTGTGTGGACATTCAGCCTATGATATTCCCACTGCTGGAACTCAAGCCTCCTCTCCTTGAAGGTGGGATATAATCTATCATGTGGACACATTGTTTTTTTTAAGGAATTGACTCACACACTGTTCCGTTGTTGTTGAATTAGGTATTTTACATACGTTTGCAATATTTGTAAGTATGTGAGAACCATGTTCCTATTTATCAAATGAATTTACCTGTTAATGCTTTTAATACTTTATACCTGTACGTAATATAGTGTGTAGTGCTATTCTGGGTGCATCATCCTCACATATATGAATTTATTAATGTATGTACAGTAAATATTGTAAAACATTTTTTTTTAAAGATTAGGTATGGAGTTTCTTGTCCGTTCTTCTCCAGAACAAGATCGAGTCCGAATGGACGGTAGAAAAAATTGTTATTACTTGTAATTTTTTATTGTTGACGTTCAAAAGTGCAGCTTAAAGGCCTAGTTGAAATAAATATATTTGACTTTGACACAGTGCGGGTTGGTGGATGTCACAGGCCTTCGAACTTTTGGGTCAATACTTTATCCGACTAATTTAAAAAATACAACCTCACAACGCAAAATGGTTAGTTTTATAGCACTCTTTAAATTATTATCATAATAGTTCCGAACTCCAGTTTTTGAGATGCTTTTTAATGTTGGCTATTGGTTTTGGTTTTAATAATAACTTTTTTTTTGTTTGTACATTAAAAATATTGATTTTGTTGTAAAAATAAATTTTCAATTTTAGTGATAGCAAAGAAGACACTGTAAAAACTTTTTTTATGGTTTGTTTTACCTTTTATTTTTTGCTCCAGCGAATAGAGTACAGGCAATGCAAGTTTACTTATTGTTTTTCTTCACCGCTTTGAGAGCTGTGGTAATGTTATAAATTGCAATTCAAATAAATTAATATCATAAATAAAATATATAAAAATAAATTATTATTAGTCAAAAGCCAGCTTGTTTTTGAACCAACGACCTAAAACTCGAGATTAGAAGGCTTATGATGACATCTACCACCTAGCACTGTGTTCGCGTGGTTAATTACAGCCCGCTCCCTCTCACAGAGAGGAGGTCTGTGTTCCTGCAGTTGGTACCAGGGATGTTATGGCTATGAAAGTTAGGATCTGGATACGATACGTATATAATATTATACCGGTTACGGATCTGAAATTAATTCGGATTATCCGTTAGTTTCTGCTACGGATTTTTTTTAAAATAACAATCAAACATGTAAGTGACACGCGCAGTTAGTGTCGGCTTAGCAAGGAAGCTAAGCCTCTCATAAGTATCATTTAGACTTCGCCCCTATGCAGATTTTTTTTACTGGTTTCGGTTACGATTACGGATAGTTTTTTATTTCGGCTATCCGCTAGTTTCGATAACGGTTACGGATAGATTTTTATTTAGGATATCCGATAGTTGACATTTTTAGATTATTTATTGAAATGGCTACGACATTCATTAGATTATTCTAGTATCATATATCGGACGGGTATTTGTTTTGATGTATCGGATTAGTTTGTTTTGTTGTGGTTTCGACATTTTTAGATTATTATAATTATGAAGTTTGCTATGACATTTTTGGAGTATTTATTAATTTTGTCGACATGTATTAGATTTTATTATATTGAATTAAGTAATCAATTTTTGTAAATGACATGTCAAGATAATTATTATTGTTATTCTCTATTATTTTAATGAATTTTATGCGAAACGTTTTAAAAATATTGATGTCCTTAAATTTGATTAATTTTGTAAGTGTAATGGTGATTTTGTGTTGGTCCTTAGTTAAAAATTGATTTAAGCTTGTCTTTAATATTTTTTGTAAACATTCAGACACAATGTAAAATTGTTAATGAATAAATGAAATGAAAATGAAATGAAGTTTCGGTTACGGTTGCAGAGCTCCTTAAATTCCCTGGTGAGAACATTATAACCTGCCTATGTTAAGACAGCAGGCTCGCCTCAAATTACATGGCGGTATGTGCGTATGTGTGTGAATCTGCCTACACCATTGGGAAAAACAAGTGTAATAATATATGACACAGTGGGAACTCCCTTTCAAAAGAACTAACTCCTAATTCAGACAGGCAACTGTGATTGTTTTACGATCGTCAACACCGCACCGTAGTCAAATCACATTTAGTTTTAAATCTTTTAAATATTTATGAAGTATTTTACATAGTTTGATAAAGTAATTTTGTTTTTATAGAGAGCTAGTGAAGACTTGTATGATAATGTTTAAATTATATTTTATTCAACTACCCCCTTATTTATTTAGTTTTGAACAGTAGGCAAATTCTCTGAAGCTTTGTTCTCTTGATCGGAACGCACAACGCTGCGGTATGCGGTGCAGGACACATGATCGTCCTCATCACCGACGCATATTGCGACGGAACAAAAGACCATTCTAAACGACGACACGGTTGGCGCAGTTTTTCGAGCACGGTTTTAATCAGTTATAAAACTGATTGAAGTTGCGATTTGTCGTCTCAGCGACAATCAATGTCAAACTTATAAAAAAAATCCTTTAATTTGTGTATTTTTAACTGCAAAAAGTCTTTCAGTTAAATTGGCACTGAGATCCAAATTTAAACAGCGAATTTTCATTAAAAAAAAAACTGAATTTGAGTATAGTAGCCACAGTGGATTTTTGTGTCTCTAAAGTTGGCTGCAAGATCCTGCGCAGTAGCAATTTTTGTGTCGATGTTGAAGGTGAAGATAGCATTGTATGACTGTCTTAGCATGGTATACTCCTTTCACTCGCTTACGTTTGTCGCATCGTCCTATCTCGCTTACTGTATGCAGTATACTCAATGACAAACTGTTTCTTGCGCAATGATTCGGAGAGCCACGGGGTCTTAGCGCTAAGAAAGAAAATTTGATTCTAATAAATCTCACTAGATGGCGTGATATGCACCGATTTCTTATCGAATTGTGTGTAAAATTATTACTTTTTGGAATTGAACATAAAAATTGTATGTTCGTGTTTAATCAACTCTCCTAAGCCCAAAATTATGATTCACATAACAAATATTATTTGCACGGATTGTTTAAAATTGATGCCAATAGATGGCACGATTTTAAATTTCTGTGGCATTCCACTCGATTGTTTCAATATGTATTGTAACACATTTTGGTGAAATAAAACGTAAAAACGTGCAAAAAAATACTATAAAACAAATCGTCACTATATTTTAAGAATAAAAATATTTACAAACCGAGTAAACCCTTTTACTTGCAAGTCGCTTCTAACACCATCTACCTTTCGCCGTCGAACCGAACGGAACATGATCGATGTACAAAAACTAATCAGATGAATCAGACGAAAAACGCTGGTTACGTCGTCACGGTTTCTTTGTATGGGATGAGGCATCTGTATGCTAGTATTATATTATCTGTGGCAGAGCCAAATTCCGAGACACAAAGATCCGCGGAGACTACTATTAATGTCTTTTTTTATTGCCTGCCTAGGTCGAGTGGTCGAGTGGTCGCAACCGCTACTTCTGAGCATGAGGTTCTGGGTTCGATTTCCGGGATAGGCTAAGAGTTTATCCATCTGGAATATCTCAGTAGCAGCCCAGAGTGTAGACACTGTACCCGGTTGATGACAATAGCTCGACTAACACTTAGGTGAATACAGACAGGTGTCATGTTATTATTGTGCCAATGCGCGATTCTAATTGTATTTATATTTTGATAAATAAGAGGGTAGTTTAAAAAAAAATCTTACTTTCGCTATTCATAATTACTATAATATTATTTTACCGTCTTTTTGGTCAAGAAATAAGCAGAAGAAACTGTATTTAAAAACTCGATATTTCATTTCCAATTAATCCTATGTTTCTATAAGCCTCATTTGTTTTAAAGTCACTGATAACCAGTTAAGTCTATCTTAAAAAAGAGCCTCATTGTTTTTGAAATCTATGATATCCAGTTTAGCTTTTCTTAAAAAAAAACCTCATGATTTTTTTAATAGAAGAGGATAGAATATAATTTATTGTACATCAAAAAATTTAGTTACACATCTCTTTTACAATAATATTTATAACTACGGGTACAAAGGCGGCCTTATCGCTGACAGCGACATCTACCAGACAACCTTTTACCTTCTTTTTTTAAATATATGATATCCAGTTTAGCCTTTCTTTGTTAGACTTCAAATATACCATAATGGATTTTGACGTACAGTACACTCAACCGCACATGAATGGTAACAATGAGACAACGACAGCGTCTTTTTGTCGTAGCATTAAGGGGGATATTCATAGTGCAAGTGTAACTACTTTTTGCTGTTGACTGTATTATGCAAAACAGTCAATCAACCCATAATTATAATATTATAAATGCGAAAGTAACTCTGTCTGTCTGTTAACTTTTCAAGCTTAAACCGAATCGATTTAGATGAAATTTGGTACTTAGACAGTTCGAGACCCTGGGAAGGACATAGGACAGTTTTGTAGGGTGCCGTACCCAAAGGGTAAAAATGGGACCCTATTACTAAGACTCCACGGTCCGTCTGTCTGTCTGTCTGTTTGTCACCAAACTGTATCTCATGAACCGTGATAGCTAGACAGTTGAAATTTTTCCAGATGATGTATTTCTGTTGCCGCTATAACAAAAAATACTAAAAACCGAATAAAATAAATATTTAAGTGGGGCTACCATACAACAAACGTGATTTTTTTGCCGTTTTTTGCGATACTGGCACGGAACCCTTCGTGCGCGAGTCCGACTCGCACTTGGTCGGTTTTATTTTATCCCTTGGGATGATAAAACATTTTTTAAGTGGGCGAAGCCTAGTTTGGTAATATGTCTATCTGATTTCGGTGAAATTGGCCTAATTAAAAGCCGATTCTGACGAAATATCGAGTTTCTAGATGGAAATTAAAGGCTAAAATATTTGATTGTTTTAAACCAACTTCTAAGTATAAATAGTTATTAAAGTTATATGCTTTTTCTAATACACATATTAAGCTAAGTTTAAGTCTAAGGAATATGTTGATAGGAATGATGTTATACTGAATAAAAATGTTGGTTTCTATTTCATTTTGTTCGATTAAAATCCGGTTTCTCTCGAAAACAATCATTATAGTTAGAAGTTATGTGACAAATCGTTGAGAATTTGACTTTTCTAGAAACTGGGGCTAAGCTGGATTTGACAACTTATGTTTTAAATCCTCTATTACTATAGATAGGTTCGCGCTTGACCACTATCTCACCTGACGGTAAGCGATGATGTGGTCGACGGTGGAGCACGCTTGCCTAGAAGTAACCTATTCACTCTTGACTTAAAGCCCCCTAGGTAGAAACCTAGAACCAGGTTTGTAAATGCAAGGTCCTTAAAAACTCAGTAATACACATACCCATCAACATGCTCGCACAAAAAATATCAACATTGAATTAAGACTTAATATTACGATGAGTATTTTCAATTACTAGCGCCACGGTGGCGGTTAGACGAACTAAACAAACCTGACACAGTAGCGCCACGTCGGCGAATAGGAATAATAACTAAAAAAAGTCTATTTAGTCCGTCAACCAGACAGATAGTTTGTCAACGAATATTGTCAATTTAACCTCGTGTTAGCAACTAACTCTAAGTTAAGTTGTTCGTGCAAGTGGGCCTTGTAGAATAACTAAACACACTTACCACACTAGAGCCACGGTGGCGAATGGTAGAACTAAAGCATTTATATTCAAACCTCATTGGTTGTAGTTTTTCTTTCTTAGTTGGTCGACATCCCTTTGCTTGATGAGAAGATGAACTTAATACACTACCGCCATAGCGGCCAGTTATAGAACTAAAGCATTTGTGTTCAAACCTCCTTGGATATTTTTCTTTCTTTCTTAGTTGGTCGATGTTTCTTTACGTGCCGTGAAGGATACTATCGAACGTATTCCTTTTACTGAAGTCTGAAAGAGAAAAAAGAGAAGTTCTGAAAATGAGAATGTACAGTAATTGGTTAGTTATGCGGCTAAAATGAGTACAATGAATGGAGATATGAAATTTGGAAAGTTTTGAAATTGGTGAAACTGGTAAATTGTGAATTATGAAACTAACAGGAATACTAAAATAATGGATATGAAACAAGGATATCTATAGAGAAAAACTATATGAAACCTTTTGGTCTTGACGCAGAACGTCACTTTCACAAAATGTCATCGTGAAAAATTTGGGTCCTTCCGCATAATGTCAATTTCGCACGTTACTTTCGCAATACGTCATTTTCGCACAATTTCTTTCAAGCTGTTTTTTCTCAGGAGAGGCCTAGGTCTCTCCCAATGTGACAGTGGGCGAAAATTATGTTTTGCGAAGGTGACATTATGCGAAAATGAAGTTCAGAGAAAAAGACGTTTTGCGAAAGTGACATTATGCGAAAGTGACCAAATTTTTTACGTTGACATTTTGCGAAGGTGACTTTCTGCGTCAAGACCAATCGTTTAACTAAAATTTAAAATTTTACTAAAGGTATTCCACTAAGGCTTTTCACTACAAGTCTAAAGAAGAGGGCTTGTTTTCAAATAATTCAAAGGAATACGTACCTTTTTCTTGGATCCGTTAAGATAATCCTTGTACATTTCAGACCTTAAGTATCTTGAGTAACTGTCTGATTTCATCAGATGGTAGACGTGAGCCTGAAAAACAATACATAAATATTAATTTTTAGATCTTCTACATCGGCCCTCTCAATGCAAAATGAGTTTAGGCTTTAGATAAATTGTCAATCCCGTTATTGTATTTTAACTTTATGGCAAATGTCTTAAAGTTCTTTATACAAACTCGACAAGTTAGAGTCGGATTGGAGTTACGAACGTGTCAAGGTATCAAGTAGGGTACAGTACAAATATTTTTTGATGTCCCTCGGTAAACTTCGTATTTCGTCAGTCGTCGGCTTTCTATCAGTTGCCCTTTGCACTTGGTGCAGACCGGACGCTCTCAATCAACTTGGAAGTATATAGAGTTGTTAAAAGTTTTTTAACATAATGTAATTTATTTTAAAATAGGAGGTAAGGTGGTTTTTTCAGCTCTATATATTTGACACGGAAATCATAATAAAACAACAGTAAAGTACTTAGTTCTGAATTCAAATTACTAAACAAGATAAATCTAATAATTGAGAGACATGGAAATTAGTATTCGTTTGTATTTTAAGAAAATAGTTGAACTTGAACTAAACTGTTTAATGTCAGTTTGTAAGTTTTCAGGCTACTTCAAATTGTTAATTCAGAAATTGGAGTTCAGACTCAGTAGTAAAATCAGTTTTTGTATTAAAAACTAGCTGTGCCTGCGGCTCCCGTCAACTGCCCACGCTATGCTACCCTACCTAACTTCCTGCCTACCTTTTTTTTTTATTTAGCGTAGAGAAATGCTCATAAATACTGCGCTACCACGGGGAGATAGTGCAGTTATGTGGGACTCGGACCCACTAAGACTCCACGGTGTCCTCCTGTGCCGCTTATGGAGGGAATACGGGCATCGTATAGGACCTGGGATGTTCTATAAGACATCGCGGCCCGCCTCACTTGCGATGTCGCCTGTTATCAAGCGGCACCGCAACCTGCTAGTTGGCCGCTACGTCGGCAGGCGCCCTGACGAGCGGCCTCGGGTTCCTCTTCGCTTCACCGTGGGTGACCAAGCCAGAGCTACTGAGCCCCCCCGCCACGACAATGCAGGAACCCACCGGGAGGTTCCTGCCTACCCTACCTATCCAATTTTTTTCTAGGGTCAATCTTAACACCGCCATTCAGAAAATTACTTCAAATGCACAACGCCATCTATCGAATATAGAGTTCGACTGTCCGAGTATCTGAATTGTGTGTTGTGATAATTTTACTTCTTGAAAACTTTAAACTCATCTAACTTTTGATAGAGTGAACCGATTGCGATGAAACAAAAAAGTATTTAAAAAGAAAAAAAACCCGACTGCTTAAAAAGCGAACTAAAAAGACGTAAACAAGAAGAAAATCATGCTGTGCAAAAGTGTGTGTGAGCTGGCTGACCGAAACCAGATGTATGCTGCGACTGCACAGCATGATTTTCGTGATTTTTCGAGTTTTTTGTTATTTTTAAATACTTTTTATATCTACAATTTTTTTGTTATTTTTTTTTAGAATAAGTTTCTTTTAAAAATATAAGCGTTATATATTTTTGTAATCACCTCTTAAAACCCTTTATTTTGATACCCAACACGATGGGTTTGGAAGAAAAAAATTGGGCCCCCGCAATATGGCGCCCAAAAGCCGCCATTTTGCTATTTTCCAATTTTAATGTAGCCAGTGACACTCGCAGGGTTAAGAAAAATCGATTGACTTAAGAATCATCAAAATCGGCCAACGCGTTTGGTCTTTAGAACGCCACATAGGAACAAACATACATACATAGACTGATAACCACATTACCCTCCTTCGGCAGTCGAGTAAAAAACTAAGTAATACTTCAAGATACGCAAAATTTTTATGTATAAAAGTTATCTATATTGGTTTCGTACATTTCACGTTATGCGTGCACAAATAAACAGACAAAAATGCTGGAGATGGGTTCTGTTGGTTATCCTTTAACACCCCGGCTATTTTTTTTTGGAAATATTTTCGATGTACAAAAACGACTCTTCTACAGATTTATTATACGTATTGATGTTATGCTCACCGGAATAAAATTCAAAATACAATAACTGGCTTGAAGTTTGGACTTGGATTAAAGTTAAAACTCGTTTTGTAATAAGACAGAAAGACTGAAATAGTAGTTTATGCAATGGTCATATAATAGGGGTTATTAAAACACGAGCGTGGGTTTATCACATGAGGCGATGTCGAATGCGATAATGATATCACGCGAGTGTTTTTTATTTCGCGACTTTATCTTCACTCATACAGTTAAAATAAAACAAAAGTGTAAACGGAAAAAATATGTGGTATGGCGGGCAATTTAGATTCTCATTGGGCAAGACAGCGCAGCGCGCACATCCATAGACAATTACACTATTTTTCTACATTAAGTCAATGAGCCCATACGCGCCAGTAAATTAAAAAGTAAAAGTGTGCTATAAAAATTAAAAAGTTATTTTATGATGCACTGTATTTTTTTTTATTTTTCCTGTCCACGAATATAAAGTACGTGTTTATACAATATTTTTTGAATTCATACTTGGAACATTACGTTGTGAGTGTAGATAAACGTTATAAAAATCATAGATTTAGATTTTTTTTGCTACGCAAAAAGATACACGAAGGGTGCGAGCGAGAAAACCTAATCAAGTACTAAACGCCCAAGAGAAAAAGAGAGAGTGAATGAAGTACCAATATGTCATTTTTTTCGCGAGAAGGGGTCCATAGCGTCCCTTCTGTTTTACACAGCGGTGAATTTCTTGCATTTAAATAATAATCTTTTGATTTAAATTGATAATATTAATTATGCAACTATGTTGGCTTATTCTGTGAGTGAATGTGACGTTACAAGACGAAATAACCCCAATAAATACATGTTTCATAGGTAAATACAATTTTGTCCTTGGATTGTTTCGAACCATATTTTGACAAATTACTGCTAGTAATCGGCTCAGAAAAATATTCTTACAATAGTATATTGATTTCCATTGTTTTATAAAAGTATATTTCGTATATTTAAACAGAATTTGCTAAAATATAATGTAAATGAGAAAATTGCTTGTTTACGCTAGGGCTTGACAAAGCGGTGACGTCAAGAGTATCGATAAAAACTTAATCTTTTTATAGTGACATCATGGCATGAATACATCCTTATTTAGTCAAGTTTTGTTTAAATAGATTTAAGTTAGGATTGAGAAGATGTGTTCATCTAAACTGTACTTTAAGTTGCATGTTTATTATATTAGCCTTTGTTTTACAAAATGTTTCGGAGAGTTTTGATGTTTTATTACTTTGAGTAGGTTTAGGAATGTCATATTGTTTGCATTTATTAGTTTTACAGTGTCTTGAATACATGAGTGCTCTGCTCACCAGCAAATTGTTCTGTTGTGTAAATAAGAATTTGTAATTTTTATATACCTACAGATGCCCAAATAATTCTGTATTAAGAGAAAAATGGATTCGAATTTTAAACAGAGATGGATGGTCTCTACAATATGTAGTAAACATTTCGTATTGAAATACCTACTGCATACTAAGAAAACATCGACGAATCCTAATGAAAGAATCTATACCTAATGTATTTGTGCCTGTAAGAATGACACTTCCTATCGTATGGTTAGTTAGTAGTTAACCTAGATAATATTCTGTATAAGCAAGCATGTATTTTGCCCAGTTTTTATAACAGTTCAATATAAACAACAACGGCAACAACCCTTTAATTTTGTTTCTTATTGTGTTCACCAAGTATCGATATCGATACTGAACATGGACTTTTTAACAACACTTTTTTAACTAACACATGGACAATTTCCCTCACACATAGATTTTATTTTTTTGGTTTCGCTTTTCATCTGACTCTGTTTATCTTGTACATACTATATCTATGATAAAAATATAGTCGCCGTTCCTTTCAGATATGCAATATCTATTCATTGAACTTTGAATAGAACAATATTTATGGGTTTTTTTTTTATTTCGATATTAGATATTACACAATCATGTTACCAATATTTGTAGCAATTATCCATTACCATCTCCAAGTGCGGCAATTAAAAGGTCGGGATATACATATTCGTTTTTTATAATAAATACCTGAGCTTGATCGAAGCAATATCTGTCAGCTGCTCCAGATTCCACTTTCTGGCGTGTCAATTCCCTGTGAAAGAAATGGTTATTTAATTTTTTCAATAGTCAGAGTACATATTGTTATGAGCTGGGGTTCAGGGATCAATTATTTAAACAGCAGACTTCAATTAATCACACTTTATTACAAAAACACTTCTTAAATAATTCTATTACTTCGCACTATTTTCCTTTTCGAATCGCACAGTATCGCTTCTCAATCGAAACTGACTCACGACGAACCCGACCGCTTTCTATAGCACGGAAGATGTTTCTGGAACGTTCCATACGGTTCTAGATAATTCGAGAATCTTCCAGAACAATCGACATTTGAACTGACTGTTCCCGAAGCGACTAGAAACTTCGATAAGATTAGTTCCGCTATTCGACACTAGATGGCGCCACCAGTAACTACTTAGTTCTTCCTGTCGTTACTAGATGGCGTTGCCTTATCTTGTAACAATATTATTATTTATTGATTGAAAGGTATCATCACATGCAGAGTTACCTTATAAGTAAAATGTGATAGTTCATTATATAGCACTCCCACATTTAATATACGTTGTATGCAATGCGTAGTTAATGCTGCTTCAGCATATTTATGTGATGGGAAATCCCAATAACAGGACTTTTTTTTTCGCTTGGGGCATTGCTCAAGCATACTGCGCTACCACAGGGAGACGGCGCAGTTATTTGGGACTCCAACCCACTAAAACTACACAGTGTCTTACTGTGCCGCTTATGGCGGGAATTGGCACGTGTTAGAAGACCGTGAACGGGGGGATTACCCCCCATCACCAGCGCACCAGTACACATTGCACGCCGTGACCACCCCAGGGACCAAACCAACACATGGGTGCCAGACAACCCCGTGTATTGCAACCTTGGCCCCCGTGACGGGTCAGATCAGTGGCCCCGCCAACTACCACTTTCAGGCCGCAGGGGATAGGGACCTGCAGCCCCACCGCGTCCGCTATCAAATGGTGGCGACCCCGTCCAGGCCGCGAAAGGTAAGGAGAGCGCCGCACCGCAATACCGGCACTCCTCTCCCGCCACGGCCTCCAACTCTGAGCCGCTATATCGTATGGGAGGCCCGGGGCCATCACAGCAGGCCGCAGTTGCGATGTCGCCTCTGTTACCAAGCGGTCTAGCTAGGTTTAATTTTTAGAAAACGTCGTTTTCCCTATTTTCAACCGAGCTGAGCTCGGTCGCTCGGGTACTAGGGTTGATATGTGCTACAGAAATGTCACGAAATTATTCCCAAAAAAAAATTGAGGTATTGACAATCGCTGTTGTTGATAAAATTTCACTTTGTGCAGACTTCAAGGAGGCCGAGTTAAAATAATAATCTTTAAAACAAAAAAAAACACAGAAAGAGACAGTTATACAATGCTATCTTTACCTTCAACATTGACACAAAAATAGCAAGTGCGCAGTTTCTTGCAGCTAATTGAGAGCCACAAAGATCCGTTGTGAGTATTATAGAATACCTGCTAGCTGCATCAATATTGATGGGCGATGCGGCGTCGCTGGCGAGGTACTCCTTCCAGATCTCCTTGGCGCGGTTGGCCACGCGGCGGATGGGCAGTGCCTTCAGCTCTTGGACTGCTAACCAGAATCTACGAAAAAAATCTAAATTAATTTCATCAAATTAGACTTTTTGTCGTTCAAAAAGTCATGAATTAAGACTTTTTAAACGACAAAAAGTCTAATTTCAGACATTCCCCGAAACGCCCGCCCGTTACACTTACTAATTGTTTAGCGGGGAACAAGTGGAGCAACAAACTCCTCAGAAACATGTTTTTTAATTAGAAAAACTTAGATCTAAACAATAGTATTTCAATGTTGCTTAATTTTTTTTTATATATTTTGTCTACGACCCGCCTCGGCTTCGCCCGTTACACAAAAACCTTCCACGTTTCACACTCTTTCTATTGGTGAAAACCGCATGAAAATCCGTTCAGTAGTTTCCGCGTACAAACGCGGCGGGTGACTTTATATTATGTAATTAGCGACGAGCTCCGGCTTCGCCCGTGACAAATTATACACAAAAACCTGCCTCATTTCTCATTCATTCTGTTGATAAAAACCGCATCAAAAGCCGTTCAGTAGTTTTCGAGTTTATTGGTAACCAGAGACCTAAAAAACGACTCTTGCTACGTTCGTGACAATACTTGATTTACACAATCTGCCAATTCTTAAATTTATTTTGAAGTCGGTTGAGTCTATTATTATTATTACTCGAATTATCTTGTTTTCTTTCCTATATATATGTATATATATATTCTATAGGCTCGCTCTTGACCACTATCTCAGCTGATGGTAAGCGATGTTTTTTTTTGTTTATCAAATTGACTCACACACTGTTCCTTTATTGTTGAATTAGGTATTTTACCTATGTTTGCAAAATTTGTAAGTATGTGAGAACCATGTTCCTATTTATCATGAATTTACCTGTTAATGCTTTTAATACTTTATACCTGTACGTAGTATAGTATGTAGTGATATACTGGGTGCATCGTCCTCACATATATGAATTTATTAATGTTATGCTTATGTAAATATTAATACTTATGTAAATATTGTGAAACACTTATTTTTTTTAAAGAGTAAGTTGAGACTTTCTTGTTCGTTCTTCTCCATAACAAGCTAATTTTCCGGATGGACGGTAGATTAAATTATTATTACTTGTAAATTTTAATTGTTGACGTTCAAAAGTGCCGGGTTAATGGCCTAGTTGAAATAAATATTTTTGACTTTGACTTTGATGTGGTCAACGATGAAACACGCTTGTCTAGAAGTAACCTAGGGCTCTTGAGTTAAAGACTCCTAGCTGTCGCTGTCGGGAAACGCAGACCGCAGGGAAATCCCCTTAGTTGTACGCATAATAAGTGTTCCCAAAACTTTTAGTGCGTATGGGTGGGATGTCCACCATGTACCGATGGCGCATCGCCGAACGTCTGGTAGTCCGATGATGAAACGCGCTGGGCGGAATTAGATCATGCAATTCCATCGCACACTCCCCGGAATGTAACCGATAATAAACCGACAAGCTGGCAACTCGGCGACGATATTGAAGGCTCTGGATCTTTGACTTGACCAGTGCCTCATTGTCGATGAGCCTCTTGCCCCACTTTTCGATCGAATCTAGTGCATCAAGCTGGTATTTGGCAGACCCGTCCCAGAGATGAGAACAGTACTCCATGCAAGATCGAACTTGCGCTTGATACAAGTTGAGCAACTTTCCCGGCGTGAAGTACCTTCTCACCTTTGCAAGGATCCCCAACTTTTTGGCAGCCAACTGAGCCTTTGCCTCAATGTATGGGCGAAAATTGAGAGTCGATGTCAACGTAACGCCAAGAAGCTCCAGATGGTCCGTTATTGTCTACATTAGTGTACTTACTTGAGATTCTCTCCACTGAACTCCTTGGACAGGAACTTGGCGAAGTGTTCCTTGCCGGCGTTGTCTTGTAAGAGCTCTCGCAGACTGAACGACCAGCGGCGCACGCGCCGAAGTGGGAGAGGCTCTTTGCTGTCAAATGAAAATCTAGATTTTAAAAATGCGTGGGATTGCGCTGTAGTCACAATTAGTTCACAGCGCCACCAGCCAGAGTTCAGTTTTTTTATAGTGGCCGAGCAGTGAATGCATTCCATCCATCCAAACTTTCGGATTTTATAAAATTAGTAAGGCAGTAAAATTGACAGAAGTACTAATACCACGCGGGCAGAGCCGCGGGCTGTAGCAAGTATTTATATAATTTGACTAGCTGACCTCCGCGACTTCGCTCCCGTCATCTGACTATCTACCTACCTACCTATCCTACCTACCTACCCACCAACATACCCACCAATCTTGCCACTACCAAATAATGAATTTTGTAGACAAATTTTTACTACTTTGGGTTACATTATTGCAATTTTCATAAGGATCTCTCATTTTTTTGAAAATAATTTATAGCCTACGTTACTCGGAAATAATGTAGCTTTCCATAGGTGAAAGAAATTTTAAAATCGGTCCAGTAGTTTCGGAGCCTATTCCGTACAAACAAACAAACAAAAAAATCTTTCCTCTTTATAATATTGTTATAGATTTAAAAACAATCAATTTTTCTATTGCAAAATAACCAAAGTTTCCCACAGCACGCCCACATTAATTTCAATATCATAATTGATGATAACGAAAGGGATGTACCCTCTCGTGTACGTGTTGGTGCTTGTCTATATCACGGGGTCTCAGCGATAACAAAGAAAATTTGCTTCAAATAAATGTCACTAGATGGCGCTGTATGCATCGATTTGTTATTGAATTGTGTGTAAAATTAATATTTCATAGAATTGATGAGTGGTATGCCTCAAAAAAATTAAAACCGCGCCATCTATTGGCATCAATTTTAAATGATCCGTTCAAATAATCTTTGAAATGTGAATTAAGGGCCCAATATTCCATAGTTTTGTGAACAAGAACATGCAATTTTACGTTCAAATCCAGAAAACGTTAATTTTACACACAATTCAATCAAATCGGTGCGTATCGCGCCATCTAGTAGTGATAACTATTTGAATATATTTTTTTTTTTATAACGCTGGGACCCTGTGGTTCTGCGGAACCATTGGCGGTAAGCCGGTAACTTCAGACGGGTCACGACTCATGGGTCGTAGTGTACTTACTTCTGCTTGTCCTGGTCCCACAAGTCGGTAGCATCGCTGAGCCATGGGTTGGGCCACTCGGGCGCGGTGAAGCACGGGTCGTACTCCACGTATTGCTCGCAGTACGCGATCAGCCTGCGGACAAACGAATACTTCAACTGGTTGCTCCATGAGAGCAGTGGTGGCCCAGTGGGGCGCGCACATTAGATCACTTTTGGGTAGGTTAAGTTCAGCTGCATATGCAGTAAGGAAAATAAGGTAGTTAACCGATGTAGCCACAGTTAAGTTAGTATTCTATGCTTATGGCATTCTGCTGTGGGGATCAGCAGTAACGTTGACTCAATTTTCATCTTGCAAAAGAGGGCAATCCGCGCGATCTACAAAATGGTTCCTCGCGAGTCCCTCCGAGAAATTTTTTAAAAGATCGATATACTGACTCTACTTTATATTTTGGAATGTATTTTGTATGTCCGCAAAAATCGAGTTTGGCTTTAGCTCCTTCTGCGCATGCGGCCTCCCTGACAAATATGTGGATGTCTCTAACTATTCTCAATATTATTTTATTTTTCTTCTTTTAATTGGACTTTTGACAATGGTTTTCAATCATCTTTATAGCTCTTTGCTAAGAATAGTTACAGCACTCATAACAACATTTGTGCCACATGTTAAATTTAGTCTCGTTATATATTTTTATACCATTCCCCCTCTAAAAAGCCTATTTTATTCACTGAAAACAGTGAATAAAAAGCACTTTTAATCACTAATTTGGTGTTTGAATTTAGAACACAACAATACATATTCTACCTCCATCTCAATGCTATACAACCTCCTTGCGTATAAAATACTCAATGCAAACTTCTTGTTCAAAGAATATTCGATTTTCAAATTCCTTCGTCGATTTAATTTTGAGTTTGTTTATATTTAGGAGTTTAATAATGATGTTGATTTTGGTCTAGGATATTTAGTGAATACTTATTTGGATTGTAATTCTAATATTAATTGCATTGGTGCTTAATTCATTATAATTATGTAACGTAACGGAGGTGGTCACTGGCGTCTGAAACACACCTAGCTCAGCTTAAATTTAAAAAAAATGTGGAACCCTGAGGTTTCTCATTTTTTGTAAATTTTGAAGGTAATTAACCATTTATTTATTTATTACTATCCCTTGTGCTTTTTGCTTAAATCTTTCTTTTTCTCGTAGTCATGGTATCAAATATAGCATGCAACTCTTGAATAAAACGGATTTATATCGAGGGCCATGAATCACTCGCGTCGCTCAGGATTCTAACACTTGAATCACTCGCTATGCCCCTGATTCAATCATCATGAATCACTCCCTACGGTCGTGATTCATCTATGGCCCTCGCTTTAAATCCGTCCTTTATTCACTAGTTGCATAATATACTATTATTTTTTGTTTTTACTTTTGTATAGATTCTTTTACAGATTTTTTCGTGAATATGTAAACATTGTAGGCCTACTAGATTTCTAGATACTTGTTAAAATTTGCTAACTTTTTATCTCGTTATATTTTCTTTTTTTTATATAAAAAGTTTTTTTTTTTTTTTAGTTTCTTTTGACTTATTGTCGGGCCTACGTTGCCATATCTATACTCCATTTGTTTAGGTAGTTAACTAAAGGTAAACAATCTTGATATGTCTTTTTATATAAAATAAATCGTATAAAAGACCAACAAATATTATTTAAATTTAGTTACTTACCTAACATCGGTAAATGCCTAATTGTAAACATTTTTAGATTCAATTTTTAGACATTTTTTTAGATAAAAGACATGTTAAGATTGTTTACATTTAGTTAACTACCTAAACAAATGGAGTATAGGTACTAATGCTGTAACATTGAAATATTGTAAAACAAAACCATTTTTTAAAAGAGTAACCGTGGAGTTCCTTGTCGGTTCGCAGTAAGAAGCTAGTTCGCGTACGAATTAGCACTTTTGCAAATTTGTATTGAAATTGATGATGATTTAGGACGAAAACGAGCGAGCGAAATTTTATAAACAGACCTTTGGGAATCTAGATATCATGAAAAAACGACGAAATGTATATTTTCAAAATAAAATTATTTGCATTGTTGAATTACTAATCTATCCCTGTATGGAGGCCGTTTTGCAATTTTCCTTCTTCTTATGGTATTTATTTCTATATGGTTAAAATAAGTGTTGAAATATGGAACTTTCAATGCTTATAACTTTCAAATATTTTATTTTTTTACTTTTTTGTTTCCATACAGCGCTAGATAATGATGAGACAAATTAATATCATTTTTTATTTTCGTCAAACAGTGGAGTAATCGCTAGACTACGTTTGTATGGAAGAATGATCGACTAGTGTAATCTTAAGAAACCAGATCATATTTTATTAATTTTGAAATAAACATTATCTTCCTTTTGGTATTTGCTGCAGTCGAGTAAAAAGGGCCCCCAAGAAATTTGCCTCTTTATGCCTTACTACGCCACTGGTAAAAAAACAGATAATGCACCGCATGCACACATGACACTGGTGCACAACAACATCTCTAGCGTAGTATATAATGACTCACATATCGTGCACCTTGCTCAGGCGCACATTGCGCCGCTCCAGCCGCGCTCTGAGCATGGACACTTGTCTCCTGGCTGTGTCTATCTGCTGCTCTATGGATGGTGTCTTCGTGGGTACTTCCGGGAGGCAGTTCACTGAGATTTCCGGTTGCGAGGATTCGCCTGTAAAAGGAAAATATGTGTTTTTAGATCTGGGAAGAAATACTTTGTCGTTGGTGTATTTTACCATAGTAATAATAAGGTCATTGCTATGATAAAATACACCACCGACAAAGTAGGTCATTGGAGGAGCTCGTGGCTAAATATTAACAGCCGCACGAGTCGATCTTCAAGGTTAAGCAACGCTTGACGAGGTCGGTCCGTGGATGGGTGACCATTTCAACATACCGAGTTTCCTCCGTGCCTCGGAAAGCACGTTAAGCCGTTTGTCCCGGCTGTCATTTGAAGATCTTTGACAGTCGTTACGGGTAGTCAGAAGCTTGAGATCTGACACCAGTCTTGCCAAGAGGTACCGTGTTACCCAGTTACTGGGTTGTGGAGGTCAGATTGGCAGTCGCTCCACGTAAAACACTTAGTGCTCAGCTGAATCCGGTAAGACTGGAAGCCGACCCCAATATAGTTGGGAAAAGCCTAGCAGATTGAATAATAAGGTCATTGAAAACGTAGTAACGAAAAGATCCTGATATAGTATTCTATTGCCTAAACACTGACTATAGTAATTTTTTGTGAACTAACGCAAACGCAAAATATTCAATGCCAAAGAGAAAGTCATCAGTCAAAAAATATGCCTCGTACTCGCGTCGGGGAACCGCCAACGGTTCCCCGACGCAAATACGAGGTTTATTTTTTGCTTTTTGGAGATTTTCATGTCGGAGTTTTTTTTAATTTGTTTTTTATTTCATGCTTTTTAAACTACATATAATATACCTAGTAGTAGACACGCTTAAATCGACAATCTATCGAAACACATAGGGCCGGCGCTCACTGACGGCATGGCACGGCAAAGGATTTTTCGTGGACATATGATTTTCAACATTATTTCAATCACGTTAGCGTTGAAATTCCTTTATTTCTATACGAATGCCGCGCATGCAGCGGCAAAATGATTTGGTATGCTGAAAAGTACCGTGCGGTGCCGCGACAAGGTCGAAAATTATTTATTCACGAAAAAATCCTTTGCCATGCCATGCCGTAAGTGAGCGCCGGCCCTTAATTATGACACGATATCTTGCTTAAAGAAACCAGATTCACAGATTAAAATGCGAATATCTTTTATACGGCTGAACCAATTTTTATCAAATATGGCTTAGAGCAAAGACAAAGACAAAAATTCTTTATTTCAACTAGGCGGCACTTTTGAACGTCAAAATATAAAATTAAAATTAATAATATTTAATTCTACCTTCAATTCGGAAAATTAGCTTGTTATGGAGAAACACAGACAAGAAACTTACTCTTTAAAAAAATTGTTTTACAACATTTACATACATACATAAATTAATATACGTGAGGACGATGCACCCAGCACTCTCAAGAAAGTCGCCTTTCAAGCAAACAAAAACTAAATCAAAATCGGTTCTTCCGTTTAGGAGCTATATGCCACAGACAGACACAGCAACATACGTCAACATTATAACACCCCTGTTTTTCCGTAGCCAATCATTTTAAGTAGCAAATTGACAATAAATGAAGTGAAGATCCACTATAAAAAAAATCAGAGTCTCTTACCATTCTCCTTGACAGTATTCTCATTCTTCTTCTGTATTTCTTCTTCGCTCTCCTGAGGATTTGTGATCGTCACTATCGGATTGTTCTGTAAAAAGACAAATACATATAGGTTAGGAATCAATTTACATGTGGTTTACACAGAGCGACTGCGACTCGAGACCGAGACGCTAGTCGCGCGTCGCGGTCTCGGAGAAGGTCTGTTTGCGCACGAGCGTGAAATGTGTCGCACACAAACACTCCTCGATTTTAGACGTTGAAATCATTTATATTGTTGAAAAATTATTATTCCATATTGCAATAGAAAGCCAAGTTAGATTTATATCGAGGGCTAATCACTCGCGTCGCTCAGGATTCTAACATTTGAATCACTCGCTATGTTCGTGATTCAATAAGATAAGATAAGATTTATTTATTTCTGAGTATATGGTAGATACAAGATCTTAATATTAAACAGTTTCACATACACTTCCGTTGCCGGTGTAGAAATATTAAAATTAACCTACAAAATCAAAGTGTCCAAGTTCGAGGCCGCAACACTATCATCATGAATCACACACTACAGTAGTGATTCAGTTGTTAGAATCCTTCACTAGTTCGTGATTCATCTATGGTCCTCGCTTTAAATCCGCCCTTTATTCACTAGTTGCATAATATACTATTCTCCTTTCTCTTATTTAGCAGTGTCGGTTTTTGTCTCTGAGTTTCAAGTTAAGAATTCTTCTCTCCGTGGCTCTTTGGCATTCTTCTATTCTTTCTTTCATGTGCGTATTCTAGATCCAGGTTTGACTTGCATATGAGAGGCAAGGACTTTCAAGGGCGTCTAGGACTTTCTTTTTTAATCTTCTTTGTGGCTCCAGAACTTGTTCCATGTCATTTTAATACGTGTTTTGATTTTGAGAAAGATATTTTCGCCCGGTATATTCAATCAAATTGTGGCTCATACACCTCTAGCAGCCCTTTTGGGGAACATAGCGTGACGTTATGACGCTTACCTTGAGATTATGTTGCAGTATCAGCTCCTGGCACTGCCGCAGTCTCTTCGCTTTGAGCGCGTTGATGCGAGATAGCTTCTTCGGGTCGATTTCGGTTGTGTTAACGCAGCCGGGCTGGAATAGAGATATTTTACAGATTAGTATCTTCGATCAATAATACACAAGATGACCAGTAAACGCTTCAAAAACGGGTCGAAGAATACGGTTGTGGTCTTATTTCAAATTAGTATGGTCCAATCATAGCCAACATTAAGACGTCAAAATGCAGCAGTGTGCGTTCAAAAATTGTGCGAGTAACTACCGTAACACTGAGATTTTGGAAGGAATATATTTCTTCCGGTAAGTTTATATAATTTATTCATAAAATAAAAACTGAATTAATTAGTAAATATGAATCAATTACCAAATATCATAGTGTATGGAAGGAGCAATCAAACTTCGTATATAGAGTCTATGTATATTGTACATATGAAACACATGAGTAAATATAAAGAAAGAGTGAACACTTCTTCGAAAGTAGACAAAATGAAATGATATGGCAACGAACGATCGAGTCAGCGCGCTTGCGTCTGTATTGGCGGCTAGTCTGTGTAGAACTAACTTGTTTGGGTGACGCGCTGAGACTGCGCGTCACCGTCACCGACTCTGGCGCAGCACACGGACGCACGTAGACGGGCGGAGCGCCGGCTCGGGTGAGAGAGGGGCTGCGGAGGGCGAACTTGTCGCGGACATTTTTGACTACGCGCTATAATATTACGATTGTTTGACCAACGTTTGCGTCGACAACGCGCCAACTATTGTAACAAACATCGACTGTTTTGGAACTTTGTAATTTAGACTTTAAAACATGCGTGTAAGATTAAATTTGTTTTGATGTATGTTGAGCAGCGAACTTCTTAGTGTTTTGCTTTTCAAGTCGGTTTATATTTTTGTGAAAAAGTTTTTTTTACAATATTTTTCTTAAATTGTACTCACCATGGGTCGGTGAACATCCCAGAAAGCTCTTTCTTGACTGTCCAGAACCTTCCTCTCCAATTTATCACGTTTCTTGTCAACCTGTAAAAGAGATGGTAAATTTATAGATTTTGGGTGTAGCATCCATTAATGATGCATACATATTATTGGTCGGTAGACGGAAGAGAAGGTGTGCATGTAGTTCTTTTCACTGGATCCCAGCGCTAACAAAGAAAATTTCAAATAAATATCACTAGATGGCGCGACATGAATCGATTTGTAATTGAATCGTGTATAAAAATAACATTTTCTCAAAATGATCAAAAAAATTGTGTTTTCTTGTCCTAAGCACAAAATTATGAAATATTGGCACAAGTATTCACATTTCAAAGTTTTGATTTTGATTTGAACGGATAATTTATAATTGATTCCAATAGAGTGCGCGGTTTTAAATTACTGAGGCATGCCACTCGATTTTTTAAATATGTATTGTAACATATTTTGGTGCAATGTATAGTTTATAAAAACGTGCAAAAAATACTATAAAACAAATCGTCACTGTATTTAAAGAAGAAATAGTCCAGGACCAAGTAAACCCTTTTACTTGCAAGTCGGAGTGGAACGGAACCGAACGCGATCGATGTACTTATAAAAATAATCAGTATAATCAGACGAAAAACTCTAGTTACGTCGTCACGGTTTTTTTGTATGGGATGAGGGATCTGTTAGCTAGTATTATATTATCTGTGGTGGAATGGAGTTTGTATTTATTTATTAATGGCTATAGACTCGTTCCCTATATGGTACGTAAACAAAAGTAGCGAAATGCAGATGTACTTGTACGCAAGACCTGGAAACCGGAAAAAAAATCGTACCGATTAACGCCTAAGTACATAGGGAATGTTTTCTTTCGGTTTTGTTCTACTACCAACTACGATTAAAAGATTTTAGGCAACAAAAGTTCGTAAATAGGTTTTGTGGAAATAACCGGTTATGAACGGATTTTGTCGGCTATCTTTAATGCACAACCGTGTTGAAGTACAAAAACGATTCAGTTACAGGCGCGCGCCCCACCTAAACCGATTAATTAGTGATTTCAACAACGCTCTTTTACCCCCTTATTAATAAACGCGGAGTAAAGTTACACCTTGGACCATCTAAGTATTAACCATACATTTTTCTAGGTTTAAGTTTGGCGTAACTTTACTCCGCGTTTATTAATAAGGGGGTTAATGTTTAGACATAGAACAAAACAAACGATAACAACATTTAATAACCGGTTCCAGGCTACGGTTGTACGCTTCTACCTACACCCAAGAGTAAATACAATACCTTGCTCTGACCCCTAGCCCGCATACATATGAACTCCCATTTCCATACAACTGAACATCTTCTGCAACCTCG
This sequence comes from Orthosia gracilis, assembly GCA_947562075.1. Lineage (NCBI taxonomy): Eukaryota > Metazoa > Arthropoda > Insecta > Lepidoptera > Noctuidae > Orthosia > Orthosia gracilis. The sequence goes on from OX387277.1 coordinate 12,231,030, forward strand.
CTAATAACTCCGCCTAGTAGTCGGCCAGTTCTAGACGCGGTTTGTTCTGCATTGTGCGCTTGCACAGGTAGCATTTGACTCATCATCGGCCGAGCCCTATCCCAATATCATGGGGGCAGCTACCAGTCCCGATGCAACAGCTAGTATTTTACGCCACAATCCAGTAGTTGAGTAACAACCCAGTAACTGTGTAACAACCCAGTAACTGTGTATCAACTCAATAACTTGGTTACAGCCCAATAACTAGGTAACAACCTAGTAAATGGCTAGCAACCCAGTAACTACGTAACAACCCAGTAACTGTGTAACAAACCAGGAACTGTGTAACACCCTATTAACTGTGTAACAACCCAATAACTGGATTACAACCCAGAAACTAGGTAACATCCCAGTAACTGGGTAACAGGAGTGGATTATGAATGGTTCTCAGACTTTCGGGCTCCTGACTGAGACTATCAAAGATCTTGGAAAGACGACCGGATCCAACTGCTTAACGTGCTTTGTTAGACACGAAGGGGTCATTTATGCGTGATGTTATGTATAATCACCCATCCGCGGACTGAACTTGGCTCGCGTTGCATAACCTAGAAGATGTCCTTGTGATTATTTAGCCGGATCATTATCATCATTTCACCCGAAAGTTGTCCACTGCTGAACATAAGCCTCCCCCAAGTCACCACATTGACCAGTCCCGTGCGTCTTGCATCCTCCTTGCAACCTTCACCTGGTCATCGGGTTCGGTTTAGCCAGATATAAGAAAAAAAAGAATGACAGTTTACCTTGCTCTGAGCCTCAGCCTGCATAAATATGAACTCCCATTTCCTGCTGAACATCTTCTGCAGCCGAGCTAAAGACTCCGCCTCGTAGTCAGCCAGTTCTAGGCGCGCTTTGTTTTGCATTGTGCGCTTGCACAGGTATACAGCTGAAAATACAAAAAAGAAACACCAATTTAATTTTTTTATCTTTTAATTTGACTCTGATTAGGGATATTTCCTGGGCAGAAAAATGACAATGTTATTTAGCCCATCAGTGAGATTATCAAATGATATTGGACACGTATTTTTTGCTTTATCAAATCAATAAAAATTGACAAAGAGAAAGCGCATTAAAGTTCAGGAGTGGGGGCTTGTGACGTCACAAGGCCCCACGCCAGACTTACTCTCCCACTCCACATTATACTGATAAAGTGTACTAACGGCGTGACATCACACGTTATTTCAACGCACTATTATATCGTCGTTATTTTTTGTTAGCGTGGCAAAAGAAAAAATACGTGTCCAATATTTTTAGGTTATCTAACTGACGGACTAAATTGAAATTTTTGTCAACTAGTTGCGATCACGTGACATTTCGATATATATCTTATTTATAAAATTCTCGTGTCATAATGTTAGTTACCGTACTCCTCCGAAACGGCTTTACTGATTTTTACCAAATTTTATAAATATGCATATTCAGTAGGTCTGAGAATCGGCTACTATCTATTTTTCATACCCCTAGGGTAGGTAGTGTAGGGTAGGGTAGGGTAGGTAGGGTAGGTAGGGTAGGGCAGGTAGGGTAGGGTAGGTAGGGTAGGGTAGGTAGGGTAGGGTAGGTAGGGTAGGGTAGGGTAGGTAGGGTAGGGTAGGTAGTGTAGGTAGGTAAGTAGCCAATTGACGGGAGCGAAGCCCCGGGGGACAGCTAGTAATATCTAATACTATCGCGACACATTCGTTGATAGAATGACAGTCGTCTAAAGCCTCTGGAAAATGGAAAAAACAAGTTGAATCAAGTTGCTAGTGGCAAATAATAATAATAATTATTATTCTAACCAATAGATTGTGTCTGTACAAGCACAGTATAAATATGAAAAGTAGGTACCGAAACTACCTGCAAACGCTCGAAACGGCACACTCACACAAACATGTCCCGCCAAAACTCCCGACAATGTTAAAGATCTATAGTTCTACAAGTTGTTCTGTGTTAATATAAAACTGACTGCCGTGATTTAAACTGTCGTCTTTGGCTGAGATTCACCGACGCCATGAGAGTATCTATTTAAATTGTATTTGTAAGCTAGTCATTTCAATTCGATTGATTGATCACTACAGAACAAAAATGTTATATTAAAAAATTAAAAACCGGCCAAGTGCGAGTCGGACTCGCGCACGAAGGGTTCCGTACCACTATCACAAATAAAAAACCTTTTTACAAAAAAAAATACTACCGACTTCCAACTAAAAACACTACAAAGTGAAAAATAACTTTCTTTTTCAAAGTCGTTGTCTTTGGTAGTATCTATCTATTCGTCCACAATTGGCGGAGATATCGGTGAACAAAAACAAAAAAAAAATCTATCGTTTGTTGTATGGGATGTTTGTTGTATGATGAAACAGAATAAAATAAATATTTAAGTAGGGCTACTTAAATATTTATTTTATTCTGTTTTTAGTATTTGTTGTTATAGCGACAACAGAAATACATCATCTGTGAAAATTTCAACTGTCTAGCTATCACGGTTCATGAGATACAGACTGGTGACAGACGGACAGACAGACAGACAGACGGACCGCGGAGTCTTAGTAATAGGATCCCGTTTTTACCCTTTGGGTCGGAACCTAATATCAAAAACATTAAAAGTTACAACCCTATTTGGTTCAATGGGCGTAGGTAATTATATCATCAACCAGGCTTTGTTTCCGTACTGTCCATATTTATTCTGTGGTACAAGTATTCGCCGTTGGATAAGAACAACCGCAGATAATATGTATGTCGGGCCGATTCACTCTGGCAACTCATGTCTACCGTTGTTACACTATTATTTTTAATGAGAAACAATCATTATGTTTTTTTTTATACATCCTTTTTTTTATTTTTGTCCTTCTATAGTAAAACTATCCACGAAATCTCCCAAACCCATTCCCAATGTGTTTTGTCTCCATATTCTGCAATAGTCCTGCACCAGCTGGGGATTGTCTTTGGGTGCTCTTGCGCAGTGACTAGTGCATACAGGGATAATCGGCGGTTAGTGTCACATTTCGAATTGGTTTCGGCCCCTGACGCCTTTCAAAGGTCAAAAATTATATTTAAATTATACCAACCATAATCAGTATTTTCAGGTTCCCATTGGTTAGATGGCCAAAAATAAGGTGTCTGGAACCTGTAACAAAACATATTTATTAGAAATCATATTGGATAGAAGAATTTGATTTGTTACATACAGCTAATTTAGAAGCCGGAAGTAACATAGAATTTCATCATTCTTATTTTAGAATTTTTTCATCCCGGCGCATATTTCCTAAGGGAATCTGAGATAATTAGACTTGTTCTTGGAAGTAATGCAATCTGGCTACCCATTGCAATATTTGAGTGTCATAGAGTTCTACCTCAACCATTGAAAAACACAGGCGTGATGTAATCCTACCTATAGTAAGTGCTGTCGTTCTTGACGGTGAGACAGTGGTCGTCTATAGGGAACAAGTAGCCATGTGCTGCTAGAAGATGCGCGAAGTGCACTGGTTCCCAGGTCTCGTCTAGATTCAGGTAGCGGTTGATCCAGGCTATTAGGTCAGAGCCGGTGAATACCTGTGGAAAAAAGTTGTATTGAAAGAAAGAAAGAAAAATATTTATTTGTGACTCGCACAGGAGACACTAGTTAAGCAAGACACATACAATAATAAAAAGAAACTTCCAAACAAAAACACTACAAAGTAAAAAATAACTTCAATTTCAGAAGTCAGTGTTTCTGTTTTTGTTTCTTCGTTTTTGACACCGACTTCCGAAATTGAAGTTATTTTTTACTTTGTAGTGTTTTTGTTTGGAAGTCGGTTGTAATTTTTGTAAAAAAGTTTTTTATTTTTCACTTTTTAGTTGAGGTACATAATGGACCAGTTCTATAGGCTAGGCATCTACGCGTATAGTGCCCACAGTAAAGCTAGAATAGATGAACCCAATAACATGAAACTTAAACAAAACCGGTGCAATGAGAGTATACCAAGGTGAACTGTTCACATCTGCGTACCCCTTTAAAGCGTACCAGTGTGATAGGTATTATGTTATGAAATGGTGTAGGTATACAATAAACAGACATGAGATTGGATCTATCGCGAGTGATTTGCCGTCATTTATTAAAGAGTTCTGATGTACTTCTCCGAAGTTCTTCATCAGATCTTGACCAACTAAATGGGACCACATGACAAGCACCAGCTTTCAAAAAAAAAAGAATCGTCAAAATCGGTTCATCCAATTAAAAGTTCTGAGGTAACAAACATAAAAAAATAAAAAACAGTCGAATTGATAACCTCCTCCTTTTTACGAAGTCGGTTAAAAATTTAAGTAAATAACCCCGTGCGAGACCAAAACGGCTACTATCTCAGCATGTGCAACGATATTAAAAAGATAATAACGCTGCGCTGATATTCTGATAGGGCCCACTGTTGATGCCAAGGACACATTCACGGAAACGGAACATGCATTATTTAAGGAATAAAAAAGATAAAATATTAAAAAAAAAGCATGTACACAGAAGGTTAGTCACAGTATGCATGTGTTTAACGTAATTTGGTAATTTGGTCTGCCACTTAAAGTTTCGTGACAGACAATTCTTTTTTTTTTATAACGGTCATTTCTACTCGTATCCGAAATTTCAGATGTCTAACTGATGACGCATCATTGCTTGGATCACATCGCCCCTCGCACCGCTCCCCCGCTTTACCCCCGCGTGTATTTATGTCGCTCGAGCTCCGTTCAAGTCAATCTTATCATGATAACTTTTAAACTATGCGTTCAAATTACTTAGTGTATAAGACAAAGTTTATCTACATTAAATATTTAAAGCGACAAATGTGTCGATTTTGATAAAAGTTTGATCAATATTCTAAAATGTGCATTGTAAAAAAGTATCCAATTTAATTGGGTAGGGTAAAACATTAGGTCCATGGGGTCCGAGTGCTCTTCGAGTATTTCGAGATGTAAGCAAGCGGTTAGTCGACTCTTCACGTGACCAGAGGGCTGGGCTTTTCCTTGGCCAGAGAATCAGCATTGCCATCCAACGTGGCAATGCTGCCAGCGTTCTGGGCACTTTTCACGTTGACAGCGATGTGGACGAATTTTTTGACGCCCTATGACCCCTGCCCTTTTATACGTGTTCGTCGTATTTTATCTTTATTTAAGTGTATATATAGGTAGTTATTGTTAATTAAGTATTATATACTATGTAAATTTTAATGATATAATTGAATAAAAAACATTTAATTGTATTTAAAGTTCACTATTTTGGTCATAGTGGCTTCCACATAAAAGGTAGATATATCCTGTTGCGGACTTTTATTTAGAACTATTTAAGACAAGCAATCCTACGGTACATTATATTGGTGTATCTCCAACGGTTTAGGCAAAGCACGCGATGATAGCTCTCGGAGTGCAGAATTTTTGCCGACTTACTTGATATATGACCAAATTACAAAAAATCATTATAAATTGTAGCCTATGTATTATTCTGATGTATAACCTATATTACTGTAAAGTTTCATCCAAATTCGTTTAGTAATTTATGCGTGAAAGAGTAACAAACATACACCCGTCCTCACAAACTTTCGCATTTATAATATTAGTAGGAAGTAGTATTAGTAGGATTAGTAGGAAGTAGGATAGTAGAATTAGTAGGATAAATAAAAATCAATAAAAAACCAAAGCCGTCGGGATTTTGGTCGACGTCGGCTGTCAAAATGGAAAAAAGAAAATATTGGTAAATTATGTAAGAATCATCGCGGTGCGCGGTGGATTTAGGAACGTCAGTAGCAGACGCGGTCAAAACGAGGGAGCGAGAAGTACACAGACTGAATATTCACCGTACTACTCGCACTTTTTATGACCGCAAACTGTTTTTGTTACGCGATTGCTTCGCCAATTACGAACATTTTTTGATGATTATTTTTTTTATTTGAAAGCTTTTTCATGTGGTCCCATTTAAATTTGATCAAGATCTGACGAGTTAAGTTTTCCTTAATAATGGGTATTTTCATGGTACCTAATATAAGATACCAATACTAAAAAGAGAAAAATTAAACCGAATTCCAAAACAAAACAACTTCAAAGCGACCTTTCTTTTCGGAAGTCGGTCTCTAAAACGAAAAAATAATTTTATGAAAGACACCGACTTCACAAAAAAAAGTTATTTTTCGCTTTCAAGTGTTTTGTTTTGAAGTCAATTAATTTTTTTTGCTAAAAAGTTTTTTAATAGAAAATTTATCAAGGCTGTGGGCTAACAGAAAAAAAATGCTTACAATAATATAAATTGCTTTTTAAACATTAATGAGTGACTCTGATGGAGTCGATGGATATCTACCGTGAATAAAATTAGCTATTACCTACTGCATAAGATTTTTTTTATTAGTATATCCTCGCACTGGAACGCCTTGCACTGTCAACGGTGTGCAAACTTAGAAAGTACATATGAATTGAAAAAGTCACATTGGCACAGAGGCCAGGTCTTAGCCACTGGACCACCACGACATGTTGAAAAGTATAATTTTCTTGCTTTAAACTTGGGGTAATTTCAAGTAATGGTATCTCTTTGTTTATTCCTATAAATATCTCTCATAAGACGCATTGAGTTGATTTCTGCGAACTCCTAGGTCATTATGAAGTTAGTTCAATAAAATACTTGCCGAAACACTTAAAATCAATCGTTTACAGAGACCGATGCTCGAGTGAGGTCCTTGTCCGACAGTAGACATCTTTAGACTAAATGATCCTATATCCACCACTATAACTAGTCGTCGTCTTTCAACAGAACAGTACTTACCGAAGGTATCTTCGTCATGAAACTCTTCACAGTCTTGACGGGTACGCCGGTGCTCTCATCCTGCATCTTCTCAATGATGGCTTCCATCTGTAACGAACAACAATCAAATTGTTTGAATTCTTCTTTAAAGAACGAGCGAACGAACTTCGATCAAGTTGTTGCTATCCGGTTAATGGGGGTTGTGGAGATCAGACTTGGATCCAATGCGTCTAACAAAAAAAAGACGCATTGGACCGGTCGATATGCCGACACTTGAGGTGGCCTATGTTCACAGAACGAAAGTCCGATGGGGCCGAAAAGTTCTGTAATGGCGACCGCGAACCGGAAGACGATGCGTTGGAAGGCCTCCCACTAGGTGGACCGATGAACTGTTTATGGGTGCGGGAAGCCGCTGATTGCGAGACGCACAGGATCGCTCAATCTGGCCACGCCTGGGGGAGACCTATGTCCAGCAGTGGACGTCTTCTGCTGAAATGACGGTGATGATGATGATAGGCGGTCGCTCAATGTAAAGTCATGGTATCCAGCTGCATCCAGTTAGAATGGAAGCGACTCCGACTTTGTTATGAAAAGGCTCGGTTGATTGATTCATAGGGGTGTGTAATATATGGCATAATAACAGACGGTATAATCTCACTTGAAATAAAGTTTACATGGTATAATTTTTATATGCTGTAAAAACAAATAACCTAATATCATGTGGTCTAATATTATATTTCATATAAACTTAATTATTTTGCTCTGAAAACATTTAGTATAATTTTCAATTTGTATAATGCTCTTTTTTTATTACGTTCATTTGACCTAATTTTTTATTTACTAATTTTCTAAGGTACCGTTCTTGAGAAAAAACAAATTATTGTGCCCTAACCTCACAACACTAACGTTGCTTTTGTCATCGTCTCCGGCGCTACGTAAGTGCAACCCCTTCGCCCTTACGTAAAAAAGGTTAGGCACTATGCTTTGTTACAGCGGGCAGGGGTTGCTCTTCCTTCCAGCCTCTGGTTTTTATATACACTCTAGGGGTCGTAAGACTACGTGAAGTCGGAGTGGCCCAATTCGGTTTTGGAACAGATTCGACCTATTTTTAAATTATATTAAACGTAACTTATAGATGTTGAATATTATAGTAACCGAATTATACTAATTGGATATTAATTCAAATGTGCTTAATAGAAAATGGTCATTAAACCATATAAAATTTGGTAAAATGAAATTATACCAATCATTTATTCTGAAATTAAAAAAGTATATTAAATTAGGTAATAAAATATGATCATTAGAACTTTTGTTATTTACGTTACACACCCGATTAATAGACAGACGTGTTGCTGGGGACTTTGTTGCAGTTTCAGCCCAAGACTTTGGCGTTTCACCACTGTCTTAAGCCTCGTATGACCGTATCCACTAAGAAACATTTGATGCGCGACATGATGCACAACATATTGAACGGTCACGAGGATTCTTTGTCTCATTCTCATCGCGTCATGTTGCGCGCAACGTCTGGCAACGTCGCGCTGTAGTCGCCGAACAAGTTGAGCGTCAAGTGTGCCGCATCAAATGTTACCTAGTAAATACGAAGCTTTGTTATTTTATCAAAACCTGGTATTTCCTAGCCTAGTTCGATTTAACTATCTCTGATTTGATTTGTTACAATAATTCGAGTTTATAAATAACTTTTCAGTGTCGATAAATTTTATAAATAAATTGCTAACCTGGAACCGTATTTTTTTGCGTGAAATGCATAAATAGTAAAGTCGTTTTAACAGGAGAGATTGAACCAAAGAAGACTGTATTTTGTTTTTATAACAAAGGAAAGAATAGATTATGATAAACTTTGATGAGATGAGACAATGGCATTCTGAATCTGAACTATTGATAAAACACAGTTTATTTAGTAGAACACCTGTATCAATCTACCATTGTTCCTCAAAGGGGTTCCGCATTTTACGAGTTAAGTTATAAGTCCCGTGTAAAAGGGATCTAGCGCAGGTGGACCAAGGATAGGTCCAGAAGGGATTAGAGGTCTATACGAACTACAAAAACATTTTCACAAAATATTTACCGACTTCCAAAGCAAAACACTAACCCTTAGTTTCCCAGCTCAAAATTATCGCAGAATTAATGTGACAAATTGTCAAGCACGCGTTATCTGCTGTGATTGGTTGAATGAATTTTCAACAGCCAATCACAGCAGATATAGCGCGCTTGACAATTTGTCACATTAATTCTGCGATAAATTTGAGCTGGGAAATTGGAGGTAAAAGTAGCAAAATTTTTCTCTTTTTGATTTTGGTATTCCATCACAAAAAAGTGAGCAAGTTCTATAGTAAGAACCTAAAGGATTGACAAAATACCCATACTAACTCAATTTACAAATTCGTGCTGTTTATCATTAAGGAGTTTGGTTGTATGTTCCATACCTTGAAAACTGCTGAACCGATTGTGATAGAGCTTGTACTGTTCCCTAAGTTGAGAGATACCTAATCCAATACAAAAAGAATGAGCACGATCCGACTACTAGTTTCGGAGATATCTTTGGACAAACATACAAGCAAACATACATACTCGTACATACACTTATGAAATTTGCCATGCGTATTTAGAAGCTTACATAGAGTAACATTATTATGTGAATGTTGTGCAATTCCAACAATATTACATACATACGCGTCTAATTGCCTAATTAACCTCCTTTTCTACATATATTCCGTTGCGGCCCATAGTCAGCCAAATAGACTCGCTCACATATGAGATGGCGAAGCATGTGGCCAGGGTTTTACAGCCAACAGTTGGGAAATCATCGTCCTTCGTGAAAGACTCGCGTCATTTTGTGGATATCCTGCAGTCTACCAAGGTGGAAGGGGACGAAGTTATGGTTAGTTTTGACGTTGTTTACCAATATACCTGTGGCGGATTCCATGGAGGTTATAAATGTGAAATTGCAGCAAAATAATATCCCTGCTGAGTATAGAATTCTACTTCATCATTGCTTCTTTGCGTCTTACTTTATATATCAAGGCGAATACTACCTTCAGGTTGATGGTGTAGCCATGGGAAGTCCAGTGGCACCCATAACAGCTAATATATGGATGGAGTATTTTGAAGAGTTAGCAATCTCAACTGCATCGACGTCACTTAGACTAAGGAAAAGATACGTTGATGGTGTCTATGCCATACTTAAAGGAGACGAACGTGATGTAAAAGGCTACCTTCAACACCTGAACTGAACACCTGAATAAATTGTATAGGCAACATTTTGCTACTTTGGGTTACATTATTGCAATATTCATACGGATCTTTATTTTTTTTTAAATAAATTATGGCCTATGACACTCAGGCATAATGTAGCTTTTTACTGGTGAAAGAATTTTCAAAATCGGTTCAGTAGATCCAGAGATTACCCCCTACAAACTCACAAACTTTACCTCTTTATAATATTAAGTATGGATGGAAATCGAAACAAAACAACAATAAAGTATTTAAGTTCTGAATCCAAATTATTATCACTATTATAAAATAATGTCACCCGCCGCGTTTGTACGCGATAAACTCAAAAACTACTGAACGGATTTTCATGCGGTTTTCACTAATAGGTAGAGTGAGAAACGAGGAAGGATTTTGTGTATAATTTGTCACGGGCGAAGCCGGGACGGGTCGCTAGTACACGATAAATCTAATATGGATAGGTATGGCAATTTACATTCGTTTGTATTCGAAAATACGATGATCTTCGAGGGACATTAAGAAAATAGTTGAACTGTACATACATTAATAGATTACTACCTAGTAATATAGGTATAGTTATGTAATACTAGCTTTTACCAGCGGCTTCGCTCGCAGTGAAGCCATGATTTTTTTTATTTTATTTTAATAAAAATTATCCTATGTTAGTTCTAATACCTCCAAGAATATATGTACAAAGTTTCATGATGATCGGTTGAGTAGTTTTTGCGTGAAAGCGTAACAAACAAACTTACATTCACATTTATAATATTAGTATGATAGCATGGAAAACAGGACGTACCTAGCCCTTAAGGAAATAGTACAACAGAGTATGTTGTCATAGTTGTTTTGTATCGGAAATGAAACATTCCAATTTAGCAGCTTCTTCCGCCGACATACCACCGCGTCCGCAGTTGCATGGCTAATGAGAATGTCAACTAAATAATAGGTACCGTATTAAATAGTGGTATGAATATCTATACATATAAATACAATTGGAGTGTCTTTTTGTAATATTCAAATAACCTTTTTTTACTACATGTATATGAATATATATACGGTACATACACCAAAATAACATTTTTTTCAATTTTTGTCTGTCTGTCTGTTTGTTCCGGCTAATCTCTGAAATGGCAGGACCTATTTTGACGGGACTTTCATTGGCAGGTAGATGATGTAATAAGGAGTAACTTAGGCTACGTTTATTTTAGAAAAAATCTTTTATTTTAGAAATTTGTTAGGCGGAACGAAGTTCGCCGGGTCAGCTAGTTATTAATAATGTTCATATGTACCGTAAACATGATCTATTGTAAACTATAATTTTCGCTTCACTGGCCTATTACAAGGTTTACCTAATCTATAAAACTAACTGTTCCCCGCGGCTTCGCTCCCGTGGACCACCCATCCGTTCCGCACACGTTTTCGGGATAAAAAATAGCCTATGTCACTCAGGAATTATGTAGCTTTCTATAGGTGAAAGAATTTTTAAATCAGTCCAGTAGTTTCGGAGCCTATTCGGTACAAACAAACAGTAATATCTTTCCTCTTTATAATATTATATACTAGCTTTTACCCGCGGCTTCGCTCGCAGTGAAGCCATTATTTTTTTTATTTTTTTTAATAAAAAATGTCCTATGTTAGTTCTAATACCTCCAAGAATATATGTACAAAGTTTCATGATGATCGGTTCAGTAGTTTTTGCGTGAAAGCGTAACAAACAAACTTACATTCACATTTATAATATTACTAACATTTACCCGCGGCTTCGCTAGCAGTGAAGCCATTTTTTTTTTTAAATAAAAAGTAGGTATCCTATGTTACTTCTAATACCTCCAAAAATATATGTACAAAGTTTCATGATGATCGGTTCAGTAGTTTTTGCGTGAAAGCGTAACAAACAAACTTACATTGAAATTTATAATATTAGTAAGGAGTGTATAGTATAGATATCTTATGGTGCATGGGCCATGGCGTTATCTTGTCCAAACTGAGTACATACAAAAATCCCATAGAGGAAATACAGAAGCATTTTCAGATTTTTCCGGACATACTTGAAATGGTCCATGGTCCGAGTAAGAAAAATTTGAATTTTTTCTTAAATTTTTATTTTATTATTTTCTGTGGCTCGCGCTTGACCACTATCTCACCTGATGATTTTTTACTAGGACCATTTCTTTTGTTTGGCCTACAGTCCTACACTATACGTATCCCACTTCTGATGCCGTTACCAACACTAAGAACTTGATTTTTATTTGTAAAAAACAATTCTAAGTTCCTCAGAAAGCATAACTGTTGACTAATCTTTTGCAGTTTTTCTCGCGTTTATACTTCTTGTTAGTTCGAGTAGCTTCAAACTGAAACGGAGCTCATGACTAATGTCGTACTCAAATGGCACAATGAGTTCATCTCGCGGTGACGTTTGGCATGCTTTATATGAGACTTTGCCCCGTGATGAAGTTTTTAGTTACTGGTAAAACATATCATCAGCATATTTTTGTCCCTCGCACCTTATATTTCTGCCCCTAATTTTCTCTCTAGCACCCTACTCATCTCTTGCACCCTTTTTCTCTCTTGCACTCTCCTTCTTCTCTCTTGTACCCTACTCATCTCTTGCACCCTTTTTCTCTCTTGCACTCTCCTTCTTCTCTCTTGTACCCTACTCTCTTTCTCCCTACTTGTCTACCTTGTACTCTCTTTTCTCTTTTTGACCCTAATTCGCTCTATTGCACTTTATTATTCGCTCTTTCACCCTACTTCTCTGTATTGTACCTACCCTGCTTCTCTCTCTTTTACCCTAAATCTCTCTTTTGTACCCTGTTTCTCTCTCTTGCACTTTGTCACCCTCTTGTACCCTCTTGTACTCAAAAACATACCTTCTTATAAACCAGGTAGTTGGGAGACTCCTCTGGTGATGGAATGGTAGACATCAGAGCTTGCACTTGAGGTGGCAAGCTCGATGTAGGATTCTCCTTCTTGTCTCTGTCCTTTTCTTTTTCTTCTTTTATACATTTTGAATTGTCTCTGGAACAATAAAAGGATAATATTTTCATGATTCTGGTGGCTGATCTATCATCCTACTTCCTACAAATAATATACATGTGAAAGTTTTGAATCACAGCTTAATGGCTGAATAGGCTTGAATGAAATTTGTAATACAGGTAGACCACGGCTTGTATTAGGATGTGGGATACTTGTTTTCCTTGTGAAATCTGTAGCACAGGTAGCCCATGGCTTTTATTAGGACATTGGATAGTTGTTATCCTATTGTTGGTGGTAGTAAATTCCCTTGGAATAATTTAATTTTAAGTGGGTGACACCACTAGTAAAAGTTAGTGAATAATAGCAGGATGTTTGATGCTGGTAAAACTTACAACAAGATAGATTACTTACACTATAATTTTTTTTTGTGTATGGCACTTTTTCATACCGTGTAGTGCACGCACAACAAATCAAATGAGAGTCTAAATGCGAAAAAGGGAATCCCATCATCATACTGTGCAGTGTCGTTATCATCATCATTCTTATGCGCTTATTATTAAGAAGCGGCAGTTAAATACGGACTTAAAACCTAGGGGCACTGAATGCCTAACAGATGTATTAAACTATGAATTGAATTAGACTGAGTGGCCTAATCGGCTTCTAGAGGGAGGTGGGCTGTCTGGAGTGACTGCCACCATGGCTCACACACAATGATCCTCACTTCCGAATGAGGGTGGAAACCAAATCCCTACAAAAGAAGAACCTATCTCAACTCATTTGGGGTTGTCACAACATGTCTAGTTCTTCCTTACTTCTGTATTAATTGTCATTTCAGAAGTCTGTCAGTCTGTGCTACTGTAATGTGTGACATTTATAAGCCCTGTAAAATGATGTTGTCAGATATTGAATAGAGGCCACATGACTTTGAAATTCAGCATTACCTGGATTGCAAGCAATTTATGACTTTAGTCATAGAAAAAAAATGACCGAGAAACTTCAACAAACAGTTCAGTTTCTGTACCTCATCTCACATCACTGAAGAGTCTACCACTTTTGTGATCAGCTGAATAAGATCGTTCATACTAGCTTTTGTGGCTATTCCAGCCAAAATTATACCACCCCATCTCACATACTAGACTAGACTGTGTGCCCTGGTTCATCCAAATTCTTCAGACTTCCATATTTATAATATTTTATATTATTAGATATTTGCTCGGCGAAGCCTGTAGAGCCCCCACAGGAAGCTTCTGTGCTCTTTGGTGGAGCTAGGCTAGCTATGTTAGCCAGTACCAGCCAGCCAGTACGTACACACATCGGACCAAATGGGTCCATAATTATTATGAGTTGGCATTAGGTATATAGAAATTCCTGCAGCAAAATTTGTGAGAAGAAAGCTGGTGCTTTTTTCATTATTTGTAAGACTTCCTGAGGAATTGTAATGAAAACTTTGAAAAGTTTTTGTCAATACTTTATTTTCTACTTTTATTCTTATTTTTAGTTTGTGAAGCTTACCTGGATGGCCCTTGCTGACAGGCCTTTGATGCCGCCTTTTCCGAAGAATTCATCGTCACCATTTTAATTTCCAAAACACAAATTCATCACACAATAAAATATTCAACTTCGAAATTGTTTCCGTTTGGCGCCAAAATTTTAGGGCATTTAACTTTTTTATGATTCTTTGGCACCGATCCTAGATTGTTAAGCCTCTAATCACCGCTTCTGTGGCTTGTTTTACAACGCCACAAATAGCTAATATAAACTACAGAATGTTTGAAAATTATCTAAGCACTTTCCACATGAAATAGATATTTAAACAAACGATAAATTACGTCGAAATTACACATGCACGTAAAATTCACTTCATAACTTATTTATGAAATACACTGCACAGTTCAAAGTCAAGAAAAAAACAATTTCTCTATCAAAAATGAGAGATAGAGTATTCTTACAGAATCTAAACGGACCAAGAGAACAAATAAATGTTAATATTCAACAGTTTCAAACACATTTTTTGCTTTTATTTGTGATTATTTGACCCACTTGACTAGGTGTTTTCCCTTTTTGTTTTTACAGTTCAAGCACCTCAAACGGCCCGCTAACAGACACAAGATTATGATTCAAGCGGAAAACCATCTTGTTTTATTTATAAAACGTAAATAATAACAACCGATAAGAGAATTTAACATTTTGATAATAGCACGAAATGTCAAGACCGTTCGCCATTTATCATCATCGCAAGTACGAGAGCTTTTTGAAATGAGACAAGAGATTTAAAGGCTACGTGTGCGAAAGAGAAACCAAATCTATGGCAATATAATGCGAATAAAGTGAAAAGTCGGTGCGTCCACAATTGAAATATCTACTAAATGTCCTACTAAATTTTGTCGTCTGAATAAATGAATAGATGGCGCATGTGTTTAGAAGTTTATCGAACGCCGTATTTGGTGCTATTTTTAGATCATAAAAACTACAGGAAAAGTTAGCAATATTTATTAAATACTATACAAGTTTCCGATAAGCATTAAATAATAACATTACCTTGTCCGATAATATTCATTAATTTTCATTGTTTTGTGGACAATGGACATGATCATGTAACTGTTTATAAAGACAATAGATGGCAGCACTTGTTCGTGTAAATGCAAAATGCCGCACTTTTATTTTCGAAGATAAATTTCGTAATTAATTGTGCTTTTAAAAAGCTATTTAAATTAAGAAAGAACTGTAACTTTAGTTCTTTCTTAATTTTAGATCGTTACCTGCGTAGTCAAGTCAGTTCGTACTGTGTATCAACTTGTTGGGTTTCGATGAGACCAGAGGAAAATAGTTTGAATAAATTCATAGACATCACGCCTATAATATTCCCGAAGCGAAGGGATAAGTAGACGTGTGTCTAGTTCATCCACATTTCACCAGCTAAAATAAGCTAAATAAGCTATCCGGTCACAAATACAGACTTCTAACTGTTGCTTTAATAAATATTATCATCATCATCCGAAGCCCGACCACCACCACTGCTCTCGAAACGGTGCAGGAAAACATTGTGAGGAAACCGGAATATTGTAGAACAAAAAAAATCAAAGAAATGTGAAATACACTAATGAATAACCCGAACTGGATTTCGATGGTGGATTATGGCCCACTACCTGTCCTAGAGAGCGGGGCCTGTTTCCCAGTCCCAGCAGTCAGTGGCGTAACTATACCGATTGAGGCCCGTGGCAAATTCATCGGATGGGGCCTACGATGGATGGACCTTTTTTTACCGACTTTCCAAAAAGGAGGAGATTCTATGTTCGGTTATATATTTGTTTTTATTTCACCGATTACTCCGCCAAATATGAACCGATTTTGAAAATTCTTTTTTTGTTTGAAACGGTATTCTCTCGAGGTGGTCCCATTTTTACTAAGTCAGGACCTGATGAAGGGATTTCATGAGAATCGAGGGAATTTTTATAGGCTTATATATAGCCAACCTTTGTTTGTTTCTACACAACCATGCGCAAAAGGTGTGCATCCATGTACGCAGGGTGTGGGGCAGCTCCAACAGTATCCTAAGTATGATCTCAAGTCGCCTAGACTGTGTTTTCGTGGGTCGCTGTTGTGCACTCCCACATGGTTTGTCGCAACGGTTTTGTAGTGTCAATTTGTTAATATCTGTGTTACTAACATAGTTGTAAGTTTTACTAACCATTTTTTGAGTCGATACTCGAACAAAGAGAAATTCCATTCTATTCTATAGCGATTTTGATATTTCCATCAACATGGCAAGCATTTGCATTGAGAAAGTATCATTTGGTGAAATGGAACTGACGAAGAAGACACAGATGGCCACTGGGACTTCTTAATTATAAGTATGTTTTGGGTATAAGACGTCTCGAACAGTTAGTGACCGTGATGCAGCAAATTCAAATAAAAGTTTCTAATGACAATGGTACCATCGAAATGCTCTGGTGATGAAGCCGGAAGGTAGGCACCAGAAATCCGTAATAATACAATGTATCCCAGTCGTGTTTAGGCTTGTTGGAATTGTTATGAGAAGCTCTTTGGCTATAAATGATTTTCATGGTAATATAGGGTACCAAAACTAAAAAGATGAAAGTAAATGACTTTTTAACACAAAATTTAAACCGACTTCCAAAACATAACACTACTAATAGTGCTAACATACGTCCGGATTTGTCGTCGTCGTCTATATATTGTTACATTCAACTTAGTCATAAATTAAATGGAAAATAATGTTCTGAATACAGCAACACTAGGATTTGTGGGCGGAGTTTGTCCACCATATCCGATTTTTGTACCATATCCGAGAACGGATTTTTGAGTGGAGTTAGTCCGGCCGTACCAAATCCGGACGTGAGTAGTTGTGATCTAGTAGGTATTTCCAAAACTATAAAGTTGATAAACCCATTTAATGGTGGATGGATAACCACAGAATGGAGTAATAGGCGAACATAAGGATGCTGATACAGGAATATAAGTGCTAAAGAGCCTACACAGCTCTGATTAGCTACCAGTTTTTGTGTTGAAAATTATTGCAAAAAGGAAGCGACAAATTGGCGTCAAGCGGCTCAACTGCTGTGAGTGGTTGAACGAATTTGCAACAGCCAAACACATGCATTTAATTCGTGATACGCCGATTTGTCTTTTAATTGGTATTGCTTGATCTAATTCCGTCTATCCCGTTTCATTATCCGACTACAATGTACCTACGGCGAAGCGCCATCGTTACATGCTGTAACGTACGAAACATTTTGGAAATACTTTCATTGTGCGTACAACTAAGGAGTGAATTTCCCTGCCGAGGTCTGTGTTTCCTGATAGCTACAACCTGGGAGCCTTTAAGCACATAATAAATAATAGTACACTTTAAGTCAAGAGTGAAAAGGTTTTTTCTAGGCAAGCATGCTTCGACCACATCATCGCTACTTCATCAGGTGAGATAGTGGTCAAGTTCGAGCCTACCTACCTACCTATATAAAAAAAATAAAAGCTTTTCTTGAAACTGGATGAAATTCTCTTAGCCTTGTTCGTGAACGGGCGCCATCAGTTGGGATTGGTCATAACTTAACTGCCTCGGTCTCTTATTGTATTTTTTTTCTTTGTTACTCTGAACCGCTTTTACGTGCACATCTTTTTACATCGTTCTCACATATATATACTTTTTAAACAAGAATGATGTAACGAAAAACTTGTAATTAAAACTGATGGAAAAGAGTGTCCGTGGAGTTTCTTGCAAATTCTTCTCCATTGAGACGTACTGACCCTTGCGAATTTGCAACCAGAGTCATCTTTTTTTTTGTTTGACAATTCAAGAGATCCTCGAAGGTTTATTTGAAATAAACTAATTGATTTTGATTTTATTCCAATTTACTTGGGGTCTGTTCAACATATCTTTTGCCAAACTTCTCTATTTTGAGATGGCGACAGTACATAGGTAACCAGTTCCCTTCTAGTCATATCGGTTCTAACATTCATAAATTGACAGTCTACAAGCTCATAGCCATAGAAACATCGGAATCAGAATTAAAATAATAGGTACAAACGGCAAGCTTTACACTTACAATTCGTTGCATATTACAATCGTATCTGAGTGTTCTCCGTAGGCGTTAGGGTATCAAGTACTATCCGCACACCGGCGATTAATCAAGCTCACATCGTCGGCAGGTGAAAAATGGCTCGCGTGGGTGCAGGTTGCCTTAGAAATGAGAGATGGTGTTAAAGTTTTAAAACTGGCACTAGGCTTTTTTTTGCTTATTTGTAATTGTTTTGCGGTGAAGTATACGGAAGTGAGTTAGATGCTTGGTAACGTTTTTGAGAGACAAAGGGATTAAGAAGTTTGTAGACAACTTTGTGATTTCCACGGCTGGATTCGACCTCTCTTTTGTTTAATGAAAGCGGGCCGGGGGCCCCTCCAGCCGGGGACCCATGGCAATTAGTCGTCATGCCATACTATTGTTACGCCACTGCTAGCACTGGTCACATTATTTATAGGCTGATTATGGTTTAAAAAAGTTTCCGTAGTTCAACGTGCGGTCGTCCATACCATACCAACTTAATAATTATGTTTACAAACAAAAAATGCTGTAAAATATGTGTAGAATGCAGCGCGAAGGTCGTAAGTGAATGTTGATTGCGTTTCAGACACGGAACAGTTAATATGTTGGTAGGTTGGTTGGTACAATGCACAGACCACGGAGACGCTTTAGCGGCCACTCACCACTGCTAAAATAGTAGATTCGCAAGAAAAAAAAATACACTCTTATAATAAAGAAACTATAGACAAAGAGAATGGACTGAGTAATAATTTCACAAAATTGATCACTCTGTAGAAAGTGACAAAATATCTGAGCTATCTATATCTGTCTCTTCTCACATTATTTATGTCTATGTGCAAAACAGAGTGGATGCTCCTATGATATGGCCATAAAAGAATATTAGAATAAAAAAAAACAACTATAGTTCGTGATGGCCCAGTGGTTAAGACCTCGCCTCTCGTGCTTGAGGTCGTGGATTCAAATCCAGGCAAGTATCAATGTGACTTTTTCAA
This sequence comes from Orthosia gracilis, assembly GCA_947562075.1. Classification (NCBI taxonomy): domain Eukaryota; kingdom Metazoa; phylum Arthropoda; class Insecta; order Lepidoptera; family Noctuidae; genus Orthosia; species Orthosia gracilis. Next base: position 12,250,568 of record OX387277.1, read on the forward strand.
ATTCATCTGTACTTTTTAAGTTTATCTTGGTCATCGTTGACAGCTGATGTTGAATGAAGCACTCTAGTTTCCATGCCGAAATACTGTCTGGCTGCCAAAAAGTGGGGATCCTTGCGAAGGTAAGAATATACTTAACGGCGGAAAAGCTGCCCAATTTGTATCAAGCGCAAGTTCAATGATGCATGGAGTACTGTTCACATCTCTGGGACATCGTTTTTTTATCGGTTACATTTCGGGTAGTGTGCGATGGAATTGCATGATCTAATTCCGCCCAGCCCGTTCCATCATCGGACAACCAGACGCACGGCGATGCGTCATCGGTACATGGTGGACATCCCACCCATACGCACAAAACATTTTGGAGACACTTTCATTATGCGTACAGCTAAGGACTGGAATTCCCTGTCGGAGTCTGTGTTTCCCGATAGCTACAATCTAGGGGTCTTAAAGTCAAGAGTGAATAGGTTACTTCTAGGCAAGCGTGCTTCACGCTCGACCACATCATCGCTTACCGTCAGTTAAGTGGTCAAGCGCCCTATAGTGTAAAAAATAATAATACTGTCTCTAGACTCGGCCGCCGCGGTGATTCCGAGCTCTGTGGTACCCACTGAATGCATCTAGATTGTTTTTGACGTGTAGGTATCTATCTATTATTACTATGTACTGTTACTTTTGATTCTCAAGGTCTTTAGGCTTTTACAATTTCAATTTTGCGAATGTCTTAGTTACTGTTTTAGACAGATTTAAGTACGTCTGTTTAAAAGTGTGTTATATAATAACGTTTAAGATTTGGTTTGTTTGTGTATATGTCTGCGGCATCACAGCTCCTAAACGGACGTTCCGATTATGATTTTGATTGTTTATTTTTTTTTTAAAGAAGACTTTGTCGAGACTGTTTTATGAAAACCGGTTCAACCGTTCAAAAGTTATGCGCATTTACGTTCTGAATCTAGGTATTTTCGCAAGATATCTTGTTTTAAGGACTGTTCATCGAAGCGTGTCTAATAAAACAAAATTATGTAGTTTAAAACGCAGGGGTAATAAGCATCGGGGACTTTAACTTTGTTGATTTTTGTTGATGTCGTTGACGATTGTCGTCGTCTTAACTGAATCCATTGAAAAACTACAAAGCTTTTTTTTAAGTGCGGCTTTTTGTCAGGACTTTTAAAGTTTTGAAATGGTAACCCTTGTTGCAGTGGAGGTCAGACAGGCAGTCACTCTGTGTAAAATACTGAATCAACTGCATCCGGTTACAAATGAAACCTACCACAATATTTTGGAAAATGATTTTGCTAGTGTACCTACCTGATGAACAGTCATATATTTTTTTGACTTGACTGCCCCAAGTTTTGAATAGCTACCTGCCCAAATAAAGTTATAAATATAGCAAGTATCAACGTCACAATAAGGAAAGGGTTGCAGCAAGCCTGCAGGCCGGTGACCTCGAGGCTCGAAAGTAAATGACCTTAGTCTGTTGACGCTAACGCATTCTCTTGACAAACCTCCTTTGTTTTTTTGTAACAACTTTTATTATGGTAGGTCGATTAAAATTTGCCCGTGGTGGATTCCACAGAAACTAAAATAATTTGCGTAATCGAATCAGGGGGTCAACTCCCTACTCACGAAGTCCGTAGTTTCGGCCTTCGTTACGGGCGTTTCCTACTCCATAACACATACGGACGCATGATTAGTTCGGGGCCCAAACTACTAATGAATGAAAACACAATTTGACAGTTGTACCTACTCCTAAAGAGTTTTTACCCGTCCGAAAAATTTAATTATTACGGTTCACTCAGAAGTTCCGGAGTGCTTTCGGACAGGCCCGTAACTTCGTTGACAGATTTAGAGATATTTATGACCCCCCGGACTACCGGAGATTACGTTTTACAAAAAAACCTATATTTGATTATAGAACGATCTTCAATTTTGAATTAATTTTGGTCTTTAACCATCATATTGCAGCGTTCGATGGATATACTGCGACCAGAGTGTAGGACTGTTACCTGAAAAACTCACCAGGTCACTTTAGTCAGTAAGTCCTAGCATTATGCTGAACGATGACTGATTTGCGTGGTTGTGACGCATACTCTGTATTTGTATTTACGATTTCCTTGTTTTTTACCCGGCTGCAAGGAAAGGGTTATGTTTTTCGCGCATATCTTGTATGTATGTAATATTCTTTATTACCTCATATCTTGCAAACCACTTGGCGGATTTAATATATATATAAATGTATATAGATAATTAGGATATCGGTAGATAGCTCTTGATCGCCGATCGCGATAAATATTCGCAAACTGGCTGACCCCCTGATCCTCCGACTGCACAGCATGATTTTCCTCTTGTTTACATCTTTGCAGTCGGGTTCTTTGATTTTATTAACTTTTTTTATGGTATGCGTCGTGCCTGTATACGTTTTCTTTCTTTTCTTATTTTTTTCTTTCACATGGAGAGAAGTTCTGGGTCTTTAAAGAGATCTGCCGGGTGAGCGTCATTGTCCTTATGTGGAAGAGATATGGAACTAGATAGGACGAATAACACTTTCCCATTTTTGCAACGAAACAAGGTTTTTAACTCACCAAAGAACGACCCTCTGCTCCAGAACCACCTCCCTTCATCTATAACTCCGTTGGGGGACATTCCTAGGGAACCAAAAAAAATATATGCAGCTAGCCTATCGTGCCCCTTACTCACACTGGATATAACCTTGTACTAAGTGCTCATGGTACCCAGGCGCCAATAGTGCGTTTATATACGAAGAATTTGTTCGCGACAACCCAATGCTGCTGCAAGAAAACGTTCGCGTTGTACAACTGAGGCCTAAGGCCAGCCTAATTGCGTAAGTGAATTCGGCAAAGCAAAGGGTTTTGACGCCATTAATCGACCAATCACACGCGAGATGAAATACGAGATGTGGATTGCCGGTTATTTTCTTCATCATTTGTTACAGCAGCAGCTGCAAGAGCACACGATGCGTTGCGGCGCCGCACCGCAAAGATTTCACCATATCGCATGGTGCGGCGCCGTAGCGCATCGTGTGACATGCCACAGATATTTGTATGTCAGACGACGCGCATAGTGTGCTCCTGGCCTAAGTGTTCACAATGATTGTAGTGTCAATCAAAGTCACCGAAGACCGGCTGCACTATACTGCAGATAGGTGCTTAAATAAATATTAAATCCCAAAACCTGCTGTATCGATCTGGGTTTTAAAGTGTATTATTGTAGAAACCTTAGCTACCTTAGCAAAACATATTCCGCCACATTCTTCACTTAGGCGTGGCAAATCTTACGATTTGAATTGCTAATTTATCTGCGACTTACCGTTGATGTATTTATAGCAAATAAATTATGCATGTTACCTAATTCTCTTAGTAAGAATCAGCAGAGACTAAGTTGTGTTCATGTGTTCTTCTATCGGATCTGCAAGAACTCTGGATTCGTCAATCAACATCGAGCATTCGCTTCCATTTATAGAACTATGACAGTCAAACCTGACTACCAGACGACGATAGTCGCCAACGACCGGTGTGAACAAAATTCGGTATAAAATTTTTGTAGTTTTCTTAGATGACTTAAAATAAAAATAAAACTAATTGTCTTTGAGATGGTGAAAATTGCACTAAAATACGCCAGGCGGTTTTGGTGCGATTGTTTTTTTTTTTGTTCGTGGTAGACATAACTTTACAAATTAATTACACCGGGCAAGTGCGAGTCGGACTCGCGCACGAAGGGTTCCGTACCATTATCGCAAAGAACGGCAAAAAAGTCACGTTTCTTGTATGGGAGCCCCACTTAAATATTTTTTTTATTCTGTTTTTAGTATTTGTTGTTGTGTTGACCCAACTTTTTCTACCAAACCCATCGTGTGGGTATCAAAATAATGGCTTTTAAGAGGTGACTTCAAAAATATATTATACTCATATGCTTAAATGTACCAAAATCGAAAAAAAAAACTAAAAAGTAATTAAAAAAATCCGACTCCTTAAGAAGCGAACTTATATGACCTAAACAAGAATAAAATCATGCTGTACATTCGGATACAGGTTATAGGTTAGAAGACTTGGTTTTGCTCAGCCAGCTCGCGAATATGTATCCTCCGACTGCAGAACATGATTTTCTTATTGTTTACGTAATTTTAGCCCCCTTCTTAAGCAGTCGGGTTTCTGATTTTTTAAATGAATGAATGAATGAATGTTTTATTAAAATTAAAAATTCCTTATTACTAATACATTGCCCCACAAAACTGCTTACGCAGTTTAACTGTGAGATCGTTGAGTTGACCAGTATCTCTAAGTAGTCTGTGAATATTAGGGGCCTAGTGAGGAAGACACATATTATTTACCTAGAATATGCATGATCAATAAATCCCTTGGTTATGGGTTGCATGATGAAAATATAAATAATTAGAATCATCATAAACATTACAACGTTTTGTGCGCTCTTATCAAATTCAAAGTAAATCGAATGTAGATAGGTACTTATTTTTTTTATGTAATGTAGTTCGGCGATAAAAGTAATGATTATTTTCTTTTGTTTATTTTAAAACAAAGTGCACTCCGTAAAGGTCGCTACACACGTAACGTGTTGTATTGCGGACGGAACGGGTCGATATCGTTTTACACAAAATGCAAAGGCACTCCACGTCGCCGTCCCGTACGTGCACCCGTGACGCTTCTTTCATATACATTTTTAACCAACTTCCCAAAAAGGAGGAGGTTTCTCAATTCGATCGTATATATACATACTTACATTTTTTTTATGTGTGTTCGCGGATAACTTCGTCGTTTATGAACCAATTTGATGATTATTTTTTTGTTGCAAAGGGGATATCCCAAGGGTGCTATCATGATAAGGAGACCTGGATCTGATGCTGGGATGCTAGAGAAATCGAGGGATCTCCTCAAATATTATAGGCATACATATAGCGATTTTGGTATTTTCATCAATATTGCAATCATTTGCACTCAGAAAGTATCATTTGGTGAAGTGGAACTGTTGAAGAAGACCACAATGGTCACTGGAACTCCGAAATAAAATAATGTATCCTAGTTGAGTTTGGACTTATTGGAATCGTACTTTGGCTGTAAATGTTTTTCATGTTAATTGGAGGTACCTACCAAAACTTAAAAGAAGAAAATAAAAAAAACTTTATAACAAAATATCAAACCAACTTCCAAAACAAAACACTCTTCTTCTTCTGCCTAGCCTTTTCCCAACTATATTGGGGTCGGCTTCCAGTCTTACCGGATTCAGCTGAGAACCAGTGTTTTACATGGAGCGACTGCCTATCTGACCTCCACAACCCAGTAACTGGGTAACACGGTATCTCTTGGCAAGATAGGTGTCAGATCTCAGGCTTCTGTCTGACTTCCCGTAACGACTGTCAAAGATATTTAAATGACAGCCGGGACCAACGGCTTAACGTGCTTTCCGAGGCACGGAGGAAACTCGGTATGTTGAAAATGGTCACCCATCCACGGACCGACCTCGTTAAGCATTGCTTAACCTTGAAGTTCGATCCGTGCGGCTGTTATTATTTAGCCACGAGCTCCTCATTACAAAACACTACAAAGCGAAAAATAACTTTCATTTCCGAAGTCGGTGTCGGGCAACAATGGGTATAAAAGACAGTCGGTTAGATATTTTGTTACTTAAAAAGTTTTTTGTAAGAACAGTATGAAACGATATTTTCATCGCCCCGTTCCGTCCGGTATAAAACACGCTACGTAGGTACCTATGCAGCGATCGGTCACAACATCTGAGGGCCAATAGGAATGTTTCCTGGGTATAATAGTCACACACTTTATGTCTTTGAAGTTGGCTTTTCCAACCATTGCGCAAGAAACAGTTTGCCATCGAGTATACTGCATACAGTAAGCGAGATAGGACGATGTGACAAACGTAAGCGAGTGAAAGTGACAGTTATACAATGCTATCTTCACCTTCAACATTGACACAAAAATAGCTACTGCACAGGGCTAGAAAAACGGCTAAGTGCGAGTCGGACTCGCGCACGAAGGGTTCCGTACCATTATCGCAAAAAAACAGCAAACAAATCACGTTTGTTGTATGGGAGCCTCACTTAAATACCTATTTTATCCTGCTTTATTTTAGTATTTGTTGTTATAGCGGCAACAGAAATACATCATCGTGAAAATTTCAACTTCTAGCTATCACGGTTCATGAGATACAGCCTGGTGATAGACATACAGAAGGACAGTGGAGTCTTAGTAATAGTGTAGTATTATATTATCTGTGGTAATAGAGTCCCGTTTTTACCCTTTGGGTACGGCACCCTAAAAATGATAATGATAATTCTATTTAATCCGTCACTTCGTCTACTGCTCCTGTATGCAGTCGGTTACGAACTCGTACCTTGAAGTGTTTCAAGATCATTATAAGGGGACGTCCCCACTCAAGATTAGCCTAATACTTCAAAATATATAGGTATGTAAGTACTTAAATATGGTAAATATAATCATTTCTTATCTTTATAGCATTGGTATCGCTGCAATAAGTAAATGTAGGTACTTTACACTTTATTTTCGTCTATAAATAAGACCGTAATATCGATACACAGATTTTTATGATACGATTGATAACGTACGAAGATATTGCGTAACATTCTAGAAATCCCTTAAAAAATAACAATAATTTTGTTCTTGAAAACTTGTTTTTATTTTTAACAGACTTCCCAAAAAGTAGGAGGTTTCTCAATTCGAACGTACTTATATATATATTTTTTATGTGTGTTCGTGGATAACTTCGTCGTTTATAAACCGATTTTGATGATTCTTTTTTGTTGGAAAGGAGATATCCCAATGATAAGGAAACCAGGATCTGATGATGGGACCCTAGCAAAATTGAGGGAACTCCTCAAATATTATAGGCATACAATAGCGATTTTGGTATCTTCATCAATAATGCAATCATTTGCACTCAGAAAGTATCATTGGGTGAAGTGGAACTGATGAATAACACCACAATAGCCACTGGAACTACGAAATAAAACTATGTATCCTAGTCGTGTTTGGGTTTATTGGAATCTTCTGATGTTTTTTGGCTATAAATGATTTTCATGTTAATTGGAGGCACCTACCAAAGCTAAAACGAGGAAAATAAAAACTTTTAAACAAAAAAACAAACCGACTTTCAAAACAAAACACTACGAAGCGCAAAATAACTTTCATTTTCGAAGTCGGTGTCGAATAACGGAAAACAATGGGTAATTGGGTACAAAAGACACCGACTTCGGAAACGAAAGTTATTTTTCGCTATATAGTGTTTTGTTTTGGAAGTCAGTTTGTTTTATTGTTAAAAAGTTTTTTTGTTAGTATTAAAAATGTATTTATTTCTTATTAGAACGGCCAACACGTCATTTATAGTACAAATTGTACCTATACACAATAAAATAACCCAGAACAGTCAAATACATATCTTGTATATGTCATGTACCAATTGATTAATCCGGGCACTATGTATAATGCCCGGGCATTATGAATCTAGTCAAGTCAAATCGTGCAATGTAATTAATACTGATTTAAACTTGTATATTTATCACATTGTCTGGTCATTATGAATATTGCTACGTAATGGTTGGGCAATTCGATAATTATGGTCAATGGATTATCCCAAGAGCGAGAGAAGCGAGCTTAGGGCACCCCAACACGGATATAACCTATCCGTGTCGGGATGCCCTAATCTCCTTCATGTTAGTTTACTTTAGACCCTGCAGACAGAAAAAGGCTCCGTCAACTTTATTGCTAAAAAAACTTAAATAGTAATCGTACTTACCCTTTCTATATTAAAACCAATATCAACATTAAAATAATAAGAAACACACATTTTTATTATTTCATTATTTTTATCATATTGCCTACTCATATACTCATTTTTCAAATTGTCTGGGCATTATGAATAATGCCGTATTAGTCACTTGGTCCATAACATATACACAACAAAACACAGAACCATCAAACAGAGTACAATCCCACAATTGGGGGTAATTCCTTACGGTTAGAATCAAGTACAAAATTTTCATAAACTCAATATAGCGACCGCTGATTCCAATGACTCTATGCTAGCTTTTAAAACGATTAACTTGTTCTTTTCATATTGTCTATGTCTTCGTTAGAAATGCAGAACTAACCCGTTGCTGTAGTAGCTGCATTTGACGTATTATTTATATCTATATATTACTAGAATTCTGATTAGGCCAATCAGAATTCTAGATAAAGACAACAACTGGCCGCACGATTACTTTACCTCTATCTCACTTTTCTCCCCATTTTCACTTCATAACTGGAAGATGAACGCTCTGTCCATTCTCTAAGTTCATGTATGGCTCATGGGTCAACAATGGGCATGGAAATAGTATGTACAACATGATTGGTCACTGACCTCAAATCCTGTCAAAGGATGTGTGATACATTTCGATCAAAACAAAAAACAACAGCATTCTTGTCTATTAAACGATTCAACGTTTGGCGTTGCGACGTGCATTATCTATCTGTGATGTCATATCCTTTTCCGGTGATAATGTAATTAAATACTTATGTAATTGATTTGCCATTATGCTGATTGTAGTTACTTGTAAGTTATTAGCATTTCCTAGTAAGAACTTTGTTTTGAATTATGAGCTGTATTAAAAAATAGGCCTTATTATCATCGGTGGAATACCTTCAAAAGGCGCCTAGAGAAAAAAAACGAGGGAGTGTGGGCTTCTTACCTCATTAAAACCGTACCAGGGACACGGGCAACAAAAGTGAAGAAATAAAATTTGGTTCAAATAAATTGCACTAGATGGCGTGCTAGGCTTCGATTTGTTATAGAGTTTTGTGAAATATCAAGATTTTCTAGAGACGATCATAAAATATGTATGTTCTTGTTTAATTAACTCTCCTAAGCATAAAATTAAGGAATATTGGGCTTTTAATTCATATTTCAAGGATTATTTGAATGGATCATTTAAAATTGATTCCAACAGATAGCGCCGTTTTGAATTTTTGAAGAATCCACACAATTTTTTAAATTTGTTTTGTAACACTTTTTGGTACATTGAAACTGTAAAAACGTGTAAAAAATACTTTAAAACAAATCGTCGCTGTATTTAAAACAAAAGTATTCACCAACCGAGAAAACCCTTTTACTTGTAAGTCGCTGTTAACACCATCTATATCCGTGGAACGGAACCGAAAGCGATCGATGTTCTTAGAAAAATAATCAGTTTAATCAGACGAAAAACGCTAGTTACTTCGGCACGGTTTCTTTGTATGGGATGGAGATCTGTATGCTAGTATTATATTATTTGTGCCAGTGATCACCTTCAACACATAAAAAATACAGCCCAAGTGCGTGTCCGACTTCTTGTGCGAAGTCGGACACGCACTTGGGCTGTATTTTTTATGTGTACGAACCACCGGCCGCTAGCGACCGCCGGTTCCGTACCAAACCGCAACGTTAAGTTGGTCGTAATAGGAAAAATGAAGGAATATCAATAATTCTTTTTTTTATTACAAAGAGTACGTTCCCGAATTAGTCCCATTTAAAATTTGGTGAAGATCTGATGAAGAACTTCGGAGATATACAACAGAACTGATCAATAAATTACGGCAAATCTCTCGGGGTTGCTGCAATCGTATATATTCTGTTTATTGTGTGCACCATTTCATAATATAACCCCACCGCGCCGGTACGCTCGAACAGGGGTTAACAGATATATACAGTTCACCCTGGTACACTCTCATTACACCGGTTATGTTCAAATTTCATGTTATTCGTATACGTAACGGGGGCATTGAGGAAAAAAAACTGGCCAAGTGCGAGTCGGCATAGCGCACGAGGGGTTCCGTACCATTGAATGGGAGCCCCACTTAAATATTCATTTTATTCTATTTTTATATTGTTATAGCGGCAACAGATACATCATCTGTGAAAATTTCAAATGTCTAGCTATCAAGGTTCATGAGATTCAGCCTTGTAACAGACGGACAGACAGACAGACAGACCAACAGACGGATCGTAGAGTCTAAGTAATAGGGTCCCTTTTTTACCCTTTGTACTACTTCGAAAAGAGTATCTTTACCAATGAAAGCTTCAATATTTTTTGGCAATACCTAATTATTTAAAGGGAATTTATTACACTCTTTCATGGTGTCAACCCTTTTGCCTTGCCGCTGGTCAACGCCCTATCTTGTGAGATGGCTTTCCAACAGTACGTCTTCGTGTATCACTCCAGAACCTTCGTTCCAAGGTTCCATCGACTATCTGTTCTACAAGCAATATGTCTGGCAACAGTCAGGCGTGATGTCTTTGTTTTAATGATAATTAATTATCTATGAGTTTAATGACTGGTTTAAGGACAAGAATCTTGACAAAACAATCAATTATTTTCAAGTGTTTCGATAACGAAAGATAACGGTAGGTGATTATTGAGGTTAAAAACATAGAACATTTCACAATTAATGTTTAACTTCAATTACATACCATTGTTACAATGAAGTATGTCAAATAAACTAAACTCCATTTGCAATTACTGAATGGCAAGTGGAAGGGTCAAGAACGCCCCTTACCGCGATACGTTTGTTTGATCGTGTTAGCGACACTGCCTTTACATTGTTTTCGCATCGTTTTGAAATATTGGTATACATCGGTGGGCAGGTGTTAACGATTTTTATTTTTTGTTATGTGGCGGTGACTTTAGTAGAGCTACTTGTAAGAAAGGGTTTTTCATTGTAAATATTTATTCATCAGATACAGGGCCTTAGACTGCCTCGTTGGGTGCAAACGCTTCTGCTAAGCATGAGGGCCTGGGTTCGATACCCGTGTCGGGCAACGTATTATTGGGGTTTTCAATCAGGAATTTCTCAGAAGCAGCCCAGAGCCTAGACTTGTACTAATAATAATAGGGGTATTTATTACATGCAGGGTTATCATCCGTCCGGACATGTCCGGGGCCTTCTATCCGGACCTTGTCTGGCCTTCTAATTTGTCTGGCTTTTTGGCTTACACGGGACTTATAAGGTGGAATGTGGATGTTACTTAAAGGTGCACCCGCGGCTAAAGGCGGAACCACACTTACGTGTCGTGGCGTGGCGTGGCGCCTTTTGACGCAGTTGATTGGCTACAAAACTTGTAGTGTTATGACGTAGGCTGGCTCAGAGTACTTTTATTGGTGGATCCCGCGCCACGCCACGCCACGACACGAAAGTGTGTTTCCGTCTCCCTTCGGGTAATACATTATTGTATAAGCTTATTGCTAATGAAGACATTTTTGTCCACAAGTCTCTTTAAATTAATATTTCGCAAGCAGGATACATTAATTTATGTATTTTATCAGATGACCTTGACAGAGCAACATCGTAACACACATTATTTGCAGAAACCGATAAGAAGTTACCTAATCATAATAGTTTATAAATTAATAAACATTTATCGTTAATTCTTGTCATAATATCATTAACCTTTTCGGGATTATCTCTAAATAGGTGATTAGGTTGCAAACCCACGTTTATCAGTGCATTGATGGGCCAAAAGCCAAAACACATATCAAAAATTTCGCGATGAAACAACGTGTCTTATGTAAAACCGGTGCGTGTCGAACTCGCGCACGAAGGGTTCCGTACCATTATCGCAAATAATGGCAAAAAAATCACGTTTGTTGAATGGGAGTCCTACTTAAATATTTATTTTATTCTGTTTTTAGTATTTGATTTTATAGCGGCAACAGAAATACAATGAAAATACTGTGAAAATTTCAACTGCCTAGCTATCACGGTTCATAAGATACAGCCTGTTGCCAGACGGACAGACAGGCGGACCGCGGAGTCTTAGTGATGGGGTCCCGTTGTTACCCTTTGGTTACGGAACCCTAAAAACTACGGCTGTCTTGTTCGTGCTTCTCCACGTAGGTATTTTACGAACAGATGGTAGAATCACTTAATCACGATTCAGCCTTTGTTGTCCCCCCAGCGACGCCCCGAGCCAAGGGTGGCCAATGTTCGAACCCATAGGAGGAACCCTCAGCCTGGTCGCTTAGGTTAAACATTTCGTGCCTGGCTGAAGGCTCTAGTCTCCACAGGGAAGGCGATTAAGCAGTAGGAAAATCTTTTGATTTTACTGTGAGAAGCCTAATAATTATAAAAAAAAAAAACAAAAAAAAACTACGGCCGTACCATTCGTAAAAGATTACGAAAAGTTGTCGTATCGTGAGAACACACGATGCAATCTTCCGATGATCTACTTTTGATGTTCAATAGCCAAAGATGACGCACGACATTTACATTGATCAATTAATATGCGTAGAGGAACAGTTTCCCGTCCTATGAGATAGAATTTCTTGAGAGATAGAATTTCTATAGTATTACACTTTAGATTTCAGACAATCACTCAAGAAATTCTATCAACTTTAAACGACTGTGAAATTCGAAATGTTTAGGATTGAAGACGTGGAATTTCGATAGCGCTTGCTTGTGCTCTTTATCTCGAGTTTAAGGATAAAAAATTATGACGTCGTATCGAAAATGTCAAGCCATAATACGTATAATTTGATTTTTAATTTCGTAGACTATACTGACATTTGGGCGGTTGTCACTTTATCGTTACATAACAATAGTGTAGTATCCTGATTATCCTGAGTGATCGAAAGTTAATCGAAAATCGAATTAGGTCGAAAATGAAACTATTTCACGGCAAAAAAAAAATGTTTTAAACTCTTTATACAACTCTTTATTTTAAACTTATTTAGTTTCTACTCGTTTGTGTCAGACTTCATTTTATCGATCGCATTTATTTTATTGTTGATATTTAACACAATAAAAGTTTATGTACTATGTGTATGAATGCAGTTATATTTAAACATATTACGTTTATATTCATAAAATATTTATTTTCACCAATTAGTAAAATTAAATTGAGGAGTCATGTCACATCGATTCGATGAATCACTTATGATTGAGTCTTACCTATGCTCCGCGCTAGCAACATTAAAAAAAATAAGGTCATTAGCAACGTCAGTTTAGTCTACGAAATTAAAAATCACAGTATAGCCGTGTACACCTTGCCACAGGTGTCATGAGAAACTTCGTAGATTTCCAAGACACGACATCGAATTACGACATGACATCGTATCCTATGATGTGTTAGCGCTTATGTATCTACGATTTTATGAAATCTGTATTATGTACCTAAATCACGGGTTATCACAGTTTCTAATCAATCAAGCTGCCACAGATAAGATAATACTACCATATAGATGTCTCACCCCATATAAAGAAACCGTGCCGACTTAGCTAGGATTTTTCGTCTGGTTAAACTTTATTTTTCTAAGAAAAATGATCGCGTTCGGTTCCGTTATACGGATATAGATTGTGCTAGCAGCGACTTGCAAGTAAAAGGGTTAACCCGGTTCGTAAATACTTTTTTTTTAAATACAGCGACGGTTCGTTTTATAGTACCTATTTTTTTGCACGTTTTCAACGTTTCATTTTACCAAAATGTGTTACAAAACAAATTTGAAAAATCGAGTGGATGCCTCAGAAATTTAAAACCGTGCCATCTATTGGTATCAATTTTAATTGATCCATTCAAATAATCTTTGAAATGTGTATAATGTAAGACCAATATTCCTTAATTTTTTGCTTCAACCTATATTGTCTCACTGCCGGGCCAAAGGTCCCAATTTTGTGCTTAGGAGAGATAATTAAACAAAAATCTCAAAATCTTAATATTTCACATAACTCAATAACAAATCGAAGCTTATCACGCCATTTAGTGCAATTTATTTGAACCTGGTTTTCTTTCTTCGCATTGGGTGCCCGGACGTTGCTAGTAGTAGTCCGTAAAGGCTAATGATTTCCGCTACTTTTGCTTTTATGAAGGATGTAGGATCTGACGGTACAGTAACAGTTGAGTCTTTCAGCTGCATCAGTTTATGCAATCAAATCAAAGCAATTTATTTTAATTAAACCATTTAAAGGCTTTTAAATTGTCAAGGAATGGATCATTAGATGATCATAGTTAGAATAAGAAAATAGGAGCTACAGTCGACCATTCCTTATCGTATATCTCAAACTTAACTACTTAGGAGATAATTATCACCTTTTTAATAATACATTAATTCATTAGCATCATTGTACAAAAGAAAGAGAGGTCTCAAAGTTATTGTAACCAGGAAACTTAAAACAACAGCAGTATTAATACAAATTGCTGACAATAAATTAAATAGTCTCATCCGCAACGCTCGCCACTAATAATTGATCCTCGGTCGATAATAAATAAAAGATCGTCAATTGACCTTGACATTTCCCGCTATTATCGTTGACATTTACAAGCGCGCGAAAGTTACATTTCTTAAAGAGCATAGACTAAAGGATGACACGTTTGCAAATGAGGTCGAGTTTAAGAAGGTGTTTTTTATTGGTATGGAAAATACCTACCCATTTATTCTTTGTGACAAATGGAGCGTGGTTTGAAAGTAATAATTTTATTTTGTAGAGGTGATTTGCTTGGTTGAGTTGCTGTCTGGTTCCTTTGTTGTTTGGGTCATCCACCCACACCCAGGCAGGCTTCAATTAATAATTACGGGTTCTTCAAAGAGATTTAGGCGTCTGAAGTATGATGTCACACTGCGTTTCGCAACGAAAGGGATTCACGGACACTTGCACAGCTAATGTGTTATGTATTTTATTTATTATCATAACACCGGTACTACTTAAGGGAGTGGCACTTAGATATATCATTATAATTAAGACGCTCTTGTGTGTCAAACTATTTTACCTATTATAGCTTCATCCCACAACACCGTTCTTGTGACCTGGGAGGCTGGGCTGGGATTCGTCTCGTTGTCAGATATTTTGTTTAGGCAAATCGGGACTTTGAAACTTTTTGAGTGAAAAAAGTGTGACTCTTTCGTCGAAAGCATATAGCGGGCATAGTATAAAAACACATAATCAGAAGTTTTTAAATATTTATCTTTGTATGTGAGTTTTAAATTAGGTTTAATCTTATTGAAAATGTATTTTAATAAAATATGATATTTTAAATCAGATTTTCCAACCTCTAAACCAATAGCAATAGGTATTTGTTATTCCTTTCGCGAAATAGAAATTTATCATATTATCCCCGAAAAGCGGGACTGAGCCTGTCCCGTGCGGGACATCTCGCCCGACGCATAAAAATTGGGACGTCCCGCCAATATCGCGCCGTCTGGCAACGCTGCCTAGTGCAGCTTCCGATCAGCTAAATGAGTTCGTAAGTAGGCAGTACTAGGTACCTACTTTCAAAGATTAATTTTACAAACCTACAATCCTCTTCATAACTTTTTTATATGATATCGAAACTAGTGCACGCTTTCATTAGTTTTACATGTGTGTGGGGTGTATAAACGTAGGCGTACCTACATTTATATACTATAATAATATGTGAAGAAGTCCTTTTTCTTTTATTGCGCCGCTAGCCTGCAGTGGCCATGACATTAGAACGTCGCGCGCCGGTCGTCGCGCTGCGGTATTCGACATTTGATTTTGAACTTTTAAATTCTGTTCACAATGTTTTAAGACAGCACTCAGGACGATTTTACAAGGCTTTTGTCTTGGCTCGATTTTAACGTTTTATTGTTGTTCAATTTTGGAAAAAAAACGCTATCTTTTTGCACGTCTTTGCTCAGGTTTGATGAGGAACCGTGCATTATTAGGAATAAAAAGTAGCCTTTGTCTGTCTCTCATCGATACTGTACCCTTTCGGACACACATCCTGTACAGTAGCCTTTTATTAATAAAATAATTAAGTATCACAATTGAACCAGCATAGCTATTTACAACGATTCGATTGCATCCCGAATCGAATGGTTGTGGTAAATGTTATTGTGTTTATTGAGAATGTTTCGCCCTTGCCTTATAGGTAGATAGACTCATAGACAGAATATTCTTTTTTTTTTCCTTTCTCTACAAACGTTACAGAAAAAAGAGTACAAGGACCTGAGTAACTAAGAAGTAAGTACGCATTCTTCGAACGGCACCGAAGTTTGTCCAACATTGGCCACACATCTGTTTGTAACTTACGGCCATACGTGTTTAGAATGCCATCCAACATATTATATTGCTCAGGTAGGGCACTGAACCTTTGGCTATGCAGCAAAGTAACTTGTTGCAAGTCATATATATGTATGCGTAAGACTCAGCGTTCATTTTTAAAGAGAAAATGGCATATCTATGCCCGATTCTGATTGATTTCACTGCTGGATCTGAGACAGTTGATTCTCTTCGCCGAGACTCGTCTAGCTTCATTGCCTGGGCACTTTTCTGGCGGTCACCAAGGTTAATTTTGGTTTCGGTTATTACGGCGCACAACCGACATAAAAAATAACTGGCAGCCATATTGCGTAAGTGAATACGGCAACGCAAAGAGTTTGACCGCTATCCAATCGACCAATCACATGCGAGATGAATGACGCGATGTGGATTTCCGTTTGTGTGATCGATTTGATTGATTGGATAGCGGTCAAACTCTTTGCGTTGCCGTATACACTTACGCAATACGGCTGCTTTATTTGTTTCGGTAATTGAAACGGTGTAATAAGGTGATCTGTCCCCTTCAACTTATCATCTAAAATCACTGCTTCGAAGAACGTTCTAGAACTGTAAACTACAAAAAAACATGTGACATACCTATACCAGAAGCTAATAAATATTTTCAATATCAACAAAACAGGTTTCTCCTAAGCAACCAGGCGGCGGCGGCGATCTAAAAGTGTTCGACCTTCGGCCCCTTTCACTTTCCGCCACCTTTAGTTAGCTAACGTATGTAATGTTATTATGTGCCAAGAGTTAACAGTTCAGCGGCTTTGGAATGAGCTCTGCAGTCTGCTTGACAACCATAGAGCATGGAGTTTCTAGTCCTGTCAGGACGGCCAGCACTTTCCCGTACAGTCAAGGGTCAAAAGTGCATTAGCAGTCTCCCAAAGCTAAAGTGCCTTAAAATTCTTTTAGTAGAAGGTCGATGATCTACTAGTTAAATTTATCACAAGAAATTTTAAATGAGCTCTGCTGTTTGCTTGACAACCATAAAGCATGGAGCTACTAGTCCTGTCAAGGGTCAAAAGTGCATTAGCAGTGTCCCGAAGCCGTGTCTTAAAATTCTTTTAGTAGAACTTAGAAGATCGATTATCCACGATCCACGACTAGATTAATTTATAATTTATCGCAAGTAATTATATTTTAGCATTACCTTCTTTGTATCATTGACACAACATAAGCTAGGTACTAACCCTCAGTTTCCCAGCTCAAAATTATCGCAGAATTAATTCTGCAATCATTTTGTGCTGATAAACTGAGGGACTACAATAAATTTTTCTGTCCCAAAACTTCACTAGCACAGAGCAGGATAGGAGATGGGCGCTATTGCTGTCTCTATAAAGGCACTGCCGGCGATTCCAAACTCTATGGTGACAGCCAAGCACCCAACGGCAGACAAGTGACTGACAGTAGTCAAGTTTAGAAGCTTGAAATCTAGTCTCAAGGTCATTCTTGCAATCGAGAAAGTTATTATTGTGTCTGACTACGCAAAAGCCTAAATCTCTGCCAGCATCTGTGTTCGCTACCTCTTAAATGCTAGAGTGAACTGATTGATTTTGATTGATTTTAATAGGAATTAAAAACAGCGTAGGATTAATGTAGTAGGTACCTACGTTTCTAAGGTCATAAGATCAACTCCCAAAATGATTGCACAAGACACAAAGTTAACTATTTTGAAGACGATGTTCTTATGACTAAAAGGATAAAGAAATGCAATGCAGGCGATTTGATGTAAACATTCAAATTGGATGTATAAGTTGTGTACACAGTTGTTTCAATGAGACAACCTATGGAATCTATGAGAGCGTTATATTGCGGTTGATATTCTATGAAAATAATATTTTCATGGTTCCATAGTCTTTTAATTTGTTTATACTTAGGTAACCCACTGATCAGTTTAGAGGAACTGTCTCTACAGACCTATTTTTGGTTGTTATATTCTGGTTTGGTACTTACTTATTATGAGTTGTACAAGCACATAACGGCGCCCTGCACCCATGGGATATTTCAGCGTTGTCACACCCAAAAAAGAAATCTTTTTGCTCATGTTTCATTTAGCTGCAGCCTTATTGCGTGAATGAATTCGGCAAAGAACACGAATAGAGTTTGAAACCTTGAAAATAACGACTTTCGTATTGCTTAGTTATTAAACACGGAATTGCTAATGAAATGGATATTTGACGTAGAATTGAATGCAAAGAGTGAATGTTTTGCAGAGGTTCATAGGCAACGGTGACCAATTATTTAGATATCTGCTTCGTCCACGTGAAAGTTAGATATTAAATCAATGGGACATACTTAGGTACTCCAGAACGTATAGTACACATACTATGTCCTTCTCCAAGAACATTATAGTATACTTTTATCGGACATAGATTGAATCTGCCTATTTACCAAAAACATCAAAATTCGTTCAAATATTAAAATGTCAAAAATAATATTAAATACTAGCGGACACCTCGCGGTTTCACCCGCTTAGTTCCCGTTCCCGTGGGAATACAGGGATAAAAAGTAGCCTACGTCACCCGGGTATAGTGTAGTTTCCCAACGGTGAAAGAATTTTTGAAATCGGTCCAGTAGTTTTTAAGTTTATTCGTTACATACAAAAATACAAATATTTCCTCCTTATAAGTATAGATGGATCAGATGGAAAGGTGGTTGTGAAAGATGGAGGTGGTAAAACTTATTTCTGAGGTTATGGTTCGTACTGCTACTAATAAAGTTGACATTATAAACCCACTTCCCAAACTAATTTGTAAGAAATGCATGATTGTTAATTGACTGTAGTGGATATGTACCTACTTGTATATTTATTACCTACCTCGTCAATGTGTTTTCATGATTATTGAGATTAATATGAGTAGGTAAGTATGTAGGCTGATAATTTAGTAAGTACCTAGGTACCAACCAACAGAAAAATAAAAGTTTTTGCACTCTATGAGCAAAAACAAAAATATTTTAGGTTTTAGCGTTGAAGTCAATCATTTGAACTTTGAAGATGACAGACATAGAACGAAGTTTTAATTACGTTTAGCTTGAGTTGCATTTGCATAGTAATTTTTGTGGGTCTAAACTAAATTCCCTAGCAAAAAAATAACGTCGTCTTCCGTGTACTATTTAAAACTTCATCATCATCCTTTTAGACCACATTATATGTCCTCTGCTGGGCTCAGGCTACCGTCCTGTGTTTCCCGCAAAATACTTTTGCACAATCTTTTGAGATTTTTAAAAGAACGAGAAGTGTAGGTAAGGGAGCACCTTAAAAACGATGGATGGTTTTTGTGAAAGCGGATATGTCTAGAAAAGGCCTGACAAGGTATTGAGATGACGACTTACCTAGAGAAGTATGGTGCTTCCATACTTCTCTTCGTGGCGTAGCATTTCAAAATTTCTTGGGGACACGTTTTTACTCGACTGCAGCAAAGATCAAAAGGAAGATAAAGTTTATTACAAAATTAATAAAATATGAGCCTGGTTTCATAACCCTCTCAGGACCGGCAATTTGAAATGTGTACCTACCGATAAAAATCCCCGAAAGTGTCGTTTCGTTGAGGGGTAGCCGGGCTTGATTGGTTAAACGATCACGAGGAACGAGGACGAAGAACGAGCAATAGAACTTACAAATGCGAGAACCTTGGGCAAGGTTAAGTTTTCATTGTGAGATAATGTTATAGTGACCGTAGCGATTTAGAAAATTGAAGCATCCTTAATCGAATAGGCTAAACCTAAACTGTCATCTTCATGGGTTTATTAAAAAGACTTCGCAATTGTGAAATCAAAAGTTAGTAAAATGGTAATTTTACTAACTTTTGATTTCACGTCGTTGCCCATGTACTTCGGTCCCGTATCATTGATACGTTTGTTACTGCTTTAGCTACGCCCCTGTATGGAAGAAGAAAACATTTTGCGCCGACCCTTAAATAAATTGAGATACATAAGGCCATGAGAATGATGACGAGACCGAAAACGGACCACCCTTTCAATAAGTTAATATGTACTTTGTGGTCCACCCTTAGATAGGACAAGGCAAGCATCCCCTTGTGCATAAAAAAAACTTTGATCATCATTGTCTATGCCAAATGTAGTGATGAACAACAGTAAGTTGAACAAAGCATCTAATTCCCGCCTTTCAAGTTGCTTCAATAATCATTTGAACTTACAACCTAACCTTTTGAACTTCCATAGACAATAAACTCTTGCATATTGACATTTAGGTCGTAATAAATTTATTACAAAACCCGTTAGACAGGTTTCTTAACTCCGCACAAACCACAGCCGTGATATTACGAAAATATCTTGCGATGTTGCGACATTTTGAAATTGCTAACTTAATAAGTTTGTAATACTAATTTTGATTCTCGAATATTGTTTTGTGGTCTTCAGATAGTTTTTAACCGACTTTCGTAAAAGGAGGAGGTTCTATGTTCAATTTCATGATTGTTGACCGTGTTTGAAATTTTTTTTTTGTTTGGAAGAGTATATTTCGAAATTGGTCCCATTTTAATTTGGTGAAGTTCTGATGAAGAACTTCGAAGATATACAACAGAACTCTTTAATAAATAACGGCAAATCTTTCCGGACTGCTGCAATTGTTTATAACATTTCATAACAAAACATCACGCCAGTACGCTCTTAAGGGTTATGCAGATCTCTCATTTGACCGGTTATGTTCAAATTTCATGATATTCGGATAATCTATTCTGGCGTTATAAGAAACTTACTAAACAACTTGCCTATAAGGTAGGTACAATTAAAAAAACTTTTTACAAAAAATACTACCGACTTCCAAATAAGAAAACTACAAACAAAAAGTTTATTTTTATTTGATAACTTTTTTTCTTTTATGTTTTAATTTTTAACTGTGTAATTTTATTTTTATAATTGGAGTCTGATTAAATTAAAAGAAAACGTTGTTTTTAAAAAAAGTTACTTTAATAATTTTATCACTAGAAGGAACGATAATATATAAAATCTCTTATTTATTTTAAGACTAAGATTTTAAGTACACAATATAATACAAGAGCTTTATATCTAAAATTGTTCCGACTTTTACACACAAATAGTCCAATCAAATCTTTGTTTTAAGTGCTGTGATTGGAGAATATCAATCGTGAATTAAATCACTTGACAGGAGTTTAATTGACAATCTGTGGACTAAAATGTGTGGCAATTAGTTGCCAACCAGAAAGAGAGCATGTTTTTAAATATTGAATCATTTTTTAACAGATCGTAAGGGTGCTTCCCTTACAATCTGTGAACTTTTTTGTGATAGTTAATAGCTATTCAGAAACAGGGACTATTTCTGAAAAGAAATACTCTTTCGGATTAAATGTGTTTACAGATTGACAAAGTCCTGTCGAGTAATTTAAGGTTTGTATATTATTATAATCACTGCTAACAAGCAGCTTTTATTTTCATTGGCGTTTGTGAAAATGAGTATCTTTTTTGAAAAATCAGACATGCATTATGATAGTTGAAACAATTTCAAGTATCTCACTCTGAAATCCTTCCTTTATAGATATCATTAGTAGGAATGCTATGCAATCATGAGGCTAATTACAAAATAAAATCAATTACAGTTTTTTTTAAAGAAAATTCTTTCAAAATATAAATTTGTTTAACAGTAAATTATATTACTACAATCAATAGAAAATTACATTAATTCAATTTATTTTAACAAAAAAAGAAATAAAGTGCTACAATTTTAACAAATCGAATACAAAATAATAATGTAGGTAGTTTTTTTAATTGTTATTAAAATATTGCTATTTATACCCTGGGCCTTCTCCCAGCTAGGCTCAAACTACTCTATTACAACATGACTATTTTTATCAACATCAAATTCTTTTCGGGCGTATGGTATCAATAAAAGACACAATTTATGCAAAAATAGCATATAACATAACAGGCAGAGGCAGTTAGACATTAAAGTTACATTTTTATTCGACTTTCTATTTCGACAAAATGGAAAATATTTTTTTTTCTTTTTAAAAACTTATATTTTGCATAAATCATGTGATTCAAATTCAAAATATTTTACTCCACACAGTGACTAATAAAACGTCAACGATTGATACGTTATGGCCAGAGAAACTTTTGCATGTCGTTAAAAAATCAGGCGGTGTTTTAATAATATTTTATATACATAGGCATAATTTTTATAATTACTTTAGGCCATATCAGCAAAGGGATATGTTTTTATAACAATTTTAGTATCTCAATTGTTCCCTAGCATATTGAAATTGCTGCCATTAAAGTTACAAAGTATGTCCATAGACAAAGAGAATAGACTTGACAATATCGTCACCAAATTGACCACTCCCTAGAAAGAGACAAAGTGACTGTGCGGCCAATACCTTTATCTATTCGATGATATAGCCGCTGTGATGTATCAAAATTCTAGAAGAGAGTGTAAGAAAACTACTGGCCACACGATCGCTTTGTCTCTCTCGCACTTTTCATCTCTGAATAAGGAATGCTCAGTCCATTCTCTCGGTTTATAACTAAGGGCCGGCTTCTGAATTGAGTAGGTACTTGTTAAAACCGTGTCAAACGCTACTTTGTTTGTCCAAGTTGACATATTTTCAGGCTAAAATAACAGTAGTAGTTTGACAAATACCCAACTTTATTTTCAGAAATCGTGAGTAAGTACAATAATTTGATTTTAAAACATATCTAAGTAATTACATATTGTGATGAGTTTAACACTGGTATATTTATAGTAAAATTAAATGAAATGCCAGTACAAGCAAAAAAAAAAAGAAACGAATAGGCAGTTATTTAGCTTTAAAACTTATCTTTTAATTAACTAAAGTAAACAATAGATCTTTTGGGCGACAAATAAATACTAAATCGGCAATATTTCCTATTTAGATAACGCAGTAGTTCTCTAATCTGAGGCGCAGTGATTATAATGCAAAACATTTGATGCCATTTAAAAATGCATGTTTTTTTGTGATTTGCGGGTAATTCTCGTATTTATTTGACATTCGGTTGTCGCCGAGATGAGATCGCGACTTGAATTTATTAATGTTTTTTTCCAAGGACGGTAGCATAGATAATATAATAGCATATCGGTAGTGTTTTTATGTGGGTACGAGAATTCGCCAAATGGGAAAATAGCAACGAAAGAATATACCTAAATAAAGACTAAGATGAAATATTTACAGTTCATGCATTTAATGGTCTACCAAGAAAATATTCAAAGATTCTTAGAAATTAGGCATTATTTGACAATAAACAACAGCAAGAGTCGTCCAGTTAGTGAAAATGGCTGTCTTTTTTTTTTGAGGGTAGTTTTTTATTCTCTTTAGTGGGCACGGAAGTAATATAAATTTTAGGCTTTTATTATTAAAGAAACAAGGATTTTGTCTATCAAAAAAATCAATGATAAAAATCTAATTTAATGAAGCAATCTAATTTATATTATTATCTTTAAAGATACGAATATTACATCATTATGATGTTTACTATAAATTCAAAAGTGATTTCGGCATTATTGTGAGAGTGCGTAATACTATCGCGCCTCATCGAAAGGGGGTCAGTAAACAGGTTCGAAGAGTCCAAAACAAGACTCGTTTACAACCTTGAAAAAAAAGCGAAAATGTAGCACGAAATTCAATCAGGATTCGATTTACCCAGCAAATTGGTTGTGGAGACCAGATAGGCGGTCGGTCCTTGTAAAACAATGGTATTCAACTGCACCGTTTAGACTGGAAGTCGACCGCAACATAGTTGGGGAAAAATCGATGATAAAAAAATATTGTCTGTGATTTTGAAAGTAAAAATACTGGTGCAAAATAACTTCCATTTTTAAATATTGGAATTTTCCCGCGGTGCATGCGATGAGACCGCGAAAAAACACTAAAATTTGTTTATCATATTTCTTTCCTTATTTAAAGTTTTAATCAATATAGTTTTGCCATATGATTTAATATTGCCAATTTTTACAACTTATTGAATAAAAGCTAAGCTTTTTTATTTCCAAATAATAATGGCATAACACTAAATAAATGTGTTGCCTAAACTAATTTAAAAGAATACGAAATATATACTAATTATTGCAATAATTGCAATCAAAATGTACAATAAAGTAACTACATTTCTTAATCAATAATGACTTAAATTTCACATCACTTAGTCCTTTCAATAGAAAATTTAAAAAAGAATTGATAAATAAATTCATTGGAATCAACAAAAATACAAAAAAAAATCTTTTAATTTTAAATGTCCGAGAAATGATTTCAGCTCACTTTTCTATGATCAAAAAAATTTTTAACAGCAACTTTTTGTAACTTTTACATCTTTAACAACCATTTTTTTTGCACAATTTTAGCACAGTACTCTCCTAATGATTACCATTAGCTCCATTGGTTCCATTTGTTCCGTTCACTCCATTCCCATTCAAGGCCGATTCTTGGAGACTTTTTAGGTGATACGGGCTAATGGTGAACACCTCACCATCAACTAAGTCTTTCAGATTCTCCCCTCCATAGGAGAGAAGTGGGGAGATCTCCACATCAATGTGGTCTTCCACGACTCCACCAGCTTCTCTAACATATTTTCGATGTAACCGTAGCAAATCCTCCCTTGCGGTCGACGGACAATCTTTCTTTGCAGCATCTGCATTCTTCAACGCAGAGAACTCAACATCTCTAGCAACTTCCAAGCAAATAAAGTTCTCAGCAAACTCAAAGACATCAAAAATAAACTTCTCCATTTTGATTCCATTGGGGTCTGATGGCTTCTGACGAATGCCTTCATGGTCTACATAGGGAATCTTCTTTTTGGCAACGTGGAGCTTGAGTTTTGATTCAAAATTGCAGATTTTCGATAAAAACTCTGAAGAGAAGTAGTGGTTGCAGATGTTTCCAGCTGAGAATTTTAGTCTACCGTCAGCAGTACGGCTTTCTGCCGCTTCGTCTGTTAATTCTGAGTATTCCACAACCTTGTAATGTCCATTCACTCTGCACACAACACCAACAGCTTCACTTGGTGTTGATTTCTGAACAACTTTAGCAGCACAATCTGCATTTTTGCTCTTACAATAACCAATGAACACTGGATCAGCGACTTTAATAAGAATGTTGTCAACTGAATGAGCATGTAAATGTTCCACACCACGCTTGACTATGTCCGTTAATATTCCCTGAGCTTTTAACGCTCTGTAGAGTCCTCCGTTCCCATCGGGAGCTGATGAAACATGGTGCTTCTCATCCAAGAATATTTTTCCTTCAAAGTCAAAACAGGGCAGTGTGCCCTGTTCGAAGTACACAATATCCTCCTCATTTAAACCAAAGTAGGAATGACTCCTAAAGAAATCCGCAGTTGGTCCCTTGGTGGTTTCTGAAGTCATTATGTACCAGGTAATCTTTCCTTCCTTTCCATACTTTTCAGCAGCCATTTGCTGCACTCTGACGATTCTTTCAGCCTGGATTTGGAACAAGGTCTTCTTTGATGGTAGACCAACATCGTACATACCTTTTGGGTGACCGAAACCAAGTCTGGTTGCTTGGCCCCCAGCAAGCAGTAACACACCAACTTTTCCATCACTGATTTCCTTTAAACCAATACTTTCGTACTCTTTAATTTTCTCGTCGCTCAAATTTGGAACAGCTTCATAATGAGAGTCAGGAATTGGTTTTAAATCTTCAACTTTTTCTGCAATAACTTTGCTCGTGTCGTTCGCGCGCCTAAATAATTCATTCACTTCGGCGAAGTCGATTTTTTTTAAATCACTGATTAGTTGGTCCCGCTCTTTTTCGTTTAGTTCCGGCCAATATTTGAGAAGGTGGCCTTGACCATGCGAATTTAAGTTTTCGAAAATATTATCGTAAGACATTATTTTATCGTGTGCTATGTCTGCCCGGCGCGATTAGAAAGCGAACACTGGCTCATGCTCATGGTTACGTTACGAACAAGATAACATTTTCACTAATTCTCCCACCACGGTCGTTGAACATACACGTCGGCTCTATTTGACATTTACAGACATTTTTGTATACAAATCCTTTATTTACATTCTTGTTGCCGTACGACGATACTGAAATATTGATGATTTGGCATTTTTGGCGTACATTGCTGGTTTCATTCAAGTTTGTGCGAAAACAGTTCAGCAAAAGCAACATTTTAACGAGTACATTGCGCTCGAAAACAGTCGATTTCGTATTTATTTATTACCAGTTCTTGGTGTGTTCTGAAAGTGAAATCAGTATTAATTGATCCTTCATTTGACAGTTTTAACTTTTCTGCATGGTGAAAATTCTACCAAAATGGTGTCGAATTTATTAAAAAAAACGTTTGACACATTATTATTCTTCACTTTGGTATTTTTTTAAATCATGTTCAATGTTTTTATTTGGCCACGCACAGCTAAAAAAATTCTGTTTATAGATTAGAACGCATCTCATAATTTAGTCTATGGTGCTTTTTTGACATTTTTTTTTTTCAGTTTTCACCATAAACTACTAGGTATTCTATACTAGGTTTTCAGCATGGATTTCACAATCACAAAACTCAAGATCGAGGAAAATCAAGAGAAACCTTACAAGAAACTCTAATATTGATATCCAAAATTTTCAATCAAAATGGTTGAGTTCATTTATTAAGTTTAGCTTTATTCAGGCGCATGCCACCAACCTCCTTGCGAGATAGAGATGGGTTGCAACCAATTGCAATTCTATAATCTAGCTAAATATAGCGGTTGTTCAGAAAGTAGCCTATGCTATGTTTTTCTATACTATATAGCTATTGCTATTGCTTAGGTAAGTGATGGGAGAAGTACGGCCCGCGGGCCAAGTCCGGCTCGCGAAAGCATTTTATCCGGCCCGCCGGCGGTCCTTCGACATAAATAGTACATGGCCCGCTCTAATTATATTTTGACGGTCCAGAAGTATAAAGTAAAATCTACTTACTAGAATAATAGACGCATAGGAGGAGCTAGCTAGAGTAGCCACGTAGTTCATGATTGTGTTGGTCGCGGGGCAAGAAGCGCAGTGATACGCAAATCGAAAGCAATTTCATATGTCTCGCGAACACGCCTACCAAGTTTGCAAGTGTGTAATGCTGTAATGTTTTTATATGATTAAAAGTTTCAACACAAAATGCATTTTTTCAATAATTCTGGCCCGCCTTGGAAATTTTTCAAATTTTCCATTAAGAAAGGTTTCCCGCCACTGGCTTAGGTTATATATCCATATAGTTTACGACGGAGCGGGTAGCCTTGGTAGCCCCGGGTAGTAACCGCTGAGTTGGATACTTCCTTGAATAGTTTACTTTTTAGCCTTCGCCTTAGGTGATGGTATAAGTGCGATCATTGAGAACTATATTCATACATCGAATCCTAGTCTCCCTTTTTTCAATCGAATTATAATTATTTCGATTCAATAGAGTTTCGAAGATTTTCGTATGATGATATTGTTTAAGTGGATGTTATTTTTTTTAACCCCACTGCCCAGGGGTTTTTTCAAGGAGATAGAAATTAAGACCAGTAAATAAAACTGAAAGCAAAATACGTAAAAAGAAAATCAAACTAATTCAATAAAAATCTAGTTATCCCTATCAACTATCATACAGCTAGTGGGTTTTATTTTATTTAATAGCAAAATATTTAAAATTGCTGCTTCAGGCAATTCAACCGCTATTTTAGAAAAATAACATTTTGGCTAATCCTTTGTGAGCTGGCAACTGACTGTTGTGCAGCTTTTGCTTTGCTTGTCATGTCAGAGTCAGAAAACTTCAAAAACTGGCCGCCATGCGGGCGTTCTGTCAAAAAAGATGTCAAATGGCTTCATTCAGGAAGCACTTTATTTACTCTTGATTGTTAATGAATTCGTACTTAGTATTGTGTTTAATGTGATAAACAGTGTATTTTTTATACTACAATTGTTATTACATTACGTTTTTAATGTAAATATGACCGAGTCAACGAAAAAGCGGAAGAGAAATTCAAATGAACAACCTAACCAAACTGTTGGACTTCGCGGTGTTATAGATGCAAACTGGCAAAAATTCTTATCAAGCAGCCTTATCATGGACAAGAAAACTGAAAAACCTGTTCAGGATAACAATAAAGCCCACTTTTCAGGCACTTTCCGTCGCTCAAGAAAGAAAAAGGCTAAAGACCACGAAAATGTTCAAAATATGAAAACTCTAAACTTGGCATCAAATGCGGATACCTTAGTCAATAGCGTAGATTTAAAAACAAATAGTGAGTCAACAAACGTAAATGGTGTTGTGAAAAAGAACAATCAAAATCGTATAACGAAGTTTTTAGCAATGGACTGTGAAATGGTGGGCATAGGGTATGATGGGAATGACCACATGCTAGCTAGAGTGTCCGTAGTCAACAAATTCGGTGATTGTATCTATGACAAGTTCGTGAAAGCGCGGGAGGAGGTCAAAGACTATAGAACTGAAATTAGCGGTGTGAGAAAAGAGGATTTACTCAACGGCGAAGATTTCACTGTAGTTCAGAAAGAAGTTTCAGAATTGCTGAAAGGCCGAATCTTAGTGGGTCATTCGTTGAAGAATGATCTGTCTGTATTGTTCCTGTCGCATCCTAAAAGGAATATTAGAGACACTTCAAGATATAAGCCATTTAGAAAGGTAATTATTATGATGATCTTTGAAATTTATTTTAGTTAAAGAGCTAAAAAATTGTAAGTTAAAAGGTAATCTAGAGGTTACCTGTTTTAAATTAGTCTATATTGTCCCACTGCTGGGTAAAGACCTCCTCTAAAGCCTTCCAATGCTCTTTCCATTACTATTCATAGCCTTCTCCGTCCAATCCGTGAAAAATGAGTATAGATCATCATGCCAGCATTTCTTAGGCCTGCCTCAGTTACAATGCCCATCCTCAGGCACAAACAGTAGTCCTGGTTCATCAGTCGCGATATGCAATGTTTGCCTCAGGAAATCATTTGTCTGATACTGGTATGATTTTTAAAATTCAATGAAAGAAAACTACTCTACCACTGAGTCTCATATGCTATTTTTTATCCCAGAACAGATACGGTTTCTGTATGTCTGTTTGGGTATTTTTATACTCCCTCCTTTTTCTTAATACCTTCTCTAGTGGCCATAAGCGCTATTACAGTGTCAGTGTGAAGGCGATTATGATGCTCTGTTTTCAAATTCTTTAGGACACAAAATTTTCTTTCGACAGATGCGTTTGAGAACGTAGAACGAGCAATAGTCTTATTTCTAGCTGTGATGGTTATGAATTTTGCCATAAAATAAACTCTAAAATCTTTGTGTCTGATAAGTTGAATTAAGCTTGAATTAAATATTAATACAAGTACTTTTATTACCTAAATCCCCGGCATCTAAATTCCCGGCATTTTCCCCACATAATCGCTCTACCCACAAATTACCCAATCAGCTGTTTGGGGAATTACCCTCAGATTGGCAACGCTGCTAGGCACATTGCTCGCGGAACGGATGGTAGATGTTGCCGAAAAATTCTGGAGACGCTGGAAGGCCTCCCTCTAGGTGAACCGATGACCTGGTGAAGGTTACCGGAATCCGCTGGATACGAGATGTACGGGAGCGATCAATGTGGCGACGCCTGGGGGAGGCCTATGTCCAGCAGTGGACTCGTTTCGACTGAAATGATGATGATTTATAAGTTTTTTTGCTTATCTAATGGTAAGCCATGATAAAATCTACACTAACCACACCGTTTTCTATCTTCCAGATAACTAAAGGCAGCACACCATCGTTAAAACGCCTAGCAAAAGAGATCCTCGGTATTGACATACAGTCCGGAGAACACAGTTCCGTAGAAGATGCTCGTGCAGCTATGAAGCTCTACTGCAGTGTGGCTCGGCAGTGGGAACCTACGCTGGTCGATAAACGAGGAAAGAGGAAGGTTAATCCTGATGATGAATAGGCAGCTGGAGTCATTGATTGTTTAGTAAGGATAAGGCGTTTTTCTGGCACCACAAATTGGTCATACTTAGGCTTAGCACGCACTGCGGTTTTAATCTGTGTTTTGCCACAGAATCACCACATCTCGGCATGGTTTATATCCGGATAAAAACCGCAATGCGTGCTAAGCCTAGGCGCCTTCCTTGCGGGGTCGCTGCATTTTCGTTTCTGTACAGATTAACTGTACTTGGTAAAGAATCTGTACGGAAACGACTCAGGCGCCTGCCTGACTGAGTCATACTTGACTGAAGGCGCCGTAAGTCATTCTAGACCGAAGCGAACTCGCCACGCGTTCGGCAATCTTCGGGGGCGGTTGTGTGCGCGATGCATTAAAAATACCATGTTTCTTGTAAGGTGAACGGTATAACGAAACGTTTGGAAGGCTGTATCCTTACTATTAAAATCTATGGCTGGACAATTTTCAGTACTTGCCAAATAATTTAATAGGTTCGTCTTGATAATTCTATTTTTAATAACAGTGCCATAACAATGGCATAACACTGTAAATTTAACCTTAATATTTAATTAAAATAGAAATGTTAATTTCAAGATATTCCAAATAAACAATTGTTACACACTGAAACAATGAGTAACATTCATAAACATTCAATTTTATTTTGTACAATCTTCGACCAGTGGCTTCAACAGAGTGAATCAGCATATATCTCAGGGAAACATACACCTGGGATAAATAGTATCATAATATCCTTTTACAATCTATCTCTATAACAAGAATATTTAAAATTGGTTTCGTGTTTTGGATGTGAAAATATAATAAACAAACAGACAGATGGATGACATGGCCAGGATTGTTGAAATCCTTGATCAAGATTTTTCTACCAAACAATAGGGCCTCATCCACTAACGTTCATTCCTGCCGGAATCTACAATACTTAAGGAATGAACTCCAGTAGATTTGCAAGAGCAAGGAAGAATGACTGCATTAAAATACGGTTAGTTAACGTAAATACGGTTAATGCACGTAAATACGGTTAATTAACGTAAATACGGTTAATTCACGTAAATATGGTTAATTAACGTAAATAGAGTTAATAAACGTGTGTATGGTGATCGATGGATTGTTTTTTCCTGTTGGAATTACGGGTCATGAACTCATGATAAAGTCAGGGGAAAATAATTAGTGGCTTCAATGGTTTTATTTTATCGCTTTGCGTTTCCGTACAGTTTGTATAACAGGACAAATCAGAAGAATTGAAGGTTAGTTGATAGGGGCCCTAATTTTACTAATACAATGTTGTATTACCGGTTGTGTTAATGTACACTTTGAAGAAACAAAATTGTATGTCACTAGTCCAGATGAACTTATTTGATTATTTCGAGAGTACTATGAAAAATCTATAAAAACTGAGAGATGTATCTTCAGAAAACAATGTATGTGTAGTAAATTATGACTCTTGTGAAGGCCAGGTTTCTCGGATCAGTAACCCCCAGTCTCTGCAACGAAAATTATCGTGAAATTTATGTAAGTAATTATCAAATGGGCACTGCTATGATTGGTTGAAGCCTGTCGCGTCTCTTGACTGACGTTTAGTTTGTAACCGTCGATAATAATTCCTTTCCAGAAGGATTCGGCTTTCAGAAACTGAGGGTTAGATAAAAACAAGGCATTTAATCAAACAAAGTGATAATGTAAAATACAGTGACCATTTGATTGACTATTACTAAGCTGATTTTCTAATTCATTTTTGCAAAGTATAGCCATGTTAAATTATAAAGATTGTAACTGACACCGACGCGTCTCGGTATGGGTTGGCCCAAGCTAACGTCGGAACCACACTTACGTGTCGTGGCGTGGCGTGGCGCGGGATCCACCAATCAAACGACTCTGTTCCAGCCTACGTCATAACGCAACGAGTTTTGTAGCCAATCAAATGCGTGAAAAGGCAACACGCCACGCCACGACACGAAGTGTGTTTCCGCCTTAAGTTTCAATTGCCTGTGAATTGTTGTTAAAACTGATTCATTTTTTTGACCCGACTTTACTTACGCTCCTTATATTGAAGATGTTGATTGTTCTACGATAAATAATAAACAAATGTGTTCTCTAGTAGACGTTGAAATTGCTGAATGAATATATTTTTCTATTATGAATCCGTTGTTTTTTTATACCTATTGTTTGTATAGACTCCATCAGTTATTTTCACATTAAATATTCTGTAATTAAAGAACATTATATGAGATGACGCCTGTATTCCTATTACGATTAGGCAAAGGCACGGGGTTCCAAATATGGTACAAATAATTTTCACTAGATGGCGTGATATGCATCGATTTGTTATTGAATTGTGTGTAAATTTATCATTTTCTGGAATTGAACAGAAAGATTATTTGAACGAATCATTTAAAATTGTTGCCAATAGATGGCGCGGTTTTAAATTTCTGAGGCATTCCACTCGATTGTTTAAATTTGTATTGTAACACATTTTGGTACAATGAAACTGTAAAAACGTGCAAAAAAATACTATAAAACAAATCGTCACTGTTACATTTAAAGAAAAAAATATTCACGGACCGAGTAAACCCTTTTACTTGCAAGTCGCTGCTAACGCCATCTATCGCCGTGGAACGGAATCGAACGCGATCGATGTACTAAAAATAATCAGACGATACGAAAACCGCTAGTTACGTCGATACGGTTTCTTTGTATGGGATGAGGCATCTGTATGCTAAGTATTATATTATCTGTGGCAGAGGTGTACCTTAATTATATCATCATCTTTTAATGTTCCCACTGCTGGAACACAGGCCTCCTCTCTATGAGAGGGAATGGGCCGTAATCCACCACGCGGGCCTAGTCCGGGTTGGTGGATGTCACATGACTTGGAATTCTTGGTTTTAGGAAATGCCTGTTTCCTCATGATTTTTCCTTTCACCGTTTTGAGAGCAGTGGTGATGAAATATTTACAAAGAGTTAAGCACCTACCTGGGTTCAAACCCACGATCTACAGCCTGTAAGTCGCGGCCGTTACCACTGGGCCACTACTGCTCACCTTACTAAAGTACACCCATGTTTCGCTGATTATGTTAAGTCCTATGTTGGCGAGTGTATTTCTTTCAACCGGGCACAAATGCAAATTCCGGACTGCTTCTGAGAAAAATCTGGGAAATTCCAGGTTAATAAGTCCATAACCGGGAATCGAAGCGCTTGCAACCGCTTGCTTGAGAAACGGTAGATAAATGTGCACCTAATATTAATGGAGGAAGGTTGATTTCCTTTAATAAACCTTTTTGCTTATAATAAACATTTTTGCTGTAAAACCACTTGCAACCGCTTGCTTGAGAAACGGTAGATAAATGTGCACCTAATATTAATGGAGGAAGGTTGATTTCCTTTAATAAACCTTTTTGCTTATAATAAACATTTTTGCTGTAAAACTACTGCGTTACACTCGCTTGGTTTGATGTCTGCATGAATGATGGTAGAACTTTGCACCTAAATCATGGAGATATGGATTCAACACATCGTAAATGGAAAGTTCGGCTTTTTTATGTAGTGTAAACTCGGTCACTCATACGTGTGTGAAATCTACCAAACAGCACTGAGCCTGGTTTACTGCACACCCCAGAGGGCCCTGTGTCCCAGTAGTGGGACTACCATTATAGGCTGATTAGAGAAAGAGGGAATTTTGTGCGCCCGTGTGTATATTTGGAGGGTAATGTCCACTGTACCTTTTTGAACAAATCTTTTACCATTTATTAAGGGTAAAGGAAGGCTTTATTGTTACAAGAGAATATAGCGCCATCTTTTGAAGAGAGGAAGAAAACTAAAAGAACCCATTAGCGCTATCTCGTATCGAATAGCAGAAGTTATCTTCTCGAAAGTTCGTGTTAAATTGTACTCGAACATTCTGGAACGTTCGCGTCGTTTCGGGAACACAGAGCCTTTCTAGATGGAATACCCTAGAAAGTTCTCGAGGCATCAAGAACAGTCTAGACTGTTCCAGAGATATTTCCCAAGGGGTCGGTTTCATCATGGGACTGTTTCGATTTGGAAGCGATACGAACCGATCAAAAGTGAAATAGTGCGAAGTAATCAAATTGTCTAAGAAGTATTTGAGTAATAAATTGTGATCAATTAAATTCTGCTGTTTGAATCATTTATACCTTAACCTCGTAACAATATTGAGTAAATATAACCTGGGCGAAGTCGGCGTAGTAGAAGTAGGCGATTAGTGTAAAATAAAACAACAATATCAAAACGAACCGCACTTTATTATGTCATTTATTTTTATTACAAATTTTTATAATATTATGCCACCGTTAAAATTCAATTTTTACATGACGCTAACTAGATATTACAAACTAGCATTTTTATTCTTCGTTGCTTGCTCAAAATGTATGGATGGACATTTTTTTTTATTTTAAATTTTTAACATCAATAAGTAGCCCGAATCATTTTGACATTTGTAAGTGAATTTTGAATCAAAACTATTTTTTATTGTATAATTTTACAAGCTTTTTATTATCTTGCTTTGTATGTAAACGTACCTATGTTCGAGTAAAATCTTGCAATTCAACTTAATTTTAAAGCAGGTATCCTCAACCGTGCACAAAAATAACTAGTCCGCCATCTTGGGCTGTCCGCCATATTTTATTTAGAATGGCGTCACTTAGCTAACCATGCATTGTCATCCAAACTAGACGTGTATGCAACATTTCATCATAATCGGTGGAGGATAACTGCTTTAAAATTCAGTTGCAAGATTTGACCCGAACACACATACATACATTGCAAGTTAAATAAAAGCTTGTAAAAATATCACATGATTATTTTTTAAGTGTTTTGTTCACGCTTGACCATTGTTGTTGTTCTATTTCTAATTCAAAATTCATTACAAATCATCGTCAAAATGATTTGACCTATAAATTCATTTTATAATGACATTGTGGTTTTTATAACATATACGAAGCCCTGAAACGGTGTGTTGACCAATTTACAACTTTATTACTGACGAGGGTGGTCAACCGCCATTTGCCGCGACTGTACAGTTAAAGGAGTTAATTGTTTATCACCATAAGATTGTTGACACTTATAGACAACAGACATTCTATCAAAAAAGCGTCGCCGTACCGATTGCAAAAATGCAAGGAATTGCCAAACGCTATCAATATGTCACCTGATTTAACCCCCTACTATATTTGGCGTATTTGTACAAATATTTGCTCCAAATCTTTATTACAAAATAAACTTTATTTCAATAGCAGTAAGGTCCGTTTTGCATTGCCAAAATTTCGCAAATATTTTGCCCAATATGGCAAGTGTAGTGCCAGCATTACATTTTGTTGACATTTCGACCATAGCCTTCGCTGATAGAATGAAACTGTCGCCAAAACTGGTAAACAATTAATTTCTCTGACTTTTCATCAAAATAAATTTGTATTTTTTCGTCTTCTAGCATTTTCACTTAATATTGTGCTTAAACAAAATGTACTGATTGCAGTACAGATATCTCCTATTTTAAGGCATTTGGGCATTTTTGGTTATCAATACATTTCAAGATTATGTAATCCAGGCTTAGCCAGACATAGCTTCAACATAGCTTAAGAATCTTGCAACACGAGATTCCAAAGTGCACAAAGTGTTTTAGGCACCATTTCTATGGATAACTGACATAGTTACCCAATCACAAAATACATTTATCTGTAAATTTTCGGCGCACTAAGAATAAACCTGATATTGAAACACTTACCCCCGGTTTCTCAAAACTCGATTATCAGTTTGTTAACGTAATCGACGAATAATCGCCGTTTATCTGCTGTGATTGGCTGTTGAAAACGAATTCAAACAAATCACAGCAGTTAACGTGTGCTTGAAAATTTGTCACATTAATTTTGCGATAATTAAGCGTCGGGAACCGGGCCTTAAACAAATTAAAGAATATTCTGTGCCCTAGAGTCGCGTTGACGAAATATTTGAAGGCAAATATTGTCACATGGATGTTTAACTATCTTTGTCTCCAAATATCTCGACATTTTTGGTTTGTTAAAGTGTCCTCTGCCTATATAATATGGCAGTTTCATTGTGCGCCGCAATATTGAAGAAAAATCAAAACAGCGATGTCCTGAATATGCTAATTCGGTTCAATGTCCTTTGCACAGATTCAATCTAGCACCGATATCATCGCGACTTATTTATTAATTGTTTATTTGAAGCTATATCTAGAGCCAAGGGTTAGAATTATTGTCAGAGAGACATTATTCATAATTTATGTAAGTATCTTCGTCTAAATGACATTTATGTAGTACGTACTAGCAATTTCAAGGAAAGAATTCATCTCGAACATCTTTTCAGATACCCCTTTTAAGATGAACGAGAAAATTATAGGTTTTTGGAAAAAAAAGTCCATTATAATTATACTTTCACCAGTCCGCAATGCAATTCCTAACTGCCTAACCCTCAGTTTTCCAGCACAAAATTATCGCAGAGTTAATGTGACAAATTGTCAAGCACGCGTTATCTGCTGTGATTGGTTGAATGAATTTTCAACAGCCCATCACAGCAGATAACACGGGCTTGACAATTTGTCACATTAACTCTGCGATCATTTTGAGCTGGGAAACTGAGGGTTAGGCAGTTAAAATTAAGGACATAAATATTGGAGAGTGGTAAGGTCTCTGTCATTGAACCGACTTGTACCTTACGTAACTTGAAAACATTTTTTTTATTTATTGAGATATTTTGATAATTTTGGTCTCAAATGCAAGGTATAGGCGTAGAACCATTTCATCCGTTTAAATCATGTAAATCGATGCACGCGTTTATGAGATATTAACTTATTACTGAATGCCAAGTGTAAGGGTCACGGACGCCCCTTACCACGATACGTTTGTTTTGATCGTGTTAGCGACACTGCCTTTACATTTTTTTTTTGTATCGTTTTGAAATATTGGAATACATTGGTAGACAATTGTTAAAGACTTTTATTTGCTGGCGGTGACTTTAGTTAATAGATTTTGATAAAAGCCGTGTTCTGAAAATATATTATAATGATTTAAAGAAGCTGCTGCTCCATACAAAAGCGCAATGCTACAGAAGATGTATGGAAACGATCAATACATAGGTCATAGGGAATCAATGATTTTATATACTGAGATAGATACGTTTTACCGACGTCTGCGCGGTAATACAAACACAAGCTGATCAGCTTGAGTGAATTCAGTACGTCCTGCGTCTGGTCGCGACACGAATGTACGTTTGATCAGTATGCTTATCTCTTTCTGACAAGGGGTCCTATTTATATATTTGTGATTTTTTAACCTATAAATAAAGTTCCAAGTTCTATAGGTCCTATGTAGGTAGCTAAAGTAAAATATCGCCATGTTTTTATTTCTTCATAATGAGTATGAAGTCTCCATTGGTAAAATGTAATTGTAGGTAATACATAAATGTCATTGACACACCCAATTATTATCTGAAGACAAAGACAGGCCTGATTTTTCAGTATTCAGGCATTTTAAACAATGAAATTCAGTTTGGAAGTGCAAACACAGTATTCGAGACGCCGAACAACGATTAGAAGACATTTCGATTGAAAATAATAATATAATTACTAAATAATAAATCATAATTCGAGTTAGAGAAAGTGCTACAAGCATCTTTTGGCGGGCAAATAGAACTGAATAGCGCAATCTTTTTTGTTTCAAAACTTTTTCCATAGACAATATTACAAATGTTTACCAATATTACTCCAATGACACTGACATTTACGCGGCAAAAATATTTGTTGACGTGTACAAGTTTTTTTCGGTTGTCTGTCTATAAAATCTTTTTAACCGACTTCCCAAAAAGGAGGAGCTTCTATGTTCGACTTCGAGATTGTTTTTTTTTGGTTATGTTCACCGATATCTCCGTCAATTGTGGACCGATTTTGAAATTTCTTTTTTTGTTTGTTAGAGTTTGTTTCGAAATTGGTCCCATTTTAATTTGGTGAAGATCTGATGAAGAACTTCGGAGATATATACCAGAACTCTTCAATAAATGACGGCAAATCTCTCGGGATTGCTGCAACCGCATGTCTGTTTATTGTTTATACCATTTCATAACATAACATCACGCCAGTACGCTCTAAAGGGGTAAGCAGATGTGTAAAGGTCACCTTGATACACTCTCATTTCACCGGTTATGATCAAGTTTCATGGCATTCGGATAATCTATTCTGGCATTATAAGTACCTCACTAAAGGCAAGTTGCTTAATAGGTACAACTAAAAAGTGAAGTTTTTTTCGAAGTCGGTGTCCCTAACGAAAAAAATTGGTACCTACCGAAGACACCGACTTCGAAAAAGAAAGTTATTTTTCACTTTGTAGTGTTTTGAGTTGGAAGTCGGCAGTATTTTTTTTTGTAAAAAAGGTTTTTTATAGTTCTTTTATACTGCACGATAGATTTCCATAGTCACAGTAGTTACGGGCCGTCAATTTCTCGTCATCGTGTCACCGTTTATGAAGTTGACTCTAGCAGTGCCCTCAGGCGTTTCCGTACTCCTTAATGTGTCAAAAGATGCTTGCAGTACTGTTTTTCAAAACGTTTAGGCGTTTATTGTCATAGACCGCAGAGGGCTGTAATCAACATTTTAATATATTTTTTTAAATAAATAGATATTTTAGTACAAGCAACGCAATGACTAGGTAGTACAAATTCTTTAGGGTCGTCTACACTGTGACCCAGGCTGGAACAAATTGGCCGATCGTTTAAGAAAATATCCCTTTCATTCAGGATTTATCTTATGAGTTTGTATCTTGGGCAATATTGTTAGCTTAGGCCACAGTGTAAACGACCATTTTTTTTTAATAATAAAAGAATTTTTCATTACTTTTTACAATACTTTTTCTACTTATTGTGCATGAATAACGTCCTTAAATTGTTCTTAGAGTTAAGATTTACATGTCAATAAATTAAACAGTATAATACATTATTTTCTGTGTACGTATGTAATAAGTAGCGAGCACAATGACATCAACCGTGCACAGATCTACACATAGAGCTGCTAATAAAAATAAAATAAAAAAATGCAAAATAAAAACCCAATAACGCTTTATACTTTACAAGACAGGGAATCAAAAAAAAATCGAAGCAATTAAAAAGCCGTTTTCTCGCGTGGATCCACGTTTCTGGCACTCGAGAAGTTAACACGTAAACCTTTACTCTAATAAATAGGCAACAATATTTCGATGCTATTTATATTATATTTATAATCAATAAAGTGTATCGCACCATTTTTGACAAACTATACCAACCAGAACCCTTGGCAGAAATATTGAATAATTCGAGACAAAAAATATTTGAAAAAAAATACATCGAGATTTTATTTTAATATTGTTGTCATTTAAAGTCGCCTCCACACGCTTGGTATTTGCAACAAACAGTGGCAAACACCATACACGTGCCAAACACTGACCACAATAATCCAACAGAAACACGGCATC
Organism: Orthosia gracilis; assembly: GCA_947562075.1. Classification (NCBI taxonomy): domain Eukaryota; kingdom Metazoa; phylum Arthropoda; class Insecta; order Lepidoptera; family Noctuidae; genus Orthosia; species Orthosia gracilis. The sequence continues at coordinate 12,290,014 of OX387277.1, forward strand.
CACAGGCTTGGCGAACGTGCTAGTATATTCTGGATTGGCAAACATGGCAGACGACGAGCTTGTTGTGGCAGCAATTACTTTCGGGTTAACCTCCTCAGACCAATCAGACATTTTTCCTTACAATTTAGCAATACAATTTAGCACAAAATGTCACGATTCGTAAATTTGACTACCACCACTAACTCCGTCCGCCGCCCGCAAGCTCGCGCGTACTACTGAACTGAACAAGCGTCTGGATACATCGCAAACAAGTTTGTCAAACACCCTTTGTTTTGTGCATAAAAACAGACACCGATGCTGAACACCGCCCGTGTTCGGCATCGGTGTCGGTAAACAAAAACAGGCAAACACAAAATAAACACCCATGCACATGTTCGTGTTTGTTGTTTTGTGTTTGCTGTTTGCCATTGTTCGCCAAGCTTGTGGAGCCGGCTTAACACATTAGACACGCCTGTATTCGCCAAAGGGTTAGACAGAGGTGTACCAGTAATATTACGATATTTTTTACTCCATATGAAAGAAAATCTATAAATATAATATTGAGATAGTTTAGGCAAAAATCAGTTGGAAAATGTTAGTTTTAGTTCATGAAATAACAAAACAAATTTTAAAATTCAATTCAATGTTTTCAGTTTTTTTTATCTGTTTTATTACACCATGAAATATGAAGCCGCCATATTATTACGTCATACGGCTCTGTAAACTAAAAACTGACAACTGATCGGCGTAGCGCATTTGTTTACATAGCCAACTGACGTCGTGACCACAGAGCATTATGGCGTCCAGCGTTTTCGTCAAACTAAGCGCGAAATATGAAAATGTATTTTTTATGGCACTTATAGATTGAATAAAAATTTTGCGTGTTCCTTAAAGATTGAATAAAATAAATATTCGAGAACGGTTATACGATCTAAACTAAAATTAAATTATCTTAACGATTGATTTGCAACTATTTACACTCAAATAAAATTCGAGAAGATAGACTGAGATAGAGTTATATTACACTATTGAGTTAGAGCGAGACCGAAAGTCTTATTTCTTTATCTTATTGATATCCATACCGCTGTGTGACAAGCGATGATTTTAATTAAAATGACAACAATATTAAATGTCATATCATACATAGGACGGTATCATATAGATATATAAAAATAATAATAATAAATCATCAATATTTCTGTCAATACAGAGAAATATAAAAAAATCACAACTTTACCATTAATAACAGAAAACGGGGAACACGTACCGATTGTCAGCCATTCAGAATAATAAACTACTTTAAAGCATCACATTTCGAATTTGTTTTTGTTTCCGACAACCGGTACTTCTACCCTATAGGTATAGATTTTAAATAATACATTGTTATTAACAAATTATATACAGTTAAGTAATAAGTACATTTTTAATACGTTATGTTGCTATCGTTAAAAAAAACTAACACTATAGTAGTATTTTTCTTTTAGTGGCAACACCGAAATAAATGGTCTACAAAAACGTTCCATTCGAGATAATATTTTTTTCCATTCGTATAACTTAAAATGTGTTTTAAATTATAATACACATTTATGGTTTAGTGCGCAACTAAGGTAAGGAGAGGCAATTTTTTTTTTTTTACATTGTAACATTTTGACTTTACTACCATCCTTAATAGGTTTTAGTAAATTCGCACTGCAGATTTTTTTATATTATTTATTCCTTGACGCGCTATTTTAAATTATATAATAAACTGTTATTTTCTCTTGTTTATTAAGAGTTGAGTATTCACCGCCGTATACCCGAGGAATAATTTCGAAATTTGTCAGTTTGTCCAAACCTACCATTTGTTAGTACTTAATAGGTTTTAAGGATCAAACTTTTTTTTTGGTTTGCTTAACTGCAGGAATAGCCTTGTAGAAACTGTCATTAAAATCGCCAAACTTGATATAGTTCTGGATTTTTTTGTATGGGCCAGTTAAGGTAGTGGTAATCCAAATTTGCAACTTCGAAAAGCGAGTGCTTGCTGCGCACCACGCGAAATACTGCAAATTTCATGGAACCTATTTCACTTTTGTTCTAATAATCCTAAAGTATGCGTTTTTGGGCGAACAAAATTCTATATACATAAAAATCTTAATGTATGCTCAACCGCAGCTCTATAGCCCTTGTAGGTTTTTCGAAGTTGCAACGTTGGATTAACGCTACCCTATCTGATCAACATACCAATAAATCAGTACAAAATTATGCTTTGCGATTTTAGCCATTCTCATGTCGATTTCTACTAGGCTAAAACAATTTCAGTTGTTTTTTTAAGAACTACGTAATTCTTTTGCGCCAAAATGTTTTCAATATATTATTTACCTTCTTAAGATGGCAGTACAGTTCACATTAATTTGTGCAAAGCAGGTGAAAGATCACATTATATTTAATCCTCAAATATCTAATATTACACACTTTTAGAGCTTCTGCAAGTCTGTGTTGAGTAAATCAACTGTTACTAGTTGTGATTATAAAAATAATAACAACAACCAATTTTAGAGATGACAGAATAGATTATGTTTTCAGAATCCAGGTCTACCATCTTAGGCCAAGTTATCACCTGCAACTAGCTCGCAAGCAATTTTCATTACATTGCGAGCTACCGAGTATAATCAATTGCTCGACCACAATGTAAATAATCTTGCATGCGAGTTGCTTGCAAATGGAAATTCCGCCTTAGTCTTTGTTAACCTCCTTATCTGTTCCGTTTGCCAGGAAATTCCGTCATCCGGCAGACTTATTACGTATTTTGCAAGAGCAAAACGATAGCGATTTTTGAGCAATAATTGCTCTTCAATACAAAAGTTTTAGAGTTTTCGGCAGTATTTTTTTTAGAAATAAGTGCATTTGACAAACAGCGAGCGATTAGCAAACTATTGTGTAAAACCTACCAAAACACTCAACACTGTAGGTAATACCGAATTTTATGCCATAAAGCTTTTGATTGCGCGATGATTGCTGATTGCTGTTTCTTACATAATAAGCCTGCCAAATCGTGTTCACAGGTTTAACATAATAAGCAAATATTTTATAACTTTTTTCAAAATAAAAGTTGTTCTATGAATCCTCATGAGGTTTAAGATAATTACAAACCAAGGTTGTTTGTTTAGATTTTAAAAACATATCAAATCAAAACGTATGACAGGCGCTGGATTAGGATATACATATTTTACAAAGTATTGAACTTAAATGACGTTCATCTTACTTGTAAAGGATGTTTGAGGACGTGTTCAGTATATAAAAGCTTGTGGAATGTATGTACAGATGGCGTTACGCGTAGTAGATGTTGCGTCGCGGCTGACGGCCAATCTTTGTCATGTTGGCGCATAGCTCTTGGTCTCTGGAAGTTGGAAATAAATATAGATAATTGGGGCGTGAAAATATTTTGGTCACATTTTATAAATATAGAAATATAAATATGTATTAAGTAAAAAATATTTTGAAAACAAGCTTTTTCAACTAAAAGGTACTGAATGTGATATCACTTGTCAATACACATTCAATGAACCCAAACACAATGGTGATATCATGTCTGGTTGAAGAGTTTCTATGATCAACTTCCGCCTCCATCATGAGACCAGCTCCGTAGTACAGTCGGTAATAGCTGTTACATGACCAACCTCAACGACGAACAAATTTCCGACTGTACTGTAACTTTGTAAATATTATTTCAAAGTTTCCAATTTACATAAGTACGCCATGTTTCAGCTAAATCGGATGCCAGGAAGTGCTTGCAAAATGGATTACTATTTGCCGGACACACGTACAAAAGCAAGGTACTATAAAGCTTGTAATTATTAGAATTACGCACTTAAATAACACAAGTAAATTATATTGTACTGTTTACTTAAGGTCCACATAAAATAGGTCAGCGGTCCAGAACCGGACCGCGGTCCGCCATTTGGTCTATACCAAATTTCACCAAAATTGTTTCAGCGATTTAAGCTTGAAAACGTAACGGACAGACAGACTTACTATCATAATTTTTTTATATTAGTGTGGATTTTTGATAGCATCCTACTATATCCTATAATTAATTATTAATATTATAAATGCGAAAGTTTGGATGGTTTGTCACCGGATAAAATTTCTGTCTTCGGATGACAATTCGTTCTGTAATAGCACAAAGGCTATTTTTTCCTCAGTATAATGATTCCTCGCCTCCTCGGGATAATGAAACAGTTTTCATGCGGACAGAAGTTAGTGAATTAAATACAAAGTTTATAGTTTTACCTAATATCCCCCCACCCGCCATTCCCCTTGACAAGTTTCTTATTGTGCTTCGCTCCTCCAGCTGTGACGGTCGCGCTCACTCGCGTTGGAAACAAGTAGGGTTTAGCGTTCTGTAGCAACTTTTGTACTTTACTGATAACTGTGGACGCGTTACAGTTCGATTTCTTGTGGTGGAAGCCGCTGAAAGACATAAAAGTTCTCATTAACTAGTTGTTGTCGTCCGCGTAAACCCGTCAAACAAAAAAAAATATTAAGTATTTTTTTTACGCCGCACAGTAATTCTTTTTCCAAAATAAAAGTAGCCTAGGTTACTCCTTATAACATCAACTATCTACCAGTGAAATTCCTATCAAAACCGATCCACCCGTTTCGGGGTAATGGCTGATACCCGGCGGCACAATAGACGGACAGACAAAATCCTTGCGTATTTGTCATTTAAATAAGAGAATGTAATTTTGATATTAATTTTATTAATCTGAATATATATAGATATATAAAGAACGTACAGATTCTAAGTAAAAAACTCAAATCGGCCAATTTTCATATAGTGGCATTATAACTTGAACGGACGGACGGCAGAACGTACAAATGGCGCTAATTAAATAACTCAACTTTTTAAATGCTGAGTTGTTGTTATTGTACTTAAGTTAAATGTTTTCTTTTCTATTTTTCTTTTTATTTATTATTGACCATAGCGTAACAGAAAGACACTTCTTCCAACACTATTAAAGCAAGGGAAATTATTTGTTTATCATTTTAAGGTTCAATGTCGCTTGCACATCATAAGATGGCAAGGTCTATTTGTCTTTGTGACCGTTAGATTGTTTCAACTATAGCGAACTTAGTGAGAATTACTGTCAACAGTGGTAAGCAATTAATGTCCCCGACGTTACAAGTGGGTCTTAATACATATCAATGGAGCACAAATGCAAAGTCCAGGCTGTTATTTTATCAGACCCAGGTATCGAACCCAAGACTCGACGCTCAGCTGTCAATTAAGTTGACAAAAGTAGAATTTATGATAGTATTCTCCAAGGCCTTGGCTATTGGCTTGTGGTTAATCCGACTTTCTCAAAAAAGATAGTATATTTAACTGTGTACATTAAAATAATACAACTACAGAAACAGTATGCTTAAACTCACCATTCTCCAATATGAAATACTCTCGGCCCCTTACACACGATAACCTTAAACTTCTCTCTACCAGGCATATTTTGTGACAAATGTAACAATGAATAGTCCCAATTGTAATCATCGTACGCACAAAACTGACTCTGTTGCTTCATAATGTGACTCCACACTGTCCTATTGAAGGCGAAACCCATGTTATGCATGCTGGAATGCCATGGGGTTATTTCCACCTGCAAAACATTAATTTTAAATTTTATGGTAGGATAATAAAAAGGTTTTGGTGTGGGTAGCAATTTTGGGTAAAATGGTAGAATTTCGAAATGGGAAGTGGCAATTTTTTTTTCTGGCCTGGCAATGTTGGAGCTGTCAAATTTTGGAGGGAGTTTTGAGATTTATCAAATGACATAATAAATTAATTTCTAATAAATCACAAATTAGGTAGATATTTACATTACAGTAAAACTACTGAAAGAAATCGTGTACAATAAAATAATATTTCATAGTTACAATCCTCTTAAACTAAGCATGCTTTTAAAAAGCAAGGCATAACTATTCACAGCATAGGAAGTTTATTTTTAATCTGCAAGGTGTATTTCAAATTACAACATTATATTTACAACATAAACACAACACAAAGTGCTAAGTTAAAATTAAACAAAAAAGACCGCTTCTTTTCTTCATTCCAATAGCTGTTTCATAGATAAATTTGTGCTCTATTCCCACATATAAACAAACACTAGTTATCATTAGAAATACACCTTGTATAAGTTTTGAATAAGTAATAATAAAAATAAAGTTTATAAATAATATGTACATGCTTTTCACCCACAACCAACATTGTTTAGTTACTAAAAGATTTTGATAAATGCTTTGTCCATGGGAGATCATTTTTTAACGTTATTCCATAAAATGCCAAGTGCCATCGTGATGTCAGGATATCAGGGGGGTGACCATAAGCTTAGAGTAAGGTTATTTTGAGATCGCGTAAGTGACAGATGTATTCAAGTCATATACATTTGTCCCTTACACACACTGAAAATAACCTTACTCTAAGAGCTTATGGTCACCCTCCTGAAATACCAGAGAGATCGCAGATGAATTGCCATCTAAGCTGAAATTTCTGAAGTGCCTGTAGTTAAACTGAAACCAAGGTTTTACTCTGGTTTATGGCAATATTATGGCAGGCTCCTTTATATATGAGATTTCGAGATAGCTGACTAAATGTCATGTTTTATAGATTTTTATTTTGGTTCCTCATGGACAAGGCACTTAAGAACACATAATCAAGACAACATCTATATAACCCGCCATGCGCAGCAAAGCGTTTTCATAAATGCTACCATACACGTTCAGTTCTATCTTCATAACCATGTTTCGTATCATTTTCTAGCCTTTGCCGAAAATATTGGGGTCGGATTTTACATAGAGTGAGAGCCTATACAACCCGCATTGGGCACGCATCGTAGATTATAGCCCACACCTGAAGCGAAGGCCTGAGTCCCAGCTGTGGCAACATTAAAAAAGGCTGTTGATGTTGTTGTTGTTGAGTGCCTATCTGAATCTTGCAACCTAGTTACTGGTTTATTACGCAATGACTGGGTTGTAGGAATCTATTCTCCTGGTTGTCAAAATTTGGGATTTCGATTACAAATAAAGTATGAGACTTACAATGTATGGTAGCTTTATGAAAGTAACCCTCATATTCATAAAAACTTTGAAAGTGCCAAACCCTTCATAAACTACACCCGTCTCTCTCTTTTTAGAGCAACGTAAGAAGATGGCAAAATCCGTACATTTTTATATTGCTTCCATCATTTTATGAATGTGAAGGTAGATATAATAATTTACTTTGTTCAGAAATTGGATATTTACAAAGACGAAAGGGATGCTAAGCTAAAAGACACTATAAAGAATTTTCAGTCAAAGTTATCGTATTTTAAAATGCTTTATCTGATTCTACAAAGAAACCAAAAGATCTGTGGCAACGAAAAAGCTTTCTAATCTCTCTCTATCACTCATAATTGCTTTTTAAACGCTGATTTGTCATACCGGTTAACGCTCACTGTATTTCCATGCTAGTTCGTGCCCTTTTGCAACTCCATGCTTTTGATTTTAGAAGCTTTAAGCAAAGCAAATACTCCCTCGCTAAGACGCCACCACGCCCAACAAAACATTTTGTGCAAACATAATGAATTAAACAGAAAATATTTTGATGAATTTATGTGAAAATTATCAAGTGAGTATCTTCTTTAAAATTGCAAAGCAAAGAGTTTTCTAATAAGGCTTGTTTTTTTTTGCCAGGATACAGTTTTCTTGACAAATTAACATACAACGGAGGATCAATGAATCTAATTAATTTGTAAGTAAGTATATTAATTACATATAAATATGAACATATCTAGACCATTCTCCACGGGTGAAGAACGTGTCCTGGACATTCAGCCCCGCTACCATCTTGCCGACTAGCTAAATAATGATTCCACGGCATGAAATATTCTCATATCAAACGCCGATACAATTGAAAAGAATTAAAAAGCTTTTTTGTTACCAATATTATATCTAATTCCCAAGTATGTACATAACTTAATCTAAAGAATTATAAAACCTGGTGAAAAATAATAACATCACAGCAGAACTATACCGAAAGAATGTAATCATGAAAAGGGTCATGATTTTAAACTATCTAAAGACATGTGAAATCAACTTGAAAAATCAACTTTGTGTTTTTATTGTAAGGTTAAAATTGAAAATTGCTGCTAGTGTGGGGTTATATTTATTATCAGTTTTTATTTTAAATACCAGTTTCCAAAAGGCATTACTAAAAGCAGGCATGCCATTTAAGTTCAATATAATACGCAATAGCAGGAAACAAGCTTATACTTAAGTGAAGAAAATAGTTGATAGCCATAAAAATATCAAACATTACATACTACCCATTTGGGACTAGTAGACTAGTTGGTAGAATTCTTTGGCAGCGCTATTATCGATAAATTTTGAACAAATGTTTGCGATAACATAGCATCTATTTTACGCATTTAGAACAGCTATGACCATCGCAAAGAAACATACAATAAATTACGGTAACAGCACTGACAATTGACAGGTAAAATAATGTTGCCAGTAAAAAATAGTATTTTCTACTATTTTTGACAAGCTGCCTAGTGGTAAATTTTAGTTCGAATAATTAGCTCTCGTTTATAAATATAATCAATAAATTTTATTTTAATAAAATAAATTTGTTTGGCTATCATCCACTTACCTCACCATACATAAGATATCTATGTACATATTTTAAAATTAGTAGTACAAATTACAATACACACCAAAATACTAAACAAAACTCGAAGATGACATATCAACATTAGGCTATGCTTGACACCTGCTGTGTTTTAAATCAAAGCGAAGCGAAGAACGCTTGTTTATACGGAATGAATAGGGATAAAAACTACCATTTGCTCATTATAGATGTCGCTGCTACCTTAAGTCCTTAAATTTGACAGCTAACTGTCAGTAACCATTTTTGAATTAGATATTTATAGGGATCCTTTGCACTACTTTTAATTGCAAAAATACGGGTATCCGTTTATTTAATACAAAATAATGAACGACAAAATAATCTTCAAAGTGAATATTGGCAATATATTTTCCTTGAACTCATCTTTTACCAATGTTAGACACTTTTATTTTACTCACTCATCTTTTAAAAGATGCACGTATTTTTTTTATTTGTAACTAAACGAAAAATATACAAATTTAATGACAGTGACAGAACTTACAACAGTGCTGCCATCTCACGGATGAGCTTCCAAAATTTAATTTAATTTATTTATTAATGAATATATAAATATATTTTACAAATAAGACCTAAGTTAAAATTGAAGTCACAAATTGACAACCTCTGTGATGCCGTGATCCTGGTTGACCATTAAGGGCTCTGGGTATTAACACAAGTGAAACAGAGAACAGTACTCTATGTGGAATTGCGCCAAAGAGCAAGAAAACGGGTTACCGGGGCAACAGTCTTTTGGTCCTAATCGTGGCCTACTGTTTACTGGAACGAACAAACCAACGATTATAATATTTTTGGATTATTAAGCTCAACAGATCCCAACACAGCACAGCATAGCATACCTTAATTTTAAAAAATAACCCTTAAACTACGAATAAAATAGCATGAAAACCTTTTGCGTCGTAGTGTAAAGATGAGGGTAGACTTGGAAGTTCCAAGTCGGGGAGTTCTCCTTTTTCTTCCTCCGTTCTTCGTTCGCCGCCTTCACTTGTTGTATGTAGTTGAGGTTTAGATTCTTCTTACGCTGTTTTGTAGAAGGTGTCAATGTAGAAAGAAAAGGAGACATAGAAAAATAAATAATAATTCGTATTGATATGAAACTCCAGCGCATGGTTGGCCCAAGTAATAGCCGCAGGCTTATCACGTACCTTGGAAGAACAAAACGATAGCAATTATTGTGCAATAATTGCTCTTCAATCGCGAATCCGAATTATTTATTATCAACTAAACTCAGTTTATGCAAATACAGCGTTCTGATTGGTTGAGACCGCTGAGAAACTACCAATCAGAACGCTGTATTTGCTTAAACTGAGTTTAGTTGAACTAATCGCGATTAGTTTCATTGGTGAAATTGGCCCTCAATCGTGTTATAATCGTAAATATGAGATTCGAAAACAATTAGTTGAATAGACTTTCACTATTGACAAAACATCGCAAACTAATGACACACCATAGCGACGGACATTTCCAAACATTTAACTCGAATAACTCGAATTAGTTTTTGAACTCGCTAATTCGATTGGAGTTTCTTCAGAACAGAGATGATTCGTTTTATGCATTCGTCGTGAGAGGCAACTCGGCGGTTCGAAAAAATGAATGAACAAAGTGAGCGAGCGAGTGAGATAGCGAATAGTAATTCTTTGTGATTCGTGTACACGAACCAACTCGATCAGTCATTTGTTTGTATTTTATTTCATGTTGATTGTATTTTATTATTTAAGAAAAATTATAAGAAATCAGCATAATAAGATTTTTTATGACTTTTAAACGGTTTTTAATCAGTTGATTACTTAGAGTAATGTGTTTTTATGTTCAAACCATCTCTATTTGCATTAAAAATTAGCCCTCAACACCATGAGTTAAGTCAATTCGATTCTCCAATCTAATATTGTAGTGTAACCAAGCAAAACTCGGCTTGTCGCTCGATAATATATTCGAACAGACGCTTCTGTCGCATTCGCATCACTCAATTGCTGCTGTCGACCGAATCGAATCAACTCGAATCGTGATTCGAATCAACAACCACATTAATTCGAGTTATTCGACTCGTCCCATCGCTCAGGGCCGGCGCTCACTGACGGCATGGCTCGGCAATGGATTTTTCGTGGACATATGATTTTCAACCTTATTTCAATCACTTTAGCGTTGAAATTCCTTTATTTCTATACGAATACCGCGCATGCAGCGGCAAAATGATTTAGTATGCTGAAAAGTGCCGTGCGGTGCCGCGGCAAGGTCGAAAATCATTTGTTCACGAAAAAATCCTTTGGCATGCCATGCCGTAAGTGAGCGCCGGGACTAAATCACACTATATAATGCATATTTCACCTGTTACGACTTTTTCGCAATATCGTGTTCAAAATATTTAAAAATAATTAGAAAATAGAAGTGTTAATAGACTTTCGTTACTGAATGTAAGGTTTTTATATCTGTCAAAAGAAACACTTTAAAATGAACATAGGTATATGACAGCTGTCAAATGTAACATCACAAAATGCACACAGTATAGTCTGTAGACACTATAATTACCTTATCCCCATTGACATGGTACTGATAAGTCTTAAGATATGTCCCGAGACTTAGGATCTCGCAATGTGGACAGCTCTTGTCAGCTGTCGACTTCAGAAGACTGAGGATGTGCAAGAAGTCTTCTGCTACGTAGTGGTCTTCTTCTAAGAAGAGGACATAACCTGGAGAAGAAAAGATTATGTAAATATATGGGACCACTTTTCTTTTTTAGGGTTCCGTACCCAAATGGTTAAAACGAAACCCTATTACTAAGACTCCACATACATTTTCTCAACATAGTAATTAAATGAAGATCATTTGACCTGGACCGATGTGGTGAACTCTAAGTTCAGGAGTGGAGGTATTTCGGCTGTTTTGACGACGATAATTACCTGTATGTCCTTGTGTGCATTGCAGCTGGTTGAAGATCCTGTTGGCCTTCCACCACCAATGGTGCTTGGTTTGAGTGTATTTCGCCTCGCGGTAGTGACCGTGCAGGTCTGGGTAGAGCGCGTTGTTGCACTCTTGTTTGACGGCCCTGGAAGTGTAAGAAGACTACTGTTGAAAGGATTATGGAGGTATGCGGAACAGTGTGTAAATTCACACAAATCTCCATTGAAAAGGGAAGATCCATCGACCAGACGGGTGTTGAGTATGGTCCGGGGAACTGCCCATCGGTTGTTGTCGGACTGTTGTATACAGAATGAGTTTTTTTAGTGGGCGTGTATGGCCAAACACTCAAAGGAGTCACGAGGTCCATTTTGATGAAAACTAAAACCGCATCATTGGTTTTTTGAAAAATCAATATTCCTAGTCAGGAGTCGAACACGTTGATTTTGAAAAAAAGCGCATGCTGTATTTTTACACCATTCGATAGTGTCGCTAATAAGGATCAAATTCTGAGAAGCAATGGCATATGGCAAACTTAACGTAAAAGAGTATTTTTTAACAAAATACATTTCCTTTGTATGAAATCTACGAAGACTCGTATCATGCAATTGATGAAATGGAGAAGTATTTGGAGAATATTCTTAACGGAATCAAAATTATTGTAGTTTTGAATGTAGTACAATTCTTGGGTTGTCAAATTCGGCTATTTATTAGCCCCCGACGGAAAAAGAGAGATGTTATAAGTTTGAAGTGTGTTGCTGTGTATCTGTGAGTCTGTCTGTGGCATCATCAAAATCCAATGAAGCCGTTTTAGTTTTCATCAAAATCAGCCTCGCAAGTCCTTTGAGTGTTTTCCGTTCTTCTTCATAGTTTCGGTTTTAGTCATCCACGCCCACTTAAAAAACTCAAATTGTATGTTCTAATTAATGCTGAAAACTCTGCTTGCGCGATGCAGGACTTTGTGTGACGTCAGGTCATTAGTTCGTATGAGGCGGCATAGATGTCGCTACATGGTACTTGGCGCATGAGGTTTGATGGAGTCGCCAGGAAGTTTTTTTTTGTCTTGGATTGGTGTTTTTTGTTTCAAGCTAAATGAGTGTCAGGAAGTGGCGGGTGCGCATTTACAAACGATTGTTTTTCCTTAACAAAATATAAAAAATACTTTTTAATTAATAACTGCAAATAAAACGAGTTAGAACTAATTCTAAGGATTTTTTTAAGGTTCCGTACACGAAGGCTCCAAACGGAGCCCTATTGCTGTCACTCACGAGTCCGTATGTCTGTCTGTCGTCTGTCAAACAGATGTTATAGCCAAATGGTTGGAGCTACAGTCTTAAAATTTTCACAGTAGCATGTTGTTGACCCAAACAAATTGTCAAAAAATATTTTTAAAGGTCTTTAAGAGTATGTGGTCTTTAACCACCTTGTTTTTTTCCTTGTTTTTAAATATGCGAAGTCCGACACGCACTTGGCCGGCTTTTGGGTATCAAAAGCGATAAATATTCTGAAACACCCTATACAAAGAAAATTATATTATACTTACTGTTCAAACTTGGTATCTCTGGGACAATCGTTAGGGTCCATCCCAGGAAACTCATGAGGATGTGTCTGTATAGAGTAAGGATAGAAGATCTGCATCACCTGGAAACCAAACAAAAATAGGTCTTTAAGTTAACTGAATAACTCATATTTTTGGATGGCAAACTGAGACCTGGGGCGTTTAGGCGTGGTGAGTGATCCCGGCCGTCTTTAGACATCTATAATACCAGAGACAACGCATAAGCGTTCAATCCCAAAGACAAAGCAATGCCTCATGCGGCTACAACGGCACATTGAACGCTCATACCTTTAAAACCGGAACACAGTAACGTCTGACAGAAGACATATTAATGGTGGTAGGTTAAAGCTCTTTGTGGAAGTACTCCAGAAACCATAAACTTATACTTAAGGTTTTAATTAATAGTGTATTGGCAGTCTTACAAAAGAAATCGAAGCTTATGTTTCTTACCAAAATAGCATAGAGCCTACATACGGTTACGTTTTGGTCGTTTTAATCCTACAGCGAAATGATTTTTATCACATCTATTCAAAAAGAGCTAGTTTATTCTTCGTAAACAGGGACTAAAATAGCTCATTAATCCCTAGGGACTAAAAGTGATTTGAATTTGGAATGTGGATATTGTTAGTAAATGTTCCAATCAGCAAAGAGATGAATCACAAACCAAGCGGTCCAAAATAGGATTACTTCACTAAAACCGATTACGCCGAATATATGAGATGAATGGCTAATGAGCGATTGTAGTTCTATTTCGGACCGCACGGAAACATTGTATTGAACAAGTGACTGCCTAGAAAATCGTGCGCGATCTAAATTGTTACGATGCACTTCCATAATTGTTCAAATCTAAACATTAGCCTCTAATTATTTCTATGTTATATATTGATTCTATTACTACTTTAGAAACCTTCGCTCCGCTCTAGATTAAAAAAACCACTCTCGCCTTTAAAATAGTTGTTTGCTCCCTAGATAAACAATCTACTATTGTCTTGGTAATACAATTGATGTATGAAATAAATAAACATTAAAATCAGATTAACGATTGTGAAAAACAAATCTCGAAAGCGACGTCAGATGAATAGTAATCCGCGGTAGTTATCTACCGCGAGCCGAGCAGCGTGCCGGCCGCGACTTCGTTGCCACCAGTACCTACGTAACGATCAGCTGTGTTACGATTATGTTTATTATACAATATTCTATCTTCATACTAACGGTCGGAACGCAAGTCATGCCTATGCGCCTCGACGCCGGTAAAGTCTAGGCACATTACACACACTACAATTGCGAACGCGCCATAGTGACGAACGAACTGTGTGATTGTTTTGTAAACAGTAAGCATGCAATTTGTGAATTTTTGATTGAAATAAGTGCAAGCACTAACTTAATATGGCAAAGAGAAATTATAAAGTGTTGTGGTGTTTTCGTTGCTTGAATTCTTCAATAACGCACCAAGAATATTTTTTTTTTTAAACTACCTGGACCATAAAATATTTTCTAGTAGTTTTTTTTAATAGGTATTAAAACTAGCAAGAAACTCAAGTAGTTAGATACATGAAATTAAAATACTGTAGGCGGGCAGCCCTGTCGCGTGTTTACGTACCGCGCAGCTGTAGGTAATTATTTCAAGGACATCATTACCGTGGCTGAGTTGTTACTCCTAAGTAAATGAAACACAATATCCATTCACGATCAGACTATTATTTCCTTATTATTACAAAAATAGGCTATCACTGTTTTACTCGATAACATATTCCAATTTGCCATTCATATTTTACGGGCATTTTTGCAACTATAACACTGCGTGCTGCGGTTACATTAAGCGGGGTAAGTGAGGGGCGCGCGCGGCGTCTTTTTGTATTGTTCCGGCTGGCCATCATTCAAGGTCATCAATTGTTTGTTTAAGAAATGGTCATTTATTTAATTCTTCAACTTATTAGACTATTTTGCGAGGTCAAAGCTTGATAAAAAAACGCATATTATCGAAATTTGAAACCATTGGATAACATGTTTAAGCATTGGGCGAGGTAACTACGGATCAAAAAATTGGGCCGGTGTATAAGTGTTACCTTAGTAAAGTCGATGCTCCTCACGAGATTATTGATCTCCTCATCGTAATAGTCGTGGGAGAATATCAGCAGAGTTCTGTCTATCTCCCTCGCTTGAGCTAGCGACACTATCAGGTGCCGGAGGTAGGTTAGACGGGTGTGGACCTGTGGACAAAAATACAAGAGTGTAATTATGTATTACATAAAAGATAAATAAAAACAAAATTATTCCATACTATAATATATAAATGACATCACATTTCAGACTAATATTATAAAAGCGAAAGTTTGTGTGTGTGTTTGTATGTTTGTTACTTCTTCACGCTCAAACGGCTGGACGGATCTTGATGAAATTCAGTCAGGCATAGCACATAAGATACCGGAAATATGTTCCCGTGGGATAATTTTCGACTTTCACGCGGGCGAAGCCGCTGGCAGAAGGTAGTAATATTATAAATGCGAAAGTTACTCTGTCTGTCTTTCTGTCCGTCTGTCTGTTACCTTTTCAGGCTTAAACTGCTGAACCGATTTTGACGAAATTTGGTATGGAGATAGTTTGAGACCCTAGGAAATACATAGGATAATTGTATCCCAGAATTTATCCTTAAAGGGATAGAAATAGGGGCAGGAGTTTGTATGGTGAACCAAAGTAAGGCGGCCCACACACCTACAATTTTACTATATAAACATAGGCGATTCGAAGTACTAAAATGCTACGCAGACGAAGTCACGGGCAACAGCTAGTATATTACATAAAAGATAAAGAAAAAATTGCGGCAGGCATGACGCAGACAAAAAAATGAATGAAAAATAAATAATAATTGGTCCATGGGAACGGATTACCGGCACAGAATATATCTTGTCAATGCACGTGCAAAATTTCACCCGAATCTGTTTAGTGGTTCAGCCATTGCCATAGAGGTATTTTTTTTCTTCTCGCTTTTTTTTGTATCCTGCTCTACGCAACGATCTGCCTTTTAACATTTAGATGCTCCGTTGTTACATATTTCTGTAAAGGGTTATGGAGCAGTGAGGAATTGTCCAACTCTTAATCTGTTGTTAATCGGTTTTATCTTATGGATGAAATGAGTGGACTGTATATTTTAATGTCGTTAGATTAAAAATCTAAACCGTCCCGGTCAAACAATATTGGTTTTAAGAGAGGTGTCGATTGTCCCGGTGGAGTCCGTGGAAGCGGTGGTTCGCCGAGCCGCACCGTGTCGCTGCCGTGCTGCGCACTCACACACCGAAACCGTGTGGGACACGCATATGTGTGTGCAAACATTAGTCTATGGTGTGTGCGGTGTAGATGGCGCTCTCCGGTCGCCCGAAGTGTTGGGATGAATTCCGTACATTACGTTTATTAGAGTTGGAACACTGTTCCTTTTTTCATCAAAAAGTATTTTCTTTATCAAAGAAAGAAAAACAATCACACCTATAAATAAACTTTAACTTTAGGTAGTGTGAATTCAATTGTTAAACTAAACGTCGAGAACCACTAGTCTAACTTAAGCTTAATAAGACCAAAAGTTTCGGGCAAACAGGTTTAAAAATATTTTTCACTAAAAAGAGTTTTCAATACAAACTGTTTGACATTACACAAGATCCTGAAAAAAAACAATGACAGCACTTTCAAACGAAATCATAGCAAAGCTGCGAAGTATTTTTTTTTATTTACAATTAATATTTATTATCTATTATTAATTTCTTATAACAGGATGTCAGACGACGAACATGATAGTTTGGTAAGTACTTCCATCATCCGACTACAAGACGTATGGCGATAAGCCATCGGTACATGGTGGACATCCCACGCATACACACCAAACATTTTGGGAATGCTTTCTTTGTGCGTACAGTTAAGGAGTGGAATTCCCTGCCAGAGTCTGCGATTCCTGATAGCTACAACTTAGAGGTCTTTAAGTCAAGAGTGAATAGATTACTTCTAGACAAGCTTGCTTCACCGTCGACTACATCATCGCTTACCATCAGCTGAGATAGTGGTCTAACGCGAAGCTATCGACTTCTATAGTTTGGCTGTGAACTATTATACAATATGTAGCAGATTAAAATAATGTACAATCTTTAAAGGGGTCATAATTTTAGACAACTTTTACTATATTCGACAACACGGTTGGCGCAGTGGCTGAGCGATCGGCTGCTGCGCTGCGTGTCGCGGGTTCGATACCCGCACGGAAGAAATATTCTGTATGACCTACATATAGTTGTTCGGGGTGTGGTTGTGTATGTTTGTAACTGCACCTAAGTATGTCTACGGTACAGGAAAAGTTCCTAGTGTGGGCAAAGTTTAGAAACAGTTAATAAAATCAAAAAACCCGACTGCAAAGATGTAAAAAAGAAACTGCAAAGATGATAATTACAAAACTGTAACTATTATCCGACTGCACAGCATGATTTTCTTCTTGTTTACATCTTTGCAGTCGGGTGTTTTGATTTTATCAACTTTTTTTATTAAAAACTTTTTATTTATATTTTTTTTTTCGAATTACTTTAAAAAATATAAGTGGTATGGTATATATTTTTGTAATCTTATATATAAAAATCTATTGCTGTTCGTTAGTCTCGCTAATACTCAAAAACGGCTGGACCGATTTGAATAATTCTTTTTTTGTTTTGTTCGCCCGAATGTAGGGAAGGTTTAGAAATAAAAATTGTTGACGTGGGTGGGCAGGTAGTTAAGTAGGGAAGTTAGGTAAGTAGGTAGGTGGGTAGGTTATGGTAGGTAGGTTAGATAAGTAGGGTAGGTAGGTAGGTAGGGTAGGTGGGTAGGGTATGGTAGGTAGGTTAGGTAAGTAGGAAAGGTAGGTAGGTAGGTGGGTAGGGTAGGTAGGTAGGTGGGTAGTGTAGGTAGGCAGGGTAGATAGGTAGGGTAGGGTCCCAATTAAAAAAGGTTGGGTAGGGTTGATAGGGTAGACGGGAGCGAAGCCGCAGGCACAACTAGTCTTATATATAAAAATCAATTGCTGTTCGTTAGTCTCGCTAAAATTCAAAAACTGCTGGACCGATTTGAATATTTCTTTAAATGTTTTGTACGCTAGAATACAGGGAAGGTTTAAATACAAAAAAAAAATAGGTAGGTAGGGTAGGTAGACTAGGTAGGTAGGTAAGTTTCTCATTTTTTGTAAATTTTGAAGGTAATTAACCATTTATTTATTTATTATTATCCCTTGTGCTTTTTGCTTAAATCTTTCTTTTTCTCGTAGTCATGGTATAAAATATAGTATGCAACTCTTGAATAAAACGCATTTATATCGAGGGCCATGAATCACTCGCGTCGCTCAGGATTCTAACACTTGAATCACTCCCTACGGTCGTGATTCAGTTGTTAGAATCCTTCACTAGTTCGTGTTTCATCTATGGCCCTCGCTTTAAAACCGTCCTTTATTCACTAGTTGCATAATATATTTGTATTATTGCATAACACAATAAAATGTACTGAACCGCAGATTTTTTTTTACGATTACAAGTTTGGAATTAGGTTTTTTTTTTTTATACATTTTTAAAAAGTGTGTCCCCGGAAAGCGACATTCTGATTCTGATATCCAGCTGTGGTTCTTCCCCACGTCAGAAGGACCATGTTGGATTGAAATAACGTTCTTTTGCAGGAAGAAAAGCCGGAGGAGCCACCAAAACCCAAAAGAAAAGCGCGCAAGATAAAGATACCTCATCGAGAACCGTCCGTAAAGATACCACAACCAAAGGTTCTGGTCATGACTGCTGGCATTAAACCGATGCCTATGTAAGTGGTAGATATGAACTTATTGGTTTTGAACGCTCGGTAGAATTGGCCGCTGGGCAGGGCACATTTCTCGTAGAACAGTTGGTCGATGGGCCGTTCTGGAGCGGCGACAGCGAACCGGAAGACGCACCGTTGGAAGGCCTTTCTCTAGGTGGACCGGCGACCTGGTTGAGACTGCGGGAATCCGGTTGATCGACCAGTGTAGCGACGCTTGACGATTGGGGAGGGCTATGATCAGGAGTGGACGTCTTTCGCCTGAAATAATAATGTTAGCACTCGACTCAGCCCCGAGAATTGAAAATCCAACGGCATGCTTCTTTTAAGGAACTACATTTAGGTGTCGAAAACGATCATATGCGATTATCACCCGTCTGGGGTCGGCTTCTTTTTTTTTTTGTTCCGTTTTAGAAAGTCCTCATTGGATGTCCTCTGCCATGGGGGCACGGGGGTCAGTCATACTTCTACTGACTAAAACCATCCCGGTGTTCCATCTCACACCTTTGCCGGAGATCGCGGGAACATAAGATACTTTTGCAAACCTCGGCTAGTGCCTGCCCGCACCTGCGGGCCTCTAACTCGAGTTTGGGGGGGGGTGAGGTGTTGGACTCCCCCCGCGACGTCTAAGAGCGCGCGCGTGGAACACTACGCGCTGCCACCTCGGGTCCTGATGTGTGGGGGGGGCGATGGACGTCCCCAAGTCCGTCGCCCCTGGATCCATTTAGGGGGGCCGGAAGAGGGAGAGGCCATTTAAGGCACTATATTTAGGTCTCGAAAACGATCATATGTCATTAACATCCGTTTGTCCTTTGCCAACTATGTCGGTGTCGGCTTCTAGTATAACTAAGTCCAGCTGAATACCTGTATTTTACTAAGAGCGACTGCCTATCTGGCCTCCGTAACTCAGTAACTGGGTAATGCGATACCTCTTCGCAAGACTGGTGTCAGCTTTCCTGGCTCTTGACTATCCGTAACGATAAAAGAGAAGGAATCCCCCTTTTGGCATATATTTTTTAGGCATAATATTGTTTGGAAAAACGTTTTCGCGTAACTTTAATCAGCATAATAATACTGCGGCATAATAATACTTTGGCATAATGCAAAGGTTAGCCTAGCTGTCATTTGGTCTAATTTGTTTTGCCATAATTTGGAGTTGATTTTTATGGGTACATATTTGAACGTCGAAAATTAAAATACCTACGGGTAAAATGACAATTTTCAAAATATCGAAAATTCTATTATCGATTTGAATCGATTGAAAACTGTTTAACCTAAGCTTAAAATGTCTAATTAAATATATTTTATATAAGGAATCAAATTAATTAGCTTAAGGTGCGGCTGGGTGGCCCTCGGGCCACCCTTGAGCCGCGAACATTTTTGTTGCATTCCAAAGACCATTATGTGTAAATATCATTATGCGTTTATAAGATTATGCATCATTATTATTATGCCAACAGTATTTATGGCAATATACATTATGGCAAGGAATTTATGCCTCATGACAATATGCGTAATGATCATTATGCTGAATTTCGTTATGCCGATGTAAATTACGGGAATATATTTTAAACTTATCATTAGTAAACCCAAAAGAGACTACGAAAGGGAGCCGGGACCAACAGCTTAAAGTGCTTCCTGATGCACTGAGGTATCTCGCTATGTATATATGGTCACCCATCCACTGATCGACCTCGGCAAGCGTTGCTTAACCTTGAAGATTGATCCTTGCGGTTATTATTATTTAGCTACAAGCTCCTCCGTTATATCTTTAAAATAATTAAATGAATGATATTATAGCGTTGTCCCAAAATATCTCTTATTCTTCCTTTCAGAGAATTAAGGCAATGTCTGGTTTCTCCTAAGACCCTATACGAGCTCTGCGCAGATGTTTTAGATACGATGGATTGCCCGAACCCTTTCGAATGGAACGAGGAGCAAGTCGCTGATTGGATGGAAGAAGTGGTTGGGTTACCTCGGTATAGGGTACGGACTTACAGTAGTCACAGCGGATCTTTGTGTCTCTGAAGTTGGCTCTGCGAACCATTGCTACAGTAATACTGCATACAGCAAGCGGCATAGGACGACGCAACAAACGTAAGCGAGTGAAAAAGCCAGTTATACGATGCTATCTTCTGCTCCAACATTGACACAAAAATAGCAACGGCGCAGGGTCTTGCAGCCAACTTCAGAGACACAAAGATCGCTGTGACTACTGTACAGTAATTGGGCGTTAATGTGACAATGTGTCACATTGCATTTTTGTCACAAAATATATGAGTGACATACATAGACGACCCTCTATACAGGGCTATATTAAATTAGCTAGCGAAACTCCGCAGATGTGATGTAATGACGAAAGTACACAATTTAAAATCATAATTTGCAGTGACTTCATTTCCAGCGGACCCGTCGTCATTAGACATCGATACGCATCATTTTAGCGGAATTTAGCTAGCTTTTTAACCGACTTCATAAAAAGGAGTAGGTTCTAAGTTCCTTACAATCTTTTTTTTATGTATGTTACCCGATTATTCAAAGACGCTAGGACCGAGTTGGAAAATTCATAATTTGTTTGAAAGGGTGTATTTTCCAGGTGGTCCCATGGCCATCAGCTCAGGATCTGATAGTGGGATCATGGAGAAATCGAGTGAACTCCTCAAATATTATAGGTATACATATAGCGATTTTGGTATTTTCATCAACAATACAATCATTTGCACTCAGGAAGTATAATTTGGTGAAGTGGAACTGATGAAGAAGACCATAGATGGGCTCTGGAACTCCTTTATGCCAAGTATGTCACGGGTATAAGATATATCTCGAATAGTTAACCGACTATGATGAAGCAAATACTTATAAATAAATGGTACTGATGAAAATGGTAACATCGGACTTATCTGATGCTAAAACCGAGGTAGGCACCGAAAATCCGAAATAAAACAATGAATCCTAGTCGTGTTTGGGCTTATTGGAATCTTCATGATGTGTTCTTTGGCTATAAATGATTTTCATTGTAATTGAGGGTATCTAACAAAATAAAAAAAAATAATCTTTCACCAAAAAAAACTGACAAACCGACTTCCAAAACAAAACACTACAAAGCGAAAACTAACTTTCTTTGCCGAAGTCGGTGTCGAAAAACGTACAACAATAGGTACTAAAGACACCGACTTCGTAAAAGAAAATTATTTCTCGCTTTTTTTGTCAATTTAAATAAAATTAAATACCTACACACAGGTGTTCTTTTTTTGTGAAACTCGAATGTGTCGTAATTAGGAGGTTGTATCATTTTGAAGCTTTATAGTAATTGACCTTTTTTAATTTTTATCAGGAATGTATAATTGATAACCATGTCAATGGCAGAAGACTCCTTCGATTAGAAGACCCCTCAGTTTTACCAGAAATTAATATCCATGACTTTGAACATATCAAAGTAAGTGTCCAACATAATATCATCTGTCATGCACATAATAAGTATAAATATCATACTTTGGGGTCGGCTTGTATTTTTACCGAATATCCGTATTTTAAATGGATCTAATGCCTCTCTGCCCTCCAAATCATGATACCTATTGGCACGAGCCCCCAACGCGAAGACAGAAATTTTGGTTCATATAAATTGCACTAGATGGCGTCATAAGCTCGATTTGTTATTGAGTTTTTTGAAATATTACGATTTTGTAGAGAAGATCATAAAAATGTATATTCTTGTTTAATTAACTCTCGTCATCGTGAGGAAACCTGGACTTATTCCTCACAAGAGAAGAAGAATAACTCTTCTAAGTTCAAAACTAATAAGGAATATTGGGCCCTTAATTCACATTTCAAAGATTATTTGAATGGGTCATTTAAATCGATTCAATAGATGGCGCGTTTTCTGATGCATCCACTCAACTTTTTTAATTTGTTTTGTAACAAATTTTGGTACAATGAAACTGTAAAAACGTGCAAAATAATACTATAAAATAGATCATCACTTTATTTAAAAAAAAGTATTCACGAATCGAGTAAACGCTTTTACTTGCAAGTCGCTGCTAACACCATCTATATCCGTGGAACGGAACCGAACGCGATCGATGTTCTTAGAAAAATAATCAGTTTAATTAGACAAAAAACGCTAGTTACGTCGTCGTCACGGTTTCTTTGTATGGGATGAGGGATCTGTATGCTGGTATTATTTTATCTGTCCTATTGGTAAGACTCGGACTTTTTGGTTTCTGATAACCAAAAAGTCCGAGTCTTTTCCGAAACGACTGTCAAAGATCTTCAAATCAAAGGCGGGACCAAGGGCTTAACGTGTTTTCTGGGGCACGACGGGTATGGTGTCTCACATAACTATCAAGATATGTCCTACTAGCGACCTGCCCCGGCTTCGCCCGTGACAAATTGTACACAAAAACATACCTCGTTTCTCACTCTTTCTATTGGTGATAATCACATGAAAATCCGTTTAGTAGTTTTTGAGTTTATCGCATACAAACGCGGCGGGGGACTTTATAATATGTAGAGATGTTCCGTCAACTTTTTACAATAAAAACACCCTTTCTTTCAGAAAATTACATCAGAAATTAGAAAGGTGTTTGCTACAGACTACGTCTTCTTTGCGAGAAGCGTTGGCTTGCCTTTCAGGAAGCCTTTGACTTATTGTACGTGGTTCAAATCTAGGACTGGACCTAACTGGGGGATACGACAGAATTGGACTAGGTAAATATAACATTATACTTGTTTTAATATATAGTAGGATTTCGAAAGTTATTTTAGTCTCATGTAAAATCTCTTGACCAGATATTAAGAAAGCTTTACTGGCTTATGGGACGCAAGTCTCAGCTAAATCCGGAAACACAAGAAAAAATAAAAAAATAAGGTCCCCGACACAAATATCTTGCGCAAATACCCCGATTCAAACAGTTAAGTCCGCCTTTGTATCACCATTGTACATGAAGTTTAAATAAATAAATAAATAAAACGCTCATATCTTTTGAACGGCTGAACAGATTTTCATCATACATAGCTAAAAAACACTCCCGATAATGTCACCTTTCAAACAAAAATATAATCGAACTAAATCAAAATCGGTTCACCCGTTTAGGAGCTATGATGACGACAGATGCGAGACAGATAAACAAATACACAGGCACACACGTCAAACTTGTAACACCCGTCTTTTTTCGTTGGGGGTTAAAAATATTGTTGTGCAAGTGTATCCTTAAGGCTATCTGGACTTATGGCTTGCAGCTGTAGGGCACAGCATCCCTAAAGAACATAGAAATTGTGCAACATTTCAAATTTCAAAGAAATTTGGTTCAAATAAATTGCGTGGATTCAAAACTAGATGGCGTCACAAGCCTCGATTTGTTATTGAGTTTTGTGGAATATTACGATTTACTAGAGACGATCATAAAAATGTATATTCTTGTTTAATTAACTCTCGTCGTCCTGAGGAAACCTGGACTTATTCCTCAGACTCTAACTCTTCTAAGTACAAAACTAATAAGGAATATTGGAAACAGTAAAAACAAAATAATACCATAAAACTGACAAACTGAAAAATGACTTATGATTGATTGATAGTCAAAAACTCTACGTATGATAGCTGGAGCACCATGGTACATGACCAGTAATCATATTCACCAGGATCTAAAAATTAAACGGTTAGAGACAAAAATGTTTATTGCATCAACGACTCAAGACAAAAAGAAACGACGTGAAGAAATCAAGGACTCACTAGTGAAGTGAGAAGAAATAGTATACTAAACGAATCCATAAATATCCCAACAAACTGGCAAGAAAATTAATGGAGGAGGAACCAAAGAAAACGTTTAAAAGACAAGCCGCTCAAGATCTTATTTAAAAACAAGGACGATAAATTAATCAAATGGACGTCTGACTGAATACTGTACCATGCACTGGTATGTATACTGTAACGGGAAAAACTTAATTCAGAAGCATAATTTAATGCTTGGGTGGCAAATAAGGCTAAATTTTTAGAACAAGATAACTACTGGCCGCACGATCGCTTCGTCTCTCTCACTGTTATGTGACTACATTCACCGAAAAAAGAGGGGTGTTATAAGTTTGAACTGTGTATCTGTCTGTGGCATCATAGCTCCTAAACGGATGAACTGGCGTTGGCGAAAGGCATTATCGGGAGTGTTCTTAGCTATGTTCGATGAAAATCGGTTCAGCCTTTAAAAAGTTATGGGCGTTTTACTGTTTGAATCAGAGTATATTCGCAAGATATCGTGTCATAATTACGTTTTCGATAGATTGTTGATTGAAGCGTGTCTACTATTTGTTAATTTATGTAGTTTAAAATTAATGAACAAGAAAAAATTGTCGGAGGCTAAATTTTAAATTTTTATTTGTTTCAGGAGCGATATACTTCGTTGGATGAAGATTATAATGCCGAAACCAATCTATCTCGATCACTGGGATTTAGTTTGGTTAGTAGATCAAATATTTACTTGTTATATTCCTGAAAGTTATTTTTCATCTGCCTTTATCCAGGGATGTTAAGGAGCTCCGTAACCGAAACCGAAACTATCCGATATCCGAAATGAAAATCTATTCGTTAGAGTGGTTAGGTTACGCACTGCATCCGATCTGAGGCCGAGAAGTTTCGGTTCCGAAGTAGCCACTTCTTGTAGGGAAGCTTACGTACTACATCCGAACTCTATGCGTCATAATTCAGACCATTTTAAATTCGGAATGAACTCGGAACTCAAATCACGGACTCGGATCGGATATAGTGCGTAACCGCCCTAATTGTAACCGAATCCGATATAAAAGTCTCGATTAATTTCGGATAGGGGCGGAGTCTAAATGATATATACACGTTACGACAAATTTTTCTGCCCGGCCGAGCTGACACATAAGTCGCGCACGTCACTGTTATTGAAAAAAATCTAAAATAACCGATACTATATATCTATTAATAAGTTGGTCGACCATTACTAGTAAACTTGTAAAGCCTACTTAGCTGTAATAGTTTGCCTTTTAATTTCGTTTCGGCATATACTTCTGCCGTGAATTTTTCACATAAATCCACTTGACTTGGGACACTTGACTCTTAACAAGAATTTGCAATTTAAAGCTTAATTTTACGCAAACGGATTCCTGAATCGAAAAATGGTTTTCACAGACCCAAAAAACTTTGAATGGCCTATCCAAACGATACCCCACACCATGGGACAGACGAGAAAAAATCTTAAATGAAGAATATTTTAATGAAAATTATAAGAAAACAAAAACACGACAAATTAATTAAATGCAAACCCGTAGTTCTAGCAACGCGAACCTTATACTTCCAACATATAGAAACTTACACGGTAAGAGAACGCTAAAATATACAATACCTTACCTTATAAATAACCTTCCCATAACGTTAAAGGACAAAATTACTCACAAAAACATAAAATTCAAATTAAAACAACACATCTTACAAAAAAATAAATACCTAAAATAATTAAAAGAAGAAAAAAAAACAACTAAAAACGCAAATGATCAATACCATTAATAATGAACAACCTGTATCGCCTTTTAAACACATTCCTCAAATCGAGTATGTACCCCAACGACGATATAACCACTTGACGGCGCATACAGTGCCCCGACGCTCGAAAACTATTAGTATTTTGTCGCCTATGTAAAGGCTTCGGTACTAGTAACCATTTTAGTTGTGTCCAGTTATTAGACCTGTATGCACGCTAAATAAATACAAATTGTTTTATCTTTTTATTGCAATTGTAACGCATAAAAATGCCCTCATGTGCCGTAAAGGGGTATGGTAAACATGCCAAGACATCTAGTTACAAAAAGGATGGCATAACTTTTCATCGGTAAGTAAACAGTACGAAAATTATTTTTAATTTAATCAGATTATGAGACACCGCAGGGATCTAGTTAAAATGGTGGATGGGGTAAACGAGCACAATTTTGAGTCCCGCGTTGATGTCTTTTGGAAAAGTCTCGCTCTTTCACTAGACAATTCTAATGCTTCTATCCCTTTCTCTCCCTTTGTATTTTTATCGTAAATATCTGTGCTGTTACTTTTAATAGCTGAAGTCGATATCGATAATAATAAAATTAAACTTAATAAAAAATGTATGAAAAAATATCTATCTACTTTTAACCGACTTAAAAAAAGGAGGGTGTTCTCAGTTCGTCGAATTTTCTTATGTATTATGTGCCCGGATTACTCGTAGACGGCTTGACCGATTTGGAAAAATACTTTTTGTTTCTCTATGTCCCCGACACACATATTTATATTTGTAATTGATTGATTTTTATTCAATAATATTTAAATGATTTTAATTGAGTATTTTTAATAATGTTAAAATCCATTTTATCGATATCGACAATTTTCCCTTAATCGAGTTGATCAACCCTAACGATAGCCATACCTACGCAACTTACTTTGAACTGACCAATTGCAGCCGCGCGTTCTTCCTCGTCTCCCGGCCCGCGGTAGTGAGTCGTGTGCTTCGAAGAAATCGGCCTATAAGCTCTCTAGTGGTTATATTCTCTTTGATGTACCCCGGTAATGGCGGCCAGCGCGGTCACCGATGTTCGCCCGGCAAGCTTACAAATTATTTTTATGTCTAATTTATTTACTTATTAAAACTTTTAACTTTATCCTAAAACTTGTCTTTTTTTATGCTTTCTTTATAATTATGTAGTCGATGATTATGATGCACGGTAAAACTCTAATGAGTTTATGATTGCATTATCTTAAATGTATTAACTGTATGTGTATTTTGTACAAATAAACAATAAAAAAAAATCATCGTCATCGCTGAGAAAATGATACTTTGTCTAAAGCTTCAGGCAGCCAGTATTAACCCATTGAGTGCCCGAAACGTGTATCCACGCAATTATCATTTCAGCCGAAAGACGTCCACTGCTGGACATAGGCCTCTCCCAAGCGTCGCTACATTGACCGGTCCCGTACGTCTCGCATCCAGCGGATCCCCGCAACATTCTCCAGGTCATCGGTCCACCTAGTGGGCGGCCTTCCAACGCAACGTCTACCGGTTCGCGGTCGCCATTCCAGAACTTTTCGGCGCGATACGCGATAAACAATGACTTTTCTATTGTTTCGGTTATAACGGGAATTCAACCGGTTAATACTTTATTTAAAATTCTCAGGTACCAAAAACCAGACTGGCCAAAATCTCTGATAGGACGAGTAGAATCACTTGATTTGACACCAGAACCTATCCCATGCTATAAACCGCCAGAAGACGCGATCTGCAATGAATATACGGTATGTCATCATCACCTCAATATCATCAACATTTCCTTAACATCATCATCATTATTTCCGTAAAATCATCATCAACATATCCTATGTAAATCGGCAAACCATTACGCTAGCGACTTCTAAGTCGACGCCAACGCCATCTAGTTACGTCGTTGTACACTTTGAACAAAATTTCAACATTTTGTTGACCAGATGAGCTAGCGCTAATCTTGATCATTAACAACTTGTAATAAACAACATTTTGTCTATATACTAGGTATTTTTATATTTTATAAATTAAATCAATACGCCGATTTTTTTCCGTAGCGGAATGTTCGATCACCTTTTTTTAAATCTGGTATTGACTGAATATTTTTTTTTCAATGGTGTGCACAGAAAGTGCATTTAACCTGTCCTGGGACATGGTGTTTTTGAAAAACGTTTTAATTCACTCCAGTGACAAAATCTCACACACACTGTCCCACAACGCAGTAAAAAAAAACCAATAGAATATAGAAGTAGGTAACTAAAAGCCGCGATCAACTGCGAAATTGCAAGCAGCGCACTGTGTCCAAAAAGTAAAAAAGCCCCGCGCCCGCCTCAATTCCCCCCCGCGTAATGTTGGTACTCGACCGAAGGTAAATATCGTTCGTCAAACCTCGCCCGCTCTCGGTAATCTTCGGTTCGCTGGGGCGGCGCACGAGTGTCATATTTTGCCGTACATTTTCTATTGAACTATCTTTGCGCCAGGCGCCAGGCGGTAGTCAGGCGCCAGGCGTTTTCGCTCGTATCTCGTAGAAGTTGTATGAGAACTCGCCGTGCTCTTTAGCCTACCGCACGGAGAATATTAATTTTTACAGCAATATACGTCTTATTACTTTAGCAAAGAGCTTAAATTGGTAAGTCATAATTTCGTTAATACTGAATAGATCGTTTATCAGATAGTATTAAACATTTTTTTTTTTTAAACCTCTTATCATCAACATCACCTCATCATCATTATAACAATCTCATCCTTCTCTTGCCCTTATCCCTAACCGTAAGTAACAAAATGTCGGCAGGAGCGATCATTTAGCGTTAGGCCAGAAGCACACGATGCGACCGCAAAGATTTCGCCATATCGCATGGTGCGGCGCCGCAGCGCATGGTGATGTGACATTCCATAGATATTTGTATGTCAGACGGCGCAGCGACACCGCTCCGGCGCTGCGCCGCAATGTATCGTGTGCTCAGCACCTGCCAGGGCGGTCTTTGGATTGGTGACCATCCATTACATATTTTATAGAAATTACTTACTCCGTGCCTCAGAAACTACTTTAGGCCGTTGCAACGGTCGTTCCAACGCATTGGTCCTCACTGTCATTTGAATATCTTTGACAGTTGTTACCGTAGTCAGAAGCCATAAAAACCTAACACCAGTCTTGCCAAGTGGCATCGTGTTACCCAGTGAAGGGGTTGTGGAGCTCAGAAACGTAGTCGCTCCATGTAAATTGCTTGTATTCAGCTGCATTCTATTAAGACTGGAAGCCGAACCCAACACTTTTTGAATTCATATTTGGAACATTACGTTGTGAGTGTAGATAAATTTGAATTCATATTTGGAACATTACGTTGTGAGTGTAGATAAATTTGAATTCATATTTGGAACATTACGTTGTGAGTGTAGATAAATTTGAATTCATATTTGGGAGATTACGTTGTGGGTGTAGATAAATTTGAATTCATATTTGGGAGATTACGTTGTGGGTGTAGATAATAAAAACATTCATAGCCGTTGTGGGTGTAAATAATAAAAACATTCATAGCCTAAGTAAATCTCATGACGATCCTAATAAACCCAAACACAACTAGGATACATTGTTTTATTTAGGAGTTCCAGTGCCTACCTTCCGGTTTCATCATCAGGTCAGTTCGATGGTACCATTTTCATCGGCACCATTTATTTATATGTATATGTCGGGTTTAGTCAATAGTACGGACGTCAAAACAAATCACGAGCACGCCACCTGTCGGCAAATCAAGAACAACTACTGTGTGGCGCGCTTTCTCTAACGTCCCGCGTGGTGGGGACACAGAATATAAAAGTTGAGTACTGACCGCCCTGGAGCTAAGACGTTGTAGAATCGGTATCGATCAGTAATATTAGTGAGCAAGATTGTAACTGTGAACTATTTGAATAAACCCAGTGTATCGAATAATTTATGTTATTTCATTTGCACGACTGTACCCACCGACCTGCCCATACACGATGTCTTAACCTAAGGGAATACATCCTGACTTCCCGATGGCTTGCATCTATCGGCCAGCCATGATGCGACATATATGCTTCATCATAGTTGGTTAACTATTCGAGATATCTTATACCCGTGTCATAATTAGCATTCAGGAGTGTTAGTAGCTAGTTATCTGTGGTCTTCTTCATCATTCCTATTTCACCAAATGATGCTTTCTGAGTCCAAACGATTACATTGTTGATGAAAATATCAAAACCGCTATATGTTTGCTATAATATTTGAAAAGTTCCCTCGATTTCTCCAGGATGCCATCATTAGATCCTGACCTGATGACCATGGGATCACCTGGGAGTATATAACCCTTTTAAATAAAAGAAAAATTTTCCAAATGGGTCCAGGCATCTTTAAGAAATCGGAGAACCTTCTCCTTTTTTTGGAGTTTGTTAAAAAGGGTTTCAGTGGATGCACCACGCGGGCCCTAAGCGGCTAGCCCTGCTTTGAAAATAATATTTTCCATAGATCAGCTGGGGTTCAGGAATAAATTATGCAAACACTTTAATTAATCACGCTTTATCACTTAGCACTATGTCGCTTTTGATCGCTCCGGATCACTTTCAAGTCGAAAAGTAACTCAAATCCGACCCGTTCGTCACTTACGCAGCACGAGAGACGTCAGCGGGACATTTCAGACTGTTCTTGACGCGACGAGAACCTCCAGAATATTCGGTTTAAAAAGACTTTCGGCACCAAATTTGGAGAAGATAATTTCTGCTATTCGATACGATATGGCGCCACCAGCCACTATAGTTTTCTTCTTCTCGCTAGTAGATGGCGCTACCTTGTCTTGTAACATTATATATTACATTTTCATGAAATTTTCCTATAAATTTCAGGCGCGCAGAAGATTCCGTCTCCAAGTCGATATACCAGAAGAGGCCCAGTTCATTTGGATGGAGCATCTACCCGGATCTCCAAGAAGAATCGAACCAAAGAAGAAAGAAAAAGCCAAGAAGAAGAAAGACGTATCGTCCAGGCTTTTTGAAAAGATTAGTTTAATTGGTCTGGCAGGCAAAGACCTGGTTCTGGCAAGAAGGAAGATGGCTAAACCCAAGTTTTTGGCTTAGATTCATTAATACAAAGCGATTTTAATAAGGTTTTATTTAATTTCCCTTGTAAGGAAGCTAGTATGTATGGGGTCAAACCTTGCAACCGAGTTAAAAAAAATCAATTACCCCTGGACCAATTGCGCTGAAATTTTGCGCTTATGTCCGGTCTGGATGACAAATGCAAAGATGGCGCAGAAATTATTTGTTATGGACCCCAGTGATACCAAATAAAATGTTTTTTTGAGTGGAATACGAAAAAATCTTGTGTTGTTAAAAGGCTTTTTATCTAATAACTGGCTGTCACACGCGGCTTCGCTCCCGTCAACTGGCTACCTACCTCCCATTTACCCTACCTACCCTACCGTATCTACACTACATACATGATTATGTATGCGTAACTTTAACCGCTTACGCGGCGCACGCAACGGAAGCTCTCAAAAGGGAATCATTTTGCCCGTTTTTGCAACATTTTTCATTTATGCTCCGCTCCTATTGGTCGTAGCGTGATGTTATATAGCCTATAACCTTCCTCGATAAATGGACTATCCACCACAAAAAAAAATGTCAATTCCAACCAGTAGTTCCTGAGATTAGCGCGTTCAAACAAACAAACAAACAAACTCTTCAGCTTTATAATATTATAGTATAGATGTTTATCTTTGAAAACATTTACGTAAACCATGTTTTTAAATTGAATCCTGCAATATACGGTAACAAAATCATATCGTATTTTTATTTATATCTTACTAGCTGTTGCCCGCGACTCCGTCTGCGTAACAGTAGTACTTTGAAAAGCCTATTTTTGGGGTTCCCTACCCAAAGGGTAAAAACGGGACCCTATTACTAAGACTCCGCGATCTGTCTGTCTGTCCGTCTGTCACTCATGAACCGTGATAGCGTGACGAATGTTTAAAATTTTAACTGTCTGTTGAAATTTTAAACATTCGTGCGCGACTCGCACTTGGCTAGTTTTTTTATATCGCGCAATATAAAAATAAGGCAGGTGGCGGTCTCACTTGAGCAAATTTTAGTTCACCATACAAACTCCCACCCTCTTAAGGATGATTGTCGGGATAAAAACTATTCTATGTCCTACCAAACCTATCTTCATACCAAATTTCATCTAAATCGGTTCAGCGGTTTAATCGTGAAAAGGCAACAGACAGACACAAAGACAGACAAGTACTTTCGCATTTATACTATTAGTATGGATTGTAATGTTAACTTCTGCCAGCGGCTTCGCCCGCGTGAATACGAGTATTATCCCTAGGAAAAAAACGCACGGGAAAAATATGTCCTTATTCAATTTTATATGACTGTTCAGCCATTAAAACTTTAATAGGTAACAAATAGATAGACAGACACACAGAGTTACCTGCTTTGCTTTAACAGCAGTGTCGTTTTGTACTGCACCGAAAATACCTTCGTTGTATATCGTCTGCGCGTCATTGTATCTCTTGATTGCTCTTTATAATATCGTGTGTATATTGCTCACCTGTGTTGCTATAACAACAGTATCGTGTTGTGCTGCGCCGAAGATATCTTCGTTGTATATCGTCTGCACGTCAGTGTACCTTTTGATTGCTCTTTATAATATCGTGTGTATATTGCTCACCTGTATTGCTATAACAACAGTGTCGTTTTGTACTGCACCGAAGATAGGTATCTTCGTTGTATATCGTCCGCGCGTCATTGTATCTCTAGATTGCTCTTTATAAAATCGTGTGTGTATTGTTTACCTGTATTGCTATTACAACAGTGTCGTTTTGTACTGCACCGAAGATGTCTTCGTTGTATATCGTCTGCGCATCATTGTATCTCCTGATTGCTCTTTATAAAATCGTGTGGGTATTGTTTACCTGTATTGCTATAACAACATTGTCGTTTTGTACTGCTCCGGAGATATCTCCGTTGTATATCGTCTGCGCGTCATTGTATCTCTTGATTGCTCTTTACAAAATCGTTTGTGTATTGTTTACTTGTATTGCTATAACAACAGTGTCGTGTTGTGCTGCACCGAAGATATCTTCGGTGTATATCGTCTGCGCGTCAGTGTACCTTTTGATTGCTCTTTACAATATCGTGTGTATATTGCTCACCTGTATTGCTATAACAACAGTGTCGTTTTGTACTGCTCCGAAGATATCTCCGTTGTATATCGTCTGTGCGTCATTGTATCTCTTGATTGCTCTTTACAAAATCATTTGTGTATTGTTTACCTGTATTGCTATAACAACAGTTTCGTGTTGTGCTGCACCGAAGATATCTTCGGTGTACATCGTCTGCACGTCAGTGTACCTTTTGATTGCTCTTTACAATATCGTGTGTATATTGCTCACCTGTATTGCTATAACAACAGTGTCGTTTTGTACTGCTCCGAAGATATCTTCGTTGTATATCGTCTGCGCGTCATTGTACCTCTTGATTGCTCTCTTGATTTCTGTTATATTCTTAACTGCTATGCGCTCGGTGGAATTTGCTGGAAAATTGAAAGGAGTGCTGCGTGAGGACTTATGATTGAGTGGAATTTCAAATCAATATATTAAGAAATAGAATTGAACATTTTTAAAGATCACGAAATGATTTTGCTATTTGGTGGTTGCCAAGCCGTTAATGTACATAAGATAACTTCGGGTTTTTAGACCGTGTATATTCTTTGTGTCACTTAAACATTTGTGACAATCTCTTTACAAACCTCTATTTGCCATATCAACACTCGGATTACAATCGTTTCAAATCCTTATATACATAATAATATTTTTTATCAGCTTTGAAGTTAACTAATGAGGTATAGTGCCCGGCACGTAAGTTGGCAAGGTTTTGGCGTAGTGGGGGTAAATTCGCGCATATACCGCGAACTGACCAACCACCATATAGAGCGAACGGAACGTGACGCCACGATTGGTCATTCGATCCTTGTGTCAACTGACCAACCAATCGCGCGCTCGGAACGGTCCTAAACGTTCCCCGCGCCCGGCTTCACTACCAAAGATACCTAAAAACGACCTCTGCGCATCTAACGATTCTTGCCAACTTATGTGCCGGAGATTATAATTGAGTGAGAAAAAAGTCTATGGCAATGCTTTACATTTTGACAATTCCATAATAAAAATCATTGCGTTATTTACGTCGCCGAATAACATTGCTTTTCGGATTAAAAATTGTTTGATAACTTTTAAGATTGTAATTGAATAGTAGTTTATGCAAGGGTCGTATAATAGGGGTTATTAAAATACGAGCGTGGGTTTGTGATAATAATAACACGCGAGTGTTTTAATACCTAATTATATGCCGTTGCATACACTATTTTATCTTCACTCATACAGTTGAAACAAAAGTGGAAACGGAAAAAATATGTGGAATGGCGCGCAATTTAGATTCCCTTTGCGCATGACTGCGCAGCGAGCACCTCAATAGACAATGACATTACAGTACTTTTCTACATTAAGTCAATGAGCACATAAGAGCCAATAAATTAAAAAGTAAAAGTGTGCTATAAAAATTAAAAAGTTATTTTATGATGCAGTTCTTTGAAAATCGAAGGAAAATGTACACTGTAATGTTTTTTTTTTAATTTTACCTATCCACGAATATAAAGTACGTGTTTATACAATATTTTTTGAATTCATATTTGGAACATTACGTTGTGAGTATAGATAAAATATGTTAATCAATGGGGGAGCTGATCTTAATTAATAGTTCACGTGAAAAATTCAATGCGAAATGCTATTAGAAAATATCTCATACCAACCTGTAAAATTCCTCGGATGTACTGTCAAGTACTTGTGTAATTCAGGAGGCACGAGCGCAAGTACCTGCTCCGAAGTGTCGTTAGCATTCATCAGCTCTTCTGAAATCAACAGTATTTGTTTGAGGGTAGAGTTCAAATTACATTGTACTGTGGCTAGCAGTTGTTACGTATTGGAAGAGGTGGCGAAGATGGCTGGTGATAAGGAGGAAACGATCATAGAAGAATGGGAACAGAGTTTAATTTAGTCTGTGCCGCAGGCTAGCAGTTCTAAATTCAAACGTTCATAGCAAAAACAGGCGTAGATAATGTACAGATGCGACATAAACTTGCCTAGCTTACTTCATAACCTAATTTGAACTCTTATTGGTTGGCAAAAAGGCCGATCATTCTCAACAAACTAGTTCCCAATTCGCTCAACAGATGGCGTAACGTGTACTCGAATATTTCGTAAAACTATAATAATAATTTATACCAATATTGTAAATTCTAAAGTCACTCTGTCTATCTATCTGTTTTTACGTTTTTATACCAAAACTGTTTTCATGAATAAGATTGGTACTTGAAGAAGAACATATCTAGGGTACCTACTTTTTATCTCGGGTGTAGGTTCCCTAGGGATTATATTCGACATTCACGCGGGCGATGACATTGGAACAAGCTAGTGTTACAGTTTAATGGAAATATCTGTTCCGACTATTATTCATAATGTGGGAAATATGTCAAGTACTCCAAAATAACGTAAACTGGGCTACTTGCCAGTATGTCTGCTAATTAAACGTACAACTAATTTTATGATTTTAATGTTGTCTAACGTAATGAGAGATAACTTCGTAGATAGTGAATTCTTGCACTGGCGTATTTAGCGGGCGGGGATGGGGAGGTAAGCCCCTTCCCCAAAAGCGTCTGCGTTCTTCCATGATTTAAAGAAAACTTGATAATTATTATTCTAATTAAACTTTTTCGCAAGCATTGCACAGGTTAAACAGCTTGGGTGCCAAGTATATTCACCGAGATATCTCTCGTAGTCAGTCTCGTAGTGACTTGAAAACATAGGGGCACAGTATATCTTTCTTTTTCAGTTTATGTAATACTAGCTGACCCCCGGGGCTTCGCTCCCGTCAATTGGCTACCCACCTACCCTACCTACCCTACTCTACCCAACCCTAACTAATCGTGTAGTACATATGTTTTATGTATCATCAATAGTTTCGCCAAAGAATGAATTTTATATGCAACATTTTGCTACTTTGGGTTACATTATTGCAATTTTCATAAGAATCTCTAATTTTATTTATTATTTTTATTAATTTTAGATCGTTTTAATATTTGAAAGGAACATTGGAAATTACAGTGGGCAGGCATCAATCTATAATGGGGAAATTGCGCCATCTATCGGTAGTTTACGTAAACTGCTACCAGAACAAGCAAAATGTATTATTCTAATGCACAAATACACAAGTACCATGAAAAAAAGAGAACCAGATATAACAAAAAAAATTAGACACCATAGCACGACTTTTAGTACAAAATCGGCTTTATAGAACGTCACCTCACCTCGATGTATTATGACATAATCTACACTAGTGCACTGTATAGTTAAGTCTTGTTAACATGGGTAGAGTTAACGGTATAGAAGCACGGTAGAGTAGGAACAATAGTAGTATCACAGATAATTTAATACTAGCATACAGATGCCTCATCCCATACAAAGAAACCGTGCCGACGTAACTAGCGTTTCTCGTCTGATTAAAATTATTTTTCTAAGAACATCGATCGCGTTCGGTTCCGTTCCGCAAATGTAGATGGTGTTAGCAGCGTCGAGTGGATGCCTCAGAAATTTAAAACCGCGCCATCTATTGGAATCAATTTAAAATTATCCATTCAAATAATCTTTGAAATGTGAATAAAGAGCCCAATATTGCTTGATTGTGTGCTTAGGAGAATTAATTAAAAAAGAAAGAACATTTTTTTTATGATCGTCTCTGAAAACATCTTAATATTTCACAAAGTCAATAACAAAGCGAAGTTTATCACGCCATCTAGTGCAATTTATTTGAACCAAACTTTCTTGCTTCACGTTGGATGCCCGTGGTAGTTGCATTGTTCCTACTCTACCATGATACTATACCGTAACGATACACCATGTACCGTGTACACCAGGCTTCAGGGCAAAAATGTGGGTACAATCGCAGACATTTTAGGCACTAACTTTGGGAGAGTGTTAGGTACATCACTTTTATCCTTTACTTGTACAAAAAGAAACAAAGCTTTGCTTGGCTTCAATTTAAGGCTTTATATTCAGTATATCTAGGACTCTTATTTTTCTTGGATTTAATTAAACATTAAATAGCAATCATTATACAGGGTAAAATAAAATTAGCCGGCTCAACTGTTTTACTCCGCAGATGTGGTTGGTAAAATCCGACTTCCAAAGCAAAACACTTCAAAGCAAATAATAACTTTTTTTGCCGCATGTAATGCACATGCGGCAAAAAAAGTTATTATTTCTTGCTTTCCGTTATTCGACACCGACTTCGGAAACGAAAGTTATTTTTTGCTTTGAAGTGTTTTGTTTTGGAAGTCTGTTTGAGTTTTTGCTAAAAAGTTTTTTATTTTCCTCTTTTTAGTTGTGGTAGGTATCTCTAATTAACATTAAAATTAACATATATAGCCAAAGTACATCTCATGACGATTCCAGTGGCCATTGTGGTTTTCTTCATCAGTTCCACTTCACCAAATGATACTTTCTGAGTGCAAATTATTGCATCATTGATGAAAATACCAAAATCGCTATAGGTATGCGTACAATATTTGAGGAGTTCCCTCGATTTCTCTAGGATCTCATCATCAGATCATGGTACCACTCTTGGGATATCTCCTTTCCGACAAAAAAGAATCATCAAAATCGGTTCATAAACGACGAAGTTATCCGCGAACACACAAACAAAAAAAAATATATACGGTCGAATTGAGAAACCTCCTCCTTTTTGGGAACCCGGTTAAAAATATTGTACTACCTCTCACGTTTGTGGCGTTTTACTAGCTAATTTCATTTGACCCTGTATTTAGGATATCCGGAGACAACCCTGAAAAATAGCAACAAGATAAGGCAGTTTTAGAGGAGTTATGTACAAGATTATTATAGCAACAATATATATGTAGGTATACAGATTGATAGCATATGAGCATATTATAGAATAATAATTAAACACATTATTAGGCGAAATTACAGGATATGCAATTTCTTTTTTATTATTGTATTGCCCGTAAGTCCTAACATTGCGCAATTCTTAACAATTTCGGTTAAATATGACGTCTTATTTTTATATTATTATTAATATATATTTTTTTTAGGTATAAAGAACAATATTATTATTGTAAGTTATTTTTATTAATATAATAACTTATTAATATAAATATTATAGTTACTATGTAGTGATTAATTTATAATGTTGTTTTGGGACACATAAGGTTTTAATAATAGGAAAAAATAAGGACACCATCCAAACTGATATATAAAAATATATTTAAATAAAATTGCCAAAATTGCACAATATGTTGATCAAAACTTCATTTTTGATAGGTTTCAGGCGTTTGGCGAAAATTATAAAAAATATATAAGAGTAAGTGAAATATAATCTTTTACAGAAGATATGTACAAATATAAATAATAGTATTTAGCTTATTTTTCACAATATTTAGCGACAAATAAAACATTTTTTTTTTTCACATAAGATAGCGTCACATAAATAATTTAAGACAAAAAAAAATTAGACAAACACATAAAAAAATATTAAATAAAAAAAAACCTGGGTACGCTACTGAATCCAATATTGGGTTAGTATCGGAGTCATAATCAATTATGTTATCTGAAAAGTTATAAAATTATGCTTAAAAAGGTTATATTAAAAAAAAAATAACTTTCCAAATATACAGGGAATAATGGAAATATGTGATCATATTATAACAAGTAAAAATTTAATTAAAAACTGTAACACGTCTACATTTTTTTACCCGACTGCAAGGAAAGGGTTATGTTTTTCGCGCGTATCTTGTATATTTGTAAGTATGTAATATTCTTTATTAGCTCATATCTTGCAAACCACTAGACGGGTTTACACTTACGACATCGTTAGATACGTCTTGACCGCTCAAGTGTTCTTAGATAAGTTGCGTTAAAAAAAAAACAAACATGGCGGACTTTGGGCGCCATATTGTGGGTGTCTCAATTTTTTTCTTCCATACCCATAGAGTGTGTTATCAAAATGAAGGTTATTACAAAAATATATACCACTTATATGTTTAAGAATAATTCGTAAAAAAATTACAACTAAAAAGTTGTTAATCAAAATAGTTAATAAAATTTAAAAAAAGCTGACTGCTAAAGAAGCCAACCAAAAAGATGTAATCAAGAAGAAAATCATGCTGTGCAGACGGAGGACACATAATATATGGTTTTGGTCAGCCAGCTCATAAATAACTACTTATGTATCCTACAACTGCACAGCATGATTTTCTTATTGTTTACATCTTTTTGGTTCGCTTCTTTAGCCGTCGGAATTTTTAATTTTATTAACTATTTTTTTTAACTCTGTTACCCGGGCCATAGTAAGAAATCGATTGAAACCTTTTTCATCAAAATCAGATGAATAGTTTAGGCGCTACGGAGGAATATACGTATACAAACATACATACATAGACTGCTAAAATCATAACCCTTCCTTTTGGCTTCGCCGTAGTCGGGTAAAAACAGCTACTCCCCATGAATATGAATCACTTTCCCCAAGGAAGTCACAGAAACAGCCCAAAAAAAATGAATTTTCCATACAAAGCTGTTATCAGCATTAGGTTGTATATATCGTACATACATATCGTACTTTGTATGAGTGTTCATACACATATATATCGTACTTTGTATGAGAGTTACAATATTTTTTTTTTCATTTTTTCTTCCCAGGAGAAAGTTGCTCTTTTGTATGAAAAAAATTATGATCACAACTTTCCGTTGTATCCTGTACTTAAATTATTCGATTAATTATTATTATAGGAAAATAACTGCTACAATTATGTTGTTATTATCACATTGATTGAACCTTATTTATGAAAAAAACAACTACCATCTGAATATAGATAGTTTAACTCATCTTTGCGCGCGGCGCTATGTGTGGGCACAGATAGTATAATACTAGCCGACAGATGCCTCATCCAATACAAAGAAACCGCGCCGACGGCGACGTAACTAGTGTTTTTCGTCTGATTAAACCGATTATTTTTGTACATCGTTCGCGTTCGGTTTCGTTCCATGGCGATAGATAGATGGTGTTAGCAACGTTTTGCAAGTAAAAGGGTGTACTCGGTGCATGAATCTTTTTTTTCTTTAAATACAGAGAAGATTTGTTTTATAGTATTACTTGCACGTTTTTACAGTGTCTTTGCTCCAAAATGTGTTACTATACAAATTTAAACAATCGAATGGAATGCCTCTAAAACCGCGCCATCTATTGGCATCAATTTTAAATGATCCGTTCAAACAATCTTTGAAATGTTAATTAAGTGCCCAATATTCCATAATTTTGTGCTTAGGAGAGTTGATTAAATAAGAACATACAATTTTTATGTTCAATTCCAGAAAATGTTGATTTTACATACAATTCAATAACAACTCGGTGCATGTCACGCGCGCCATCTAGTCAGATTTATTTCAACCAAATTTTCTTTTTTAGCACAGGGACCCCTGTGAAAGTTTGGATGGATGTGTGGAGGTATATTTGTTACTCAATCACGCCAGAACGACTGAACGGATCCGGATGAAATGTGGCACAGATATAGATTATAGTCTGGAATAGCTCATAGGCTACTTTTCATCTCGCTATAATGTGCCTTTGGAACAAGAAAACACTTTTCACGCGGGCGCACGCAGTCACGCACACATGGCGCCGCGCGCACAGATGAGTTGAATTATCTATAGCTGATTCTGAATTCAAATTCTCAATGGAAAATTTGAATTAAACAACTGACAACTTTTAATAATTACTCTTCGTCAGCAAGGGTTCATAAAGAGGCATGATTTATAGTAGATAGGTATTACATATCATTTGAAGGTATTATTATTAGTTCGATAGGTACTCACAATAGAGGAGTTTAAAAAAGTTAGCAAAGCCGAAAAAGAATATTAATTAAGTAAAGATACAAAAATGCAAAACAAATGTATAAAAAACAACATTAAATGATAAATGATTTTATTTCTGTAAGTAGGTTTGTACAAACACTTTTACATGTCGATCATATTTTTTAAAACTAGATGAAGTCGGCGTTTCCTATCTGACTACTCTGAGAAGAAAGGCCGAAACAAACTCAGAGGTCACAGTCTCTTTTAAAGTCCAGACAAAATCTTGGTTAGATCATGTGAAGACCATGTAGACTGAAGTCTGAAATGGTCTTTTGAGGAAAGAACCAGCCAGATTGAGTGGACCTGTCCAGTCAGTGCACGCATTTGTCAATAACCGTGCAGCTCAACTCAGAAATTAAGGAGCTCAACGATTCGACGAACAATACTAAAGAAAGGACATTCGGGTAGGCCGCACAAACTACTCAAACTGCCAGACCATGATTAAAACTAACTTAGATAAACAATTAAAAACAAACAAAAAGTATGATCCACATAGTCTTCACATTCACAACAATTAGAAAAGAAATTAAAATAAAATAATATAATACTTGAAAAAGTAAATATTCTTGTCATTGCAAGAAAACAAAAAAAAACAAAATTCACGGTGAAAAATATATAAAAAAAAAACAAAATTTATTGGAGCAGCTCAATCCCAAGCCTGTTTGTCCTCAACGTAATCTTTAATTGTATAAAACGCTTTCTGGCACAACTTACGTTTAATGAATGTTTTGAATTTATTAAGACTTAGATCTTGTACGTGGCTTGGAAGCTTATTATAAAAGCGTACACATTGACATTTAAACGAGCCACCTATTTTCGTGAGCCTTGTTACAGGTACTACAAATTTGTGTTTGTTCCTAGTACGTATTTTATTGCGTATGATAAAATAATTCTAAAACAAAAAAATTATATGGAATTTTTTTCCCTAGAATTTTCTCAAAAGTGAGGGCAATAATTTTAAACACATATATGGCCTTATTTATAAAAATCTGTAAGCAGATTCTAAATTCAAATACATCATATAAAATTTGAAAATAGAATGTGCTAAACAATTGTTAAACCGTGTCGAGATTTTTGTTCTTAAGGGAGTCCTAGTCGGTCATTCTTCCATAAAAACGTAGTATGGCGATTACTCCACTGT
The DNA here is from genome assembly GCA_947562075.1 of Orthosia gracilis. NCBI lineage: Eukaryota > Metazoa > Arthropoda > Insecta > Lepidoptera > Noctuidae > Orthosia > Orthosia gracilis. Next base: position 12,332,582 of record OX387277.1, read on the forward strand.
TTGCCAGAGTATGTTAAAAAAAAAAAATGTCTCATCATTATCTAGCCCTGTATGGAAACAAAAAAGTAAAAAAAAACCGGCCAAGTGCGAGTCGGACTCGCGCACTACGGGTTCCGTACCATTATCGCAAAAAACATGTTTGTTGTATGGGAGCCACTTAAATACTTATTTTATTCTGTTTTTAGTATTTGTTATTATAGCGGAAACAGAAATACATCATCTGTGAAAATTTCAACTATCTAGCTATCACGGTTATGAGATACTGTCTGGTGACAGACGGACACACAGAGACAGACCGACCGCGAAGTCTTAGTAATAGGGTACCGTTTTTACCCTTTGGGTACGGAACCCTAAAACCATATATTTTAAAGTTATGAGCTTCGAAAGTTCTATATTTCAACACTAATTTTACCACATCTTTGAGCGGAAATAAATAGCATAAGAAGGAAAATATTGCAAAACAGTCACAATACAGGGATAGATTAGTAGTTCAAACATGCAAATAATTTTATTTTGAACAGATACATTCAGTAGTTTTTTCATGATATCCATATTCTCAATGGTCTGTTTATACAATTTCACACTCTTCCCTTTCACTCACTCATCTCTTTCGCACATGTTGTTGGATGAGATAGCATACATTTTAACCCCGCCCACAAAATAGTTGGTGTCGCCGACTAGGGCACTCTTAAGGTTCAATATTCCCAATTGAATCAAAATATTTAATAACCTTGTATGCCACTGTTCGTTAAACCTTTAATCAAAAGGCCTCGCAATTTTATTTCAGACTGATTATCTGAAAAAGTGAAAAAAAAAACAATAAACAGGCTGTCTCCGACACCGACGCGAAAAGAGTACCATGGATTAAGTACATCATTCTGGGCCCTATAGCGTTGGAATTTTGAATTAAAGCTCAATAAAAAATCATTAATACTCATTTTTCACAAAAACACTACCTATCAGCTGATTTCCTTAAGTTCACGATCGAGGTCAACGCCACCAGTTTGTACCAACTCGCGACGCGCCGCTCGCTCTGATTGGGTTAGATACGAATAAAGATTTTGTACAAATGAAGGTATGTATTGTATGTCGTGGTGGCCCAGTGGCTAAGACCTCGCCTTCTCGTGCTTGAGGTCGTGAGTTCAAATCCGGGCAAGTACCAATGTGACTTTTTCAAATTCATATGTACTTTCTAAGTTTATCTTGGACATCACAGGCAACGGTGAAGGAAAACATCGTGAGGAAACCTGGACTTATATACTTAACGTAAGTCTGAAATAGCCAAGTCAGAGGCCTGTGGGGTTCCCAGAGGCGGCTAATTAACTCTGACACCGGAGGTGGTCACATCCTCACACGAAAAGAAGAAGACAGATGAAGGTATAAAACGCATTTGTTTTAAAAATGTTGAAGAAACCGACGAAAAACTCCAACGCTCGAGGGTACAGAATGATGTAATGTATACATGGTTGGTAGTCTTTTCGCGTCGGTGCCATAGACACCCTGTATTATTTAATTAGATTCATAATGGCTCTTGTGAAACAGGATTTCTCAGTCCAAGAGGGCCAGAGCAGCACATTTTTGTACTGAACTGTAATAAATAAAAAAATAAAAACAATTAGAATGAACGGGTATGGTAGTTGTGTTCACTTCTCAAAAAAAGCCATTTTGTAAATTATGTTGGGCTTTTGCAAGCTATACATTGAAATGTTGAAAATCAGTCATTTTAAAATATGTACTTCTGAGTATATTAACTATATCTTGTAAATTGCAGTTAGTCACTGTATGATCTCGTCCTCTACAAGACTAAGCATATTATGTAAGCTGTAATTAATAGTAGTTTTTAAAAGTTATCTTGGCATTCCAATAATAAACTAAGACTTCCTGGCCTCCATACGCTGCCCGCCAAAGTTCGTTTTGCATCCTATAAAATGTATCAAAAATTATTAAAAATAATAATAAAAAAACGTACCGCCATCTCGATACATGCCCCCGCTAGACGCCGAGAGCATAATCTGTAGCCACAGACAAAATAGCCCGAGTATGACAACAACTCTGGCAACCGACGCATATTTTAAGCGTGGCATCTCGTTTAGCACTCAACAGATGGCGCTAGTTGCATCTTACGTAGTCCGCCCATCGGCCGTTAGATGGCGTTGTTTCATAATTCGTTCAGGTCATCGTTTTTCGTTGGTTGTTCTGTAAAAAAAGAAAAATAGGTCAATTTTTTTTTCTTTTTTGCATTGCAATGATGGATTATAACACATAAGACATCTTTTACGTTCTAGAACTCTAGAATATTCTAGATAAGAGTTGTTGAATGAAAAACTATTTCGTGCGCGGGGTTAAAATGCATGACAACACGTGCGAAAGAGATAGACGAATACACACTTTTGCAAATTTGTAGCGAAATGGATGTTGATTTAGGATGAAAACGAGCACGCGAAATTTTATAAACAGGCTTTTGGGAATATGGATATCATGAAAAAACGACTCAATGTATTTGTTCAAAATAAAATTATTTGCATTGTTGAACTAATAATATATCCCTGTATGGTGACTGATTTGCAATTTTCCTTCTTCTTATGGTATTTATTGCCGGCCAAGGATGCGTCAAAATTAGTGTTGAAATAATTATGGAACTTTCGACACTCATAACTTTCAAATATAATATATTTTTCCATATAGGGCTAGATACTGATGAGACAAATTGATATAATTTTTTATTTTGAACGTACATCGTCAAACAGTGCAGTAATCACCAGACTCCGTTTGTATGGAAGAATGATCGACTAGGGCAACCTTAAAATAGATTTCTGAGTTGAGATTTTCCATGTGTACCTACTCCGTAGCAACGCCAGAGTTTGGATTTGTGCCAGGTAGATGACAATAGGTTACTTCATACTTGGGACTTAATACTTAATAAAAAAAAGTTAATTCAAAAAATCTAAAAACCCGACTGCTTAAAAAAACGCTAATTCGCTTTTTAAGCAGTCCGGTTTTTAAATTTTTTGAATAAACTTTTTTATTTAAATCTTTTTAGTTACTCTTTTTTAGAATTAGATACATTTAAACAAAGTGTAATTGTTAAATACTTTGAAATCACCTCTTAAAACCCTTTAGTTTGATACCCCACACGATAGGTTTGGAAGATAAAAAAATTTGGTTCTCCACAATATGGCACCCAAAATCCAGCCAGCCGCAGATGCAGCCAGTGACACTCGCAGAGTTAAGACGAATCGATTGACGTAAGAATCATCAAAATCCAGCGTGTTACAGGATTACTAATAGAACCCATTACCAGTATTTTTTTTTCTGTTTTTCTTTATAGTTGTTCACGCATCACGTAAAATGTACGAAACCAATGTAAATATCTTTTATACATAAAATAGTGCGTAACTTGAAGTATTACTAAGCTTTTTTTGCATCGCAATCGGTTCACTCTATCAAAAGTTACATGAATTTGAAGTGTTCAAGAAATAAAATATCACAACACACGCAATTTAGATAATAGGACAGTTGAACTCTATATTCGATAGATGGCGTTGCGCGGCAGTTGATGGGAGTGAAACCGCGGGCACAGCTAGTACTTAATAAACGTGAATAAGGACCTTCATAAAGTACGAGTAAAAAATGGCTATAAAATAAATAAAATATTAATGTATTCCGTTCAAGTTTTAACATCTTGACAAGGACAACAAGATAATTCCATCACAAGTGAAATTGTCTGATGGTAAGATAACATAAGCACAATCAGCCTATAATAATCCCAATGCTGGGACACAGGTGATTGAAGGTGATTTCGCTTTGTGAGAGAGAGGAGACTGTAATCCACTACACGCAGGCCTAGAGCGGATGGAAGGCTCTTGTACTACCGCCGAATCAGCGAGTAGCAAGTAAATCTACAAATACAAAATAAAAAAAAAACCGACGACTTAAGAAGCGAACTAAAAAAAACGCAAACAAGAAGTAAACCATGCTGTGCAGTCAAAGGATACATATTTGCAAGCTGGCTGACCAAAACCAGATGTATCCACCGACTGAAAAAAATATTCGCGAATCGTGTTACCAAAAGGCGATGAATGAGGATGAAATAATTCAGTCAGTTTAAACTTGGAATATTTTCTAAGGTCCAGAAGTAGAACTGGCAAAGTTTGTTTAAACCAAGCGGGCGTGAAAACCAATACAAGCAGAGACATTCATTGACCCGTCACTCATAATTGCCACAACAAATCTGAGGTTAAACAAAATATTAACAAAAATAATATAATTTGGAAAAACCACTCACAACACAAACTGTGTTGTTTGATATATCGGAGACTTTACCCATCACCAGCGCCTCGAGCGGCGAATTTATATGCGGTCAAGTTAACCAGTAACCTTCACGTGAATTTGTTTACGCACATGTCTGAAAAATAAAGATGGTGGGCGTTTATTTTGTCAGCTGTCTTTTAGACACCATATTATTTTTAGGGTTCCGTACCCAAAGGGTAAAAACGGGACCCTATTACTAAGACTCCGCGGTCCGTCTGTCTGTCTGTCTGTCACCAGGCTGTATCTCATGAACCGTGATAGCTAGACAGTTGAAATTTTCACGACCGTGATAGCTAGACAGTTGAAATGTTCACAGATGATGTATTTCTGTTGCCGCTATAACAACAAATACAAAAACAAAATAAAATAACTATTTAAGTGGGGCTCCCATACAACAAACGTGTTTTTTTGCCGTTTTTCGCGATAAGAGTAAGGAACCCGTCGTGCGCGAGTCCGACTCGCACTTGGCCGGATTTTTTTAAATATTTTTATTACGCACGAAAAACTGCATAAATCGAGCCGCAAATATTCGACATGGGAACTGTTTTTCGGCTCAATGGTCTAGTATAGTGTAAGTACTACTGTTGAGCATGAGGTTTTGGGTTCGATTTCCGAGTCAGGCAAAGTGTTACTGGGTGTTTCAATCTGTCCAGCCTTTACCCAGCTATATTTGGTTCGGCTTCCAGTCTTACCGGATTCAGCTGAGTACCAGTATTTTACATGGAGCGACTGCCTATCTGAACTCCACAACCCAGTAACTGGGTAACACGATACCCCTTGGCTAGACTGGTGTCAGATCTCAGGCTTCTGACTCCCCGTAACGACTGTCAAAGATCTTCAAATGACAGCCGGGACCAACGGCTTAACGTGCTTACCGAGGCACGGAAGAAACTCCTTATGTAAAGATGGTCACCCATCCACGGACCGACCTCGGTAAACGTTGCTTAACTTTGAGGCTGATTTTACAGCTGTCCGGTAGAACCGTACGGGCCGACCGGAACGGAGACACACGTGAGGCACTAGAACATAGTTTCACAGCGACGCGGATTTGTCCGTACGCGACCTGCCCGGGTTGAGCCCGCACAGCGTATCGTACTGAATCATCGTTTCAGAGCACTGCGGGTGCTACCCGTACGGGTCTTCCGTGTACGGTCGGCCCGTACGGGTCACCCGGACAGCTGAAATCAGCCAGAAGATCGACCCATGCGGCTGTTATTATTTAGCCACGAGCTCTCTCATGACTGTTACTGGGTGTTTGGATTTTGGATTTTTTCAGTAGTAGCCCGGTTGATGGCAATAGGTTCGCCGGTCGCCCCTTAATACATGGGACTTTAACATAACTGCTGAAATGTGGACTGTACCACGGGGCCCCAGCGCTAAGAAAGAAAATTAAAGTTCAAATAAATATCACTAGATGGCGCTTTGTTATTGAATTGTATGTAAACATAAAAATTGTGTTTTCTTGTTTAATCCACTCTCCTAAGCACAAAATTATGAAATATTGGGCTCTTAATTCACATTGCAAAGATTATTTGAACGGATCATTTAAAATTGATGCCAAAAGATGGCGCGGTTTTACATTTCTGAGGTATTTCACTCGATTATTTAAATTTGTATTGTAACACATTTTGTTGTAATGAAACTGTAAAAACGTGCAAAAAATACTATAAAACAAATCGTCACTGTATTTTAAGAAAAAAATTGTCACGAACTAAACTCTTTTACTTGAAAGTCGCTGCTAACACCATCAATCTATCGCCGTGGAACGGAACCAAATGCGATCGAAGTACTAATCAGAGAAGAATAATCAGTCTAATCAGACGAAAAACGCTAGTTACGTCGGCACGGTTTCTTTGTATGGGATGAGGCATCTGTATGCTAGTATTATATTATCTGTGACTGTATTAAATGTGTTGTGCAACTCTGATCAACCCTTTAGGTAACACAGGCGTAACTTTGTTTGAATAACCTTTTCCAAGAATGAGTAATTAGGTGTAAACCACTCCAACTAGTGAATATTAAGGTTGTTGTAAAAAGGTGGGGATAGTATGTAAATTTTTAATCGTATTTTTTAGAGATGTGCCGACTATGACTGCCCGATTAGTCGATTGTAAAGAGGCCGACTAGTCGGTTAAGCCGATCACGGTTTCGGGGGTATTCGGCAATTTCCGTGATGCTTCTGATTCGCGCGCAAGAGCATGTCGAAATATGATTGTTTCGTTGACTCCGCATTGTTTCTTGAATTATACTTTTGCACGAGTCGGTGTTTTTGTGTAAAAAATAAAGACAATACTCTTATTGTTCATTATAATTTAATCATGTCAAAAAGAAAGCCTGGTGTATGGATTTTTTTCAGCCTAAATTCATTTTATTGAGAAATACATACAAAGCAAGAAGGCGGTTAGTCGGCTTTACTGACTAGTTGGAACATCTCTAGCATATGTGTAGTAACATAGCATAACAACACGCCGGTATTCCCCGAAGGATAGACAGAGTACACTCACATTTAACCAGTTATATTTCGTATTAATATTACAAACGTTAAAATTGCCTGCCATTCTGTATGACAAGTTTTCAAGGCAAAACGACTAAACGGATGACTTAGATATAGCTTTACCCCGCGGCTTCGTTCGCGCGCCCCACCCCACAACACCCGTTTTCGGGTTACAAAAAATAGGTTATGCCACTCGGGAATAATGTAGCTTTCTACTGGTGAAAGAATTTTCAGAATCGGTTCAGTAGTTTTTGAGTTTATCCATTACAAACAAGCAATCAATTATTTCCTCTTTATAATATTACCTACTAGCTGTCCCGCGGCTACGCGCCCGTCAACTGGTTACCTACCTACTTACCTACCCTACCCTACCTACTTAACAATTTTTTTTAATAAAATAACATGGCCTATATCCTTCCTCAGGATGCCATCTATCTTCTTGCCAAATTTAATTGAATTTCGTTCAGTGGTTTAGGTGTGAAGAAGAAACAGACAGACAGACTGAGTTACTTTTGAATTAATAAATAATATTGGTATGGATTATCATATAGTGTAGGTAGATTGAACCTACAGTAAAATAAATTCAACATTAATGTCAGAAATTATCAAGCAAGGGTAAAAAAAACTGTTATTTTCGACAATCAATCACGGCAGTTTACGCGCGCTTGACAATTTGTTATTAAGTTTGCTATAATTTTCGTTCAAGAAACTGGGGTTACAGGCACGACTTAAAAACATAGAGGTGTTAAAATTAACGAATTCGCTGTGAAAAGTCAGTTAATAATAAAAATGGGGTGACCATGAGTTGAATTACTGACAAAAGGGCAATGTGTGTAAAGTTTTAAAAAGGAGGTCAATTTAAAATGGGGTAAGGTCATGCGAGTAGGAAGAATGGTACTGTTGATAGAAGGGGTCACACTATTATAAAATGACCAAACGTTCTGAGTTTTTGGCGGGATTTTTTCGAGTGTAGTTCAGCGGCTGTTAATATTATTTGCAAATTGATTCCTAGTGGATATTGTGATATAAAATTGGTGTAGTTTTGTGTCTCAACTGTCTATGCCAGTTCCAGTCTATTCCAGTTGGACAATATATGAAATTATTGACAGAAGCGATCTCGGGATAGTGGAGCGGAGAATTTTATTGTAGTATTGACTACCTCTGCAAAGCTTACTGGGAAGGCTGATTCGATAAAATTTGCTGCCAAATACTCCAAAAAAGCATTAGAATCTGTTACATCCGCATTCTAATGCATACTAAAGAATTCAAGAAGAGAAAAATACTGATGACTAGGCAGCATGGTCTCAGACCTCAGCCTGTTCCGTTAGGAAAAAATAAAAAAAAAAAAAAAAAAAACAAACGTTCTTAATTTTATTGTTAGTGGTTTTTTAACAAAGTAATTAGAGTAATTTAAGTTATAAAGAATGAAAAAGAAAATGTTTATTTAGAGTTTTTTGCGTCGCCGAGCCCATAAATACGGTGGCGAGACCGTCTCAGCGCATAATGTCCAAATAACCTTTTCACCAAATGTGCTTTCTCAAAATGTTCTTTTCTCTAAATGTCCCTATCTCAACATGCCTCTTTCTCAATATATTTATTTTACTAGCTGACCCACGCGGCTTCGCCCCCGTCAACTGGCTACCTACCTACACGAATGTTGCGTTACTTTAACCGCTTACACAGCGTACGCAACAGAAGCTCTCTAAAAGGAATCATTTTTGCCCGTTTTTGCAATAAAATAATAATATGACTTATAAAATCAATTCTAATTACGAAAAATATTTCACTAGTAAATATTTTCTTATAGAAAACACCACAGACATAAATCTAAGTAGATGACGCGATTGTATGTACTTCGCGTGCCAAAAAACGGAGTAAAGTTACGACAAATAATTATAATCTGAGTTTTTCATTTAGCGTTATAGGCACCGGATATCCACCGAAATCTAGAAAAATGCCTTTTTATGCCATATTGAGCTGTAAACACTGTATAGGAAAAGTTGGCCGAGGCATTGGAAATGTTTTCTATCATTAGTAAGCAAATTTGTTTTTTAATTGTTTGTGAAAAAGTGGCTCTCTTAGTTTTCATACAGATGGAGGGACTTGCGTTATCTAGTTAGATTTATGTCTGTGGAAATCACACTATTACCGAAAGTCATTGGTTATTTTTTCTTCCGCAAAAAATCATTCAACTTTTTTGCTAACAAGAGCTTTGTCAGCAGTTGTACAGATCAGTAGATCAGGCTTTTAATCGGGGGTAAGTGGCGAAATTGGCCGATCGCCAATACAAAGTGGTGACCTCTGTCGACCACTGCAGTATATATCAAAGGTCACATATACTATAGGCATTCTGCGTATTTTTAAGTGGTTTAAATGTTATTGCAGTGCGTCCATCGTTCATATAAAAATATTATATCATCTAGTCCCTGCCTTGTTTGTTGGTCACAAGAGCGTATGCTGAAAATTGGGAATCAGATTCGAACTTCAAATCTGAGAAATCAATATTCTTATTTTTTAAGATTTAATCTGTGACAGCCCGAAGCATTGATTTTTGTCTGATCGATGGAAAATTTTGCCTCAATTTGAGACCCCGGTAATGTCAATAGCGAAACAAAACTTTGTGGTTTTCGGTGTTGCATACGAGTACTAAATATTTATTTATATAAACTTCATGCCTCATGCTTTATTGTCTGCATTATGTGACTAAAAACTCCATGGTCAAAAGAAAGTATAACAACACATCGGGACAGTTACCGTTTAATAAACAGACAAACGTTGCATTCAAAGAAGATTATGTCCGCTAATAAAAGTTTATTATGACCATTCAAGGTATTGCCAAAATAATGCTAACGACCAAATTGTAGCAATACCGTCAATTAGATTATGATAATCTGCATTAATTACCTACAGTAAAACAGAAACAGAAACCGTGCCTACGTAACTAGCGTTTTTCATCTGATCAAGATGATTATTTTTAAAAGTACTTCGATCGCGTTTGGTTCCGTGCCACGGCTATAGATGGTGTTAGCAGCGACTTGCAAGTAAAAGGGTTTATTCGGTTAGTGACTGTTGTTTTCTATAAATACAGTAACGATTTGTTTCATAATATTTTTTTGCAAGAACATACAATTTTTATGATCAATTCTAGAAAATGACACACAATTCAATAACAAATCGATGCATATCGCGCCATCTAGTGACATTTATTGGAACCAAATTATCTTAGTTAGCGCTGTGACTCCGTGCCTTAACACACACAGTCCTGTCAAGGTGGCGCTTGCAAAAGACAGCTGTCAAACATCTGTCAAATATAATTTATTAAATTTTATGACGTACGGTGATGTGCCACTGTTGCGTGGTAGACATTTGGGCCATACGCAAAAAATCGTTTGATTGTATCTACGTATAAACAGCCGCACATAATATACATATTACTAGCATACAGATGCCTCATCCCATACAAAGAAACTGTGCTGACGTAACTAGCGTTTGTCGAATAATTTACTATACTATTTATTAAAATTACATTGATCGCGTTCGATTCCGTTCCACGGCTATGTTTTAGCAGGTTTACCCGGTTCGTGAAACAGTTACGATTTGTTTTATAGTATTTTTAGCACGTTTTTAAAGTTTCACAATACTAATTAAAAAAATCGTGTAGCATGCCTTAGATATTTAAAACCGTGGCATCTATTGAAATAAATTTTTAACCGACTTACCAAAAAGGAGGAGGTTCTATGTTCGACTTCGTGTATGTTTCTTTTTTTGTATGTTCACCGATATCTCCGTCAATTGTGGACCGATTTTGAAAATTCTTTTTTTGTTTGAAAGAAAATGTTTCGAAATTGGTCCCATTTTAATTTGGTGAAGATCTGATTAAGAACTTCGAAGATATACGACAGAACTCTTCAATAAATAAGGGCAAACCTCTCGAGATTGCTGCAATCGCATGTCTGTTTATTGATTATACCATTTCATAACATAGCATCACGCCAGTACGCTCTTAAGGGGTACCCAGATCTCTCATTTCACCGGTTATGTTCAAGTTTCATGATACTGGGGTTATCTATTCTTTCGTTAAGGTAACTTACTAAACAACTTGCCTATTAGGTAGGTACAACAAAAAAGTGAAAAATATTTTTTTTTTTACAGATAAATTCTACCGACTTCCAAATACGAAAGACACCGACTTCCAAAAATAAAGTTATTTTACCAATTTCGAAAATTTCTTTCATACAAAAAAAGTATTTTCAAAATCGGTCCACAATTGACGGAGATATCGGTGAACATAAATAAAAAAAAAAAACAAAAATCATACGTGAGGTCGAACATAGAACCTCCTCCTTTTTGGTAAGTCGGTTAAAAAATGAATCCCTATTTCCCTTGGTCACGGCATCACGCGTGAACGGCTGGACCGATTTCGCTAATCCTTTTGTTGTTGTGTTCCTTATTGATAGGAGAAGGTTCTTATGAAAGAAAAAAAATGGTGGGTAGGTAGGGTATGTAGGGTAGGTAGGATCAGGTAGGGTAGGTACGGTAGGTAGAGTAGGTAAGGTAGGTTAGGTGGAGTAGGTAAGGTAGTGTAGGTGGAGTAGGTAAGGTGGGGTAGGTAGAGTAGGTAAGGTATGGTAGGTGGAGTAGGTGAGGTAGGGTAAGTAGAGTAGGTGAGGCAGGGTAGGTAGAGTAGGAAAGGTAGGATAGGTAGAGTAGGTAAGGTAGGGTTGGTAGGTTAGGGTAGATAGGTAGACAGTTGACAGGAGCGAAGCCGCGGACACAGCTAGTTTAATTGATAATTATTTAAATACTTACGAGAATAATTGGCCTTGTGCCGAGTTAGCGTTCAAAAGCGAGCCTTACAATTTGAAAAAAACTTTAGTTCCGAATTTCGCCACACACACGTTTAAGATTGTCGCTGTTGTACTAATGAGTTTACAAAGCTTATTAATTTGCTATCTTTATTAATAGTGTATTCAAATGAAGTTTTTACTGCCCTTCATATCTAATCGCTCGTTTATTAAGCTATGTTAATTTTATGACTTGAATGCCTATTTGTAACTACATTGCGTGATGGCCTGAAAGTGTTTTTTTACCCGACCGCCGAAGTAGGGTAATGTGTTTATTGGTCTATGTATGTTTGTCTGTTCCTATGTGGCGTTCTAGAGACCGCGTTGGCCGATTTTGATAATTCTTACGTCAATCGATTCGTCTTAACCTTGCGAGTGTCACTGGCTACATTCAAATTGGAAAATAGAAAAATGGCAGATTTTGGGCGCCATATTGTGGAGGCCCAATTTTTTTTCTTTCACACCCATCGTGTGGGGTATAAAAATAAAGGATTTTAAGAGGTAATTACAAAAATATATAACAGTTATATGTTTAAATGTAACTAAATTAAAAAAAAAAACTATTAAGTTGTAAATAAAAATAATAAAAAATATCCCGACTGCTTAGAAAGCGAACTAAAAAGACGGAGACAAGAAGGAAATCATGCTGTGCAGTCGGAGGATATATTTGGTTTTGGTCAGCCAGCTCGCGCATATGATACGTCATGCTTAGGGCTGGTCTTTAGCCAGACCAGTCAAACCAATTCTGACCCCAAACACATTGGGTTAAGCGCAAGAGAATGATAAGCAAACGAACTGGTACCAGCGCGGTATTCAAACACTTAACTTTCGAGCCAAAGAGGTCGCAGTACTTGAATATTTGGCGCTTCGCCACTCTCATCTTTCAACAACCCATCAGATTATCACACATTATCACACGGTAACACCTAGGTATCTGTAGTACATAACATCATGCCTATATCCCCCGGGTCAAAAGAGGTAGGGTCAAACCAGGATAGTTGTGCCAGGGGTATAGTTACCCCAATTGTAATTACTCTAGTTTCGTGAATGAATCGCAAGCTGGTTTATATCGAAAAATTCTCTAACTACCACTACTAAGTTGACCGTGTCTCTTGTCTCTGTGTGATTGCATGGGAAGGCAAAATGCGATCAAAGTTTTTGCGGGATGAATGTCCCATTTCTCGGCCGTGCATCTATCCTAAACGTAATTTACAAGGATTAGGCAACTATACCCCTACTAGCATTTACCCGTGGCTTCGCTCGCAGTGAAGCCATTAAAAAATATTAGTTTTTTAATAAAAGTTATCCTATGTTACTTCTATAATACTGTAAAAGGGGGACGCAGCCAGGGGCTGAAATAATACTATTCGACTTCTACGACGTATATTTATTCAAACGTGCCGCCCGTAGGTCGGCTCTCACAGAAGTCTCCGCTAAACAAAAAACTACACGCGTTCGATATATTTCTAAATATTCTGTATTCGATTTCCTTCCAAACTTAAAATAAATATAAGTTGCCAGCTTTAGGTGTCAGCGGCCGAACAGGTTGCTCGTCCGATGTGGAAAACCTCTACAATACCTCCAAGAATATATGTACAAAGTTTCATGATGATCGGTTCAGTAGTTTTTGCGTGAAAGCGTAATAAACAAACTTACATTGACACTTATAATATTAGTATAGATGTGGGATATATGTCCCAAAATATAGAGGTCCGCAAAAAAGATAACGATTTTACTTTTCAAAATTTGTGGGTAAAAATCAAAGTACCGGCCAGTTTTACAAGTAAAGGCTTTTGCTTTTTGTACTGAGAGATGCAGAGTGATTTCTTTTTGCTTTTACCCTATATAACACACGCACATATCAGGTGCTATGTGTTATGTATAATTCAAGAAGAAGTATAGGGTAGTTTACTGAAAATTAGTTTTTTAACCGACTTCCCAAAAAGGAGGCGATTCTATGTTCGACTTCATGTTTGTTTTTTTTGTCCGTCTATCTGTCTGTCACCAGGCTGTATCTCACGGACCGTGATAACTAGACAGTTGAAATTTTCACAGATGATGTATTTCTGTTACAGCTATAACAAATATAGAAGTGGGGCTCCCATACAACAAACGTGATTGTTTTGCTGATTTTGAGATAAAGGTACGGAACCATTCGTGCGCGAGTCCGACTCGCACTTGGCCGGTTTTTTTAACTATGTCGGGGTCGGCTTCCAGAATTACCGGATGCAGCTGATTACCAAATCTTTACATGGAGCGACTGCCTATCTGACTCAGCCTCCACAATTCAATAACTGGGTAGAGGTGCGAGTTCAACGCGCGCCCGCGACGCGAGACCGCGACACGCGACCGTGTTCTTGTCCTTAGGCTTTGTACGGGAGTGAGACCGCTCACGGAGGAGTAGTGATCTTTCGAACATTTTGTCATTTAACCATTTTCATAACCATTTTTTGATAGATTGACGATATTTTGCTGACTTTTGTTGTATAATAATTAGTTGATAGCCAATCTTTATTTTATTTTATAACAATGACTAGCTGTCCCACGCGGCTTCGCTCCCGTCAACTGCCTACCTACCTACCTACCCTACCTACACTACATACATAACTGCTGCGTAACTTTATCCGCTTACGCAACAGCCGCACGCAACGGAAGCTCTCAAAACGGAATATTTTTGCCCGTTTTTGCATCATTTTCATTGATGCTCCGCTCCTATTGGTTGTAGCGTGATTTCATATAGCCTATAACCTTCCTCGATAAATGGACTATCCAACACAAAAATAAATTTTCATTTCCAACCGGTAGTTCCGGAGATTAGCGCGTTCAAACAAACAAACAAACTCTACAGCTTTATAATAGTATATATAGATAATAAATATAATATTATATCGTCTTATTCTTCTACCTCCAATAGTAATTAGATAACTTGGCTTTTTATTGCATTTTATTGTGGAACAATAATTTCAACAATATAACTGATGTTAACGACTAAAATCATGGAGAGTTTGTGTGCGACACATGTCTCGGTCTCGCGCGCGAACACACTTCCCGAGACCGCAACGCGATGGTGGATGCCTCGGTCGCACGTCTCGGTTACCCTTCGCGGTCGCGCAGTGTACTCGCACCTTAACAAAGAACTGCTTGGCAAGAATGGTGTCATATTCCTGGCTTCTGAATACCGTAACGACTGTCAAAGATCATCAAATGACAGCCGGGAACAACGGCTTAAAGTGCTTGCCGAGGCACGGACGAATCTCATTAAGTAAAGATGGTCACCCATCCACGGACTGACCTCGGCTAGCGTTGCTTAACCTTGATTTTCGACCCGTACGGCAGTTATTATTTAGCCACACATTATGCTAAACAAAATTCTTTCGCATACTTTTGTCTAAGTAAACATTTAAATAATGTTCAAACGCAAGATAACTGGCATTCTTACCTCACATAATAGAATTGTTAAGTAATAATAAGTACTTACATAAATACATAGTATCATGTGAGTTTGTATGTTAACATTTTGTTGTAAATTATAATTTTAATTAACTGGATTTATATCACGAGTTTGTAACTCGTTTGTTGTGTTTATTTACTTTTGTATGCCTCGATTTTACAAGCTTTTTATTAACTTGCAATGTATGTATGTATGTGTGTTCGTGTCAAATCTTGCAACTGAATTGTAAAGCAGTTATCCTTCACAGATTAAGATGAAATTTTGCGTACACGTTTAGTTTGGTTGTCAATGAATAGTTAGCTCAGTTACGTCATTCTAAATCCAATATGGCGGACGGCCCAAGATGGCGGACTAGTTATTTTTTTTGCACTGCCATGATATGGGTATCAAATGAAAGTGTTTGCTGAGAATACTAAAAAAGATTGATTTAAAAAAAGATTTTTAATGAATCATTTTATTACAAACTTTAAACAACATTGTTTTCGTATGTGTATTGAGGTATGCGGAACAGTGTGTAAATTCCCACAAACCTCCATAGAAAAGGGAGGATCCTCCGACTAGACAGGTGTTGTGTCTGGTGAAAACAGAACACATGTCGTCGAAGCATCCTCACGTTATAATACTTATTATTATAAATTGGGGTTGTACTATGGGTGCATCTTGGAGACCCATTCAGGAATACTGTATTGTATTAGAACTTGTAGGGAATACAATATAATTGTTGGGTAAAGCCATGCATGAGTCCCTTTCGGGCGAGGAGAAAACAAATGAACGTCTTTCCCTGTAGGTAGAGTTACAATGTTAGTTATATGATGTTAAGTATTGAATTATAACGTAAATGACATGCAACTAGACACAGAGGACGTCATTCTAAATCCAATATGGCGGACGGCCCAAGACGGCGGACTTATTATTTTTTGTGCACTGCACGGGTATCAAATTAAAGGGTTTGCTGAGAAGAATACGAAAAAGCATGTTTATAAAAATATTTTTTTTATTGAAATTGGTTTCAATTTTTTTTTGTAACGCTGCGCTGTTATCACAATTAATCAATCATAAATATATGTTTTCCCAAACCTTTTAACTTAGTCGTTACTACGGAGTATGCTTTAGAAAGTAATCGTTTTAAAGCGGAGTAAGGGCCTTAAACATAGCTGGCGGTGTAGAGATGTACTCGTACTATTCGAATACCTCTGCTTTACCCTTCGGAAAAAACATGCGTGGTGTTATGTAACGTATTATCATACAAATTATACTTTTAATGAGCTGGTTTTTATTGCACCTTTATAACTGGTTTTTCATGTTTGTTTACTTATTTTACGCAGTAAGCAAGTATGGTTATCAATGCTCGTTCCACCTCTGTATGAGAATAGGTCTTTGTCCGACTTTGACATACTAAGAAAGAAGAAATAATGTATTTTTAGTTATAAGTTTGATGTGTGTACCCACAGTTATAAATCTAACTAGCTGACGCGATTGTATGTACGAGTATTTCGCGTGTCAAAAAACGGAGTAAAATTACGATCAATGATCGTAATCTGAGTTTTTCATTTAGCATTATCGGCACCGGAAATCCACCGAAATCTAGAAAAATGTCTATTCATGCCATATTGAGCTGTAAAGACTGTATAGAGAAAGTTGGCCGAGGAATTGGAAATGTTTTCTTTCATTGATAAGTAAATTTGTTTTTAAATTGTGTGTGAAAAAGTGGCACGCTTGGTTTTCATACAGATGATAGGACTTGCGTTATCTAGTTAGATTTATGTTTGTGTGTGTATCTTTGTGTTTGTGTATCTGTCTTTGGCTTCACATAGCTTTCAGTAGCGATGTAAAGCTTGAACCTTTTTTCGATTTCGTTTTATTTGTATGAAAGCCGACTTTATCGAGAGTGTTCAAAGCTATGTTTGATGAAAATCGGTTGAGCCGTTTCAAAATTTATGGGCGTTTTACTGTTTGAATCGGGGTGTTTTCGTAAGATATCGTATCATTTACGTGTTCAATAGACTTACTAGATAAATTATGTAGCATGAAATAAAATTTTACTTGTTTTAAACAAGGTTTGAATTAACCACAGAGTACTTTTGTTTTAGTTATCCGAGCATTGTCATCTAAACAAAGCATACTGTCGCCACAAACCTTCACGAGGTCATCGGTCCACATGGTGGGAGGCCTTCCAACCAACATCTACCGGTCCGCGGTCCCCATTCCAGAAATTTTCGGCCCCATCGGCCATCCGTTCTGCAAGCAATGCTTCCTGCCCATCCACTTACGTTTAGCAATTCTTCGGTCTATGTCAGTAGGGTTACTGACATAGACCGAAGAATTGCCAAACTTAAGTCCACCAAGATTGGTTTTCTTGCGGATCTCTACATTTATGATTCGATCACGCAAGGAAACTCCGAGCCCTCTCCATTGCCCTTTAGGTGATTGTAAGCTTCCTGATGAGGCTCATTGTGAACGACCACGTCTCAGAGCTTTATCACTGGCAACACACACTGGTCATAGACTTTCGTCTTGAGACACTGTGGTAAGTTGGACGAGAAGATACCGCACAACTTCCCGAACGCAGCTCATTAGGTTGGGGATAAATGTTTTAAAATTCAGTTGCAAGATTTGATCCAAACATACTCGAGCGTAAATACTAACTTACAAGGCGATTTAAGGTCCTACATGCGCTTTAGTGCCGTAAAACGGTAACTTTCTAAAGCGTACTCCTTAGTAACGGCTAGGTTCAAACGTTTGAAAAAAAAAATATTATTGTTTCATGTGAATTACTTTTTAAACATGGTTTTTTCGTATAACAAATAGTTTTGCTTTAAAAAAATAATTAGCAACACGATATTTTTCGCAACTTTTGGATACTCTTCCAAAACGACTTGTATGTTTAAAAATATTTTTACACAGAAAAATTGATGGCTGGATTTTTTTTATAACTGACATAGCTTAAGTAAATCAAAAAACATTTTGCAAACAAAACTGTTCAAAAGGAGATTCAATATTGATATTTTGGCACCGAGTGGGCGCACGGCCAGTACTGCGTTTACATTGGGGCGTATATATCGCCTTAAAAAGCTTGTAAAAACAAAGGGGCAACCAAGGGAGTGTCCCGTAATGATTATAAGTATTATTATCATTAGAGGGTTCCTATCTCCCTGACCGCCGGTAGCTTGGACCCTGTTCCTGATACCGGTGGGCTACTATCATACGAATATTATAAATGTGAAAGTTTGGATAGATGTGTGTGTGGACGTATGTTTGTTACTCAATCACGCTAAAACGGCTGAACGGATCTGGATGAAATTTGGCACAGAGATAGATTCTAGTCTGCAATAGCACATAGGCTACTTTTCATCCCGGTATGATGATCCCTTGGTATAAAAAAACACTATTCACTCGCTTCGCAGAAGGCAGAAGCTTTTTTCTTTTTGTATATGTTTTATAAAAAATATTAAAAATGTAATTCATAAGAAAGACTATGAAACAAGACATAATAGTTATAAAGTAAAGATTTTTATTTAAACAAGCCTTTTGAACTAAACGGTACGAAATCTAACATTACTAGTCAATACACTTCCAAGATCTAATTCCACCTAGCCCGTTTCATCATCGGACTACCAGAGATACGGCGATGCGCCATCGGTACATGGTGGACATCCCACCCATACGCACTAAACGTTTTGGGGACACTTTTATTATGCGTACTGAATGGAATTAACTAAGGAGTGGAATTCCCTGCCGGAGTCTGTGTTTCCCGATAGCTACAATCTAAGGGTCTTTAAGTCAAGAGTGAATAGGTTACTTCTAGGCAAGCGTGTCTCACCGTCGATCACATCATCGCTTCCCAACAGGTGAGATGGTGGTCAAGCGCGAGCCTATAAAACATGGATAAAAAATGAGCCCAAACACGATGGTGCTTTCTTGTCTAGTCAGGAGTTGCTACTCCCACCTTCTGCCTCAATCATGAAACCAACTCCATAGTACCAAATTATTTCAACGTTTCCAAAATTACATAATAAGTTCCAGCTTAATCGGATGCCAGAAGGTGTATGAAATAAAATAAAACTTTTTCTAAAACCAGCTTTTTCGTATTCTTCTCAGTAAACCCTTTCATTTGATACCCATATCACAGCAGTGCACAAAAACTAACTAGTCCGCCATATTGGATTTAGAATGACGCCACTTAGCTAATCATGCATTGTCATCCAAACTAAACGTGTATGCAAAATTTCATCAAGACAATACGCACAATTGCATACTATTGCATTGCCGTACTACAAGACGTACGGCAATGCGCCATCGGTACATGGTTGATATCCCACCACGCACAAAGCGTTTTGAAAATACTTTCATTGTGCGTACAGCTAAGGAGTGGAATTCCCTGCCGGTGTCTTTGTTTCCTGATAGCTACAACCTAGGCAAGCGTGCTTCACCTTCGACCACATCATCACTTAACATCAAGCGAGATAGTGGTCAAACGCAAGCCTATAAAAAATAAAAAAAATAAAACTTAATCGGTGGAGGATAACTGCTTTAAAATTCAGTTGCAAGATTTGATCCGAACACACTTACATACAAACATTGCAAGTTAAAAAAAAGTTTGTAAAATGGACTACTAGTTGCTGGACACACACGGAAGCATGGAAATATAAAGTTTGCAAAACCACACGGGCAATGTGCGTATTGGTGAACGTCACATGTCCTCAAATTTATGGTTCTAGATTGCCGGCTTCCTTACGATGTTTTTTTTTATGTTTTTATCAGTGCGTCAACAATTTCGGCGCGTTTCCCCTCGATTTCTGAATTCAAAATTTGATGTTGAAAATCTGTCAAACTTTGACACGTTCTTGACATCAAATACTCAATTCAAAAATTAAATCAATGTCTATTCTATTACAATATTGTTTTCATTTATTTTGACAAAAGGATCGGTTTTCCTTAAGATAACGGATTACACCTTTGACCGTCTTTGTTTGTCTGCTTGCAACGGGGTCATTAAAAAAAAATTTAAAAGCTTTGTAATATTTATCTACACCTAATGTCAAGCCTCTTAGCTAAATATATCTGTAGTGTAGCTGTATGGAGGAATACAGTATAGATAGTTCAAGTCATCTTTGCGCACGGCTCAATGTGTGGGTGGTTGTTTGCACTGCCGCGTCACTGCAAATTAAAGCAGTGCATTTACAAGCGGACGCACAGCGCACGCACACATGGCACCGCGCGTAAAGATGAGTTGAACTATCTACCATATTTTACACGGAGTGACTTCCTATCAAATCTATACTAGGAAAAACACTTAGGTAAGACGGGTAGTAAGAATTTCGGGTTTGTGTCTATCCATGTTGGCTCTCAAAGACCTACCAGTGACAATCGGGATCAACTGCTTAAGGGCCTTCCACCGCTTTAGTGCCGTAAAACGGTAACTTTCTAAAGCATACTCCTTAGTAACGGCTAGGTTAAAAGGTTTGAAAAAAATATATATTTATTATTGATTCATGTATACATTATTAGTGAAAATGTTTTTTTCGTGTAACTAATACTTTTTCTTTAAAAAAAATATTAACTACACGTTATTTTTTCGATACTTTTGGATACTCCTCCAAAACGAATTGGATTTTCAAAAATATTTTATACAGAAAAATTTATGGCTAGAATTTCTTCATAACTGAAATAGCATATTGAAATCAAAGAATATTTTGTAAACAAAACTGTCTAAAAGGAGGTTCAATATTGATATTCTGGCTCCGAGCGGGTGCACGGCCAGTACTGCGGGAATTTGAGGAATATATACGCCTTAACGTGCTTCACAAGGCATGGAGATGTCCCAGCATGGATGGTCACCAATCCACGGACCTTAGCAACTTTTTTTTTTGTTGAGAAATCATCCAATGACTTCTCCCGCTCTTGGTGAAGCGGGAGGGCGTGTCAGACTTTTACTGACTAAAACCCACCCGTGTTCCTTCAGTTTCTTGTGCCGGGGGCACGGTAACTCTCTTTCAAATTTATCCGCGACCCGACCTTAGCTACCTGTGCTGTAATTATTTTGGCAAGAATACCTCCTACAAGATATTTTTATGAATGAATTGCCAATACACCAATATTCTGATGAATTATCATCTGAGTAATGTCTATGGCTGTAACAAAGATTTCTAGATGTCTATTCTTTCTCTAAATAACACTAAAATAATAAAGAAAAACATAAAATGTCACAATTTTAACAGCTTACAGTGAAAGTAACGAGTGTCGTGAGCACCGCCCCATGGCCTATTTGCGCTGTTATACAATTCGTTGATGACGCAACCGATGCGTGTATGCAATGACAGTTTATTGAACTATGTTAGTATTAGCACGGGGTCCCAGCGTTAAGAAAGAAAATTTGAGTCAAATAAATCTCACTAGATGGCGCGATATGCACCGATTTGTTATTGAATTGTGTGTAAAATTAACATTTTCTGGAGTTTAACATAAACATTGTATGTTCTTATTTAATCAACCCTCCTCCGCACAAAATTATGGAATATTGGGCTCTTAATTCGCATTTCAAAGACTATTTGAACGGATCATTTAAAAATGTATGCCAATAGATGGCGCGGTTTTAAATTTCTGAGGCATTCTACTCGATTGTTTAAATTTACATTGTAACACATTTTGGTGCAAAGAAACTAAAAACGTGCAATAAAAATACTATAAAACAAACCTTCACTGTATTTAAAGAGAAAAATTATTCACGAACCGAGTAAACCCTTTTACTTGCAAGTCGCTGTTAACACCATCTTCCTATAACGTGGAACGGAACCGAACACGATCGATGGACAAAAAATAATCAGTTTAATCAGACGAAAAACGCTAGTTAAGTCGGCACGGTTTCTTTGTATGGGATGAGGCATCTGTATGCTAGTATTATATTATCTGTGGTATTAGTCCGTGTCACTGTTATAATCTGAGGAGCTCGTGGCTCAATAATGCCAACCGAACAGATCGCTCTTCAGGTTAAGCAACGCTTGCTGCCGGTCAGTCTGTGGATAGATTACTATTCCACATCTACCGAAACTAGCGCCTACGTTAAACCTGACCCGGCTGTCAACATCTTTGCAAGTCGTTACGGGTAATCAGAAACCAGAAAATCGGACACCAGTCTTGCCAAGGGGTTTCGTGTTACCCAGTTACTGGATATTTGAGGATAGGCAGTCGCTCTATGTAATAACCGGCCAAGTGCGAGTCTGCCTCGCGCACAGAGGGTTCCGTATAAGCAGCTATATTCACCAAAATAATTAGGTAAAGTTACAAACTTTCATAACCAATGAAAGCACCGAACATTGCTCTAACGAATGGACAAAATTAACTTTGCCGTTCAAAAATTGTTGTCCCCATTCTTAAATTAATTCACCAAGTATGCTTTATGAGTTGGTCGACTATTACTCGTAAACTTGTAAAGTCTACTTAGTTGTGATAGTTTTAATTTTAATTTCGTTATTTATACCACTGCCGTGAATTTTACCACATAATAATCTAAAAGCAACAATTTAGCTGGCAGGGGGACACTTGATTCTAACAAAAATTAGCCATTTAAAGCTTAATTTTATGCAAACGGATCCCTGAATCGAAAAATGGTTTTCACACTGATACTCGGCTGCTCCGGGTTAGATTGCACGCCGACCACAATAATGTTGGTCTATACAGATGGATAGACTCGCAGTATGGATGCCTGCCTCGCTACGGTAAGAACCAAAGAGAATATAACCACTAGAGAGCTTATAGACCGATTTCTTCGAAGCACACGACTCACTACCGCGGGCCGGGAGACGAGGAAGAACGCGCGGCTGCAATTGGTCAGTTCAAAGTAACTTGCGTAGGTATGGCTATCGTTAGGGTTGATCAACTCGATTAAGGGAAAATTGTCGATATCGATAAAATGGATTTTAACATTATTAAAAATACTCAATTAAAATCATATAAATATTATTTAATAAAAATCAATCAATTACAAATATAAATATGTGTGTTGCGGACATAGAGAAACAAAAAGTATTTTTCCAAATCGGTCAAGCCGTCTACGAGTAATCCGGGAACATAATACATAAGAAAATTCGACGAACTGAGAACACCCTCCTTTTTTTAAGTCGGTTAAAAGTAGATAGATATTTTTTCATACATTTTTTATTAAGTTTAATTTTATTATTATCGATATCGACTTCAGCTATTAAAAGTAACAGCACAGATATTTACGATAAAAATACAAAGGGAGAGAAAGGGATAGAAGCATTAGAATTGTCTAGTGAAAGAGCGAGACTTTTCCAAAAGACATCAACGCGGGACTCAAAATTGTGCTCGTTTACCCCATCCACCATTTTAACTAGATCCCTGCGGTGTCTCATAATCTGATTAAATTAAAAATAATTTTCGTACTGTTTACTTACCGATGAAAAGTTATGCCATCCTTTTTGTAACTAGATGTCTTGGCATGTTTCCCATACCCCTTTACGGCGCATGAGGGCATTTTTATGCGTTATAATTGCAATAAAAAGATAAAACAATTTGTATTTATTTAGCGTGCATACAGTTCTAATAACTGGTCACAACTAAAATGGTTACTAGTACCGAAGCCTTTACATAGGCGACAAAATACTAATAGTTTTCGAGCGTCGGGGCACTGTATGCGCCGTCAAGTGGTTATATCGTCGTTGGTAAGAACAGTCTGGGCTGTTTGCAAAATATAGAAAATTTATGACAGACTCTATAAGAGGAGCTCGTGGCTAAATAATAACAGCCGCACGGGTCGATATTCAAGGTTAAGCAACGCTTGACGAGGTCGGTCCGTGGATGGGTGACCATTTTCAACATACCGAGTTTCCTCCGTGCCTCGGAAAGCATGTTAAGCCGTTGGTCCCGGCTGTCATTTGAAAGATCTTTGACAGTCGTTACGGGTAGTCAGAAGCTTGAGATCTGACACCAGTCTTACCAAGGTGTACCGTGTTACCCAGTTACTGGGTTGTGGAGGTCAGATAGGCAGTCGCTCCATGTAAAACACTAGTGCTCAGCTGAATCCGGTAAGGCTGGAAGCCGACCCCAATATAGTTGGGAAAAGGCTGGGCAGATTGATTATGACAGACTCTATTAATGCTCTATCTGACCTCGAAGGTTACCTTCGAGGTTAGATAGAGCGTTAATAGAGTCAACAACGTGAGTAAACAACGTAATTTCTCACATCAAGATGGCATAATTTACGACATAAACACAATGGGGTCATACATTGTAATATTCTTCTTCAAATTGTCCTAAGTATCCTTCGCATTTTATTGCACCTTACCGAGACAATGTTGCATTCATTATCATGTATTAGTAAGATCTTTAGATAACTGGTGATGAGTAGTCCATAAGATTCCATCATATAGTTAATACCCGTTCGGTTTGCACTAAAATTAGTCAAAAATAAAATGATACGGCTTTTGTCCGATTCCTGTTATTATGGCAAGCACAATGATCTCATATGCCTGCCCGATACATTTTTGCGCTGACGCATCTAATAAGCGATACAAATAATGTTAATTTGAGTAGGGTCATTATATATGAAGCACAATATCGGGACAGGTATAGTCGACCTCACAATTTTTATCAACAACACTCCAAATTTCAAGGTTTTATAAAACACAATATAATTTAGGTTCTGAAACCAGTCTGGCCTGGTATTGGCCTGTTGTGTGGTTTGTGCTTCTGTAAAGTCTGAGGACTTTCAGTCATTCGACAACTCGTGACGACTGTCAGAGATCTACTGATGTCAGCTGGCCCCAATATTTCATGTGCTTTCCGAGTGGGGTTGCATCATCTCTAAAATTTTCCAACCAGGACAAGAAACCCCAGATTTTGGAGCTTACAACCCGGACATTTAAGATTTTATTTTCATAACTTTTTTAAACCAAGTGTAGTTTCAACATATATTTTTTTTTACAAAAAAACACAAATGCGCAAGTTTGGATGTATGTATGTTACTCAATCACGCCAGAACGGCTAAAGAGATCTCGATGAAATTTAGCAAACATATGGATTATAGTCAGGAATAGCACATAGGCGATATTTTATTCCGGTATTATGTTCCCTTGGGATGATAAAACACTTTTGCCACGGGCGAAGCCGCTGGCAGAAGCTAGTGGACAATAAACAGACATGGCAATCCCGGGTAATTTTTTAATTAGGTATTTCGCTTTCTCCACCGAGTAAAATACCTGGATTAATATATAAATAAGTGGATAAGGTGGTAAAGTGACACACCAGTGACCTACATACGCTCGCGTTTAAATAAAACTTGTAGGTAGTTTCCTAGGCCAGGCTATCTACTTACTTATGTACTTAGCTACTTACATATATTATTGAATTAGACGAAATATCATTATGAAATTATTACCTATGAGAGTAATAAATTGTAGGTACGTACGTAGCCAGATTTAAAATAAATATTGTAAAAAATATTATATTTACAATCACAAAACCAGAAAAAGCTCAATTAGGTAGAAGGCGGACTGCCCTATCGCGTAATTACGTGACGCGAGCTTGTAGGTAATTATTTCAAGGACAGGGCCGAGTCACAATACTGTCAGATATCGTTACCGTGACAATAGCCAGTTTACAATTTGAACATCCTTTACACAACAACGCACAAAAACAAAATTCTTTACACCCAATAATACGTGCTTGTGTTTAACTGTATCAAATTATCAATCGATTTATGTCGTAAAATATAAATGATTTGACAGGTACCTGGATTGGCACTAGATGGCAGCACTGAACTGTCAGGTCCTGACGTCTGACGCCACCTAGTGCAAATCATTTCAGACAACTCTCATTGGGTTGACAACATTTATTGTTATTATTATATTATTGTTAAAAACAAAACACTACTTAGTGCAAATAACTTTAATTTCGGAAGTCGGTGTTAACCAAATTAAACGGGACCATCTCAGAAGGGTACAAAAAAAGAATCATCAAAATACAAAACAGACGAATTGAGAATCTCCTCCTTTTTGGGAAATCGGTTGAAAAGGAAATAGTATCTGCTTAGGGGATGATTAAAGTATTGAAAAATTGAGTAGTCTGTATAACTTCACCTGACACGTTTTCCGGAAATGTCCGGCAAATGCCAAACGCGGTGGTAATCCTACACAAAATGTGAATCATTACAAAATTAGGTAGGTATGTTTAGTTCAGCATGTTGACCGTGCGAATTTGATGCTTTCGTGTAAATTGGACGCCAACATGTCAATTGCCCCATAATAAAATACTACTACTATTGTAACGATTGTTATACCTAATAATATGAACATTACATAGGTAATTCAATTTTTTTGGCCACTGCCACAGTCAAATCACATCTCATAATATCACATCAAATCACATCTCATAATATCACATCAAATCACATCTCATAATATCACATCAAATCACATCTCATAATATCACATCAAATCACATCTCATAATATCACATCAAATCACATCTCATAATATCACATCAAATCACATCTCATAATATCACATCAAATCACATCTCATAATATCACGCCTGTACTCGCCAAAGAGTTAGGCTGAGAGAGAGTTTTAGTCTCATGTAGTAAACAGCCTATTAATCAAATAAAAAATATTATTTTTTTTACAAAAAAATACTAACGACCTCCAAATAAGAAAACTAAAAAGTGAAAAATAACTTTGTTTGTGGAAGTCGGTGTCTTCCGTAGATACCATTTTTTTTTTCGTTATGGACACCGAAAGTTTTTTATTTTTCTCTTTTTAGTTGTACCTACCTAATAGGCAAGTTGTTTAGTAAGTTACCTTAACGTCAGCATAGTCTAGAGATCTGTGTACCCCCTAAGAGCGTACTGGCGTGATGTTATGTTACGAAATGGTATAATCAATAAACACACATGCGATTGCAGCAATCCCGAGAGGTCTGCCGTTATTTACTGAAGAGTTCTGTTGTATATCTTCGAAGTTCTTCATCAGATCTTCACCAAATTAAAATGGGACCAATTTCCAAACATACTCTTTCAAACAAAAGAAAATTTCTAAATCCGTCCACAATTGACGGAGAACGGCGGTTTGGAAGAAAAAGAAATTGGGCTACCCACAATATGGCGCCCAAAATCCGCCATTTTTCTTGTTGCCAATTTTAATGTAGCCAGTGGTCGCAAGGTTAAGAAGAATCGATTGACGTAAGAATCATCAAAATCAACGAACGCCTCTAGATCGCCACATAGGAACAAACATATATACATAGACTGATCAACACATTACCCTCCTTCGACAGTCGGTTAAAAAACCAGTAGGCACAAACTTCAGCAATAAGCGGCAAGTAACAATTCATGTAACATTTTCTTAATTTCACATGCAAATAGCAAAGACTAAGGTCACCAGTAAACGTCTGCGGATTACCATCATAATGGCGGGCTAAGGCTGTTTCCACGAGACAATTTTATTCATTGCATATCATACGATTACAATGCCTTTAAATCTTGCTCACTTACGAGCATAGCGGCTCCATAGACAGACGACACGAAACTGGCAAGAAAATTTTAGACCGTAAACGCTATGTAAGTTCACCATGTCTGCCACAGGACCAGATGATTTTTTTATTTTTCAGCACCGTGGCAATGTACGCAGATTGTATTTTAACACGAATCTGGCGTCATCATCAATAGCCTTTTACAGTTCCCACAGCTGGGATACAAGCCTAGCCTCTGTGTGTGGGAATGGGCCGTAATCCACCACGCGGGCACAGTGCAGGTTGGTGGATGTTACATGTCTTCCCACGATGTTTTCCTTCACCGTTTTGAATCTTGCGTAGGTCTGGTGGATTTTCTTACCATGTACAAGCGGCATTAGACTGGTTCACGTGGTGTATTGTTTCATGGTATGTCTTTCAATGGCAAGGCTTAACACTGTGACAGTTCAACGTTCAAGCGTTCTTTAAAGCTCCGTAACGACCAGGCAACATTTGACGCGCAACATAATACACAACATGTTGCTTATCATCATGAACGGCAATGAGGAATTTTTGTTTAGTTGTGTTAATGTTGTTACAATGTCGGAAGACATATTTGGGCAAAACCTGTCGAGATTTCTTCAAAGGGTTCAAAATAATTATCGAAAGAGGTCTATAGACTTTGGCATGTTTAATTTATTTTAATTTATTGATGTAATATTAATATGTATTACTATTTTACTGTGTGTTATTTTGTTGTCAGGTTATTTTACTGTTATGTAATTTTGTATGTTTGTGACTTGTAGCATCACATTGGGTCAAACTATAAAGATGTTATAATTGGTGATAATAGACAAATAATAAATGTTTTTGCATTCCGTCATGTTGCGCGTCAGCTGGCAACGACGCCGAATATGTTGAGCGTCAAATGTTGCCTATTGGATACAAGGCTTAAGGCTCACTTCCGAGAAGAATGGCTCCAGCGACACTGATATTCAACGAAAGCAAGTCTTAAGCACCGTAAAATACGCATCGCTTACCTATTCGAATCAAACTACTCTGCTACTGTCGCGGCCGCTGTGATCGAAGTAGTTTGACTTTCTCTCCACGAATTTCCAGTGACGATGCCGTTCTGTTCGGAAATGAGCCTTTAGGCCGAGTACACCAGCCATTTTTTCACGGTATGTCATATTTTAATAACAATACCGTTCGTTTTGACAGTTCAACAACATTCATTGCGATTTTCACGCTGTCAACCGGACGAATTTTTACAAACTTTTTTAAACTATTTAGTTTCAAAAGTCCCGATGTCTGTTATGTTAATTGAAGCTTGCAAGTAAAATTTGACTCAATTCACGGTGTTCAATTGAACTGGAATTTTGCTGAAAAAAACTTGCTTACACATTTAAAGCAATAAGTCAGAGTATTCTTTAAAAAAAACTTTAGAATTTTGATACAGTGGAACGCAATGAGGGCTTATGGTAAGTGATCAACGCCACCTATAGACATCTGTAATACCAGAGGCATCGGATATACGGTGTCAATTTGGCATCACAGAAACAAAGCTAAACGTTTTGGGAATACTTTTATTATGCGTACAGCTAAGGAGTCTGTATTTCCTGATAGCTAGAACCTGGGAGTCTTTAAGTCAAGAGTGAATAGGTTTCTTCTAGGCAAGCGTGCTTCACCGTCGACCACATCATCGCTTACCATCAGGTGAGATAGTGGTCAAGCGCAAGCCAATAACACACGGTTGGCGCAGTGGTTGAGCGATTGACTGCTGCGCTGCGTGTCGCGGGTTCGATTCCCGCACGGAACAAATATTTGTATGGCCTACAGATAGTTGTTCCGGCTCTGGGTGTTGTGTATGTGGGTTTATATGTTTGTAAACGCACCCACGATACAGGAAGAAATTCCTAGTGTGTGACAACGTAATTTTTAAAAAATAAGTAAATAATAAAAAAAAACCTGAAATGTCTCATGGGTCTGCAATTACTGGGTCCGCTAGTCCGGCGCCCATTCGGCCATGCATACATTTCAAACCGAAACTCAGAAACACTAATACTCGTACAAAAATTATCTGCTAAATTTTTCCCGAAAAAATAACAGTATGAACTGTGTACTTTTCAGAGATGAAAAGTAAAATTTAAAAAACCCTTGACGCATTTTTATTTTATGCTGCATAATTCAACTAGTAGTAGACACGCTTCGATCGACAATCTATTGAACACGTAATTATGACATGATATCTTGCGAAAATACCCCGATTCAAGCAGTAAAACGCCCATAACTTTTGAACGGCTAAACAGATTTTCATCAAACATAGCTAAGAACACTCTCGATACGAAAAATTAAAAATCCTCAAAAACGAAATCAAAATCGGTTAATCCGTTTAGGAGCTATGACGCTACAGACATATACAAAAATACACAAACACCCACACGTCAAACTTATACACCTCTCTTTTTTCCGTCGGGAGTTAAAAATTAGCATTTGATACACCTTGTGCTTTCTTTTAGAGAAAGAGCTTCGTAATCGGATTATTTTAACTACTTTCAGATCACCTGTTACTTTGTAAACTCAGAATTATTAGGTACTAACTTTTGCCCTCGGCTTCGCTCGCAGTGAAGCCATTAATTTTATTTTTTTAATAAAAAGTATCCTGTTACTTCTAATACCTCCAAGAATATATGTACAAAGTTTCATGAGGATCGGTTCAGTAGTTTTTGCGTGAAAGCGTAACAAACAAACTTACATTCACATTCATAATATTAGTATTGAAGTATAGAAGTATAGATATTTATGTTCCCTGTATGTGTTTCCGGGCCGAATCCACCACGTCGGCCCAGACCTTGTTGGTGTTAAAATATAAAGAGATTGTGATAGAAATGTCGTGGTGGCACCGTGGCTAACACCGCACCTCTAGTGCTTGAGGTCGCGTGTATAAATCCGGGCAAGTACCAATGTGACTTTTTCAAATTAATATGTATTCTTAAATATATCATGGACTAGCTGACCCGGCAAACGTTGTTTTGCCATAAAAACATCAAACATTCATTTTTTGAATACATTGTATTTTTATCCTACCTATCTACCCTACCTCCCTACTTTACCTACCCTACCTACCCTACCCTACCCTATCTAACCTACCCTACCTACCTAACCTACCCTACCTACCTACCCATATTTTTTTGTTTTTAGTCCTTCCCTGTATTCTGGCGAACAAAACAAAAAAAGAATTATTAAAATCGGTGCTGCCGTTTTTGAGTTTTAGCGAGACTAACGAACAGCAATTGATCTGAAAACGGTGAAGGAAAAGTGTCTCAGGAAACCTGGACTTAAAAGGTTGGCAATCACCAACCCGTCTTGAGCAAGCGTGGTGATCAAAGCTCATACCTTCTCTCTATACGAAGAGGCATTTGTTCTGCAGTGCGACAGTAACAGACTGGTATTGTTATTGATGTTATAAAACCTTTTTAACAGCGGTTGAAGTTCACATTTGAATTGCAAGGCACCAGGCCATGTTGTTTGCACAAACTAACAATTAGGGTAGGTTGAGGTGAGTCATGCAAACCCTCTGTTTTGCCAAGGTTAAGCTTTGCATGCAGGTTTTATGCAAATATTTAGTGTTAACTTTTTTTTTAAATGTTCCAACACATTAGGAATCTCTCCAGCATCGTGGGGGCATTTAAACTCAAGAACACAAACAGCCAGTCCCGGCACAACTTCTGAACTACCTGTAGGCCATAAAAATTTTTTGATTCCGATACTCCCAGCGCTAACAAAGAAATTTTGGTTCAAATAAATGTCACTAGATGGCGCGATATGCATCATTTTGTTATTGAATTGTGTGTAAAATTAACGTTTTCTAGAATTGATCATAAACATTGTATTGTTCTTGTTTAATCAACTCCCCTAAGCATAAAATTATGGAGTATTGGGCTCTTCATTCACATTTCAAAGATTATTTGAACGTATCATTTAAAATTGTTTCCAATATATGGCGCGGTTTTGATTTCTGATGTATCCAATCGATTTTTTAAATTTGTATAGTAACACATTTTGGTACAATGAAACTAAAAACGTGCAAAAAAAATACTATAGAACAAATCGACACTATTTAAAGAAAAAATAGTCACGAACCGAGAAAAACCTTAAAATTAACCAGACAGAAATCCGGAAAAAACGAAAATCGAACCCATGTCAGAAGCAATCGCGTTTGAAGCCACTGGAGTCCAACAAAGCAAGGTGTTGATATTTCTGATTAGCAACTCCCAAATTACCACATGTTTTTCTCAATAGGTTATATAACAGTATTCGTAAGTAGTTTGTATTAGTTATTAGCAGTGGAACCACAGACATAAATCTAACTAGATAACGCAAGTCCAAATTTTAATTTTATAGTGTAAGATGTTTTCGGTATCATTTAATGCCTTTGTTTTATTTAATTAAAATGTTTCTGAATGTTTGTTCAATATTTTAGCATATGTGGTGCTTACCTGTAAAAAATTGTGACACTCATCTAGTTTTAAGTGAATGATTACTGTAATATTCTTAGTGTTAACAATTGTTGGTGAGCCTAATAAATTAATAAATCTGTATGAAAACCAAACGTGCTACTTTTTCACAAACAATTTAAAAACAAATTTACTTATCAATGAAAGAAAACATTTCTAATGCCTCGGCCAACTTTTCCTATACAGTATTTACAGCTCAATATGGCATAAAAAGGCATTTTCTAGATTTCGGTGGATTTCCGGTGCCGATAACGCTAAATGAAAAGCTCAAATTACGATCATTGATCGTAATTTTACTCCGTCTTTTGACACGCGAAGTACATACAATCGCGTCATCTAGTTAGATTTATATCTGTGAATGGAAATCAAGTGTCAAACGATACTAAAGCTTAGCAAATTAGCGGGGGTCGTAAAACGTGCGCGCGGGACTGGTGTCACCTGACGGGCGCGTCGTCGCCTCATTGCGCCGTCTCGTCTTTGGGTAGTAACATCACCCGCTACCCGCGCGGACCATCGGAGTGTCACGTACGAATTTGTTATAGTGATCATGCATTTGTATACTGGCCAGTATTTACCATAGTGTCTGCCTATTTGGAATACACAAACCAGTTCCGTGGTAAATACCCTTTTTTTGTAGGGATTATTCCACCGCACTATTCACAAACCACTGCAACTCCAGAATCAACAGTGGCGACCACTAGAAAAGCGCCGAGGCAATAAAGCTCGACGAAGTCCCGCAGAATGAATTTAACTGTCTTGGATTACGCAACGAAATAAATCAGAAAAGAATGACGGAGGAGTAAAAAAGAACATAATTTCCGCTTCCCTCCATATCAAGCAGGAGACAGAACAAACAAGGTCAATAGGCACAAAGGGTCGTTTACAACTGGGATAAGCCCAGTTGCCTAGCACCACAGATAAAAAATATCATCGATAACCTTTGGCAAGACTGGTGCCAGATTTTCTGATTTCTGAGTTCAGGAGTTGTTGGCAAGAGAAGTGCAGGACAATTATGATGTCTGCGTGATCTAATTCCACATTGTTTCGAATCGTGTGGAACTGGAAGCTGCCTTATCGCTTACCAACCTTTCAGACATGATTGCTTACAGATACCTAAACTCCATTTGAAATAACATAAGACATGTTTCCAAATCATTTTACAGTCCGTTCAACCGATTTTAGTTCTATCCCGTAAACATAAGGATGACATAAAAAGCATAAATCTGTTCCAAAACGAACTGTCTACTACTATTTGTCGTATCACCAACGCAATAGAAGTCAAAATCGGTTGAACGGGCTGTAAAATGGGCTAATTTAAACGTCTAAAGTTATCGCAAATGGAGTATAGTTATGATAATGAAGGGGACCTATTTTCAACATTATTTCCGTTGTGGCTCTATACCTATTACAATCTGTTTGGCGGTTTCCTCAAAAGGGTATGGCATTATTATTGATTGGTGAGCAGTGCTGGTCCAGTGGTATCAGCTGCGACTTAGAAGTTTTAAGGTCGTGGGTTCGAGCCTAGGCAGGCGCCATACTTTGTGTAAATTATTTCATCACCACTGCTCTCAAAACGGTGAAGGAAAACATCTTGAGGAAACCGGCATGTCTTAGAACCAAAAATTCAAAAACATGTGACATCCACCAACCCGCACTGGGCCCGCGTGGTGGATTACGGCCCATTCCCTCTCACAGAGAGGAGTCCGTTTCCCAGCAGTGGGAACATTAATGGCTGATGATGTAATGATGTGATTGATTGGTCTCTCAGATTTGTTTCGAAGTTTCTTCTTCAATTAGTTAGCTAGGAACAGCGACTGCGAATCAATATCCACCTATGGGTTCACTTAATTTTTCCAGCCAGGCTTAGCGAAGCTCTGGTGGTTAAGGGCTATCGGAGCTGATTGTGCGACGGTTTTTTTATTATTTAATTTAAATTATTTAATTATCACACTTCACACTAATATTATAAAGGAAAGTTTGTGAGTGTGTGTATGTATGTTTGTTACTTATTCGCGCTCAAATGGCTGGACGGATCTGGATGAAATTTGGCACATATAAAGATAAGATAAATTTATTTGTTTTAACATGTGTAACATGATACATGAATTTTACCGGACCAACAAGTTTTGCCTCACTCGGCGTACAAAATGAAAATAATTATGTTATTAATTTAAATTAAACTGGCAATTATAAATTGAATAAATTAATTTCACTTACATGTACAAAAATTAGAGTCAGTACTACAAAAAACATTTTTACAAAAAAATCCTACCGACTTCCAAATAAGAGAACTACAAAGTGAAAAATAACTTTATTTATGGAAGTCGGTGTCTTTCGTAGGTACCATTTTCTTTTTCGTTACGGACTTCCATAAATAAAGTTATTTTTCACTTTGTAGTTTTCTTATTTGGAAGTCGGTAGTATTTTTTTGTAATAAATCTTTTATTAGCTTTAATATTGAATTTAGATATTTTACGAGTAGTTATTTGCTGTCGGTCTGTTAGATATTATTTTAACAATTCCAAGTTATTACCTTTTATACCGTAGGCTTCAAGTTTTTCTAGCAGGATATTGTGGTCTACATAATCGAATACTTTGAACATGTCACAAACAGGTAAATACACAAGAAATAGATTATAGTCTGGAATAACACATAGGATACTTTTTATTTTGGAAATATGTTCCCTTGGGATAATTTTCGAAATTCACGCGGGCGATGTCGCTGGCAGAAGCTAGTTTATTTATAAACAACAAAAAATGTAGGTAGGGTAGGGTAGGTAGGATAGATAGGGTAGGTAGGGTAGATAGGGTAGGGTAGGTAGGTTAGGTAAGATAGGTAGGGTGGGTAGGGTAGAGTGAGAAATTCATCAACCAACTCGTTCTACATGGCTACGGCCCATTTAAGACGACTTGCAGAAAATAAAAATAAAAAATATTTTCATTCTGCAATTCGTCCCACCTTGCTTTTTGTGTGGCACTTTAAACTATATCAACGTTCGGTACAGTTACTAAGACAATATACACACATGTTTTTTTTGAGAATTTTTAGATTTGATTAACTATTTTATAACAAATTATTTTTTTTTTATTATTTCCACACTAACACTTTTGCTACTGACTGTAACTTTTCTGATTTTGATAGTAACGTGGGACGAGTTGCAGAATGAAAATATTATTTTGATTTTCTACAAGTCGTACTAAGGGGGCATCTAGAACGAGTTGATGAATTACTTGTAGGTGAGGTTGGTAGGATAGGGTAGGGTAGGGTAGGTTCCCCCCCGGTGGGTTCCCGCATTGTCGAGGCGGGGGGGCTCAGTAACCGTGGCTTGGACAACCACGGTGAAGCGAAGAGGAACCCGAGGAGGGGCCGCTCGTCAGGGCTTTTGCCGACAAGCCGACGACGTAGCGGCCAATAAGTAGGTTGCGGTGGCGTTTGGGCGCCATCGCAACTGAGGCGGGCCGCGATGTGGTACAGTAGGCATCGTGGCTGAGGGTTGGAGGCCGCGGCGGGAGAGGAGTGCCGGTATTACGGAGCGCCGCTCGCCCTACCCACCGCGGCCTGCGCGGGGTCGCCACCGTCTGATGGCGGATGCGGTGGGGCCGCAGGGGAGGAGGAGTGTCGGTATAGCGTTGGCCGCTCTCCCTATCTCCTGCGGCCGAAAAGTGGTAGGTGGCGGGGCCACTGTCCTGACCCGTCACAGGGGGACCAAGGGTGCCATACACGGGGTCGTCTGGCGCCCATGTGCTGGTTTGGTCCCTGAGGTGGTCACGGCGTACAGTGTGTTCTGGTGCGCCGGTGATGGGGGGTAAACCCCAGAGGAGGGTCCGGAGACGGACAGCCGCGGCGGGTCCGCGGTTGTATGCTAACGCGTTCCCGTGTTCCCGCCATAAG
Source organism: Orthosia gracilis (assembly GCA_947562075.1). Classification (NCBI taxonomy): domain Eukaryota; kingdom Metazoa; phylum Arthropoda; class Insecta; order Lepidoptera; family Noctuidae; genus Orthosia; species Orthosia gracilis. Next base: position 12,368,556 of record OX387277.1, read on the forward strand.
CGGCACAGGAGGACACCGTGGAGTTTTAGTGGGTTAGAGTCCCACATAACTGCGCTATCTCCCCGTGGTAGCGCAGTATGCATGAGCATTTCTCAACGCTAAAAAAAAAAAAAAAAAAAAAGGGTAGGGTAGGTTAGGTAGGCAGCCAGTCGAAGGGAGCGAAGTCGCGTGCACAGCTTGTACTATCATAAGTCACCATTAGAACCCGCGGTTTCCTTCCTCTATTGGTAACGGGAAGAATTACAAAAAAACCAACCGGAAATGTTGTTACAACTTAACAATAGCATACATAGGTACATAAAAACACGCCTTTTCCTCATGGTGGTAGGCAGAAACTACAGAACGCCACTGCTACGATCCTTACACACTTCTTTTACTACACTCACATTCATACATCTAGTCATACACACACGCCGGTTATGAGTACTGCGCAACTGACCTTTCTGAAGAGCATCATCAATAAGGTCTATGTATGTCATGTCCCATTTCGAGTAATAAACTGTTAATTAATATAAATAATGTAAACGATCGTGACTGTTTTACTACTGATCTGTGAAGCAATGCCCGTAATTTACTACATTCAATATCTACTCATCTCGTTGACAAACAAAGTTTTAAAGTTGTCAAAATTTGGTGGGGTTGTTTACCAACCAATGTATACCAATATTATGGAGCGGAAAGATTTTGTTGTTTGTTTGTACCGAATAGGCTCCGAAACTACTGGATCGATTTAAAAAATTCTTTCACCTATGGAAAGCTACATTATTCCCGAGTAACATAGGCTAAAAATTATTTTCAAAAAAGTTAGAGATCCTTATGAAAATTGCAATAATGTAACTAAAGTAGCTAAATGTTGCCTATAAAATTCATTATTTGGCGTGCGCTGGAGAAAACTATTGATGATACATAAAAATTATGTATAGGAGCACCACTTAAATATTTATTTTATTCTGTTTTTAGTATTTGTTGTTATAGCGGAAACAGAAATACATCATCTTTGAAAATTTCAAATGTCTAGCTGTCACAGTTCATGAGATACAGCCTGGTGAATGACAGACAGACATACGGACAGTGGAGTCTTAGTAATAGGGTCCCGTTTTTACCCTTTGGGTACGGAATCCTAAAAACGATTTGTACGCATCCAACGACTCTTGCCAACTAACGTGCCGGCAATTATATCATCCTTCAACCAACATGGCCCTCCGTGGTGCATTATTGTCCAGTGCGTCTCCCAGACGACTCACTACAGAGTGTTGATTATTAAGATTGATTTTAATAATCAACACACTGTTTAAGACTGATAATTAAGTCGATGATTTAATTCCGCCCAGCGCGTTCCATCATCGGACAACCAGACGCACGGCGATGCGTCATCGGAACATGGTGGACATCCCACCCATACGCACAAAACGTTTTGGGGACACTTTTATTATGCGTACAGCTAACAAGTGGTTGCTACAATCTAGGGGTCTTTAAGTCAAGAGTGAATAGGTTACTTCTAGGCAAGCGTGCTTCACCGTCGACCACATCATCGCTTACCATCAGGTGATATAGTGGTCAAGCGCGAGCCCATAGACAATAAAAAAGTACCCTATAACTAGGCACTTAACAAGAATCTTAAATTCACACTTACATCACGCAAACATATGAATAAGCGGGACACTGCACATAATTATTCGACCTTCTATCCACTCGTTTGTATGTATGTTTATCCACCTACTTACATCAAGAATTGATGGACTGATTGGATTTAGAATGTTGTTTGCTTCTTATACGGGACTGATATGAGTTTCTTAGAATCTTGGACAGATGGCGCCTTTTAATTTTGCTGGTATATACATAGCTCTAGACACCATAAGAAAGTCTGGAATAACATAGCATTCAGGTAGCCTTGCTACCAGCTTATAATGCCAGAACACAAAAGCAAAGGTTGTCTATAAATGTAAAGTACCTGGGCGTCCCAGCTCTGCTCGGTGGAAAATAGAGAAAACGACGTTTTCTAACAATGAAACCTAGCTAGATCGATTTATCCCCCCCGAAACCACATGCATACAAAATATCATGAAAATCGTTGGAGCCTTCCAACGCTGCGTCTTCCGACGACTCCATCGACCATCCGTTCCGCGAGCAATGTGCCCTGCCCACTGCCACATAAGTTTGGCAATTCTTCGGGCTATCTCGGTAACCTTGGTTCTCTTGCGGATGTCTTCGTGTCTGATTCGATCATGGAGGGAAACTCCAAGCATAGCTCTATCGCCCTTTGGGTGACTTTAAGCCTTCACTGTCTTTAAGTAATCACTGGCAACACACACTGGTCATAGACTTAAGAAAAGCTAGTATCAACTAAGAATGATGCACAAATATTTGTTATCATGGCAATAATTTGTACTCGATTAGCGAAAAGCTCTGACCTCAGTGATGGAAAGGTTGTAAAGGGACCTTTGTCGCTATAAACCGGAAATTAATTAATTTTGCCGCGCATAATGCTAGCCAGATGATGGCGGACCGTCAGAGGACGTACATTATGACAATTAACTGTGAATTAGCGTTGACAAGCGGAAATCAGGATGGTGGGTAAGGGTCAGCTCATACTGGGAAGCGACGCGGTTAGCGTTTTTATCCAACGACCGCGCGACCAAAAAATACAGAGTTTTGATTTAAACAGACTATACAATAAAAAATCTTTTTTACAAAAAAAATACTACCGACTTCCAACTAAAAACACTACAAAGTGAAAAATAACTTTCTTTTTCGAAGTCGGTGTCTTTGGTAGGTACCAATATTTTCGTTATGGACACCGACTTCGAAAAAGAAAGTTATTTTTCACTTTGTAGTGTTTTTAGTTGGAAGTCGGTAGTATTTTTTTTGTAAAAAAGATTTTTTATTTTTCACTTTTTAGTTGTTCCTATTAAGCAACTTGCTTTAGTGAGGTAGTAATGCCAGAATAGATTAACTGAATGCCATGAAACTTGATCATAACCTGTGAAATGAAAGTGTTTCAAGGTGAACTGTACACATCTGTGTACCCCTTTAGAGCGTACTGGCGTGATGTTATGTTATGAAATGGTATAAACAATAAAAAGACATGCGGTTGCAGCAATCCCGAGAGATTTGCCTTCATTTATTGAAGAGTTCTGCTGTATATCTCCGAAGTTCTTCATCAGATCTTCACCAAATTAAAATGGGACCAATTTCGAAACATACTCTAAAAATCAAAAAAAGAATTTTCAAAATCGGTCCACAATTGACGGAGATATCGGTGAACATACACAAAAAAAAAAAAAAAAAACAAACATGAAGTCGAACATAGAACCTCCTCCTTTTTTGGGAAGTCGGTTAAAAATGAGAAGGTTCAGCGATTTCTCCGTCAGTTGTGGACTGATTTTTTTATATTTCAATTTCGCAAGTCGGTGTCATGAAAAACCGCAATCAGAAACACCGACTTCCGAAATTGAAGTTATTTTCCACTTTGGAAGTTTTTATTTGGAAGTCGTTTGTATTTTTTGTAAAAAAATAATCTTTATATTTTCTTCCCGCCTGAACTTCAGCCTCGGTCTTCTTCTTTTCGTGTGAGGATGTGGCCACCTCTGGTGTCAGAGTTAATTAAGTCGCCTCTGGCAACCCCACAGGCCTCTGACTTAGCTATTTCAGACTTACATTAAGTATATAAGTCCAGGTTTCCTCACGATGTTTTCCTTCACCGTTGCCTGTGATGTCCAAGATAAACTTAGAAAGTACATATGAATGAAAAAGTCATTGTACTTGCCCGGATTTGAACCCACGACCTCAAGCACGAGAGGCGAAGACTTAGCCACTGGGCCTCGGTAGCCAATCCCAACGGAAATTAGTCAAGTACGCAGGAGATATTACAGATTGCAATCTTTGTTCCTTTACTATAAAAGTATGAAGGGCAACAATACGACATGATCGGTTGCTTTACATGCTTTACGAGACACATTCCACCATTTTCGAAACTTCGGAAAATAGCAATGTACACATGGCAATCAAACCCAAGACCCCACGCTCAGAAGTTTTGCATGCGATCGTGATGCCAACGGGGCAGTTAAATTGAATATGAACTGAATACTTACTAGGTACACAAAAAAGTACAAATTTCAGAAAGACAAATCAAATAAATGCCAATTTTAAATGCTGCGTGAATTCGAATTCTCCCACTGAAATGTATATCTTTTCGTGTAGTAAACTTATCTTTTCGTGTATCGTTGTCGAATTCGAATTCTAATTTTAAATGCCGCGGGGTGTATTCGAATTCTCTCACTGAAATTTATAGTGTGGTAAATAAAGTTCAATATTGTATCCCTATAGATAGGCAGTGCGAGCGTCGCGTATCACTGTAAGCTGACCCTTAGCGTTGACAAGCGGATATCAGTATGGCGGTTTAACGAGAACGGTAAACATAAATGTAGACGGTAAGTACTTTATAATCAGCATCACCATCAGCCTTTTCATGGTCCCACTGCTGGGACACAGGCCTCCTCTCTGTGAGAGAGGGATTGGACCATAATACACCACGCAGCCCAATGCAGGTTGGCGGATGTCACATATCTTCGAAGTTTTGGTTCTAGAACATTTTTCTCACGATGTTTTCATTCACCGTTTTAATCACGGGTTCCCAGAGCTAACAAAGAAAATTTTAGTTCAAATAAATGTCACTAGATGGCGCGATATGCATCGATTCGGTCTAGAATTGATCATAAAAATTATATGTTCTAACTCTCATAACCACGAAACTATGGAAAATTCACATTTCAGAGATTATTTGAACGGATCATTTAAAATTGATTCCAATAGATGGCGCGGTTTTTAATTTCTGAGGCTTGCAACTCGATTTTTTAAGAGTTAGCTAGCTAGAAAATCCTTGTACTATTAAAAACTGTCCTGCAGTTTGGCAGAAGATTTGTATAATACCTACTCATGTAACTTTTGACGAAAATAATTTAAAAAAAATATTGTGACAGTTTGTGAGGAATGGATGTTGTTACTCTGTCACGCAAAAACTACTGTACGGATTTTGATTAACTTTTCAGTAATATAGCTCATACATTAGAATAACACACAAGGTATAATTTATAAGGATATATAGACGACTTACTAATTCCATGCGGGCGGCAGCTAGTCTTACTAGTGTTATAAATGCGAAAGTTTGGATGGATGTTTATTTGTTACTCAAACACGCCAGAACGGCTGAACGGATCTGGATGGAATTTGACATAGAGATAGATTATATTCTGGAATAACACATAGGCTACTTTTTATCCCAGTAGTATTATTTATGATAATTTCCGAATACAACGCGGGCGAAGCCGATGGCAGAAGCTAGGACTTTATCAGCAGTACCGCTTGTATCCACTAGACCAGCAAAGCAATAAAAGGTATTCCTACACAAGTAAATTCATTGCTTACCTGACCTACATACCTACACAGTTACCCGATACAAGTATGTAAGTATTTAGTACTGCATTCAGTAATTTCCTGTGTACAATTAGTTGGAAATTTCAAGCATTATGGTCATTATTTACTGGTGGTCGGCAGTGCGATTTATTTATTTATTGAAGACGGAACCACACTGACGTGGCGTGGCGTGTCGTGGCGCCTTCCGACGCAGTTGATTGGCTACAAAACTCGTTGCGTTATGACGTAGGCTGGAACAGAATCGTTTGATTGGTGGATCCCGCGCCACGCCACACCACGAAACGTAAGTGTGGTTCCGACTTAAAGTCTTCATGCACAAAGAGTAAAAATGTCTTCATGCACAAAGTCTTAGGCATTCTTTACCAGTCAACTAATGATAAGGACTCTTAGGCCCAGTTTTTGATCCGTATTTAACGAATGGAATATGCGAACCAATGGTTTCAAATTTCGCTGAAATGCGTTTTTTCATTAATTATTATTTTTAACCCTCCAACTTATTTGACCGTTTGTGAGTCTATCACAAACGGTCAAATAAGTTGGAGGGTTAATTATTTGATTATTTGTTAGACTAACAACTGATGAATTAACTCGTTTTGTCGAAATTTAAAACTACGCATCAAAAAACTGGATGTAGCCGCTATTATTTTTAACTCCCGACGGAAAAAGAGGGGTGTTATAAGTTTGACGTGTGTACCTGTGTGATTGTGCATTTGTCTGTGGCATCGTAGCTCCTAAACGGATGAACCAAAGACATAGAAGCACAACATGTCTTTTTTATGTATGGAATATCTTTTTAATTGGTCCAATACTGGAGGAGGAAATAGGCGAGAGCCAAACCTCGAATAGTCATAATTCGAGGTTTGGCTCTCGCCTTTACTTAGGCAATTCAGTCGGAGCTCTCTGCCCGCCGTTTCTCTTAATGGCAATTTTTTACAGGTTTTCAAGATTAAAATGTTCTATCAATCTGCCTAGCCTTTTCCCAACCATATTGGGGTCGGCTTCCAGTCTTAACGGATTCAGCTGAGCACTAGTGTTTTACGTCGAGCGACTGCCTATCTGACATCCACAACCCAGTAACTGGGTAACAAGGTACCCCTTGGCAAGACTGGTGTCAGATCTCAAGCTTCTGACTACCCGTAACGACTGTCAAAGATCTTCAAATGACAGCCGGGACCAACGGCTTAACATGCTTGCTGAGGCACGGACGAAACTCGGTATGATGAAAATGGTCACCAATCCACGGACCGACCTCGTCAAGCACTGCTTAACCTTGAAGATCGACCCGTGCGGCTGTTATTATTTAGCCACGAGCTCCTCCTCCTAAAATGCGATAAACAAATTAAATTGATATAATTCAGAAACCGGGGTTAAAGCCCGTTCAGCCCTTGACACAGATGAATGCAAGCGTAACTGCGTTTTTCGTACGAATCAATACACTTTTTTTTGTTTCTCGTCCGTATTCATTGGAGCCAATTGATGACAAGGTCGAAACTGTAGCCGAAGCGTTTAATTGAACTGTAAATGTTAAGTCTATGGTTTCAATTGTTCATTGGACAACTAGTCAGTATCCATTGGTTCGCTTACGTATTCAGTCGCAAGTTTTTAGGGTTCAGTACTTCAAAAGGTAAAAAAGGAACCCTTATTAGATCACTCTCTTGTCCGTCTGTCTGTCCGTGTGTCACCACCGATTTTCTCAGGAACGGGTGGACCTAGCAAGTTGAAATTTATACCAGATACTGAGGTCTATAGACCCTATTTAGTGTATAAAAATCAAGATCCTGAGTCAACACGATAAAAAGATGTGGGCAATTTAGATATTCGCGGCAACTTGTAAGTACCAAAATTTACCTACAACAAAAATAAAGGAAAAATTCCAAAAATATAAAAAAGTTGAAATGTAAGGTAAATTATGGTACTTTCAAGTATTCGCGAAAATCGAAATTTGCCCGTATCTTTAAAACTTAGCCACCAATAAAAATGATACCAATTTTATTATGGCGGTATAATGGGTACGGAACCCTCGGCGCACGAGTTCGACTCGCACTTGACCGGTTTTTTTATTTTTGTTGACAGGCTCGCGTTGGACCACTATCTCGCCTGATGGTAAGCGTTGATGTGGTCGACGGTGAAGCACGCTCGCCTAGAAGAAACCTATTCACTCTTGATTTAAAGAACCCTAGTTTGTAGCTATCGGGAAACACAAACTCCGGCAGGGAACCTCACTGCAAAGCTGTACGCACAATGAAAGTATTCTCAAAACGGTAACGTTGCGAGCAAATCCTATAAATCAGTATGCTTATTCCGAAACCCACTCGACCGTTATACCACCGTAAACGTTCTCGTATGTCAATTTGGATACAAAATAAAAGACGAAAAGACGTAAACAAGAAGAAAATCATGCTGTGCAGTCAAAAAAGCCCTCCAAATGTTCTACTGTGGAACCACTTTTCAACCTTATTGCTATGGTCTTGCGTAAGCGGGGGCGAAAAGAAACATGTTCGACCGGACACTGTCTTAGGTCCTGCCTGATTCTCTTAAACTCAGACTCGCCAACGCTCAACTTGGTCTTAGAAATGTGAAATTTTGCACAGAGGCTCCTTTTTTAGGGTACCGTACCCAAAGGGTAAAAACGGGACCCCTTTACTAAGACTCCACTGTCCGTCTGTCACCAGGCTTTATCTCGATCCGTGATAGCTAAACAGTTGAAATTTTCACGGATGATGTATTTCTGTTGCCGCTATAACATTAAAACAGAATAAAATAAATATTTAAGTTTTGTAGTTTTATTTTTGCAATAATGGTACGGAACCCTTCGTCCGCGAGTCCGACTCGCACTTGGCCGGTATTTGTGTAGACCGAGAATAAGGATTTTCAAAATTCGCACGGCACATGCTATAGCTAGCGAAATTACTCGTAAGTTACACAAGAAATTAAACCAAATGATCCACGCATACCACTTGCACCTTGATTCAATATGAGTCATGTATAGGCACTCAATCAAATAGGTACAGGAAAATCACAAGGAAACGTGTCATTTCAACCATTTAGGTTCAAAAGGTGTTTGCCAACGAACAATCGATCACGTTATTGACAACATTGAGGGTTTTAAGAAGTCAGTTTTAAGATAACAACATTGAGGGTCAAGTGTTTGTGATAATATTGGATGAAATGAAACAGTTGAACTTTTATGTTGGATTGTGGAGGGCAGATAGGCACAAATAGGCAGTTACGATATGCATGGATTTGTTACTGAATTGTGTGTAAAATTATCTTCGATCCATGCCAGAGATTATTTGACATCAAGGATAAATAAAAAACCGGCCAAGTGCGTGTCGGACTTCATACATTTTGGGTTCCGTACCAAACCACAATATTAAGTTATTTGTAATAGGAAAACAGACGGAATTTCAAAATATATTCAGATTTATCAATATATTGGTAATTGTTAGTAAAATATATGCAATAATAAACATTATCACCAACTTAACATCAGGTACTACATTTTGCAAAAAAAGCAAATGATCCGTTCAAATAATCTTTGAAATGTAAATTAAGAGCCCAATAATCCATAATTTTGTACTTAGGAGGGTTGATTAAACAAGAACATACAAATTTTATGTTCAATTCCAGAAAATGTAAATTTTACACACATTCAACAACAGATAGATACATATCGTGCCATCTATTGAGATTTATTTGAAACAAATTTCCTTTCTTAGCGCTGAGACCCCGTGCTAAAGCTTCCCAGGGCACGAACATCAGCAATGAAGGACACGAATAAGAAGAAAGGGACTTGGTGACAACGCTGCTTAAAATACGACACAAGCCCAGACAGCCTGCTATGCGCAACGAACTTTTTGTAATAATAAGAGTTGACATTTCTTGCTTATTTATAAGGGCCGATTTCACCAATAAAACTAATCGCGATCAGTTCAACTTATTTTATACAAATTCAACGTTCGTCTCAACCAATCAGAACGCTGTTTTTGCATAAACCGAGTTTAGTTGAAATAATCGCGGTTAGTTTTATTGGTGAAATCGGCTCTTAGCCCTTAGCGTTGCAGTGTTCGATCTGTTGTTGTAAATAGAACAACTTTAGATGATTTTGACTACAGCAAAAGCAGACCAGTAGGCAGGCAGGCACTTAACTTTGCGTAAATGATTTCATCGCTACTGTTCTTAAAACGGTGAAGAAAAACATCGGCGAAAACATGATGACCGAAAATGGTCCAAGAACAAATAAAAAATCGGCTTAGGGATAGATTGGACCTTGAACGACAGGATACTTAATATCCGGTATAATCAAATTAAAACAAACACACGCGGGCGAAACCGCGGACATGAGCTATTCACGAATAAATGACAAACGCAGGGATGTAATAAGGATGTTTCCTGGGTAGATAAATGATAATGAATTCTATTTAGTCCGTCAGTGAAATCTATATATATAAAAATGAAACCCGTTTTCCGTTGTCACGGCATCACGCGTGAACTGCTGGACCGATTTCGCTAATTCTTTTTTTGTTGTGTTGATTATTGTTAGGAGAAGGTTCTTATGAAAGAAAAATTAAAAACAAAAAAAAAAGAATTGTAGATAGGTAGGGTAGGTATGTAGTTAGGGTAGGTATGTAGGTAGGGTAGGGTAGGGTAGGGTAGGGTAGGGTAGGTAGGGTAGGGTATGTAGGGTAGGGTAGGGTAGGGTAGGTAGGGTAGGGTAGGGTAGGGTAGGTAGGGTAGGGTAGGGTAGGGTAGGTAGGGTAGGGTAGGGTAGCTAGTGTAGGGTAGGGTAGGTAGGGTAGGTAGGGTAGGGTAGGGTAGGGTAGGTAGGGTAGGTAGGGTAGGTAGGGTAGGTAGGGTAGGTAGGGTAGGTAGTGTAGGTAGGTAAGTAGCCAATTGACGGGAGCGAAGCCCCGGGGGTCAGCTAGTTATATAATAATATTGGACCCGTATTTTTTGCTTTATCAAATTCTATGTACCTGCCTATCACCTACCTACCAACCTATTCAACTGTCATACTGATCAACCTACCCTATCCTACATACCTACCTACCCTACGCTACATACCTACCCTATCCTACATGCCCTACTCATCCTACCCTACCTAGTACCTACCTAGGTAGGTACCTACCAATTTGTAAAACTGTTTTATTTGATTATGAATTAATACTACAACAAGAATGTTACCAACTTTAGTTTCTATCAGCGATCTAATTAAATTTTAGAACACAAAAGCTGCTATTGTGACTTAACTATGATAGTTAGATATATTCTCTGACAGGCTTTTTTTGTAGTTAATAATGAGGATTTTAATAATGTGGTACATAATTTTTATGTATCATCAGTAGTTTTCTCAGCGCACGCCAAATAATGAATTTGAAAGGTAAACTTTTGCTACTTTGGGTTACATTATTGCAATTTTCATATGGATCTCTAATTTTTTTGAAAATAATTTATAGCCTATGTTACTCGGGAATAATGTAGCTTTCCATATGTGAAAGTATTTAAAATCGGTCCAGTAGTTTTGGAGCCTATTTGGTACAAAAAAACAAAAAAATCTTTCCTTTTTATAATATTGGTATAGAAATAAAAATTGACAAAGATAAAGCGCATCAAATTTCAGGAGTGGGGGCTTGTGACGTCACTTTGTCTGTATAAAGTGTGCGCACACCGTGACGACACACGATATTTCAACGCACTGTGTCGTCGTAATTTTTACTTTTATGTTTTATTTTTGTAGATGACTAAAGTGCATTTGAAATAACATTAGACATGTTTCCAAATCATTTTACAGTCCGTTCAACCGATTTTTGGTCTTATCCCGTAATCATAAGGATGACATAAAAAGCATAAACCTGTTACCAAAACCAACTCTTTACTACAGCTACCACTTGTCGTATTTTCCAACGCAATAGAAGTCAAAATCGGGTGTACGGGCTGTAAAATGGGCTAATTTAAACGTCTAATGTTATCGCAAATGGAGTACCTATACGTATTTTTTCTATACTCTATAATGTCATCTTTCTCTGTCACCCTAGGGTTTGCTGTAAGAGAACTCAACATTGAGTTAAGCTCGCCTTTGTACATGTACTTTATTATCACACTGTATGAAATGTTGTTTTTGGTGTACAATAAAGAATTAAGAATTAATTAAGAATGATGTCAACATGTTTTCATTAATATTCCCTCTTTATACAAATACATACTAGCTTCTACCAGCGGCTTCGCCCGCGTGCTTGTTGGAAACTATCTCTAGGGTACCTAATATCGAGATAAAAAGTATTGTATAAATGTCCTAATCCCCGTATGCCAAGTTTCATATAAATGTGTTCAGCCGTTGAGGCGTGAAAAGGGAACAGACAGACAGAAAGAGTAACTTCGCATTTATAATATTAGTATGGATACCTAATGGTGCCATACAATTGTTTTACTGTTTTATTTCATTGTCTGTGATATTAGATTTTTTATGTGACAAGGTAGGTATGCCAAACTTTTTATAACCCCCGACGGAATAAGTTTGACGTGTGTACCTGTGTGTTTGTCGGTGGCATCATAGCTTCTAAACGGATGAACCGATTTAGATCGTGTTTATTTTTATTGAGACTTTATCGAGAGTGTTGTTAGTTATGTTTGATGAAAAGTGGTTCAGCCGTTCAAATGTTATGGCCGTTTTACTGTTTGTTTGTTCGTAAGATATCTTGTAATAATTACTTGTTCGATAGATTGTCGATCGAAGCGTGTCTACTACTATATAAATTATGTAGCCTGAAATAATGTGTCGAGAATTTTATAAATTTTATTTTTTTTCCTGTCCATAGTTATTATTGTTTTTATTCAAAGTCAAAGTCAAAGCCATTTATTTGCGTTAAATGCGGTACAAGAGATGGTATAAATGAGTTATTAGCACAATGACACATTTCGCCATAATTTGGCATGCAAATATTAAGATATTGAATTAAGGTGCTTACAATAAGCAGATCTCTAATAATCTAATAACACATTGTTTTTATTAGGTGTTGAACCTGTTATATGTTTAATAAACTCTCCAAAACACTTAGTTTACTTACTAAAGTAGACTATGAAATTATATGGTTAACAACACATAAAATATAAATCAAATAATACCATAAAAGGCATTAAGTAGAAATTACAACAACTAATAACAAGATAATCTACAATGCATTCCTGTAATGATAAGATTGACATAAAACACAATATATACCAGCATTGTTTTAGTATAAAATTGTATCATTCCTCGACCATATTTGCTATACAATGAACAATCAGCTGATATTCTGTTTTTAAATCAGATTTTTTTTTTATATTATGCACGGCGGCAAAGGCAGACGTGACAGAATGCCCATTTTTATGAGTTGTGGCTTGAATTCTAATTTCAAATGTCTTTAGCGTGTCCAATCACCTCTAAGTGGAAAGCAAATGGATATAGGGCGCTGAACTAAGGCCCTTTTTAACTTTGAATGATTTAGCTGTTGTATTAGAGTTCCGTACTCGAAGGGTCCAAACGGAGCCCTATTGCTGTCACTCACGTGTCTGTATGTCCATCATTCTGTCACACGGATTTTACAGTCAAACCCTTGGAGTTACAGTCTTGAAATTTTCACAGTATAAGTATCTTATTGACCCAAAGCCATACCGATTGTCAAAAAATATTTTTGAATGTTTTTACAAGAAAAGTGTGGCGCGAAAAAAATATTGATCTACCACATTGAGGGGGTATCGTTGTTTAGTTTGTTGAGAAGTCACCAAAGTCAGCATTTTTTTTACAAAATTTTGTTTTGAATAATTTTCTAAAAATTCGGTTCACATAAATCTCACTAGATGGCGCGACATGCACCGACTTGTTGACTTGAATTGTGTGTAAAATTAAAATTTTCTGGGATTGAACAAAGAAATTGTATGTTCTTGTTTAATCAACTCTCCGAACAGAAAATTATGGAATATTGGGCTCTTAATTCACTTTTCAAAGATTACGGATCATTTAAATTGATGCCCATAGATGGCGCGGTTTTAGAGGCATTCCATTCGATTGTTTAAATTTGTATTGTAACACATTTTGGTGCAATGAAACTGTAAAAACGTGTATTTAAAGAAAAAAATATTCATGTATCGAGTAAACCCTTTTACTTGCAAGTCGCTGCTAACACCATCTATCTAGCGCCATGGAACGGAACACAACGCGAACGATGTACAAAAAATAATCAGTAAAATCAGACGAAAAACGCTAGTTACGTCGGCACGGTTTCTTTGTATGGGATGAGGCATCTGTATGCTAGTATTATATTATCTTTTGCTGTATGCACAAATAAAACCAAATATGTCTTTTAATCTCTTTACTTCTTATATGAGCAAAAGGTGCATATTCCCTTGCAACTGTAGATGTATTTATAGTATCTGTGTACTGACGTTGTTGGTATACGTGACGAACAATACCCAGGACCTGGCACATGCATAGAATATTAATAGCAGGTTTCCTCAAGTTTTCCTGTACCGCACTGTATTGTCTCTTAGTTAGGTACATAAATAAATCTAAGTACTTATATAAAAAATCTACTGGCGTATATACAGGGTTTTTTAAGTGGGCGTGGATGACGAAATCCGAAACTATAAGGAATAGTGGAAAACACTCAAAGTAGTCACGAAGCCAATTTTGATGAAAATTCAAACCGCACTTTTTTTTATTTAAAACTAGCTGACCCGGCGAACTTCGTTCCGTCTAACAAAATTCTAAAATAAACGTAGCCTAAGTTACTCCTTATTACATCGGCTACCTGCCAATAAAAGTCCCGTCAAAATCGGTTCAGCCATTTCGGAGATTAGCCGGAACAGACAGACAGACAGACAAAAATTGAAAATAATGTTATTTTGGTGTATGTACCGTATGTATATGTCGTAGGGTAATTTGATACTTCGAATCTTCGCGAAAATCCTAGGGGTTTTGCGAAAACGCGGATAATTAGACATAGGCGAAGCTTAGGGCACCCCGACACGGACAGGTTAGGTTCGAACGAGATGACGGGAGCTGAAGTGAGCGAGCAAAGCGAGCGAACTCAGCTCCCGTCATCTCGTTCGTGTTAGGTTACTTTAGACCCTGCGGACGGAAATAGGAGCCCCGCGCAGCGGGGCTCCGTCGACTATGTTGCCAAAGTACTAATCGTACTTGGATAATTTTTCGCCTATGTCTAATTATCCGCGTTTTCGCAAAACCCCTAGGATTTTCGCGAAGATTCGAATTATCAAATCATCCTACGACATATACAAGTAGTAAAAAACGGTTATTTCAATATTACAAACAGACACTCCAATTTTATTTATATGTATAAATAGGCTCGCGCTTGACCACTAGCTCACCTGATGATTAGCGATGATGTGAATTGTGCATCATTGTTTTTTTTTTAAATCAGTTTTCCTAGCCAGGAATCAAACCCGTTGATTTTACGCTTTTATTTAACTTGCAATGTATGTATGTATGTAAGTGTGTTCGGGTAAAATCTTGCAACTGAATTTTAAAGCAGTTATCCTCCACCGATTAAGATGAAATTTTGCATACACGTTTAGTTTGGATGACAATGCATGTTTAGCTAAGTGGCGTCATTCTAAATCTAATATGGCGGACGGCCCAAGATGGCGGACCAATAATTTTTTGTGCACTGCCATATGGGTATCAAATGAAGAATACGAAAAAAAATTGTTTTAAATAAAAGATTTTTAAAGAATAAATTTATTATTATTACCTATATTTTACAAACAAATACCAATATGTTGATAAATCAGTGTGGGAGCACCTTAACAATGTGATCAAATATTTGTTTGGAATGTTTTACAAATTTTTGTAAACATTTTTAACAGCGGTGTGTGAGCACTATTATACACAACTTATACACAACTAGCGAAATGTGGGCGTATTTTAGTTGTATCTCTATCACCCCTTGGGGAGTACCTGCGTGATGCTATGTGTGTTAAATGTATAGTGCGCGGCACGTAAGTTGAAAAAAATGTGCGCGGCACGTAAGTTGAAAAAAAGTTCTAACGTTTTATTGAAATTAAACGATTTTTCTTCTTTTCATACGACCTAGCCGTTGGTTAGGTCATTTATTAGGGATTAATTTCGATTGAAATCGTTTAATTTCAATAAAACGTTAGTACATTTTGTTCTACTTACGTACCGCGCACTATAAATATAGTATATCATACCTTCACAAATACAAAAAAAAAATGTTTAAAAAGCCAGATAAATTTTCAGTATTATTGAACCCGTTTATCTAAAAAACTGGCGCTATTTGGAGTCTGTTATCAGTAAATACTGGCTGAGATAACATCTCTTATCATCACGGGTTCTGGTATATGATGTTAGCGTAGGACTTAATGCTGTTGGATTATATGAGTTGCGTTGTTTAATTTGGGTTTTATTGAGCTGTGGGATTAGTAGAATGGCCTTCATGATCATTCATCCAATATAAAGGGATGGTCACCCATCCACGATCCACGATTACCGCTTATTATGATGGTCGATGGGGCACAAAAGTTCTGGGGTGACGACCGCGAACCGGAAGACGTAGCGCTTGAAGGCCTCGCTCAAGTGCTTGAGGATACAAGACGTACAGGACCGACCTATGTGTCGACGCTTGGAGGAGGCCTATGTCTAGCAGTGGACATATTTCGGCTGAAAGAATGCTGATAAGTAGAAATGACTTAACTTCCGTTCAAGGCCATTCTTATCGATATTATGATCACACAATCACACCGCATGATCGACCCAGATTCTTCGGTACGTAACAATAGCTCCGTAATAACTGCAAGAGTATTTACAAAACATTCACAGTTCCACGTGGTACGATCAACTGCACATCAGAAACAATTGAACTACGAATATCGACCTTATTATTCATCGTGTCGATAATTCCATTTAGAGATTTTAAGTTAGATATTGTGCGACCAGAAATCTAGCCTCGTCGACAGCCCTAGCGCTGGCCTCGCACAGGAGAGACCAGGACAACAGATGGGGCATCGTTTGCGGTGTGGTTCCACAGTCACATTGTGGCTGATCGGAGTACCCCAATCTGGCCAGGTTATACCTACAGCGGCCCACTTGGCTTCGCAGCCTATTTAGGGATTTCCAGGTAGGCCATGGCAGTTTATGCCCCGCTGGGAACTTTTCTGCAGGATTGATATAGTCTGTTGGAACATGCAGGAAACTATACGGGGGTATTTGAGGAGCCAGTTACCTGCGTGCCTCGCTAGGGCTGTGCTCGTTTGTTTTAACTGACTTAAGGAAGCTGTTCCGACTCTTTACTCGCCCGCTTGATTTCTCTTTTTGCAATTGATTGTATTACCAGGATCCAGAGAACACGTGCAAATATGCATGAATGGGAGGAAACGTAACATATGTGTATGTGTGTGTGTATTAACGTAATATTTACATTTTACGCGCGCGCTATGGCTTTCTTTACATAACAACCTTTTATTTTATATCATAACATCACAATTACGCCTGTTTTCGAGTTGGGTAGAAGTGCACGTGCACCTGTACATGTAAATTTTGCCACTTATGTTTAACTTTTATTTAATTGAGGGCGTGCCATCAACCGGACACGGCGCTGAACAGTGGTGGTACAATGATAAAGGCCCAGAGTCTCCCCACTTAAGACGGTAACACACTTACGTGTCTTGGCGTGGCGTGGCGCAGGATCCACCAATCAAACGACTCTGTTCCAGCCTACGTCATAGCATAACGAGTTTTGCAGCCAATTAACTGCGTCAGAAGGCGCCACGCCACGCCACGACACTTAAGTGTGTTTCCGTCTTTACGTGTCGTAGGTAGTGCCCTCGTAGGTTCGATCCTGGCGCTTTACTTTGTGTGAATTATTTCATCACCACTGCTCTAAAAACGGTGAAGACAAACATCGTGAGGAAATCGGCGAGTCCTAGAACCAAATTTCGATTTCCACCAACCCGCATTGGGCCTGCGTGGTGGATTAAGGCCCATTCCCTCTCTCACATAGAGAAGGCCTGTGTTCCAGCTGTGGGAACTTTAGGCTTATGATGGGCACAACTCCAAACTGACTGCTATTAAGAAAATCTAGATGGAAAAACCCAATAACCCATTATCCGACCTGGGATTTGAACCTAGGACCTCATGCATTAGCCACCACTAAAGCAACGAGACAGTTTTTATTTTCCAATCCAAACAAATATTATATAAACGCGAAAGTAACTCTGTCTTTCTGTCTGTCTGTTACTTTTTCACGCTTAAACTGCTGAACTATTTTGACGAATTTTCTGTATCTAAAGTCTCCGCCAATTAACGAAAAAAAAAAAAAGTCATTGATCCTTGAACTTGAACTTGAAAACATGATTTTTTGTTTACTGAGATTTTTTTTCATTTTTGGTCTTAAATAAAAGGTATCGGCATAGAATCATTTTATCAGTTTCAATCATGTTAATCGGTCCACGCATTCATGAGATATTAACTCTGAATGCCAAATGAAAAGGTCAAGCACGCCCCTTACCGCGATACGTTTGTTTTGACCGTGTAAGCGACACTGCCTTTACACTTTTTTCGTATCGTTTTGAAATATTGGAATACATTGGTAGACAGGTGTTAACGACTTTTTTTTTTATCTAGCAGTGCTTTTAGAGATAGATTAGACCTTGGAGAAGGTCATGAGATAATTTTCGAATAATACGCGGTAGAATTGCCAAACTTAAGTGGCAGTGGGCAGGGCACATTGCTCGTAGAACGGATGGCCGATGGGGCCGAAAAGTTCTGGAATGGCGACCGCGAACCGGAAGACGATACGTTGGAAGGCCTCCCACTAGGTGGACCGATATGACCTGGTTAAGGTTGCGGGAAGGAGTTGGATGCGAGACGCACGGGATCGGTCAATGTGGCGACGCCTGGGGGAGGCCTATGTCCAGCAGTGGACGTCTTTCGGCTGAAATGATGATGATGATGATGACGCGGGCGAAGCCACTGGGAGAAACTGGTATATAATAAAATTCCATTATAAAACGCAAATCGAGGTCGTTAAAATTAGACCGTTATCAAAGACTAATTAAAAATTCTCGCTTATCGGTCTCATAATTGAAAATGAAAAGGTAAATACAATTTTTAATTACCAATCAGGATTAAGCACTTTATAATGTATTATAATCTTTTAAATATACTTTAATTTCGGTACATTTTTTTTCCTTTTAGGGTTCCGTACCCAAAGGGTAAAAAAGGAATCCTATTACTAAGGCGGTCCGTCTATCTGTCCTTCTGTATCTCATGAACCGTGAAAGCTAGACAGTTAAAATTTTCACACGATGTAGTATTTCTGTTGCCGCTATAATAACAAATACTAAAAACAGAAAAATATAAATATTTAATTGGGGCTCCCATAAAACAAACGAGATTTTTTTGCGGTTTTTTGGGATGGGGTGGTACGGAACCCTTCGTGCGCGAGTCCAACTTGCACTTGGCCGATTTTTTATGTATGTTACCCGATTACTCAAAGGCGCCTGGACCGATTTGGAAAATTCTTCTTTTGTTTGAAAGGGTCTAACTACCCAGTTGGTCCAATAGTCATAAGGGCAGGCTCTGATGATGGGATCCTGGAGAAATCGAGGGAACTCCTCAAGTATAATAGGCATACATATGGCGATTTGAGTATTTTCATCAACAATGCAAATATTTGCACTCAGAGAGTATCATTTTGGCGATAAAGAAGACCACAGACGGCCCAGTGGACCTCCATAATGCTAAGTATGTCACGGGTATAAGATAACTCGAATAGTTAACCGACCATGATGAAGCAAATACTTATAAATAAATGGTACTGATGAAAATGATACCATCGAACTGATCTCTGGCACTGGAACTCCGCAATAAAACAATGTATCCTAGTCGTGTTTGGGCTTATTGGAAACGTCATGAAATGTACTTTGGCTTTAAATGATTTTCATTGTAATTGAAGGTATCTATTTACCTAAACTTAAAATAGATACATAAAAAACTTCTTAACAAAAAGATCAAACCGACTTACAAAACACATCAAAACAAAACATAATTTTCTTTTCGAAGTCGGTATCGAAAATCGGAAAACAATAGGTACCAAAGACACCGACTTCGGAAAAGAAAGTGATTTTTGGTTTTGTAATGATTTGTTGTGGAATACGGTATGTTTTATTTTTTATTTTTTAATAGTGTTCTAGAATCCTAATACTAAAGTTGTCAAAAATAAAAGGCCCGTTTTGACAGCTATAAAAATACTTAATAATAATTAAACTTGATGCTTGCGAATGATACTCGTTTTTATAGTGTATGGGTAACATAGTAATTAATTAGGATTATGAATTTGATTTTTCAATTTCTTACATGTAAATGTACTGCATGTAAATGAGAAACGTCAACGGACTTCTTAGATTGTGACGACTTTATATAATACTAGCTGACCCGGCAAACTTCGCTCCGCCTAGCAAATTTCTAAAATAAAAGAATTTCTCTAAAATAAACGTAGCCTAAGTTACTCCTTATTACATCAGCTACCTGCCAATAAAAGTCCCGTCAAAATCGGTCCAGCCATTTCAGAGATTAGCCGGAACAAACAGACAGACAAAAATTGTAACAAATGTAGTAAAAAACGGTTATTTCAATATTAAAAACAGACACTCCAATTTTATTTATATGTATAGACTAGCTGACCCCCGCGGCTTCGCTCTCGTCAACTGGCTATCTACCTACCTATCACCTACCTATCTACCCTACCTATCCTACCTACCTACCCACCCACATGCCCACCAACCTTGCCACTACCAAATAATTAATTTTTAGGCAGTATTTTGCTACTTTGGGTTACATTATTACAATTTTCATAAGGATCTCTAATTTTTTTGAAAATAATTAATAGCCTATGTTACTCGGGAACAATGTAGCTTTCCATAGGTGAAACAATTTTTAAAACGCTCTAGTAGTTTCGGAGCCTATTCGGTACAAACAAACAAAAAAATCTTTCCTCTTTATAATATTGGTATAGATTATACAAAAAAACTTTTTCTAATTAAATTTTGGAACACAAAAGCTGCTATTGTGACTTAACTATGATAGTTAGATATTTTCTCTCGTAGTCTTTTATTGTAGGTAATAATGAGTACTTTAATCATGTAGTACATATTTTTTATGTATCTTCAATAGTTTTCTCAGCGCACGCCAAATAATTAATTTTATAGGCAAAATTTTGCTACTTTGGGTTACATTATTGCCATTTTCATATAGATCTCTAACTTTTTTGAAAATAAATTGTAGCCTATGTTACTCGGGAATAATGTAGCTTTCCATAGGTGAAAGAATTTTTAAAATCGGTCCAGTAGTTTCGGAGCCTATTCGGTACAAACAAACAAAAAATTCTTTCCTCTTTATAATATTGGGATAGATGTTAATGTAGGATAATTCCCGACACAGATAAGGGCAAACCGCTGGAAAAACTATCAACCAAATATTGTAAAACACATTTTTTTTAGATTAATTGAGTCGTGTATCGTCCGTTTCGTAAATCTACAGTTAATTTACAACCATGCAAAGCCGGAGTGGGTCGCTATTTATACTAATATTATAAAGCTGAAGAGTTTATTTGTTTGTTTGAACGCGCTAATCTCAGGAACCACTGGTTGGAATTGAAAAATTATTTTTGTGTTGGATAGACCATTTAACGAGGAAGGTTATATAACATCACGCTAAGACCAATATGAGCGGAGAATAAATGAAAAATGTTGCAAAAGCGGAAATAAAATATTCCTTTTTGAGAACTTCCGTTGCGTGCGCATGTATGTAGTATAGGTGGGGTAAAAGGGTAGGTAGGTAACAAGTTGACGGGAGCTAAGCCGCGTGGGACAGCTAGATATAGAATAAACTAGCTTCTGCCCGCGGCTTTGCCCGCGTAAAAAGTGTTTTATCATACCAAGGGAATATAAACTATCCTATGTCCAGGTCTCAAACTATCTCCATTCCAAATTTCATCTAAATCGGTTCAGTAGATCCAGATATTAACCCCTTCAAACTCACAAACTCTCAAACTTTACCTCTTTATATAATTAGTATGGATTAAACAGGAAAAGCTAGTTAATTAACCATTGTTCAATATTTTTTTAGGATTACCTAAATATTTTTTTTTTCCTTCTATGTATTATCAAAAAAATATTATTCAAATAATTTAAATTAAACTTTGCCGTAATTAACTTCGTTCGTTTTTAAAGGATAAAAGTATATTATTTATTTATCCTTATATTATCAAAAAACTATTATTAAAATATACTAGAAAAACGTATTTTACTTGTGGTAATCGAAGTGCAGCCGCGCATTAAAAGCTAGCCCATACTTATATTATTTGTTAATATTGTTTGGTACCACAGACATAAATCTAACTAGATAACTCAAGTCCCTCCATCTGTATGAAAACCAAGCGTGACACTTTTTCACAAACAATTTAAAAACAAATTTACTTACCAATGAAAGAAAACATTTCCAATGCCTCGGCCAACTTTTTCTATACATTATTTACAGCTCAATATGGCATAAAAAGGCATTTTTCGGTGGATTTCCGGTGCCGATAATGCTAAATGAAAAGCTCAAAATTACGATCATTGATCGTAACTCCGTTTTTTGGCACGCGAAGTACATACAATCGCGTCATCTAGTTAGATTTATGTCTGTGGTTGATACCTTTTTACAACTTAACAGCTGAACCGATTTAGATGAAATTTTGTATAGAGATAGTTTGAGACACTGGGAAGGAAGTTTTTATTCCGGTAGCGTGTTCCCTTGGGATTATAAAACACTTTTTAAGTGGGTAGAAGCTAGTTAAGATTAAATGGAGTTGAGAGCTTATTCAGAAGCTGGCAGATACTCCAGAGGCTTATGTAAAGTGGTCCCACTTTACTATGAGTGGCATAGTAATAAATTAATAGTACCAGTACTTGTGATGAGGACTCTTAAAATCATATTTACAAGCTTTAATTTAACTTGCAATGTATGTATGTATGTGATTGTGTTCGGGTCAAATCTTGAAACTGAATTTTAAAGCAGTTATCCTCCACCGATTAAGATGAAATTTTGCATACACGTTTGGTTTGGATGACAATGCATGGTTAGCTAAGTGACGTCATTCTAAATCCAATATGGTGGATAGTCCAAGATGGCGGACTGGTTATTTTTTTAGCACTGCTGGGTATCAAATGAAAGGATTTGCTGAGAAGAAAGCAGATTTTTTTTTTTTTATTGAATGATTTTATTATCATCGATGTATGCCAGTGTCCAGTGGACGCATAGGACCAAACAGAGTGGCTACACTTGGGGGAGGCCTATGTCCAGCAGTGGAAGTCTTCAGGCTGAAATGAGGGTGATAGGATTAACCTTGTTTCCTTTATCAAGATTAAAAATCCCTAAACGACTTTCTGTAATGAAGGAAATCATAGTACTCAACATTAACACCAAACTGAATTGAGCATGCGTGGTGATTAATCCTTGAACCTTCTCTGTGTGAGAAGGGACCTGCTCTGCAGTAGGTCAGTTATAGTTTGAGATTTAATGGTAGAGAGTTTAGTATACATGCACTGTTAAATTTTGGTCATTTAAATCCTGTGGAGGGTCGATCCCGTACATGAAACCGGCGTTCCGGAACTCGGTGTATTTGGTACCTCTTGTCATTTACCTCTTCCTCATGTCATCATTTTGAAAAACTGACTTCGAAACGAAAATTATTTTTGCACTTTTTAGTACTTTGTTTTGGCAGTTGGTTTATTCATTTATGATTTTATCATTATAAATCAATACTGTTTTATTTACTGGATCGACCCTCCACAGTATTTAAACAAACAAAATTTAATGGAGTATTGTCTCAGTTTTGGTATGTTTTAAGTCCTTTCTTGTTCTTTTGAAGTTGGATAACTTTTTTATCTGTTGACTTCTGAGATGACAACTAATTAAAGAAGTATGGAGGAAAAAGACAAAGACGAAATAAATTAGGACAAGACCACGAAAATATTTATGGTTATGGCTATGTAACTTTTTCAATAGATATTTGTATCATTAATAGGAACCTTTTTTAAATAATAGTAATAGAGAAATAAAATTTAGTATAGAATATGTTGTAGGTAAGGTAATAATTTAAAAGATGATGTTTTTAATATAATTATCTATACTAATATTATAAAGCTGAAGACTTTGTTTGTTTGTTTGAACGGACTAATCTCAGGAACTACTGGTTCGAATTGAAAAATTCTTTTTGGTTTGGATTGTCCATTTATCGAGGAAGGTTATAGGCTATATAACATCACGCTACGACCAACAGGAGCGGTGCATAAATGAAAAATGTTGCAAAAACGGGAAAAAATATTCCTTTTTAAGTGCTTTTGTTGCATAAGTGGTTAAAGTTACGCAACATTCATGTCTGTAGGGTAGGTAGGGTAGTGTAGATAGGGTAGGGTAGGTAGGGTAGGGTAGGTAGGGTAGGGTAGGTAGGGTAGGTAGGGTAGGGTAGGTAGTGTAGGGTAGGTAGGGTAGGGTAGGTAGGGCAGGGTAGGTAGGGTAGGGTAGGTAGGGTAGGGTAGGTAGGGTAGGGTAGGTAGGGTAGGGTAGGTAGGGTAGGGTAGGTAGGGTAGGGTAGGTAGGGTAGGGTAGGTAGGGTAGGTAGGGTAGGGTAGGTAGGGTAGGGTAGGTAGGGTAGGGTAGGGTAGGTAGGGTAGGGTAGGTAGGTAGCTAGTTGATGGGAGCGAAGCCGCATGGGACAGCTAGTATATAATATTTATGAAAAGATAATTCAAAAATATTATTTTCAGAAATTGACTCTATATGTTAAGTGGTTCTAATTCTGCTCAAAAGATTTGTCCTATACAAACCCACAAACAAACATTGCCACTATTGCAAGGTACATTAAAAGCTTTTAAAAAATAAGCTTAAATACTTGAAAAACAAAAAGTTTACACAGTTCAAATAGTTTTAGCTTCAGAGCTTTTAAGGATATTTTAATCTTGAACAAATTATTTATGTTTCAAGGTAAGAGTAATCAAATTAAAATTCAAAACAAAATGCATAGTAGTATATCACTTATTATCACACTGCATACGAAAAACTATGACGATATTTAAATAAAATTGTTTACGCAACTTTTGATAATCATCGTCCTATTGCGTTAAATAGATTCAAAACAAATTTAACATTACACGCGACGGAGAAAAACCGGTTCAAGCTCAAAATCATTAAATTTATTTATTTTTCCTAAGTACGGCCTACTTATTCAAGTAGTATTGTGCTTAAAATAAGTTTACTTACCAAATAAACAACACTGTCATGCTTTCTCTCCACTTAGCTCGGAATCAACTTTAATATTACGTAAAAATAATAGAATCATAAAGTTCAACAGTTTTATATATAAATTCACTAGTTTCACGCACAGCACTGCGTTTTTACACGCTATTAATGTCTCAAAACAGTTATGCGACACTATTCCAACTGTTTACAACTGTATTTGATAATTCTTCCGATTATTTATTGATTGGTTTCTAGTCAATGAAAAAATCTGTTTTATTCTCCTAATTTGTATGTTTTCTTTGTAATGTGAGTATCGTGTTATGTTTATTGTTTTACTGGCGTCTATTTTAGGCCGTACAGTCAGTCACATGATGCTAATTGAGTGAATAAACAGTTTTAAATTGAATAAAAAGTCAATGCAGACCACTACGAAGCAAGTGGCAAAATATGTAGGTATTTTTCGACCTACTTTCGTTGGTAGGAAAATTGACAGTTATAGTGTAGGGTTGCCACTGATTTACAAATAGGTTAGGTAGGTTTTCAAACGTTGAAAATATCTGGAGACACGTTAGTATCCCCGCTAAGACGAAAAGAAGCGGGACACTACCTTCCTTTCCTCAAAGCGTTTCGTCATATTTTGATTAATTCTATTATATTAGACAGCATATGCAGGACAAGATGTAGTTTCGGTCTCATCAAACACACATAGTTTTATTTTTCTAGCTTTAACTATAATAGATTAATCAATACCTAAAATAAGTTGATTTTGTTCTTAACTCACTGATGATCATCAAATTCTCTAGAATACTTCCTGAAGCACTATAAAGTTGAAATTTAACAGGTTAGTGATTGCCCACAAATAATAAAAAAATAAAAAAATTGTTACTTTCCTTCTCCAACCTCTCCTAGGTCTAGGACTGTCGATAGACCTGTTTTTAGGGTGCCGCACAAAAATGATAGAAAGGAACTCATAAGGTGCGACTCAGTCTGTCTGTCCGTCTGTCACAGCTGGATATCTCAAGAACTACTATTGCTTTCAACTTGAAATTTGGAATAGTTTTAGATGACGCTTGCCCAACTATTTTACAAATAAGAAATATGTAATTGGTTCCTTTTTTGCCTCATGGATAGTCGTGTCTTAAAATTCGAAGTGGGGTTACTAGGGCATGTGAGAGCCCTAATTGCACATTCTGAAACATTTTCCTTTTTTTTAGACCGCATTATTTTCGACTTTTGACGAAAAATGTAAAAAGAAAATACAGATCCCCCTCCCTTATCTCCGAAGTTTGCATAGAGAAAGTTTTGAAATTATTCTACGTGATAGAAGTTTATATAGAGATTACAAGATAAATAAAAGGATGTCTCCAAATAGCACACTTTTTCAGAAATCATCTACAAAAATTAAATTACTTCCACTATCGGTCAATCCGCTGACCTAAAACTCCATTATTCTATATAGGTACCGCAGTGTTTAAATTCTTTGACGAATATATGCCTCACCGATGAAAATTTAAAAACAATTCACGTACGTAAAGTAACATATCCAAAATATTTATGTATGATGGTACAGAACCGTTGGTGCGCGAGTTCGACTCGCTCTTGACCGGTCTCTTCTAAGGTAGTTCCTAAAGTCCTAAGAAAGCTAAAATTTTGTATGCAGGCTGGGGTTTTCAAATAACGATAAAAATGAAAAATACCTATATTATTATATGTCCTGTTCAGCCTCCAAGCCAATAGGAAGATGCAGGTTGGGGCTATTTTGATGACGTTGTTTAGTCGTGAACTGTTGCTATTGCAATACTGGTGAAAAGAGGCAACGACAGAGAGTGGGCCATGAAAATAATAAATTACCTAAAGCGCAAGAAACATAGCCAAAAATCCTGGGAAATTTATAAAAAGAAATGGAATCTCATAAAAATACTTCATGGATATTGGTTGCCAAGACAAGCTCATAGAGCTTTCAATGTAAAAAATATCAGATCTCAGATGGAGTGGAAGCAAACCCCATGACTCTAAAAGGACTGGATATGTATGATAAGAATCTGTTAACATTGAGTTATTGAAAAGCGATACGATATGACAAAGCAAGTGTGGTCTTATTTTGATAGTAGAAAAGGAGTTAAAGGAGAGTCTTTCTTTCTACTGCATGTTTCAAATAAACCTGCCTAATTTCATCTATAGTATATTCAATTTTACCCTAAGTTGGAAGACAGTAATTACCTGGCAATACAAAATTCGAAATGTCATTACCGTTCCTCATCACGCAGAATTTGTATCAGAAAATTTGCAAGTGTATATAAATGTCTAAATTGTCACATAGATAGATTTGCAAAAGAACATAATTTATCCGACTATATAAATATCGTTTGACTATTTACTCGTAGCACATCAATTCAAATAGAAATAAATCAGTTCCTAAAAAATCTGAGCTCTTGATTAGTTGGTTGGACCCCGAACCTCGACCTTTCTGATCTGTGATCATCAGATGTTTCAGAACGTCTGTCAGTGACATTTACGAAAAAAAGTATACCCACTTCAATTTATCAATTTCAGTTTCTGTCCGCCACTCATGATTTCCTGTGTGTTATTTCAATTAACAAGTCGAAAATTAGTGCTTGCAACAAGTTAATCAACGCATGATATAATCATTTGTTCGAAATGGCGACGCCGGCGGACGTTAGAGCGCTATTCGAGGCGAGGTTGAAAGAAACTAATCCACCTCCGGATTTTCACCAATTAGACTTGGATCGGGCGAAAGATGAAAAATATTTGAAGAGGGTGCTTACTCACGTAGACAAAGACGCTAAAGCTGCCGCAGACATGCTGTGGGACATCCTAACATGGCGAAAATCTGTAGGCGCTAGTGATATTAACGAAAGTAACATCCGATTAGATTATGTTCAAGAGGGGGTATTTTTCCCAAGAGGCCGAGATATCGATGGAAGTCTTTTACTCATCTTCAAGGCGAAAATGCACGTTAAAGGGCAAAGGGACTATGATGAGCTGAAGAAAGTTATGATCTACTGGTTTGACAGAGTGGAACGTGAGGAAGGGGGTAAGAAAATTACAATGTTCTTTGATATGGATGGCAGTGGTATGGGCAACATGGATATGGAGTTAGTCAAATACTTGATTACGTTATTCAAAGTCTACTATCCGTTCTTCCTTAACTATATTGTTATCTATCAGATGCCCTGGGTACTATCCGCTGCTTTTAGAGTTGTCAAAACTTTATTACCGGCAAAAGCAGTTGAGAAAATGAGATTTGTCACGAAGGACACTTTGAAGGATGTTGTAGCGCCTGAACAAGCTTTAGCCGTTTGGGGCGGAAAGGATAACTACACATTTGAGTTTGTGTCTGAGAATAAGTCAGAGCATACTCCGAAGAAGGTCACGTTTGCGGAGCAAGGAGATGGTCAACATTCACCAGGTGAGATGTTACGTCTCGTACCAAATGATACAATCCTCTTCAAAACCGATGGTGATGAAATTTCTGGTCAGTTCACGATTACAAACATGGATGAAAGTGCTGTCTCCTTCAAGATCAGGACTACAGCACCTGAGAAATTCCGTGTACGGCCCAGCTCAGGTACCCTAGCCAGCGGAGCGTCTCAAACTGTCCTGATCGTAGTACAACCAGGCATTCAGCTTCGTACAGTAACCAAAGACAGATTCCTTGTCATGTCAATTCAGATACCTAAAACTGATCTAACACCAAAGGAGCTCACCGAAATCTGGCAAGCATCAACGGGCAGCAAGACTGATGAGTACCGTCTGAAATGCCAATTCCCTGAAAAGGATATACCTCGGAATGGTTCTGTTGTTGATGGTAAGGCTTTAGATAAACCTGATTCAGTCACTTCAGCAATAAGCAATTTGGAAAATAACTATGCATTGTTGCATCGTGATATGAGGCAGTTGAAGATGCTGCAATTTGTTACTTTAACAATGACTGTACTCGTTGCAGTTCTTGGTTATCTTCTATATGAGAATGTGAGTGATGACTCGAATTACTGTGAACGCTTGTAGCCATCAGAGATAGTGGTGTTTAACGCCACTGTCAAAATCGACTATTTAATGGCGATTTTTGTATTTTTATTGGTTGTTAACGTCATTCTTTATATTTTGTATAGTAAGCTGATGTGTAAGTTGAACTTATTGTGTCGTAGACAAAGATTTAAACAGTAAAGATACGGCCGTACGTGCGTTTGCTTATACGCGTTCGCCATGCAAGAAACACTGTGTTTTTAATGTCTCGCGCACACGACCGTTCCCGAAGATTGCCGAATGCTCGGCAAGTTCGATACCTATGTGTGTTGGCGTCAGAAAAACACTCGGCCTTGACCTTACTTTATAAGTCAACGGTGTTATGTAGGGTTTCTAGATAAGGACGGTAGTTGGGAAAAAATTGGGGTGAGTTATGCTAGACAGGTCAACCATGGTGATAACATTAATCGTCTCCAAGGCGTGCGAAACAATCGCGCAATGCGCAGGAAACGACGTTTTTCAACACATTTGCGAAGAAACAATTTTTTTTTCTATTTATCTCTTCATTGTGCAGCGAATTCATAGACAATTAGACAAGAAAAAAACAAAGTAATTTTCATTGGTTATGAAGTCACTATGGTTTGCCGACTCGGTCTAGTATAATACATCTATTGCACGTCAAATCAACGGAAAAAAACGTGTTTGAAATTAGTATTTGTATTTTTTACTTTAACGTGTACAGTTCATGAATTTAGGTGCATTTCTAAGTCTTTGGTAATAGTAATGTAGATACATGTATTTATTCTACACCTAATGCATTTATAAAACAGGATCCCTGGAAGAAAATATTTCCTAAAACGTAAAAAACATTCCTTGCCGTTGAACAATTTTAATAGACAATGAATTTTTTTTTAAATAAAGTGTGTTGAGTCATTTGTACTTTGGAATGTAGATAATAAACTTGTATTATTATGTATTGTTAGGAATGCTAAACCTCCTTATCTCCTCTGTCTATTTAAGAATAAAGAGATATTTTTTGTCACGCTTTCTCGCCGTAACAGCTGAACGGCTTTGAATGAAACTTGGCACACGAGTAAACCATAGCCTGGATTAAGATAAAGGCTACTTTTTATCCATCTTTTTCGTCACGAAAACAAAGGCAAATGAATAAATATATAATTCATAGACTTGTGTTCGATTGTGTGTCTATGTTGTGTTCGATTGGCCCCATGATATGTAGTTGGCCTATAACATCCAATTTGTTCGTCGCCGTCTGTTCACACGTCACTTATTTCGGAGCTAAATTGCTTGCAGTCCGTCGTCATGGTACTGTGGTGGTCTCCCACTCAATAATTCGATAAATTGGCTGTTTGGGTGTGGTATGGCTAGACAGTGGGACTAAATCGATCATCAATTATTTTGTTAGGGCCTAGTGAGTACATCTGCAGTTTTTGGAAGATTCGTACCAATCTGCCTTCGCCCAACTGTCGGGGTCGACTTCCGATCCAATTGGATGGAACTGAATTACTATTATTTTATATGGAACGCCTACAGTTTTTGAAAATCTGATACTTCATTTTTTTTTCTTATGATGTGCCCTTGACCTCAATCTCGCCTTATGGTTGACGGTGAGGTCTGCGAAAGAGCGATCTCCGAAGATGTCTGCTCACTCTCCTGAAAGCTGATCAATAAATGTGTTGTAAAATCTTTTTTACTGGTTATGCCACTGAACATGTCCCTCTATGATTTCCTACTGTTTCGGTTCAGGACTTGTGTAGACCATTGGCTATATATATTGTCAAGTTTGATTCGGGTTCTTAAGTTTTAAGACTCACTTTGTATGTCCACTTTTGCACCTATAACGTGTGTCCAGCTTGTTCCCGACAATTTTGGTGTCGCTTCCAATCTAAACAATTGTATTCAACTGGATATTGAATACGATCGCAGTTCTGCATTTAATCTACATTGGTTATAAATAGTTTTGTGCGTATTCTCACGACTCTTCACGTAATATTTACTTGGGCGTTTGATCTTAGCAATGCTAAGCGTTTTATAGATTTTCGCTTTCCACTCCATAGCGGACAGCAAATATTTACTCAAGCCTCCAACGTCAGTCGGTTGGCCAGTATTGACGTCATACACATCCGAGGTCAGGTTCTTGTTTTTAGATATTAATTTGAAGAGCCAATAGGAAGATTACTGTTGTTCATTCCATAGTAGAAACAGGTTATTTTTTATCGCGTACTACATCGTCATTATTTCAACCGAAATACTCCTGGACATTATGTGCCCTGTCCACTGCCGCTTGCTGTTTGGTAATGCTTCGGACTGTGTCTGATATCTTTGTTCCCTTGTAGTTCATATGGTATACCTATGTATATTCTTCCCACGCTTGTCCATTGTTACTTGTGTCAGCGCTAAATGTGTTCCAGACAAGCAAATGAGTGCGTAGGTATTTTTGACTTTAATCGTACATCTGCAGCCATGATTTCACAAATGACTCACACACACTTCAAACATCTTTAGGTGTGTTATATAGCAAAATACACCGTCGCGTCGGTACATTTATTTAAACTCAATATTATGAAGAGATAGAATTTTTTATAAAATGTCCTCTGGAATTCAATGAAGTTTTCCGTTTTTGTGCTCACCTTTCGGCGCCACTGGCTTGTAAGGTTTGAATTAAAAACTCGCGGTGAAAACCAAAATACTATGAAATTTGACATTTTGAAGACCTCACTCTACATCAGCGCCCCTAGCGGCAAATTCAAACGCGGTAGCCCTCATTACGAAAATTCTTTAAAATAGCTACATTATGGCTGAGCTGAGTAGGTATGGGACTTTTGATCCTGGAAAATTTTGAAAAAAATATTCTGTGAAAATTAGTAGTTGTAATTTAGGTGCCAAGCACTGTAGGTAGTCGGCTTTCAAGCAAAAGTTGTCATCATTGCTGTGCTATTAAAGACAAAAAGTTTGCTGAAAAGATTTATTTAATATAAATATTTAGATGGATTACTCGGTTTAGGACAGATTCTGGTTTTGGTAGATAATTTAGCATTCATTATCAATTACGGAAATTAAAAAATACGTTATTTATATATTTATAATAATTATGAATGGTTTTGGTTTTATTTAATGAAAACATGAGAACAAAAAAAAACCTTTTTAGGTAGTTATGTACTCATTATTTCTATGAACAAAATACTATGGTCATCTAGAAGTGTAAATGGAACTTAGGAGAATATTTTTTTTTTGTAGGTGTAATAGTAATAATGTGTAAAATATAATAATTTTGAAGTTATTTAGGGTGAAAGCACATTATATTTTATAATATAAGGTAATAATACCAGCTTCTAGGAATATGAAATAAAAAAAAAAATTATAAGTGACTGGTGTAATAAATAATAAGCATGTTTTTAAATATAGAAGGCCTATTTGCTACTGTCTAGCGACTTGTGATATTGTCAATGAAAAATAAATTGGTGTATTCATTTCAGAAATTCTTTCTTGTGAATAACTTTATGGAAATGGTACATGAAAAATTCCAGAATAAAAATTGATGGTTTATTTGTTGGGTGTCGATTATACTGACGAGCTATAGTTTGTATGTGTCAGCTTTTATAATTAAAATCAATCTTACTTCCAGTTTCTGAACGAAAATCATCACGGCAGTTTTTGCTTGATAAGTTTGAACATTGCGATCATTTTCGTTACAGACACTGGGCATTAGAAATGAAATTCATAACTAGTCAGATTTTTTTCAACTTGTCGGTCGTAAAAAAACATTGATTATAATTTTGTCCTGAGTCTTTAAAAAATGTTTCAGTTACACAATGAAAGTAGGTATTTCTAAATCACATTCTTATCAAAGTTATTAGTTTTGGCCTAAATCTATCATTGATAAGCTGATTATTACGCAATAGTTTCATTAGTTTATCTTTAAGACTTTTAATCCAGAGTGCCTGTTGTAAGATAATGTTTGAATTGTTCCTAACATCTCTCCAAATACGTTTAGTTCTGCTTGTCGTTTCTGAAGGGAATATGGCGCGAAAACTTTTGAACGTAAATTAAACGAAAACAGAAAATTATGTCACATGGAATGTCAAATAATAGTTGTTTATTCCAATGAGTAGGAACACTATTAAGCTCTACATTTAATATAATCTTGAATATTTACACAATAACACACAAAAATGCTGTAAGTATTAAGTTTTTCTACCAAACGATGTGACAATGTTTTTCATTGGGTGCCATTGTTACCGATTCCCACACATTTTGTAAAAAAAAAAAAAGTATTTTGACACCAGTTCCCAGACGATTTTTAAATTATTTGGCGAGTAACCTAGTTGTGAAAACCCATTATTATGAAAATGGGCTTGTCCACTTTCTTCTGTCCTCCGTTTTGAGTGCATTATAATTGTCTATGGTTGTATTAAAACTATATCATTCCAAAGTAACTGGCCATAACTTAACCCAAATATAGTTTATTCTTAGTTTTCTCTTTTGCTCAGAGAACCATGTTTTTACAAGCTTTTATTTAACTTGCAATGTATGTATGTATATGTGTTCGGGTCAAATCTTGCAACTGAATTTTTAAGCAGTTATCCTCCACCGATTAAGATGAAATTTTGCATACACGTTTAGTTTGGATGACAATGCATGGTTAGCTAAGTGACGTCATTCTAAATCTAATATGGCGGACGGTCCATGATGGCGGGCTAGTTATTTTTGTGCACTGCCATGATATGGGTATCAAATGAAAGGGTTTGCCGAGAAGAATCCGAAAAAATGTTTTAAAAAAGATTTTTAATGAATACTGTTTATTATTATTAACTATTTGAGTTGTGACTTGTGATCAATGTTATGCTAAAAGTTGAAATAGCTTTAAATTTATATTCGCGGTATATAAAATAATAAACTGTGCATTTGTTTTTTTTATATATTATTTTTGCTAGCATGAATTGTCCCCTAGGAGTGGGGGACTAAATTAGTGTAAATTAAAATTTTTGGTGTACGATTCGTTAAAAAACTCAATTTTTTTTTAAATTATTTATAAATGATTATTACCTGTATATAGTATTAGAAACTGCGAAAATGTCATAGGGTGAGGACCTATCATCTGTGTTACTGGGTACATATGAAAATATATTTGTAAAAATTAAAAATTATTTTTTTTATTATCATGGATTTAAGTCCTCTGCCCTACAAAATAACTATCATGCACAATTTAATATATTATTAGTTTATAAGGGTGTAATTAAAGAGTAATAAAAATATTTTTATTTGTTTTTTTTCACGAATTTACCTACCTTTATTAGCAAAATCAAAACTTCCTTCAAGCCTTGGCCAAGTGCCCTTATTACCCCGTAACTGGGTTATGGTGGTATGATTGGCAGTTGCTCCATGTATAAGGAAGTGTCTGAAATATAGATTACTATACTCCATTTGAAATAACATTAGAAATGTTTCCAAATCTTTTTACAGTCCGTTCAACCGATTTTGAGTTCTATCCCGTAAACATAAGGATGACATAAAAAGCATAAACCTGTTACCAACTGTATACTACAGCTACAATTTGTCGTATCACCAACGTAATAGAAGTCAAAATCGGTTGAACGGGCTGAAAATGGGCTAATTTAAACGTCTAATGTTATCGCAAATGGTGTTTAGTTGCCGGATAGGTACATACGAAAGCAAGTTACTATAAAGCTTAGCTGGATCCAGTTAGACTGGATGCCAACCTTAACATAGGCAATGATTTTATTTTGTTTAACAAAAACACTGGCCCGCAAGAATTAAGAATTTCTCCTGTATTGTGGGTGCGTTCACAAACATTTAAACTCGCCTAAACAGCCAGACCCGTAATTATCAAATACTCAGTGATGGACTGCCTATCAGACAGTTAACAATTTGTCCAATAAAACAATCAAGCAGAGTGTCAAAAATAATTATATTTTTTTAAATTATTTCTTAGTAAAGACAACGGAAGACACTACACTGCCTACTTTCCCGCCAAATCTGAATTGTGGTGTTGGTAACACTCGTTTTAGCTTCATTTTTTCCGAGAAATGTTTTATTAATTCTTCTTCGGTCCAGTTGCAAGATGTTATTATGAATAGACCTGGAAAATAGATAATATTTGTTGTATACATTATGGACATTGATTAAGTGGCAATGTGAATTCTGTTATTTTTGTTTCCATCCAAATTTTTTTTGTATTTTTTTTGACATAGATTAAAAGGCACTTTTTTCGGGAATTTGGTTCTTGGGTAATTGGCACTTCAGATACAGATTCTATAATTACGATACCTTTTACGAGCTTTACCTTGCCTGTGACTTTTGACGTCACACAAATACTAAACGTTCGTATATTTTAGGAAGCCCTTGCTATATTGTCAATACAAAAATGACTCATTTGGCATACTTATGTAACTAATAAGGATGGTATAATATTCACAACGGATCTTTATGGCTCTGAATTGGCTGCAAAACCCTGCGTAGTAGCTATTTTTGTGTCAATATTGAAAGTGAAGATGCATTGTATAGGTAACTGTCTCTTTCTTTCGCTTACGTTTGTCGCATCGTCCTATCTCGTTTACTCTATGCAGTATACTCGATGACAAACTGTTTCTTGCACAATGGTTGACAGAGCCAACTTCAGAGACACAAAGATCCGCTGTGAATATTATACTATGAAGCAGGGGTTGCGGGGATAACGCGAACTTTCGTGATTCTACCCATTTAAAAAAAAATACTTTACAAGAGTATCTTCTAGGGTTAAACAATACGTCTTGGATAATAGACATTGTACCTACCTTCATCCTCTAACATATCTGCTACTTGCTCTATATATTTCTCACGGCACTTTTTAGGGTCTTCAGGGTTCAGACCTATTGCATCATAGGTGCCTTTATCGTGAACTATTCCAAATTTGCCTATCTCTTTCACGCAGTCTTGTATTATATCGAATACCTGAAATGTATATAAAAATAATTAATTTTTAATTAAGTATAATTAAGTCAAGGCTGGCCCAGAAAGTGGTGGAGGGATTACTTAGTTGCGCATCATGAGGGCTGGTTCGAGAAGGCGCAGAAACGTATAATATTATAAAAACATAACAATATTTTTGTATTTTTAAATGTTTTTTTATTTTAATTTTTATAGAATAATTTTAAAAAATGTAAAAATATGTATATAAAATGAATAAATGAAATAATAATAATAATATTTATTTGCAAAAAAACACGGTATTAAAAGGTGTTACAGTACAAAAATTGTCCAAACATGTTTTGCTTAATATTAAAGCATGCATAATTATAGTATCCACATTACAGTTTATGTTCGAGAAATTCTTTAATACTATAGAAATTATTTTCTAAAGTAAAATAGGTTCAGCTAGTGAAACTATCAAACAATTCATTACACCATGCTTGTAATCTGCGAAAGGAAAGGCAGAGGCATATAGTTCACCAGATATTGAGATTGGCCATTATTAGGCAACCCATACTGGAGTCTGGATTGGCACTATTATTGTTTTACAGCTTTCCAAAACAGGACCTCACACTTAGCAGTTGCGCCTGCGGTCACCTGAATACATATACAAATCCTTTTTTTGCCAGGCAGTCTCAAGAAAAATTCAATTACATATTTTTGAAGGACTGCATCATAGGGATGGGCGATTCTATTCAAAAATATTGATTAGAATCGAAATCTGAAAAATCGACGACAAAAATCAAATCAAATAATAATCAATCTTTTAACATTTTTAATGAATTAAAGTAGTTTTAAATAATTTGTTGATTAATACCAAAAAAAAAATAGAATCTCGATTTTCTAGGGTGAAATATCGATTTACTGGATCGATTAAGTACAAGATATCGATTAATGAAATCGATATGTTTGGTCCTAAAAATTGATTCGTCAATTAATCGATCTCCGATTGCCATCTCTACTTCATCATCATCATTTCAGACGAAAGAAGACTGCTGGATATAGGCCTCCCTTAAGGGCGGGCACACGGCCAATACTGCGTTAACAGTGGGGAATTTATACGCCTTAAGGTTGCCCTAGTCGACGGCACGAACTTATTTTGTGCTCGGGGTTAAAATGCGTGCTATCTCATCCGACAACACATGGGAAAGAGATAGATGCTGTGATGAGCAGTAAGAAGCTAGTTCGCGTACAAAAACACACTATTGCAAACATGTTGCGAAATGGATGGTGATTGAGGACGAAAACGAGCGCGCAAAATTTTATAAACAAACCTTTGGGAATATGGATGTCATGAAAAAACTACTAAATGTATCTATTCAAAATAAAATTATTTGCATTGTTGAATTACTAATCTATGCCTTTTTGGTGACTGTTTTGCAATTTCCCTTCTTATTTACGCCCAATGATGCGTTAAAATTAGTGTCTAAATATGGAACTTTCGACGTTCATTAACTTTCAAATATATGTTTTTTAATATTTTTTTCCTTACATATAATAATGAGACAAATTGCTATCATTTTTTATTTTGAACGTACACCGTGAAACAGTTGAGTAATCGCCAGACTAAGTTTGCATGGAAGAATGATCGACTATGGCAACCTTAAGCGTCGTCACACTGATCGGTCCTTATGAACGACATATTCCACAAAAATTGATAGAATACCATTTTTATACCATTCCCCTTCTAAAAAGCTTATTTTATTCACTGAAAACAGTGAATAAAAAGCACTTTTAATCACTGTTTTGGTGTTTGAATTTAGAACACACCAAAACATTCAAACTCCATCTCAATGCTATACAACCTCCTTGCGCATAAAATACTCGATACAAACTTCTTGTGCAAAGAATATTCGATTTTCAAACTCCTTCGTCGATTTAATTTTGAGTTTGTTTATGTTTAGGATTTTAATAATGGTTTTGATTTTGGTCGAGGATGTTTAGTGAATACTTATTTGGATTGTAATTCTAATATCAATTGCATTGGTGTTTAATTAATTAAAATTATGTAACGTAACGGAGGTGGTCATTGGCCCCTGAAACACACTGTTACCTAGCTCAGCTTCAATATACAAAAAATGTGAAACCCTGAGGTTTCTCATTTTTTGTAAATTTTGAAGGTAATAAACCATTTATTTATTTATTATTATTCCTTGTGCTGTTTGCTTAAATCCTTCTTTTTCTCGTAGTCATGGTATAAAATATAGTATGCAACTCATGAATAAAACGGATTTATATCGAGGGCCATGGATCACTCGCGACGTTCAGGATTCTAACACTTGAATCACGAGCTCCCTACGGTCGTGATTCACTTTTTAGAATCCTTCACTTGTTTGTGATTCATCTATGGCCCTCGCTTTAAATCCGTCCTTTATTCACTAGTTGCATAATATACTATTATAACAAAAAAGGGCTGGTAAATTAAGATCATTTGAATGAAAAAAAAAATGAAATTACCTTGTATTTAATATGAGGGAACTCAGTCTTGGAAACTTTCTCAGCGAGTGTGATTGCTTCCTGACAGTAGTCCACACCCAGCAGGTTTGTGAAGCCTTCTCTAGCTAACTCGCATAATGTGTAGCCATTGCCGCAACCTGGAATTATACAGGATAAAATTATTATTTATTTAACCATTAATGTACACACACATAATAAATAGACAAGAAGAAGGAACAGAAATTAGGTACAAAGGTATGCTTACTTCTAACGAAATCTCTTCCAGTATACCTGCGAGAGGAGATTTGAAAAAAAGATATGTAGACGCCGTGTGTAGAGGGGAAATAAAAAGTAAAATGTATTAAACAATTCACAATAAAGAAGAATACATTATAGTTAACACAATATAGTTATTATATTTAAATTTCTGTTTAATTTAAAATAATAATATGGTATTTATTATAATATTTATTAGTCTATTGTTTTAGAAAATATTTATGTATTTTATTAATTAGATAGTTTATTAATATCAGATTTTAATAATTCTTCTTTTTTTATTTTGTACTCCTACCACTGTTGTGTCTTTTTTAACCCAAAGGTTGACTGGCAGAGAATGCCTTGTCGCATTAAGTCCACCTATGTATCATTATGTATATTGTATTTATTCATTTCAGTGTTTCTCATTAAATATAAATGAAATATATGCATGAGTACAACTAATAACACCATCCTATTATGGACAGTAATAGAATGGTGTTATTAGTTGTACTCTTCTCAAAAAAAGAAGGCACACCCATTG